>OU911048.1:4803333-7205000 GCA_918358695.1 Melinaea menophilus ssp. n. AW-2005
TTCTTTCATTATATCTTGTGTTCGATGTTCGGTATAAAGATAAGGGTCTCTGGGCAGACGAACAAAAAACTTTTTCATCTACAAAGATCACATTATCAAAATTTAAATTTAAATAATTTTATGTAAATTGGAAACGCTGCGCTTTAAGCCGAGGTGTTAATACAGGCTTTTTAGCAGGAATACGATCGCGTAACCCATGTTCTCGTAGGCGTCGTCTTATTATGCTCTGTGATGTGCCAAATTCCACAGTCATGCTCATGGAGTTTATAAAACGATTGCTAATAGCACGCTGCACTATATTTCTGTCGTGATTTGGGCTGCGCTTCCGTATGTGACCTGCGACTTTGGCGCCATCTATCGGTATTTTTGAGCTCTATGAAGTGTGGGGAGTTCATTCATAGCAATATCTCCGAGCGAAAACAAGTTTGAAATTTTTTTTTTCAATACTCGATATAAGTGCATTAGGACCTATTCAAACCTAACCTAACCTAACCTTTTTTTTTTTTTTTTTTTTTGCGTTGGAAAAATCCGTTACGGATACCCGCCGACCAGGAAGGTGATGGCCGGAGGGTTATGTGGGACTACCCTGCGGCATAGAGGACGCCGCCATTTTTAAGGCTACCCACTAAAAAACCAACGGTTGCCCTCAACGCCTTAATGGGACGACACGGGATCGCGTTAGCACTCACCGTGCCGCCCCGGCGGTTACCCCCCGTGCGAGGGTGCCCCGAGCAACTTAGGACACCCTCACGGCGTAGGCCTATGGCAGGTGAGAGGGGTCACCCCCCCCTCTCACCAAGGCCTACTGCTGGGAGAGGAAGCGGCGGGCGTACTCCCGCCTCCTTCTTCCCAGCCTCCCCCGGCGGAGCGGGTCAGAGGGAGAGGCTTGCTCCCTGACCCGCTCCGCGGCCTCCTTCGCGGCGATGACTTGCTCGCAGAAGGAGGCCATAGCGGCCCAACACCTCTCGCTGCCGACCATCGCGCCAACAAGGCGCGGCAGCGAGAGGTCCCCGCCAACCACGGCCACCAGCTCAGCGCGCTGATGACCCCAGGCTGCGCACTCCGCCACGGTGTGACGAGCCGTGTCGACGGACTCGTCACAGTGGTGGCAGGACGGGGCCGCCTCCCTTCTTGCAATCTTGTGCAGGTACGCACCGAAGCACCCGTGCCCCGTGAGCACCTGCACAAGACGGAACGTCAGAGTCCCGTGTCGCCGGTTGATCCAACGATCCAAGTGGGGGCGGACTGCCCCCACTGTCGTCAGACCGGCGGCAGGGGACTCCAAGTCCCTCGTCCACCGTCGAATCAGGGCTCGGTGAGCTGAAGCCCTGATTCGAGCTACCTCGGGCCTAACCCCCGTGGTCCTGGCTTCCGCCCGGTGCCAATACACCCCGCCGAGCACCTCCGCCTGCAGCTCCCAAGGCGGATCGCTCGCCAGGAGTGTGGCCGCAGTGTACGACACTGTACGGTATCCCCTGATCATCCTCACCGCTAAGACCCTCTGCGTCCTTCGCAGGAGGGTCTTGGAATCGGCGGTGAGGGACCCCGACCATATGGGGGCACCGTACAGCGCCATGCTCCTCACGATGCCGGCATAGAGTCGCCGGCACGGAGCCTGCGGCCCACCGACGTTGGGCAGAAGCCTTCCCAAGGCAGCCGCGGTGGACAGTAACTTCGGGGCCAGAAGGGAGAAATGAGCCCCGAAGTTCCATCTTCCGTCCAGGGTGAGGCCCAGATATTTTAGCTGGGCCTTCACCACCACCTCCTCACCCTGGACGGAGATGGACGCCCGGCGAGGGGGACCCCGGCGAGGGCCGTGAAAGAGGATGGCCTCCGTTTTGGATACGGAGACCTCCAATCCCAACAGCCCTATGCGGTCCGCAACCAGCGTAGCACCGACTGTTGCCAGACGGGCCGCCTCCGCATACGTCCCTCCCCTGCATGTGACGAGGGTGTCGTCCGCGTAACACAACACCCTCATCCGCGGCAGGAGAGGACAGCGGAGCAGCCAGTCGTACCCGAGGTTCCACAGGACCGGTCCCAAGACGGACCCCTGTGGAACCCCGCGGCATACGCTACGCCGGTATATCCGCTGGTCGCTGCCAACCCACAGGACCTCTCTGTCCTGCAGGTAGGCCCCCAACAGTCTCCGAAGATAGGGAGGCACTCCATGGAACCGGAGTGCCTCAACCAATGTCTCAAACGGCAGACTGTTGAAGGCATTGGCGACGTCCAGCGACACCGCCAGGACCACGTCCCCCTCGCGAGTTGCCTCTTGGGTCAGGTCTCTCAGAGCCTTCAGGGCGTCGATCGTCGATCGACCCGCCCTGAAGCCGAACTGGGCATCTGAGAGACCCGGCCCCACCTCCTCGAGGTGTTGGACGAGACGGGCAGAGAGAATTCTCTCGAAGAGTTTACCCGTCTCGTCCAGCAGCACGATTGGCCTGTATGCGGAAGGGGAATCGGCAGAACGACCCTCCTTCCGCAACAGGCACAATCTGCCCTCTTTCCAGGCCTTCGGGAACTGTCCAGTGCGCAAACAAAGGTTGAACAGCTCCCGAAGCCTGCCCCCCAAGTATTCCAGGGCGAGGAATAGAACTCGCCCCGGAATACCGTCCGGCCCCGGCGCAGTACTGCGGGCTCGGAGACGACTCAAGGCGACCTCCAGCTCGGCCTCCGTGATGTCCGGGACAGAACCCACCCCCCATTAGAAGAAGGGGGGGCCATCACGGGAGGCGAGTGGCCGGTGGATTCCGGGAATAGGTCCCCCACCAGCCGCTCGAGGAAATCCGGCTGAAGGGACTCCATGACCGGGGCGCAAGCGGCGCGGAGTTTGTTCCGCGCCACCCAATACGGGCGCCCCCATGGGTCCCTATCGAGACCTGCCAGGATCTCCTCCCGAGCCAGGTCCTTCGCCTTCCGAATCGCCAGCCGCAGAGTCGACTTCGCTTCGCGATAACGACTCCGCAGCTGGGCCTCCAGGTCCGGGTCGAAGCCGTGACGACGGCGACACCGGACGAAGGCCCTCCGAGCCCTGCAACAGGCCGTCCGAAGTTCGGCTATTTCGGACGACCACCAGTACACTGCTCTGCGCCGGGGCCTAGACCCCACCCTCGGCATGGCCGCATCGCAGACCCGTGATAGGGCCTCGCGCATGCGGCCAGCCGACACCTCCACGTCGGTTTCCTCGTTGGGCGGATCGGGAAAGGCCCAGCTTTGAACGATGGCTGCCTCCCTGGCCATTTCCCGATCCAGATGCTTTATTGCCCAACGAGGAAAGCGACTCCCCCCCCGCGGTGGCCCGGCCTGGTCCGGCCGGGAGGTGGAGATCTCAAATCGGACGTAGAGATGGTCCGATAGTCTCCACCTCCGTCTCGACTCTCCAGTTGACGACCATGCGTGCGACAGCTGGGGTGGCGAACGAAACGTCCACCACAGAACTCCCTTGCTGTCGCACGCAGGTCGCATCGGTCCCTCTATTGAGGAGGAACAGACCGGAGAGGAGCGGCCAGGCCTGGACGGCCCTACCCCTAGCGTCCGTGGCGTGGTTCCCCCAGGCCGCGGATTTGGCGTTCAGGTCGCCGAGGAAGATGAGCTTCCCCGACGCCTGTCTGCCAATCGCCGCACTGACGGAGTCGAGGAAAGTCTCGAACTCCGCCAGTCGACGATTGGGGGAGAAGTACGCGCCGATGACGACGTACTCCCCCCACCGCGCCACGACCAAACCCGGGCCAGTCTCCAAGGTGGAGAAAGGGGGACCGGGACCAGAACCCGCAACCACAGCCACGGAACCGCTAGTGTCCCCCGCCCAGTTGGAATTAGGGGGGACATAGTAGGGCTCACAGGCCACCGCTATACTGATATCCCACTCCGCCATGGCCTGGATGAAGAGATCCTGGGCCCTGGCGGAGTGGTTCAGATTCGACTGTAGGAAGCCATGTCGTCTATTCATGACGACATGGCTTCCACAGGCGTCTGCTGACGCGCACCTCTTGCGGCAGCTGGGGAGGAACCAACTGCCATTCCTCGTTTACGGGGAGCCTTGCAGGCTCGGCTCCCCAGTTCGTGCCCCGCCTGGAGACCGAGGTCTGAACAGACGGCGCACCGAAGGACTCCGGTGCAGCTGTCGCGGGTATGCCCCGACAAGCCGCACCGGAAACAAACTTCGCTCCGGTCTTTCTCTGATGGGCAGAGCGCCCGTGTGTGCCCCGGTTCCTGGCACCGGTAGCACCTCATTGGGCGCTCTTCGAGGAGCTCGACCCTGGCCGAGCTCCAGCCCACCAGGAGTCTGCCCGCACCCAAAATCGTCTTAGCGACGTCGACGGGGCAACGGGCAACAACGGAGCCCGTGGCCCCGTAGCCCCAGCGAATCTCGCCCACAAGGACTGATTCGCTGGGGCAGTTTGCAGCACGGCAAATTGCCACCTTCACTTTTTCGGAGGTGGCGGAATCGTCCAGGCCCCCAACTCGCACACTGACCCGTTTGATGGGCTGGACGACGTCCGCCACCCCGTCCAGCACCGAGCGGAGGGAGCGGGCCAGTTTCTCAGCCTTTTCTGGAGCCGCCTTGGGCAACTCCAGAAGTCGGGCCCCCGTGGCAGACCTACGAATTTTTAGGCCAGCTTCGAGCCCAATCTCGCCGAGATCTATTTTCTCGGCAGCGCGCTCGAGGACCTGGGCGTAGGTCACCCCCTTAGCTGCAGCCCCGGTCTGCAGCGTGATAATCACTGCCGGAGACCGAGAGGACGGCAGTTTCGGAGGGGGCTTTTGGCCCTGCAAAGGCTGGCTGGCCTTATTGCCCTTCCTTCTCCCTCCCTTCTTACTCTTCTTCGTTTGGAGACCAGCCGGTGCCGGCTGGACCCTCTGTGGAGCCGCGGATGACTGGGCCACTGAAGCGGGGAACACAGTCCTGGGGCCCCTCTTAGGACCCCGCCGCACCACAGAGGACCAAGCCTCAGTGGTGACAGGAGCAGGTGCCGGCGTAAAAACTACCGGCGTTCCAGCCGGCACCGGACCCCCAGCAAGTCTCGCCGCACCAGGTTGGCGAGGGGCAATAGGGGCTGCCACACTCGCCCTGCGATCTGCCGCCAGAGGCGGGCGCATCACCCTCTCGGGAAGGAGGCGCTCCTCGATGTTGGCAAATCTGGCATTTACCATATTGCCAACAGAGGATACGATGGAGCGCCTAAGCTCCTCCACAAAATCCGCGTCGCGAGAGGGAGCTTCGGGGGCGGCCTTAGCCGCTGCCGACTTCATCTCGGCAAATTCGCGGCGGTGGGCCTTCACCTCCGCTTTAAGGCCCTCGACCTCCTTTACTAGGCGCGCATTAGCGGACCTTAGCCGGCGGGTCTCGTCCGCCTCGGTGCGGCTCAGGAGGGTGTCGACAACCTCAAGGAGGTCCCTGGATGCCTCCTTGAGAGCCTTCACCATCGTCCCCTTGAGGTTGCCCGACTTCCGGCTAACCTCTAAGATGGACGCGGCGCACTTCCCTGCTAGAGCCCGAAGCTCCTCGGGCCCTAGCACCTCTGGGTCAGGCCTCGGAGCAACACCCCGAGAAGTTTCCTCCTCCGAACACACTAAGGTTTCGGAGGATGAAGCAGCCTTACGGAAGGCCCGCGCACCCAGTGCCCTCTCAAACTCCTCATCCTCCGCTTCGAGGGCAAGGGCCCGTAAGTCACCCTTCGCCCGAGCAAGACCAGTCCCACATACGCCTGCAGCGGAACGACCACGAGGAGCGGTGTTGCATTTACCTGCAACACCCAGCTCAAAATCGCTGTCGGTCGCGTCGCTGGGCGAATCTACGACCCCACTAAGGGGGCGCTTGCGCGTGCCTGTGACCTCGTGGTCGGACATGATGCCCGAGCCACAGAGGTCTCAGCGAAAACAAAACAAGCCTTAAAAAAGGCTAAAAAACACGATAAAGAAAGACACACACGAAAGAATAGAAAACAACGAACAAAGAAAGAAAGAAAAGAAAAGAAAGAAACGAAATAGAAACAACCAACGGGGCCCTGAAAAGGGCCTTTTGAAACACCGAAGGGAACAACACAACAAAACAACGAAACAAAACCACTAAGCATCAAAAACCACGAATTAATTAATTATAATAATTAGTCTCGACACGTCCGCTCTGTACGAAACCTTTTTTTTTTTTTTTTTTTTTTTTTTTTGCGTTGGAAAAATCCGTTACGGATACCCGCCGGCCAGGAAGGTGATGGCCGGAGGGTTATGTGGGACTACCCGGCGGCATAGAGGACGCCGCCATTTTTAAGGCTACCCACTAAAAAACCAACGGTTGCCCTCAACGCCTTAATGGGACGACACGGGATCGCGTTAGCACTCACCGTGCCGCCCCGGCGGTTACCCCCCGAGCGAGGGTGCCCCGAGCAACTTAGGACACCCCCACGGCGTAGGCCTATGGCAGGTGAGAGGGGTCACCCCCCCCTCTCACCAAGGCCTACTGCTGGGAGAGGAAGCGGCGGGCGTACTCCCGCCTCCTTCTTCCCAGCCTCCCCCGGCGGAGCGGGTCAGAGGGAGAGGCTTGCTCCCTGACCCGCTCGATCCAAGTGGGGGCGAACTGCCCCCACTGTCGTCAGACCGGCGGCGGGGGACTCCAAGTCCCTCGTCCACCGTCGAATCAGGGCTCGGTGAGCTGAAGCCCTGATTCGAGCTGCCTCGGGCCTAACCCCCGTGGTCCTGGCTTCCGCCCGGTGCCAATACACCCCGGCGAGCACCTCCGCCTGCAGCTCCCAAGGCGGATCGCTCGCCAGGAGTGTGGCCGCAGTGTACGACACTGTACGGTATCCCCTGATCATCCTCACCGCTAAGACCCTCTGCGTCCTTCGCAAAAGGGTCTTGGAATCGGCGGTGAGGGACCCCGACCAAATGGGGGCACCGTACAGCGCCATGCTCCTCACGATGCCGGCATAGAGTCGCCGGCACGGAGCCTGCGGCCCACCGACGTTGGGCAGAAGCCTTCCCAAGGCAGCCGCGGTGGACAGTAACTTCGGGGCCAGAAGGGAGAAATGAGCCCCGAAGTTCCATCTTCCGTCCAGGGTGAGACCCAGATATTTTAACTGGGCCTTCACCACCACCTCCTGTCCCTGGACGGAGATGGACGCCCGGCGAGGGGGACCCCGGCGAGGGCCGTGGAAGAGGATGGCCTCCGTTTTAGATACGGAGACCTCCAATCCCAACAGCCCTATGCGGTCCGCAACCAGCGTAGCACCGACTGTTGCCAGACGGGCCGCCTCCGCATACGTCCCTCCCCTGCATGTGACGAGGGTGTCATCAGCGTAGCACAACACCCTCATCCGCGGCAGGAGAGGACAGCGGAGCAGCCAGTCGTACCCGAGGTTCCACAAGACCGGGCCCAAGACGGACCCCTGTGGAACCCCGCGGCATACGCTACGCCGGTGTATACGCTGGTCGCCGCCAACCCACAGGACCTCTCTGTCCTGCAGGTAGCCCCCCAACAGTCTCCGAAGATAGGGAGGCACTCCATGGAACCGGAGTGCCTCAACCAAAGTCTCAAACGGAAGACTGTTGAAGGCATTGGCGACGTCCAGCGATACCGCCAGGACCACGTCGGACGACGTCTGCCACTCCGTCTAAAACAGTCCGGAGGTTGGCTGCCAATTTTTCGGCTTTTTCTGGAGCCGCCTTAGGCAGCTCCAGAAGCCTGGCCCCGGTGGCCGACCTCCGGATCTTTAGCCCGTCCTCTAGCCCCAACTCCCCGAGGTCCACCTTCTCGGAGGCGCGCTCGAGGAGCTGGGCATAGGTGACCCCCTTAGCTGCCGCCTCGGGCTGCAGTGTGATAACCACTGCAGGTGACCGAGGAGATGGCAGCTTGGGGAGGGACCCTTGGACCGGTCCGGATTGACCGGCCTTTTGGCCCTTCTTTTGACCCCCCTTATTATTTCCCTGCTTCGGGGGTCCAGCGGTTACGACTCGCTGGGCCACCGAAGCTTGGACGACAAGGGCAGGGCCAACTGGCTTGTTGGCCCTTTTCTGTCCCCGCTTCACCACCGAGGACCAGGTCTCGACGGACGGAGCAGTTGTCGGCGCTTTAGCCGACGCCGGTCGTGCCGTCGCGCCTGCAGACCTCGGCTGCCGCGACTCAGCAACCGCTGCCGTACTAGCCCTGCGGTCCGCTGCCAAGGGCGGACGCATGACCCTCTCAGGGAGGAGGCGCTCCTCGATGTTGGCGAATCGGGCGTTCACCAACACCCCCACCGAGGAAACAATGGAGCGCCTCAACTCCTCAATACAGTCCGCGTCCAGAGAGGGCGCGGCTACGGCAGCGGGAGCGGCAGCAGCCGAGGATTTCGCTGCCGCCGTTTTCAACTCAACAAACTCCCGCCTGTGAGCTTTGATTTCGGCCTTAAGGGCCTCCACCTCTCTGATCAGGCGGGAGTTTGCAGCCCTCAACTGGCGGGTCTCGTCAGCCTCAGTACGGCTGACGAGCGTCTCTACAACCTCTAGGAGGTCCCGCGAGGCTACCTTAAGGGCCTTAACCATGGTGCCCTTAAGGTTACCGGACTTGCGGCTCACTTCCAGGATGGAAGCCGCGCTTTTACCCGCCAGGGCTCTTAATTCCTCGGCCCCGAGGGAGTCAGGGTCAGGCCTACGCGAACCTCCCTGCAGAGCCTCCTCTTCGGAGCACGTCGCATTGCCAGAAGAAGGCGCCTGCTTACGGAATGCCCGTGCTGCCAGCGCCTTCTCCATCTCCGCATCTTCGGCCTCGAGAGCAAGGGCCCGCAAATCGGCCTTTGCCCGAGAGAGGCCAGCCCCTCTAGTGCTCGCCGTGACGCGTCCACGACGAGCAGTGTTGCATTTACCAAATGCAACACTGAACTCCGAGTCGCTATCGGAAGCGCCACTAGTCCCCTCAACAACCCCGCTAAGGGGTCGCTTGCGCGAGCCTTGGACCTCGTGGTCGGACATGATGTCCGAACCACAGAGGTCTCACACAACACGCAAAAGCCTTCAAAAAGGCGACAAACACACGAAAAGAAATGACTCACAAGTAAGAAAGGAAAACACTGGAAGAAAAACAAAAACCGAAAAACGAAAAAAAAAAAAAAAAAAAAAAAAAAAAAAAAAAAAAAAAAAAAAAAAAAAAACGCCAAAGAAACACAACTAAATAAAAAAATCACCATCGGGGCCCTGAAAAGGGCCTTTTTAATAACCGATAGAAACCTCCAATTTACTACTACTTTATTACTACCACAGAGCGCACACTATCAACACGTCCGCTCGCTACGGCAGTTCAACCTCGAATCCTAACCTAACCTTTTTTTTTTTTTTTTTTTTTTTTTTTTTTGCGTTGGAAAAATCCTTTACGGATACCCGCCGGCCAGGAAGGTGATGGCCGGAGGGTTATGTGGGACTACCCGGCGGCATAGAGGACGCCGCCATTTTTAAGGCTACCCACTAAAAAACCAACGGTTGCCCTCAACGCCTTAATGGGACGACACGGGATCGCGTTAGCACTCACCGTGCCGCCCCGGCGGTTACCCCCCGAGCGAGGGTGCCCCGAGCAACTTAGGACACCCCCACGGCGTAGGCCTATGGCAGGTGAGAAGGGTCACCCCCCCCTCTCACCAAGGCCTACTGCTGGGAGAGGAAGCGGCGGGCGTACTCCCGCCTCCTTCTTCCCAGCCTCCCCCGGCGGAGCGGGTCAGAGGGAGAGGCTTGCTCCCTGACCCGCTCCGCGGCCTCCTTCGCGGCGATGACGTGCTCGCAGAAGGAGGCCATAGCGGCCCAACACCTCTCGCTGCCGACCATCGCGCCAACAAGGCGCGGCAGCGAGAGGTCCCCGCCAACCACGGCCACCAGCTCAGCGCGCTGATGACCCCAGGCTGCGCACTCCGCCACGGTGTGACGAGCCGTGTCGACGGACTCGTCACAGTGGTGGCAGGACGGGGCCGCCTCCCTTCTTGCAATCTTGTGCAGGTACTCACCGAAGCACCCATGCCCCGTGAGCACCTGCACAAGACGGAACGTCAGAGTCCCGTGCCGCCGGTTGATCCAACGATCCAAGTGGGGGCGAACTGCCCCCACTGTCGTCAGACCGGCGGCGGGGGACTCCAAGTCCCTCGTCCACCGTCGAATCAGGGCTCGGTGAGCTGAAGCCCTGATTCGAGCTGCCTCGGGCCTAACCCCCGTGGTCCTGGCTTCCGCCCGGTGCCAATACACCCCGGCGAGCACCTCCGCCTGCAGCTCCCAAGGCGGATCGCTCGCCAGGAGTGTGGCCGCAGTGTACGACACTGTACGGTACCCCCTGATCATCCTCACCGCTAAGACCCTCTGCGTCCTTCGCAAAAGGGTCTTGGAATCGGCGGTGAGGGACCCCGACCATATGGGGGCACCGTACAGCGCCATGCTCCTCACGATGCCGGCATAGAGTCGCCGGCACGGAGCCTGCGGCCCACCGACGTTGGGCAGAAGCCTTCCCAAGGCAGCCGCGGTGGACAGTAACTTCGGGGCCAGAAGGGAGAAATGAGCCCCGAAGTTCCATCTTCCGTCCAGGGTGAGACCCAGATATTTTAACTGGGCCTTCACCACCACCTCCTGTCCCTGGACGGAGATGGACGCCCGGCGAGGGGGACCCCGGCGAGGGCCGTGGAAGAGGATGGCCTCCGTTTTGGATACGGAGACCTCCAATCCCAACAGCCCTATGCGGTCCGCAACCAGCGTAGCACCGACTGTTGCCAGACGGGCCGCCTCCGCATACGTCCCTCCCCTGCATGTGACGAGGGTGTCATCAGCGTAGCACAACACCCTCATCCGCGGCAGGAGAGGACAGCGGAGCAGCCAGTCGTACCCGAGGTTCCACAAGACCGGGCCCAAGACGGACCCCTGTGGAACCCCGCGGCATACGCTACGCCGGTGTATACGCTGGTCGCCGCCAACCCACAGGACCTCTCTGTCCTGCAGGTAGCCCCCCAACAGTCTCCGAAGATAGGGAGGCACTCCATGGAACCGGAGTGCCTCAACCAAAGTCTCAAACGGAAGACTGTTGAAGGCATTGGCGACGTCCAGCGATACCGCCAGGACCACGTCCCCCTCGCGAGTTGCCTCTTGGGTCAGGTCTCTCAGAGCCCTCAGGGCGTCGATCGTCGATCGACCCGCCCTGAAGCCGAACTGAGCATCCGAGAGACCCGGCCCCACCTCCTCGAGGTGTTGGACGAGACGGGCAGAGAGAATTCTCTCGAAGAGTTTGCCCGTCTCGTCCAGCAGCACGATTGGCCTGTATGCGGAAGGGGAGTCGGCAGAACGACCGTCCTTCCGCAACAGGCACAACCTGCCCTCTTTCCAGGCCTTCGGGAACTGTCCAGTGCGCAAACAAAGGTTGAACAGTTCCCGAAGCCTGCCCCCCAGGTATTCCAGGGCGAGGAATAGAACTCGCCCTGGAATACCGTCCGGCCCCGGCGCAGTACTGCGGGCTCGGAGACGACTCAAGGCGACCTCCAGCTCGGCCTCCGTGATGTCCGGGACAGAACCCACCCCCCCATTAGAAGAAGGGGGGGTCATCACGGGAGGCGAGTGGCCGGTGGATTCAGGGAATAGGTCCCCCACCAGCCGCTCGAGGAAATCCGGCTGAAGGGACTCCATGACCGGGGCGCAAGCGGCGCGGAGTTTGTTCCGAGCCACCCGATACGGGCGCCCCCATGGGTCCCTATCGAGACCTGCCAGGATCTCCTCCCGAGCCAGGTCCTTCGCCTTCCGAATCGCCAGCCGCAGAGTCGACTTCGCTTCGCGATAACGACTCCGCAGCTGGGCCTCCAGATCCGGGTCAAAGCCGTGACGACGGCGACACCGGACGAAGGCCCTCCGAGCCCTGCAACAGGCCGTCCGAAGTTCGGCTATTTCGGACGACCACCAGTACACTGCTCTGCGCCGGGGCCTAGACCCCACCCTCGGCATGGCCGCATCGCAGACCCGTGATAGGGCCTCGCGCATGCGGCCAGCCGACACCTCCACGTCGGTTTCCTCGTTGGGCGGATCGGGAAAGGCCCAGCTCTGAACGATGGCCGCCTCCCTGGCCATTTCCCGATCCAAACGCTTAATTGCCCAACGAGGAAAGCGACTCCCCCCCCGCGGTGGCCCGGCCTGGTCCGGCCGGGAGGTGGAGATCTCAAATCGGACGTAGAGATGGTCCGAAAGAGTCTCCACCTCCGTCTCGACTCTCCAGTCGACGACCGTGCGTGCGACAGCTGGGGTGGCGAACGAAACGTCCACCACGGAACTCCCTTGCTGTCGCACGCAGGTCGCATCGGTCCCTCTATTGAGGAGGGACAGACCGGAGAGGAGTGACCAGGCCTGGACGGCCCTACCCCTAGCGTCCGTGGCGTGGTTCCCCCAGGCCGCGGATTTGGCGTTCAGGTCGCCGAGGAAGATGAGCTTCCCCGACGCCTGTCTGCCAATCGCCGCACTGACAGAGTCGAGGAAAGTCTCGAACTCCGCCAGTCGACGATTGGGGGAGAAGTACGCGCCGATGACGACGTACTCCCCCCACCGCGCCACGACCAAACCCGGGCCAGTCTCCAAGGTGGAGAAAGGGGGACCGGGACCAGAACCCGCAACCACAGCCACGGAACCGCTAGTGTCCCCCGCCCAGTTGGAATTAGGGGGGACATAGTAGGGCTCACAGGCCACCGCTATACTGATATCCCACTCCGCCATTGCCTGGATGAACAAATCCTGGGCCCTGGCGGAGTGGTTCAGGTTCGCCTGTAGGAAGCCATGTCGTCGTCTATTCATGACGACATGGCTTCAACTGGCGCCTGTAGGCGACCTCTGCTTGGGGCAGCTGGGGAGGGACCAGCTGCCTTGCCTTTCTTCCGGGGAGCCTTGCACGCTCGGCTCCCCAGTTCGTGTCCCGCCTGGAGACCGAGGTCTGCGCAGACGGCACACCGAAGGACTCCGGTGCAGCTGTCGCGATTGTGACCCGATAAACCGCACCGGAAGCATACGTCGCTCCTATCGACGCCTGATGGGCAGAGCGCCCGAGTGTGCCCCGGTTCTTGGCACCGGAAGCACCTCATCGGACGCTCTCCTAGGAGCTCGACCCTGGCCGAGCTCCAGCCCACCAGGAGTCTGCCCGCATTCAAAATGGTTTTCGCCACTTCGACAGGGCAACGGGCAACAACGGAGCCCGTGGCCCCGTAGCCCCAGCGAATCTCGCCCACATGGACCGATTCATTGGGGCAGTTGGCAGCGCGGCAAATCGCCAGCTTTACCTTCTCGGACGTGGCGGAATCGTCCAGGCCCCCAACTCTCATACCGACCCGTTTGATGGGCTGGACGACATCCGCCACCCCGTCCAGCACCGATCGGAGAGATTGGGCTAATTTCTCGGCCTTTTCTGGAGCCGCCTTGGGCAACTCCAGAAGTCTAGCCCCCGTGGCAGACCTGCGAATTTTCAGCCCAGCCTCGAGCCCGATCTCACCGAGATCTATTTTTTCGGCGGCGCGCTCGAGGACCTGGGCATAGGTCACACCCTTAGCTGCCGCCCCGGTCTGCAGCGTTATAATAACGGCCGGAGACCGCGAGGACGGCAGCTTGGGAGGGGGTTTTTGGCCCTGCACGGGCTGGCTGGCCTTATTGCCCTTTCTTCTCCCTCCCTTACTTCCCTTTCTCGTCTGAAGTCCAACCGGTGTCGGCTGGACCGTCCTTGGGGCCGCGGATGACTGGGCCACCGAAGCTGGGAACACAGTCCTTGGGCCCCTCTTAGTACCCCGCCGCACCACAGAAGACCAAGCCTCGGTGGTGACGGGAGCAGGCGACGGCATTAAAACTGCCGGCGTTCCAGCCGACACCGAACCCCCAGCAGGTCTCGCCGCACCCGGTTGGCGAGGGGCAATAGGGGCTGCCACACTCGCCCTGCGATCTGCCGCCAGAGGCGGGCGCATCACCCTCTCGGGAAGGAGGCGCTCCTCGATGTTGGCAAATCTGGCATTTACCATATTGCCAACAGAGGATACGATGGAGCGCCTCATTTCCTCTATAAAATCCGCGTCGCGGGAGGGAGCTTCAGGAGCGGCTTTGGCCGCTGCCGATTTCAGCTCCACAAACTCGCGGCGGTGGGCCTTAACCTCTGCTTTAAGGCCCTCAACCTCCTTCATGAGGCGCGCATTAGCGGACCTTAACCGGCGCGTCTCGTCTGCCTCGGTGCGGCTCAGGAGGGTGTCGACAACCTCAAGGAGGTCCCTGGATGCCTCCTTGAGAGCCTTCACCATCGTCCCCTTGAGGTTGCCCGACTTCCGGCTAACCTCCAAGATGGACGCGGCACATTTGCCTGCTAGAGCTCGAAGCTCCTCGGGACCCAACACCTCTGGGTCAGGCCTCGGAGCAACACCCCGAGAAGATTCCTCCTCCGAACATACTAGAGTTTCGGAGGATGAAGCAGTCTTACGGAAAGCCCGCGAACCTAGTGCCCTCTCAAACTCCTCGTCTTCCGCTTCGAGGGCAAGGGCCCGTAAGTCGGCCTTCGCCCGAGCAAGACCGGTCCCGCGTACGCTCGCAGCAGAGCGACCACGACGAGCGGTGTTGCATTTACCTAATGCAACACCCAGCTCAAAGTCGCTATCGGTCGCGTCGCTTTGAGATTCCACGACCCCGCTAAGGGGACGCTTGCGCGTGCCTGTGACCTCGTGGTCGGACATGATGTCCGAGCCACAGAGGTCTAAGCGAAAGCACACAAGCCTTAAAAAAGGCTACAAAACACGAAAAGAAAATACACACACGAAAGAAGAGAAAACCACGAAAACAACAACAAAACACGGGGAAAAGAAAAAAAAAAAAAAAAAAAAAAAAAAAAAAAAAAAAAAAAAAAAAAAAAAAAAAAAAAAAAAAAAAAGACAAAACAAAAAAAAAAACGCCAAAGAAACACAACTAAATAAAGAAATCACCATCGGGGCCCTGAAAAGGGCCTTTTTAATAACCGATAGAAACCTCCAATTTACTACGACTTTATTACTACCACAGAGCGCACACTATCAACACGTCCGCTCGCTACGGCAGTTCAACCTCGAATCCATCCTAACCTAACCTAACCTAACCTAACCTAACCTAACCTAACCTAACCTAACCTTTGATGGCCGGAGGATTATGTGGGACTACCCGGCGGCATAGAGGACGCCGCCATTTTTAAGGCTACCCACTAAAAAAAAACCAACGGTTGCCCTCAACGCCTTAATGGGACGACACGGGATCGCGTTAGCACTCACCGTGCCGCCCCGGCGGTTACCCCCCGAGCGAGGGTGTCCCGAGCAAACCTAACCTTTTTTTTTTTTTTTTTTTTTTTTTTTTTACGTGGGGAAATCCAGAACGGATACCCTGCCGCCTCGGGGGGAGACGACCTGGTTATGCCGGGCTCTAACCGGCTAAAACCCCACGGTGTCCTTCTCGTCGCCATATGCCGGGGTCACGGGAACATCCAGCTGGCAATCGTCCGCGACCCGGCGACGAGGCGGTCTCATCAGACCCCTTCTCGGTTGGAGCGGAGGACAGATGGTCGTCCTTCCACTGCGCAACGGTTGGTTAGAGTGGCGTGCAAGAACACGCCCACGCCTACTCGGGCTAGTTTTGGAGGACTGATGGACCCCCCCGAGTCCACCAGCCAGCCACTAGCTAGTGTTAGGGAGGAAGTTGTCGGATGAACGCCTCCCTCCTGCGTCCTCTTTTTCGGCGACGGATGGCAAGCGAACTAGTTGCCTCACGTTCTCTTTCTGCGTTCTCCTTTTGTAGCATAACTTGCTCACAAAAGAGGCTAACCGCATCCCAAGAACCCTTGCTCTCAACCATTTTCCGAACCACTGTTGATAAAGAAAAGTCCGGTCCTATGATTGTAGTTAGCGCCGCTCGCTCTGTATTCCAAGCTGGACAAGTTTCTAGTGTGTGCTGAGATGTGTCAATTGGGCAATTTTCGCAATGGTGACAGACAGCGCTCAACTCTCTACCTGCCACCCTGTGCAGGTACTCACCGAAACAACCATGTCCGGTGAGGACCTGCGTGGTTCGGTACGACAGGGAACCGTGATGTCTCTTCAGCCATTGGTGAAACACTGGAAGGACTGCCTCGATAGTCCTTATACCTGCGCTGGGTTCTGCAAGCCTTTGTTCCCATTCTCTGTAGAGGTGACGCATAATCTGTCGTCGCATTCTGTCTCCTATCTTTGGTCGCAAACCTTGGGCTAGCGCCTCCCCACGTTGATGAAACATCTTCGTGAGGGCTCTCGCTTCGAGGTCCCAAGGCAGTAAATTGGCCAGAAGGCAGGCTGCCTCATATGAAACCGTGCGGTAGCCACGAATCAACCTGATTGCCATAGCTCTTTGCGGTTTGCGCAATAGAGCTATATTCCGGCTATTCAGGGATTCGGACCACACTGGCGCTCCATACAAGGCCATCGACTTAACAACTCCGGCGTATAGACGCCTGCTCAGTGCATTGGGCCCTCCCAGGTTAGGAAGTAGTCTTCCAAACGCCGCTGATGCACCCAGCAGTTTTGGAGCGAGTTGTTCAAAGTGAGCAGTGAACTTCCATCTGCTATCGAGGACGAGACCGAGATATCTCATCGTCGACCCGATGCAGATGCGAGTACCACCCACTATGATGCTGGAAGCTAAAGAAGCAAACCTTTTTTTTTTTTTTTTTTTTTTTTTTTTTTTTTCGTCTGGAACTCTCATGAGTTCCACCGCATTCCAGGGGAGCGGAAGGCGGTGGGTATGTGAGACTCCTACTCACTAAACCAGACGGTCAACACAACGCCGTATAAAGGAGCGCCACGGGAACGCCTAAGCATACATCCGCGTTGCTCCAACGGCAGGCAGCGCCAAGTAGGCGGCCACCACCTCCCCAAATGGAGCGGCGCAAACTGTTGACCGGGATGCGCCCCACTCCGATGGTCGGCTTGTTTTTTGGCGAGGAGCTCCCCTGCTCCCCGCCCAAGCCGACCGAGCCAGATCGTTTTGGACGACCTTTATTTCTGAGCCGACGGCAAGCCGCCGAGCTCAGGATCAAGGAAGTCCGATCCGACTCATACCCACTAGAGCCCCGGCCCCGAGATGGGACCGTGGCGAGTGGCGGACTTCGCAGCCCACCACCCGTACCGGGGGCTACGGCGGCAGACGGCGCTCGTGAGCGACACGCCTGCGCCCCACCCTCCTCCGGCGCATCGGTAGAGCGGCTCCGTCCCCCTCCCTGAGCCTCTCCGCCGCCTCCTTCTGCGACATCACGACCTCGCAGAAGGAACGCACCGCACCCCACGCCTCTTCGCTCGAGACCATGGCCTTGACCACGGCCGGGAGCGAGAGGTTCGACCCGATGGAAGCCACGAGTGTAGCACGCGGCTCCGCCCAGTGCGGGCACGAAGCCAGCGTGTGCTGCGCCGTGTCCTCGGCGCAGCCACACTCGTGGCACATCATCGTGGGCTCACGACCCGCCACCCTAAACAGATACCTCCCGAAGCATCCGTGCCCCGAAAGGATCTGCGTCAGGTGGAAGGTCATCACCCCGTGCCTACGACCGACCCAGTCCGAAAGGATAGGACCGATCGCCAGGGCAGTCGATTTACCAGCGCCGGGCACTCTGAGCCTCTCTCGCCATGTGACGAGCAGCTGCTCCTGCGCCCTGCGCCTCCAATTCGACTCCCCACCCTCCCCCCGAAGACGGGCATCCCTCCTCCGTCGATACGCCTCCGCCAGCGTCAAAGCGTCCAGGTCCCACGGTGGGGTCCCGGCCAGAGCGCAGGCCGCCTCGCACGAGATGGTGCGATACCCCCGGATCACCCTGACAGCCATGACCCTCTGCGCTCTGCACAAGAGGGCCCGGTTGCGGGAGTCGAGGCTATCGGCCCATATTGGTGCCCCGTAGAGCGCCATGGACTTTACCACCCCGGTGTACAGACGCCGGCAGCTCAGGCTCGGTCCCCCGACATTTGGGAGGACGCGACACATCGCTCCGGCTGCCCTAACTAGCTTCGGCGCTAGGCGCCGAAAGTGCTCGTCGAAGCTCCATCGACTGTCGAGGACGAGTCCAAGGTACTCCAAGGAACGCCCGACGGCGATGGAAACTCCTCCGACCACCACACTCGATCCGGCAGGAGGTGCGTTCCGCGGCCCGTGAAAACACACGGCGACGGATTTGTGCAATGCAACCTCCAGCCCCAACCTTCTAATGCGCGCCACTACCTGCGCGACCCCAGCCGTTGCCAGAACACTGGCCTCCCGGTAGCTGTCGCCGCGTGCCGTTACGAGAGTGTCGTCGGCGTAACAGGTTACTTCGACACCCCGTAAGTTGGCACCGCGCAGCACCCAGTCGTAGCCGATGTTCCACAGAAGAGGTCCGAGAACCGACCCCTGAGGAACACCGCACGACACCTCCCTACGAATCCAGCCGTCGCCAGACGGGTAGCAGACGGCGCGGTCGCAGAGGTAATCCGCTACGACGCGACGCAAGTACCCGGGCACGGCGTGGAACCTCAGCGCCTCCAAAATGGTCGCCCAGGGAAGGGTGTTGAACGCGTTGGCGATATCGAGAGACACCGCCAACACCACCCCGCCCCGAGACACCGAGGCCTCCGCCAGGGCCCTCACCCGACCGACAGCGTCGAGGGTGGACCTGCCCTTGCGGAAGCCAAATTGATGGTCGCTGAGGTCCCGACCGGACTCCCCCAAGTGCTTGACGAGGCGAGCGGATAAAACCCGCTCAAAGAGCTTACCCGCCTCGTCGAGAAGCACTATCGGCCGATATGCCGATGGCTCGGCAACCGGCCGCCCCTCCTTGCGCAACAGCACCAGTTTCCCACCCTTCCACGTCCGCGGGAACCGGCCCTGCTGCAAACATGCGTTGAAGAGGCGCAGCACTAGAGGCTCTAAGTCCCCTAGGGCCAAGGCCCAGGCGCGACCGGGGATGCCGTCGGGTCCCGGCGCAGTGTTCTTCGACCGAAGCCGAAGCACTGCAGCCCCCAACTCACCCCCGGAGACATCCCGTGCTGCGTCCCAACGCTCCTCCTCTACCTCCTCAGTCGCCGGCGCCATACGAGGTACCCGATGGTCGGTACCTCGAGGGAACAATGCCGTGACTACGGACTCCAGCAACGCTGGCTGGAGAGTCTTGGTCAGCGGAGGGGCCCACGGTCGAAGCTTTCGCCTCACCATCTTGTACGGCCTCCCCCACGGGTCCCTGTCCAGGGACTCCACCATCTCCGCTTCGGCCAGGTCTTTGGCTTTGGCGATGGCCGCTACGAAAGCCAGCACTGCCTCACGATATCGAGTATAGTGCTGACTCTCAAGCTCTTGATCCCGTCGCCGCCGCCTCCGACATCTGGTGTACTGGCGCCTGAGAGCCACGCAGGTCTCTCGGAGCCGCGATAGCTCCTCAGACCACCAGTAAACGCCGCGCCTCGGAGTCGCGGAACGTACGCGGGGCATCGCCGCATCGCAGATGTGCGACATGGTCTGGCCCAGACGCACAGCTTCCGCCTCTACATTCACAGCGCCTTCCGGCGCTCCTACCCAGGCCTGGACCAGGGCAGCCTCCACCAGCGCCTCCCTGTCCAGACGCTTCAGAGCCCATCGCGGGCCCTCCTCGCGCGAGTGTCGACTCGGGGCACTCGGCGGGGCGGGGAGTGCGGAGACGTCGAACCTCACGTAGCGGTGGTCCGACAACGTCTCCACATCCTCCATCACCCGCCAGCCTCGGATACGGCGCGCCAGGGTGGGATCGGCGAACGTGATGTCAACGATCGAACCACCCTGTTGCCGCACGCACGTATGTACCGACCCGCGGTTCAGGACGACAAGACCGGACGCGACTACCCAGTCTTCGAGGAGCTCTCCACGTGCGTCCGTGGCCGGGCAACCCCAATAAAGAAGCAAACCTAACCTAACCTAACCTAACCTAACCTAACCTAACCTAACCTAACTTAACCTAACATAATGATATAAAAAAGTTTGTTTTTATTTCACATTTTATTTACATTTCTCAATTTGGGTATACAAGTTTAATGTCTTTAAGTATCTGTTCGAATGGATCCAAGCCTTTCAATCGACATTCTCTTTTCCAGAGGAACTCACACATACTATCGGCAATGTCTTCACGTTTGAGTCCAGTTCTGGTCAGGAAGTGCTTGAGGTGTTTCCAACTGCCCTCGATTGTATTCGTATGAGCACCTGTGACCGGATCTTTGTAGTGTTCGGAATGGTTCACTATCTCGTGCTCATAGCCTTCGTCTTTCAAGCTGTTGTACCCCTTGTGACAGTCTGTTATGATCTTAGTGCCGGGCTCAACGTGTTTCTTTATCAAGGGGATCAGTGATTCGGCGTCTCGCTTATTATCTGGGCACACTTCCAATCGATAGTCACCATTGTCTCGGTCAATCATGCCAAGGACCCAAACCCCCTCTCGCATCCTACCGCGATTGTATTTGCGCTTTCCGACTTTTGCCTCGTCAATCTCAAACACATGTCCTTGGCCTCCGATCTTACCCTCCTCTTCATAGCGACTATCGAGGGAACACAGACACACTTCACGGCAGTAACTGTACCAGTCACACACTGTTTCACTAGAGGTCACGTCGTCTATTGAGGTCTCACGAATTGCCTGCTCATAGTTATAGTTCACTGCGAAGGCATATGTCAGAAGCACAGCTTTTTCAGGTGAGATCTTCGCGTTCTCAAACCAGGTCCCCTTCGCCGCACTGATTTCGATCGCACCTTTCTTACTGTGCTTAGCTTGGCAACGGAACTGACCGAATGGGCCGTGCCCTTCACGGAACTTCATAGGCTTATCGCACTTATGACACTTTTTCGTTCGTGGTATCAGTTCAAGACCTCTCAGCCATTCCAGGCAACTATCTCGGTCTTTCAAATGCGTTCTCGTCAAATTCGTTATGTTATTCATCATCTGCAAGATACAGTTACGTTAGTATCTCAGTCAAGTCAGTTCATGTCAACACTCGGAGCCGATTTGGTGTAAACTCAGAGTGCCATCGGGATTCGAACCCAGAACCTCTCATCAATGAGGCTTGCACTCTAACCATTACACCACCCCGGCTCGGGTGAGAGATCCTCGTTAAAACATATATTTTTTTTTTTTTTTTTTAGGATTCGTTCGCCAAAAATGCTATGGATCAACTCCTCAGATCATGAGGAGTCCAGATATGGTCGCCATTCTGTTCTAGCTTGCAGGTCACATACGGAAGTGGTGCCGTGATTTGCACTTATTTGACTTTGACGACCAAATGAAACATGGTTTTGAAATGCACCATCACTTTGCCATCTCAACAATATTCGGTGTTTCTCTAAATAAAAGAAAGAAGAAGAATCTGAAGAGATAGTAATTCGATAGGTAACTCATAATGCGATACTTTCACATTCTTTCTTTAAATACATAATTCGATGATTCGTGGTGTCACTAATGCGATATGTAGGCATATTTAAGCATGAAACGCTATTATTGTTTCAATAGAAGTTATTTCTAACTTGCTTTAATATTGCACTTGACATTGATATAACTGATAGATAATTGACATGCAATGATGTATAATAAAATGTCATGTAAACAATACTAGATTGCCTAAAGAGGTTTTCATCTTTTTATTTTCCTAGTGTGTACCATATTTTTGAACACTTAGAATGCTTGGATACCATTGGCGGGGTGACTGTAACCATATTTATGGCGCTTTGACTGAAACGATCTATATGACATTTTAAACGTCTCGACCTTTTGAGCGACTATATTGTTGACAACAATAAGGAAACTTTGTTTGTACCGATATTATTGACTTTTTGGTTGCGTCTGTTTATTTGAATACCCTGAGCGTCTCTATTTATTTGACGCTGACTGTACCAATCTTGATAAGCTTAAGGAATCTGTGTTCTTCTTACCTTTCCACAGATTACAACATTGGCAAAAGCTAGATTTTACAATAGTATCGACAACTTTTTTACAGTATTTACCAATTAGGGTTGTAACGCCAAAAAGTGAAGTGAATCCTCGCGTCTTCCAGGTACCATCTCTAGAAACCGTCAAGTGCTTTGGATTTTAATGAGGCTCAGAATTAGATTGTAACTCTTGCTCTTCTTTTACTGCTTTAGATATTACCTGATCGTAAATTGCACTTGTGGCTGAATGTAAATTTTCTAGGCAGCTGTAGTAAGTACTAATGCATAAACCTTGGCATATATCCATGACACTACAAAAAATATTTTTTCCTTCTCGTCCTACTCCTAAAAGTCTCATAGCTATTACAATTCGACTATTATTTTATATGCTTTATTCGCCAAAGGACATGATTGAATGTGCTTATTATTTTCACAACTGCACAGCAACACAATTTTAAATCCTAGACCATGTGGTGCTGTTTGAGAAAATTTAATTTTCTCTTTGCAGGTAGCACAGAATTAAAGTGGAGAAAGTTTTTTTTTATTTTTTTTTATTATTTTTTTAGAGGAGGGCAAACGAGCTTGCGGGTCACCGTTGGTATGTGATCACCGCCGCCCATGAACTCTTGCAACATCCGAGGATTCACAAGGAGAAAGGAATATATGCCTTTTTTTGAAGGTACCCATGTCGTATCGATCTGGAAATACCGCGGATGGAAGTTCGTTCCACATTTGAGTGGTACGTGGGAAAAAAGTCCTTGAAAACCGCACAGTTGAAGATCGCCACGCGTCCAGGTGGTATGGATGATAAAGGAGGCGATGGCGAGCTGTGCGGTAGTGAAATTCGGCGGTAGGCATCAGATCGAATAGTTCTTCGGAACACTCCCCGTTCTAAATGCGCCTGCGCCTTATAGAGCGCAAGTCTGGCCAGGTTTGAAATACTGCCTCGCTCTATTGATCACTCCCAATTTCATCGAGGCCAACTTGGCCTTGCTCTCCAGATGACCACGAAACTGACAATCGCTCGAAATGTCGAGACCCAGTATTCTGATACTTGGCGAGGCAATAAGAGAAGTGTTCTCGAAGAGCGGTGATACGACAAATGGGGTTTTCTTGGTGGTAAACGCGCAAACCTGTGTCTTTAGGGGATTGAACTGAACGTGGTTCAGTTCACCCCACTCAGAGACCTTCCCCAGGGAGGTCTCTATTGATGACACAAGTTTCTTTCGGCACTCGTCAACGTTTTCCCGAGAGAGACCTGCACGACCGGAATATACCGCATCCCCAGCGCTGTCATCCGCATAACGATGTACGTTGGAAATATCCAACATATCATTGATGTGCAGGAGGAACAGAGTTGGGGATAGCATGCAGCCTTGGGGTACACCAGCGTTCACGGGCTTGGGGTCCGAGCAAAAACCGTCGAGAACGACCTGTATGCTCCGCCCAGTGAGAAAACTGGTGATCCACTTGCATAAACTCTCGGGAAGCCCATAGGAAGGTAGCTTCGAAAGAAGCCCTTTGTGCCATACACGATCAAGGCTTTTGCCATATCCAGACTAACTGCCAGACCTTCTCCCTTGCTTTCAATAACCGCTGCCAACGGTGCGTAAGGTATAACAGAAGATCACCAGCTGATCGACCATGGCGAAAGCCGTACTGCCGGTCATTGATCAACTGGTGATCCTCTAGGTACGTAAGGAGCTCTCGGTTGATAATAATCTCCATTATTTTGGAGAGAAGGGAGGTAATGGCGATGGGTTTGTAGTTAGCTGGGTCCGAGCTATCACCTTTTTTAGGGATCGGATGGACAAGGGCACGCTTCCATGAGACCGGGACTACACCTTTAAGGTAGGAGTACCGAAATAGACGCGTTAGCACTGGAGTCAACTCAGGGGCACACGTTCGTAGCACTAATGGAGAAATGCCATCCGGCCCACTCGACTTATGAACGTCCAAGGTAAATAGAGACTGCCTGATAGGTTTTTGCCGAAAAACTATTTCCGGCATTGAACTCTGACACCGCGGGATGATAGGCGGACCTTGAACGTCCAAAGTCGAGTTGGAGGCGAAAAGAGTACCCAAGAGATCGGCTTTCTCTTTTGCCGTGTGGGCCAGAGAGTCATTCCCCATGTGCAACGGCGGTAGGGACGGCTGGCTAAAGTTGCCCAGAGTGGCCTTGGAAAGCGCCCAGAATTTGCGCGTGCCAGGCGGGTACTTTGCCAGCCGATCCCCAATTTTGACGACATGCTTGAACTTTGCTCTAGCGATTTGCCGTTTGAAGAATCTGGAAGCACGGTTACAGATACCCCGGCGTGTGGTATAAAATGATGTTCTAGTTTATACCCGGGGTATGATAGGTACGCTGTGTCGCTTGGTTGAGATATCTGCGTCTCCGTCAAAAACAACAAGGACGGCGCAGGTCTCGTCTGGTGGACGGCGTTTAGGTTCGAGTGAAACCCCCGGATGTTGCAAAACTCCACATCTAGAGTGGAGCGGGGTGCCGCTGTTTGCCGTCGTTTGCCGTCAGAAAACACAAAAGGCGATACTTTGCCAGCCCCAGATACGACGGCCAGCCCGAGCAAAATCCGATGATCATTCCCCCAATTTTGCTCGAGGAGGGGGTCCCCGGCTTCATCAAAGCCGGTACCCTCCTGGGGTATACTTTTTCGAGGTATCGCTATCATGTTTGGCAGGGTTGGGGGTTGGGCTTCCGGATTCTCTCACTCACCGACGGAACGTAACCAAATGAATTTGGTTACTACACGTCGGTCTTCTGTGAGAGGGTGGTCCTTCCCCGGTCGAGCCAGCCCAATACGAGCTGCAGTCAGAAAACTACAGCTAGCAAACTGAATAAAATTCCAGTAGATAGTACCCAAAATTTTTATTAATTATTATTTCTTCGTCTCCATAATTTTTTAATTTAGCTGCAGAAACACTTGTAAAACTAGTTTCACTTTCTACGGTGTATCGATTCGATGAAATCGTCTCTTCTTTTTTCGATCAGGACGATTACAGCTTCCCCGTGAACTTTTCTTATCCATTTTTCTATAAATATTTATAAAAAAAAAAAAAAAAAACTTGTTATTTATTAACTATGCACTGAACACGTGTCTACTTAGCTCCAAGATCGAGACTCAACTGAACAGAAAAATATATAACTAATAATTTGTAAATTATACTATAGAGATAGACACTTCCAGGTATATTTTGTGTGGACAGTTCCAGGTATATCGGGCACGTACTGGTAGTCAGGTATATATAAAAACTTAAAAGGGTATATAACGAGCTCAAGTCGGATACAAAAGAATTCCTGGAAAACATCTGCCATTCATTGTGTGATCACTCCGCTCGGCCGGTTTAAGTGCCGCGTCACAAAATCCACTGTATCTCTCAAAATAATTCGAATTTTGAAAATCCTTAAGGGTATATTTTTCAACGTCTAAGCTTTGAAAATATGCCAAAAAAAATAATTGATTTTTTCAATTTTCTAGACCAGAATACCCCCTTAATGTGAACATGTGAAATTAATGCTTTCAGAATTGTTGCAGAAGATTGAATTAATTTTAGAATAAAGGGAAAATGAATTACTGCGGGTGGAAGAAGAATGACTGGAAACACTGAGAAAACCATTATCCGAAGTACAAGAGAAATAGTCATCATCAATATTCAGTATATCCGACATATACAATTATAAATTTAAAAAATGCAAAAAATAAATAAAAAGTAAAATAAAATAAATTAATATAAAAAAATATAATAAAATAAAACAAATATGTATATAAAGGGGCAGGAAAGCCTTCCTCAGTACTCATCTTGTGTGTCACGTGCAGGTGGGTAGGTATGGATAGACAAATCACAAGTCTTTGTTCCAATCACAGTTATTTAATACGCACAATGTTTAAATCAAGAAATATATAGCAAAATAATTAATACTAGGTTTAAATAAAACACAATTATCTTAATTAGAATACTAAATCGTATGATGATTGAGATTCAAAGCGATTCGTCACAAGCGTGGTGCGCAGGCGCCGTCTCGAAACCATCTGTCCAGATGGCTGCCTTCACTACCATCGACAATGACGCTGCGCTAAGCTGACAACTAAAAGTCAACCTGGCGTATGACATTAACGGATGCGCCGTCACGGCCGGACTGACATTCGACCGTCCTCGGGCGATTCTCTGAAACAATGAGTTTCAATCACACATAGTCCGTTCGTGCATCCTGACGAGCGACTAATCATTGCAATTATGACAATGCGCAGTAATTAATAAGACGAGTGTCTCGCCACATTTAAGCCGGATGACACAGCCTTCTAACCAACAAGCTTAACAATTAACTAGTCACATATTGCTACCATTAGACATAGAACAAAAAAAAATACACGGACAAGCCAATCTGATATCTGACACGGACGACATCTTTCGTCTGACTAATCGGACGGAAAAGTATTCTAGGAGGTTGCTATGTTTATCTACGACTATGAATCGTCCCGTTCTATGTGAATATCAGCTTCATGTAAAATTTAGCTGATATTCTCTGGATCTGAGCATATACTAAGTGTATTTGAGCCTGCTGTGAGCGTCCTCGAATCAGCGGAAATAGTATTTGAGCATACGGTCAAGATATCAGAATTGTCATTATCAAGATTTGAATTATGCTATTTTCATCTTCCGACGCCGTCTCGGCCTCGTCAGAATTTAAAATATTAGTTGCTATTTCGATCAAGCCAATATGTCCCTGGGGCACTGCGCGCAAATTCTCGTGAGAGTATTTATAGGTTCTATGAGAACTACCTAAACTTTTAAGTTCGTACCTATCATTGTTAAGAACTTCTACTATAACGAATGGACCTTTAAACTTCCTATCTAATTTCGTTTGATTTCGTTCACAATTTTTGATGAACACGAAATCTCCTTTAGAGAAAGGTCTTACTGTGGCCCGACCACGATTAAATCGGAAGGTTTCAGATTCAGCAGCTTCACAATATGAGCTGATGCATCAGCCCTTACCGTATCTAAATTTAAGCGAATATCATTACTGTTACTATCAGCGTTCAACTTGGACATTCCTAGAGAATTAGAACGAATGCCAAACATCAATTCTGATGGTGAATATTAAGTTACCGTAGATTTAGAACTCTTAAGAGCCAGCTGGATTGTTACCTAATTCATCTCGTCATACTTTGTTAGGGTCGTTTTCAATAATAGTTAGAAGGCTCTTATTGCGTCTATCATTGCATCTATCTAATGCGTACCTTGCATCACTCTTTCAACCTGGCCATTTGCCCTCTAGCGCCAGTCGCGATAAAAAGGAGGTCTATTTTATAGTCGTGACAAAAGCTCTTGAAATCTGTACTAATGTAGCAACGGCCCTGATTTTTTTGGGAGCTCCAAAAAGACAAACCGCTTTTTTTAAAGAACATATTGCACTCTTAGAATCGATCGACAAAGTATGTTCAAGCAAGACATATTTGGTAAAGGCATCGATTATTACTAAGCAATATTCCTTTCGGTCGCTCTTCCCGCTCAGCTTTCCCGTAAAATGTACATGAATCGTGTGCCAAGGTACAGATACTTTTGGAATCGGATGAAGCTGAACGGGCTGAGCACCGGACGGACCTTTCGATGCTTTACAAATAATACACGAGTCTATAAATTTTCTTACACATTTAGACATACCTGGAAACCAATACTTTTCGTATAGCTTGTCTAAAGTTTTGTCCCTACCTAACTGTTGCAGTTCATTGTGGACATGATTAATTAGTGTCCAAATAAGGGACCGAGGAACTACGGGTAGCCAAGAAACTATTTTGTTACGCGTAATTTTTCTATATAGTATGCCGTCTCTAACGTCGTATGTTTGACTTACGGTTTCGGGGAAGCTATTACTCTGATGTTTTGCTATAAGATCTTGAATTTCTAAGTCACGTTTCTGTTCAACTGATAACCAGCCTTGATGAAGCTCAATATCATTAACAATTTTAGGCTGGGTCTTTTCAAGAGCTATAGGTACATCAGAATTTGACAATGGATTTCGGGAAAGATAGTCAGTATGCTCCATTTTACTTCCTTCGCGATATACAATGTCGAAATCATACGCTTGTAAGTAAGCCCACCATCGGTAAACGCGGAGTGTTAAGTCTTTCTTAGATTTTGATGCCTTGAGTGAATTACAGTCGGTAATTACTACAAACCGCCTATCATATGATAATGTCTAAAATGCTCTACCGCTCCAACGACCGTTAACGTTTCTAACTCGTACGAATGATAACGAGACTCCGCCTCAGTCGTTCGGCGGCTATAATACTCTATAACACACAATAGATTATTTTTCATTTGAAGAAGAATTGCTTCATAACCTTCCGAGCTAGCATCGGTATGTAGCTCCACTGGAAGTTCGGGGTCAAATATAGTTAGTACCGGTTCGGACGTGAAAATGCCTATAATTTTGTGCCGTATCTTTTCATGTTCGGTAGTCCAAGTGATTCGCCCTTTAAGTTTTGTAAGAGGATATAGAAGGTCGGGCAATTCGTGTAAAATCAGTAATAAATTTTCAAAATAAGAAGCTAAACCGGGAAATTGGCGGACATTCGTCGCTGATTTAGGTTCAGGGCCGTCTGCCAATGCTTGAATTTTTCGGGAGTTGCGTCTGATTTCACCGGATTGTACAGAATATCCTAAGTAGTCAATTTGACGTTTCATGAATTTACATTTCTTAAGATTCAATGTAAACCCAGCTTCTGATAGCGCTCCTAAAACAAAGTCAAGGCGCTTTAGCACTTCAGAGATGTTAACGGAATAACATAATATGTCATCCATATAAATAAGTGATTTGTCACTCACATTGCCTAGAACTTTCATGATGCATCTCTGAAAAACCGAAGGGGCGTTTCGCAAACCAAAAGGCATCGCGAGATATTCATATTGTCCTTTATTTGTAACGAAAGCTGTCTTTTCCACTGACTTAGGGTGGAGGGGGATCTGGTTGAAGCCAGAAGCCATATCTAAGGAAAAGAAGAAGTAAGCACCTGTAAGCTGATCGATTTGTTCCTCGATTCGTGGCAAGGGATAATGTTCGGGTATAGTATTGGAATTTAATTCCCTAAAATCTACACAAAGTCTAAGGGAATTATCCTTCTTTTTCACGAGAACAATTGGGCTAGCGAATGGGGACGTACTCTCTCGAATTACCCCTGCGTCTAATAATTGTTGAACCTGTTCCCCAATTATCTGTTTCTCTATAGGCGCTCTATTATGGGGACATCTTTGTACAACTTTAAGTGGATCTACCAATTTAATTTCACATACTCCAGTCCTCACACGGTTGGTAGGTATACCCTCAATAAAATTATGGGCGTATTTGTTCTATATAGAAATCAACATGTATTTATTATATTGTTCCTGCAAATCGGTGTCAATTTTCGAAAAATTTAAAAGGCTCGATACCGCGCCACAAAGATAAGATTGTTGTTTAGAGTGTGTAACAAGATTATCATTATCAGATATTCTACTGTCGGAAACGACGTGAAAGAGTAAACTAATCAAACGATCACCAATTTTAACATCGGCCTGAATTTGCGTCCTACACTGTATATCATCGCCTCCAATGCCACTAAGGTAGACGAGACTTTTACACTCAGTACCCGAGAATTTATAGCGATAACTTTCTTTTACGAGCGAACAAGACGATCCGCTATCAAATAGAAAAGGTACAGACTCACCGGAAGATGTTGCCAAGATACCCCTTGAAGGACGGTGTTCACAATTGTGGACTTCCTTGACCGCAGCTTTACCACCGTTCTTTCTATTTGGACAGTTCGTTGTCACATGTCCCTTTGGGGCTGTCCTTAAATTACGTAACGCTAAATTCCATGATTTTTGAAACCCCCCCTCCCCCCTGTAACGGGACCGTAACGGAGAGTTAAACCCCCCCTGAAAAAATACGTAACACTGCAACTGACCCCCCCCCCCCCTGGCAATAATTTAAAAATTCATTTTCAAAAAATTGTTAACATTTTTTACAAAAAAAACACTTGTTTAAAAAGATTCTTATAAAAATGTTTATTGAAAATGTACAATGTACAAACACACTATCACGCATCTTCCCATGGAACCGACATATATTTATCGACAGAAATCACAGGTATACTGTCATCGGTTTTTGTTAACTGTGTCGCTTCCAATTCGCTGCTGTCGTATTCGATTAAATCCTCATCAACCCATTCCAAACTTTCATTTTTACTCATTAATGCCAAAACTTCGCGTGCACGCTTTGCAGCAGCACGTAAAGGCCTAATCTTTGGAACAAAAACAGAACTTCGTTCGTCCTCTTCTTTGCCACAAGCTCGTTGTGCACGCTGCTCTTACTATCGAAGAATGATACACACTACACTTATTGCAGATTCTCCTCATCAGGACGCTTTGCACACTCGGACAATATAAATCATACGGGATGGTTTTCATCGACCTAGCGTTCATTGGCAACATGTCTGAGGAAAGGTTTAAATTTACAAACAGAGAGGGAAATTTGTAAACGTTGGTGTCTGAGTTTGAAAGGGGAAAATCGGGGGTTGCGAGACCTCTTTCTGATTGAATTAACGGAATAGGAGGTGGTAAAAATCGTTTCGGTACAATCCTTAAATAATCGCTTCTAGTAGGGCCACAACAAGACAAATCGTCACATTTTACAATTTGAGTAAAATACTGACTTTCACGAACATGTTTCGCACGCCAACTCATGTCTTTAGTTCGCAAACTGTCCTCTGGTACTTCGGAGCTTTCTGGTGTGATGTACGATGCACAAACCGGGTGATCATCTATGGTCATATTTGACCATATTTCAGCAAGTGTTTCACCAGCGTGTTGAAAGTTTTTTCTTTCTAGGTCATCATCAATCGTGTTACAAGATTCGTCCAAATGACTTCCATATTTATCATGAGGAAGAATCAGTCCTGCGAGCTCCCGGCACAGTGGCGCCATGCGTCGTTCAACCCGGTTGAAAGCACTTCTGCCTGGTGCGTTAGTGGCGATGAACAAGGCGTCCAAATCATGCTCCAAAAAATGATGAATACCCGTACGAATTACTTTTTCGTATCTCGGGTTTTCGTCGGGGCCACCGTCGACGGAAAAGATGAAAATCGGCTTGGTTGGTCCTCCTGGAAATGTCCTCGCCACAGAGTCAAATTGATCCAAATTTAACAATGTGTCCAGGTCTTTGTAGCATATTGCAGAAGACATGTTCTCTAGCGCACGGGAAGAACTGGGAGTGTCTTGAGGCTTGACTGATCCAAACTCGTCGCGACGTTTTCGGCATTCCGCAAAACGATGTCCCGTTATTACATAAAAGTCACATCTGCCAGTGAACCTATCGGTACGTATCCTCTGTCTCTGGTTCGTTAGCTTCCACCCCATCCGAACGCCGCTTAAGAGATACACCTCCCATGATTCGAAACAATTGAGAGCAAGTAGTGATATTATGTGCAATCAATTCGCGTCTTATCAAACCCTCTTTCTGACAAAGCACCAAAATAACAAATCCAGTCACCACATCTTCAGGCATAACAGTCTTAGGAATTTGTTCGATTAAGTTTCATAAACGAAGAGTAGCTTCCGAAGCTGTTTCCGTAACTCCTATTTGGAATCGCAGTATCTCGTCAAAGTAATCCTGCAGAATTGGTTTTGAGAATTTAGCCAACAGTATCTGCTTGACAACGCTCCAGGACATTTCATTTAAGTTAAGCTTAGTGATACAAGTAGCCTCTCGCCCTTTTAAAGAAGTAGTAAGGGCCATGAGCAAGTCTATCCCTTCTAAGCGCTTATTTTGAACGATCGCTTCGGTAATATTACACCAACCATTTTTGTCACAGTCTGGTTCGTCTGGATTAAAAGGCAAAAAATGCGTTGCCTGGTTAGTACTCACATTTGGCGTTTGCTGAGCTGCGAGAACACAAGATAAAAGCATTTCCATGTTACTTAATAACTTTTCTGCATCCGATTACGTTGTCTCTCGCTCAATTCTATCACCATCCGATCCCACTTCTGACTTTCAAGAGGCAGGAAAGCCTTCCTCAGTACTCATCTTGTGTGTCACGTGCAGGTGGGTAGGTATGGATAGAGAAATCACAAGTCTCTGTTCCAATCACAGTTATTTAACACGCACAATGTTTAAATCAAGAAATATATAGCGAAATAATTAATACTAGGTTTAAAGAACACACAATTATCTTAATTAGAATTCTAAATCGTATGATGATTGAGTTTCAAAGCGATTCGCCACAAGCGTGGTGCACAGGCGCCGTCACTACCATCGACAATGACGCTTCGCTAGGCTGACAGCTAAAAGTCAACCTGACGTATGACATTAACGGATGCGCCGTCATATACGAGGTGTGTTCAAAAAATATCGTGAATTTTGTGTTTTTTCAAAAATTATTTATTTATTCATGAATATCTCTTTTGTCCCCTTAAAATTAATCCCCATGAGATATTATACACTTGTGCCAACGGTTTTTCCAATCTTCGAAGCACTTCAAAAAATCATTTTTTTTTTATCTTGTTCAGCTCCTTCGATGCCGTCTTTATCTCATCAAGCGTAGCGCAACGTCGTCCTTTCATGGGCCTCTTCAGTTTAGGGAACAAGAAAAAGTCACAGGGGGCCAGATCTGGGGAATACGGTGGCTGCGGCATCATTAGTGTGTTGTTTTTGGCCAAAAAGTGGCGCACAAGCAACGATGTGTGAGCAGCGGCGTTATCGTGGTGCAAAAGCCAATTTTTGTTCTTCCACAAATCCGGGCGTTTCTGGCGGATTGCTTCGCGCATAACTTGCAGGTAATATTCCTTATTGACCGTTCTACCCTGTGGCAAGAACTCATGATGAACCACGCTCCTGCAATCGAAAAAAACTGTCAGCAAAACTTTCACATTTGACCGAACTTGGCGCGCTTTTTTCGGTCTTGGTTCGTGCGGCAGCTTCCATTGAGATGATTGAGCTTTGGTTTCCACGTCATAACCATAAACCCACGATTAGTCACCAATTATGACCCTCTAGAGCATTTGGATCGTCGCGGACAGAGTCCAACATCTCATTAGCAATGTTCATGCGATGCTGTTTTTGGTCGCAATTAAGCAATTTTGGTACGAATTTCACGGCGACCCGTCTCATGCCCAAATCATTGATAAAAATCGAATGGCACGAGCCAATCGATATGTCTAGGTCCTCAGGAACTTTTCTAACGGAGATTCGACGATTGGCCAATACCATTTTCTCCACTTCATTAATTTTTTCGTATGTTGTTGAAGTGCTCGGGCGTCCGGCACGCTCTTCGTCGTTCACATCATCTCGGCCTTCTGAGAACATTTTGTACCACCGATAAACGTTGCTTCGGTCCAAGGTAGCTTCTCCGTATGCCACAATCAAAATTCGGAATGCATCCGCGCACTTAATTTCGTTTTTCACACAAAATTTGATACAGGTTCTTTGCTCGATTTTGGCCGAGCTTGTCGACATAAGTGAGAGACATGAATACCAACATAACGCCACAAAAAAATCAAAATTCGAATATACGTAACCCGCGAAAATTCAAAATTCGCGATACTTTTTGAATACACCTCGTATTTTATATACTAGACAAAAAAAAACGGCATCACTTCCATATCTCGCCCACTACCTAGGACATATATATGACCATCATTGGATAGCCCACGATGAGAGGAGTCGATCCATGCTAAATTTGACTCCGGAAAATCAAAGGGAAAAAAGTTAGATTTAAATATCCCAATTGAGCATTACCTAATACCTGAGCTGTGATGGTGTAATGGTTAGTGTGCACGTCTTATAATCGTAAGGTAGTGGGTTCGAATCCTGCTGGCACCTAGACATTTACAACAGAGTGTCAGCTCGTATAGACCTATAACACAGAGTTAATCATGAATAACATTCTGAATCTAGCGAGAAATCAACTGAAGGACAGAGAGTCGTGCCTGGAGTGGCTGAAAGACATTGAAGTGATTCCAAGAAGCAAAAAGTGCCCAAGACGCAAGAAAGAGATGCAAAATCAGAGAAGGCAGTGGATAGGTGAATAGGTCAGTTCCGGTGCAGAACTCAACACGGCAAACTCGGCCCTTATCAAGTCAGTGTGGCTAAAGGCACTTGGTTCGACAACGCGAAGATATCACTGGAAAAGGTAGTCCTTCTGACCTACGCCAAATTGTGACTATGAACGAGCGATTAAAGAGACTTCGATTGAGGACATCACATCGAGACACACACAGCGAGATGGTCTGTAATTGGTACAGCTACTGTAGAGAGATTTGTACGATAGCATTAGACACCAGATATGACGGAAAAATCGGGGGCCAAGGACATGTGGTGGAGATCGATGAGTCGAAAGTCGGAAAGCGCAAGTATAATCGCGGCAGATGGAGAGAAGGAAACTGAATACTAGGAATGATCGACCGCGACACCGGTGACTATAGACTCGAGACATGTCCTGACAACAAAAGAGACGCCGAGACATTGATACCACTGATAGAGAAGCACGTGGAGAAGGGCACTCAGATAATCACAGACTGTCACAAAGCCTATAACAACCTGAACGAGAAGCGCTACCAGCACCAGACTGTCAACCACTCCAAATACTACAAAGATCCGATCACTGGTGCCCACACTAACACAATCGAAGGAAATTGGAAACACTTGAAACACCACCTGACAAAGACTGGACTAAACCGGGACGACATTGCCGACCATATGCGAATTCCTGTAGAGAAGAGATTGTCGACTCAAGAAACTGGATCCCTTCGACCAAATACTGAAAGACATTAAAATTGTAAATAAAAATGTAAATGAACTGTAAATAAAGTCAATTGAATTGAATAAAATAAAATTTTTGTCTTCAGAATGATGAATGATTATTCAGTTAGGTTATTATTATTTTTATTTTTTTTTAAAGACACTCGCTATCACAGGGTGTTGGCTCTTTTTCCCCTTCAGGGACCTTTTCATTTTTTTCATTTTTATTTAAAGAAACCGGATAATACCTAGCCTACAATCTTAGTACCTATCTAGACAATTTTTATTTTACAATTTAAAAATTAACTTTGAAATTATTACTAGGCAAGCAATTTAAGTATAACAATTTTTTCTTATATAATAACTATATCTACTGTATTCTGTATGTAACACTTTTATTAATCCTACGTATTCTTATCTCTACATCTTAAATTTATATGGATGATACCCATTATAATATGCATATTATACTGTTATCATACCTTTTCTTAACTTAGTCCGGTCAATTTAGACATAAAAAAGTGGTAAAATAACAAAAATTGCCGGAAAGCCAAATATTGGTGGAGACCTATAGTTTACCATTACGAATCAAGTTTTAAAAGTCCCCATCGATCCTATGTGTGCTTCAAAAGTTATTCGAGGTCAAAGGTCAAAATTTGAGGTTTTTTGGATTTTGCTTGACAACGGTAAGTTTTATCAAAAAAAACTTTTAACCAAAGTTGTAGATCTTAAAATCGTCTACAAAAATGGTATCAATGATTTTTTTCCTAACAGTTACCATTCCTGAGATATCGCGATTCTAAGAGTCATACTATACATGATATGCACACATTTCCACACCACCAGTGAGGTAGTGTACTTGGCGCGTTTTTTTTACCGTGGTTTCCCCTGTAGGCCTATTCCACTAACTGTCATAAAAATTTTAGGATAATTTAAGGGAGTAATAACCGTCAAGTTCTAGATATTACCGTATTATTATTTATATTTCTATTGATTATTAGATTCATTATTGTTTTTATTTCTTTACATATTTTAATCCGAATCATACTCTTGAAAGTCTACTTCAACAATCATATCTTCTTCGATTTCTGCTTCTTCCTCTTCCTCTTGTTGGATGTTCATAAATTCTTCAAATGTAGCTGAGTCATTGGTTTCTTCATCAAAATCACAGGAATCTTCCTCTATTGTACTCAACTGGGCATTTGAGCAAGACTGACCTTGGCAATTGGCACACGCTGGAGAACACTGCAACCCGACTTTTTTACACCCACATTTGGCACTACAGCCTTTTTTGCAATTGCAAAAAATTGTGTTGAGGAGTTTTTCTGGAGCAGGTGGGAGTAAAGTTTTAATCGGTTCCAGAGTATTATCTATCAATTTCCAACCCCAGTCTTCTGGATTCAGTTGATTGCCTAGCCATGTTTGAACTTGATAATATACTCGATACAAGTGTTGAATAGCAGATGCCGATGTGGGAGGAAGACATGATAATTGTACTTGTTTCTTGTTTCGCGTATTTTTTACAAAAGTTAAGTATCGATATTTATCAATGCAAGTGATTTTTTTTGGAGCTCCATAAACCGTAAGAAGAAAGCGAATTCCTTCTGTAATTATTGTTTGAGGTGTGGAATCAATTTTTGTAAATACTTTAGCGCAGTTAGTCAAATCATTTTTTTCGAATAGTTTAAATACTGACGTTTTGCCTCTTCTGTACATTGCTGACGAAGTGTCGCAGCCGGTTATCGCATGTAAAAATAAAATATAGTTTTCACATTTGGGATAAGCAGATAAACTTTTTGAAGAATATATTTCTGTTTGCTGTTGAGCCCTTCCAGGTTTCAGAAAATAAATAATTTTATCCATTGGAGTCCTTGCAGTAAGTAGTACTAACAAATCAACATCTTCACCTACTACAATTGTTGTGTTTATTGCATCAAATTTTTCAATTGCTGTTTCAATTATGAGGACATCTGCATCATTTGTAGCTTGTTTCACTACAATATTCGCAGCTATTAATTTGTTACTTAACATTGAAATGAAACGAGATTTATTATTAATGTTAGTGAAAAATTGTTGTTGATTCGCTGGAACTGTCATAAATTCATCAAAGATAATCTCTGAACTGGATGATGTTTTTGTAGTTCGACGATGTTGTTCTGCAGCTTTAATATTCTTTGTCGAGTCATTGTAGCCGTCAAATACTACCGTCACTTTAAGCCCATAATGTCTGCGTAGATACTGAACATATTTATCAAAAATAACGCTAAAGGTTTCTTCTCGATCCCACACAACGTGATGTAGTAGGTATCCTCCATCAATAATGTAAGTAGCGTTTGTACAGTCAACCTCGGTATTGACTGATTGAAAGCAATTGTAAATTGCTGATTTTGTTGTTTTACGCATTCCGGCTGCATCGAAAAGTGATAAGGGGTAAGGGGCTAATTCATACTCAAAAAATTTTTCAATCTCATCCTCAAAAGCTTTAGTGATACTCATACGTTGAAATAATAATACAGGGTCTATAGCTACTTCTTCTTCGTGAACTTTCACGGTGCTACTCACAGCTAACAGGGGAAGTACTTTTTCAGAGCGTTTTAATTTTATATTATTAAATGTTTCACCTGCCATTCTAGACATGGAAGCAATCCCAACTTCACGAGCTTTATGGCAATTAATCTTATCGTCACCAACAACTCCAGAAGCAATAGATACGATTTTATTAATTGTAGGAAAAGGATCATGTGATGAAAACCAGTTTAAAAGTTTGTTAATATCTTGAGCATCTTTTTTACGCCGCGAATCACTTGCATCGACATGCTGATCTGTTGTGTCCATTTGAACATCAGCAAGAACTTCCAACCCTTCACACACAGTATTCATTGCATGCATTCCGTAAACCCATTTACTTATAACACTTTCTTTTGTACTTCTTCCTCGAGAAATGCCCCCATCTGTTTTCATAGATTTCATCATTGATTGTTCAATAATCATATCTGTTGAAGTTCCACAACAAAGTTTATTAGAACGTCGAACAGTAAAAAATCCTTCTGTAAACCTTTCATAAATGCTAGGATCCATTACCTCGTTCAATTGAAGCATGTCTTGTAAGTACAAGTGCCCAGACTTAGCATAAGGTAAATGTCCAGATGCATGGAAATAAGGCAGCATTTCTTTAACGCAGTTCAAATGTGATTGCCAATCTCCCATACGTTCTGCTCTTATAAACTCCTTTGCAATGGACACCATCCGAAAGTATTGTACCCATAATTGTGCGGTTGGCCCTAGTTTCTGATATTCAATTAATTTGTTATTAAATTGATCAAGTAATTTTCCACATATTTTATCATCTTCTTCAATATCATAGTATGAAAGAATATTATTTAGAATATTTTCAACGGTAATAATAAGATTTGCATCCATTACATCATCAATAGCGAGTTCTTTTAATATTATTAATGCTAAAGTGAGTTGAAGTATTGTATGAGCTCGAACTGCTCTCGCGTAAGCATGGCCATTAAGCATTTTCTCCAATGATTTAGGTGCTTAAACTTCAGCGAGCACTTCCTTTAAACCACTTCCTTGCATAATATTACCGATTGCTCCAAAAAATGACATAAGCAAATGAAATCCTCCTAGTCTTATTATAATCTTCGATACTTCAGATCCTTCAGGGGCAGCAGATACAATCTCGCGAGCTTTCGCATACAGAGGTTGATCAAAAGTAATTATACATACTTTGTGATTATAACGTTTAGCATTCTCTAAAGCACAAAGTAATGTTGTGTATATTGTATTGTAATTACTTGCTGGTAAATGAACAAATGGTAAAAATGAAATTTTTGACTGAGAAAAATCTATAATATTACGTGTCATGCACTCAATGTAACCATTCCAACCAGGTAGAGAGAAATTTTTGTATTTGCCATAGAACCATGTCACATCAACTTTTTTAAAAAAGATACTTTAGATTCATTTTCATAATCAAAATTTCGCACATCTATTTTGCTGTACCCAACCACGCCAGTGTTTTGATAGACCTGTATAGGTACATGAGCATTTGCTGCAAAATCTTTCGCTGAAAGAACTTCAGTTATTCGTGGCATCGGCTCTTCTTGTAATACTGAATTTTTGGGAGTCACAATTTGGATAATACCCATTATATGAAGCGTATTATTACCATCCAAAGTATTTATATTAATGTCAGCATTATCTGCAACGTATTGAATGAATGTGCCTGTTTCTGGTGGTAAAATATGAGGTGGACGACTGAAAACTGCTGCTGATTCATACTTCATTGTTTCACTGTAAGATGCGCATAAACCAAAAGACGAGAAGATTTGTATGAGACGTTTCGAACCAAATCGCCGATGAAAAAAAACAGAAAGACCCAATTGTAGTTTAGATTTAAAGGTCCTAGGCCGAACAGCAGCCATGATGCAGTGGCTAATATTTGTACAAACTAACTTTAGATGATCTAAATTATGACGCTTGTTTTTTAAAATAACTTGTTCCAAAAAATATGTTAATGATTCGGGAATATCTTTATTTATATCCTCGAACATTCTACCTGGTGCGGGATACATAGTATTATCGAAAACGCAAGATTGAATATCTTCACGAACAATTGCTGCCGCAGCTTTCAGAGTATTTAACCGCTTGTCTTTTTCATCTAAGTGTTTTTTATCAGACCAGACTTGACTTTAAATATTTTGGTAATTGTCAACAAAACAAATAAATGTTAATTTTCCAGGCTTCTCTGTAATAATAATTCTACTGCCATACTTCACTTTCAATCGTATTTTTATAGTTCTGTCATCTAAAGCTACATCTGGACAAACACTTCTTAATTCATCCAACGAAAACTGGCAATCATCACTCGTTTCTAAGAATTGAAAAATTATCTCCATCGCAGAGTTTATAGTTTCATCTTGTGGACGGCCAATTTTACCACCAGTATTAGGTTTTAAGAAAGATTTGTAACAACTATCATGGTATTTTGCATCAGCAGCAACTAAATCATACTCAAAATTAACACGTTCAAGAACAGCCTTTGAAACATCATCAGAACGATCTTTAGCTAATTTCAACAGTGATTCTTTGAATTTTAGTGTAGTCACGCAAGAAATTTGTTTTCGAAGATGCTGTGCTTTTTTTTTCTCAGTTTCTTCATTGGCTTCATTGCCACAAAATAAACAACATTTTTTAAAACAAAAATTTGATTCACTTACTCGCGTTCTAGTACGAGGTGGACTTATTTATGAAGTACTAGCCTGTTTCTCCTCACGTTGTCTTTTCATTGCAGATATTGAAGTTTTTCGGGTGTATGATTTTCTGCAATCCACGTGTATTGTAACGGATTTTTGAGTTCTTAAATATTCAGTAAATTCATCACCTCTCGCGACACTAGCCTCGATTAAATTTGGCATTCCACGATCAACCACAACTATTTTATCTTCAGTTAAAAGTTTATTGCAAATAAAGCAAAACTGAGACATTTTTTTAAGCTATAAAATAACACATATAACCAAAATGGTAGACGCTTGTAATAAGTACGTATATTCACTTGAACTGAACCTTTAGCACTAAAAGAAACAGGTATATGAACGAGACCTACGGACAATAGAATAGCCCGATGTTTTTCAAGCCGCGCATAGAGGAAATTCAGTTAGGGACTGGCTACCATTTGAATAAATGTTTTTAGGATAGTATAATATCTATAAAAGAGACACAAATAAGTATTTATACTTGTATTAAGTGCCTAATATGTATATACGTGGCTTATATGTGCATATCATGTATAGTAAGACTCTTAGAATCGCGATATCTCAGGAATGGTAACTGTTAGGAAAAAAATCATTGATACCATTTTTGTAGACGATTTTAAGATCTACAACTTTGGTTAAAAGTTTTTTTTGATAAAACTTACCGTTGTCAAGCAAAATCCAAAAAACCTCAAATTTTGACCTTTGACCTCGAATAACTTTTGAAGCACACATAGGATCGATGGGGACTTTTAAAACTTGATTCGTAATGGTAAACTATAGGTCTCCACCAATATTTGGCTTTCCGGCAATTTTTGTTATTTCAAATGTCTATATTGACCGGACTAACTAGTTTTATTTCTTAATATTACTATCTTAACTATTTCAGTGCAGTACTTCAGAAAGTTATCTCTATTTTTACTAATTATTATGGTAAGGTTTCTTGAGCTAATATAATGTTTGTCTCATGTTCCAGGTCAGTACGTCTGTTTTGACAACTGAGAATTAAATGTGGGACGGTTTCGTTAACTCCTTGCTCGCAGGCACATGATGGATCACCCTTGCACTTGAATCGGTTCAAGTACGATGAGAACCCACCATGCCATGTCATGATCTGTGATGAGCTTAGTGATCTCTACTTTTTTCATTATGCTATAAGCCGTCGTTACAGAGGGGAAAAACAACTTGGTTACAGCTGCTGTTTCACCCAACCTATACCTGTCCTCCCATAGACCAAGCGTTACCATCCGTGTTAATCGCTTGACGAAAGAAATCGGACATTGGTCATAATCTGGCTTCTTTTTGGAGCGCACGGCAGCTTCCTTTGCAAGCTCATCAGCTCGCTCGTTTCCCTCTAATCCGACATGGGCCTTAATCCAGTACAAGGAAACACTCCTGTCCTGGAGTTTTAGCTTCCTCAGGGTGTTTCGTATATCCACGGCCAAGGAGGGGTTCGATCCGAGATTTGAAACTGTTTGAAGAGCTGACATGGAGTCACTGTAAATTCCAAAGTCCTTGCCCTTATGCCTAAGAGTTTGTTCCACCGCCCTGCAACGCTAGAAGTTCCGCCTGGTAAACGGAGCAGTAGGTTGTCAACGCTAGTTTTAGGGTTTTGGTCTCAATTACTTCTTCCCACAATGAGAAGGCCGCACCCATTTTTCCCTCAATTTTGCTACCGTCCGTAAATATCCTTATCTTGTGCTTAGATGCGGTATATTTCTCCTGGTTTGTCAAACTTCCGAACAATACTGTCGCCTAAATAGATGGATGGGGAAACTGGCGCCATCCGCTAAACCTCTCTATCTCCGAGTTCAAGGAGATGAAACCCCTTCTTGGCCTGATAAAGTGAGGCTGCTTTCTTTATACGAAGATTGAGGGGAAGAATCCCCGCCAGAACCAAAGCCGAGTTTAAGGAGACGGTGCGATACGCTTTGCAAAGCTTCTGAGCGAAACCTCTTTGTACAGCATCAAGTCGTTTGCGTATTCCTAGTTTGCCTGCGGCTGGCGACTACGCGTACAATATGACTGTTTCAACCGCAGCGACATAAATCATCCTAACAACCTTCGGATGCAAACCCCAGTTAACGCGAGCCGCCCTTGCCAACTGCTTGTAGATGTTTAATGCTTTCTTACAAACAGTAGTCACATGTTTGTCAAGCAGGCCACCAAGCACTGTAGAAGGCTCCCTCGATGTCTAAAGATACTAGTGTGACGAATCTTTTTAGATCTAGTTTTTCGCGTATATAGTGCATCAGGTTGAATAGGGTGTCTTCGGTGCTCTTTTGGGGCATAAAGCCGTATTGGCAAGTACTATCCGTGGTAAAATATAAAACTTGAGGCGAGACTTCAGCATCTTTTCGTACACTTTGCCCAACACAGGCAAAAGCCCAATCGGCCTGTAGGACTTAGGGACAGTATACGATTCTTTTCATGGTTTTCTGAGCACCACGACTATGGTCTCTTTCCAAATTCGTGGAAAATAGTGGCATTCAAGACCCTTATTTAGAAGAGCCAGAAAGAATGCAGAGTCACAACTGACAGCACAGATGTCCGCTGTAAAGCCATCGTCTCCAGGAGCCTTCTTGCAGTTAAACGATTTCATGTCCACGCTCAGCTCTGTTTGGGTAAATGGCGAATCCTAAATATCATTATGACCCGACAAATTTACTTTTTCGGCATGTAGACGCGTTTTATTGTGGTTCATATCATCTTCCTCCTTCCGGTCTTCAGGATAAAAGGTCTGCGCCAGTAGCTCTGCCGAACCCTTTGCCTCTAACGTAATTCCATTTAATTGTAGGGGTGTATCCTCCTCTCTTACGGTAGTTCTACCCATTACCCTATATATCCCCTCCCTAATCCCCTACCTATCCTGATTCCTACAGAACTCCACCCAACTCTTTGTTTGGGCTTCCTTCACAGCTATCTCATATTTCTCTTTCTGTTCTTTCTTCACCACCAACGCTTTTCGGACCGGCGCTGCGTTTCTAATTCTTCTTCTACGAGTTGCGACTTCGGCTTTCATTTCGGCGAGTTCTTCGGACCACCACGGTATGGTAAGAATTTCGTTTTTCTTTTTAATTGGTATAGTTTGTTTACAGGTGTCCCTGATAGATTTTTGGTATAATTCAACTATTTTTTCTATTTGTTGTAGGTTTTGAACAGTTAAGCTATTTTTGAGTCAGTTTGCATAATTTGAGTCAGCTTCTCATGAAACTGGCTCCGATTTGCTTTTTTTTTTTTTTTTGGTATTAAATAATCTTGTTGTTCTTTGAACAAACGTTCCTGTCGAGTTTTTAAGGTTAATATAAAAAATTATACCGTTGTGGTCCGAACTCGTCAAATTGACATCCACCCGCCAGCCATCAGCCCCTCAGGTCCTCTGTGCCGTTTCCCCACCAGGCACTCTTAGCGTTCGCATTTCCACCTATTATTAGTTTTTGGGGGCCAGTTTTGCACTCTATCTTTTTAATAAGGTCGAAATAAGGATCTAGAGGACGGTGGCGCTCTAGGTAATAAGAGACCACAGTGATCCGCCAGGCTTTGGTCCGAATACTCACCACGAGGACGTTATTTGTGGTGAGTTCTGGGTACTGGATGACATCGAGCTGGCAGTCAAAGACAACAATGGCTGCCTTCACCACTTCTCCCTCATTCGCAGAATTTTGAAAAACCCGAACTCTGCATTGGCTTTTCACCTGTCCGGTGTTCCCAGTGTACGGCTCCTGTACTAGGGCCATAGCCGCTCTCTGCTTTTTGGCTTCTATTAGGAGTTCGTTTGTGGCTAACTTGCTCTTTTGGAGGTTTGCCTGAAACGTTTTATATTTGTGCTGGGGGTTGTCTTTTGTATTAACCTTAGCAGTAAGCTCCCGAAGCTCTCGCCAACTTGTCCCATTTTCTTCTAATAGGGCACTCGTTGCTAAATGCATTGTGGGCGCAATGATTTAATTTGGCCCTTGTGCAGTTTTTACATTCTGGTGGGGCTCCTGATAATCTATCCGGGCACTCCACGCTAAGGTGTAGGCCGCCACAGTGACTACATAAGTCAGACGACTCTTTACAAAACTTTCTGCTGTGGCCATATCCTAGGCACCTTGTGCGCTGCACTAAGGGCGATTGGTCCTCCACATGAATTTGTTGGAAGTCAATTCGCACTTTTCTAGCCTCCAATAGCCTTTTCCATATTTGAGGAGACACGCTTAGGATAATGTGACAGTTTAACGGATTTCGCGCCCTCTTGCGATATTTTACTATCATTCGGTTCTCTTCTGTGTCCAGGTCACAAAAGGTAGAACGGTTTTGTTTTCGCAGGGCATCTTAATCCTAGTGTCGACTCAGTATAGCCAGCGTAAAAATATAAAAGTCCTTAACATATAAAAGTAAAATGAAAGAGCAGATTTTTTTTTTCTTATTAGGGTATATGGAATATGGAAAAGATATCTGAAGAAAAAAATTTAATAGGACAGTTATGTTCCGACGATAAGGAAAGAGTTTTTTTTAATTGAATTATTTATTTTATAATTACAATATCAATAAACGTGCTTTCCCAACTATATCTGGGACAAAAGTGACAAATAAAAGAATTAAATAATTAATAATGATTTCTCTAAATAAGCATTATGTATTCTTCGACTCGGCGTGGGAATCTGCGATTCAGCAGTTTCATGTCGGTACGGTCCTGGTAAATCAAAATCAAATCAAATCAAAAATCTTTATTGAAAATAAGTTTCATACAAAACATTTTTTCATTGTCAAAGCTACCACCAGCTCGGAAAATTATTTCCACAGACCTGAGAAGAGCTGGCGACAGAAACTCAGCGGGATTGTCATGATTTGTTTTTTTTTTTTTTTTTTTAATTCTTAAATTTTAAATTACATAAATACATTACACAATACTAAGTAAATAATCTTAAAGCAGCCTGGCAGCGATCGCTTCATACCCATGTGCATTATCCTCTAAGTATTCAGATACATTGTAGTATCCTTTTGCACACAAACGTTGCTTAGTTATTCTCTTAAATTTGTTAAATGGTAAAACTTGAACGTTTGCTGGGACTTTGTTGTAAAACTGTATACATTGCCCCATGAAAGATTTACTCACTTTTTTAAGTCGAGTAACAGGTAGCGCGAGCTTGTGTTTGTTCCTGGTATTTATAGTGTGTATATCACTGTGTTTAATAAAATTGTCAGTATTTTTATGTACATATTTAAGATTTTCAAAAATATACTGACTGGCGACCGTAAGTACATTAATTTGCTTAAACTTATCTCTTAAAGAATCTCTAGGGCCCAGGTTGTAAATTGCACGGACAGCTCTTTTTTGTATAATGAAAATGGTATTTATATCAGTAGCACTACCCCACAGTAGGATACCATAAGACATTATGCTATGAAAATAACTATAATACACTAACTTAGCAGTAGTCTCGTCAGTTAGAGATCTAATTTTTTTACCAGCGTACGCGGCAGAGCTAAGTTTACTAGCCAATCCAGCTATATGAGGGCCCCATTATAGCTTAGCATCAACAGTGATTCCTAGAAACGCTGTGGATTCTACCACTTCCATCGCTTCCTCATTTAAAAGTACATTAGTTTGCACCTGTTTAAAAAACTTTAATTCTAGATAATGTGTCTGCATTTATATTTTGACTTCCCTTTTTATATATTATTTGGTAATCATATTCTGCTATGTATTTAACCGCCAGCGGGTTAATTTCAAGTTGGGATCATTTAAGGACATTAACCACGTTAATGGGCGATGATCAGTGTAAATTGTAAATTTTCTACCATATAAGTATGGTCTAAAATACTTAACTGCCCATACAATAGCTAATAACTCTTTTTCTATTGTAGTAGTAGTAGTATTTAACCAATGCGACCTTGTGATAATACGGCTCCAAGGGCGACATCAGATGCATCTGACGTTAAAATAAAAGGTTCATCAAAATTTGGGTATTGTAATAAGGGTGCATTCGTTAATATTTCTTTACATTTATTAAATGCACCTATGAACTCGGATGGATGGATTACTTTATGATTTTTCTTAAGACATATGGTCATTGGTTTCGTGAGCTTCGCAAAGTCTTTTATAAACTTCCTGTAATAGCCTACCAAACCAAGGAATGATTTGATTTCCTTTTGAGTTTTGGGAAGTGGAAAATTTAAAACAACTTTAATTTTATCCTGGTTGGGTTTTAACCCTTTTTTGCAGGATCTTTTCAATTTTTTTTAAATAAATCAGGGTGATGTAATTAATGCTCTAGATTAAAGGAAAAATATTTTAAAAAATCCTAGTGTAAATAAAAACATGTATTATATTATGTAAAAAACAATATGATGGAAATTTACATCATCATGCATTGTCATATATTTAGGTCAGTACTAAATAAATAAAAAAATATTGTTTACTCAATCTTCTTTATTCTTCATGATTAAAAAAAACAATTATTATTTTTATTTAAGCATAAATTGACGCCACATTTAGTACACGAAATTGTGGAATAGCCTTTACATTTGGGAAATTTGCACCGGAGTGACCCACCTACTATTGGCCAATGTTCAGCACCATCTTTTCTTATGTCTTTTGGAGGTGGTGGAGCTGGAGAACCTTTTCTTTTTTTTTGATTGTAATTCTTTTTCTAGTAGACTGGTACTAGGACGCCCTCTTTTAGCTTCTTTGGTGGTTCCTCTGTTGCATAGCACATTCAGAAATGAATTGAAGCTATGTAAGCAGTCTTTTTCGGTTCACCTCTTTCTTGAGCATTTTTTTTATAAACAATCCAAGAGTTTATAATAACTAGATCAAAAAGATGAAAAAAAATACGCAAATACCACTTTTTGGACCTCACTTTATATGATTTCTGCCCAAAAAGCTATCCATGAGATCCATATGTTTATTGTACTCTTGGACAATAAACGGGCAAGTAATATTAATTTTTCCTTTTGTTATCCTGTCAAATCTATTGACTTTAGTTACAGGCAATGCTCCACAATAAGAAGATAACAGGGTTACTATCTTATTATCTTTCCAAGCCACACAACTGAAATCTATACCATCATGCACAGATACTCTTTCCTCAAAACTACCTCTGGGCACAGATTTTTTCATGAAATTTTTCTTCTCTGGAAGTTTATTATTTGGTATCCTGTTTTGTTGCACAGTTCCCACTGTGTGAATTCCTGATTTAGCTAAAAAAACTACCAATGGCAATGAGGTATAAAAATTATCAAAGTATATGATGTGGTTTTGCTTTCTTGGCACTCCTCGAAGCAAACGAACTACAACATTTCCTGTTGCACCAAGATCTGGTTCATCTGGGAGTTTCTCTGTATTCCCTTGTCCAGAATATACCTCAAACTTGTGGGCATATCCCATCAAATCACAGAGAACATATAATTTGAACACATCTGTTCATCCACAGAAAGTCTTTGATTCATTGGCGCTGTGGCAAATCTTCCATTGAGATGCTTGATAACAGGGCGGATTTTATAAAACCTGTCATGTTCTGGATGACCTATTGGTTTGTGAAGATCATGGTTATTAAAATGTAATGATAACTTTATTTTTTCAAACTTGTTCAGTGGCATTGTTGACGAAATGGGCTCATATCCAAACTTTGGCGACCAGTATGATCTTGTGCTAGGAAATTTGATTACTGACATGTATAATAATATACCAAAGAACTTATACAAATCATATTCTGTAAATGATATAGATGAACTGGGATTACTCTGTATTATATATATATATTTGTCTCCTCTACTAATGTTTTGATAAAATCTTCAGTGATAAAATGGTTAAAACATTGATATGGAGTTTCTAGGTGTGATAGACCACCTGAAGCAGTAGAACTCCCCAAGAAAGTAATTTTATCTGTGTCATACACCAGATTTCTTTTTTTCCAAATCAAGCTTTTTTTGTCAAATGGAAAACTGGATGAGGCCTGAAAATTGGATGAAGTTGATGGTTGAGAGGGTTCTTGATCTTCTGGTTCTAGAAGAGGAGGATCAGTGTCAGTAGTTTCATCCACATCATCATCATCATCATCATCATCATCATCATCATCGTTCTCCTCTTGTAACACTCTTATAACTTCATCAGCATCACGGTTTTCATCATCAGAATCTTGGTCATCAAGGCCATCTTCTGAAAGCCAACCGTCTTGTAACTTTTTAAGATAATCTTCAATATCTCTTTCATTCAAGTTTCCCTGAAAAACAACATAAAATAAACATTTACAAAAAAATGTTTGCCATACATTAAAGTTACTGCATAGTGATGTAAATTTCCATCACATAGTTTTGAGAAATTTATTCACTGTTTTGATATAAATTTTTACATAAAATAACAAAAACACGAAAACAAACCTTTTTTCCACTCATTGTGTTGTATTTTATAATTCCTTTTATTTCCGTAAAACAATTTAAAATCTCGCTCCTTTCTTCAAGTCACAACAAACAGCGGAATGACAAGTTCTAGGCCTGGTAATTCACAGTGACGTTTGCTATTTTTTGACAACTGCGTTTTGTTGTACGCAATAGTCGCTTAAAAAGTTGCCAGCAACAACAAATTTACAGTACAAGGGTTTTGAATACCTTTTTTCGTTGACTAAATATTATGATTGAAATTTCCATCATCTTGCAAAGAAGGGTTAAGCCTTGATCAGTAAGTTCATGACCTAAGAATTTGGCATGTTTTTGAAGAAATTCAGATTTATCTAGTATTTTTAGATTACGTTATTTAAAACGTTGAAAAACCTGTTGCAATTTAGAGATATGTTCTTGTAATGACGTAGATGCTATAATTACATCATCAAGATAAGTGAATACGTTAGTTATACCGCGTAAAATGTGATCCATAAGACGCTGAAAAGTACTAGGTGCGTTTTTAAGACCAAAAGGCATTCTAAGAAATTCGTAATGACCTCTTTCCGTAGTAAACGCTGTCTTTTCCACATCATCTGGATGCATTTCAATTTGGTGATAGCCGCTAGCTAAATCTAGTGTACTAAAATATTGAGCTCTACCTAGCCGGTCTAAGATGTCGTGAATATTTGGAAGTGGATATTTATCTTCAATTATACGATCATTGAGTCTCCTATAATCTATTACTAATCTCCATTTTACTTTTCCAGACGCATCGGGTTTTTTAGGAACTATGTGAACAGGGCATGACCACGGGGAAATGCTTTCACGGATTATTCCTTGTTTAAGAAGATTATCTACTTGCTCTTTAATTTGTTTACTTTGTTCTATTGACTGCCTGTAACTTCTAACAAATATAGGGATATTATCAGTTAATCTTAGTTGGTGTTTTACTGAATTTGTAAATGATACAGGAATATTCTCTGAATAGAAAAGCTCTCGGTGTTGATAACATAAACGCATTATTTCTCGCTTTTCTTCTTCGTTCATATGTTTTGTCCTAATTTTCTCTAAATTATTACAAAGTTCTTTATTTAAATCTGTTCTAGTAGTCATTGAGTTCAATTCACATTTTGTTTCCTTATTTTTATTACAGTAACGATCTAGTGTAAATGGTGCTGGAATGGTTATATATTTTTTATTTTTATTAAAATTTGAAATAGATGTATGAAAGTAACCATTTTTAACTTGTACAATAGAAGCAGGGGAAAATAAATTTTTATTCCAAAAGTAATCATCATGTGAATAATCACCATCTAAATAGTGTGTTTTTATTTTTATTATCTTTTCACATCTTGGTTCAATGCAAATCTTTTTATTTGGATAATCGAAATGTATAGGTATTTTGGCATCTGTTGTACATAGAAGTTAATTTTTTATATCAATGTTACTGGATAATAATTTTAGTAGGTCTAGTCCTATGAGACCTTTATATTTAGGATCAAAATCAAATAATAAGAATTTATGAAATATTTCAGTATTAAAAATAGGTGGTAACGGTAAATGAGCTACAAGATCATGACGTGTGCTACCATGAGCTGTTTTTACTTCAAATGGTTCATGTTCTATACATTATTCAAAAATAGTGTCTATTATAACATCTGAGGAAATCATAGAGCGGGATGCTCCGGTATCTATGAGAAACTTACCTTTATATTCAGGTATTTCGATGTAAGGTAAATGATCTTTATAGTGATTAAGTTTTACTATTTGTCTATGGCTTGTATTTTGCCATTGTGAAAATCCTGCTCAGTAGTTTCATCTTCTAATTGATTTTCACAAACATTACCTTCGATTTCTTCAGAGGGTTGTTGTTCTTCAAAATACTGTTGTTCATTATATTCATATGGGTAACCTACCTGATCAAAATCTTCTGGGGTATATAAAAGCTCTTCGAACACAAACTGTGATTTCTCGGGTTTATTTATTGATCTCATACTTACGTCTGATACTTTTTGAGGTGGATTTATTGGTTGTTGAGGTACATTAGGTCGTCTAAAATTATTACTATTATTACCTGAAGGTCTAAACTGTCCTTGAGGTGTATTTTTCCAGGGCAACATGGAATTTACCCATTGTTGACGCTGTTGTGGTGTCCAATTATTTCGTTGGGGCATAAGATTAGGATTGACAAATCGTGAAGGGTTGTTATTAAAAGAACGTGTAAAATTATTAGGTTGGAATGATCTAAGTTGATCATATTTAGGTTTTAATTGAGAAGTAGATACAGTATTTGCACTCGGATTTGCTTGTTTATAATATATTAGCTTAGCTTCTTCTTGTCTAGCTGATTCAATAGCAAACTCTAAGGTTGTTGGTTTATTAACTCTAACACCTATGCCTACGTTAAATTCTAATTGGCTTATATAGTGTTCTATAACCATAGAATCATAATAACATTTATATGAATGTTTACCTACTGTATATAAGGTATCTAAAATATCTCTTAATCGCTTGCCAAATGCTTCTGCATCTTCCGATTTTAGACGACGCATCCACGTTAGCTCTTGCATAACTTAGATCTCATTTCTTGTTTCTCCTAATCGTCTTAATAAAGCTTGCTTAATCTCGTTCCATGTATCGAGCGAATTTTCGTAAGCGATAGCATCTATTGCTGCGCCACTAAGCTTACTCTTTATTAAACTTATAACCAGGGGGTGAGATTGCCAGTTACAATCTATTAAATTAATAACACTCTCTACCTCCCTTATATAATAATTTAAAATTTTATGATTACCATTATACCATTATATCTCGAATTAAGTCTCCAATAGATTTAATTACATTATCGCAATCTTTAAGCGACATGTTAAAGGTTTTACTGTACGAATACTTTAAAGATAACAAATATTAACAATAGAGTAATCCGATACTCTGTATGAATAACGGTGGAATGCTGTGGTGATTTTAGCCTAACTACAAACCACACAATATAATTATTCAAATTGATTTTAAATAAGAATAATATATTTATTATATAAATTAGTCAATATTACTAAAATAACGACAGGAAATAGAGCAGAGGAACTTGGGAGTAAAAGCGTACTTACCACAAGCTCTGCATCTCTTGCCGGACCTCGTCTCAGAACAGGATCTCCTTTTTGCCGGAATTTCCCGTAGATTTATCGTCTTCACAGGTTTCTTTAATAGATCGCGGTTTCTACGATTAGAACCGTGCACTTGAGTTTGAAAGTGCCGCGACTGCGCCAGTTATGTTCCGACGATAAGGAAAGAGTTTTTTTAAAAATGAATTATTTATTTTATAATTACAATATCAATAAACGTGCCTAACTATATCTGGGACAAAAGTGACAAATAAAAGAATTAAATAATTAATAATGATTTCTCTAAATAAGTATTATGTATTCTTCGACTCGGCGTGGGAATCTGCGATTCAGCAGCTTCATGTCGGTACGGTCCTGGTAACGGGACTTAGAAATTTTTTTGTGGCCCTGGACTTAAAAAATTTTTGGCCTGAACGGAGTGCCGAGATCGGACACTAGGGGGCGCGACGGTTTTGACTATAAAAAATATTTAGAAAGACTTTGGCCGAATGGAGTTCCGAGATCGGCCACTAGGGGCGCGACGGTTTTGACTATGAAAAATATTTAGAAAGATTTTGGCCAGAATGGGGTGCCGAGATCGGCCACTAGGGGGCGCAATGGTTTTAACTATGAAGATATTTAGTAAAATTTTGGCCTGAACGGAGTGCCGAGATCGGCCACTAAGGGGCGCGACGGTTTTGACTATGAAAAATATTTAGAAAGATTTTGGCCAGAATGGAGTGCCAAAATCGGCTGCTAGGGGGTGCGACGGTTTTGACTATGAAAAATGTTTAGAAAGATTTTGGCCAGAATAGAGTGCCGAGATCGGCCACTACGGGGCGCGACCGTTTTAACTATGAAAAATATTTAGACAAATTTTGGCCATAGTCGCCCTCGCCTCCTTCCGCCCTAATGTTTATGTTTATAGCATCTCAACCCCACCAACCCTTCGGTTATAAAGGTTGAGCCGCTATACATGTGGTCCAGGTTTACCCCGGTCACATGGATCTTTGGTACGGCAGATCTGACCTCCGAAGTCATCCGACAACGGTACTATAAGACTAGTAAGCTTGCAAGGCTATCGGTCATAGACAAGTCCAATCGCGACCACCCAGCTACCTTTTCTCCATGAAAGGTTCCGGAGCTGTAAGGCACGCTCACTTCCCGTGTGATTTCTCGCACTAGCAATAACTTGCTGAGAACGTCAGAGAGGCTAACTACCAGTTTTCAGCTGGTGCCGGAACTGTAAGGCACGCTCACTTCCCGACAGGCAGTCAGGCTGCAAGCCTAACCTACAGTAAAGTCGGGTGACCGGATAGATGCTAGCACATCCATCTAACCTCTAAGCAGGAGGCTACCCGAACTGCAGTGACCCCCGAAGGGATCTCTGCTTATGGACAGTTCCAAGCCCCGAAGTAAAAAACCGCAGCAGCCCTTCGCCTTAGGCTGGTCAATCACCTCTCGCTGCGCACGAGATCCGACGAGCCCCCGACAACTGTGGAGTTCTTCTAACAGCTTGTAGAATCGTTGAACTTCAGTTTTGTTGAAGGCTGTAACCCTGTTGATGTTAGTAGCTTCGGGCTTCCGCACAGAAATATTATTCCTGGTAATAAATCCATCAAACCAAACACGACCAGCCAATCTCGAACTTGTATTAAAATTGTGTTTCAGCTTTAGGGCTTCTGCGTATTCAAATGCCGTTCTTTTTATTTGGTTTGGGGTACACCCGTAGAATACGTTGGCCATAGTCTTGATTATGTTAGCTAATTCTTCTTCCATCTCTGGAGTGAAGACAGTATTACGGCCGAGACGAGGTGCCTTAATTGTATTCTTTTTGTACCTCTTGTGAAGACTGGCAAATGGAATGTTCATGGTCTTCGCAGCTTTCCTTATTGAATAATTCTGTTCATCGATGAGCTTCACAGCTTTTTCCAGGTGGTCTATAGTCCAGTTAGCTTTAGTAGTCTTTCTAATACGAATTTTCGGCATCTACAAACAAACAATAATACTGTTTTATCGAGGTTATGTAATGTGGGCAATTGGGATCACCCGACTCCAATTACCTACATGGGCGAAGAGACGGCAAAATAAATTCTGACGAGAAATTTCAAGTTATAATAATAAGATGGCTGTTGAATTGCATACTAAAATGTTGCGATTATTACATATTATAAGTACAGAAATAAATATTTGTTATTTTGTGACTTACCTCCGGATTTATCAACTCGAAAAATTTGATCAAAATGGCGCGAAAGTTGCACACACCAGTCACTCACAAGCGCGTCGCGCGAACTGAGTCAGTCGCCGGTCGCGCACGAGAATGACGTAATGCTAGCGTGTAGGTACATTAGCATCGCTTAGTCGCGTTCAGTTTTTGTTATTTTGAGGTGATCACCATTGCCAACTGACTCCCATTGCCTACATCTCCCCTAGTTACAGTGGATGTAGGATATAAGATTGGTAGTTGTAATTATGTGATAATGGTAAGTAAACGTGTATGAGTTTGTGTGCAGTGTGTTTTCTTGTGTAGTAGAATTTTAACATTTTCTTTATAGAATTAGAACTAATGTTGTAGTAAATTAATGTAAGCATAAAAAGTAGTTTAAGGAAATATATACCAATAGCTAGTCATTTTTCTTGCACAAGTTGTTGCACTTGTGCTTCATGTTGAATATGGATGATCCTCGAAGTGTCGTCCTTCCGGATAAAAACCTTACCCATGGAGGTCCAGCAATATTTATATTTTTGAGCCTTTTTCAGGTCCCGAACCAGGAAAAATAGACGAGCTCCTTTCTGAGTAAGTTGCTCGGATATAAAAATGGGAGTGTCTTCATTGCTTGTATATCCAAGATGTTTAGCTTCCAGTCGTGTCTTGTTTACAAGATTAAATTCTTTCACTTTTTTCAGGAGATCTGATCTCAAAATCGCTGACCTTAGTTCCACTATTATAGTAGGTTTCTTCACTCCGTCACCTCTGGGTTTCAGGCGGAAAATATCATTAATTTCGCTGCCTTTCATATCACGATGAATAGACTTCAAGAGGTTCTCAACCAATTTTACCAGATCTTCCCTGGTTTCCTGGGGCTTCTTAGGGACGTTTTTAATTTCTATGCAGGTCTTGCGGGACTTTCTTTGAAGGTCTTCTACTTTGTCTTCTAGAATACAGATATATTCACGGTCTTTTTGAGCCTGGTTTTCAAGGAGTACGATTTTGTCGCGGTACTCTTCATTTTGTGCAGTCAAGAGTGAGACAGCCGCGTCAATTTTGGCGTTAGATTCATTTAACTCGTGCAGTTTGCTGGCTATGGTTGCGAGTTTTTTACTCTGGGTACTAACCAGTGAGCTGATTAGGTCTTTTATTTCGTCCTTAAAGACCGAAAATTGATTGGGTGAGGAGGCTTCGTTGTTTGGACGTTTATTACGTTGTGTTATGTTTTCGGCTAGCGATGGGAATCTTTCACTATTAGTTGTTATTCGATTTAGTGAGGGGTCAGACGAGTACTGTGTCATTAGAGTTCAATTATTATCATCCGGTTTCGGAGATTTGGGGGGTGGCGTTCTTTTCAATGACATGTTTATACCGTCCTATTAAGGTCAAGGCCGCCGACAGTTAGTTAGCTGTTAGTTTTGTATACATACATGGTTCCATTTTAGATCTAATATACCCCATGCTTAATAAACATTCGTCTACCTTCCTGTACCACACTCTTAAGAACTGTTACATCAAGATGCGTTGTATCCAAACCTAGTTGTACTGACAACGAAAAAAGTAGCCTTAGAATAGTATGTCTAACAACAGGAGAGAAAATTTCGGTACAGTCCACACCTTCTACTTGTGTAAAGCCTTTTGCAACTAGACGTGCACGGTATCTAACTTTATTTTCACTGTCATACTTTTTTCGAAGCACCCACTTGCACTGCACAACCCTACCATCTTTTGGAGCATCACTTAACACCCACGCATCATTGTCTTTAAAATACTGTAACTCTTCTTTTACAGCCGACTTCCACTGCTCCTTTTCTGGTCCATTTAAAGCGTCCTGAAGAGACAAACCTGCCCCATCATCATGTATTTCACTGTCTACACACAGGTTTGATAGTCCATATTTCTCTGGAACCTTCTTTATCCGTTGGGGCCGGTCTTGCACTCTTTTTTCTTCATCATAGTTCTGTGAGCCGTCTGCGTCTTCATAGTTGCTTGGCATGTATGACTCATCATCATAATCATCTTGAAAACTTTCTGATAAACTTCCAGAGGTGTTTTCACTTGGCAATTGTTCACTTTCTTGTCGTTGTGTATCATCAGTGCTATCCCCCACTGATTCTGACTATGCACTTCAATGAGATTTTCATATTTTAATTCCTTCTCAATGATGATCACATCTCTACTAGTCGTTACACTCCTAGTTTCTATTTGTTCTATTTGTTCAAATCTTTGTGTGAGATTTTCGGTGGTTGATTTTATGGTTTTAATTTCATTTTTTATTTCAACAATTTCCTGACGAATATAGTTCAATTGTTCTGTTTGTGTTCTACCAAAACCCTCCAGGCATTTCATTATATCAGCGCGGAAGCTGGCAAATTCTTTTCTGTAGTCATAATCTTCGGTGCGTTCCTTTGTCTTCCTTAGATTTACATTAACATAGGAGTCTTCATCGCTATATGTTGGTAAGTTCGGCACAGACCCGCTACCGCTTCCACTAGCGCTTGTTAGTGTGCACTGTGGTGGTGTTCTTTGCATACTCATTTCTAAGGTATGTGAGTTGGCCGTGCAGGTGCGAGCGAGTCGAAAAATCGCAGCGGTACCGCTCACTCTTGAGGTATGCGGGGGGTGGAGCGCGTGCGCACGCGCCGCCGGGACCAGCTTCTTAAGTTAATTAACTAATGTCACTTGCTACAATCCGTATAAAGCTTTAACACTATAGTTATAACGCTCACTTTCCGGTTTTTAACTTTTATTTAATTTATATTTATTCTTACAACTTTACTAACACGTCTGTTCTCCGAGAGCACAGAGGCACAATAATGGCATAAATGCAACTCTTTGTCGATTTATATTATTTTCAATGACATATTGTGCCAGTTGATTTTCTCTATTCATGTTGACAAATAAAGCATATTAATGCAACACTTACCTCGCGTGGTATTATTTCTTGTAGCAATAACACTGCGTGATTCCGATAATTTTCGAAAAACAATTCGGTAAGTATGTGTTTTCTCCGACGTAACACGGAACCGTTAGATGTAACACAATTATTACGTCTATCCATATCAAAGGCAAATAATCAGGCATAAGGCAGTAAACGTGCTTACGTAGTCGACAAAATATAACCGGTAAACGCACAGATCACCACGAAAGACAATGAAGGACTGCAAAGTGTAACATACCGCAGGAAACAATGCGTTAGCGCAACGAGTGAAATGTCATTATGTGTGTGAAAGAGAGAGAACGAAGATTTACCTGCCGTTATGACCACGTGTGCGTCTTTGCTCAGATTTTTTTTTAGTTTATTAACAGAACGATAGCATATCCAGTAGACTCTAAAAATACTACATTTTAACAATATGTTTTAGGTTTAATCTTTTTTCTCCCATGGATTCCAAATAGTAACATTGTATAATATTAAGGGAAAATATACACTTTCATTTTATATCATTTTCATTAATGTCCGCGACCGGGTCGGATTGTGCCCAATGACCTTTCTAAGAAGAAAACAAAAATTATAATGGTAGTACCCACGTTTATTAATTTTCAAAATATTTATTTTCAAATAGTCATACAATATAAATTACTTTCAATATAAGTAAACTCCATAAGTACATGATGTATAAGCAAAAGAAATATAACTAATATTACACAACTTATATACTCGTACTAAGATATGAGTTACAAGCAACTGCAATACGGAATAAAATTAAAAAAATAGTTACAATAAAAAATATTAAAACCTGCTAATCGGCATCAGATGAGTCGTTATCACTGCTCTCCCATTCAGTAGAGTATTCAGAGAGTAAATAGTCCTCCTCATTTAATTCGTGATGATGACTTACTTTTGGTGTTTCGGATAGTAATGAAGGTGGGGTAATCAACTGCAGAATTTCCGATGGCAAAGAAGTAAAGTTTCTTCGCGGTAATTCTCTATACGAGTTGATAACAGGATTAGACGTAATTAATAGCGTTCTCAAAAGGTCTTTATTTGTGGTAATACGTGACCGCTTCCTGGTGTGCCGTTTACGGAATCTACGGCAGTCTTTATTTCTTGCCTCCTGGGCATCTTCGGAAAGTTGTCCAATGGGAAGAAGAAAATTCTTTATAACTTCCGCGCTGTGCACAAGAATTTTATAAACAGTAACAGGCATGGAATACCACGAATACAGCTCAATGTATAGTTCTCTAGTATCAGCACAACATTTTTCGAATTCTATATAATTTATATCATATCCCGATGACAAAGTTCTTAAAATTGCATGAAATCTACGAATAACGTTTACGTCTAATCCAGTCCAAACTCTCGCAAAAAAATCTACGTGCTGTGTTTCCATCGTTTGTATTACCATACCCAGGTTTGCGATTATCTACAATAAGACTCATTTGATCTTTAAAAATTTTTTGTACCTCTTGTAAGCGTTGCTTTACAATAGCTTTGTCCCTTTCTCCCCCGACTTGCCACTTTTTGATATCTAAACGATAGCTGATATGAAGCAAACATTCAAACGTGCGGATCCATGCATGTAAAGTCGATAAACAAAATGCAAGCCGTTCTTCGTTGCTGGGGTATTTCTTCGACTCCTCGTGCATAGTAGACGCAGTCGCACCACAAATATAACACTTTTGTGTTGAACTTGTGTCTGTTAGGGCATTGCACACTTTGCCATCAGTCATTGTCAACAACAAATCGTGTTTAACAGAGATTTTAGTTCCACCAACGCTACATAGTGTGGAATGAAGCTGGCTTACTTCATATAAAATTGTAGAAGTTTCTTCTTTCGTAAACTCTTTTGTCTCTTTGGCAAAAATAAACTTAATAGGACGGCAATACAAAGTAGAGGATGGTCTTGGATTTTGCCAGATCACAGCTTCGTCACAAAGCAATCTCAAAGAGACAAATGAGTATACGAACAAAAATTCGTCTGTAGCATTAGTGTTATCAAATTTCTGCTTATACGTGCTATGTCCCTAACTCCCATCACAGCCCCATTTGCTTACCAATGTATAATATGAACGTGGTAATACACTTCTAATGACTTCCGCCTGAGCTTCAACTAATCGTTCAGCCGTTTTATCCAAAATCGCCTGAAGTTTAATTTCAGCTCTAGATTCAGTCCCAGAAATATATTCGTCAGAAGGGCAACAAGAAGCTTTGGACTTACTTAAACTATAAAACGATGAAAACACTTGATGTCCCACTTTCATTGACCACTTTCTTGTTTGTTTATACGAAAGAGAAGTTGATTTCGGGTCAACATAATAAGCTAAAGCTTCGTCTGGTGTTAACAGCCGATTTTGTTTCAGAGCACTTATTCTTTTCTTTCGTTTGATTGGCGGCGACGTTATGAATCTGTTTCGCTACACTTCGATTCCCTCCTTCTTGAGTAGCTAGCTCAGCCGCTGTAATGAGTTCACTTGCATTTCGCGATTCCAAAAGGTCTATCACTCCGTCTTTTCGTTTTCATTGATGAGTCTTCAAATGATTTTGTGGGTCGCCCTACGGAGAGAGCCGCTGATGATGTTGAAGGACGTATATTCGGCTGGTTGACACACATCTTTATTTCGATTCCGGATCCCTCTAACCAATCTTTATTTTTTTTTTGGAAACGCTTCTTTGTTACACTTTAAAGAAATCCACTTTTTATTGAATTTTGCTGAAAGGCTTGATATTTTCATTTTCAGTTTTCTTCGAGAATCGTCTGAAATATCAGAGGTATTGAGGTATTTTTTACTCATATAATAAAATGCCACTATTTCGCTCAGTTTTGATAAATTTAAAAAGAAATTTGACAAGTGTCAAATAAAAAAATTTGTTAATATTTTTAATTTACAATATTTTACGTGTTTTTTGTCAAATGTTTCTAAATTATTTAAATTAATCAATGGAAAAATAAATAAAAAAAAATTAATACATTTGGAGCGTCGTACATGTGAACTCCCGAACTTCATTGCACTCCTGGTATCGACCACGCGACGACTGATTTTAGCAAGTTTGCAGGCGATGATACTGGGGACGACACCACCTGGTACACGCGAGCTTGCCAACCTATAACCTATTTATATATAGGTAATTCCACATAATACCTATCTCGGGCCGGACGTGATCCGTGAGACGTTGAATTGTGTTGTTAAAGTGTAAATAGTGAAAATGAATATTTTGTCTAAGGGCCTCCCTTGGACAAAAAAAAAGAAACCTTGGACAAGAAAGAAAAGAATATATATATATATATATATATTTTTTTTTTTTATGTAAATAATTTAAAATATTAATATTTTTGTATTTTGTATTTAAAATTTTGTATTTAGAATTAAAACTATAATTGTATGTTGAAATAAAATGTATATTTATAATATGTAATATAATATGAACAAATGCGGCGTTGGGAACCGCCAACCAACACGCCATGTTCCGAACGGCGGAAGGTGGAGGACGGAGCTACAAATAGCTACGTGGAATGTAAGAGGAGGAATGGAACAGAAGATGAATGAATTATTAGATGTGATGGATGACAAAGATCTGGATGTTATTTGTGTGTCTGAGACCAAGCGAAAAGGCAATGATACGACCGATTTGCCTGGCAACCGGGTCGCTTTCTGGGCTGGGGTTCCAGAGGGTGAGCGAGGTTGCCAAGGTGTAGGCGTATTATTGTCTTCTCGAATGGTTAATGCAATGGTAGAATACAAGGCGATTAACCCGAGGCTTCTTTGAGTTCGCTTTAAGCTGGGGATAACAAGAGTATTCTTGTTAGCCATGTATGCGCCAGTATCCTCAGCTCAAATGAGCGAGCTCGAGGAGTTTTGGGAGAATGTCAGGGATGTTCTAAGTAGTGTCAGAGATAATGAAAAGTTGATAGTATGTGGAGATATGAATGGATGGGTTGGAACCGCGCGAAGCGGTTACGAAAGCGTGCTAGGCAAATATGGTGATAAGAGGGTAAATGAGGCTGGAAAGCTTATTTTGGAATTTTGTAAGGAGAAAAATTTGTTTGTGGCAAACACGATGTTTGATCACAAACAAATTCACATGTACACATGGGAGCGAGCGGAAGAAAGAAGTATGATTGATTTATTCCTAGTGGACCAGCGTATTGGAAGTCAAGTTATGGACACGCGAGTGTTCAGAGGTGCTGATCTGGGAACGGACCACTATCTAGTCGTTGCTAGAATAAGAGGTTTGTTCGCAGGTTGGCGCAGCCGCACGACGTGTCCAAGCTTGGCGTCGAATTATCGCATAAGAAGCTGGAAGCTTCAGGATCCACCGATCAGAGAGGAATATCAAGAGAGGGTTTCCAAGAAGCTTGAAAGCTATGATTCTGGAAATGAAAGTGTTGAACTATGCTGGCAGAACCTTAGGAATGGTATGGTGAAAGTAGCGACAGAAGTATGTGGTAAAAGGAAAAGAGGTTTTAGTAAAAAGCGCGATGAATGGTGGGATGATGAAGTGAAAGACGCTGTAGAGTTAAAGAAGAAAGCATGGCTGGATTATAAAGCCTCTGGTAAGGATAAAAGTATGAGAGAGATAAGAAAAAGAGCGTACAAGCTGCAAAAGCACAAAACGAAAGCACTTCTAAAGATGAAGCGTGAAAATTCTGAGAGAGAAAGGGATGAAAGGTTGACGAACAACTTCCGGGAAAACACGAAGCTTTTCTGGCGAGAAGTTAGTGGTTCCCGGGGTTGTTCGGTAACCTGTAGAATGAAAGGGGTGCTTTCGAAAAGCGGTGAAATTTTAACTGAGCAAGCACACGTTTTGCAGCGGTGGGCGGAATTCTATAAGGAGATGTATGAACGTGAGGACGCCTCGGTCTTGACTACCAGCGTAATGCTGAGTCAAGATGTAGCCGATGGTGAAATCAGTTTAGAAGAAGTAGAGAACGTGATTCGAAGTCTGAAATGTGGTAAGGCTGCGGGAGCAGATGAAGTTACTGCCGAGATGATCAAATATGGTGGGCCACGCGTCTGGGACTTTTTCTGGTTTTTATGCAATTTATGCTGGAAATCTGGGGAGGTCCCAGACGATTGGCGAAGTGAAGTCATCGTACCTTTGTATAAAGGCAAAGGTTCACAGATAGACTGTGCAAGCTATAGGGCCATCAGTTTGATTAGCTTGGGCGGTAGAGTTTATGCTAAAATTTTAGCGAGAAGAATGCAAGAGAGATCTGAAAGGCTGTTGTGGGAGGCACAAGGAGGTTTTAGGCCTGGAAGAGGGTGTATAGATCAGATCTTTTCCCTCCGCATGATCACAGAAAAGTTTTTGGCCCTAAACCAAAAGGTTTTCTGTGCTTTTGTGGATTTGGAAAAGGCATTTGACAGGGTTGTGAGGAAGAAGTTATGGGAGATACTGTCCCGATACAATGTGAACGGACCCTTGCTACAGGCTGTAAGGTCTCTTTACCGAGATCACTCAGCCTGTGTGCGAGTAGGAGCTGGCATGTCGCCCTGGTTTGACATCCAATCGGGTGTTAAGCAAGGTTGCGTGCGCTATGTCAGCTTGGTTGTTCAATTTGTATTTGGATAGTTGTCTCCAAGGAGTGAAAGATAGTGACATGGGAGTGAAAGTAGGTGACCTTAAGGTCAATTGCTTACTATATGCAGATGATGCAGTGCTCATTGCATCATCAGAATGCAATTTGCACTCTGAAAGATGGGTGTGAAATTAATGGTCTTAACCTGAATGTAGATAAGACGAAGGTTCTGATATTTGAAAGAAATGAAGAAAGAACAGAATGTAAGATCAACGTGAATGATAAGATAATAGAACAAGTGAATGAAGTGGTATATTTGGGAAGTATGTTTAGCAGAGACGGAAGATACGAAATGGATGTGGAAAGGCGTATTGCTGCTGGTAACAGAGTCAATGGTGCTTTGACTGCATTGTTGAGACGGCAAAACGTCAGTATAGCTGCACGTTTGGCTGTACACAATGCAGTTTTGCTACCGACACTGTTATACGGCAGCCAAACGTGGGTAACACAGAAGAAGAATGTAAGAAAGATGAATGCTGTGGAGATGCGATCTCTTCGCAGAATATGCGGAGTCAGTCTAGCTGATCGAATCCGCAATGAAGAGATCCACAGAATGGCAGGTACTAGCGAAGATGTCACGGTGAGAATGAAGAAGAACGTGCTCAGGTGGTTTGGGCACGTTAAACGAATGAGTGATGAAAGAATGGTAAAAAAGATTTATATGGGAAAAGTGAGCGGTAAGAGAGACAGGGGGAGGCCTCGAGTGACCTTCGAAAACACAGTAGCTACGATACTGGAGGAAGGTCACGTAAAAAGCATGAGGACCCCCCGGAGGGCATGTATGAAGAAGTTGATGTCTGTGGCCGAGGCGAAAGAGGTATGCAGAGACCGTAGCGTTTGGCGCTCCGTCGTCTCTGGCTACCCCGCAAGGGATATGACGTGAAGGTAAATAAATAAATAAATATTTGTCATGTTTTAGCCATTCTTCAAAAAACTCCATTGTCGTCATAGTCACGTCTCGCTCGGAAAAAAAAAATAATTTTACAAGAGAGTTGGTCAAACCAGTTCAATAGAACGTGGTTCACTTGTAACCATGCTGGCTTTGGCAAATGCTTCTGGTGGTAGTATTTCTCTTGTTTTCATATTTCCGCGGGTTCATTTCAAAGAACATTTGGTCGTTGAGGTGCAGGAAGTACACAAATCAAAGTCCACGGATGATTATAACTTTGTGTATGTTTAAACTTTTAATTCTTTTGAATTAAAAGTTTAAACATACACAAAGCAGTTCGTAATATTGGTAAACTGTACATACACCAAGTCACAACGGAGTTCACAACTATAATAATAATAGCGGCACAAATACGATTGCGGTACCGAGTTTCGTTGCGAGTAGCGTGCGCTCCGCGTCGATATCGTGTGGCTACTAGTTTGCATTCGCATTTTTTTCCTGAAGCTAAAACAAAAATGAAATAAAATAGGCGAAGTCAGCACCGTTTGCTTTTTCGCCCAACTGAGTATGTCACTTTGATGTGATCAAAGTGATCTACTCCACCCATTCTTTTTGTGTACTCCTTCACTGCTGCAGGACACACTACATCTGTTTTAGAACCATCTCTCCCTCTCCTGGATAGGGATGTTTTATTGTCTTTCGGATGGAAAGCGTTGCTCAAAAACAAAACTTCTTTTGTATCTTGCCAGATTACAAAAGTCATGTTCTCCTCCATTCTCCACTTGTATTGCCCTTTTCTTAGTTTTAGTTTCCTTTTACTTTTTATAAGTTTCGGTAAGTCTGCTCATTGCCTGCGTACAGTATCGCTCGCAGAAATACCATTTACATGTAAATAATTCATGATGTCATAACCACAAAAAAAATTGTCAAACGTAACATGCACTACTACCATTCCTTTCAATTTTTCTGTTAACTTCGTGACCACTTTTCCTCCTAAATTGGCTTCTACTATCTCACCATCTCTTCCGGTATATATCTCAAATTCGTACAGATAACCAGTGCTACTGTCACAGCGGCACCACACCTTGAAACCTCTTTTTATTGGCTTCATAGGCATGTACTGCTTCAACGAAGGCCTTCCTTTGAAAAGGATCATTGATTCGTCTATTGACTGGGATGAAGAGTTGTGCACATTTTCTTGAAAAGCGGTGTTGATAAGCGTCAATAATGGTCTAATTTTGAAAAGTTTGCCATACTTGGGGCTAAATCTGGCAGGTTGTTTTTCATTGTCATTTAGATGCAAACACCGTAAAATTTGCTTGAATCTTCGGAATGTCATGGTGGAAGCTATTTCATCAACTCTAAATTCGGGATCCGATGATCAATATAATTCTCAGGTGGGTAAAATATTGTATCCCATAATAACTAAGATACCTAGGAAAGCCTTCAATTCTTTAATTCCTAGTATGGTCCAGCCTATAACTTTGTTTTGCCTCATATGCGAGTCAAAAGTCGGTTTGGTCTCTATAATAATTATTTCAAAAACATCTTGAGTAAATTTTTTTTCTAAATATCGGATAGGCCTGGCATTCAGATGCAGAACTCTATCAAAGGCTCAATATGTGTGGTGGTCTAATATCAGTCCATGAGGTTTTCTTCCACGCTTCTTCATCTTTGTCAGAGTCACTTGCTTCTGACTTTGCTTCTGATTCTTGTGACGCATCACCCGATGAATCACCGTCTTCATGTCCAGCCTCACTTCCTAGCCTCGTCCTAGATACAATTTCTTCACGTCCACGCCTCGTTCCAGCTCTTCGTCCTCTTCCAGCTCCTCGTCCTGTTCCACATCTACGTCCCGTTCCAGATCTACGCTCTGTCCTCGCTCCTCGCCCTCTACCTCTTACAGGTATCTCATGTAAGATAGAAGGCTCAGCAGGCACAGCTGGTTGCGGCACATTAGGTACCGGCGTAGCACATGAAGATGCAACAGGTTCTGTTGATGATTTGATTGATGAGATGATTGAGGCGATAACGACGCTTGTATTGTTGCAGTAGATCGAAGCTCTGGTTCATCTAAATCCTATTAAATTCGCTGCAATTTCGTAATATTGTATGGAACTTCATCCTCTTCTGATTCTTCACCATCTTCGGACTCTTCCGGTTCTGACAAAACGAACATGTCGTATAACTCCTTCATGTCATCATCTCTTTATTATTAATATTATTATTTATAATTAATAAGTATTTTCATTTTCAATAAATCATTGCATTGGTTATCGTCTCCTATTTTATCTTTTGTCAAGCTGCGATTACTTAATCTTGGAGGGACTTCTATGTCAGAAATATCATCGATTGAATCAGAATCAGTAGCTACAATTGGCAACGATTCGTTGCTACTGCTACTGCTAACAATTTTGTGCGAAATCTTCTTCTTTTGACTTACTTTAACACTTCTTTAATTCTGTTTTTCTCTTTTTACCTTTTCCTTTATCTTTAGTTTTGTTTAATTCTTTGTCTGTTAAATTGCATTTAAAAATTTGTTTCACCTGTTTTAAGTTTTGTTTGTCAGCTTTAGGAGTTTCTTTCTTTAAAATATCAATCATATTTTTTAAAAGTTATCTATTTTTTCAGGGGTTTCAGTTGTAATTGTGGTCTTGCCTTTACGTTGCCTTCCAGTAGGCTCCGTCAAGCTGGCTGACCCAAAACAAAAAAGCCATTAACAATTGTTATTATTATTTATAACTATTTAATCGCTAATTAATTACGGCGATAAAAAATTTGTTGCTATTTTTGTTAATTAATTATAGTGGCCCAGCCAGCTTTACATCAAGCTGGCTGGGCCACTAAAAATATTATGAATAAATAAAAAACCGATGCATATTTATTTATAACTAATTAATTGCTATTTTTGTTAATTAATTACAGCGGCCCAGCCAGCTTGACATTCAGATTCGAATGACGAGCGGTACAGTCTCAGGCAAAAGTTTGTACAGGTATAAAATAGTCTCGAGGGGGATCGAAAGATAGGTTCAGGTTGGGTATGAAAAGATATTCGACAGCTTGGGCACGCTACCTTCTTTTCAGCAAAACCAAGAAATTTATTTATGTCTATTTATGAAAAAGTTTATTCAATAAAAAAATTCAATAAAAAACAACTTGTATCCAAATCGAAATCACAAACTGCATTCAAAAACTTAATAATATTTTTTCTTGCAACTTTTTGAACAACAACTTGAAAACAACTTTTTCATTAATGCATTTATAATTATCCATTAATGTTCCTTGTATTATATTCATATTAAAAACATTTTCCATTCTTGTTGATTCTTATGACAAAGTAGCAGAAAAACAATGTACTTCTTAGCTTCTATTTTAGATGTGTAACATCATATTTACAAAACATTAAACCAGGGAGGTGCTGTATAAATGAAAATTAAAGGTTTACAAAGGAAATACTTCATTTATTACTATTTTTTACAAAAGTTAAAGCTTGACTTAATCATTTTGAAAAAATCAAGAGTTCAGGAACAATTTTAGCTCCATCTGGCAAACTTTTTTTGCGTTGTGGATACACATCATCGTACTCGTACCAAGTATGATTTCTCAAACAAACAGCTGTGTAATGAGCTATTCTTTTTCTTCGACCTGGCGTGATTGTGGAGGGACCGTGGTACGCAATAGCTCCTAATAATGTCAACGTTGTGCCGTCGTTAATCGGGCTAGGGACGCTTTTTGGGAGTTGCTTCACCGAAATTGGTTTGCTCATCTTCGTAGGATCTTCATTGATAACTTCGACCAGCAAAATGTGACCTGTTGAAGCAAAAGAATAAGAATACATTCCATGTCATTGAAACAATGTTTAGCTTCAAATATAAAAAATGATCAAACGTACCGATTCCAGATATAACATTCTTCCTTTCTCCAGAACAAGTTTCTCGTTGTCTTCCTTGGCACAGGTTGGAGTTTTGGTTAGCTTCCAATAAATTGCAGTCTGCAATTTGGTTATCCATCAATCTTATTAACCTAATTGTCCTGGTCTCATAAATCACAGGACATGAGTTCTCCGAGCATTCCCAGATCTCCTGGATGGTTGAAAATTCTTTCGTCAGCTTTGAGGCCAAATCCACCACGTTTGAAGCAGCTTGCAGACCTGAGATCGCAGGATAATTGTCTATATTTTTCAATTCTCTGCCTTCAAGCAGAACTTCTGCCCTTCTAGTATACGTGTCAGAAATGATATCATTCTTCTGTAGGTTCGAAAGAAACTTTGGGAATTCATCGTGGCAAGTCGTGATCTGAAATGAAGCGAAATTGAAGAATAAATGTTTAAATAATAAAGTCACTAATATACCGAATTGAATATTATTCGATTAGGTACCTTTTCTCTCAAGGCTTCATTGTCGCAAATTGATACATAAAGCAATTGTGCAATGCTGTCAAAAGAACACGTATTGGCGACAGAGTTACAGATTGGCCAAAGGGCCAATCTGTAACTCAAAGTTTATCAACATAAAGATGTTGATAAGCTTTGAGGAACTTAAATTCCCGTTTTTCAAAACGTACATTTGATGGGAACGTTTTGAGGAGATTGCGTCTCTGAGCAATTCTTTGCGATCTCCATAATACAGTGCTTTCGACACGGATTTTTCTTCTAAGCCTCTCCAGTTTTCAGTTTCTCTCGTCGCCTGAACAGTTCTGTGAGATTCAATAGGAATTTCGTCGTCAGAGTCGCCGTTATAGTCGTTGGAGACAATCAATGGAGGAGAAAGCACTTTTGGCAGAACATCACCTGCAACAAAAAACTTATGATTAGAAACAATACAGAACAGCGCACATTTGACTAAATAAAATATATAAATATATATGAACACCATAATTATAGAAAATAAATTTGTAAGTACTTTTTATCCTTTTTGCAATTCGAGTTTGAGTTTCATGAACATCATCTTCACTAAAGTCAGTGAGTTTTCTTTTCGATGATTTGACACGACTGTTCACTTGTTTTACTCTTTGAACAGATTTGACCGAACAACCTTCCAAAGTGTTATCTTGAAAGTCAATAACTTTCTTTCTCAGTGGATCAGTCAGTTTTTCCACTTTACGGTGACAATTTCGACATATCCTTGCCTCCCCATATCTTTCGTCATCAACATTCTGTGGATAAGAGCATCCTAGCAAATGATGAATTCCTGCTGCACATTGGACGCAGGTCCGACGAAATGACAAATGATCATTACACGCCGGACATTCGTCAACTGCATTAGATTTCGGATCAGGTTCATCATTTTCATCTGCGCTACTTTCAGAATCTGAAGGCATGTTTTCTTGTAGACCTCCGTCATAGCCATGAATTCGTTTTTATCCAAGGGAAGTTGCAGATGTATATCTTTGTCCAATGACAGCGAAGAATTGTTGAAGATAGACGTCGTTTTGTCGTGGACCGAAAGATCACTGTCATCCAATTCATCTTTTTCATTTTGATTTGATTTCAATCCCTTTTTGAATCCACAAGCATATGTGTAGATGGTCGCTGGCAAAACGCGGTTCTGGAATTCTCGAGCAAACGTTGTCCAAATCAAGAACATCTTGCTTTTTCACTGTCGCAGGACGACCAGGTTTTTTCACCAATCCACTATGCATTTTGAAACACCGATAAGACGTGAACATGCTCAAATTCGTTTAGAGTGAAAACTGAAAATTTCCATCTCAAGATGGTTTATTCAAAGCTTATCTCGTTACCCCACTCCTTTTTCCTAATTGTCCAATCAGCATCTCCGAATAGAAGACCATCTTCTTTAGAGTAATTAGTTATAGTGTGCCGAAATTGCCTTTGTGAAAAAATGACCTGGCTCTGACTCACAGAGATCCCAGAAAAATGTCAAATCCGATTAAAATGTTTGTCACAAAGGATTAGGATTCTTGAAATGAGCGTAATTAACGAGCGTGAATTCGTAAACAACAGATGTAGTCTCCTAAAAGTAAAGTTGTAAAATAAAGCCCTGAATTTGACAACAATAGTAAAGTTTCATACACAATAGCTATTCAAAAGATAAAAATAAATGAATCATCACAATCTTATAGTAATTGAGCATCAAAAGCTGCAGTCAAAACTAGATAGATAGATAAGCTCTTTATTGCACACAAAATTAATACAAGGAAACAAAAATAGTATAAAAAATCTATTACAGACATTTTAAATAGTTGGAGATTTTTTTATCTAATAAAGCATTGTTGTTTGTTGATTGTTGTTTGAATCTGCAACTATTTTGTTTCCAGAGATCAATTTCTGATCAACAGAAAAAAAGAGTGAAAATGTAAAGTTGAATTTTTATTTTTACTTGAAATAAGATTCTGAAGAGCTAATCTTGTGATGCGACAATTCGTGTCCTCCTGGTGACGTGATTTGTATCTGCAAAATATAATAATCGTCAGCCTCATATATTTAATTATGCAATAGAATTTTGACTATTTCAATTTTTTTATAACCAAGTACATTTGATAAAAAAACACTAACTTCGAATTGCCGAATAGCTTCCCAAGTTTTTTAACTGTTCTTTTCCTCCACCATCTTTGGCAAAGAATTCGTGGACAACAATTGGGACAAGTTCGAATCCTGCTACAGTCTCCTCGTCCTTTAATCAAATCAACAACATTCAACAAAATCAATTATTTAATCAACAAAATTAAATATGATTTTACAAAAAACATTGCCTTCAAAATATAAATTGGTGAAATTGAATTTTATTACCAATGAAGGTCGACCCTTTTTTAATTTCTTGTAAGTACACACTAATATGATCAAACTTTTCCGAATCATCCATATTATCAAAGCATCAAGAGTAGGTTCATCCAGCAAAATATCCATAACCCCACTAAAGCCATCTTTACAATTGTTATTGAAAACAATGAAAACATTTTCCTTAGTAACATCAGGTAACATCTTCACAAGCGTCTTTAGTCTCTTTTGCTTCTCTTAGTTCCTCAGCAAAAAGTTGTATAAAAAACCTCCTGGGTGACCAAATCGACAACTAAAACAGAAAAGGTCGTTAACTTCAGTTCATATCACTAAACTTTCTTTGTTTATAATTGAAAACGAGTAGAAAAAGGACATTGGTAAAATAAACTTCGATTCATTGTAAAATTTGAGTATTGTTTTTAAATGAACTGTGAATGAATTTTGTTTTCACTTAGTGTATGAATTGTTAAACAGTTGTTTGTTAATTTAAAGTGATTATAATGAAGTAGAAAATAGTTGAAAAACTATGGGGAAACAATCGTAATTAAATGGAGATGGCGCTGAGACAAAAGGTCAATAAATATGAAGGTACCGAAAAAATTAAGGAATTTGATTTTTTTTTAAATGTTGTAATAAACTGTCAAATGCAGTTCACTTACCTGTCACCTAAATAGTCGAAACTTTGTTATTTCAGTTTTTCAGTTGTTATTTCACCCTCACCTTCGAGAACATTCGTTCAAAATCAGGACAATATCAGATTCTGACTTTTAATATTGCAAATAAAATCAATTGTCAGACCAGTGTCCATACGAAATTCTGAAACTGAAGATTACAAGCATGAACACACTATAGAAAAAACTCAATGCACAAATCTAGTTTTATACATTATTTTTTTTAAAATTAAGTTATTGTCAGTACAAACCTGTTAAAGTGCAATTTGAAGGCAAAGTTGATTTTTGCAATTGCTATCCAAAGGAGTCGGGGTGCAATCCTAATTGGTTCGATTAATATCACTCACAGTCCTGAAACGGAACCTTTTTGGTTTTGCTATTTAACGATGCAACAGCGAGGGTCATCCGCGTTTGACTATCATCCATATTATTTATCCGCTGAGATCTATTTGGCACGTGATACAGTTTAGGGGATCAGGAGGAGTTAACCTCTTTTAATCTTTGTCCCCGGTTTTTTGACTGTTTCAGATTGTTTTTCATTCATTTGTTTGTTATTCTTAACATCTCTGAACAGAACAAATGTTTACTTTTACCTGATTGGTAGACATTATTTGCGCGAATATTTGAAAGTGTTTTTTCATAATCGGCGATGAAAATCTAAAAAATAACAAATAACGAATAAAAAAAAACAAACAAATAAACAAACAAAATGACATGAAATTGTTTCTCTTGAGCATTTGCTTTTCAAAAGTGCCAATTCCTTTTTTTATTCAAATTTACAATATGTATTTTATTTTTATAAGTAAAGAAAGTAAACATTCAGAAACTTTCAAAAAGTAAAGGTGTGGGTTTAAAAACTTCCTCTACCTAATATGATCTTTTCATACCCAACCTGAACCTATCTTTCGATCCCGCTCGAGACTATTTTATACCTGTACAAACTTTTGCTGAGACTGTACCGCTCGTCATTCGAATCTGAATGTCAAGCTGGCTGGGCCGCTGTAATTAATTAACAAAAATGGCAATAAATTTTTTATCGCCGTAATTAATTACACTAGTCTACAGTGGTTTTGGTGCCCTAGATATAAGATTGATTTTGGATATATTTATACTCACAATTCATGAAATTATGAATGATTTTGTAAGATTTGCTTCCGTTTTTTTTTAAATACTTATTTTTATTTTACATTACAAAAATCGGAAAACGAGAAACAAAATAACAGATATATTTATAATGTCAGTTTTATTTGGATAAAAATATGATATATCGAAGTAAATAGAGAGGAAAATTTGGAAAACATGTTATATTTCCATAAAACGCCTTTTAAGAGCTTTTCTTTTATAATTTTTCCGGGGACAATCTCTTTTTAAAGACCAGCAGTAATCTGCCATCATATGACAGTCCCATCGACCCTGATATCTTTCTTCCATTACTTTCAGATCCTGGTGGAACCGCTCTCCTTGTTCCTCACTATAATTTCCTAAATTATCTGGAAATTTATCCAAATGATTGCGGAGATAGTGTAACTTGATACTCATATTTGCTCCTAGAGTCTGAAAGTTTGTCAGCATATTTTGTACAATTTCTTCATAATTTGGTGCTTTATGGTTACCTAGGAAATTTTCGACTACCAACACAAAACTTTCCCAAGCTTCACTTTCCGGAACAGTCATAACTTTAATAAAATCTGCGTCTTTTATCAATTGCCGTATTTGAGGACCATCAAATATTCCACCTTTCAACTTTTCCATACTAAGCTTCGGAAATTTTCGACAAATGTATTTAAAACAATCCCCTTCCTTGTCCAAAGCTTTAACGAATTGCTTTATCATTCCTAACTTAATATGTAATGGTGGAAGTATGATTTTGTCTCTGTTCACCAACGGTTCCCTTATTACATTGGCTTTACCGACAGTTAGAGAATTTCTTGCAGGCCAAACATCTTGTTCCCAATGAAGTTGCTTTGCTCTACTGTCCCACATACAAAGGAAGCAAGGGTATTTCGTGTATCCACTTTGTTGACCAAGTAAAAAATTAACCATTTTCAAATCTACACAGATCGGCCATTGATGCTCCGAGTATTTAATTTTTTCTAAAACTAATTTTACATTTTCATATTCTTCTTTGAGTTTTGTTGAATGGGCAATTGGAATTGATGCAAATTTATTTCCATTGTGCAGTAAGACGCATTTTAAACTTCTTTTACAGCTGTCAATAAAAAGACGCCACTCAGTAGGTTTGTATTCTTTCAAGCCCATGTCTAAAAGCAGCTTCGCAATATCAGTACAGTATACCAGTCCTTCATTTTCATCAAAAAATTGTAATAGCTCACTTTCTCGCGTTCTGTATGTTGTAATTGTTACTGTTGGTGCCAATAATTTTTTTCTTTCAATCTTGAGGCTAACAGTTCTGATTCCTGTTTTGATAAATTTAGATCCCGTATCAAATCACTGAGTTCATTTTGAGAAAATAACTTTGGCGTAGATGTTTCACCCTCCCATTCACTTCCACTGGTAGACTGTTTCGATTTCTGAGAATTCGGCAACATCATTGTTTCTGAGGGCATGCGAATCACTTTTGAAACGTAAACAGGCCGAGGGAGAGTTTCACTGTGTAAAACAGGACATTTTGTAGACTGTAAGTCTGGATATCTCCACGTTTGGTTTCGATTAAAACCTTTAGCATCTACTACGCAAAAGTAACAATCATAGACATGATTCTTAGGCTCCATCCAGATCATAGGAATACCAAAGTCTAATCCAGAACGTTCTCCTTTTTTCCACAACCGCAAAGACTCAACACAGGACTTACAAACTTTATTCGGAACCCATGATTTATCTAATTTGTCCATTTTAAAACCGAAATATTCAGCATAAGTCTCCTTAGACAACTTATCCAGATTCACGTGTAAGTACTTCAATATTATCAAATAACTGAGTTATCAGCTGTTTTGCGGAGCAAGGAGTCTGAGAGTGGAGATCAAGTGATGTTTGTATGCGCAAAAAAGTTGCGCAGAAGCTTAATCAGGACTGGGAAAACAAATTTTAGTACTAACAAGCTGATAATTGTTCAAAATATAAGATACGTAAAAATCATAAAAAAAAGAGCACATTCAGTATTTTCATGAATATATTCGTAATTTAGGTACTCGAAAACATAAGAGCCATTTCAGACTAGCTTATTTTTTTGCGCGTATACGGTCGTTTCAGCATACGCGCTTACACGCGCGCTTCATTACGCGCTTCTAAAAACCGGACTCGCATAAACGGGCATATATCGGCGGATTCGCTCGAACCGGTGGTGTCGTATCAGTATCAACATGGATTCTGACGAAGAAACATTACTATTTGCGTTACTTATTCGCCGTCGACTGAGACGACGAAAAAGATGCTGGGTGTCACCGATAGTTGCATCAAGACTGATGACCGGTCACTTTAATACACTTTACCCAGAACTGCGAAGTAATTCTAAACGATTCAAAAATTACTTTCGAATGTCTTTGAGCACTTTTGATGTATTGTTAAATATATTAAAATCACAGCTAGAGCATAAGGATACTGTGTTAAGGAAAAGCATATCTGCTGAAGAGAGGCTTGCGATCACTATAAGGTGAGTATTAAAAGTCAAATGTTTACGTATACAAAATTTATTTACAAAATTAGTTATTATTTATGAATAAATCTTGATAAATTTCTTCACCATACTCCGGGGACTGGTACTCTGATTTCTATGAATGTTGGAAGTAGTACAAGTAGATGGCAATGGAGTAGACGTACCGGATGGGGGGCTTGCGTTTGATGGTGAATTTGAATACTCACTACTCACGGAAGTAGCGCTTGTTCGATAACCGTATTCTGAATAAGACTTATTATAATCTTTATATCTCTTCATAACACTCATTATATCATATTTTAAATCAAATTTACTACTCGGATTCATATTTTTTAAATCTGGCAATAATGATAACAAAAATTGTTTGTCCGGATCATCATTGTCCACTGTTTCCATATTTCTTTTTTTTTTTATAATATTATCTGCTAAGATTTTGAACAAATTTTCTTCATTTTTTCTTTTTCCTGACGAGCTAGACCTAGTTGTTTCAACAGTAATGTCTGAAGCATCATTACTATCATCGTTATCATTAATGCCATCTTCAATGTTTACAATTTCGTTAACGTCTGTATTGTCTTGTTCGTCTTTTTTAGGTTTTGTTTCATACAGTGGTTTCAAAAACAATAGATTATTGAAATAGGCGTAAGGCTTTGAGTTTTTGACTCCAGAACCACTTTTTAAATGATTCTTCTTCAGTTCTCGTGAGAATGCATCTCTGATGCTTTTCCATTTTTTCTGAATAGTAGTGCCTGAAACAAGTAGTTTAATAAATGTATAAATTAAAAATAACATATAAGTTGTTGCAGATTTCTAGCATCGGGATGCACATTTACCGAGCTGCATTATTCATACAAATGTGGGATTTCTACAGTATCAAGCATTGTGCGGGAAACTTGTTTAACAATATGGAATTCTTTGAAATTTATATGCATGCCACCAACATCTGAAGAAGAATGGTTGAAAATTGCGAAAGGCTTTAATAGTACCACAAACTTTCCTAATCTTCTAGGTGCTATCGATGGCAAACATATAGAAGTATTTCAGCCGGCTCACAGTGGCTCACTTTACTTTAATTATAAGCATTATTTTTCTCTTGTGCTATTAGCAGTTTGCGATTCTGATTTTAATTTTATTTTCATTGACGTGGGTTCTTACGGAAAAAGTGCAGATTCGCAAATATACAAAAACAGTACACTATACAAAATGATTAATGAAAAGTCATTGAATATTCCTAAAGCCAGACCCTTACATAGTTCAGGCGAGCCATTACCGTTCACTTTCATTGGCGATGAGGCTTTTGGGTTGGAAGAAAATATGCAAAGACCATATAGTGGCAACAATTTGCCACCAAAACAAAGAATTTACAATTACAGACTATCCAGAGCCCGCCGCCATATCGAATGTGCATTTGGGATTCTGGCTAATACATGGAGGATCCTCCACCGACCACTAAATATGTCAATTGATTTGTGCGAAGATATTGTAAAATCTTGTTGTGTCTTACATAATTTTGTTCGTCAAAGAGAGAATAATTATATTTCACCGACAACAAATGACACTCAAGATACTGTAGGTAACCCAATACCGAGCACAAGAAATAAAACGGCATATGATATACGCGACAATTTTGCTGACTACTTTGTGAGTGATGCAGGGGCACTTCCATGGCAATCAAAATATGCATAATAAAAGTTATAAAATAAAATTTAAAACATTTTTATTTCTTACTGTTGGTAGGTATAATGTTAAGTACCCGTCATGAGAAGCTATAAATTATGTAAACAAATGTTTCGGGGTTCACAACATTTGATTCAAAGGAGAAAAAAGTTTATTTAATAAATTATTAACAAAGAAATAGCTGCAAGCATCTGAAGACGAATAATATTAGTCGTACTACTCGCCTTTACTCATTTCATAATAAAAAATCTAGACTCAAGCAATGTAAAATCATCAATCAACATACCTATTAGACATTTTTCTGCACTTGTTTTCTCTTCAAAGTTTGGTTCCAACGCTGCAGATAGTTCCTCCCAAGCATTTCGTTTTATTATTCTATTAGAATATTCCTTGGTCCTACTATCCCATATTGCTGGGCGTGATTCAATTTCAATAATAAGACGTTCAACAGTATATGACATTGTAAAACGTAATCCACTGCTAAAATGTACCTATATCCACTGCAATGTGAAGTTGTCAACTGAGACGCGTGCGTACGCGTACTCGGGGTCTCCGGCAGAGGGGGAAATGGGCGCGCGGGGAGGTGTCTCTCGCAGCTCGCGCTTATACGAGCTTAGAAGCGCGTCAACGCTCGTACGAGTCGAGCGTGTGACAAAAGGCGCACCTATACGCGCCTACATGCGCTTCCAAAAACGAGCTCATACGCGCGTATAAAACGCTAGTCTGAAACCGCTCTAAAAATTTGCAAAAATATCCAAGGCAACACAAAATTTTTTTTTTTTTGTAGAGCTGTGTTAGCGATTAAATAGTTATAAATAATAATAACAATTGTTAATGGCTTTTTTGTTTTGGGTCAGCCAGCTTGACGGGAGCCCTTCCAGTATTCGAAAGCACCCCTTTCATTCTACAGGTTACCGAACAACCCCGGGAACCACTAACTTCTCGCCAGAAAAGCTTCGTGTTTTCCCAGAAATTGTTCGTCAGCCTTTCATCCCTTTCTCTCTCAGAAATTTCAAGCTTCATCTTTATAAGTGCTTTCGTTTTGTGCTTTTGCAGCTTGTACGCTCTTTTTCTTATCTCTCTTATACTTTTATCTTTACCAGAGGCTTTATAATTCAGCCATGCTTTCTTCTTTAACTCTACAGCGTCTTTCACTTCATCATCCCACCATTCATCGCGCTTTTTACTAAAACCTCTTTTCCTTTTACTACATACTTCTGTCGCTACTTTCACGATACCATTCCTAAGGTTCTGCCAGCATACTTCAACACTTTCATTTCCTGAATCACAGCTTTCAAGCTTCTTGGAAACCCTTTCTTGATATTCCTCTCTGATCGGTGGATCTTGAAGCTTCCAGCTTTTTATGCAATAACTCCACTCCAAGCTTGGACACGTCGTGCGGCTGCGCCAACCTGCGAACAGACCTCTTATTCTAGCAACGACTAGATAGTGGTCCGTTCCCAGATCAGCACCTCTGAACACTCGCGTGTCCATAACTTGACTTCGAATACGCTGGTCCACTAGGAATAAATCAATCATACTTCTTTCTTCCGCTCGCTCCCATGTGTACATGTGAATTTGTTTGTGATCAAACATCGTGTTTGCCACAAATAAATTTTTCTCCTTACAAAATTCCAAAATAAGCTTTCCAGCCTCATTTACCCTTCTATCACCGTATTTGCCTAGCACGCTTTCGTAACCGCTTCGCGCGGTTCCAACCCATCCATTCATATCTCCACATACTATCAACTTTTCATTATCTCTGACACTACTTAGAACATCCCTGACATTCTCCCAAAACTCCTCGAGCTCGCTCATTTGAGCTGAGGATACTGGCGCATGCATGGCTAACAAGAATACTCTTGTTATCCCCAGCTTAAAGCGAACCCAAAGAAGCCTCGGGTTGATCGCCATTGATTGAGGACAATAATACGCCTACACCTTGGCAACCTCGCTCATCCTCTGGAACCCCAGCCCAGAAAGCGACCCGGTTGCCAGGCAAATCGGTCGTATCATTGCCTTTTCGCTTGGTCTCAGACACACAAATAACATCCAGATCTTTGTCATCCATCACATCTAATAATTCATTCATCTTCTGTTCCATTCCTCTTACATTCCACGTAGCTATTTGTAGCTCCGTCCTCCACCTTCCGCCGTTCGGAACATGGCGTGTTTTATTTATATCTTATTTCCATTAATGTCAACTCCTTGTGGTATTTTAATATAAACTTCTGACTCTAATACACCATTTAGAAATGCCTATAGCATTTCTAAATGGTGTATTAGAGTCAGAGTACGTCAAGTTGGTAGACGGTCATTTCTTCTTCTACTGAATGCGCTAAGAATGCTCTCACTGTTGACATTCTAGCTACAGGTGCATAATTTGTCTGGAAATATTTATCTGGTATTTGAAAACCCTTTACTCCTAATCTTGCCTTCTTGATACCATCTTATGTCAATAGCTTTTATACCTTCTTTATTTTCTACAACTGTCTGCAGCTGAACTACGGGTCAGCTGCTAAGATCAGGGTACTACGGGACCCCGGTACCTAAGCCCTCCGGCAGCGACGCATGCGCATGCGCGTGTAAACTGCCGGGTTACCGGTTTTGGTGTTGGATTCGTAGTGGTAATGTGGTTAGCTGTAGAGGTTCGGCGCTGTTCGTCTGGGTTCCCACAGTTGTCGTGCGCAGCGAGAGGTAATTGACCTGCCTAAGGCGAACGGCTGCTGCGGTCTTTTACTTCGGGGCTTGGAACGGTCCATAAGCAGAGATCCCTTCGGGGGTCACTGCAGTTCGGGTAGTCTCCTGCTTAGAGGTTAGGTGGATGAGCTAGCATCTATCCGGTCACCCAACTGTAGTGTAGGGTAGGCTTGCGGCCTGACCGTCTGTCGGGAAGTGAACGTGCCTTACAGCTCCGGCACCAGCTGAAAACTGGTAGTTAGCCTCTCTGACGTTCTAAGCAAGTTATTGCTAGTGTGAGAAATCACACGGGAAGTGAGCGTGCCTTACAGCTCCGGCACCAGCTAGGAAACTGGTAGTTAGTCTCTCTGACGTTCTCAGCAAGTTTTGCTAGTGCGAGAAATCACATGGGAAGTGAGCGTGCCTTACAGCTCCGGAACCTTTCATGGAGAAAAGGTAGCAGGGTGGTCGCGATTGGACTTGTCTATGACCGATAGCCTTGCGAGCTTACTAGGTTTAATAGTGCCGTTGTCGGATGACTTCGGAGGTCAGATCTGCCGTACCAAGGATCCATGTGACCGGGGTAAACCTGGACCACATGTATAGCGGCTCAACTTATATGCCCAAGGGGTAGGAGGGGTTGAGCTGCTTTATATATAAACAATAGGATAGAGGAAGGCAAAGGGAAGTGTCCAAGTTTCTAATTTAATCAATGATTCTACTTCCTTATTTATTGCTTTTCTCCTTTCCTTATCTTTAACTGCTTCTTCATATGTCTGTGGTATATCTTCTTGAGAATGTGATACCAAACAATATGCTGTATATAACTCATATTCTCTCAAGTTTTGAGGTTTATTTATTGACCTTCTAGATCTAGATCTTGTGTTTTGATGCTCTCCTTCTTCCTCTTTTTCATTATCTTCTTCTATATTACTTTCTATTGTTTGTTCTTGCGTTTCATTTTTCTTACGATAAATTTCCTCTTCTTCTTGAAACATACTTCTTCTCTCATTTATATTCATATTTTCCACATCATTTTCTTTACTTAGAAATACAGTTTTCTTTTCATCGAAAATCACATCGGTTGAATACACAATTTTGTTATTTTCAGAATCTCACAACCTATATCCAGATCCTGTATAACCTACCATAATCATAGGCTTTGCTCTAATTTATTTGGTTTAGGTATGGTAACTTTCCATGCCTTCGAGCCAAATACTTTCAATCTGTCAAGTTTGTTAGTTCCAAGCCATAGCATTGCTGGTGTTTTATATTGTAACACTCTACTTGGGCATCTATTTAACTCATAAGCTGAACAACATACAGCTTCTCCCCATAAATGTCTTGGTAATTTAGTCTCAGCAAATTTTGTTCTTGTTTTGTCTAATAATATTCTATTCATTCTTTCACTAGTTCCATTTTGCATTGGAGTGTGGGGCGATGTGTATTGTAGTTCAATTCCCTTCTGCCTACAGTAATCTTTGAAATAGTTAGAAGTAAATTCACCTCCATTGTCTAGTCTCAATCTTCTAGTCTTGTATCCCAGTTGTGTCTTTACTTGTTTAATATATAATCTATCAAATTTTGTTCTGCCTTAAATTTATACTTTAACTATTTTACTGTAACAAAATGTGAATAAGAATTTAATACTACCTAAATTTGTACCTTCTTTGTATTTCTGTTCTTCTTCTTCTCCAAAAGCTGTAATTACCCATTGATCCTTTGTTTTCTCCACTTCGTCCATAACACAGGCCGCATTACTAGGTGCGCTCCTACCTCGTCCTCGCATCATTGGTTTTCTCTGCCATGATCTTCCATATCCTCTTGAACCTTGTCCTTGTCCATATGATTGTCCTCGTCCTTGTCCATATGATGATTGTCCTCGTCCTTGTCCATATAATGTTTGTTCTTGTCCATAAAATCCTTGTATTTGTTCTCCATTTACTTATCTTTGTATATTCTTCTTACACTGAAAAGCTTTGTGACCTCTTTTGCCACATGTATAACAGGAAAATGTCTGTTCCTGAGCAGATTCTTTATTAATACTTAATTTCAGCATCCAGCAGTCTTGCCTTGATGAAATCAATGTTCATGTTGCTGTCAGTTGACATTGTTTCAATGGATGTTATTACAGCATCATACTCTGGTGGCATGGCAGCCAATAGGTTGCAAATTTTGTCCACATCTTCTATTCCACTGCCTATTGCCTCTAACTCTCCAATGAGTCTATCAAATGTAATAAATATTCTGGTAATTTTGTACCAGGTAAACATTTCAATGTAATTAATTTTCTTCTTAGATGTAATTTGTTAAAAACACTTTTTCTTTCGAATAACTGTTCTAGTGAGGTTATCATATGCAAAGCAGCATTGCATTTTTTTATTATCTCTGAATATTTTTCGCTAAGACAATTTTGCTTTATTGTCATTTTTCATGTAATCCTTATCCATAGATTTTTCAAATGTTATATCTATTGTGTGCTGTACTTCTTTGTCCTGTAAAAGCATCTTGAGCCGAAATTTCCAATTCGAGAACGAATCGCCTTCCCGCAGGATAGGTATTATTTTTTCCATTGTGACGCAGTGACGCTTATATTGCACTTACGAAAATCTTAATAATCCTTTATTGGTTCTCGCAGATTGCTCTTGTTTATCATATTTTGGCATTTTTGTTTCGCAATGGAAGCGTGCTAATGGGATTTCTTATCGAAGGACGGGAGGAATACGCCGTATAAAATAAAATCCATTGTTCTTTTTCACATTCCACATTGTAAGGGAGTCAATCAACCACACATAACATACACTAGAGACGGGCTAATTTTGTATCTATATTATAGAGATGTCCAACACCTTATGCATAACACCATGCTTTTTGAATTTTCATAAACAAATGTAATTGTATTTTGTTTTTATTTTTTTATTGCCATTCAATTCTGTAATAAAGTTAATTTATAAGATTTATGTTGTTTTTTTCATTTCTTGAGAAACATACCGCCATTTCACTACTCTTTTTTAACTTATATATAAATTTTTATTTTAGGCGTCTTAAATAACACATGTTCGAAAACCAAATCTTTCTATCTCGTCTAGATCTTTATAACCGTAAAGGGTTAAATAATAATGTCTAAAAACAAAAATATTTGAGTACATAATAATAAACAAAGGTTTATAAAAATTTTGTTCTCTTTTTCAATTAGATTGTATTTATTTAATTGTTACAGTGCATTATCATAAAAACATTAAGACTAATAATAATAATAATAATTGCCAATGTAATTGGCCTTGCAACATAATTATAAACATACCTAAGAATTTATTGTACACATACTTACTATGTGAAGTTTAACTGTAGCTCTGTGTTGTGTGTATAAGGTTGCTGTTTGTTTTCCAGGATTTTAAAATAAAAGACGTGTGGTTGTTTTGAAATTGTATTGGACGCTGATTTTCAACCGAACATACCGCCCACTAAAAGGGCGTTAAGACCTTTTGAAAAAAGTAAAACTTATAACAAGTAATAATGAATCAACTACAAAATAACATACTAATTGTGACTCAGTTAATCTAACTGTTGTTCATTTAAACTTGGATAAAGTCGCCCTAGGATAAAGGCCGCTATGTTGCGAACGTCCTCGATATGTGAAGTGAATATTAGCTGTTTCCAGCGTCTCTCCTAGGTACTTGGCCTTGTTTTTCCAAGGAATAGGTTTGTCAAAGAGTTTAATCTCCGGGCCCCTTGTGGATCATGACCGTTCAAAGAGTGCCGCGGTGCTCTTTGAACCTCAATCCTCCATTTCCGAAACCAGTTCCCGACGGGACTAAGGAGACTAATTGGACGGTAACTAGTTGGAATTTTCCGGGGCTTACCCGGTTTGAGAATGCCTATCACTATGGCCTCATTCCACTGGGCCGGAAACCGGCAACCGGCCAGTAGAGCATTAAAAATATTAACCATTAGGTAAAGCAAAGGAGGCGGAAGGAGTTTGATCACTTTGTTGGTGATCCTGTCTGATCCTGGCGACTTTTTGGCGTGAAGCGCCTTAACTAGGGTCGTCACCTCTTCGAGGTTCGTTTTCTCTATAGGGGGACCTGCTGGTGGTTGAGAGCACATGACTCGAACAGTGTTGTCGACAATTTCGACATGTTCGCGTTCGACCGGTTGCGTGCTAATGCTACACTGGCTCTCTAGGCTGTCGGCTAGACATTCCGCTTTGTCTCGGTCTCGGTCTCGGTCGTCGAAGGCGGGCGTGGAGTTAGGTCTATCGAGCGGGGGCATTGCCGAGACAGTTCCGGCTTTCAGGGCTCTCTGCAATGTCCAGTAAGCCTGGTGTAAGGAGAGAGCTCTGAAAGCTTCTTGGCCCAGCCTCCATCTCTAAAGGTGTCAAGAGCTTGTCTCAACTCCCTTTGGAGGCGGCTTAGGTCCCGTCGATGTTCGTCTGTCGGATATGTGTCATGATTCCTGATCGTTTTTATGGTTAACTAGGTGCCTAATGTCCGGAGGGAATGCACGGCTCCCATCGAAAGTTGCGCGGACCTCCCTCGAGGACGTTCCTATTATGTCTGATAGATGGTTTGTGAATCGCGTCGCGGCTTTTTCAGCGTCCTCGACCGTTACGATCTGGTCAGGTATTTCGTCGAGGTGCACTGAGGCGGGGGAGTGGAGTTGCTCTTCTAGCTTTCTCCAGTTGATTATAGTTTTTAACGCGGGTGCCGTAGGGTGGAGGGGTCCTAGCTGGATTAGGACTGGTCGATGGTCGGAGTCTAGCTCGGATAGTGTCTCAATTGATCGCAACTGAAGCGTTACGTCTTTTAAGAGCGCTATGTCGAGCATGTCAGGTGTGTCATGTCGGAAGTCCGAGTCAAAGTATCGCGTGGGGCTCAAGGGCGTTATGATCTCAAAGTTGAGACCAGGCGTGTTGCTTAGCCTATCAAGGATCCTCTAGTATTTACGATTCTAGAGTTCCAGCGGGGATGTTTACAATTTAGGTCGCCGGCCAGAATGGTTGCGTTACCTAATTGGAGTAGGGACTTAAGGTCCCCCTCTAGTAGGTCCTTATTCGGGGAGAGGTATACTGATGCTAGTATGATCGGCTGATGGCCAGTCATACTCACCTGACATAGTGACGCCTCTATGTTAACTAGTGGGGGCGGATCGAGCAGGGTACAATGAAGAGACCTTCTGTAGTAAATGATGGTTCCCCCCATCGCGGTTGCCTTATCGTTCCTAACTGCGGTGAAGTTTGCGATGCGCGGATCGCGGTTACACGGTTTCAGAAAGGTCTCTTGGATTAGCAGTATGTCTATCTGATGGGCAACTACGAAGTCGCGTACCTGATCTATCTGTTTGAGCAGTCCGTTCGCGTTGAATGTCGCGACAGTCAGCGAGCGAGGTTTTATTCTACCGTGTGATGTCATTTAAGATGACATTGTGTGTTTGTAAATTTGACTGATTAGGACGGCATGCTTGAGGAGCACATCCATCCGCGCGGGGGGATTCTTTTCCGTATCCCTCATTTCTTTCGAGAACGCGAGTAGCTCCTCGATGTCTATTACACCGAAGAGGCTTGAGACGCATGCGAACGAGCCCGCAATTGGGATTTTGAAAATAAAAAATGTATTGATTTTTTTTATGTATTTTAAAACTTCGTTATTAATTATATCGATGTGTCATGCGAAAACCTGAAAAAAAATTTTTTTTCAATTAATTATAAGCAATTAAAAGTTGATAAAATTTAAATAAAAATCACGTGACTATGAACGTGCCACGATTGGTCACCCCTAATTGTGACGTCATAATGTTATAGCTGTTAAAGAATAGTACAGCGTTTACGGCAATTACATGTGACTTGACAATAATATCGAAAATTTATTGCTAAAAAATTTGTTAGTTAATTTCGTCTAGCTATGTGTGACAAAGGATTTATAAAGGCAAAGTCTGATAATATTCCGGATGTTGATATATTTATGGTTTTATTGGAGATGTCGCAATACTAATGCTACCAGTTTTAATCGGTGAGCAAGATTTATTCACTCCGATTGATAAAATTTTACATTGAACTGACACGCTGCGATACTTAGGACGATTATTCACTTGTACAGCAACAGTACGGTTGTTAATATTGGTTTGTGTTTCAACAGCAACTTTTTGATCAGATGTTATATTTAAAGGATCAGAAGCAACTTCAATATTTGGCTCGTGAGGATTACCAATTGCAATACTTTCTGACGATTCATTTAAAATTTCTTCAATGATTTGTTGTCTCCGCCTTTTTTCTGCAGCTGGTCTTATAATCATTGTAGCGCCTTGTCTTTTACGATTAGGTTGACAGTCAAACTTGTGTGGTATCACATCAATTTTAATCTTTGCTTTACCTCCCATTGTTGTGTAATAAATATAATTTTCCATATCATCTTTTAACTAGAAAAAAAACATAAACCATAATAATTATTTGAATATCATTATAACGACGGAAAATCATTATAATATGGAATTCATTCATTTTAATCTAGTCCAATACATAACCTAGAAGTTTATAAAATTATTTAAATATTCAATTGAATCAAAATCATTACATAAAAATTGATGAATTCATTACGTAAACATTTTCAATTATCAATTAAAAAAATTTTTAATGCTATAATTTTAAAAGTTACGATAAGGACTCTAGTTAAAAAAAATGTATTGACTGAACTCATCTACTTATTCGATTTGTATACTTAGATAAATAATAAGTAATAAAAATAGTGTTATGAAATACTTACATCGAAATGATCTTCACAACAAAAAAAATTCGATTTTGTTTTTGGATTATCACGGTGCACTGCTTGAAACCATTTATTTCGACGTTTTTCATCTTGGGGAACATTTAAAAACATTTTACCAGGAGTTGTTTTTGTAGTGTTCATACATAATGGTACAAAACAAGAACGATAACTTTTGAGATTCGACATTTTCAATATAAATTTGTGTTTTTATAACAATGTCAAAACAGAATTAAATAGATCAAAACACTGTACGTATTGTCTCTGTATCAACTGCTATGAATGAACTAACATTATGACGTCACATACACTCGGGTTTGTTCGGGAGCTGTCGGCGTGTCTTCGGTACTGGATTCAAAAACTTATTTTTATTTTGAAATAACTTGTGAATTATTGCAAAAAAAAATTTTTTAAAAATAGTTTTGTTATAAAACGTATATATGATCATTCTATTTATCGCAAAAAAAAAAAAATTTCAAAAACCCAATTCCGTCGACGGAATTGCGTACCGGCGGCGGCGGTGTCGGTTTCGGCGTGGGCGTGGGGTTCACCCTCGGGGGTTTCACCCACGCGTTCGCGGGTGCCTGAGAGGCCTGGTTTGCCTGTGGGGCCGCGGCCTTTCCCGGGGCTAGAGGAACCCAGGGAGGCTGAACGAAGCGCGAGGGGATCCTCACCGGCTGCGTCCTGCGTGGTGCTTCGGGGCACCCGCGGTAACTCGCTGGGTGGCCCTTCTGCTGGCACAAGACGCAGCTGGGAGAATCCTCCGGGATCGGTTGTTTGCGCGGACAGTTGGCTGTCGCGTGGTCGCGTGGTCGTCTAAGCATTTAACGCAACGCGGACGCGCGTGGCAAAACCGTTGTGAGTGGCCGTAGAGTTGGCAGCGATGACACTGCCCGGGAAAACCGCGACCGCGAGGGGGTTCGACCCTAAGACCGGATAATTGGTAGATTGCCTTAACATTAAAAATTTGCTTTCTTTCCGGGGAAAGCTCTAAGTGAACTAGCACGAGTTCGAGAGGAGCCCTAGTGGTCGGTCGGTACATACGGTGTACCGATATGACGGGATAACACTGAGACTTAAGGTCCTCGTAAATCCGCTCAGCTGGGATCTCCACGGGGAGGCCCCTGATGACCACCGTGAGGCGACGTTCATCTTCCAACGCGAACGTGTGGTATCCGTACTCACGTTCGCGTAGGAGCTTTGTCAGACCACGGTGGTCTGATGATGTCGCGGTTTGAACGCGAATGCCCTGTACCGTCGAGCGGGCCGAGGTGTAGTAGAGCTTTCGCTCCGTCATGAGGGCGGACACGGTGTCCCACTTGGACTTGTCCCTTATGTACAGTGGCGGCGGGGACTTAGCTGCTGAAGGTGCAGGCGCTGAGGGCACAGAAGTCGCGGGCGCAGAGATAGCAAAAGTCGCGGGCGCAGAGAGCGCAGAAGTCGCGGGCGCAGAGGGCGCTGATGGCGTGGGCGCTGAGAGCGCGGATGACGCTTCGCGACGTCCCGTGTCGGGTCAGGAACCGACGATCTGTTACATCCCCAAATAGTAAGGGTAACTGCTGACTACTAGTATTACCCCTTCCGCTAGCCTGCTTTATCAGCAGTCTAGCCTCCTTTTAATTAACAATAACTTTAACGCCCAGTCAGTCTGCATTAATCCTTATTCCGGAACGGTTGTCTTTTGATAAAGTTTTAAAATCCTTGTATCGTGTTAAAATTAAATCCGTGTGTCAATTAAATAGTTTTTTTTAAAAAACCTAAATCCAAAGACCCGGATAACATTTTGGTGGCAGCGGTGGGATCCGGAAATTCCCAGTGCCGTTCCGCAGACTCGCGCCGGATCCCGCGAAATCAAAAATCCAGTGTTAGTGAACTGTTTGTGTTTAAAATAAAAACCCATAAAAGTGGAAATCTTTAAATAATAAATTAAGTGTGAGTGAGTGACACCTACATCTTGGTGTATCCTTTCCTATCTGGAAAGATCCATGTCCTATGAGTAAGGACACCTGCAATCTTACCTTCGCAAGTCGTCGCCGCATTCCATCCGGTGATCATCGCATCCCATCATTCGTCGTGCATCGGAATGTTCTCAATCATCGCGTTCTTATCGGTCGCCCACACATTAGTCATACAGTAAGTCTTTGGTCATTGTTTAGATTTATATTATTTAGAGTTCCTTTGGCATACTTGTAAAACCTTTTTATTTAATTTGTGTTAATACTAATTGTGTAATTAATTAATATGATTTTATTGACGCCTCAAACTACGCGATATCCGCTATTCTGTCACAAGGTAAAATCGGTCAAGATAGACCCATTGCATTTACATCCCGTACTCTGAATAAAGCTGAATGTAACTATAGCGTAACAGAGAAGGAATGTCTCGCTATAATTTTCGGCACAAAAATATTCCGCCCGTACCTATATGGTAATCGTTTCTCGGTCGTAACAGACCATAAGCCATTACAATGGCTTTTCAACTGTAAAGACCCTGGCTCAAGACTCATACGTTGGCGACTCAAACTAAAGGAATTCGAATATGATATTAAATATAAAAAAGGGAAAATAAATTCCAACGCTGACGCTCTTTCTCGATTTCCGGTTAATCCAGTCCAACCGGAACCTAACTCCATTTCCAATCCCAATATAGAGGAAGAATCATCAGCAGTAGATAAAGACCTTTCAGATCTTCTAATATCTCCGCCCTCGTTTGATCCTGAAGAACTGAACTCACCCACTTTAGACCCTCTTGCCTTGGATGATAATGATATACCCCCATTACCTGAAATAAAACTTAAGCCTAATGACTTACCTTCTCCCGGAGACTCGGTGACTCCAGACATTCCAACTGCAACTACACCGGCTCCGCACTCAGAAGATAACCCTGAAATTATTAATGACTTACCTGACTTACATGATGACAGCTATCCCACGTTCTTGAAAACAACAGCGAAAAAGATAATATGAATTTTAATACTGTAATCCAAGAACATAATGAAGATATAACTAAATCTAAATTTAAAATAATTATTTTACCTACCTCTATATACCTCGATGAGTCAAATCCATATGTTCAAAATATTATAGATAATATGTCCAACAGTTCGGAAATAATTAACAAAGAAAGATCTTTAAATTCATTCATTTCCTTCGAAAGCAAGGATATAACATATTATTTTCTTTTCTTTAAAGTACATCATTTTGATAAATCCAATTACCCAGACATCTACGAAAGCCTTAAGGCAATCAGAAATGAATTGGTTATTAAATTAAATCTAGATTCAAATCCTAATATCTCTATAACAGAATTCAAAAATCCGTTTGATACTCACCAGTATATTAAGATATACAATATGCTTCTTTATTTGTTTAATAATAGTAATATAAATATACATATATACAAAGGCACAATCATATATCCGTCCCTGTCCGAAGTTCCCAAAATACTAAAAGAAAATCATAATATCCCTATTGCCGGACACCTTGGTAGTAATAGAATGCTTAAACGAATCCAAGAAGCTTTCTATTGGAAAAACATGCGAGCTGACATTGAAAATTTCGTTAAAAAATGCACTCAATGTCAAACTAACAAAGCTCTTAGACAGATAAATCGAGCTCCTATGCAGATAACGAGTACATCGACTCAACCTTTCCAACGAATATCCTTAGATGTAGTGGGACCTCTACCTAAATCAGGTCCTGCAAAGATAAAATACATTCTGACTATTCAGGACGATCTAACTAAGTTCTCTTCTGCATACCCGACTCGAAGTCTTACTGCAGAAGAAACCAGTGAATGTTTACTTCACTATATTTCTATTTTTGGTATCCCGAAAATGATCCTCACAGACCAGGGAACCAATTTTACATCCGAATTGTTCCGTAAAACTTGTGAATTTCTCAAAATAAAAAATCTCTGGTCTTCCCCATATCATCCACAAACACAAGGGGCCCTTGAGCGCAGTCATTCTACTCTCAAAGAGTATCTTAGATCCTTCGTAGACAAAGAACAATCCAATTGGCCCCGATACGTGTACACGGCTATGCTTACATATAATACTTCCGTTCATTCTACAACTAATTTTACTCCCTACGAACTAATATTTGGAAACAAACCCATAATCCCGAATTCTATCTATGATGAAGCCTCAGGAGCAACCTATCCTGACTATGTTCGTATGCTCCAGAATAGGCTTAAGCATTCTAGGGAAAAAGCATTAGATTCTATACGAAAATCCAAGGAATCATCCAAAACATATTATGACTCTCGTACTCGTCCTGTAAGTTATAAGGTCGGTGACTATGTGTACCTGGAAAACCATTTACGAATGCGGAAAGCGCTTTCACCGCAGTGGAAAGGGCCGTACAAAATCGTTAAAATAAATGGAAATAATACACTTACCCTGCTTATCAATCGACGTCATATCACCCATCACTATGATCAAGTGAAACGGGCTGAAATAAATCCATGACTAGATTTAAATCATACTTACCTTTTATATAGATTGTAGTTTTCCTCCTTAATCCTGAAAAGAAAATAAACTTTATTAGTATAAAAAAAAAATAATATACTTATTTATTTATTTATTTATTTAACACTTTATTGCACTGTATAATTAATTAATACTTACTATTTTATGTAGACCTTTTCTTTAATCCTGAAAAAGAAACAAAATAAAAAATTAGTTACTTATTTTAATTATAAATCCTAATTATAGACATAAGTAGAAATAAGCTTACTTACCTTTCTTTAGTTAATTTTATTATATTCAATCATCTTGTTTTATCTTCATTATTTCCAGTAATTCGGTATGGGCACAAGACAATTGGAATTATGTCCAACCTATAACATCAAGCACGGGCCTTTATTTCGACTACCTTGGAAAATTAAAAATAATCAGCGGTCAGTTAGATGTTGTAATATAGTCCAAGAGCCCGTGAGTGCCAGACCTTCGGATTTTCATAAAAGCTGAAAATTTTTCTATGTGTGTCCCTAATACAGGTAAGAATGATCCCCACCCATGAAGCTGAGGCAGCGGTGGCTTTGGCAGGTAACAGGTAACAAAGGTGTATAAAATTCCATCTCAAATTTATCATAAAATAAAACTGTATTTTTTTATATTTGATTCATAATAATATCAAAACTCGCGTTGCTCATTGCCAGACAGTTAGTATGGTTGCAACCCTCTGCCGGACACCCTTAAACTATTATAATTTATAATTATACTTACGTTATATTATAAAATCTCAATTTTATATATAATTTTTTGGGGGCCTATTAATCTATGTTTACATAATAGCCGGACAGTTTCGACGGTTCTATCATCTTGCTAGACGCATTCAAAGTGAGCAGTAGTTCGGGAAGCAAGGAACGTATACAGTAACTAGTGCGAGTGAGACAGAGCGCTTGGTCTATTGCGGCCCTTCACTGCGCATCCACTGTTATCAAGTTCAAATTGTGCAGCTTATTTTTTTCTTAGTCAAGAAATTTCATTAAATAAATTTTTACAGTTTGAATAACAAATATTTAAAACAGTACTCAGTAAAATTGTTCTAATACAACTTCAATCATATCGAGACTCTAATAATTTTATTTATATTATTTTTCATTTTTACGAAGTTTATATTTTCAATTCTATCAAAATTGTAAAGCCAATGAATTAAAGTAAATCAAATTTTATTGTTTATTATATCAAAAGGCAAATTTTTTTTTAAATAAAAAAGTTACAGAAAAATACATTTATTTTAATAAAATCTTTAAACATTTTCATCACTTTCATCGTCGTCGTCAATACATCCATACTCCTCGTCACTATTATACCATTCTGTGGATTGATCGTCTTCAATATGGCCTTCTTTATTGTTTTCTGCAATAGTAAAAAAACCAAGTTAATTTAATTACAAATAGTCCAAAATTAATGTATAATAATTTAACATAATTATCAAATACCTGGAACTGTTTTTAGAGATTCGCTGACATAATTCGGTAATTGATCTCCCTCAAACCATTTAAAATAGTAGTCGTCATTTCCCAGTATCCAACCATTATTTACTGGTTTATATGCTGTTGGCTTTTGTAAGTGAACGTTGTTCCATATGCTACATATGTAATTCGCTCGCAAAAATTGCTGCCATAGCTCACTTTTGCAAGGTGGTAAACAGCTAGCATCGAAATTTTGCAACTTTTTTCGATTAAAAGCTTCGTTCACATCAGATACTGTATACGAATTAATAAACATTTGTAGCCTAGCAGCATCAACATCATTGATATCATTCATATTGTATAGATAGCATATAAAACTTTGAATTATATCGAAGATTAATACTTGTTCATTGTTATTTTCGATGATTTTGCTGTCACCAAACTTCATGAATGCTTGTTGAAATTCTACATATTTTTTTAACAATTTAAACGGTTTCAATTTTGCTTTTCTGTAAAATGCAGGATTGTAATCACATCCTGTGAAAGCGTGTAGTCCAGGTAAGCTTCTGCAAATAGATTCTCCTAATTTGGCGTGTATTTGAGTTAGGTCTACATATCTTAAATTATTTCCAGCTCCTGTAAGCATCCAAACATGTGATCCATCATTAAGACGATGTATATGACTTAGCATTATAGCAGCAGCATCGGTGTCAACAGTTCGAATCACAATGTTTGCTTGATGGTTAATTTTACACGCGTGGTACACTATTTTGGTGTCTGCTTCTTCATGCTCTGGGCAAGACAATTCCTCATTTATACTTGACATCACTTTGTTGGCCTCATTAACAGTAAACGAATGACATTTTCTGAAATTTATATGTATCATTTTATTGCCAATAAACGACGCCATTTCGTCAGAAGCCCAGTGTAAAATAAAAAAATCAACTAGAGCTTCTTTAAAATTAGATTTTTTTAATTCTTTGACAAAGTCACTAGGACGGACTTGTTCAGGCCCAGCAATAGTATACTCCAATTGTGCAGATTCGAATCGCAGAGAACGTTCGTATCCTTTTATTGATGGGGTATAATACTGGTCGAAAACGACATCAATTCTTGACGCTTTTAATTGAGTTACCATCTGCAACATTTTTTTAGAAATGCCTCCAAATTTTCTAGGAACATTTTTCATAGTATGTAACAAAAAAAAACCGTCAATTATTAGAATATCAATTTGAGATGGCTCTTCATGCTCGGCCTCTTTCTCTAAACATTTCATCAAAGCAGATTTATCGGTCTTGCAAATGGTCCCATCCAAATGACACATTGACAACGGTACTGAAGTAATCGGGTAGGATAAGATTTTTGAAATGTCAATGCTGTAATCCATTGAGATTCCCAGCATACGTCCAAATAAATCCCTTTGAATTTTAACTTCTTGAATTTTTCCACCGACTTCAATTTTTTTTTTTTTCATTATCTTTAGAAAAATTATTAATAGATGTTTTTTTTATAGCTTTTTCAAATCGCGTAATATCAGATTGGCATTCAGAAATGAATGTTTTTCGGAGGCTATCGCCGTTAGCTTCTAAATTTAATAGAAATTCTTCTACTGGCAGTGATGCGGACTTTCCTGATGAAATATTCACTAATTGGTCTTTGGGAACTTCTAAACTGAAAGGATTGATAAATTGATCGAAAGTTGCGACAAATTGTTGTAATTGTTTGGCGTTTTTCTTGATATTATGGGGATTCAAATCTGCTGAAATATCTTGATGTTTTTGTAGTCCAAGTTCAAGATAAACTTGACTTATAATTGTAGATCTCACATCATGGTTTCGAGCCCACCACGTTGTCGCGCCGAAATTGAGTTAGTGAAGTGTATAACACCTGTCAGCCTTCTTGCAGCTTCTGCATTTATAGTTTGCTCTAGAACCAGGTCAATAGGTTGTCTTGAAAATGGCTTGGTAGTTCTTTTAATTCCAAAACAGCCTTTTAGGAATCCTTCATACAAATCAGGATGAGTTTTGTCAACTTGCAGTAGATTATCATAATATTTGACGCTCCACCTAGCATAGTTTTGTTGATTCAATATAAAAAAAATGCTTGTAATTTTAGGTAACACTGATTTAAAGAGTTGAAAATTTCCAGCACGAATACTTCGAGATAAGTCCAAGTAATGATGTATAAGATTTATATAAATTAGATAAAATTGTGACGTTTTACCATGCTCCCCGTTAAGGGTTTGTTGTTTGTAGATACCGTAGTTATTTATCAGCTCTCTAAGGCCATCATTTTCAATTTCAAACACAGAAATTTTACAATTTTAGAGTCTTTTAACTTCATCTATAATATCCTCAGTTAAGGTAATGTTATCATTTTGTAAAAATGATTTAAAATGGAGTATTTCTAGTCCTAATGCTACTAAAGGATGCAATCTTTTGCAGCGATTAAAGTGTTTTCCATCTAAAAACCCATTAACTGAACCGTTTGCCAGCAAATTACTCTCAACCATTACAGTAGTCAACCCACAATCACTAATTACTTTACCGATAGCTTTGAAGTAAGCCATCATTATATGGAATGGTCCTAAATGAATGAATAAATTATCAAATGTTGGTTTTTCTGTAGCTTGTATTTGTAACGCTACTTTAGCTATAGCTAGATCGTAGGTTACCTGTATGTAGGGTTGCTGTAAATCTTCAGCTATTTTTTGGCTTTGTTTCATAGTTTCTAATACGATTGATGTACTGGTTGGAGATGCATTTATCGGCGTCAAGTAAGATATATGTTGTTGTGGACTATCCTGATCATCAATCCGACTATTGAAACCAACCCACATAGGTACGTCAGGTAATTCTAAAGCGTGACTAATCATCCATATGTTGTCAATTTCCGTGTTTATTTGAGAGTCTATACATTCTATATCATCGACTGATAATTGTAACTCACTTGTCATTTTGGGTTTCTTAGGGTATGGCATTTCATCTATATTTATTTCATCAAATGTTCTTCTTCTTCTTTTTTTATTCGGCGAAGTATTTCCACTTGAAACTTCGGACATTTCAGGCTCGTCAGCTGTATCTGCATCGATATTTTGGTATATTATTCCGACTGTGTCGTGTAAAGTATCCTTACCACTAGAAGTTTCAACAAAACTATCAAAATTATCGTATGCCACACCAGTAAAAAGCTCTGGTTTTTTTTTATTGTTTCTGGACATAAGCTAGACTTTTTCATTGATGTAAATGTAGTTTTCAGTTTCTAATTCTTCAACGCCTTGATAACTAATACAGTGTCCATATCTGTTTATAATGTCAATTATTTTTCTGCTGCTTGTTAAGCTTTTTAGAGTCATACCTAACATGATATGCTTCGACGTTTTAACTCGACCATCATGAACTCCGAAAATAACATCTTGACAATAAGAACGAACTAGACGAGAACATTTTTGGCCAGTCTTTCGTTTTTGGTTACATCCACCAAGAAGGGTAGAATAAAAGTTTGATAATTCTTCTGGTATTGAAACTTCTCCGGATATTAAATGCTGTGATGTTATATTTTTTGTTGATAATTTTTTTTTTTTCTATTTGGAGTATTATTTTTCTCAGAATCAATGCAGATTTTTGTAAAATGTTTTCTTGTTGTAAATTATCCAGTACTGAATCATCGATGGCTTCTAGATATTTTGGAGCTAGTATTTTTTTATTACGAACAGTAAAGAATTTTATATCCTTAGATAATACTTTTAAAATTTTTTCTTCAAGGTGGTGTGCTGTGAAAGTAGCTGTCATTTGAATAGAATTTTCTTGAAATTTTTTTTCTAATAAATCGATATATGATTCATGTAAATACACTAATAAAAAACACCGCCCTTTTTTAATCACGTCTTCTTTAATGATTGTACTAATTTCATTAAAAACTGTTTGATGATACTCCCGGTGATAATGCCACTCCGTTTTGCTAGGCGTTGCTTTTAATGAAGATAACTTATTATTAAAATCAACTCGGCATTCAGTATGATAATAGATTTTTGAGCCAGAAAAATTATCCAATTTATTAGAAAAATCTGTAAACTCTTCATGACTTTCAATATTAGGTTTGACACTATCTTTAAATTGCTGAACATCAGCTGCATGAAGCAGAAGCATTCTCGATCGCACTTTTTTCTTCTTTTTATTACAAAATATACAAACAACTTCGTTATCATTTTTACCAGCAATATTATTAGTTGAAATATTAACATCTTGAGTTACAAAATTATTATCACTAACTTCTGGTTCAAAAACGTCAGAAATATCTTGAAGAGTTGCAGATTGTAGACCTATTGATTCACAAATTGGAGCTGGCTGAGATGTCGTGGGAGATTCTGAGGGTACAAGCTGTAAATCAGATTCATTTTCAGATGTCGAAGGTCATTGTTAATGGCGGTAACAGAACTATCAAGATTTTCAAGACGTGAATGGTGGTAAATCTGAAGATCATCTGCATACATGTGATAGAGAGAAGAGATATATTGAGTGATGGAATTAATAAAAATGGCAAATAGTAAGGGAGATAACACGCCGCCCTGAGGTACCCCAGCCGGGACGTCACACCAGGATGATAACAAATTATCAGTCCGAATACGCTGCCGACGGCCTGTGAGGTAACTTCGAAACCAGTCTATCACTGATGGAGATATGTTAATAGAACGTAACAGGCCTAATAGGACATCATGGTCAACAGTATTAAAAGCATTACTGAAATGTAGCAACGCTAGAATTGTAAGCTGTTTATTGTCCATTGCCAATCGAATGTCATCCGTTACCTTAACTAATGCTGTGACTGTACTGTGACCAGGACGGAAACCGGATTGAAAAGGGCTAAGAAGGAGATTTTTATTTAGGAAACGACTTAGCTGTTTATGAATTAATATCTCTAGGATTTTTGAGAGGAAAGGTAAAATAGAAATAGGACGGAAATCATTAATATTTAGTGGTTTCAACTTTTTAGGAAGAGGAATGACTTGAGCACATTTCCAAGAATCGGGAAATGTACTAGTTGAAATGGAGTAATTTAGGATATGAGTTAATGTAGGAGAAATAATATCAAGGATTGGAATGATCATGTTACGGCTGATACTGTCAGCGCCAACAGCATTAGAAGATATTGATTGTACGTTCTCCTTAACATCACATTCAGTGAAGGGACAGAAAGTAAACGGCAAAAACTCAGGAGTCGGAAACGATGAAAGAATATTTAAAGTTCGTTCTTTATTAGACCTGTCAATGACATCTGATGACGAGAAATGTTTATTGAGAGGTTCAATATCAATATCGATGGAAGGTGTGTTTGATGAGGCTGCTTTACCAACTCCGAGCGATTCAAGAAATTTCCACGTTTTTGCTGTATCACCGTGTTCGATAGATTTGTGTATATGGCGTCGTTGTGCATCTCTACACGATGTATTGCAGCGATTTCGAGATTTTATATAATTATTTTTATGTACGTCATTGTTGTTTAATTTAAATTTGTATTTCGCATGAATTTTTTTCTCCATTAGGTTTCTCAATTCCTCTGTCAACCACGGCGCTGGAAGATGTTTCATTTTAATCGGTTTGACAGGAGCATGGGTATCATATAAATGATTTAGTGTTTGATTTAATAGTTCGACTTTAAGGTCTATAGAGTCGCTATTGGTAATAACAGACCAATCTATCTTAGAAGCATCCTCATAAAGGCGTTCCTTATCAATTCCTCCAAAGTTACGTTGCAGAAGTATATTAGATTTAGCTTTTGGAGGACGAACCTTGTAAGAGAGATAAATAAGATCATGATATGAAAATGCATCAGCTGAGAACTGGCCGTGTTTTATTACAAATTCAGGCGAAGAAACTACAATTACATCTAGAAGGGAAGGAGTGCAGCCAGGAAAATAATGTGTAACCGAAAGATGTAATAGATGTAGGTTACAGGAATCTATTAAAGACAAGAGTTTATTTTTGCGGTAGTCATCTTTAATTAGACAGGTATTTAAATCACCCATTATAATGGAATGACTGTAGAGAGAGGTTAATTTTTCAAGTAAAATTTCAAAGGAATTAAAATAATTTGTTGTGGACGGAGGATTATAAAAAACACCAAGGAGGATTTTAGTGTGCAATAACATTACCTCTATCATGAGATGTTCAGCAGCATCATGGGTTGGTGGTTGAGTAGACGTACTAACAACATTAAAAGGAATATGAGAGCGTAAGTATATCGCTACTCCGCCTCCCATTTTACCAATGCGATCGTTACGTATAAGATGAAATCCTGGCAGGGAGTAGGAGATTGAGGGTAAACAAGGCTTAAGCCAGGATTCAGAGATAAGAATGGCATGAATATTGCGCGATTCAAATGACGCAAGCATATGGGGATAATGAGCCGGGATACTTTGGGCATTAATGTGAATAATATTAAACGATTTCAGAGAATCGGAAAAACAGGAATTGAGAGTTATGTTAAGAGGCTGGTCTGATGTACTGTGAAAACTATCCTCACTACACGATGCATCACTAGACGACATTAAATAAAAGTTTTTACTACTATTACTATCAATTGAAGACATATTTAAAGTTATATATATTTATATGTATATACAAATAAAATGAAAATAAATATAATATATTTATTATAATTATTACTATAAGTTTTGTTTAACTAAGCTAACTAACTAACTAACCAATATGTGGCTGCCTAACCCGCCAGCTATTGATAATAGATAAACTTAAAAATATTTTTGCGGTATAATTATAGTATTAAAAAATTAAAAAAAACAAATAATCTTAAATTCTAAAAATAAAATCTTAAGACACAAAATAGGCTGAATGGCCATTACATTACAAAGACAACAATAACATTGATTTCTAAACGAATATATAAGCATTTATGACAGCAAGAAAATGGCAGCTGTCAAAATGTGTAAATATTTAGTACTATTAAAAAGGTTTAATTTTATTGCTAATTGTAATTACAAGAATTGTTAAAACACAAAAAAAAAATTAAAAACATAATGTGAATAAAAAAATAATATCTAGATTAGCCATATACAGCTCTTAAAGAAAAATTAAATAAAATGAAAAATTAAAGTAACAACATCAAATGACAGATTTCACTTCTTTACCGTTCTCTTCGACCGAGAAGGAGGAGCCTTATTATTCTTCGACGACTCAGACACCCCAGGGATAGTTGAAACAATGGGCACATCCTGAGGTGCACTGGAAATAGCCTTTAATTCCGACAAGTTTGTGATTCGATGTAACATACCATCAGGATTCTTTACTACAATTACACCATCTCTAGTCCAGCAATTAGTAACTCCAAAACAATGCCGAGCCGCCAAGAATGTGTTGTGACGGCTTTTCGTTAAAAATTCAGAGACTATCAATCCTGTGCTTTTGTTTTAGTGGACCACACTTTGTCTCTCAAGGATCTTTCTGTAAATTTTATTAGAACTGCACGAGTCTTATCAGGCACAATACGACCCAAGCGATGACAAGAGCTTACAACTTCAGGAGATATTTGTTGAATTTTAAGATGGTTTGCCAAAAGTGTTGTAACGGAGACGCCAAGGTTTTCATTTTTATCTTCCCGAACACCATGGACCAGTAAAATTTTCTTCCTGGAGCGCATCTCCAACTCATCATACTGTCTTGACAGTAACTCCACCTGCAGTTGTAGATTCTCCAAGGCAGCTAATACAAATGACCGAAAAGAACTGAACTGTGAGTTTAAATTTGAGGTTGGGCTTGTGGCTGGAATAGCCCCTTTTAGTTCCTTTTGAAACTCAGCCATTCTTGAAGTGAAGTGTTCAGTGAGTTCGTTGATGCTGCCCTTAATTGACTCCATGTTAATGAGAGGATATATTACACACACAATTTGAAGAAAACACTTAAACCACTGAGATTTTATATACACAATGAAGCTGGCAGGTATTACAGTTCACTGGTTTTGTGGAACAAATTTTGTGGAACGATTTAAAATGTGACTTATTTATTTTACACCTACCCTCCGAATGAGGGTAATCCTTGTATCGTGTTAAAATTAAATCCGTGTGTCAATTAAATAGTTTTTTTTAAAAAACCTAAATCCAAAGACCCGGATAACAGATCATTCGGGTTCGGTACTTGCGGGCAGCGTGGCGCGCTTCCGCGGCAATATTGGCGAGGGTGCCTTTATCGCCTTCCTTTTAGCAGATTTGGACTGCACGGTCGTGAAACCGTCGACCTCCTCTGCGTCCGAGGAAGAGGATGAAGTTCTCGACTCGGAGTCAGATTCCGTCCCCTCTTGTGGGGACGCGGATTCACTCCCCATGTCGGAGGTTCCCTCTTCCGGTTCGGGTGAGTTTGAGCTCCCGTTTGAGCTCCCTGAGTCGGTGGCTTGCGCCGCGAATTCGCGGCAGAGGTCAGGGCACTTCTTCTGCATAAAGCAGAAGAAGGCCCTTATGTTTATTTTGTCGAGGTCCATACTGGACCCCGATAGACAATTGGTTCTCCCTGCGGAGGCAGGGAGATGGGTTCCTACTGTGAGCCTACTATGGCTCCGTCCGTAGGTGACGAAGGTTTGTGCCTAACGCCCTATCGACTGTGTACTTACTCAACGCAGACTATACGACGAATGCTTGGATTGGGTTTCGTACACTAACTAGGGCGACGCCGGACTTTAGGACCCCTAAAAATCACAGCTGCGTATCCAGGAATGTTGAGTCGGCTTCTTTCACTTCACTGACACTTGTTAACACAATGGGTTCTTTGGACCTGTATGGTACTGGCCGGTACTGGCCGGTACGGTACGGAGTGGTACGGACAGCGTAGGTACACGGGAGCAGGTAGTCGGGACATGTGTCCGATCCAACTGCTCGAAGCGGAATCTGTGATTTAAAGTATATAACTAATCTTTAGTACATATTATTGGTAATGGACATAAGTTAGATACAGATCTTCGAGTCAAGTGACCATTGTAACGTACGGTATAGATTCGTGTTATTTCGTCACGTCCGGGGTGCTTTTCCATTATTCGTGCCAAAGCCCACTTGGTAGGGGGGCATGTTTTCATTTTTTAACAACACTATGTCACCAACTTCGAACTCAGGTGTTCGTCTTAGCCACTTGGGTCTTTGGTCTTGACAAATATTCGGTTTGCCAACACTTCCAAAACCCTTGAACCAATCGTTGAGTATTTTGGCATCTGGACAGCAGGTTTATGTTGGTAGTGGTGTAGTCACGGTCAGGTACAGTAATTAAAGGTTCTCCGACGAGGAAATGCCAAGATGTAAGTACTTCGATCACATCGATATCGCTAGATATCGGTGTTAGAGGGCGTGAATTCAAACAGGCTTAATTTGGGTCAGGACTATAGTGAATTCTTCAAAAGTTAAATTAGCAGCCAATAGCTTTTCTAAATGTCGTTTGACGGACTTGACACCGGTTTCTCAAAGTCCTCCAAAATTAGGACTATATGGTGGTGTAAATTGCCACTGTGTGCCATCGTTTGCTAGTTGATCAGCGAAAAGTCCGGTCCGGGTATTTCGAGTCCTGCTTCTTGCCACATTGCGTACATGCTTTATTGGAGGGTGGCCTCCAATGAAGTTTGTACCATTGTCATCATTAAATTAATACCACCATGCATTGTTTTCAGGTGTGCGTCGGCCACTACAAGGGGCACAAAGTTGTTTTTCTTGCCCAATATCACGGGATATTTTAGGTTCTCATTGGCCTCTGCGTTTCTTAATCTTCCGCCCACTCTGAGTATATTCTGACCATCTATGAAATGAGATTTTATTGTACTAAATTTTCTTACATTTCTTTATTCTTTTAATTTTCTTATTTCATCTTGAAATTCTTCTTCTTATACTATTTTGATACATACTTGCAATGCGGTGTCTAATTCTTCTGTCATCAGTATACAATCTAACTCATTTGAATTTCTCTTTACATTAGGAAATCTTTTGCAATAAGCTATTACTCTCAAGAGTTCGGTCAGTGATTCATATTCTTCAAATTTAATACATCTCTCTTCTTCTGTTATATTAGCGTAGGACTGTATAGGTTTTTTCTTTTCTTAAGTTGTGTTTGATATTGGAGGTCTAGAATATTCAATATTTTCTTTCATAAGAAAAGTATGTCCCCTCCACCATAAGGGTTTCTCCTGTAGTTCAGTTATTAACGAATCCCTTGATGCAATATCTGCTGGGTTATGTGCTGATTGCACGTGAAACCATTGACTGCTGACTTATTTGCTCTAGTATCTCCACTACACGGTTGGCAAAAAATGGTTTCCATCGGTTTGGTTCGCCAAAGAGCCATGCTAGGACTATAGTCGAGTCAGTCCATCCGAAAACATAATGTGAGGGGATTCTCATAGCTTGGCTCACTTGGGATAGTAATTTAGCTAAAAGTGTTGCATCCACACAATTCCAACCGCGGTAGTGAAATAGTCTTGACAGGAGCTACCTTGGTTTTTGATGCAATAAGACTTGTCTTTATGTCTCCACTCGTAGTTTGTACACGACAGTAAACTACCGCTGCATATGCTTTTTCAGATACATCGCAGATTTCACGCAGTGTTATCTTATCCTTTTCAGTGCTGAGTAAATACTCTCAACTACTTATTTTTATGTTATTGACATTTTCTAGATCATTTCTAATGAACATCCATTTTCGTTGCAGTTCGTTACTTATTTCTTGGTCCCAACCAACTCTTTCTATCCATAATCTTTGTACTAAAATCTTTGCTTTGACTATGACCGGTGCTATCCATCCTAGTTTATCGAATAATCTTTGTAAATCCGATAGAATGATTCTCTTTGTAATGCTTGCTGACATAGGTTCAAGTTGTAGTTGGTAATGGAATTCATCTTTTCCAAGATTCCATTATACACCAAGAGCTTTGATCGTGCCGTCTAGCTTGAAGTCTAGGTTAGCTTTAGCATAGATTTAAGAAAGTTAGGGTTGTTGGATGCCCATATTTGTAACTGAAAGCCACCTCGTTGTAGAATGTTTATAATTTGATTACTGATTTGAATCGCTTGGTCTGCTGTATCACAACCAGAAGTCAGATCGTCGACGTCTTTTCGAATAACCTTGGCAGCTTCAGGATATTGCTCATCTTCTTCTTCTGCCAATTTTATCAAAGTTTTAATTCTGAGATAGGGTGCAGATGCTGTGCCAAATGTGACTGTTTTTAATCTGTAGGATTTGATTTCAGGGGTTACCCCCACTTGTAGCACCAAAAAAAAGGCCTTTTTCATGATTTTTTTTAAAGAAAACTACAAAACTTTTTTAATCGATCAATATATCATCTGAAAGAATAGATCTTGAAGAACTTTCAGTAATTTTTTATTGAAAAATATTACATTGTTTAGTGGCAAATGGCTGGCAATGAAAAAATTTTTTCATGTGTATGGTTTGCGGTGACCAAAATCGTGGTGAAGTGGATCATCTGAAATAAAAAATGTGGATTGATTTAGTCAAATATAAGTATAAACTAGTCTTTAATCGAAGGATTTAAAAAAATATTCATTTTTCACAATATGGCAGACAGTCAAAGTTAATGGTTTAATTTTAACGAAAAAAAGTGCCCGTTTTTTGGCTATAAAACGGCCATTTCTTTTCGCAAAAAAAAAATCGACCGATTAAAGACTACATTTTTATGTATTAAATAAGCTTGCAAAATTTCAAGAAAATCGATTCATAAGTGTTCGAGTAATCTTGGTCACCGACTTCAGAAATGCCATTTCGAGAAAAACGCGTTTAAAGTTTCAATTTCAGTTAACCCGAAGAAAATATTTTTTTATTGTAAACTTACATAGAGTCATCTATTCCGGGTCCATACAGAAGTTCTTCCACCGACGATGCCGCTTGCAAAACTGAAATTTGGTGTTGCCTTCGTAACATTCTTCCTTCACGAGTGTTCTCGACCGGCCCGTCTCTCTGCCAGTGCAATCCGTGCTGCGTCTATTTTTTCACCGTATTTGTGCGCGTTGTGTCCACAGCTCACTCCGATTGAGTTCAAATAAAATAATAATGATTTTGAACCTTCATTGAACAGTCCAACGGAAATATAAGCTCGATCCATCTCCGGAAATTGTTAATTGAGGAGTTGCATCATCGCTGCATTAGGTGTATTTTCAATTTCTTCTCGTACGGCTTTTTAAAATATTACATCTGTACATGTTTTCACAGACTCATAAATACTATTCAAAATTATTGAATATGTAGTCTCGGTAAGAAACCTTGGCATGTCCATAAGTCCGCAAAATTTTTGTGCTCCAGCCAATCCTATGCCGAGAACTTGCATAGTAAATATAAATCGACGATTTATTTCATATGAATGGGATAGAAAAGGAGATGTTATCAAATTATCTGCTCATGAGTCACATTTCACAACGACTTTGAAGCCTAATACTCTTGGATTTGTCGTTTCAAATTTAATATCTCCATCACACCCTTTGCACTTCACTAGATTTGAAATAGCAGCAAATACAACCCAAAAGTTCAAAATGCGATATTCAATATTGGGACTTTCATTCACAGTCATATCAATATTATCTTTTAGTTTCTTGGCAGACGTGCTGAAACTTCCAGTTTCCGATTCAGCCAGCTTCGGGTTAAAAACACCCTTTTTTTTTGGTCGAGATTTCCGTAAATTATCACTTTTTCTTTTTTCACCTCCGTTATGTCTGGGACAGTATTCACCCCCCCCCCCCCCCCCCATTAGAAGAAGGGGGGGCCATCACGGGAGGTGAGTGGCCGGTGGACTCCGGGAATAAGTCCCCCACCAACCGCTCGAGGAAATCCGGCTGAAGGGATTCGATGACCGGGGCGCACGTGGCGCGGAGTTTGTTCCGCGCGACGCGGTACGGACGTCCCCATGGGTACCTATCGAGACCTGCCAGGATCTACTCCCGAGCCAGGTCCTTCGCCTTTCGAATCGCCAGCCGCAGAGTCAACTGCGTTTCACGATAGCGACTCCGCAGCTGGGCCTCCAGGTCCGGGTCGAAGCCGTGACGACGGCGACACCGGACGAAGGCCCTGCGAGCCCTGCAACAGGCCGCCCTAAGGTCGGCAATTTCGGACGACCACCAGTACACTGCTCTGCGCCGGAGCCTAGACCTCACCCTCGGCATGGCCGCATCGCAGACTCGTGATAGGGCCTCGCGCATGCGGCCAGCCGACACCTCCACGTCGGTTTCCTCATTGGGCGGATCGGGAAAAGCCCAGCCCTGAACAATAGCTGCCTCCCTGGCCATTTCCCGATCCAAACGCTTAATTGCCCAGCGAGGAAAGCGACTCGCCTCCCGCGGTGGCCCGGCCAGATCCGGTCGAGGGGGGGAGATCTCAAATCGGATGTACAGATGATCCGATAGAGTCTCCACACCTGCTTCGACTCTCCAGTCGTGAACCATACGCGCGACAGCTGGGGTGGCGAACGTGACGTCCACCACGGAACTAACTTGCTGCCGCACGCAGGTCGGTTCGGTCCCTCTGTTGAGAAGGGACAGACCGGAGAGGAGCGACCAGACCTGAACGGCACTACCCCTAGCGTTCGTAACGTGGTTCCCCCAGGCCGCGGATTTGGCGTTCAGGTCGCCGAGGACGATGACCTTCCCCGCTACCTGTCTGCCAATCGCCACTCTGATGGAGTCGAGGAAGGTCTCAAACTCCGCCAGGCTGCGGTTAGGGGAGAAGTACACGCCAATAATGACGTACTCCCCCCACTTGGCTACGACCAAACCCGGGCCAGACTCCAGAGTGGAGAAAGGGGGACCAGGACAAGAACCAACGACCACAGCTACGGAACCGCTAGTGTCCCCCGCCCAGTTGGGATTGGGGGGGATGTAGTAGGGTTCGCAGGCCACCGCTATTCCTACATCCCACTCCAACATGGTTTGGATAAAAAGATCCTGGGCCCTGGCGGAGTGGTTCAGGTTCGCCTGTAAAAAGCCATGCCGCTATCTATTCATTGCGACATGGCTTCAACTGCCGCCTGAGGGCGCACATCGTTCCCAGCAGCTGGGGAGGAACCTGCTGCCTTGCCCTTTTTACGGGGAGCCTTACATGCTCGGCTCCCCAGTTCATGGCCCGCTTGGAGCCCGAGGTCCGCGCAGACCGCACACCTAAGAACTCCGGTGCAGCCATCGCGGGTGTGGCCCACTATGCCGCATCGGAAGCAGACAGTGCTGCGGTCCACCCCAGATGGGCAGACTGCTCGCGTATGTCCGGGTTCCTGGCACCCGAAGCACCGCATTGGGCGCTGTTCCAGGAGCTCGACCCGTGTCGAGCTCCACCCCACTAGCAGTCTGCCCGCGTCCAGGAGAGACTTCGCTGCATCAACGGGGCATCGGGCAATGACAACCCCCATGCCTCCATAGCCCCAGCGAATTTCACCGACGTGGATGGATTCGCTGGAGCACTTGCCGACGCGGGAAATCGCGGCCCCGACCTTCTCTTTCGTGGCAGAGTCGTCCAGCCCCCTGATCTTGATTGTGGCCCGCTTAACGGGCCTGACGACATCTGCCTGAGCTGGAACCGAAGCCGTCGATTTGGAGTTCCTTTTAGCACTCCGTCGCACCACGGTTGACCACGACTCATTAGTAACTGGAGCCAGAGCGGGTGATAACCTCACAGGTGTTGCAGGACCGACAGCTTTTCCAGCAGGCATAGGTGGTGACCCGCAAGGAAGCGCGGGAGCCGGCTTTTTTTTAGAGGCAGCCGCTGCTATCCTCTTTTTATCCGCGGCCAGAGGCGGTCGAAGGACTATTTCTGGGAGGAGACGCTCCTCGATACCTGCGAAGCGGGCGTTAATCATAACGCCCACTGAGGAAATAATGGAGCACTTTAACTCATCTAAGAAGTTCTCGCTTGATGGGGGGCCGACAGCCGGAGTAGCATGTTTCGCTGCAGCAGTTCTCATCTCACAGAACTCGCGCCTGTGAGCTTTGAGTTCTGCCCGAAGACTTTCGATCTCCTGGTGGAGGCGCGAGTTGTCGGCCCTCAAACGTCTCGTTTCCTCCGCCTCTGTACGACCAACAAGCGTTTCTACAACATCAAGGAGATCCCGCGACGCCTCCTTGAGGATCTTAACCATGCCACCCTGGAGGTGACCCGATTTGCGGCTCACTTCAATAATCGAGGCAGCGCATCTACCCGCGACTGCTCTGAGCTCTTCAGCTCCCAACGCCTCCGGATTGAGCTTGGACGACTTCCCTTGGGGGATTTCGTCCTCCGATTCACCGATGACAAGAGAAGAGGTTAGTTCCTTCCGAAAAGCTCTCGCTCTTAACCCCTTCTCAAATGCGGCCTCCTCGGCCTCGTATTTGAGAGCTCGCAGTTCCGCTTTCGCCCGTGCGAGCCCACTACCTCGGCTGTTTGTGGTGACGCGTCCGCGACGAGCGGTGCTGCATTTAACAGTTGCAGCACCAAGCTCCGAGTCGCTTCCAGACGCGGCACCAAGTATAATAGTGTCCCTAGACGGACGCTTTCTACTCGCGCCAACTTCGAGATCGGGCATCTCATCCACCCGAGATGCCCGAGTTAATGGTTTGGTGCCCTTAGAGGGCATTGCCGTTCCGTATGCTAATTCAGAGTCCTTAGACACGCCAGAGTCATTTGCGGAACATTCGACCGACCGGGTCATCTCTTCCGCAACCAAAGCAACATTTTCCACATCACATAGAAGATCAATATCCTGAGGAATAGCCGAAGTCGTCGTAACACTCGAGTGGTCTTTTCCCCCCCCGGAATACGTGGGGAAGACGGAAGCCGAAGCTTCCGTGAGGGATTCCCGGCCTGCAGAGCAGCCACCAGTACCCTCCCGGGGTAGTTTCTTTTGAAGAGACGCTTCCATGATTTTTCCTTTTAGGGGTAAGGTCCCCGGAGGCGCCCTCGCCATTACACAACCCCTCGGCAGGCGCCGGACCTCAGGGTTGACAAAAAGAAAAGGAAATAAAAAGAAGGACAGACGAGGAAATAGGGCCCAGACAGACAAAGAACTAAACAAAACCAACAAAGGAGAAAACGAAGAAAAGGACACAAGACGAAACAAAGCGAAGAAAAGAAAAGAAAAGATAGATAGCGGACGAGCACACACGGTTCCCAGCGATGTCTAGTACCGGACACATGTTCCGACTACCTGCTCCCGCGTACCTACGCTGTCCGTACCACTCCGTACCGTACCGGCCAGTACCGGACACATGCCCCGACTACCTGCTCCGCGTACCTACGGTGTGCGTACCACTCCGTATCGTACCGGAGCCGGATCGGAGCGGAGCGCGCGCGCGCGCGTGCGCTCGCGTCGACTGCCGGCGGACGACCCCACATTTATTAGACCTATGAATTATTTTTTTTCTGAACCACTATAAAAATATGTTTTATCTTTTCCGTCGAAATGAGCGAAATTGCCTCCCTTACCTCATTGTCGTCGGAAAATTTCCTTCCCCTTAAGTCTTTTTTTAAATTGGGGAATAAAAAAAGTCACTTGGGGCCAAGTCTGGACTGTAGGGTGGGTGAACTAGGGATTCGAACCCATGCGTGTGCAGAGCAGCCATTGCAATTCTGCTCTTGTGAACCGGCGCGTTGTCTTGCAAGAGCAACACACCCTTTGTCAATTTTCCTCGCCGCTTTTCCTTGATGGCATCCTTTAATTTTTCTAATATCGTTGCGTAGTATTCTCCGGGTATAGTCATTCCCTTTTCTTTGTAATCAATCAAGATTATCCCCTCACAATCCCAAAAAACAGTAGCCATCATCTTTTCAGCCGACTCCGTCACCTTGAATTTCTTTGGCGGTTGTGTCCCCTTTTTATGCCATTGCATTGTCTCTTGTTTGGACTCAGACTCAAAGCGATGAACCCATGTTTCATCTCCCGTAACAATTCGGTCCAAAATCTGTGCATTTTTATCTCCACAGAACTCCAAAAAATGCTTTGACGCTTCGACGTGCTGCTCTTTCTGAAACGGCGTGAGCATTCTCGGTACCCATCTTGCACTGACTTTTGTCATACCCAGGTGACCATGTAGGATTCGCAAAATGGTGGTATCTGGTACTCCAACTAATGCAGATAATTGTTTTTTCTTCAAACGGGCGTCCTCTAGTACAATTTTCTCCGTTTTTTCGACGATGTCCGATGTGGTGACCTCAACTGGCCTTCCTGAGCGGGGGTCGTCTTCAATTGACTCTCGACCATGTTTATAAAGACCATGCCACTTGTAAATCATTGATTTACTAAGGAACTGTTCCCTATAAACGACTCCCATTTCATTCAAAATCGTTTGAGCGTTCTTTCCTTGCTTGGTAAGGAATTTTAACACAGCGCGGGGTTTAATTTTCTCCATAGTCTCAGTTTTCTTCCGGATTGACTTGTTCAACAGGCGACTGTTCGTAAACGAACGACGCAATCGGGTGAAACTCGGTATTTATACTAATTATGAGTCTCCGATTCGTATGACACCAAGCGAGCGCCCCTACCCCCGCTCCATCCTCTCCATTCCACGAACTTTTGGACCTCCCCTCGTATTTAATAAAATTATAATATCTTATAATCATATTAGTTGAAAAATAAGTCGTATATAATAAATTATATAATGAAGTATATTTATAACTTCACTAATACATTGTTAAATTTCATATATATATTTAACATTAATATAACCTTTTTTTTATTATTTTATTAATCAATACGGCGTTACAATCGACTTAGCTAAGTGTGATTTTGGAAAATCACAAGTAGACTAATTGGGATACCAAGTTACTAAAAAAAACATACGACCTTTTGAAGAAAGGAAACAGGATGTGACAGTAAAAGAAAGAAGTTGTTTTACTGTCACATCCTGTTTCCGGAGCACCGTTAGCTATAATGACTGACGCATCCAACACTTGTGCAGGCGCTGTTCTACAACAAAAAATAGATCATAAATGGAAACCGCTATCATTCTTTTCCTCTAAATTCGGCGAAGCTCAGCAACGTTACAGTGCTTACGACCGGGAACTACTATCAATATACATACATACATGGCTGTAAATATCAGTTTTGTAAAATTATATAGTACATTCAAGATTCACAAAACATCGCAGCGGATACCTTATCGAGAATCGAACAGATAGATATGCCTTCGCCAATCGATTACTCAGAATTATCTAAGGCTCAACAAAACGATGAAGAATTAATACTTACTGAAATCAAAAAGTTTAAATTTTAAAGAAATCGTATATTCAAATTGCAGTAACCCAATATATTGTCAAATATCAAAAGAGTGTGCACGCCCTTACTTTTTTTTTTAATGCTTTCTCGGTTAGTGCTTGACTACATTCCACCTGATGGAAAGTGAAAATGTAGTCTTAGATGGTAAAGCGCATTAACTTAGTAACTTATTCACTCTTCTCTTGAAAACGCCCACATTGTATTCGGACGGAAAAACCGACGCAGGCAAGCTGTTCCAGTCCTTCGCTGTGCGAATTAAAAAAGACGAAGCAAAGCGCTTCGTTCAGACAGGGGGAATGTCCACAACGTAAGGATGGATACCTGCCGTGCGTCGGGACGTCCTGTGATGGAAAGGGGCGGAGGAATTAAGTCGTGTAATTCCAGCGCACACTCACCAAAATGTATCCTATAGAATACTGAGAGGCTAGCAATTCAATTCTAATTGAGTCCAGAACCGCAAGATGAGACTTTGCGGCACCAGCGAATATGTGACCACAGTACTCTACACACGACCGGATCTGTGTGTAAATACAAGAAGCTGTCCCCGTGTAAAGTACTGACGGACTTTCGCAAGAACGGCAAGCTTGAAGCTGCTCTTGCTCTGGACTCAATACACCGACCAAAGTTGAGGTTCGAGGAAATATCTAAGCCTAACAAATGTAGCCGGTCACTGTATTCCAAAGATACACTCTGGAAAGTAGGAGCTTGGATAACTTTCCCCACTTTCTTTTACAATTCAAGGGCAACTCAAACTAGTTTTTAATATTTTAGTTTATGCTTGCTTCTTGAGTTAATAGGTTGATTTGAGGTTATAAGTGTTCGTGAATTTTTACTATAAGTGTTTATAAATTTTTATTTATAAAAAATGAGTAAAGTTACAAGATCTGATCGAGCAACTAGTGGTCAAAGAAAAGATAGACCTAAGAAGAGGAAACAATCATTCAATCCAAAAACTGCTGAGATAGATGAGGAATCTTTCACCAGCACATCGGCGAAAAAATTCAAAAACCAAAATGAAAACCACGTGCCAGAGGACGGTATTCTGCAGTATGCAATTGTCGATTTTTTTTTAGTTTTATCAACACTATCTACTTTTGTAAAATGTTCTAATGTAGTAAATGAGAATGGAGAGGAAAAAATATGTAATGGTAAAGTGGATTTTAAACAGTGTGTGAAATTTGGCCTTGGTTTTAAAATTGTTGTAGAGTGTGAAAAATGTCAGCTTCGATACATTTTGTCTTGTCAAAAAATTGGCAAATCGTATGAAATAAATCGTAGGTTTATATTTGTGATGCGAATATTAGGCTTAGGACTAGCCGGATGTAAAAAATTCTGTGGCTTGATGGATATAAGTTGTTATTTTTTGAATAAGTCAACATATAATTTTTACGTTCAGAAAATTTATGATTGTGTTCAGACGGTTGCTGAAACCCTTCTTTCATCGGCTGCAAAAGAAGAAAAACAATTGACGGCTGATGAAAATGACATAGATGATACGACAGATGTAACTGTATCAGGTGATGGTACTTGGAAAAAGCGCGGTTTTTCATCATTATATGGTGTGTCTTCGTTGATTGGGTATTATAGCGGAAAAGTTTTGGATATTTTTGTAAAATCTTCATATTGCAAATTATGTGAAGTTTGGAAAAAAAAACTGAGCTTATCCGAATATGAAGAATGGATGGAAGATCATTTAGAAAAAAACGAATGTAGTGCTAATCACAAAGGACCAGCTGGTAATATGGAAGTTTCATCAATCGTTGCAATGTTTCAACGTTCTTTTGAAAAAAACGGCCTGAGGTACTCAAATTATATTGGTGACGGGGACTCTAAAACATATTCTGGACTTATTAATGCTAAACCTTACGACGACGATTTTATTATAAATAAAAAAGAATGCGTAGGACATGTGCAGAAGAGGATGGGCAAGCGTTTACGTGATTTGGTCAATAAAACCGTTGAAGAAAAAAAAACCAAGACCGGTAAAACAATTTAAAAAAAAACTCTGTCTGGCAAAGGCAAACTTAGTGGCAAATTAATTGATAAATTAACAATTTATTATGGCCTATCTATAAGAAGAAACTGCTTTTCAGTGCAAGATATGAGAGACAGTATATGGGCAACTTATTTTCATTATATCTCCACAGACAAAAATCCACAGCACGATAAATGTCCAAAAGGCCCTAACTCATGGTGCACTTGGCAGCGTGCTTCCGAAATGAAGACGCTTTCATCATACAAACACGACTACGATCCATTACCAACTGATGTAGCATTAGCTATCAAGCCAATTTATGAAGATCTCAGTAAAGAAGAGCTCTTGGAGAGGTGTATTGGTGGCTTCACACAAAACAATAATGAAAGCTTGAACCAGTTAATCTGGAAAATTACTCCAAAAATACTTCCTGCTGGTTCAAAAATAGTAGAGATTGCTGCATATGTCGCTGCTGGCACTTTCAACCAAGGAGCTTCAGCTTTGTTGCATTTTATGTATGGCATGGATTTGAAACTTGGCCGAAACAGCCACGAGTATGTCCTAAAAGAAGATGAGAACCGCATACTTATTGCTGAAAAGAAAGCTAGCTCTACGACTCGTGAAGCAAGAATTCGTCTCAGGCAAGAGCAAAAGGATGCCCTCGATATTGCAGCAGCAGCAGGTACTTTGCTTTATGGTGCTGGAATCGATGATTCTATGGGAGCTAAAAAAAAAAAATTTTTTTTTGCATGTTATTTGAATTTAAAACTTTAAACGCGTTTATCTCAAAACTCCATTTTTTAAGTCGGTGGACACGATATCTCGAAAAGTTATGAAGCGATTTAGTTCAAATTTTGTACAAATCTTTGAGATAACATTATCTAGTTATTGAACGAAGGATTTTTTTTTTTAATTACAACTATTTTTTTTGAGCCAATGTATGTCGAAAATTTCACTAAAAAATGTGTTTTTTGGTTCAAAACCTGTAAAAAATTCAAATTTGGATTTTTTTTCCTTCGTTCAATAACGAGATTTATCCATGTACTAACAAAATCCGTTTGGTTTTTTGATTTTAGATGAACCAATAATGAGTTATGCTGTCCACGGCAATTTTTTTTTGAGACGTCAAGGAAGATGAGGTACCAACGGCTGAGTTTTCGAAATTTTTAAACAAAAATTTCACAAAATACTGTTTATATATGTATCTTAGATATAGTGAATTGATTTGATTTGTTATGCAATAAAAAACAGACACATCCATCTCATTAATTTTTTTACTTAGTAGTAGAGGCCGTTTATTATAATCACGCTTAATGTTATCAATCGGCTATTGTTATCAAAAATGGTCGGTCCCAATTCACCCTATTCAAAATACATTGAAAATGATCCGTTTATTGTGATCAAAAGTCGTTTATTGTTATCGATATTCAAAACAAAAACTTTTCTTTTGAAGCGATTTTACTAAATTTACGGATTAAGAACATGACTTTCGGTCGGAATTTTGACCTGAAGAACCTTTATTGAAGGTTTTTATTGTTCTTAACTATCCTAATCTTTTTTTCTCAAAATCTCAAAGTTCCTATTCAATGGTTTATCATCAATTCATCAAAACAAGAATGCTGAATCAAAACAATGCTTTTCTAGAAAAAAAATTTGTCCTAAAATTTCAAAATCCAGTATGAATTTATGGTTCATCTCGAATGATTGTAAAAGACAATTACCCCTTAACAACAATTGCCGTACCTAAGGTAATGTAAAAATTTGTACATAAAAAGGATAAACATTAGGTTTGCTCTCAGTTCACCTCAGACACCTATTCTTCGGTGGTAGACCATAACATCAGGTCGCCGGCAAGGTTACCACCCATCGGACAAAGTCGTGTCGCAAAGCGACCTAGTCGTGTTCCGGCACGTTGTTCGATGAAGCCGTCTATATGGGAAATGGGTCTGAACAGTTGCGTTGCGTTGGCGAACCGGTTTGGCGTTGAGTTGGTGCTTATTGTGTCGGGTGTCTAGTCGAGGAGGGTAGCGGGATCCGAAGCGACGGCTTTCCGCTGGCCGCCCGCAGATAGTTGGGGGCCCAATTAGTGGGTCAGCCACCCACGAAAGGCTGCCCCGCCAGCTGCGAAAAATCCCAGGGTGGCTCCATCGTGCTGGTTTGCGACCAGATGAGGAGGCCCGGTGGCAATCCCTGGGGGGGTTCGGGCGTCCCCGCAGTCTCCAGACTAGCCTCCCAGTGGCATGATATTACCAATTTTGACGTCGGGTTCGATACGTACTGTAAGACGGCCGACCCCGAAAGACTTTTTTAAAAAAAACTCAATTTAATTAACACACCCGTTTATTAAATGGTCACAATTTTGGGAAACTTAAAATATGGTTTTACAATTACTGGGACCACTACCAGTCTCAACGACGTCCAGAGTACAACTGCTAAAAATATGATGTACATTTAAAACAATATAATTAAAAGCGCTGACACAATAATGTGGAAAAGTACACTAGGAATACAGAGTTACGAATATTGTATAATAGACATTATTTACATAAATACAAGGGATATAACACCTCCCCCCTTAAGACGGAGCATTCCGAACTTAAGATGAATGCGAAGTTACAATTTAAAATAATCATTTTAATAAAAGATGTGTCTTGAATATAAAACTAGTAATAAGTAAATTACGAAATAGTAATAAGTAAAATAATAACTTCAAATTAATGGTTACATAAGTTCCTGCTTGAGGGAGATTGACATTTATTAATTTTAAGAGAAGGTTTACAATATTCTGGATTAGGTAAAGATTTAATTGAGTTAACATCATCATCGGAAGTTGAGATTTCATTCATTTCAATAGAAGTTGATACTTTAGAATTATACTTGGATAATTTCTTATTGTGACATTGATTAAATATTTGGATACAATAATTGGATGAATTTTTTCGTTTTCTGTAACATCGCAATAATTTATAAAATAGGCTTAGAAATATTATTACAATTACAATATAAGTAAACGTAGAATAATAGTGTCCATACTTAATAAAATGCGATTGTTCTTCTAAATTATTAAGTTCTTTTTCAAGATTATCTAATTGATGATTTTGATATTTTAAAGATTCTAAGTCGATTTTACTTAGAGAAAGAGGCGTTAGAAATGGTAGCGTTTTATTAAATATGGATTTCATACAACAGTCATCTGACGTAATATCAAAACTTATGTCTAAATAAGGTTTTATATTTAGTGTATAACTACTTGTTGGCAATAGTTGAATAGTTTTTGAGAATCCAATACAATTTTCAGTTAATTTAACAATTCCTGTGCCAGAAATAGAATAGTCAATTATATGATTGTCACATTTTACAGTTAATTTATTAACGTTGGATTGAACATAAATCCATTTGTTATTTTGTAGCTTCTGCCATATGTCTATTTTACCAACTAAAAATTTAGTATTACATTCTGATGGAAGTGTGAGAATCACTTCAGTTAATAGTTTCGATTCACAACTAGGATAATTTATCGTAGAAAATATAGAAATTAATCCGCAAATAGAGTAGTTCTTATTTATAAACTTACAAGTATTTAAATTATCTAAAAATGTATAATGCATCCTATCGTCGCTTAAAGCAATAAAGGAATGTGAAGGTTGGATAAGAGCAAAAGTAGGAGAGTATGATTGAGAATTATCATGAGGAGTCGGTAATGGAATACTTTTATAAACAATAAATTTTTCTATTGTTATTAACGGAATTTGCAAAATAAAAACTATCTTCTTATTAAAATAATAAGAACTCAGTTCGGAAACGTCTATTAATGAGCTGATATGATCAATATCTAATGGAACTGGAAAATCATATCTCTTATTAATCTGATTGCTATGTTTAGACAGTTCACTTAAAAGATAAGTAGGACTTATAACACTAGGATGTAGAACATTTAACTTAGAAAATAAAATTGCATTTAATGTTGTCTCTAACAAATTAGAAACAGACATTAACGAACTTTCAATAATATTAAGCAAGTTATGAATCTTAGAAGTATAAAATAGTAAATTATCCCTTTTAGTTATTTGAGATAAAATACCGTTCATAGTATTTATTTGTGTATTTAATTTTATTTCATTCTGGTTTAATTTAGAAATTGTACGATTAAAGTTATTAATTGTAGATTTAATTATATGTAGGTTATCTTTAAACAAATGAAATAATTCGGAGTCACTTTTTTGACAAGATGCTATGGCGGCATCGTATTTTCTGGCATCATCAGCATCTAAAGTGCCGAAGAAAAATTTAAGAATTTCACCACCAAATTCCAAGGATCTCTTGACCTTGTTATTGGCTTTATTACAGATAATATGAGAAAGAGATTGTAACTTTATTTGGTTTGATTGTATTAGAACTTCAGCAGGGCTAGAAAAATCTTTACACTGTGATAAATTTTCAGGTTCAATTTTATTACAAAGATCTAAAGTTGATTGTAATAATGTTTCAATTTTGTAAAGATATAGATCCAATGTAAGTATATCCACATGGGTAATAACTTTCCAATAGTCATTATAAAATTGTATATGCGTAATAGGTTCAAAATAAATTCCTGGACTATGAATGATGGGGATGATACTTGATTCAGCGTGGCATCCATAGCAATAAGCTCTGAAAATAAATATTTATATGAAATATTATAAAGATTATGAAGATACAGCGGGCTTAATTTCATTGACATGGTGTTTTACATGTTTTCTACCAATTTGCAATGTAACATTTTGCTTATTATGTACTTTTATGATTTTGTAAGGACCTTTCCATACTGGGGATAAGGCTTTACGGAGTCTGTGGTGATGCTTCAGATAAACTAAATCGCCAACTTTATACGTTACTTCACGTGAACTAGAATCGTAATATTTTTTAGATCTTCCTTTGCTATTATTTATATTTTGTATAGCTTTTTCACGGCTAAAACGCATTCTATATTGTAAAGCTCGGATATATTCATTATACGTAGTATTAGTATTAGTATCGTATAAAGAGTTAGGAATATTTGATTTATAACCATATAATAATTCATGGGGTGCAAAGTTAGTTGTAGTGTGAGGAGTAGTATTGTATGCTAATATAGCGGTAAATAAAAAACAGTGCCAATCATCTTGGTCTTCGTTTATAAATGACTTTAAATATTCTTTTAAAGTCGCATGAGAGCGTTCTAAAGCGCCATTTGTTTGGGGGTGATAAGGAGTAGTAAAAAGAGCTTTAATTTTTAAAATACTTGTTAGTTGTTTGAATAAGTCAGAGGTAAAACATGTGCCTAAATCGGTTAAAATAGTTTTAGGGAAGCCGAAGAGAGATATGAAATGAACAAGATTTCGTGCTATCTCTTCACTAGTGGCTGTTATCATGGGATAAGCAGAGGAGAATTTAGTCAAATCGTCCTGGAGCGTTAAAATAAATTTAAACTTTTGGAAACCCGCTTCAGGTAGGGGACCTACGATATCAAGAGCTAGACGTTCAAACGGTCTAGTTGAAGTAGATGTGATCTCCATTGGAGCTTTATTTGACATTCTTAATGGTTTATTTATTTGGCATAATTGACATTTCTTAACATAGTTTTCTATGTCAGATCGCATACCTTTCCAGTAATAAGCAGCTTTGATTCTTTTAAACATTCGATTTGACCCTGGGTGACCCGCGACAGGGGAGTCGTGATTTTCTTTTAAAATTTTAGGCACTTCAACTGGGGTTGGGTAAATCAACTTATTTTTATAAATATAAATTTTTATATGTGTGCTATGAAAAACGTAAGAAATCATATTATAGACCTTAGTATAAGCTAGTTTTGAAAAAGGATCTGAAAAATCAGATATTGCTAGGTCATTTATTTCAGGACTTTCGATTATTATTTTATCTCTAAGTTTTATTAACAGATTATAAATATCTCTAAATTTGGTATCCTCATAATGGTGAATCAAAGCGGGCGTTAGCTAGCTCAGAGTGACGAAAGCACCCATAGTGCTGAAAGTGTAACTCTGTATATATACGCGCAATATCGATTTTTTTATACACGAGACCTTCTGGTATGAGTGTGGTATCTTTAGAAAGCCCTTGGTCCATAGACCCAGAAAATGCATTTACACTTAGCAATATACCTACCGCCTCACCTCTACGGCCGTTTGAAAAATGAGACTAAAATTTAGTTTTTGGCTCCGCACCAGTATAAAATCACTTATTTCCACCTTGAAAAGGATTTTCCTAAAGGTCCTCGTCGAGACCTTTTCAACAAGCCAAAAAACGCCAAAATCCGACCACCGGTTGATGAGATATGACATTTTGAAAATTTTGACTGGCGCCTCCATCGATGATTACTTTGTCTGTGTGTGGGTATATTCGTAGTTTCAACTGATTTTGTTCAAACTTTCAGGGATTGAAGTACATTAAAAACTAAGACTTTTTTGTTCTACGACATTTGGATTTGGCCGCCATGTTGGCCGTGGCCAGCCCTCGAAAGGCCAAAAATGGCCATTTTTCGTACAGGGACTGTGGCCAAACCAGTTGATATACATTGACAAATTGGGCATCATTGGAAAGGTCTCAAGCTTATCTTTTGAATAATGTCCATTTTAATGGCTAAAACATTTGTTGGCGTGACATTTTTGGTCAAAAGGCAAAAAATGGCCAACTGGCCGGGGACAGATCGGCCATTTTCTCGAAAACGGCGCCAACGATTTTTTCGAAAATTTCCTCATTCGTAGCCCCAAATTAGAGCTAAAATTTGGTATATAGCATATATCTGGGAAAACTCGTTATTTCGAGATATGGCCGTGAGAAGTTCAAAAAATCATGAAAAATGACCAAAAATTGCCAAAAAATGACTTTTAAAGCCAGAATCGTACTCACAACACGGTTAAAATTCAATGCTAGTTGCACAGTGAATAAACTCACTAACGCATTGCCGTCTGTAACAATAAAACAAAATTTACAGAAAAAAATCCGAATTCTGAAGAAATTCTGTTTTGAAGCAATGAATTAAAAAAATAAAGGGAAACTGAAAAAATCAAATGAAAAAAAAATCGGGCACCTGTGGGAATCGAATTCGAGGTCTCGTCTTTGTCATTACAACGCTCATCCTCTGAGCCAAAACACTCTCATTTTGTCACAGGCAACTATTCCAAATAATAATAATAATAATAATAAATCAATTTATTTCAGATAATTCATCCATAAGTGTTAGTAACATTTTAACTTAAGTAACTAATGTTATAATAGTACTCGTAGTTAGTATTCAACATAACAATCTCAAATTATACAGAAAAATAAAATTAATAAAATGCACAAAATTCATAAAATTATTAAAATTAAATATAAATTCAATTCAAATAAATATAAATTAAATTCAAATCAAATATAATTAAAATCATAAAATACTATTAAAGAAATTAAATAAAATAAAATTCATGGAAATCATCGTTCTAATTATTATTTTTTTTTTTTAATACTACAAATAACTCAACGCTATACTCCTACAGTTAGTATACGCTACGCTTCGATGCTACGTGTACACTATCCCAGGACCTCCAGAGGGGAGCGTCTAGCTTTAACGCCAATATGCTGAGAAGACTGTTGGATCTGTTCAGTAATCTTGTCATTGCGGACGCGGTCCGCTTTCGTATTATCGCATAGAAGTCGTCTACACGAGCCTCCGCAAACATTGCCAATGCACTGCAGTATCGAGGCTTCCTCAACAAAGCCCTCAGCACATTGTTGTACTGAACACGCAGTGCGCTATATGTCCGCCGCGTATAGTTCTCCCATAGGCTGCACGTGTAAAAGGACTGGCAATAGGCTTTAAATAATTTTAATTTTACCTGTGTCGAACACCGTGCAAACCTACGGGCCAACATATTGCCTCTAACCGACAGAGCCCTGCGCTCCCGCTCGATATCACTATCATCACCCAGGCGTTCATTCACAATGTGACCAAGGTATTTAAATTCCGATACTAGTTTCAGAGAAGTTCCACACAGATGTATTTTAGGAATGAAATTTAACTGTTTGTTTATTCCTCGAAAAATTAAAATTTCGCTCTTTTTAGCGTTATACCTCAGTCCATTCTCCTTTGCATATTCCTCACAGATTTTTATCAGTCTTCGAAGACCACTGACCGACTGGCTCAACAGAACCATATCGTCTGCGTAACTAAAATTGTTCATCATTACGCCATCTATCGAACAACCGACGCCTGCCCCGCTAAGCCTCTCTATGAGCCCGTTTATGTAAAGATTGAACAATCTGGGTGACGTCAGGCCCCCCTGTCTTACTCCACACCCTAATTTATATGGTTCACTAAGTGCATCACCCCATCTTACCACATTACTTTGGGCACCATACCAGTACTTTAATAGTGATATCAACTCCGGTCTTAAACTGCTATCCTTTTCAAGCTTCTGCCATAAAATTTTATAGGATACGAGGTCAAATGCCTTCGACAGATCCAAAAAACACGCAAACACATGGGTCTTTCTATCCGTGTAGTACCTTACAGCTTGCTCGAGACACAATACTGCGCTCTCAGTTGACAGCTCTGATCTAAAACCGAACTGCGCATCGTGTATGTTAATTGTTCTGCTAAGTTGAGTATCAAGCAAGCCGTCAAGCACTTTGGCTATGATGGTAGCAAGAGATATCGCTCTGTAGTTGGTTCTGTCCGCCGCATCCCCCGCCCTATTCTTGATTATAGGCACGACTATTGTCCTTGTCATCGAGTCCGGCAGAAAGCCGTGGCTTATACAAATATTGTACAACAAAACTAGGACTCTAGGAAGGTGCACACCAGCGTGTCGCAGATGCTCAACACTCAGGCCATCATGTCCAGGCGACTTTCCACGCTTCATACCCATTATTGTATCTACTACTTCGCTAGACGTGAAACGTACAAAGATTTCCCCATTATTTATAATATCCCCCCTGCCAGCCTCGGCGAAATTGAACTCACAGGGATCCACTGTAAATTGTGTTTTAAACATATTTGCTATGTTACGGCAACCGCTCACTCCCCCTACTTCAGCCGGAATATTCGATCTTGTATTCAGTTTGTCTGTTTGTTGCCAGAATTTTCCAAAATGTTTGTTTCTATATGACGTAGCCGGTATGTCCATTTTAATCTGTTCTGAATTGTTTTGGCACCATTTAAGTTTGTTTTTAAAGGCCCTACGAGAGTCGCTCATGTCATTATAGATAGTTCCATGTTTTGGTCAAATAAATGAGTATATATTTGCATGAAAAATAATCGCACAGCATTTTGTTTCCAATCCTTTTACAAAACTATTGATATCAAAACAAAAACTTCTCAACGAAGTAAATACCGAGTGACGAAAGCGAATCCACTGACAAAACTCCTGATATGAATTTTGCGACGAAAAAAACCACGAACATTTTTATTCACAAACGTAAACAAACACAAAAAATGTGAATGTGTTCGGAACGTTGCCAAACAAACAAACAAAAAAAAATACAAACAAAAAATGTGAATGTGCTCGAAACGTTGCACAAATTGCATTTTTGATTTTATTTTATTAGATTGATCAAGGCAAGTTGGCAACGTTCCGAACACATTCACATTTTTTGTGTTTGTTTACGTTTGTGAATAAAAATGTTCGTGGTTTTTTTCGTCGCAAAATTCATATCAGGAGTTTTGTCAGTGGATTCGCTTTCGTCACTCGGTATTTACTTCGTTGAGAAGTTTTTGTTTTGATTTTAGTATACAATAAATAATAAGTTTTATTATTATCAGCTACAGATCGAATCGTGAATGGTTCACGTTCAGAGTTTAATAATTCATCACGGTTTGTTAACTGAGATAATATCTCTTCACAGTGAGGAATAGAATAATCGAAGTCTAATGATACGGGACAGACTATTGTTTTTAATTTAGTTAAATGTAAGGCCTGTGTGCATTCTTCGATAACAGTATCAGATGTGGAAATACGGTTAGTAAATTGAGCCTTGAAATAGTTTTCATAAGACAAGTTATTTAAATTAGAAATATCAATAGCATTAACTGGACAACGAGATAGCGCGTCAGCATTTGTATTGAGTCGACCTTGTTTGTAAACAATTTCATAATTGTATTCTTCAAGCTTAAGACGCCAACGAATGAGTCTGCTACCTGGGTCCTTGACATTAAATAACCACACTAAAGGACGGTGGTCTGTAATTATTTTAAATTTGTTTCCATATAAATAAGGACGAAATGTTTTTACAGCAAATAAAATAGCTAATAATTCCTTTTCGGTTGTGGAATAGTTGCCTTCGGCGCGATTAAGTGTACGCGAAGCTTAAGATCGGCTTGTCTTTTCCGACAAAACCTTGAGAAAGAATAGCGCCTACAGCGTAGTTACTAGCATCCGTGGTAACTAAGAATGGTTGTGAAAAATCTGGATATTGCAGAATCGGAGCAGTAAGTAGTTTTTCTTTCAGGATATCGAAAGCAGTTTGCTGTTCGACAGACCAGTGATATGCTACATCTTTCTTTAGCAGAGAGGTAAGTGGCTTAGTAAGTTTAGAAAAATTATTTATGAAACGGCGATAATAACCTATAAGACCTAGAAACGATTTGATTTCCTTAGGATTTTTAGGAACTGGAAACTGGGAGACGGCCTTGACTTTTTCAGGATTTGGAGAAACACCTTTATCGGTAATAATATGGCCAAGGTAAGTTACTTCACGTCTCAAGAACTCGCATTTATCAGGCTGGAGTTTTAAATTATATTCTCGTATTTTATCAAATACTAATTTTAGCTTTTGTATATGGGATTCCAAGGTCGAACTGTACAAAATACAATCATCCAAGTATATATAACAATGTATACCTTGTAAACCTGATAACACGGTGTTCATGAGTCGTTGGAAGGTTACAGGAGCATTTTTCAGCCCAAAAGGCATTCTGGTAAATTCATAGTGTCCAGATATGCTTGAATTAGAATTTATTGTGAAACCCGTTTTTGGGGCGTCCCTGGGGGACATTTTAAGTTGGTGAAAGCCACTAGCCAGATCTAGTGTGCTAAAATATTTAGAGTGACCTAATTGGTCAAGGATATCAGTGATGAGAGGCAAAGGATAACTCTCGGAAACAGTGACATCGTTAAGACGACGATAGTCAATGACTATTCGCCATTTTCTTTTGCCAGAGGCGTCTAGCTTTTTGGGAACTACCCATACAGGGGCGCTCCAAGGTGAAATAGAAGGGCGAATAATATTTTGATCTAGCATTTTACGAATTTGAGTGTCAACTTCCTTTTTATGGCATTCGGGGAAGCGATACGACTTAACATGTATAGGAGGTGCGTTACCTGTATCTATATTGTGTTCGACAGCATTAGTAGAAGATAAAGGTTCACCTTCGACATAAAAAATATCTGTATACTCCGAACAACAATCAAGAAGAGCTTTTTCCTCCTCATTATTAAGATGTGAAGAGCGAATTAAGCTTAAAACGTGATCTGCCCTATTAGATTTAGAAAAAGATATAGAATTAATCTTATGAAAAGATTCGGAGTATTTAAACACCTCAATAGGTGACAGTTCTACTACATAATCTTTGAACTCTAGGTCAGTGTCGGTGGTATTTAATATAGTAACATTAACCTTTTTATTTGGTTTGATAAATACTACACAATTCGCGACATAAACACCATCACATAAGGTTTGATCTAGTACGAGAGCTTCATTGTTATGATAAAGCTCGGCAGAGTAATTTGATACAGTGCACTCGACAACGACCTCGGAACGTGCCGGAATGATATAAATCGGTTGATAAAACATAATGGGCAATTTACAACCATCTATTGTTAATAGTTTAGTATTATAATCAATATTAACTTTAAAAATTCGAAGAAAATCTGTACCTATTATACCGTCAAATTTTAGATTAATCGTATCATTTATGACATGAAATTTATGTTCATAGGACTTTGGAGATATAAGCAAAGTTAAGTAAGTAGAACCTAAGGATTCACAGTAAGTATCCTTGTCATTTATTCCTTTTATTTTAACCTTATCAGAATTTGTTATAGGAATATTTAAACTTGAAGATTTAATAATACTGATGCTCACGCCAGTATCGATAAGAAAAGTAAGTGGTTTATTTGAATTCTTAGTAAGCATATTTGTATATGGTAAGGATATTTTATATGTGTTTATACTCGTTTCAAAAATAGGAGTTGGATCGAGTTTACAATTATAGGAACTAGAAAGATTAATATCTAATTTATTATAAAAATTCGTGTGAGAGTTAGAATTAGTAGGGCTCAGTTCCCTTTTGGGCTCTTGAGATGTAGAAATAGTATTAGATTTAGTATGACTCAGTTCCTCGCTGGGTAACTGAGATGAAAAACATTCATAAGGACTCGATTCCTTATAGGGTAATCGAGATATAGAAGATTTAGGACTCGGTTCCTTGTAGGGTAATTGAGATATAGTAGATTTAGGACTCGGTTCCTTGTAGGGTAATCGAGATATAGTAGATTTAGGACTCGGTTCCTTGTAGGGTAATCGAGATATAGTAGATTTAGGACTCGGTTCCTTATAGGGTAACCGAGGTATAGTAGATTTAGGAGGAATAATCGTGTCATTAGAATTAGGAACTTTCGGTAGACACGTAGCCGAAATTCCATTTAGTTTAAATGTTCTGAATTCTCGGTTTCGGCACAAAGATATGTTAAATTCACAAGAGGACTACTAGAGCTAGGCTTTGAATTAAAAGTAGAAGGGTTAGAGTAAGAATTCTCGCGATTTTGCATATTGAATTTTCGTTTGCGACATTGGTCAATGGTATGCCCAATGTGTTTACAATATTTACAAATTTTTGTGCTAGATGTAGAAGATTTATGAGTAGTATTTTCATTAGAATTAGAATTAAAATTAGAATTATAAGGCTTTTTCTTGTAACATTCAATTGCTGTATGTCCAAGCTTATTACAGCTAGAACATTGCTTTTTATTTGTCTTAAAAGACCTTGATTGTAAATTATATATCTTTTCTTCCTCGATAGCTAACTGTACGGCTTCATCAAGGGAAGAGGGATTTCTACATCTTACAATATTTGAAATTGAAAAGCGTAAACCTAATAAGAATGTATTGAGAGCTAGATCCTCCATGGCGGCTATCCTGCCAGGAAGTTCGTCCTTGGTTTTGCAGTTATAGTGTATATCTGATTGTATTCGAGTAAGAAACTGTTCAATTCTTAAGGAAAATTTAGTAACATCTTCGGATGCTTCCTGTTTACAATTTTGTAAATCAAGTAAGAAATGCGTGGCATGTTTGTTCTCACCGAAATTTTTCCTTAGAAAGGCTTTTAAATCTAGCCATATTTCAAATGTTTTTAGACTACAGGCTACTTGAGCTTTTCCTTCTAATTGAGAGAGAATGTATTTGCAAAGTACTGACTGTTGTTCGGTACTTGCAAGAGACATAGCATTGTCACAATTAGTGAGGAAAGCCGGTAGACCTTCCTTGTCACCGTTGTAGGTTTTAATAAATTTTGTTAAAAAAGTAAGGGTTATTTTGTCGGCTACACTTTCCTTTTCTACTTTTAGCGGATTACTAAAATTTGAGTCAGCGACATTCGCGGAAACGTTGTGTAACGCCGTGTTCCCAGGCGCTGTAATCCGATGCTGCGGCTCACGTTGCACCGTCGCTAGCACGGTCGTCGTCGTACACGTGGAAAATAGAAAATGTAGAATGTAGGTGAAGAAGGAATGAAGATGAGTTGTACCTTGCTGTCGATAAGTCTGCTGCTGCGGATGCTGGAGCGGGCTCACGCTAAGAAGCGGAGACTTAACGTCGTCCAATTGTCGTTGTCTTCTTGACGTTGAGTTTTTCGTGGTGCAGGCTTAGACGCGGCTAAGTCTTATTGTCGACCAACTAGTCTCAAAATTCGGGGGCCTTGTAATTCGAGATGTCAGTACCGTTTGAAGGTTTTCTGTCTGACATCCCACTTCTGACACCAATTTGTAAGACGGCCGACCCCGAAAGACTTTTAAAAAAAAACTCAATTTAATTAACACACCCGTTTATTAAATGGTCACAATTTTGGGAAACTTAAAATATGGTTTTACAATTACTGGGACCACTACCAGTCTCAACGACGTCCAGAGTACAACTGCTAAAAATATGATGTACATTTAAAACAATATAATTAAAAGCGCTGACACAATAATGTGGAAAAGTACACTAGGAATACAGAGTTACGAATATTGTATAACAGACATTATTTACATAAATACAAGGGATATAACAGTACCGTCTCGTTCAACTGCCATTTCTCATCCTATTCACTCTTTTATTTTTAATTTTTTTTTTATGAAAAAGGCCAATAAAAAGAACAAGTTTTCACAGCGGTTGCACTCCTCCTCATTCAAAGTGCAGCTCACTAATATCAGGGGCTTGCACTCTAATCTCCAACCTGTCCACCACCACCTAGAGACAGAGCAACCGCACTTGCTCTTTTTGACGGAGACGCAGATACAATGTCCTTTGAGCACTGCGTACCTGGATTATCCCGGCTACTCGTTAGAGCACAACTTTCGCTCGCGTGGCGGGGTCTGTGTGTACGCGCGGAACGACCTCTGTATCCTGCGTCTCCGTCACCTTGAAGACCCCACTTTTCCTTCCCTATGGGTTTTAGTAGACACAGGAAACGAAAAAATCCTGTATTCCTGTGTTTACCGTTCGCACAGCGGTGACCAGGAGACAACTAAATTATTTGAGCATCTCGGTGAGGCTGCTGATTTGGCTCTACATCAGTATCCTTCAGCGCAGCTCGTCTTTCTGGGGGACTTTAATGCCTGTCATCAGGACTGGCTGTTCCCGTACCAGAAGACCGACCATGCTGGAAGAGAAGCGCGGAATTTTGCGTTGTCCTTCGACCTCTTTCAGCTGGTGAGGCAAGCGACAAGGGTACCAGATGTAGTAGGCCATACAGCCAATTGCCTGGACCTTCTGCTGACAACTGATCCGGACAGGTATAGTGTTGAGGTCACCTCCCCCTTGGGAACCTCCGATCACTGTCTGGTGAAATCTGTGTTTACATATTCCCCACCAGTTTTCGAACCACCTGGTGTTAGGCGAGTATGGAAATACAAGTCAGCAGATTGGGATGATATGCGTCACTTTTTTGCATCTTATCCTTGGCGGCAGGTCTGCTTCTCTTCTTTGGATCCGTCGAGTTGCGCGGGCGCTATAACCGATGTGGTGCATCAGGCAATGGAGTATTTCATTCCTTTTACTGACGTACCCATCGGTGGCAAAGCTCGCCCATGGTTTAATGCCGAATGTGGTCGTGCTGAAGACCGCAAACATTCGACATACCTCATTTGGGCTGATGCTCGAAGCCGCAAAGCTCCGGATGTACGTTCAAAGAAGAGAGCCTTTAACCAAGCTGCCAAGTCCTATAAAAAGGCATTACGGAAGGCTCGACGTGATCGAATCGCTAAGAATGGCGAAAAGCTCTCTGTCAGACCTACTGGCAGTCGAGCTTTCTGGTCTCTTGCCAAAGCGATCGAGTCGAACTTCTGCCAACCCTCACTGCCTGCTCTGCTGAAGCCGGATGGATCTTTGGCCTATACAGCGACAGAGAAAGCGAATGTATTTGCTTCTCTGTTTGCTGATAATTCGCATCTAGACACTGGCAATGCTTCTCCAGCACATCTTCCTCACTGCGGTATTTCGATGCCGGAAATCCGCATCACTAACAAAGAGGTATGGAGAGTATTGTGTCGTCTTGATGTGAATAAAGCCAGTGGTCCTGATGGTATACCAGCCATTCTGCTGAAGACGTGAGCAGCTGAGTTGTCTCCTGTATTGACACGTCTGTATCGTCTCTCTTTCAAGACTGGAACAGTGCCGAAATCCTGGAAGCTTGCAAACGTGCAACCAGTGCCCAAAAAAGGCAGCCGTGCTGATCCTGCCAATTATAGACCAATTTCAATCACCTCCATACTCTGCAAGATTATGGAGCGTGTATTGAACACGCGCCTTCTAGCGTACCTTGAAGGTAACGATCTCCTCAGTGACCGACAGTACGGGTTTCGCCGAAATAGGTCCACTGGGGACCTTTTAGTGTATGCTACGCACGTTTTAGGCGAGGCCATCGAGAAGAACGGAGAAACGGTCGCCGTCTCTCTGGACGTCTCGAAGGCATTTGACAGGGTCTGGCATGCGAGCCTTATAAGCAAGCTTTCAGCGTACGGCATATCTCCTGGTCTGATCGGCTGGGTAACGGACTTCCTCAACCAGAGATCTCTCCGAGTAGTTGTCGACGGGTCTTCCTCGGAACCCTTGACAATTAATGCCGGAGTGCCTCAGGGGTCCGTTCTTTCTGCAACTCTTTTTCTGCTGCACATCAACGATCTGCTGAAGCCCGGTATCTATGGGTATGCAGACGACAGCACAGTTGTAGAAAGATACCTGCCGAGTAGTCGGGCTAGTAGAGATCAAGTACAGTCAGAAAGAGAAGCCATGTTGTAACGTTTGGATGACAAGCTTCAGGCAGTCTCCGCATGGGGCAATGCCAATCTTGTCAAATTCAACGCCACCAAAACGCAGATGTGTCTGTTCACCGCCAAAAGGAGCCCTTTCACCTTGGCTCCTACTTTCCAGAGTGTATCTTTGAAATACAGTGACCGGCTACAGTTGTTAGGCTTAGAGATTTCCTCGATCCTCAACTTTGGTTGGTGTATTGAGTCCAGAGCAAGAGCAGCTGCAGGGAAGCTTGCCGTTCTTGCGAAGGTCCGTCAGTACTTTACACCGGGACAGCTTCTTGTATTATACAAAGCACAGAACCGATCGTGTGTGGAGTACTGTGGTATGTGACCACAGTACTTCGCTTATGTATTATAGTATTCGCTGGTGCCGCAAAGTCTCATCTTGCGGTTCTGGACTCAATTGAGAGGCGAGCAAAGAGGCTTATAGGCGATCCCGAATTGGTAGAAGCCAACCTCCACAGCCTTGAACACAGGCGTAGAATTGCTAGCCTCTCAGTATTCTATAGGATACATTTTGGTGAGTGTGCGCTGGAATTACACGACTTAATTCCTCCGTCCCCCTTCCATCACAGGACGTCCCGACGCACGGCAGGTATCCATCCTTACGTTTTGGACATTCCCCCTATCCGAACGAAGCGCTTTGCTTCGTCTTTTTTAATTCGCACAGCGAAGGACTGGAACAGCTCTTTTGGACTTTTCCCGTCTACTTTGTCTGTCAGAGTGCATTAAACGCGATTATGGAAGAAGTCAATAAGAAACGTCGCGATTTGTCTAACGAAGAAAAATTAAAACTTCTCGACAAGTTCAAGAAGTTACCAAAAATGAGTCAATGCGATGCCGCAGCTAAACTTGGAATCTCTCAACCGCTCTTATGTAAATTGTTAAAAAACCAATCCGCAATAGAAACTTCGGCGCGTTCAAACGAGAATTTGAAACGTAAGAGAGAACGGTCTGGAAAAGATAAACAAGTTGAGTCGGCCTTATAAATATGATTTGGAAATGTTCGTCAAAAAAATGCGTCAGTTAATGGACCAATTTTGCGTCAAAAAGCTGAAGAAATCGCAAAGACCATGGGCAAGGATGGATTCAGCGCAACCGATGTGGATGGTTCAATCGGTGGAAAAAACGCGAGAATATTGTGTACCGATCCCTTCACGGCGAAGAAAAAAGTGCTGATGCGGTAAGAGCTGCTGCCTGGATCAAAACAGAATGGCCAAAAATTATTGCATAAAAAAATCCTTCGTTCAATAACTAGATAATGTTATCTCAAAGATTTGTACAAAATTTGAACTAAATCGCTTCATAACTTTTCGAGATATCGTGTCCACCGACTTAAAAAATGGAGTTTTGAGATAAACGCGTTTAAAGTTTTAAATTAAAATAACATGCAAAAAAAAAATTTTTTTTTAACTCCCATAGAATCATCGATTCCAGCACCATAAAGCAAAGTACCTGCTGCTGCTGCAATATCGAGGGCATCCTTTTGCTCTTGCCTGAGACGAATTCTTGCTTCACGAGTCGTAGAGCTAGCTTTCTTTTCAGCAATAAGTATGCGGTTCTCATCTTCTTTTAGGACATACTCGTGGCTGTTTCGGCCAAGTTTCAAATCCATGCCATACATAAAATGCAAAAACGTACAATACCGTGGAACAAACTTCGAAAAATTATACGAATTTGAAAATTATATACAAAGTATTTTAAACAATAATAAATGCCAAACAACACTCGATCAATATTTCAAATAGACTGTAAAAACTAAGTACTTGTAAGAACTTGTATAACTTGTAAGAACATCAAAATAGTGCAATAAACCCAATTTCATTATTGAAAACAATTACTACTATCATTTGTATTATTATTATAAAAAAAATCTTGTTTGATATTTACTGTTCGCATAATGTAATCATTCGGTTAATGTTATCAAATGAAGTTGGCCTAACGTGATCACACTAAGCGGCTTCTACTGTATTTTAATTTAATACTTACCACGCAACTACTTGAATATATTCGAGCGAATTAAGACGGTCAGAATCCACTTTTATTTTTGAAACTATTGTAGTCTACACTACATACTTTACACACCTACACACATATACATTCATATAAATATACATATTTAAATATATATTACATACATTTTTTTAATTACATTATATAATTATAATATCTATCTACTATACATATAAAATTCATTAACATACATTTAATAAATAGACTTACATATCTAACATATTATATACATAATTAAAACTTAACACTACAACCAGTCGATCGATATCGATACCGATATCGATAAATGTAGCACGGCGCATCTTGCCCTGCACTAAGGAATACAACGCAGGGGCTGCACTACGCATGTGGCCGGCTCACCAGTAGCCACACGATATCGACGCGGAGCGCACGCTAGTCGCAACGAAACTCGATACCGCGCGATCGTATATGTGCCGCTATTATTATTCTGAACTCCGTTGTGACTTGGTGCATGTACAGTTTACCAATATTACGAACTGCTTTGTGTATGTTTAAACTTTTAATTCAAAAGAATGTATGTATGTGTCTTGTGTTATAATCATCCGTGGACTTCGATTTGTGTACTTCCTGCACCTCAACAACCACCACACCATACCAAATACAATTTTATAATTTTTTGTGCAATTTTTAATTTTAGATTTTTGTACGTCTTAAAACGAATTCTAAAACTATATATTTTCATATGAAAATACATATGTATATGTATATTATTACCTAATAAATAAATCATCAAAAAATATTAATTTATTTTTCTTTTATATTTGTATGGGGTCGTCAAGAAACTCGCAATCATAAATGGGGTCGTGAATAAGAAGAGATAAGAAGCCCTGGTCTAAAGGAGACATTAACGACGGTATGGCCATGGAATAAATTGTTTTTAGCGAATAACTAGTGCCTAATCATTTTCTTCTGACGCTCTTTGTTAATCACATTCAATCTACTGGCTGCATCACACCGCTCCCACAGAAGTCATTACTTGTGGTAGCGGCGGGGGCTAGCTTGCCCCCTTCCCTCAATTATGGCGAAGGGGGTGATGGCTGACCCTTGCGTTATGCTCGTGAATGGGTGCTGCTTGCGGTGACTGGTCGTATTGATAGCCACGGATTTTCCTTTTCTTATGATTAATTATTATTAGGAAGGCTTATCGAATTTATTGCGATGGTTCTAGTCGTTCGTATATTGCTCACTAAATATACTGACGTTTGTGAAACAGTAATCACAATAAAAAAAAAACCCGGCTGAGTTTGTTGTGTGGTTCTTCTCAAACCAGGGCGCGTTTGAAACCCTCTAGCTTTATTTTAAGTTAGAGAGTGTCTGTACAGAAGGGCTTATTTTGATACATACGAGTACGATATCAAAATAGGCCCTCATGTCAATTCCATTTGACGTACACAAGTGATCACTGGTATGGATTCAAAGTGGAAAATATATAAATAAATAAATAAAATAAATAACTTTTCGGATCTCATAATCAAATGACAACAGTCTCATATGTTCCTAAGCCAAAGAAAGCTGTTGTTTTACTTTCCACCATGCACAATGATAACGCCATTGACAAAACAATAGGCAGCGCTCAGAAACCAGAAATAATTACTTATTACAATAATACCAAAGGTGGTGCTGATTGTAATAATCAACTTTGCAGCAATTATAATGTTGGAAGAAGAACAAAAAGATGGCCACTGGCTGTATATTTTCATGTTATAAGCATATCTGGCATCAACGCATTTGTTATAGACAAAGCGAATACAGTGAAGACTATGACACATACAAGGCGGATTTTCTTGAAGAAAATAGCAGTGGCACTTGTGGCAGATCACCAAAAACGTCGCATACAACTACGTGCTGTACCAGCGACAACAAACAGACAACGGCTCCGTGAAGTTCATAATGTGAATGAGGCGGTCCACCAATCGACAGGTAAGCGCGGGCGCTGTTCATCATGTCCCAGAAAGGACGACAAAAAAGTGCCAACACAATGTTTTAAATGTAAATTTATTTGTCAGCAACACTCAAGGGTTTACTGCGGCGGATGCAGAACAGAAGAATCCTCTGATGAGACTTAATAATTTTTATTTTTTAAGTACATCTCTGCTATGCCAAAAAAATAGTTTAAAGAGAGAGTTATCACAGCATAAGCAGTGATTCCCGCTTACGAGGAAAGCATCAATTTCCTGAGTCGACATTTATCATTGTTTGTAATAAGATTTAATTATAATATTTTATGTTAGTCTTGTAGTAGATTTAATCAAGTAAACATGTATTTTTATTAATGAATATTTTAAAATAAATATTTTTTTAATAACTTCTTTGTCTGCCAATACATAACTGGCGCAGTCGGTAGGATTACGGCGTTTAGTAAAAGTTTTGGAATCAAACTCTTCCATACTCTGACAAACGGCGATTCCCAAGTCGCATTCCTGTAATCCAGAACCTAACGGCGGTCAAGCGAAGGCTACACGAGGATATTCTGGAGAATTGGACGTCCCCGTGTACTACTCAAGACTCGACGGGAGATGCAGATACTGGTGTGGTGAGTACTCTCGCTGATAATCCAAGTTCCTGTCTATTTCCTGTCCTAGTATTTATATTATATTAATGTTAAAGAGTGTTTAAAGCTAAAATCGCGATAAACCTAGTTAAGTTTAAAAGTTTGTCTATTTCTAAAATCGAGCGGGCATTCTTTAGTTTAGTACATCATTTTTTTTTGGTGATATTAAGTGTTTAAAGCTAAAATAGCGATAAACCTAGTTAATTTTGTAATATTAAAATCCAAATAAACCCGAAGGAAAATTCTTTAGGTTTAGAATTTCATTCATTGTTTCTTTAATAGAATCGTATATTATCAGTGGAACGTGTTGTAACTGTAACACGATACTGCATTGTCTTTATTATTTTGCAAAAATCTTTTTATTACTTAATTTTATAATTTTTCTATTATAATTTTATTATTATTTTTTTATATACTTTTGTACAAAAAAAAATTTAAAAAAAAATATATATATATACATATATATACTGACGTCGGTAATAGATTCACCCCACTTTAAACTCGTCGTGGATTTAATTCCGCGATACGTCATATCGATCAAAAATTACTTAATTTTTACATAAGAGAGGTCGAAAATGTCCTTAGCCAATTAGAAGCACCAGGTAGCAGCCACCCTACCTTATTAAGTGTTATTAAAAGTAAATTAAGTGGAGCAGCTATAGAAGCGATTGCATATAAAAAAAACTTAGATTCATGGCTTAAAATAAAAAATGCATTATTAAGACGTTTAAGAGAACCCCGTAACGAGATACAAGTGATGCAAGAGTTGACAAGAACCCGTAAATTAAAATTTGAAGATTCTGAGTCATTTGGTAAGCGATTACGCGAGTTGCTCGATACCTTGTATTTCGTTGGAAGGCATGGAGATAGAAGTTATTATGAAGAAATGGTTATTGAACAGTACACTAATAACTTAGATTTCCACGTGTCCTTAGGTGTTAGAATAGCTAGGCCAGAAACATTAGAAATGGCCATAGTCGCGGCTAGACTTGCTATTAATAAACCAGGCCCTTCAACTTTACAACAGGGTAATATGTTTAAGCATAAGGAATTTAATTCTCTTCCAAACCAATGCAATAATAGGTTACCTATTTCCAAACGACCATTTTACCCACAACAGCAATTTAGGCCCCAAAACTACGTGCCTCAAACGAACAACATGACTCCTGAGCAACGCGAGCAACTAGTTAAGTCATTACTACCATGGAAGAACCAACAACCAGGTAGGAGCTCTGGTAACTACCGGAATAATTTTAATATACCCCAACAGAATAACCCACCATAGAAAAACTCAGATGTCACTATGAGGTCGGTCTCAAGGCCGAATAAACCACAGTTTGCAGTGGAGGAACTATTTTGTACCCAAAACGACCCACAAGATCAATACCCCAAAAATGAGGGCGAATACTCTAATTTTGATGATAGTCAACAGGATGAAGGTGAGTACCAAACAGAGTACAATCAGGGAACGGATGTGGAGGAACCCCAGGATTTTATGGAGGTTCAGGAACACAGGAACCTGAGATAGTTGAAATCAATGTGCAGGAGAGGGAGCATCTGCCGTATATTGAGTTGCCGGAATTAGGAGGTAAGTACTTAATCGATACTGGAGCGAGTCGTAGCGTTATTACATCGGATGTTATTTTTAATACTATTTTTGAATTATGTGTTGAACATGAACCGTTTCAAATTGCTACCGCGCATAATGTGTCTTGTCATAACCATGTAGTTTATCTCCCATTACCACCAATTTTTAATACAGATCTGACTCATAAATTTCTAATTTTTGATTTCGATCCCAAGTATAAAGGATTAATCGGATTTGATTTATTAAGATGTCTTAAAAGTAATATCGATCTTAATAGTAACATGTTACGCACAACAAACGCTAATATTCCGATTTATTTTAACCACCCATTACGAAAGATTAAAATCGAACCCAAGTGTGAGAAAGTAGTAACATTTAGAACAAGCTATATTGACGGACAATATATACATAATTCACGATACTGGTCAGAAGGAATCCCCTACAGCTTTTGTAACGGTCAAAGCCGGTTCATTTAAAACTACTGTTATAAATTATACTAATGTAAATAAATATATCCCCAATGAAATCCATATACAACTAGAGACTTACTCTGACACTAAGAACGAGATTGTAGATTTAAACTCATTAAATATTAATATTGACATTAATAAAGAATTGTGTGACAATTTAAATAAAATTCGAACAAGTCACATGAATGAGGAGGAAAACATGAAATAACTAAGCTTTGTTATAATTACCGTGAAATATTTCATTCGGAAAATATACCATTAACATTTACACATGCGGTTAAACACCGGTTAAGATTATCGAACGAAACATCAATCCATGTTCGTAATTACAGACAGCCTCCAAAACATCGTGCTGAAATTCGTAAGCAAGTTGATAACTTACTCGAGCAGGGTATCGTTAGAGAAAGTATATCCCCTTAATCGTGTCCTGTTCATATAGTACCGAAAAAACCGGACGCATCATGTTAAATGTTGGAAATGGAAATGTTAAATGGAGACTTGTAATCGATTACAGACGTTTGAATGATAGGATTGTCGAAGACAAGTACCCACTACCGAACATTCATGACATACTAGACAGGTTAGGACGTGCACAATACTTCACAACCCTTGACCTTGCAAGTGACTACCACCAGGTTGAGATGCATCCGAAAGACGTGAGAAAACCGCACTCACCACGGAGAGAGGCCATTATGAATTTTTACGTATGCCATTTGGTTTAAAGAACGCACCGAGCACTTTTCAACGTTTAATGGATCACATCCTCAGAGGCTTACCCAACGTTTACACATACCTTGATGATGTCATAATCATCAGAACTTCGCTACAAGAACACGTAGAAAGATTACGTCAAGTGTTTGAAAGGTTTAAAACACACGACCTTAAAGTTCAACTCGATAAATCGGAATTTCTTCAGAAACACGTTAACTTCCTTGGACATGAACTTACAGACGAAGGACTAAAACCCAATAGAGACAAAATAAAAGCCGTACTTGATTTTCCCTTACCTCAAAACCAGAAACAAATAAAGTCATTTCTAGGTCTCGTAGGATACTACCGAAAATTTTATCAAAAACTTCGCCAAGCTTACTAAACCCATGACGTTATGTTTAACGAAAGGCGGTAAAGTTATTCACAGAAAAGAGTTTTTAGAGTCATTCCATAAGTGTAAGCAAATATTAACTAACGACCCGATATTGCAGTACCCAGATTTTGACGAGCCATTTATACTAACAACAGACGCATCTGACTATGCGTTAGGCACGGTTTTATCCCAAGGAAATGTAGGATCCGACAAACCTGTAGCGTATGCTTCGCCCACTCTATCAGATTCCGAGTCGCGGTATTCCACCATTGAAAAGAAACTTAGCGATAGTATGGGCCATTAAGTATTTCCGACCTTATTTGTATGGTCGTAAATTTACTATTTATACGGACCACAGGCCTCTAACATGGCTGATGTCGCTCAAAGACCCTAATTCAAAACTGACGCGTTGGCAATTGAAATTAGATGAATATGAATTCAAAATTGTGTATAAGAAAGAACGACATAACACGAATGCAGACGCGTTATCTCGAGCTGAAATATTATACACAGTATGGATTCGCTCGCGGTCAATTTCGAGGATAATGAAGACGATGATATAATTAATAGAATGTTTAATCAAACTTCTACCGATAATAATGATGGCCAGGAAGCAGGCCCTAGCAGTCAAAACTTAAACACAGACCCTGACGGACAGACAAATTTACAACCACCTGAAAATACTGAATCCGATAGTGTAATAGTTGTCACAACAGACGAACAACAGTTAGCACAAATCATTCTCAGCCTGACACCGAAAACAACAGCATTCCCATATTATCTGACGCTATTGACAAACAACTAAAACAATTCCACATAAGATCAACTCCAGGCTACTTACAGAGTAGATAACAGATCAACTAATCAACGTACAGTCATTAAAGATGTATTTATCCCTGTAAACAATACCGAGCAAGAAATAATTAGATTCCTCAAGTAACATACAATAGCCAATCGCATTTTTCACTGTTACTTTTATAACGACGAACTATATTTAGCTTTCTGTAGAGTCTATACAACGGTATTCAATGATAGAGGTCCAAAACTCGTAAGATGTACTACGCGCGTCATATTAGTCGAAAACCAGGCCAAACAATTAGACCTAATTAAAAAATATCATAAAGGGAAGACTGTACAACGCGGTATTTAGAAAACACATAAACAATTGCACAGAAACTATCATTGGCCTAATATGCTACTCACGATTCAAGGATACATAAGTCGATGTGACACTTGTCTTAAGGCCAAGTACGAACGTAACCCATTGAGACCACCTTTAGCGCTAACTGAAACACCCTGTAAGCCCATGGAACATTTATTTATGGACTTATACTCAACTGGAGGAGGTACTTTTCTCACCATTATAGATAACTTTTCTAAATTTGCACAAGCAGTTCCATTAAATGCATCCAGTAGCATACATGTAGCTGAAGCATTATTACACGTAATCTCTGTTCTAGGACTACCCCACAAAATTACGACAGACTCTGACAATAAGTTTAACAATGAGGTCATTAAAGAAATATGCGCTGTACATGACATAAACATACATTTCACAACCCCATACAACCCGAATTCTAATTCACCTATAGAGCGGTTTCATTCGACTATAGGCGAAATAATTAGAATTCAGAAAATGACAAATAAAAATGACCCCATTCAGTTAATAATGAAATATGCAATCATAGCATATAATAATGCTATCCACTCAGCAACAGGCTATTCTCCTCATGAACTTCTCATTGGTCATACATCATCACGAAATCCGTTAGAGCTATGTTTCCCGGAATATTCCTCTAGCTCTAGCTATATTCCTCGGAATTCGTAATTTTAACCTAACACTCCAACCAGAAAAACGCGAATTTCTTAGAAAAGAAGTGACTTATCTAGGGCATATCATTAGCCAAAATGGCGTCCAACCGAATCCAGACAAAATCAAGGCTGTCGCAGATTTTCCTACACCCAAATCTCCTAAAGACATTAAATCATTCTTGGATCTTGTTTCATACAATAGACGTTTCATACAAGACTTCTCCAAATTAGCTAAGCCTTTAACTAACTTGCTTAAAAAGGATGTCTCCTTTACATGGGAAAATACCCAACAACTGTCCTTTGAAACTCTAAAAAATAACTTGTTTCCGCCCCTATCTTAGCTTACCCTGACTTCTCCAAACCATTCATACTTACCTGTGACGCTTCAAATTACGCAATATCCGCCATTCTGTCCCAAGGTCAAATAGGCCAGGACCGACCTATAGCTTTCGCATCCCGTACTATGAACAAAGCCGAATGTAATTATAGGTCACGGAAAGAATGTCTTGCCATAATCTTCGGCACTAAAATATTCCCCCCTTACCTATATGGTAATCGTTTCTCTGTTGTAACTGACCATAAACCCTTGCAATGGCTTTTCAATTGCAAAGACCCCGGTTCGAGACTAGTTCGTTGGCGACTCAAGCTAGAAGAATTCGAGTACGATATAAAATATAAAACGGGTAAAGTAAACTCGAATGCCGACGCCCTTTCTCGCTTTCCTGTCAACCCAGTTCAACCAGAAAATATCCCTAATCCTGAAATTGAAATGGAAAAAGAATCATCTCAGACGATAGATAAAGACCTCATGGATCTCTTAATATCTCCACCCTCATCCAGAGGAATTAAATGAACCTACCTCGGATCCCCTTGCCCTGAACGAGGACGATTTACCTCCGTTGCCTGAAATAGAACTTAATATTAAATCTCCTGAAATCCTGGATGAAAATATAAAGAACCTACCTTCTTCTAGAAACCTTCCAGTTTCAGACGATCCAACTGAGACCACACCGGTTCAGCATCCAGATAGTAACATCGAAAGCAACGATGAATTAATTGACTTACCCGACAATAATTACCCTGCTTTTCTAAAAGCTATAGCACAAAAAGATAATATGAATTTTAATACTGCGATTCATGAACATAACGAAGACATAACCAAATCCAAATTTAAAACAATTATTTTGCCCACTTCTATAGACTTAGATGATTCAAACCCATATGTCCAAAATATTAAAGATAACATGTCCAATAGCTCAGAAATAATTAATAAAGAAAGATCACTAAACTCATTCATTTCCTTCGAGAATAAAGATAAGACATACTACTTCCTATTTTTCAAGGTCCATCATTTTGACAAATCCAGTTATCCTGACATTTATGAAAGTCTCAAAACAATTAGAAATGAATTAGTTATTAAACTCGATTTGGAATCAAACCCTGATCTGTATAACGGATTTTAAAAACCCATTTGACACTCATCAATATATTAAGATATATAATATGTTCCTATATTTGTTTAACAATAGCAACATAAGTGTACATATATATAAAGATTCGATCATATACCCATCCTTATCTGAAATTCCTAAAATACTCAGAGAAAACCATGATATTCCAATTGCCGGACATCTCGGTAGCAATAGAATGGTCAAACGTATCGAAGAGACCTTCTATTGAAAAAACATGCGAGCTGACATTGAAAATTTCGTCAAGAAGTGCACACAATGTCAGACCAACAAAGCTCTCAGACAAGTAAATCGAGCTCCTATGCAGATAACAAGCACGTCAACCCAACCTTTTCAACGTATATCTATAGACATAGTTGGGCCATTACCTGAAGCAGGACCAGCCAAGTTGAAATATATATTGACCATTCAAGATGACTTAACAAAATTCTCGTCCGCATATCCGATTCGAAGTACTACTGCGGAAGAAACTAGTGAATGTTTACTTCACTATATATCCATCTTCGGCATCCCAAAGATGATCCTTACAGATCAGGGTACTAATTTTACATCCGGTCTATTTTGCAAAACCTGCGAATTCCTTAAAATAAAGAATCTCTGGTCTTCTCCATACCATCCACAGACACAAGGTGCCCTTGAGCGTAGTCATTCGACCCTTAAGGAGTATCTTAGATCTTTCGTAGATGAAGAACAGTCCAACTGGCGTCGATATGTATACACGGCCATGCTTACCTATAACACATCCGTCCACTCTACAACCCATTTCACACCATACGAATTAATATTCGGAAATAAACCTGTCATCCCAAACTCTATCTATGATGAAGCCCCTGGAGCGACGTACCCAGACTATGTCCGTATGCTCCAAAACAGTTTAAAATATTCCAGAGACAAAGCGTTAGAATCTATAAGAAAATCCAAGGAGTTGTCCAAAACATATTATGACTCTCGCACTCGTCCTGCGAAATACAAAATCGGTGCTTTCGTATACCTAAAAATCACTTAAGAATGCGTCAAGCACTATCACCACAGTGGAAAGGGCCTTACAAGGTAGTTAAAATCAATGGAAATAACACATTGACTTTGCTCATTAATCGCCGTCATATTACTCATCATTACGACCAAATAAAACCGGCTTAAACAGCCCAGTAGTTCAAAGAATGAATTTTTATTTAAGTTAAACTTAAGATAGGTTATTTTTACAGTTCGGCTCAGAGTCAACCCTACCAGAGTTTCGTCGAGCCAATTAACTCCATTTCCGGACTATACTTCGATTATTTAGGAAAATTAAGATAAAAAAATATGGAATTGAATGTAATTATACCCATAGATATATCCCATTTCAAACCACATATACAAAATATTGAATCAGCTCTTTTTAATATTAAGATTAATACCATACTAGAATTGTAGAAGTTATTATGAATTGTTATAATGACCTTAAACCATTAACAGTGCGTTTCCATGATATGAGTAGAGACTTTACAACGATTTCACATTTAATTGATAACAGAATAAAACGTTCCGCTTGGATCGGTGGTGCAGGTACAATGCTAAAAACAATATTTGGTAATTTAGATGAAAACGATGGTTTACAATATGATGAAGCCATTAGGACCTTACAACTTAATGACAAAACGATAGCCTCATTAATGAAACAAAACATACTGGTAACAACGTCAGTGTTAACCCAAAATAATATTACTCTAACCAAAATAAAAGAAAATGAAATTCATGTAAAGAAAGCCATTGACCAACTCAGTAATGCAATCGAAACATCTATGCTAACCTTATCCTTTCAATTAATAGGAGTACAAATAAGTTTCCGCCGTTTTATTGTAGATGGCGCGGCACGGAGTTTCGGTTAGCTTTCGCAGATGATAACCGGCTAAAAAAATAGTTTGGACATTCAAGAACACCATAACCTATTAATATTACTGATTTTATATTGGTAAAATATAATTTTTATAAGTTGAAAATGTCAAAATTTGAGCCAAGTAAGCGTCATTTGCGGGAAATATTACTTTACTTCTTTAATTTAACCCTAGATAACTAAACTATTTTCATTGTTACATTATTACTACACCTTCGTCCAACGGACTACGGAATAAAACAATGAAATATAATAAAAAATATTTAATTAAGATAATAACTTGTTTCATCGCACAAAAGTAAGGATTATAATGAACAAATTAAGTACTAATTAATGTTATAATATCAATTTACACAGTGACCACACATACCAACATTTTGTGGACCACAAACAGCTTTTCTACATCTGGTGCAACGGTGCTTGGTCATTCTCCGGGCCTTTGATGGACATAGGTAGCAAATTTTACGCGCGTTTGACGAAGAAGGAACAGGAGCTTCTATTGTTGAAGATTCGCCAAGAATATCCTCAATCATGACCCTTATATTACGCCCCAAAACTCACAGTCTGTTATCGTTGCCGAAGCCAGGGTTCCATTAGCTGATCTCCTAACTTCATTACAAAATCGCCCCCAGTCATTGGCTTTTTCTTATTTCTTATGTTGTTACAGACATGAATAGCGTAAGAATTAATAGAACATATATTGAGAATGTTATAAAAGTTACACACCGGCCATCTCTTGGTTTCCCGGTTAGAGCTTATATTTGCGCACATTTGATCGACAGTGTCCACTGCACCTTTTGTGCTATTATAAAAATGTTTTATTTCTGGTTTTCATGTCGTTTCATTAATAATAGGTTGATCACGAATAGTTGACAATAAAAATACAACTTCGTTGGATTTGGCGTTTAATGAAACTAATATATTTCTCTAAAATGTCGTCCGTTTCCGATGTTCAGCTGTCAGATCTCTCCTTCGATTCGCTTTCCGATGCTGACTCCAGCCAATGACGAATCTGATCCTCTTGATTCCTCAAATACATCTAAAACAAATATAAAAAAGTGAAAACATCTCTACATTTCTCCGTACCGTGTATCTAAACCGAACCAAAAATTTACTTACTACTAAATTTTGCATTAAACTTTCTATTTAAATCAATCCAACAAATTAAATTAGAAATGTAATAAATACTATTCTACATTTATCGATAAAAAGCAGATCTACAATATGTAAAACAATAAATATAAGAATTTATTAATGTACGTACCGTAACAATAAAGTTGTTGTTATTACTAAACCTTCGTCCAGTGGACGACGAAAAGGTCACAGAGCAAGTCCTATGATGCGCGTGGACCCAATAGTGTCACGGGCTGCACTGTTTACAAATACAAATTAGGAAGGTAATGAAAGAGTCAAGGTCAGGGGACGGAGCGAAGTAGGTGATTTCGAATTTCGTTAAGTGGCACGTCGTCGCCTCGACGAGTGATTAGTTATAAAGGGTTAAAGAAATCTGCTGCTGGGGCGCATAAATTGCTCGTAGAAGCATATGGTGAGGGTGTTTTGAGTGAGAGAACGTGTCGAGAGTGGTTTCAAAAGTTTAAAAACGGTGATTTCGACGTAGAAGACAAAGATCGCAGTGGAAGGCCAAAAATCTACGAGGATGCAGAATTGGAGGAATTATTGGAGGAAGATTCATCTCAAACACAGAAAGAATTTGCTCTAACATTAGAAGTCACTCAGCAAGCAGTTACACATCGTTTAAAATCATTAGGAATGATTCATAAACAAGGACATTCGGTTCCCTACGAATTAAAGCCGAGAGATATTGAACGCCGACTATGCTTAGGTGAAATGCTGCTAGCTAGACATAAAAAAAGGGTTTTTTACATCGTATCATAACTGGTGATGAGAGGTGGATACATTATGACAATCCAAAAAGAAGAAAATCATGGGGATTACCTGGTCACGCGTCAACATCAACAGCAAAACCGAATATTCACGGAAAAAAACTTATGCTGTGTATTTGGTGGGATCAGCTAGGTGTAGTGTATTATGAGTTGCTTAATCCGAGCGAAACAATTACTGGAGCCCTCTATCGAACACAATTGATGAGATTGAGCCGAGCTCTGAAGGAAAAACGCCCTCAATACTACTCTAGACACGAAAAAATTATTCTTCTGCATGACAATGCTCGTCCACATGTTGCAGCTCCCGTGAAAAAGTACTTGGAAACACTTGATTAGGAAGTGTTACCCCACCCGCCGTATTCACCAGACATTGCACCGTCCGATTATCACCTGTTCCGGTCCATGGCACATGATCTGACGGCGCAGCGGTTCACATCTTATGAGGATATCAAAAATTGGGTTGATTCGTGGATAGCCTCAAAAGACAAGGAGTTCTTCACACGTGGGATTCGAATGCTGCCTGAAAGATGGGAAAAAGTGGTTGCAAGTGATGGGCAATATTTTAAATAAATTTATATTACCGTTCTTCTATAATAAATATTTAATTTGTGTTAAAAAACGGCAGAAACTTATTTGTACTCCTAATAGAAGACATTATTAACGCCATTTTATTCAGCAGTCAAAATATCTTACATCCAACAATAGCATCACCCATACAACTTCACCAAGAGTTTGCCAATAGTTACAGGTACCTACCTAATGACCTCGAGCCGCTGTATCTTTAGACATAAGTTCTATTCATGTTATTTTAAGAATTTCTAGATTAAGCTGCTTTTATGTTAGTGATAAGATAATATTTTTATTACAAGTGCCAATGGTAAAAACCCAAGAATATATGTTGTTCCATAATATTGCATTACCAACCCCACATGATACCTTGAACCCGAACACTTTTAGTTTAATTTTACCAGATAATAAATACATAGCAATGACGAAAGACAAATCCCTCTATTGTACTTTAAATAGTCTAGAAATTTGTAAAACAATCACTACCGGAAACTATATCTGTGACATTGAAAATGTGTATTCTACTGATTCCAAACATGCATGTGAAAGTGAGCTTGTTACAAAAGTAATTAAAGTAACCAACCCTATGCCATACAAAACTGTTAATTGGGAATGTGAATATCTGGAAACCCCTTATTAATAATAAATGGATCTTTGTCCATTCAGAATCAATAGAATGTTTAAATTCTAAATTACAAGAACTTACTATTTCAGGTACGGGAATACTTAATATTCCTAAACATTGTGTCGTTTATTGTAAGACGTAGTAGTCTTATATCTAAACATAACACTTTTAATGTAACTTCACCAATCAGGCATTTTCAAGATTTATAATAATTAACGATTAATAACACAGGCACACAAAAAAAAAAAAAGTCATGAACCAGAGGGGAGACCCCATTATTCTTAGGTTTTTGGGATCGCTGAAACCGAATATGACAATAAAAACTAATTTTAAATGCCAGTTTTCCCGCTAGCACCCCCTTACTACCTCTTAAGGGGTGAAAATTGAAATTTTTGTATAAAATCAAGATAGATGTCTATTTCTACGTTTTTTGGGACGCTGAAACCGAAAATGATAATTAAAAATAAATTCATGACCACTATCACCCCCTACCACCCCTTACGGGGGGTGAAAATTTAAATTTTTCTAGAAAGTCAAGATAGATGTGTATTTCTACGTTTTTTGGGATGCTGAAACCGAAAATGATAACTAAAAATAAATTCATGACCACTATCTCCCCCTACCATCCCTTACAGGGGGTGAAAATTTCAATTTGTCTATAAAAACAAGATAGATGTGTATTTCTACGTTTTTTGGGATGCTGAAACCGAAAATGATAACTAAAAATAAATTCATGACCACTATCTCCCCCTACCATCCCTTACAGGGGGTGAAAATTTCAATTTTTCTATAAAATCAAGATAGATGTGTATTTCTACGTTTTTTGGGATGCTGGAACCGAAAATGATAATTAAAAATAAATTCATGACCACTATTACCCCCTTATCACCCCTTACAGGAAGTGAAAATTTAAATTTTTCTATAAAATCAAGATAGATGTGTATTTCTACGTTTTTTAGGAGGCTAGAACCGAAAATGACAACCAAAAGTGATTTTGATACCTCTTTTACTCAATACCACCCCCTAACCATCCCTAATGGGGGTTTCAATTTTGTATAAAATCAAGATGTATGAAGAAATTTTAACGATTTACAGTAAGTGACATGTTTATCAAACTAGTTTGAGGTTACTCTCTCTCTCGCTCTTATATTAGACATTCAAATGCTTTATCGATCAGAAGTATCTGATATATATTCATGATTTAACTCTACTCTAATCCTGATGGAACCTTACATCTTGCTCCTCACTGTAGTCTCCTAAATTGTATAGTCCCTTCTATTTTGGAGGCATAGAATTAGGTTCAGCATCTTTTAGTCTCCTAAATTTTCAGGAAAATAGTAACAATTCTATTTCGGAGGCATAGAATTAGGTTCAGCATATTTTAAGCGTTTTACAACTGCCGGATGGATAACAGTATAAGTAGTATTAAATAGAAAGCAAAAAAAAAAAACAAAAAGTGAAAAAACTTGTGAAGAATAGGACAAAAATCATGATTCAGTCTTAAGGGTTGGTGAGGGGTGTTAATGGGTGATAGAGGTCTTAAATTTTATTTTTAGTTATCATTTTCGATTCCAGCATCCCAAAAAACGTAGAAATATACATCTGTCTTGATTTTATAGAAAAATTGAAATTTTCACCCCCTGTAAGGGATGGTAGGGGGAGATAGTGATCATGAATTTATTTTTAGTTATCATTTTCGGTTTCAGCATCCCAAAAAACGTAGAAATACACATCTATCTTGACTTTATAGAAAAATTTAAATTTTCACCCCCCGTAAGGGGTGGTAGGGGGTGATAGTGGTCATGATTTTTTTTTAATTATCATTTTCGGTTTCAGCGTCGCAAAAAACGTAGAAATAGACATCTATCTTGATTTTATACAAAAATTTCAATTTTCACCCCTTAAGAGGTAGAAAGGGGGTGCTAGCGGGAAAACTGGCATTTAAAATTAGTTTTTATTGTCATATTCGGTTTTAGCGATCCCAAAAACCTAAGAATAATGGGGTCTCCCCTCTGGTTCATGACTTTTATTTTTTTTTTGTGTGCCTGTGTAATTAACGATTCCTCTTGTAATATAAATAAAATTAATAAAAATGTCAATAATATATCCACAGTCGAACTAAATAACATAGATCTAGATGACTTTCATACTAATTACAATATAAAGATAAAATCTATTTTAGATAGCCTTGAACCCATCGAACACCCACCAACTCCACATATTGTTACGTATGGGACACACTATTCGATCTTAACACTTGTAAGTATAGTTCTTATATTCCTATTTGTTATTTACTTAGTGTATAAGAAAATTTGTAAATCTCACAACCGTTTATGTAAAACTAAAATAAATAAATGTGAAGTCTCATCTCAGCCTCAGCCTATTCTAGAAATGACAGATATACAAACAGATTCTGAAATCACTCCTAGTACTAGTAATTTTGCTCCAATAAGAATTAACATATAACAGAGACTTTGATTTTACCCCAAATTCTCCTCTAAAAGGGGGAGGTGTTATATCCCTTAAATATATAGGTTTATGCTGAAGATAACCAAAAGCCGCATTAGTAGTTTAGTTATAATTGTTTATCGTATTCTTAACATATCATGTGTCAATATTAATGTATAAAACTAAAGTATAAGTCAGTGTGCATTCATCTCTCTTCCGGAACGGTTGTGTTAAATCTTAAGTCATAAGTGTAATAATTAATCCTTTTAATTTGTGTGTGAAATCACCTAAATAAATAATATAGTTTTTTTTTTAAACTTAATTCGAAGGACCCGTATAACAGAACGTTTGAGTATTGGTACACAGACATGAAGATCAATATCCCCATATATTTACGTATTTCAACGTCAGTTACACAATCAGGACGATCTGGTTGCTTTTGAACGGAGTATCTGTTCGATTCTTCAGTTATATTGTTGATGAAATCCGGAGTAAAATAATAAAAGAATTGAAAAGGCGTTTCTAGAGTCATTATTGATGCAGGAAGATCATTACAACCTTGAAATCGAATATTATCTTCTTGGGATATAAGTAACTGCTTTTTCCATATAAGCCTTTGCACATCAATAGCTTCATGAATTGATTGGCTACCACTACTAGTATTATTGTGTATACCTGGCACAGGGTCTTCAATTAAAGGAGGATCTTCTATCAAAGGAGGGTCTTGCACATCGGCTTGAGGTTCAAATTGCTCACCATCATCAATTACCGCTCGCAGCTCTACAGTAGTTAGAATTTCTTCAAAATCGTTTTCATCTACTTCGTTACCGTCGTCGGATAAGTAACCATCTTCTAACTGGCTTAAATAATCTTCAATATCCTTATCGGCAATTCTTTTACGTTCCATTCTAAAACAAAATACATAAAAAGCTCAAGCCCGCAACCAAGCGAAAATGTAAACAAGTCAAAGTCCCAAATGCATGATGTCTCATTTTTGATACAAGCAAAAGAAATGCTTTTATTATTTATAATATAAAATTCGAATGTAAAATATTATGGTACCATGCAATCAAAGTACTTACCTACGATAAAATATTTTTTTTATCTGGATTAGCTTCAAGATTCATTCAATAACACCTGATGAAAACTTTCAAATTCACTTATTGTTGAAACTTGTAACTGACAGCGAACAATGACATATTAACGCATCATAAAATGGCGGACCAATCACAATGCTTTACTTTTTCGTTCAGAAACTACTATTAGTTTATATTATAAGTCAAAATTATGCGTAATAAAAATTTTAAGGGCTCTGAATCGTGTAAAACTTTCTGTTTCGTTTTTGATACAATATGCATTTAAAGGTTAAAGCTTCCGAAACGTCTACTACGTAACGCAATCAGAACGTATTCAAAATTCTTATCGGAATAAAATAGAATACAATTTATCCTTAGTAAATAGAAAACTTTCATTTATGATTCCCCGGAACATTAGACGTAAACGTGGCCTTATAGACGGGTTAGGTTCAGTTGTAAAATCGATAACTGGAAATTTAGATAATCAAGATGCTTTAAAATTTGAATCTGAAATTTCAACTACAAGAAATAAAATAGCTTCTATTCAAAATTCGGAGAAAAAGACATTAATTATTGCAGAAAATACTGTAAAAGAATTTGGTAATCAATTAGATAAGATTAACGACAATCAGAGAAATTTAGTTACATACCATCTGATCAAATTTGACCCGGACTGGTTAATTTAAACTGCGCTAGTAAACCAAATCAGTTTAAGTTTTTTTTCCTAGGTTGGTACAATCTCGTTTGATATTTATGCGAAGTTTGAGAGGGATACATTCATTAGTCTGGATTTGGCATCCATTAATTTACGACTTGAAAAGTTTGTCTGGCGATTTTTACTATGGAAAAAAAAAATTAACGAGTTTGCTTGAAAATTTACGTTTCCAGTGGAATTACGGCTACAGACTTATTAAAAATGTTGCAAAAGTGTTTTGGGGAGTCTACTCTATCAAGAACGCAAGTATTTGAGTGGCATAAAGCATTTAAAGAGGGTCGCGAGGTCGTTGAAAACTTACCTCATGCGAGTCGTTCATCTACCTCTGTTAACGACGATAACACCGAAGAAGTAAAGAGAATTGTGCTCGAGAATCGTCGTATGGGCATTAGAGAGATAGCAGAGGCTCTTAACATCTCTTATGGATCGACTCAACACATTATGGTTAATATTTTGGGTATGAAGCGAATCGCTGCCAGACTCGTACCGAAGGACCTGAATTTTTTGCAAAAACAACGTCGAGTAGATGTTGCAAAAGAGATGCTTAGCAACGTAGCTGAAGACCCTACATTCATCAAACGCATTATTACTGATGACGAGACGAGACGTTATGAATATGACGTTGAAACTGCCCAACAATCTAGCGAATGGCGTGCCAAAAATGAGCCAAAACCGAAAAAACCACGTCAAAGTCGGTTGAAAATCAAGGTGATGCTGATCGTTTTCTTCGATTACTATGGTGTGGTTCACCATAAATTTGTTCCAGAGGGTCAAACGATTAATAAGGAATACTACTTGGCCGTTTTGAGGCGCCTACGTGAAGCAATTTGTCGTAAATGGCCGTATTTGTGCGCAGACAATTCATGGATTTTTCACCACGCTAATGCGCCGTCACATTCCAGCCTGATTGTGACTGAATTTTTGGCCAAACACCAAACAAATGTCATCGCTCAGTCACCGTACTCACCAGATTTGACTCCCTGCGATTTTTTCCTGTTTCCGAAACTTAAATATTCACTCCGGCAAACGCGCTGTTATACCCATGCCATGTAGGCTGAATAGCTGATAGTTACTTTGACATCAGCACTATCTAATGTATTAATATAACAGGATGACCATTTTAATATTAAGGAGCTCAGTCTATTTCGAATCTCAGTACGAGTTGGTCATAATTCCATTTCTTTTACTATTTCATTTTTCTATATCATTTTACTATTTCTAACAAATGTATTGAGAGTTTTCTTTTATAATAAACTATTATTTCTAGTGTTAATTAAAATTTCTTTTTAAAAACCTCCTACGAAACTCTCGTATAACATTTTGGTGGCAGCGGTGGGATGCGAAAATCCTTAAATACCCGAATACGTCTTCGAGAACTCAGTGTTGTGAAATAAAGTGTATTGAACATTGTCAGAGAACTTAATCCCGACTCCAGTGAATTATACAAAGAGGCCATTGGCGAGAACAGAAAATAAATCAAAACATCTGCACAGCATCATCGCAAGAGATCACCATGTTCTTCACTACGTTTGTTTGGTTCATCTATCATCTGTGAGTGACTTTTCTTTAAACATAAGCTAAACTCAGAGTCTCGTCAGTAAATTAATTAATTCATTTTCTAAAATATTTCTAAGCCTTTTAAGCATCCAATTTCTTAAGTGTACATGTACAATTCATAGAAGCGATAAGAACATTTGTAAAGATAAGATCGTATATCATAGAGGTGGCTTCTGTACATTATTTTATCATTTCAAATTAATTATATTTTATTATAATGACTTCAAAGGAAGAAAATTCTAGTGTCTCTAGGACTGCCTCGTCGCGTCATGAAATAGATGAAAAGGTAGAGTTGAATGTTTTATTAAAATTTATAAATATCTTTGATGGGACGAGAGAAAAATTAAATCCTTTTGTTTCCAACTGTCAAAATGCTTATAACTTGGCTACAAAAGCACAAAAACCAATTTTATTCAAATATATACTGAGTCAATTGGAAGGCCGCGCTGAATCTATATGTAATATTAAAGAATTTGAATCATTCGAACAGTTTATTGATTTTATTAAACAACAATTCGGGGAAAGAAAACACTACGCACATCTACTGTCAGAATTGCAGGAATGCAGACAAAGTTCAATAGAGACAGTAAATCAATTTGCTTTACGGATAGAAACATGCTTGTCTAAACTCCTTACTGAAATTAATATTTCAATACCAACGAAACGAAAGACAGAACTTACAGGCCGTATAGCAGCCATGGAGGATCTCGCTCTCCATACCTTCTTGATTGGTTTGCATCCTCGATTGTCACAAATCGTGAGATGTCGTGAGCCTGACTCACTCAACTCTGCTGTGAGTTTTGCAGTAGCAGAGGAAAAAAATCTTTTAAGCATCAATAAAAGAGCAATTCAATCAACCCAAAGTAATACTGATAGACCTAGATTTTCACCCCGTAGAGATTTCCAATCCAGACAAAATCAATCTTCTAGTTCAAATTATAATCGCGCAGATAATAATAATTTGACGTGCCGCTATTGAAAGAACGTAGGACATACAATAGAAAATTGTCGCAAACGCCAATACAATAATAACAGAAATCAATCTAATGCCTCAAATTCTCAAAACCCTCATAAGAGTCCTAATAATGGTACAACTCAAAACTCATCACGCAGAGTTTTCAATATTATTAATGAGGATATCGGAATTGATGAAACCGATAATTTAAACGTCTAAAATTTCCCGTTAAGTATCGCCCGGGAAATTATTCAAGTAAACAAAAAGTCGATACCAAACAACCCACTGTATCCGCTGTATCCGCTGTTTCCACTGTACCCGCTGTATCCGCTGTATCCACTGTATCCGCTGTATCCACTGTATCCGCTGTATCTAATTCATCCACTGTATCCACTGTATCCGCTGTATCTAATACACCCGCTGTATCCACTGTATCTGCTGTATCTAATACACCCACTGTATCTGCTGTATCTAATACACCCACTGTATCCGCTGTATCCGCTGTATCCAATACACCCGCCGTATCCGCTGTTTCCACTGTATCCGCTGTATCCACTGTATCTGCTGTATCTAATACACCCGCTGAACCCACTGTTTCCGCTGTATCCATTGCATCCACTGTTTCCTCTTTTTCTCATAAACCTATCGTTTATACCGCTACTACTCCTACTACATCCGCCTTACCTACTATGTCCTCTAATTCAAGCACTTCTACAATATCTGTTCCATCTCATACTTCCTGCGAATTGAAGTTGAAAGAAGAAAATAATCTCAAGGTCTACGAAATTAATACCAATTCCAAAAATAGATATTTACCTCATATTAACGTTCTAACATCAGTATCCGAAAAGCCTCTCTCATTCTTGGTAGACACAGGGTCTTCAGTTAGCTTAATTAAACTACATTCAATGATACAAATTCCAAAATTTAACAAAGATATAATATCATTAAGAGGTATTGATTCTGGTGATAACAGTACTACCACATTGGGCAGTTTCAAATTAAATTTACAAGTAAACCCGGATACAATCGTTTCCCACGAATTTCATGTTGTAGAAAATATTAATCTTAATCACGATGGAATCATTGGCAATGATTTGTTTAAAATTTTAGGCTGTCAAATAGATTACTCTAAAGGAATTTTGCAAATACAAAAGGACCGGTGTATACTATTCCTCCTAGATCCGAAGAAGTTATCGAATGTACAGTATGTAATCCAGAAATATTGGAAGGCACTATAATAGATCAGCATATTTCTAAATCTATACTAGTCGCAAATTGTATCGCGAGAGTCAAAGAAAATAAAAGAATAAACATTACCGTTATAAATATCTCTGAAGAACCAGTTACAGTTCATTCTAATCTTAACCTTATTCTAGAACCATTTGAGACTCCATCTATTCTATCTTCTTCTATGCATTCCACACCATTACCATTATTCCATGTCTCGTCTAGAACCAACGAAGTCATCGAGCAGTTGAGAATTTCCCATCTTAATTCAGAGGAGAGACAAGCTCTCTTACGCATATGCTCCAAATACTCGGACATATTTCATTTACCTAATGACCAACTTACCTTTACAACTGCAACTGAACATAAAATCAGAACTACATCAGATATACCTATTCAAACTAAAACCTATAGATTTCCAGAATGTCATAAGCGAGAGGTTGAATCACAAATGAACAAAATGTTAGAACAAAATATTATCATACCCTCCAATTCACCATGGTCCTCACCCATATGGGTTGTACCTAAAAAACGAGATGCCTCAGGGCAACAAAAATGGCGTGTAGTAATTGATTACCGTAAACTCAACGACATAACCATAGGTGAAACTTATCCAATTCCTCAGATAACTGAAATTTTAGATCAACTAGGGAAAAGTCAATACTTCACCACATTAGACGTCGCTTCCGGATTCCATCAAATACCAATTTCAGAGGAAGATGCTCCAAAAACTGCTTTTTCCATTCCACAAGGTCATTACCAATTCACTAAGATTCATAAAATTTGGACTAAAGAATGCACCATCAACTTTCCAAAAATTAATGAACACCTGTCTCTCAGGTCTCCAAGGATCTCGTTGTTTCGTCTACTTGGATGACATTGTCGTTTATTCTCCTGATTTACAAAGTCACATTCACAATTTAACTTCAGTTTTTGAGAGATTAAGAACATATAATTTAAAGTTACAATCCGATAAATGCCAGTTCCTGCGTAAAGAAGTTGCCTACTTGGGCCATAAAATAAATAGCGATGGTGTAAAACCAAACCCAGAGAAAATTAAAGTAATTACTGAATTTCCTATACCTAAATGCCCGAAAGATATCAAATCCTTCCTCGGACTCGTCTCCTACTACAGGAGATTTATTCCTGATTTCTCTAAAACCGCAAAACCCTTAACAGCACTATTAAAGAAAGACGTACCCTTTTGCTGGAAAAATGAACAACAACTTGCTTTCGAAACACTTCAAAATAAACTCATCACCTCCCCTGTCCTCGTTTACCCTGATTTTTCACAACCTTTCATACTCACATGCGATGCGTCTAATTTCGCAGTCTCAGCAATACTATCTCAAGGTCAAATAGGGAAAGACCGCCCTATTGCTTATGCCTCGCGCACACTCAATAAAGCCGAGTGCAATTATAGCATAACAGAAAAGGAATGTTTAGCTATCGTATTCGGAACTAAAGTCTTCAGACCTTATCTTTATGGAAATAAATTTACGATTGTCACTGACCACAAACCATTGCAGTGGTTATTCAACTGTAAAGATCCAGGGTCCAGATTAGTACGGTGGCGTTTAAAATTAGAAGAATTCGAGTATACTATAATTCATAAAAAGGGTAAAATCAACACAAACGCTGATACTCTTTCTCGATACCCTGTAAACCCAGTAGAGACATCTCCTATAACCTTACCTCCAGAACTATTAGACGACTTCGAAAATCTCGTAGAGGATCCCCTTTTGGAACCTCCAGCGCAAATACCATCTCCTCCTAATTTCCAGGGTACAAGAAATCAATCAAATCCCTTACCAATACAAAATCCATTAGCAAATCCAGAGCTAAATCCTAATACAACTCCTGAACTCATCGATTTAGGACCACTTAACCTTAGTCCTAATACTGATAATTTGAATATAACCTTAGATAACCCCTCACCCTTTGAACAAGATACGTGTTTAGATAATAATATATACAACGGGGACTACTCCACATTTTTAAAATCACTTAATAATAAAAATCATGTCTTTAGTACAATTTTAAGAGAGCATAATGAAAGTCTTTTAAAATCTCCACATAAGGTCATTATAGTCCCTACTTCAATTGATTTAGATGAATCGAATCCTTATGTCGATGAAATATTAGCAAATGTCAATAATGTCGAACTCTTATTAAACTCAGAAAAAGAACTTTTCCGATTCCTTAAACTAAATTATCTAGATAAAACCCTTTATTTTATATTTACTAAGGTTCATCACTTTGATGAAACCTCATACTCCGATATATACAATACATTAAAATCAATAAGAGATGAATTACTTAAAATACAAACAGCAGATATTGCCATTTCCGATTTCAAGAATCCGTTTGATAAACATTCTTATACTCTACAATAGAATAAACATTCTTATACTCTACAATAGACTCTACAATATTCTCACATATATATTCCATAATACAAAGATAACTATTCACATACATCTCAATAAAATTATTTACCCATCATTAAGTGAAATACCTAAAATTTTACGTGAAAATCACGATATTCCCATAGCCGGTCATTTAGGAAGTACCAGAATGTTTAGTAGAATCCAAGAACAATTTTATTGGAAAGGAATGAGAAGAGAAATTGAAGACTATGTAAAGAAATGTAAACAATGCCAAGAAAATAAGGCATTAAGAAAAGTAAATAGGGCTCCTATGGAAATAACTACCACTTCTACCGCTCCGTTTCAACGAATCGCGTTGGATATAGTCGGTCCACTTCCCGAATGTGGCTCTGCAAAATTAAAATACATTCTAACACTCCAGGACGATTTAACAAAATATTCGGTTGCTTACCCAATACGCAGCACCACAGCTGAAGAAACCAGCGAGTGTCTCATTAATTTCATTTCTCTTTTTGGTATTCCGAAAACCATATTAACTGATCAAGGCACAAATTTTACTTCCGACCTTTTCAAAAGTACGTGTAAATTCCTTAAAATCAAACAACTTTGGTCGTCTCCTTATCATCCCCAAACTCAAGGTGCCTTAGAGCGTAACCATTCTACCTTAAAAGAATATCTAAAATCTTTAATCAATGACGATCAAGATAATTGGTCAACTTATGTGTATATGTTAGGCCCGAAGACCGAAAACGCTCAGTGGACGGAAAAAACGACCACATCGCGTTCTGGCTGCCTTCAAATGCACAGAACGCGTTCTGGCTACTTTTAAACGCTCGCAACGCGTTTTGGTAATTGTCGAACGGCCAGAACGCGTTTTGTCATTTGTCAAGCGCTCAGAACGCATTCTTGATATTTTACTCGTGTTACTTATCACTCTCTACCTGCGTTCAATAAAATTCAATTTTGTACCAATGAAACAAATGAATTTTTATTGATATTCAACAAGTCTTAAATTTATTATCTGTTGGGTAAATTACCAATTATATTATTAAATTATTGTTTTTCAATTCTCGGAAGAAATTCTTGCCACTTTTACACTTTTATTGTAAAGCTCATAAAATGTGAATGAATAAATTTAAAAAGAAAAGTTTTATTAACATTTTCTGATGTGAGATTCTGTCAACATATGCTTAACAATAGGCCTTTTGTTACTGACTGCAGTAATAAATTTTATTGGTCGCTCGCTGGCTTGACGCACCTGCCAATAAGGATTCATTCATTGAGAACTTTATTGATTCTTTGTAATTTTTATGGTATTTTCGGTGAATTTAGAACAATGCACGTACCGATGACTATATACGATTATAAATTAAATGATTTTAAAGAAGTACAGATTTTGAACTTTTTCTCCATTTACTATCAATATGACACTTTTGTCTAGGGATTAACGTTTCGAGAATATTTCCATAGAATTGCATGTTATAAAACCTAGAAGAGGGAGGGGGGAAAGGGTAGTCCTTTGGGTATATAACAACAATCTTGAGTTAATGAAAAATCAGTACAGTTTTTGTCAGTAAAGTGACAAGATCATTTAGTCGTTGACTAAGCAACTTATCAAAGTCGTTTTAAACGTTACACTTCCGTTAAAATGTCTGATAAATCAGCGAAAGAAATTTTCGAGGAGAAAGTAAAAACAATTATTGAAAATTGTGACGATAGATCAATATTGCTATCTCAGGAAAAGTACAAATCACTTTTAAAAGAAGTTCAACATGCCCAAATGGCGCGCAAAAATCAGGAGTCTTTGACTTCGAAAGACTATAGACGGCTTAAACGTTTCGATATCATGAAGATAAGCGAGACGGAAAAATTAATCAAGAAGCGATCCGTTGACAGTGCACCGATTATTTACTATTGCAGTTCAAACGAGTTGTATGACGCATTAAAAAAAGCTCATGTCGACACTGGTCACAAAAGGACTAGAGGTAAAAAAATAAAGCAAAAACAGTAATAAAATTGAAATGTAAAGCACGCATAATTGAATGAAAAATTCTATTTGTTGTAGTTATGGAAGCTGAACTCAGAAAGAAGTATTGCAACATTACCAGAGAAGTTATTGATGTTTTCTTGTCAACCTGTGAACAATGCCAATTGAAAAAAAAGATGCCGAAAAAAGGATTAGTTGTTCGCCCGATTCTTTCAAATTACATGAATTGCCGTTGCCAAGTTGATCTTATAGATATGCAGTCGGAACAAGATGGCCCTTTCCGCTTCATCATGAATTACCAAGACCACCTGACTAAATTTACACTTCTACGTCCACTCAAAACCAAAACGGCTGAGGAAGTAGCTTATCACCTCGTTGACATTTTTTGCATGTTTGGGGCGCCATTTATACTTCAAAGTGACAATGGCCGAGAATTTTCGAACAAGATCATACAAAACTTGACTGAATTATGGCCTGGAATGAAACTCGTCCATGGAAAACCACGACATTCCCAAAGTCAAGGATCCGTGGAAAGGTCGAATCAAGATGTACGTGACATGCTGGTATCTTGGATGGCTGACAACAAAACAAAAACTTGGTCTGAGGGGTTGCGCTTTATTCAAAGTAAAAAAAATCGTTCTCTCCACGTTGGAATCAAAATGAGTCCTTACGAAGCCATGTTTGGAAGCCCGCAAAAAGTTGGACTTGCCGATTCTCCTTTGACCGAAGACGTTTATTCGCGAATCGAAACTGAAGAAGAGCTCGAAGAACTGTTGAAAAATATAGATCAGGACAATGGTACATCTTTATTTTTATAACGAAAATGATGATTGTTATTATTCTTATTAGTATTATTATTATTATTATTATTATCATTGTAGAACTTCAGCCATTAGACGACATTGAGGATTGCAGTGAGGACAAGGAAAACGTCGAAGACTCAAATAAAGTGAACTGTATAATCTGCGAGAAAGAATCTTCAAGAGCGCACAAATGTTCGGAATGTCACAACTTTGTCCATGCGATTTGTGGGAAGACAACAAGTGAAGGGTTCGGAAAAGCAGTTATTTGCAACATTTGTGTTAGAAAAAGTTCTATTCAAAATGGACAAGGCAATGCGAAAAAGAATTTGCGAAAACAAGCGGATAAAATGTTAGCATTGTCCAATTCGAAATTTCCCCCAGCTGAAATCGGAACTAGTGTCGTAGTAAGAGTCCCCGATGTTGATCGCGGACGATTAGCTCCCAGAAACGTGCTAGCAGTTGTCACTCAGGTCGAATCTTCCGGTCTTTACAAACTTGGTACGAAAAATGGTACTCTCGAACGTCTATATGCTCGCAATGAATTTACAATCGCCGACAGTAATTTCGTTGACCAAACTGAGGTATCTGCAGAAAAAACTATTTCCTTACGATCAGCTTCGGCTTTATCTTCGGGAAGCAAACAAGGCTTTGTTTTTTGTAATTGCAAACGATTCTGTACTGATAAGAAATGCAAATGTCGAAATTTGAATGTAAAATGTAATTCGAAATGTCATTCAAGCAGTTCTTGTAAAAATAAGTAATGTACTGACTTATGTAATCGAAAGTTGAAAAATACTGAGCAATAAATTGATTTATACTAACTAAAAAGACGGTCGAGCAATAATTTTTCCTATATTATTTCATTCATTCAAATTTTATGAGCAATAAAAGTGTAAAAGTGAACAGATAATAAATTTAAGACTTGTTGAATATCAATAAAAATTCATTTGTTTTATTGGTACAAAATTGAATTTTATTGAACGCAGGTAGAGAGTGATAAGTAACACGAGTAAAATATCAAGAATGCGTTCTGAGCGCTTGACAAATGACAAAACGCGTTCTGGCCGTTCGACAATTACCAAAACGCGTTGCGAGCGTTTAAAAGTAGCCAGAACGCGTTCTGTGCATTTGAAGGCAGCCAGAACGCGATGTGGTCGTTTTTTCCGTCCACTGAGCGTTTTCGGTCTTCGGGCCTAACATATACATCAATTCTTACATATAACACAACTATCCACACGACTACTAAATTCTCACCTTATGAATTAGTGTTTGGTTATAAACCATTTATTCCGAACACCATATACGAAGATAATTCCGCTACAACTTATACAGATTATATAAAAAAATTACATCATAAATTAACATACTCCAGGCAAAAAGAAATTAGAAAATATCGTGAAATCCAAAGAATCCTCTAAATCTTATTATGATTCCCATACTAAAACTCCTCCAAAGTACAAAGCCGGAGATTTTGTATATTTGAAAAACCATCTTCGACTCAGAAAAGCATTGTCTCCTATATGGAAAGGACCATATAAAATTATAAAGGTCCATAATAATCACACAGCTACACTATTAATCAACAGAAGACATGTTACTCACCATTTTGATCAATTTAAACCCGCTGAAATCTCATAAGTACTTCTTGTAACATAAATTTGTTTCTAGTTTTATTTCTCCTTGTATTAGAATAAGTTAAAAGTTTAAATTTAAAATGTAATACCTATATTCATCTAATTAATTCTATTTCAGTGTATCGATTAATGCACAGCCAGACCTTGTTCAACCGATAACTTCTAGCTCCGGAATTTACTTCGATAGTGTCGGTAAAATTAGACTTATTAAAGGAAAATTAAATGTTTTAAGTCTTGTAGACATATCTTATATTGACCCGCATCTGCTTAATCTTAACAATACTATTGAAAATCTTAGACATATATGTAAGGAAACAGAAAATTATCAGTGTACACTAAATCTATCTCCCTTTTCTGTCAGGTTTAATGATATATTACGAGAATATGAATCAATTTCTCATTTAATTGCTAAGCGTAGTAAACGCTCTGCGTGGTTTGCCGGAGTTGGTACCGTATTTAAAAAAATTTTTGACACTCTCGATGAAAATGACGCATTTAGATACGATTCTGCTTTTAATTCTATTCAAGAAGATGAGAAAAAACTAGCAAGTTTGATAAAAGATAATATATTAATAATAGTCCGGGAGCCAGTGACAATTTTTCGTCACGAATTTCCTCCCGAGTGAAAATTCGTCAAATGCAATAAGAAGTTGTGTTATGAAGCTTAGCGACCGTCAGCTGCGGCTCTGGTAGTGGGGCAGGCAGTGGCAGCCTCCCACGCACGACGAAAAAAAAAGTTTTTTTAGTCACTTCCTCCCGTTCTAAAATTTCTTGATTAATAGTTTATTTAATATCTTGAAGGAAAAATAAAGTCAGCTGACCATAACATGGCGGATTATACGTCAGCTGGCCGCTTGAATATGAAAAAAAAATGTATATTTTCAATGATTTCCTCTCAACTAAAAATTAAACTGGTGATAGTTTATATGTTACTGTCAATAAAAATTAACGTCAGCTTGCTGTATCTCAGTGGAAAGTTTGTCAGCTGGTAACTTGAAATGTGTAATGTAGCAGCATCTATCACCTACTGAATCTTATCAGCTGACGACTTTTCCCTTGACTTACAGCTAGCTGATTTTTTTTATTATTCACCAGAGTATATTAACTATTCTCTTATAAATTTTCATACGGGAGGAAATCACTTTTCTCTAGTTATCTTCTTTTTTTCACAAATTGAAGTTATATATAAGCCCTTTTTACGTTGTAACTAGATTGTGGATTCAACTTACCCTCTCCAGATGTTATGCTATAGTAGTGCGTAAAATGCTAGAGGTACACTTAGAGGGGGTAAGTTGTACCCATGACTACATACAAAGGCCCTTTGTTATGTATAGTACAGATGGAAGATTCTAGGTAGAAAAGAAATAGGTGGGGAACATAATGCGACTCGAACAGAAAGTGAAAGTTCCATGTTTCACGTGGTCAGTCGAACAGAGTGTTATTATAGTAACGGATAACATAAAATAAAAATGTCTAACGTGATACTTTATTGCGTCTTTTGCAGAAAAACTAACGTTCATTTGAAATTATTTAGTGAAGATAGTTTAAATAAGTGTAGATCTGTATTAACAATACGAAAAGCTAATAATCTAGCCGGTAACAATACTGTGCTTCCTACACAGTCTAACAATTTTCAGCTGTATCACAGTGAGTGTTATCGACGTTATACTGCTTTGCCGCCAAAATATCGGAAAATAAGAACGACATCAGAAGAGACACCTTTAACATTACCGTATGTATATAGATAAAATATTATTTCTTTCAATTATTTCGATTATAAATTTATATTAATTCAATGTAAGAGAACGTATAATATAGTACTATACACTATTTGCCTCATGTTTTCGAACTAGGAAATTACACTATAGACAACGTCTACAGTAAGCATATACACTATACACACTTTTTACTTAAGCAGTAAGTGTATATGTGCGCTGTAATCAAAAGTAACAATAATATAAATCACACTTAATAATAAATAATTTTTTAGGCAAAACGAAGATGACCTTCATGCAAGTGCAGGAACGAGTGGGCTCACAAACACCGGTAATACTCTCTCTGTCTGCCGAGGAATCTGACGTCAGTGAAGTTACCCCAGAGCTAGAGGTTCCCGAAAATGTTACCTTAGCGGCCGAAACCGACACTGCTCCTGAAGATGTTGAAGGTACTGGATGTAAAAATATTTGTGTATGTTTTTTTTGCGGGAAGAGTCGAAAAAAAGTCAAAGGTCGTGAGGAGAAATTATCAATTTTTACTGGAAATGGACGCGATTCAATCCTAAAATTGGCTATAGACAGCAGCGATTCCGTTATGACAAATGAGATTTTGAACTTACCATCAGATAAAGATTTATATTTTCATAAAAGTTGTAAAAATAGTTACATAACTTCACGAGAATCTATTTTACAAGAACAAAAAGATAAAACGGAATGGCATTTCACAAGAAATATCCGAGTAGAGGCCTATGAAGTTGTTGAAAAGTTTGTCGCGGAAAATATTATTTCACAAGAGCAGTCTTTTTTCTTAAAATTTTTAAATAGTATGTTCATCGAGCACTTGAAAGACAAACAACAAGATGTTTCAAATTACATTTTCAAACCATATCATTTGAAAGAAAGACTGCTAAAGAAATTTCCGAAACAAATTAGCATAATCTCCTCTAAAGGGCAAATTGTTGTGAAACCTTTCAAAGGGATTATGATCCAGAATGAAGCAGAAAAACAAAATATTTTAGATGCTGCTGCACGTATTCTTCACGATGAAATAAATGAAATAAAATGTCAGAAGTTACCGGACCAGATTACAACAACAAATCTAATCGATGGCGAATGCGAAATTTCAGAAAAATTTATAAGCTTTTATACAAAATTAATATCTGGTGAAAATTATCGACGGAGGCAAAATATAAGAACAAAAAGGCTAGCCAAATCTTTTTCCGAAGATATAATTTATGCTGTTTTGAATGGTCGAATTAAATCATCGAAGCATATTTGTTTGGGCATGACTTTGAAAAGTTTAACTAACAGCAAAAAAATTATTAATATTGTTAATCGGTATGGTCATTGCTGTAGCTATAGTACGTTGGAAGGCCTTGAGACTGAGGCAACATTCACTTCTTGTGAGCTTGCCGAAATTTGTCCAGAAGGTATTTTACGAACATCTCATTTGTATACTGGAGTTGCATTTGACAACTACGATCGTTTCGTAGAAACTACCACTGGCAATACGCTCCACGATACTGTAGGTATAATTTTCCAAATTACAAACAATACCGTCAGTGAAGAAGCAGTTAATGAAGCAGTAGTCGAAGACGATAATGTACAGCAAGATCTTCAGATGGAAAATAATGTCATCGGTGAAGCAGTAGTTGAGGACGATAATGTGCAGCAAGATCTTCAGATGGAAAATAATGTCATCGGTGAAGTAGACACAGGCACCAATGTGGATAATGTTTCGGCATCTCGATCTCGCAAACACAGGCGGAGTTTTGATATTGTTACTCCAGAGCAACATAGGTTCAACAAAAAAGTGCGACTTATAGAAAGTATGCTGCCATCTGATGCATTATTACAATTAAACACCACAAATGTTCAATCAGTACGACACATTGATTTTGCATGGGTGCTTTCACACAACTTGGAATTGTCAGGTACGCCGATGTGGGTTGGTTATAATAGTTTATTATATGAAGATCAATCTCCCAAGCACATTGTTTGTTATTTAACAACGATCAATTCTTCACCAACCAATAAAGACACAATTTATGAGACTATGATTCAAAGTCAAAAGGTGGCTCTTGAATGCGGACAAAAATACATTGAAGTAACTTACGATCTTGCTATTGCTAAAGTTGCGTTACAGATCAAAAGTACAGAAGCCAACACTTTTGGAAATTTATTCATCCATCTTGGAGCATTTCATATTATGATGGCGTACTTCAAGGCAGTAGGTAAATTTATCGATAATTGTGGTTGGTCAACCATCATGGTTAATGAAGAATTGCTTGCTAACGGATCAGTGAACGGTTTCATTACTGGCAAACATTTTAACAGATGTAAGCGTTTACATCCTTTGATCGCGTTAGCATTGAAAATGTTACATTTTCAACGCTTCATTCATCACGAAAAAATAAATTTACTCGGGTAAATGGGTTGAAAAGCGAATTGTTACAGTTTCGAAAAACAAGGACGTTTGAACCTTCATTGCAAACAGCTGAATTAACGGAAATATTTCATAAATATGAGCAATTTACAGTTGAAACATTGGAAGGCAAACATGGCAAGACACCGCAGTATTACATGATGTATGTAAGATTGATCGATTACTACTTAATGCTTACTTCGAGTATCCGTACCAGTAACTTCGAAATGTTTCAAATGGCTTTATTAAAAATTGTTAATTTGTATTTTACTTTTAATCAACCAAATTATGCGCGTTATTTAGTAAAGTATCTTGATAATTTAATAAAAGTTGACGAGACTCATCCAGGCTTACGTGAAAACTTTGAGAAGGGATCATTTGGTATAAAGCGGACCAAAAAACCTTTTTCGAAACAACCAATTGATCTCACTCTTGAGCAAACAATTAACGCTGACGCTGCCAATAAGCTGACTGGAATTTCTCACGTTACCTATTCGATCTCAGCTAGGCAACGGTGGTGTCGTAGTCATACCATTCGTTCAACAATTATTAGTCATACAATGCAAGAAACTGGACTAAGCGTTGTGCAAGATGTGACAAAAGATCTTAACCGTAGCCAAATAAAAAAAAGTACTGAGCATCTGCACAGATTTATTGACGGTATTAATCGTAATATCAACCCGTTTGATGAGAGTTTGGATAAAGAATGCTTATACAATATTTCTACTGGTGAAGCAGCACCCGAACATATTGAGAAATTCTTACTCAATATTGAGGAAGAAGGTCGTAAGAAACGTGAGGATTTTATATTCAATTGCGTAAATGATCCGGCAAAGTTTGAGCAGGCTATTAAAAGAGTCAAATGCCATACTTTTGTTGATATGACCAAGAAAAAAAAAATTAAAATTGGCCGAGGAGACGTGGAAGTTCGAATGCAGCGAGACTTATTTGGGCAACTACTTCAAATCTCTTTGAAGAAAGAACTTGATTTGGATAAAGTTCTTTCTTATCCGTTAACAACAGTGCCACTATCTCTCTGTCACCTTGACGTCACTATTTGCAAAACAACCAAATCGGCATTGATGGCTTTATTAGAGAAGCAGGAACAATCTGAGCAATCTCAAAGTACTGATATAATTATATACGATGGATATTTCATGCTTTATCAAATGAAAGACGTGCCTCTTAGCTTTGGGAATATTTCCAAAAAACTTCTACAGATGATTTGTGCAAACAGGGCTACGATTATCGTAATTACTTTCGATCGGTATATATTTCCATCAATCAAAGATACTGAGCATAAACTTCGAGGTATGGAGCAAGTTAACTTCCGTATCGATGGTCCTGATCAAGTACGAAAAAAAGAGTTTTCAATTGAGCTGAAAAATATTAACTTCAAGGAAGCACTTATTCAGTTTATTATTGAAAATTGGGAGGAAGATTTTATGGCGCCCTATATGGGCAATAAAACTATTTACGTGAATACAGATGCTTGTTACAGATATATGGTCATTGATGGAAAAGTTGTAAAAACTGTTCAAAATGAATTTTCGTGTCCAGCTCCAGCTCAAAATCCAAGAGTTCACTTGCCAAATGTATAGCTTTAATCGATTAAAAAAGATTAACGACGCTAGGGTTGCGATGTTTCAAAAAACTTATAAGTTTTTGGACAATACTGAAGAATTCAAGCTGCCCAAAAAAGGTATTGACGGTTCTTCGCTACCCCCATGTGAATCGGAACTTTATAATCAATATTTAAGTGCGTGTTACATTGCTCAAATTTGGTCTCATGCACATCTTAAAGTTCCATCAACTGATGAACCTTCAGAACATGGTTGGGAAGAAATTGATAACCGATTTGAATTTCATTGGTTTTCTGAGACTCAGTTACCAACGTCGATTGAGGAGATCACTATTCACCCTGAAAAAGGTATCAATTCTTTTTTCATATTGATCATATTTTACTATACACGCGTACTAATAATTTTTTTTCATCTTTTCACAGATGATAATGATGATGATGACATGATTGCAAGTAATTCCTCAGACAGCGACTCTGACAGTGAATTCGAGAATATTGAAAGCGACTCAAGCCAAAGTGAGAGCGAAAATGAATAACTTGTTATTATTTTTATTCATTATATCAAAATAAAATTTAATTAATTGATAAAATTATGCTATTGATTAATTACTTTAGTTACAACTATATTTTCTTCATTATTAAACGGTATATTTATTATCAACGTACTCAAATCTAATATACTGCCAAACAACTAGAGAAAAGTGATTTCCTCCCGGATGAAAATTTATAAGAGAATAGTTAATATACTCTGGTAAATAATAAAAAAAATCAGCTAGCTGTAAGTCAAGGGAAAAGTCGTCAGCTGATAAGATTCAGTAGGTGATAGATGCTGCTACATTACACATTTCAAGTTACCAGCTGACAAACTTTCCACTGAGATACAGCAAGCTGACGTTAATTTTTATTGACAGTAACATATAAACTATCACCAGTTTAATTTTTAGTTGAGAGGAAATCATTGTAAATATACATTTTTTTTTCATATTCAAGCGACCAGCTGACGTATAATCCGCCATGTTATGGTCAGCTGACTTTATTTTTCCTTCAAGATATTAAATAAACTATTAATCAAGAAATTTTAGAACGGGAGGAAGTGACTAAAAAAACTTTTTTTTTCGTCGTGCGTGGGAGGCTGCCACTGCCTGCCCCACTACCGGAGTCGCAGCTGACGATCGCGAAGCTTCATAACACAACTTCTTATTGCATTTTACGAAATTTTACTTGGGAGGAAATTGGTCATGAAAATCTGTCACTGGCTCCCGGACTATAAGTAACGTCGCACTGGAATCATTTAAGAAAGTAATAGATAATATTAAAAGTAATGAGAACATTCTAAATCAGACCTTAAATAACGTTTTAATTGAAATAAATAATATTACTACATTTTTGAATGGATTGTTAATTGATATGAAAGTCGACTCCATACTTATCAACTTAGAGAGCTCTTTGCTTACATTGTCGTTCCAATTAGAAGACCTTGTTAATGCTATTATTCTATGTAGTCAAAACATCATGCACCCAAACATCTTATCGCCAATTCAACTTTACCGAGAACTCGTAGATAACAGCAGGCACCTGCCTCGAGACACTGAGATTCGTTTAACAATAACTCTAAATAATATTAATTTAATTTTAAGTATTTCTAATGTAGTTTGTTATTACTTTAATTATAAAATTGTGTTTGTTTTACAAATACCTCTAGTATCTCGTGACGAATTTCAATTGTATCATAATTTACCATTACCAATTCCACATGATGTTAAAAACCCTAATACTTTTAGTTTTATTGTACCCTCTAGTTCATATACTGCTATTTCTAAGGATAAAATTAGTTTTTGTAATTTGGATAGTTTAAATAAATGTAAGGCGATAAACTCTGAGTTCTTGCTTTGTGAGATATCTACAGTGCTATTAACAAATGGACACCCAACGTGTGAAAGTGAATTATTAAGGGGGGGGTAAGGTATTTAATTATTTTTTTTTGCATTTTTTTTTTTATTTTCGAAATTCAATCCGTAATATCTGAAGAATATTGTGTTAAAATTTCAAGTCATTTGGAGCAAAATTGACGAAGTTATGAGTATTTTTATACTTGCCGGATTTTTGTACCTATACCCGAACCAATCCGAACGCCCCGACCCGAGCGCGCTATTGTTACCCGGCAAATGTTTCACTCTCTCCCTCCCTTACCTCCCAGTTCCATCTATCGAAATTTGAAGGCAAGGACAAACAGGTTAGATTCATACCTGATCTGTATACTCTGTCAGTGTGGTGTACAAAATTCAGTTCGCAGAAAATATCCTATCGAGCAGACGTATCCACGTGTTCTTATTTGCGCATAATTTCACCTACGTTTTCATTCATTTTTGTTGCTAAATTATTACAAAAATGCCAAAAAAAATTGGAAGATCTGATAGACAATCAACTGGTTCGAGATTATATCGATCCAAAAAAATTTTACCTCCCCACAAACGGAAAAGCGAAGACATTACGACAAGAAGCGCGTCAGCTAAAAAAATAAAAATCACCGTTGAAAATCAAATTAGGGAGGATCTTGAACAACATTATAGGGTAATTGATTTTTTATTGGTCTTTGCAACAATTTCTACGCTAGTGAAGTGTGTGAAGTGTGATGGAAAAATAAATTTTCATTCGACTAAGAAAGAAGGTCTTGGATTTCACATCAAAGTGTCGTGCGAAAGTTGTAAACAAACTACAAACATTCCGTCTAGTGCTCGAATAAACTCTGGTATTTACGAAGTGAATTATCGGTTTGTTTTCGTGATGAGGATATTAGGCCTTGGATTAGTTGGCTGTGATAAGTTCTGCGGCTTGATAGATTTGTCTAGTTCATTTTTATCAAGACCGACTTACAATAATTACGCGAAGAAAATGTGCTCGACTATAAGAGAAGTAGCGAATCGATTTTTTTCATCTGCTACAAAAGAAGAAAGAGCAGCAACAGCCGAAGAAAAAAAAACTGAAGATGCCGACGAACTCAGTGTATCAGGCGACGGAACATGGAAAAAAAGAGGCTACTCATCTTTATTCGGCGTCACCTCGTTAATCGGTTACTTTACTGGTAAAGTGCTTGACATTCTCGTCAAAAGTTCATACTGCCACGAATGTAAAGTTTGGGAACACAAATTGAACTCTGCCGAATACGAAGAATGGCATGAAGCTCATGTAGATACTGGAAACTGTCAGGCAAATCATACTGGCGCACCTGGAAATATGGAGGTCGAAGCGATAAAAACAATGTTTCAACGCTCGGTAAATAATGGTGTACGATATCGCAACTATATTGGCGACGGTGACTCCAAAGCTTACTCCGGGTTAGTGAATTCTAAACCTTATGGTGATGATTTTTCAATAGTAAAAAAAGAATGTGTAGGACATGTTCAAAAAAGAATGGGCACTCGTCTACGTGAAATAGTCAAAAAGACCGTTGTAGATACCGAAACTAAGGCTGGAAAGAAAATCAAAAGAAAGAGTCTGTCTGGTAAAGGGAAGCTTACGGCCAAAATTATCGATAAATTGACGGTATACTACGGATTGGCTATCAGACGTCACTCTGATTCCGTAAAAATAATGAAGAACGCTATCTGGGCAACATTCTTTCACTACAGTTCGACGGACGAGAATCCACAGCACGTAAAATGCCCGAGCGGCGCGGACTCTTGGTGCGAATGGCAAAAAGCTGCAGCTGCTAATGCATTGGATTCGTTCAAACACACATATTGTGCTCTTCCCAAGGATGTTTTGGATGCCATCAAGCCTATCTACGAAGATCTGAGCAAAGATGCCCTCCTGGAACGATGTGTCGCGGGCTTCACGCAGAACAACAATGAGAGTTTGAACCAACTTATTTGGAAAATCTCACCGAAGCACTTGAGTGGAACCTCTGTCGTCGTTGAAATTGCAGCTTATGTGGCAGCCAGTGTCTTCAATGAAGGTTCGTTTGCTTTACTCACCTTCATGCAAGACATGGAAATCAGTTGTGGATCAAGCGCTCATGACTGGGCGCGATCCACTGACTCCATACGCATAAGCCGAGCAGAGCAGGAAGCTGAACGACAAACCAAAGAAGGCAGGATTCTTCGTAGGCAGGAGCAAAAAGATGCATTAGATATCATCGATGATAGCAACATCCTCTATGGACCTGGCATTGATGACTCAGTGTGAGGTATGTCGATAAAATTCGCTTATAAACGTTTTAACTGGATTTTTTTGTGATTAAAACTTCAAAGCGTTTTTCCCACAACTCATGTTTTCAAAGTCGGTGCCCCCGATAACTCCAAAACTACTGCACCGATCCTTTTGAAATTTTAAACACTATTTCTGTACATCATTTACGAGGTAGCGCTGTCGAGTTTTTTTTTTTTTATTCATAATTTTGATTTTGCAATAACAAATTAGCCGATTTTTTCCCACAAAATTGTGTTTTTCACTTCAGTGTTCGAAAAAATAAAAAAAAAATTTGAAAAAAAAAAACTCGACAGCGTTACCTGGGAAAAACTATTATCTAACGAATGAACTTTGATTTTTTGATTTCAGATGATCCAGCACCAAGTTATGAGGGGCACCGCAATTCAACTTTTTTTCGAGACGCGTCCGAACAATTGCTGCCATTGCCGTATTTTTTAATATTTCTTTATAAAAATTTGATGAAACATTCTTCGAATGTCATACTTTAATGTACCATTGGTTGAGTAAATAAATTTTAACTGTGTCGTCAGAAAAAAAACCACGAAAACATGGCTTTTTTTGTACGATTTGACCTTACCCCTCCCCTTAACGAAATAAATAAGTGCTCTTCCTACCTAAACAGTGCAACACGAAAACAGTAATTGGTGAATTAGACATATGGAAACCTTTAATCAATAATCGTTGGATTTTTCAGACAAAACCAAGTAAAGTTTCCATCGATTGTGTCACTTCTGAACTTTCGGAAATAAATGTATCTGGTACAGGTATTCTACAAATGTCAGAGCAGTGCACAGCATATACTAAGAATGTCAAACTCCTGTCATCTGGCAGTATGATTAATATCTCGCTACCTACCCCTAAGTTAGATTTTAATATTATTAATGACTCATGTTGTAATTCAATAAATCCTAATGTACTTAATTTTAACCAATCTTTTATAAAATTACGAAATATCGAATTAACAGATTTACCTAAAATAAATAAAGGTGGATTTATATTTGTCTGACGTGTCGTGTCAGAACGGTATCGGTTCTATACATTTAGTATGGTAACGTTTATACTAGTAATGCGTGATGTGTTGTGATGGCTTGTGTTGTGTCGCATCAGAAGCGATTCCGATTTAGTCAGAGAGGTCGGGTGGGGGAAAACGAAGTCTTGACACGACAGACGAATGTGCAAGGGCAAGTGTTGTGTTGTGTCGTGTCAGAGACCCCCGTATTTGGTTCACTTTCAAATATGGACGACTTAATTGAAATTGTACGACAACATAATGTGATTTATGATACAAAATGTAAACAATATAAAGATCAGTCTATCAGGACAGCTGTTTGGGAGGAGATAGGAGAACAATTAAAACAACCTCGTAAGTATTTTCACTGTTTTATTCACTATACCTAATTAACTCGTGTAATAGCTTGCATTTGCCATGGCACTTGTCCTTCTGGACTTAAAAAATAATTTTTAAACGCCTCGCGAACTTGAATAGCTTCTCGAGTCGGATTTCTATTTATCGGTCCAATATCTATCAAGCCGTTACTGTCCTCAATTCCGCTTTCATCTATAAAGTTTTCTTCTCTTTCCTGTGTATTTTGGGTTAGAAGGTTATGAAGACAGCAAGCAGCAAGTACGATTTTGTCCACTACGTTTGGCTGCACTAGTAAAGGTCCTTGAAACACTCTAAATCTTGCTCGTAATATACCAAATGCATTTTCTACAGTGCGACGAGCACGTGATAAACGATAATTAAATATTTTATTTGCATTATTGTTAACTAATTTAGCTTTACTGTACGGTTTTAACAAATACGTTTTTAATGGGAATGCAGCATCTGCCACAATAACGTAGGGTAAAGGCTCAGTATTTTGATTTAATGGTTTATTCGGTGGCACGTTTAATTGATGGTTTTCAAACATTTTTCCCATTAATGATTCTTGGTATATGCCACCATCATTATTGCGGCCATACGCTCCTACATTTATCGTAATAAATTTATAATGAGCGTCAACCAGTGCAAGCAGTACAATAGAATGCTCGTTTTTATAATTATAAAAGGTTGAGCCTGCATTTATGGGACATATTATGGTTATGTGTTTCCCATCCATTGCTCCAATGCAGTTTGGAAAATGCCATATATTTTTGAATTCTTCCGCGATTTCTTTCCATATTTGTTCTGTAGGCTGAGGCATTACAATAGGGGCTAATTTTTTCCAAATTGCATTACATACTTCTTCGACTATTATCTTTACTGTAGAAAATCCCATCCGATAATTAAATCCTAAAGACCGAAAAGAGTTGCCAGTTGCTAAAAATCTGTAAATATAAAAACGCATAATTTAATTTTGTTTCAGCGGAAAAATGCAAAGATGAGTGGGATAAATTACGGAATGCCTACATTAACGCTTTAAAGCGTCGTAAAAATAAAAAAAAGTGGGCAAGCCGCTGTACATGTTACGCCGTGGAAATATGAAGAACAAATGAGTTTTTTACAGCCATTTATAAAATCGAGACCAGCAATAACAAATCTTATGTCGCCTCCAGAGTCACCAGAATGTTTCGAACTATCAAATTTGCCTCTAGAGTCACCAGAACCTGAAAGCCCTCAAAGTTATCAATCAGAACAGCGTCCAGAAACACCAAAATCTGGCTCCTCTTCACATGCTCAAAGGTCTACTCGAAATAAAACAAACTGGCAGGATCTATATGATTTAATGAAGTCTTCACACGATTTGAGACTCCAAAAGCACCATTCCAAGCAGCAGGACATGGATGAAACAGACTTGTTTTTTTTGAGCATGAGTAAAGCTGTTAAAAGTCTTCCTAAACTCGAGCAGACCAAAATCAAGTTAAATTTGCACACTGCTATATCACAAGCGGAAATACGTAAACTTCAAAGACAAGAACAAATGATTACACCAATTAACGTGGCTCACCAGATTATTTCTCAGCCGCAACAAGAACTCCAGGCACCTGTTCAACCATCCACATCCACAATATTGCCACCCACATCAACTGTCACCATTCTTACAACCCCATCACAAATAGGACAACCGGTCTCACTTTTTAATTTTGACGAAGAAAATATCTCATCATACTATAGCAATGCAAACTTTACTGATGATAATTGATTATTTTAAAAAAAAGATAAAAAATGATAAATAAATAAATGCTTACCTTAAACATACTGCAAGTCTTTCTCTTGTTCCTATAGGTTTACGAAATCTTGTATGTGTTTTCTTTATATCGTCTTCAATTAAATAATGTACTTGTTCAAACTCTGTTTTCGACAATCTAAAATACTGTTTAAATTTTTCATCATCGTTTTGAAGCTCTTTGAAGAGACAATGAAACTCGCCATTAATTTCTCTTTTCCTATTGACTGGATGAATCCAATATCTTCTTTTCTTTCTTTCTTTTGTTAAAAAAGTTGCCAGTATCATAAAATTAATATCTTCTTCATAATCTGAATCAGAATCTGACAACTCGTGGGAGAACATTGAAAATGTGTCACCTTTTCTATAGCTGCGGCTGTACTGATTCAAAATATCGTCAGAAGGCATCAGAACACGACACATAAATGTGAAAACTAGCCATCACGTCAGGACGCGTCACGACACGACACGTAAGACAAATATAAATCCACCTTAACAATGTGAAATTGCTCCCTGACCTGGACAAGATAATTACAAGTAAACCTATATTACAGAAGTATGAAACTCATTATTTAGCTTTAAGTACATTTTTCTTTGTTATTATAACTTGTTTTATTATATACAAATTATATAAGTGTTTTAGTAATAATAATATATCCTCTCTATTTTGTGTACAACCTACCCGTACCGAAGATCCAATAGAGCTACAAGATTCATATGAAACAGACATTCCTATGCCTAGACTTAGAGGAATGGTTTAAATTTCATAACTTTCTGAAATTCCATTTTCACCATGAATTTCAGTCTTACGCGGGGGGTTGTTATACCCATGCCATGTAGGCTGAATAGCTGATAGTTACTTTGACATCAGCACTATCTAATGTATTAATATAACAGGATGATCATTTTAATATTAAGGAGCTCAGTCTATTTCGAATCTCAGTACGAGTTGGTCATAATTCCATTTCTTTTACTATTTCATTTTTCTATATCATTTTACTATTTCTAACAAATGTATTGAGAGTTTTCTTTTATAATAAACTATTATTTCTAGTGTTAATTAAAATTTCTTTTTAAAAACCTCCTACGAAACTCTCGTATAACAGCGCCATGAATCGATTGAGGCCACAAAAAGAAATTCGCTGAAGGAACTAAAAGCCATCCCAGCCGAGGCCTGTAAAAAGTGTATGGAAAATTGGATTAACCGTTGGCATGCTTGTATTGGCTCAAAAGGAGCATATTTTGAAGGCGATAATAAAGATTTGTATTAAATGCGTAAAAATGTTGTTTTCTTTAACCAGTCCGGGTCAAATTTGATCAGATGGTATATAGGAAACGTGACCAAAGACTATGATGGGTTACATAGTCACTTGAATTATTTAGATATTTACGTTAAAATAGATTTTAGCTTACAGATTATCTTAGATAAGTTAATGATTTTAGAAGATGCTATAACATTTTCCCAATTAGGTGTTATGCATCCCAGTATAATTAGTCCCCAAAGTTTGGTGTTAGAATTAAGACAACTTAAAACTAAGTTTAACCTAGTACCAGTAATAGATATAAATTTAAATAATATTAGAATATTAGAAAGGTCAATTAAAGTTAAAGCTTACAGTACAGAACACTCCTTAACATTTATATTAGAAATTCCTAGTACCGACCCAAATATATATGACCTTATCCACCTTTATTTTATCCCTGATACAAAATTTTTTACTATTATCCCAAAATCCAAATACCTAGCACTTGGAAGCGATGCGTACGCATATCTGGAGGATAACTGCAAGCAACTAACCCAGAACGCTCATCTCTGCGAGTTAATGAACACCAAGCACATTACAACATCGCAAAATTGTATCATAAGCCTTGTTCAGCATAAGGACGCCAACTGCACTCGCGCTAAAATGATATTAACAAAAGATAAGATACAGAAGACGCGAAACAACACTTGGCTGGTTATCCTTAGAAAAGAGAAATAGTACGAGTTCAATGTGGAACCAAAACCTTATACAAACGCACTTCGTGAATTCATCTCGTAACACTCACCGAAGATTGTCGTGTTGACGTTATTAACATAACTCTACAGACTCACATGACTACTATAAACATAGATGAAGTCATACCGCTGCCATTGAAACAGAACGCACCTGTGGAAGCTGTAAAATATCAACTCAAAATAGAGGACCTAGATCTGGACAACATACACAAACTTCTGGACCAAGCTGAAGACATCAACGAAGATGACGACGCCGACGACTGGCCAACACTTATGGCAACCCCGAGCTGGCCGACTATCATCCTGTATCTGTTCCTGGTCAGCGCAGCATCATGGAAGCTGTATCAATATACAATAGCCACCAAGATAAATGAACATCCGAAGGCGACACCAACTAGTGAGGACACTAGTGGAAGCTGTAACATCAGCTTCTCTCTGAAGAACGGAGGAGTTATCACAGCATAAGCAGTGATTACCGCTTACAAGGGAAGCATCAATTTCCTGAGTCGACATTTATCATTGTTTGTAATAAGATTTAATTATAATATTTTATGTTAGTCTTGTAGTCGATTTAATCAAGTAAACATGTATTTTTATTAATGAATATTTTATAAATAAATATTTTTTTTAATAACTTCGTTGTCTGCCAATACATAACTAGAGGTTTACTGTTTTATTTTTTAATAATTTTAGTTTTCCAGTCAGTTTTTGTTTCTTAAAGTTAAGTATATTAAAGAACTTTATTAAATACTATAGAAATCCATTAAGTTTTACTCCTTTTTGATACTCCTTTCCTAATGTTTTTTTGGGGTCATTCAAGACCCCCACCCTAATTGGGTGATTTTCTTAATGCGCCTAATTAAGGGTTAAGAGACAGGTAGGATCATTAGAAGGGAAACACCGATCCGATCGATCCACTGTAACTATGATCGCATGAAGATCACAAAGGGAGGCGGCACTTTAATAGCGGTACCTAATGAATTTAAAGTTATATCCTGTAATTTTTATTGCCTGTTTCTTTCAATGAAAATATTTCTACGTAAATGTCTGATCTGTTTGCAAGGTTCAAACGGATCAGACATTTATGCAGTTCACGATAAATTATGTAAGTATGATTGTTTTGAAACACTAGAAACTTTTATTGTTGAAAACCAAATGCAGCCAAAGATGAACGTAGTGACTTGTTAAATTCCCTACGCCGCGCTATGGTGACGATTGCGATGAAAAAGAGAGGACGTGACCATATTATCAATTTATGCAATTCATATATGTCGGCGTAAAATCATTTTAGTCTTAAGTTAATTATTTAAAGTTAGACTTTTAATGATTACTTTGTCAAATTGGAAATCACGTGGTAGGAAATTGTTGTTGATTAGTCTGTCCGATACAGTTAATCGGATCTTTTAATCCGTTTTATGTTGTTGTAAATTTCTATTACAATTTATTATCAATATTACTTTTATAAACAGAATTTTTGGAAAATTGATTAAAAATGGAACTTTCGCGTTACTACGCGAATCTTAAACCGCCACATAATAACTAAAATGTTTTGTGGCAAATAAATCAAACTATTATGAAATCGTTGTTCAGAAATTATAATTAGAATTACAAAATAGTTATTGGTGATTTTTAATAACGATTAAGTGTTTTTTTTTTTTGTAAATGTAAGTGTTTTCATTGAATAACGATTGTCTTTAAAAGCGCCAACAAAGGTGGCCGGTGGCATTATTGTTGGAGCTATGGTGGGAACAAAAAGTTAAAAATCAAAATTTGGTGAGTTCCAAATTTGTTATTAAAATTTTTAGTTTAACTAATTACAATAAGGTTTAATTTCCAATTTAATTTAGTGATTGTTATTTGAAATAAATTTAACTGTGTAACAATTATTTAATTATTTGTGATGAGTGAGCCGGGTTATGGAAACTGTTTCTAGAAACTTCGATGGTAATGGGCTTTCGTTATCTCAAGTGGGATTACGACCTACTTTTGTTCGATCATCCGATGCAAATTCAAATGTTGAAGCTTCTGTTAGCGGGGTACAAACGGAGTTTTTCTCACAAATCACACTGTGGTTCGAAACAAATTAATTCAGGTCCTTTAATCAACACTGGATTTGAGATAAATCGTAGGATTGTACAGGATGGGCCAAAAATTTTTGCAAATAGCAACACTTGATTTCTCCAAAACCGTGAGAGCAAGGGGCGCGCGGGTGGCGGGGAATTGTGCATCGTTTAATGCAATTTTAGTCACGATGGAGCGCTTCACGGGACAACAGCGTGCTTTTTGCGTAATACAATTTTACAAAAACAACGATTCCTACGTTACTGTACGACGCCTCTTTAGAGTTGAATACGGATTACAACGTGTAAGTGAGTGTCCAAGTGTTAATTTAATTAAAGCTTGGGTTAAAAAGTTTGAGCAAACGGGATCGACAACGAATATTAAACAAACTGGGCGACCACGTTCAAGAAGAAGCGAAGAGAACATTCGGGAGGTTGAAATTTCTGTAAGGGACGATCCAGAATCATCTACGCGTAAGCGGTCGGCGGCTCTCTATACCAAGAACTTGTCTGCGGCGAATCTTGCATTTGGACCTTAAACTGCACCCATATAAGCTTCAAATTGTACAGGAGATGAAACCAAACGATTACATTCAACGCAAGTTATTTGCTGACCAGTGGCGTAACTACAGGGTGGCAAGTCGGCAAAATGCCACGGGCCCCCAGCTGGAAGGGGCCCCCGGTCAGAGGAGAACCCCAACTCCCAGCATTTATTATTTATCATACATGTTTAGTAAAAAAAGTTTCGTCTTTGATTTTTTTTTTACCTACTGAGTTGCATAAGCAAGTTCAAAAATGTATTAAAAATTCAAAGGATTTGTAAAAAAAAAGTTGTAACCCAGTTTTAGAACGTATCCGATGCCACGCGTGTTGGTATTACTGCGGATGTTCGGGGAATTCCCGCTGTAAGTTTCGGTCAACAGCGCTTTGAGTATACTTACCTACGCGTCCCGACAATTTGACGCTCTCGGGGAATCCCCGATTCAAGTTTGTATATAAAAAAGAGTCCACTATTCTATTATTACGCAAGCTCTCAAGCAGTTAGCTGTTTATTATTGTAAGAATTGGGTGTTTGTTGCAAGTGAGAATATATTTAATAAGTCAATTGGGAAAATAGGTTGACTATGTCTACGCGGTAAGAATTTTATTCTAATATTTAAAATAATTTATAAGATAACAATCATTTTAATTTTTAATCTACCTATAAAAGCACAAATCACTATTTTGATATTTCGTAACTACCAAAACTATTTACCTATGTTCATCGTTCTTTCAATAATTATAAAATTGCACGCTTGAATTAAGCATTGAACAAACTGGTGGACTTTCGTTACATACATTTGTACGGTCGCTTTTTTGGCATTTCTTAGCAATCAGATTTTTCATTTTATAAAAACTATAGTATTATTACAAACTTTTTACGGTGTTGTTTTAGAAAGTATCAGAGTGGAAGCGAAAAACGAAAGCGAAAGAAGGAGTCTGAAGAACAAAACAAAAAGTTACCTAAAATAAGTCAGTACTTTAAGAATGAAGATAGTATAGAAGAACAATCAAATGAACAGTGCGTCAGAAGGGCAGAAAATGATGTCGTCATAAGTGGTAATATCGCAGAGCCCGATAACAGTGAATATTTAGATTCAGAGCAACCACAACCCGGTACGAGCAAATCTTCAAACGAATCATTTTTAAATATAGAAAAATTAAAATCTTTACCGTACGTTACTGATAAAGGTAACTTCAAAGAACTCAATGATCAAGTAAAACGGTTTGTGATCGAAAACGGACCCTGTAAACCAAAAGGCTCCTTTTTAAGGGATAGTAACAAAAGATCTTTCTTGGATAGATATTATTACAGTATTTCTAAATCTGGCGTAAAGTTAGAACGTACGTGGCTGTGCTATTCCCTATTGCTGCAAAAAGCATATTGTGAACCATGTTGGTTATTCACAAGTAGGGCATCTAAAAATATACAAAATATTTGTATGGAAGGCTATGATGATTGGAAACATATTGTGGAAGCCATAGAAAGACATGAGACATCGAAAGAACATTTGCATTCATGCTTTGTACATCGACAGTGGCAATTACATGGAACACTAGATGAAGAGCAAGAGTCCATTATCAAGAGAGAAAAAAATTTTTGGCGCCAGGTACTCACTAGACTCCTTGATGTTACTCTAACACTTTCAACTTGTAATTTAGCTTTTCGTGGCCATAGAGAACTGGTATATGCCCACGATTCAGGTCCAAAAGGAAATTTTTTGAGTATTGTTGAGTTATTAGCCAAATACGATCCTATTTAAATAAATTCCAATTCTTGGGTACTACTAACAAATCTTTAAGATCCTTTGAAAACTTGACCTTATACATGCCAGTTCACAAAACAAAATTTTTCAATAAATCTCTAACGATTCAGGCCATTCAACTTTGGAATAGTCTGCCGTTGCACATAAGGAAATCAACATCACTTGTTTCATTTAAAACTAAATTAAAGTCGCATTATCTCACTTTAAGTTGTATATAAATAATAAATATTTACGTATGTGTGTATGTATGTTATATAAGTAGATGGTTTTTATATGAGTTATTTGTATTCTATGTACATATAGGATGTATGTATGTATATATTTATATGTTAATGTATATATATATATATATTTATTTATTTATTTCATTCTTATTATTATATATATATATATTTTTTTTAATTTATTTATTTATACTTTTTTTATTTCTTTTTTCACATTTGTATATTTATATATATATATATATATATATATATATATATATAGATTTTTTTTTTTTTTTTTTTATTTTTTTTTTTTTGCACTACCCTGCCATATTCGATACAATTGCTCCATTATCAAAGGTTGTCTGGAAGAAATCGCTAGTTAGCGATAAGACCGCCTTTTTGTACTCTACCATGTTTTCGATTACTTTATTATTATTTTTGTTTTTTTTATTTTTTTATTTTATTGTGTGGTGTGCAATAAAGTATATTCTATCTATCTATTTTACAAGAGTTGCTAAGCAAACCTAAGGGCCAGATTAAATACTTAAGTCCAAAAATACAAAATGAGCTCATTGCTGTTCTGGTTCAAAAAGTGGAAAATGCTCTGGTAAATGAAATAGTAACCGCACCATTTTATTCCATTTTATTTGATACTACTCAAGATATTTCCAAAACAGATCAATTGTGTGAACTTTACCGTTACTGTATAATCGAGAAAGATGAAAATGGAACTCCAAAGACTCTTGTAATTAAAGAGTCATTTTTAGGATTTCATGAGGTTAAGGATCAAACTGCCTTAGCAATGTCCAAGCAGATAATAAAATCCATAAATGACAAAAGTATTTCTCTCAATAAGTGCCGTGGACAAGGGTACGACGGAGCTAATACCATGAAAGGCACTTATGGCGGAGTTCAAAAACTCATAAGAGATGTAGAGCCAAATGCAGTTTATGTCCATTGTGCTGCTCATAATTTAAATTTGGTGGTAAATGATGCAGTAAAAGAGGTCATAGAAATACAAACATTATTCGAAACTGTGCGACAAATTTATAATTTTTTTGGCCATAGTATTAAACGATGGAATATATTATCTAGTTTTATATCTGACAATAAAGGAGAGACCCGGGTATCATCAAATTCAGTAACATTAAAAACAATGAATCCAACTAGATGGGCAGGACGCTTCGATGCCATGTTTGCTTTAAAAGTTCGGTTTGTTGATGTTCAAAAAGCGCTTACAAAAACTATTTTATTAAATTCCAAAACAGATGAGAGAAATGAAGCTATCTTGCTGAAGAAGAAGATAGAAAACTACAATTTTATTATGTTGTTAGTTTTCCATTGCAAAGTCTTGCAAACTATAGACGCGGCTTCTAAAGCACTTCAGTCTAAAGCCATCGATCTTTCAAATGCTTCAAAGCGTTTACAAGTATGTCTAGAACAACTTGAAAAGTATCGAAATGAATTTGAAGATTTAAAAATGGAGGCAAATAGTATTGCAACGAAATGGTCTATAAACCCTGGATTTCCTAAAACTCGTCAGAGAAAAGTGAAACGTCATTTTGATGAAATTTGTGAGGATGAACGTCTCCAAGATCCTGAAAGCTTGTTTAAAGTGAACGTATTCTATCGTGTATTAGACATAATCATTAATCAACTGAGATCGCGTTTCCTTGGAATGAATGAAATTGTTTCCAATTTCAGTGTCTTGCAACCTGCCACTTTACAAAATTTGAACGATACTGATTTGTTGGAGAAGGCTTTAGCATTTGTCCATCTATATAAAGAAGATATATCCATCTCGTTTTGCAAGGAAATTCTCAGTTTTCGATTCTCTTTTAGACACGAAATAGAAACATCATCTTCTATAAGAGAACTTGCTGACTTATTAATAATAAAAAATCATTTTATATCTTCAAGCTTTCCTGAAGTGTGCACTGCATTTCTATTATTTCTCACCACTCCTGTGACTACGGCTAGTGCCGAGCGATCGTTTTCAAAACTGAAATTGATAAAAACTTATTTAAGAAATTCTATGGGACAAGACAGGTTAAGCAACTTAGCTATTCTATCCATCGAAAATTCTATGGCCCGAAATTTGAACTTTGATGATATCATTACCACTTTTGCTGAACAGAAAGTCCGAAGGAAGGAATTTTAATAATTAACATTTTATATTTTGAACAACTTGTGTGCTTTTAACAATATGATTATTCGGACTGCGTATATCAAATTGCTTTTTTTGTTGTTCAAATCATTTTGACTACTCTATGTGCCCATATCAATAAGATGCTGACTGTACTTTTTTTTTTTTTTTTTTATTTGAAATGGGCTTGCTCTTGACCACAATCATGTCTAAGCTATGATGTGGTCTACGATGGAGCGAGCTTACCCAGAAGATGCCTATTCACGTTACTTTTGAAACACCCAGGGTTATAATTAGGTATTTTTATTTTAAAGTGAATTATTAGAAAATCAAGTACCTAAGTATAATTATAAAGTTTGTATGTACCTACTTAACGTAGTGATTTATTATTGTACTCTTACAAGTAAAAGTGTATAAATAAGTATTATAAAATAAAAAAATATTATTATTGTTGGTTCATTTTTTTTAAATTGGGGGGAGGGGCCCATCCGATGAATTTGCCACGGGCCTCGAACGGTATAGTTACGCCACTGTTGCTGACACTAAACTGAAGCGATTCTCTAGCCTCGAGAATGTATTGTTTACGGACGAGGCCCATTTTCACATTAATGGTCACATAAATAAACATAATTGTCGATATTGGAGCACGGAAAACCCTCACTATAAACACCAAAAGCCTCTTCATTCACCAAAAACGACAGTGTGGGCTGGCTGCCATATCCGCAAAGGGCATAATCGGTCCATACTTCTTTGAAAATAATCAAGAAAATAACGTAACTGTGAACTCAGTGGAATACGTGAAAATGTTGCGAGTTTTTGACACCACAGTTGCATGAATTTGAAGGATACAATAGCCGAACTTGGATGCAACAAGATGGAGCAACATGCCATACATCAAACGTGACTTTACCGGTGGTCAAAGAAATGTTTCCTAACAAATTGATTTCTCGCAGAGGTGATATCCCATGGCCTCCCAGAAGCCCGGACCTTACACCTTGCGATTTTTTCTTGTGGGGATATCTGAAGAATCGAGTATACCTTAATAAGCCGACGACCATATCCCAATTAAAAGAAAACATCCACGAGGAGATAGCCGCGATTCCTCGCAGCATGTGTCAACGAGTTTTCCAAAGTTTACGTAGTCGATTGCAGGAGTGCCAACGACGAGACGGAGCACATCTCGACGATGTAATTTTTAAAAAATAAATTTTAATAAATGATAATTACGTTAAATAAATCATAAACAAAATAACATTTGTACTTTTATTTCTAGACATGTTTCAAAAGTGCAAAAATTTTTGGCCCACCCTGTATTTGTCATGCGGCTCTTAGGTGTTGGCAGACAAGGGCTAAATTTATTTTGTAACTACATGGACATTGGCAGTGGTATAGCCGGAGAAACATATAATGGAATTTGCGCTCACATCCACGCCGCTGCGAAAACAGTGTATGAATTCTGCTGTAAGAAAGCAGTTGAAAAAGAAAAGAAAGAGAACGAGAAACTAGGGAGACCTATTTCGATTTTGAAAAATATCTGGTAATGGAACGTGGAAAAAAGGGGATTTAAATCACTTCTTGGCGTTACTATCCTCATCGGATATTACTCCGGAAAAGTCATCGATCTGGTTGTACGAAGCAGGTACTGCCAATTATGTACATATTGGAAAGAAGAGAATGGAGAGAAGATCACGACAAAGAAAGTTGTATGAAAACACATGAAGGCTCCGCGGGAAGCATGGAGGTGGAATCGGTGAAAATGATGTTCTTGAGATCGGAGCAACTATATGGTGTCAAATACGGCAATTATATCGGTGATGGAGATTCGAAAACGTTCACAGCAATTCTAAATTTAAATCCCTATGGTAATAAACTGAAAGTTCTTAAAAGTGAATGTATAGGCCATGTTCAGAAAAGGATGGGAACTCGGCTCCGAAACATCAGGAAAGATAAAAAACTGGAAAAGGAAAATTGACAAAGGTGTTGGTGAAAAAGCTCAGCACGTACTACGGCTTAACGATTCGAAGTAATATAAACAGCGTCGAAAACATGAAGAAGGCTATAATGGCAACTTTTCAGCACATGATATCCACAGACGACAATCCACAACACGACAACTGTCCACAGGGAGAAGATAGCTGGTGCAAGTGACAGAAAGCTAAAGCACTTGGAACAGAGCCTGAACCGCACCTAGAAAATTCTTCCCCCAGAAATTCTTCCGATAAACGAAGATTTATCGAAAGACGATCTGCTGACGAGATGTTAAGACGGTCATACGCAGAATGCGAACGAAAGTTTCAATTCAACAGTTTGGCGACTGGCTCCAAAGCATCTACATGCTGGTTCAAAAATACTCGAGGTTGCAACATTCTTGGCTACTGTATTATTCAATGATGGATATTCAGCTCTTCTTATGCTGATGAATGAATTAAATCTCGTCGTTGGCTCACAGAGCTTCAATTATGCCGAGAGCATGGACAGAAAGCGCGTGACGAAACAGAATAGGCGCAGCTCATTGGAGACGAAGGAAGCTCGTCTAGCTCAAGTGGGGTGTCAAGCTAAAAATGACGCATATGAGCAAGAAGAGGGATTGCTATATGGTGCTGGAATAGCTGATTAACCGGTGAGCATTTTTTATAATTAATTACTGCCTTGAATTTCTCGTTTTCGCTACATTTTATTTCAAAAGCGTTTTTCTCGAAACGACGTTTTTTCGACTTGCGTACATTCTAGCTCAAAAAGTTATTGTTCAATCGTTCTGAAATTTGGTGTAAATATTCTTTATTCAATTCCACGCAACATGAACCAAAGTCGGGGATTATATTGTTATTAAAAATATATTTTTTTATGCAAGAAAGATGAAAAAATATAGTATAAAAACATGAAATTGTGTTCAAACACCTCAAAAACATGCCATTTTCAATTTGTTTGATCAAAATTAGGTTTATATTCTTAGAAAATATATTTTTAATAAAAAAAAATCCTGATGATTACAGATAAAAATTGCGACGTCAGGGATGTACGCCAACCAAATGCTCAGATGGCAATCGCCCATGGACTGCACGCGGTAACTCCACTATTTCCGGCGGAAATCGTTTGAAAAAAATTTTAAGTGTACTTGAAAACATAAATAAAATATCCTCCAAGTTTAAACAATTTGTGATCATTCCTTCCTGGTTAAAAAAATCTTGAAAAACAGCAAAATTTCGACCTCATAAACCGGTTTCTCGCCTTAATCGGGCAAAGGGAACTATTCCCACATACAAGAATAAATTTCAAATAAATCAAAACCACACAAACACCTCATGGAATTTTGCAACATCATTTTTTGCAATTGATAATCAAACCCCTGTGACTGGGGCTACTAATAATATCGAATCATCTTTTGAAACGAACAGACCAATACCCTGACATTGAAGAAAATAATCCAACCCCTGAAAGTGATATCCCGCCGTTATCACAAGTATTAGACTTTTTGTTGGACGAAAACTATCCTTGACCTTATGATGAAACACCACCACTTTCACCTTTCGTATTGGGCGAATCCTCAATTCAAAATTTACATAGCAAAGTTTCGCCAACTGCGTCATCCTTCAGGCACACCACTTATTATTTCTCCTGATACTGTTCGTCCTTTCCCAAAGACTCTCCAAAGAGATGATTCTCTTGAGAAGTTCCAGAGCCAAGGCGTCAACCAATTATACAGACACCCCAGAAAAAGGTAGAAATATGAAGAAAGATAAAAACGATTAAAGGCTAAAAAAATAAAGAAAAACTTTAACGAAGTAAAAGGAAAAAATAAAGGAACAGAAAAAACAAAAGGAGAAAACGGAAGACATCACCACGAACATCGATGAAGAAGAGTATTTTTGTCTGGTATGTATTGGTGCATATTCCCATAGTAGACCAGACAAAAATCGATTACGTGCCAAGGAAAACGTGAGCTTTGGTCATACTTTGAGTGCATAGATGGTAGTCGCTATTACATTTGTCATAACTGTGATGACTTTGACCAGATCTGTAATATATTATTTTTAAAAGGCACAAATTTTAAGTTTTTTTTTTAAAAGAAGTTGGTTGTGATTTAGTTTGTATTTTGACATTATTGCTGTTTTGTATATTTTAGATTTTAATTAGAATATTTTAGTTAGGTTTTTGGACCTATTGGAATTGGACTGCCTAAAATACTAGTTATAAGCAATAAGACTGTTGTATGAGGATTTGTTAAAATATTTAAAGACGCTAAAGTGCCCTATTACTTATAAACATATTAAATTTTTAAATGTACCTGTGTTAGGAAAATTAAATTATTACCCGCCGCTGGGGTGTGGTCGGTTGTGACACTTTTTCTTTTTTTCTAATTTGCTCTGTGTGTTAACCATAGTACTTAGAAATCCATTATTTGTATTTATGCGCATGCAAATGTACTCTTATTAAAATACATATATATATATATATATATACATATATTTTGTATAGCGAACTACCACACTAACAAAGTTCAATAAGTCTGTTAGTCCTCAAATGAAAACTGTCACAACTGTACCCAGTCTCCCCTACGACATCAAATGGGAATGGTGAAATTAAATATATTAAATTTATCTGCAAAACACATAGCTCTTTTACTTCCTTTTCGTGATATATTTGAGGTTTTGAGGTCATTTTGACTACACCTTCGCCATGATGATGATCTTTTACATGCACCAGAGTTAACAAAATGTAATGATAAATTTATTCAATTAACGATATGTACGGACCATAAAATTAAACAGAACTACTCAGACTCTATACGAGAAATTGACAGCCGTCAGGCGTACAGGCTAGGTAGGCGTATAGCACTGAGTTTGATCTTGATGGTCTTAATAGTAGACATCATTAAGAGTGTGTAGCAATCGCTGATGCTAGAAAAAAATCTGCCTCGCAACCGTCGCTAATTGTCAAGATGCAAGCATACAAAGCAGCAATCGAGACTTGATCATAACATCATGGAACACTGTCTCATTTTCTTCCCACGAGTATCGCTTTCCAAGCGGAATTGTCATCAATACAAAGGCGGCAATTACTGTATTCAAAAGGAACATACATAACCCCCACGGGGTTAGCACTTGCATCTCGAGCGAATTATCGTTCATCTATGCACTGTGAAGTACGAGCAAAAGCAATAGTTGCTTTCGAATGAGGGGAAGCACTCTCAACCATCACCACCATTGCCACAGTTACCATTCAAATGTAGGCGGTGGCACCAAAATATCCACTATGCTAATGGAAAAAAATACTACAAGCAGCAAATACTGGACCACATGTGAAGTTCTTGAAACAGATATTATGGTGGTTTTAGAAAACATGGTCTAATTTAAAGGGAACGCAGTCATTGCGCTTCCTAAGTCTTCGGACCGAAAAGAAAAAAAAATCCCAAGGAAGCAATGCCTAAATACAGATTCGTGGTCAAACAGACTGTATTGAAGCCTAATACGAGTATTTGAAACACAATTATTTTTTATTTCTTGAGTTGTAATAAGATTACATTTCTTTTAAAAAAAAAAAACATATTCAAATATAAAAGAATTGAAGGTCAGATTAGGTCAAAGTGTACACATTGAAATAAAACGGTGTTAAATCCGTTATAAACAGTTTTATGGTTTAATTATACTTAAAACTAAACACACCTTACACGTAACTTTTACCTTCTACATAATAAAGTTATTAATATTTCGTTGTACTGATAATGAAAAACTGAAATGTGTTTGAAATTATATAACGTAATTCAATTTTATTTCAAATAAAGATTTATAATTAGAAGCACTTAACTTTAATTTCTCTGTCGTAATGAAAATGAACAAAACAAAATTGTACCTTCACTTAAACCAGTTAATATCTTCGGAACTGTTTTCTAAACTTCTCGTAATGATAATCGTCGGTCGCTCGTTCACCCTTTGCTTTCTTAACTATTTTATTAACACTTTCATCTATTACACTTGTCTCAACTTTCTGTATGGGTTTTTCAACTTTTCTCTTCTTTGAATTTATGCTATCTAAATTAAACCTATTATGCTGAACAAAGTTCACCGCCATATTTGTTGGTACAAATTGTGATGGCACATCTTTTTTGTTATGTTTCTCCCATAATAGTTTCATTTTCGCTTCCTCTGTGGCTTCTATATTTTTAATTTTTGCATCAATACCCAGATCCACTTCTGGAATGCCACTTAGCATTTGATTTGAGAGCATTTCTTCTGATCTGTGCATCGATGAGACACGTAAATGCTCAGGTAATGACAGCAGGGCCGCTTCTTCCGGTGCTAAATACTTTAATACTTCATTTTCATCTGTATCCTTTTTGTTTACATCAACACCTTCTGCAAGAATTAAATATTAAATAAATTAGTGATAATATAATGGAGCATTGCGGGAATGGTTTATATTTTATTAATTATATGTACAGTAGCTATGACCTTCTTGAAAGCATCTTTTAATAATTATAATAATCACATAAATAATATCTTTATGTTTAATGATTTTTTTTATTGTTTTGACATATAATTAATATAAAATTCATTAAACAAGAAAATTATACATACTTTGATATTAAGTAAAAAAAATAAACTGCTAGAAATCTACATTATGTTAATTCAAGAAACAAGAATACTGGAATGCTATTTTAAACAACATAAAAGTTAACTGTTAATAATAATAAAATACTAATAAAATACTATCTATGTTTATATCCACAAGTTATCTTAAACTTAAGTATAGATCCGCCTTTCAAAGATGAATTTTGTAAATATTGGTAAAGATGGCTGCACTTTAACACTTTTTAGGGACTATATAGTGGTAAGACATTATGTCTGCTGGAGGAAGTGTAAGCTAAAGACTGCCCCTAACTTAAATAAGCAATCTTCAAATCGTTCCATCAGATTGGACTACATTTTAAGTGTCTAAAATTAGTTTTCAAGTTGTTTGTAACCAAATAACTTCTTGTATTACATATTATAACTAAAGCTTATTTATTCATTATTTATATAAAAGTAATAAACACGTCTTAATGTCTCTAAATGTTGTAAAAATAAAATTGGATATTAATTATTCTTCTTAATTAGAATAATAATAGATTAAATGACACTAAAATGCACATCCATCTGTCGTTTTGTGGTTCATCGGCAATAGTCAGCTAGACAATATCTTTTTTAAACACACTTAGGCAATACTTTAATGTTTTATAGCCTTCTCTGTTATATGTTTATATTTGGTTTTGTTGGTTTGGTTGTAATTGTTATACAAAGACAAATTACATGCAATTTAAAAAGAAATAATAAAACTTATCCCTTAATCAACAACAAAGTTCAATTAAAAATAAATATATATTGTATATATACATTTATATTATATAGACAATAACAGTTTTCCGCACTTGTAGATGCGCAAAATTTCGGCCTGTTCCATGTTGTACATGAGTCAACCGCCCAATAAGTAAGTTAACTATTTACCTTTACGTTTTGCAAGTTGTTCTTCTATATATTTCATCATTTCTTCATCTTCATCACGCTTATTTGTTTCAGCCGAGAACTGTGTTCCGATACCAGTGTCGTAAGCATCCTCAACTTGCTTAACTTTACCGCTTTTTAAAGCCTGCATGTTTACCATGCCCCCTGATTTTACATTATAAAGATCTTTACACGTATTCTCTTCAGTCAGTGAAGTTTTTTGCCCAGTTGCTAAAGCAATCACACTAACCCCGTTAGGCCTTTCTCGAAGTTTCTGTATTTCTTTCGTTTCTTCTAACCTAGCTAAAATTTGTTCCTCGTCTTCGGATTCATCTTCGTCTTTTATCCTTTGGCGGAAGTTTTTTTTCTTTTTCGGTTTAAATTTTATCTCCTCAATTTCAGGAACATCTTTAGTGTCCTCCATTTCTAAACAAACTTAGTAATAACTTAAGTTCAACAACTTTATAGTACTCTGTGTTTAGTAAATTTAAGGTAGCAATTGTAATTTATAAAAAATATATCTAATAATTGATATTTATTAAATAACTGACATTTGTCGAATCAACATCATAGTTTATAACATTATACAAGGAAAAATGTTAAATGACATTTGACAAACAAAAATATTCATAATGTTTTTTTAAAGTGTACACTGTACACTTAAAAAAATAATAAGCATTAAAAAAAGCTTACCTGTTATTAGAAGAAAACCCTAACATAACATTTAACAATAATAATTTTATTTATTTAATGTTCGTATAAAATTTTTTTGATAGTTTGTTATTGATTAATAAAAGAAAAAAATATTTTTACTTTTTTAGTCTTCTTCCACAATAAAAAAAAAATGCATCCGATCATGAGAGTAACAGTTTAATCTATTTGTCCGGTAAATTTGTTTTAATTTTGATATTACCTGTTCACTGTAATTTTTTTTTTCTTGGCCGATAAGGATAGAGCTAAGAAATATACATTTTGTTTAACGATAGTATCAAAATTCAAATTAATTTTAAATAATTTTAATAATAAATCTCGTATATTTAAGAGCTTCTCTGAGAGCATCTTTGACGTGGGCATAGCAGGCAATTATTAGGCACTCCGTATAATTTTTATCCACCTTATAAACTAAATACCATAATTGCTGTAGTTAAAGAAATCTTATAGATATGAAATAAAAATATGATTAACAAGTCAATTACTATACTTACAAAATGTTATAAAAAAAAGTTGGCAATCAATGTGCAGCAATTATCATTAGTTAATAAATAATGTGAAGGAACCTTTTTAGTTTATTACATATACAAGTTTAAAAATGAATACACTGAATGTAATTGATACGACAAGAGAATTTTTAGTTCTGAGAAATATGTGGAAATAAATATATTTTGGGCGTGCGCTTGAAAAAAAGCGTTCTTATTTAGAAAGCTATCGGATAGACAATATATGATGATTATAAAATCTGGTTACGACCGGCTGCACCCAAATTTGAAGTAATTATTATAAAAGTCGTAATTTGAAGTAATTGTACTATCGATACCTTCAAGCTTCCACGTACTAAAGACAGCATGATGGAAATACGTTGAAACCAACATAAATCACATTTGTGACATTCAAGCAATCACATAACATTCAAGCAATCACAAAGCTAATGTTGGTTTCAAAGGTATGTTGAATGCATGCAATACCGTCTCAAGTACATGGATTCTAGAAGAGTATAATAGTACAACAGATAATAAAAATGTTATAATTAACCTGGTTGTTATAATGCTGAACACTGACCGCGATATTTTACCCTATTATAGATATTTCATAATGTGGGTTGCGTAAGCATCTATTCATCAATTCACCTACTAGAACATATCTAAAGATTTTTTAGTAATAAAATCCCATAATCTAGAAATCTAGTGAATAAGTTGCGGACAAGAGGACAAAACTGATCACGAAATGGGCCATAATTGGTCGGCCTTACTATACTTGAAAACTGACACAAGATCTGTCAACTTTCATGAACATTCTTACCCTAAAATAGATATGCGAAGATTTTTTCATTGTAATACTGTTATAGAGTTCAAACTTCGATATCATCGATTATAATGACAGACATGATTATTCTTATCAAAAGTGATAAAAAACTCAAGTATTTAATATACAATGCGTATTTACGCTACAATTATATACGGTAGCGTTACAACCAATGTGATCACAGTCCAGTCGCACTTTGTCTTTTTAACTGTGGTGTAGTAACATGTGCAAGAGATTTATAGTAATCCATTGGTAGTGTTGATGAATACAGAATATTCGTAATGTCTGGAGTTTTGTTATTGCAATCTCCACCTCCGAAATTACAAGATGTGCAGAAAAAAATATTTAGCAAAGATGCTTTAGATTTTATAGCAAATCTTCACAGAGAGTTTGATATTAGAATAGATCAACTTTATAAGGAGAGATTGAAACGTTCTGTTTTAAAATTTACTGAGAACCTTGATTTTAAAGTGTCTTCTGAACGTAATGATAAAAGCTGGAAAGTTGGATCATTACCAATTAGATTGCAGTATGTATTTAAATCGTGAGGTACGCTTCTGCTTTTTGCATATCATTTATCTCTTATCAGTGGCATATTCTTACATTTGCATTAAAATAATACTATTTGAACCTTCACCTTTCATTGCAAAAGCTTATTATATAGTAAAATATTAAATGATGTCTAAACTGTATATATTTTTTAAAGAAACCGTCACTTAGATTTAGGAGATGTGTCTGCATCAAACACAGCTCACTTCACCGCAGCTTTAGAAGCAGATGTTCAAGGAGTGCAAGTTGATTTTGATGATGGTCATTGTCCAACCTGGCGTAATCAATTATTGGCCTTCAATAATATATATTTGGCAGTAAACGGTCAGCTTCTTGGAGCCCCAATTAGTATAGTAACATGCCCCGTTTTGATGTTACGACCAAGAGCTTGGAATATGATAGAACATGACATTTTAGTAAGTTGAAAATTTCTTATTATATATACTTGAAATTATTCTCTCTTATATTGATGATTTGATTGATGTGAATTAATTGAAGTGTCAGTTTCACTTTTCTATTGATACTACTCACATCAAAGAGTAATTTAGCTTCATTTGAACTAATATATTTATTATTATACGTATTAGAATTTCATAAAATAATACTGGAATCATTTCTGATATATATATATATGATTAGCATTGCCTGCCATTTGACCTTAGACTCATTTCTTGCTAAAGATGATATTTACTTCAAAAGAATTAAGTGCACTGCATACAAAGTTGGCAGACCTTCAGTCCCAATCCCTTTGTTGGGGGTTGGGAGAAAGTCAACTTAGGGGGTCAAATTTTTTACTCTCCTCTTGACCTACAGAGAAAAAAATCACCGTAGTGTTATGAATATGCTTTCAAAAAAATACCCGCATACTCCAAATTTGTAAGACAGTTAGTTTAGCCAAATATGACCAAAGAATTGTATGTTTAATATTTAAGTTTGATTGTTCTTTGAAGTTGAACAAACAGAGGATTGTTAAAAATAAGTTCAATAATGTAAGTAATATGTAAAATAAACTAATTATCATTAATTTAAATTCAATACAAATTTAATTCAACATTACAATATAAAAAGAATTATTTAAAGATAAATGATTTTTTTTTACTATTTTGAATTTAAATTGACAACGTACAGCTCTAAGATATAATCTTGAGAAAGAAATAAAGCTAATTACTTTCCTTTGCTTGGGTTATAAAGATATCAAAATAAATTTACATTAATAACTTATTACTAAAAATGTCCTTGTATTAAAAATTAATTGTAGTTTAGAAAACTCAATACAGATTTTTTTTTAACTTCTATAGTACATTGTTTTGATCTGTCTTCTATGATGTAGCAGCCTTTGCAATATAAGAGCAGAAAAAGTTTAAGTTAACCGACTTTTCTTCAAAATTTGTAAAGGCTTCTTGTTGTAATAGTTTTTCTTTTTAATTCCTTAAAATATTCACGATAGTAGTCTATCGTGTATTTTTGTACACTTCTAAAATCCACTATATAGCTGGTAGGAACACACACACACTTAAATGTGATAAAAAATTTAACCTTTATCGAAAAAAATTCAGCCAACCGACAAAACATTTAAAGAGTTTTCTAACGATCCCCACACCATGGGGTCTTCAGCTCTCTAGTACTCAGACTCTCTGAGATAGGCTGCAGATAGACTAACATACGGAAACTAAAGGTTCCGCTAGTTGACCACGGAACCATAAAAAAAATAACAAATCTGTTCATTGTTGTTGATTGATATATTTTTTTTAGATTGATGGCAAAGAGGCGATAGGCGCGCTCGTTGATTTCGGTATCCTTATGTTCCATAACGCCAAAAAATTGTATGATGCTAACAGTGGGCCATTTTTTTACTTGTCCAAATTGGAAGGTGCCTCTGAAGCACGTCTCTGGAATGATATATTCGTGTGGACCCAAAAACAACTCGACTTACCACTCGGAAGTATAAAAGCTTGTGTTTTGATAGAAAACATCCTATCCACATTTGAATTGGAAGAAATTTTATTTGAACTAAAGGATCACTGTATGGGATTAAACTGCGGTATATGGGACTATTGTGCGTCAATTATTGCGAAATTTGGTGAGTATAAGATATGTACTTATTACGTGATGCTAACTAAATAAAATATATATTTAAATCTCTAGGAGATCAGAAAAAGTTTCTGCTTCCGGATAGGAATAAGTACGTGAACATGGAACGCAAGTTTCTCAACAGTTATATGAAGTTGGTAGTGAACACGTGTCACGCTCGAGGCGCCCTGGCTACTGGGGGCATGGCGGCTGCTGTTCTACACCCTGGTACGGACGGAACTGATGATGGGTGAGGAGTTAAAAGTGTATTAAATATAATATGTATTTTGAATATTCTCTATACATATTATAAAATAATGGGGAGGCAAAATTCGTTCATTAAATATCCCTGAAAGTAGAATGTTTGTCTGTCCGTTTGTGGGCAATTTTTTTTCATCAAAGAAACCTGACAATAGTCATGTTTACAAAATGTTTGTCTGTTTATAAGCGTGTAACGCAGAAACTTATGGACTGACTTTGATAGTTTGATGTGTTTATCGTCCAAGTATATTGACTGGGCTCTGGGGATATTAACCTTACCTGAAATTTCAAGAGAAAACACTATAAATTATGTATGAATTCAAATATTTATTAAAAATATTAATTATAGTCTTGCCTTGAAACGTTTAAAACTTAAAAATTCAAACGCAAGTAACCAACTGGTTAGTTGCTTTTTTGACTGGAAATTTACAATCGTGTATAAATATCATGATACGTCATGTGTTTTATCAAACGAGAATATTACGAAATAGTTTTACAGATAACAGCTGTTTATCAGTAGACATTTGCACTTTCGTCTTTTACTCTGTTTATAGATAAAATAATTACTTACATATTATTATGTTGATAATAGTGAGTAAAATATTTATGAGATATTTAAATTCTTATTATAATTATCAGATCAAAAAAAATTATAAACAAAGTTCTTGAGGCTAAATTGAAAGAAATAGAGGCGGGCGTCGATGGCTTTATGGTTTACGATTCCCGTATAGTGCCACACGTGAATGAGGTGAGTTAGTGATAAAAAAATATATAAAAAAAATATTTATTATGATAGATTGAATTTTCTTAATAGAATCACCAATTCATTTAATCGAAGGTCATCACGACAATAGGTTTTTATATAAATAAATAATGTCAATTGTTTTTTGTTTAAACTTGTTTATTGTTAACATAAATTGAACTTCTTTCTTTCTTTTTTATTACTGAAATCAACACAATTTAATAGCTATTTAACAAGAATGTTCTAGTATTTTAATAAAAATATTTTGTATAAACTCGTAGCTATGGAAGAAAAGGGGTGCAACACCGAATCAAATAAATCGCATTGTAGACCTTAATATTACTGCAGAAGATTTATTATCGATTCCCACTGGTGGTGTAACTATACAAGGTCTTAAACACAATATAGCGGTCGCCATTTTGTTTATATACCACTGGTTGGCGGGAACGGGACATTTCTTTTACAGTGGAAATGTAGAAGATTCAGCTACCGCAGAGATTTCTAGAGCCCAAATATGGCAGTGGGTTAGATTTGCGGTATGTTAGATTTTTATTAATTATTATTGTGACCCTGTCTATATACACGCAAAGTTACTTGCGCAAAAAATACTAATTTAAAAACCAAGCCTCTCCGCGGGCTGGGAGTACTGTTAATAGAAAGGAGAGACCATCCCCTTTCTTAACCCTCCCCCCCTCCGTCATCCCCAAAATCGTACGACAATAAGATTAAAGTAAGTAAAGTCAACCAACACCTGATGTTTATTGTAAAGAAGTATTGATATTGATGTTGGCAAATAATTACAACACTAATTGATTCTCAGTCTAAATGTTTTTTTTCACAGCCACCTCTTGAGGACGACCCAAAGACAAATGTAACACCACAACTGGTGGAAAAAGTAGCATCAAATTTTGCTACACACGCTCACAAAAACCTTTGCCGTTCAAACGCCGAAAGAAAACGACTTACTGCAGCGAAATATATGAGTTTAGAATTATTTTTATCAAGAAACCCCCCGGAATTCATCACAAGCTATCTCAATGATAACCACAAATTCAGGACCTTACATAACAAATCCCTTTTGAGTAATCTTTAATATTCAGTTGGGTCTCACTGGTAAGCTGTGTGTTTATAATATTATAATCAAAGCATTTACTTACATTCCATAAAAACATATTAGCCTTTGTTCCAGTGTTATATTCTATTGTTTATACATACTTTTTACAATTACATCATCATTTCTGCTGTATCTTTTTTATATAATTTATCTTAACTGATATTTCATGTAGTGGTATTACCTGTTTTATTATTTTAAATATATAATTTTGTATATATTTATGTATGTATATTTACACTATTCATTAATCTGTGCCTTATTGTACCTGAATAATATCTGGGTATAACTATACATTTATTGTGTTCTCTTTTCTTAAGCACAGTAGTAGTTTCATGTGTTGTGCAATAAATTATATATTATATATAACATATTTTCGATCACCTGATTACAAGCTCGGTGGTTAAGTTGCAAAAATATTTTTATTTTACAATTTTTATTGTTATTGTTGTTATTATAATTTTATTAATATTTACATACCAAACTGTAACCAAATATTAAGTTATATGAAATAGTTACTTTATTACAATGTTTTAATTAATAATTTGATGGTTAATTAAAGATGGAAACTATACATGGATTTTTCTTAATTATTTTCATAAAAAATGCAAAGAAAGACAAAAGTTATAAGAAAGAAAGAAAACTTTCAACCATTTTAGCTCTTTGTTGGGTTTATCATTTATAACTCGAATAGGATGTCTCGTTTTTTGTAATATAATAACCTCTTGAATAATCTTTCAAAGAAGTAATTCCTTGATTTTCTGTGTGTACTCTGCAAGCACATGGTCAAGTTCTATTGTTTGGTTAACATTTAATAATCAGGGTGCAAAATAAAACAATTGTATATAGTTAACTAAAAAATATATTTAGATTGAAAAGTAATTAATGTTTTTGTATGATCAAGACAACAAAATATTGAGAAGAATTGATATTTTTATAGAATTTTTGAAATTTTTCTTACATCATATTAGTAATTCAATGATGAAGTCAATCAAGCAATCTTATAACATATTAATTTTTTTAAATTTTCAAATTAACTCTTAAAATCTTACTTTACATAGAAGTTATGTGAGTAATTAACATTTAAGTGCAGAATATTTTTATTAATTACCAAAAAATAATATCAATTAACAAAAAGTAACAAATTTCTGCCCGTGATACAAGTGTATTTTAGATCAAAGAACGAGAGAAAAGATTTTTACTATGCATTATAATGTAAAGCTTAAATTGTTTATAATTTGAGTATTAAAAATATATCTTCTTAATAATATTATTACAATTTGATTAATTTATTACAATTGTGATCTATCTAAGTAACATAACAATCTTAAATTATGTTATCTCAACGTGGATAACAAAAAGGTAATTTTAAAAATTAATCTTTGACAGGTTGATAATTTTATAAATATAAAATTATTGTCTGATACATCATTAAATGACAAGTGTTTTTTTGATCATAATTAATAATTGTGCTGGGATAAATTAGATTTGATATAAATTTAAAGCAACACTAACAAGCCATCTTGACCTTAAATGCTGTAAGGTCACATCAAATGCTAAGAAACCGAGCAGCGTGAACTCTGTTCGCCTCCAACTCTCTGTCTCGTTAGCGCTCTTGCAAAGTTTGTGTCTCTTGTGTGTAGGTTTGAGTTCTGTTCTTGGAGTGACAGTGCTAAGGCATGAGCTAGTGCTTCATCTTCGGTCTGAAAAAAAAAATATTTTATTGCCATTGGCATATAGAAAATTGGTTTTGCGTGAAATGTTTCAGAAGCTTGAATAATATTTTTGTAAATAAAGCATAAAATCTATTGCCGCAAAAAAAATATTATGAAAACTTATGTATATTGTCAAAGTTATATTAAATCTTACCATATTCCCTTGTACTTCTGTAAAGTTTTGCACCGCTGCTGTAGTAGAAGTCCTAGATATATTGATTTCATTTGCTTTAATACGTGCCATAGCAGCCTTGCTGAAGAAACAAACACCACATTTTACATATATATTTCTCAGGGTTTCATTATCCAATAGAAAGATATGTATATATAGAAAAAATCATATATGTATATATGAGAAAGATCTAACTTATACAGTGTAATCTATTACTTGTACAAACTTGTAAATTTCAACTAATTTTATAGACAAAAACTAACTATAGATAGTAGAATTTTTAATTAAGCTATTCATTAAAATGGTTCTATATACAGTTAGTTAAGAAATCCCTCAATAACCCTGGATTAAATTAAATATTAATTATTACTTCATATATAATATACTCACGCAGCCTGTCGTCTCTTAGCTGCTAGTTTCCCCTCACACATGTGGTCGGCTGCATGCCGATGTCTCAAGCAGTAATTCAAAGCACATTCCGAACAAACTAGTGGCACCATTTCTTTCGTCTTGCAACCTTTATATGAACACCTATTTGTAAATACCTGAAATGGTGTAAATGGAAAAACACTTTGTAAAAAAGAATAATATAATGTACAAAGTAGTTGTTCATTACTCATTGGTAGCAATTAGTATTACAGTGTAACCTTAATTTAACGACTTCCTTGATTAAAAAAATTAATTACCAGGAATAAATACAAAATATACCTTTACATTAGGAATACATTTATCAAAAACCTTTTTATAATAAATTTTTAATCATTGCTAAATATTAATAAAAAGTATTTTCCTCTACCAACTTTTGTCAATTTTTAATCTTTACATAATATATGTTAATCAATAATTCTTGACAAGTTGAGATTTATTTTGCATCAGACAACTATTAACTATTTTTAAATCCATATTATTTTTTATTCAATTGTGTTAAATTTTAATTCAATTCAATAATTTATGAATATCATTTGCTAAAATAGAATAAGGAGTAAGTTATAAAAAGTTGAGATTAATAAAATTTAGGAAGCCCTTCAGTATTGTCTTATCAAGGTTGCACTGATTAATATATTAATAAAGAGAAGCAAAAATATACATTACACCAAATATACCTTATTTCGCCTTTCCTTAGCTGGGTCAGATGTACACTGGTTGTCTATATGAGCACCTACCGCCACATCTGGAGGTTCCCCTCTTTTGCCTGGGACTGGAGCCCCACAGAGAGGACATTGAGGTACTTGTACGTCTCTTGAATTTGATGCCGGGCACTCATGTTTTAAGTATGTAAAGTGATCAGAACTGCAAAATAAAAAATAATGCAGAATTAATATAAACATTTTATAAATAACATTATAATTATAACTGTTCAACAAAAATGAAACATTCAGGAGACATTCTTGATGAGAATTGTATATATCAAGATATTATAAAATAGAGTTGAAATATGAAAAGATAGAAAGTTGGCTACATATAAAATAATAAGAACATATTTTATTAATTTTACTTACCAATAAACTTCTTTACAAGCATCACATTTCATAGGCAGGAAATCTGTAAATTTAATCAATGTTTTAGTTTTCATCAAATGTTGGTAGGTGGCTTAATAAATTTAAGGGGGTAAAACCACTAATACTAAAGTTTCCAAAAATAATAAATTATGACCAATTAATTAAAAATAATAAATACTTAATTTAGAGAATAATTTTGTTAACTTACCTAGTTTATTACAGGTCTGATATGAGCAATTCTTTCCAATATGTGGGAATTCCATTGTGCTCTTCTTATTAAAGAATAACAATTACAATACTACAAAAGGAATAAACAGTATAATGACGTGTAATGACGACGAATGACGAAACAGTTTTGCCTTTACTCTATATATATACGGTTTGTGACTTGTGTAATTCGAAATATATTCGTCATAGTATTTTGATTTTTCTAGACTTTTAACGAATTGTGATGAATGACGAACATCAAAACTCATGTCACTGTTAATGTCATTTTTCGTAGATACATTATATATAAAAGTCAATATCAACTGTCAATCTTGTATTAACAGAATCCAAAGAACAATGGCAGCTTTCCATACACCATTTTACCTGACATCTATTTGAAGCATCTAAATATAAAAAAATGTTTAAGCGATAGGGGTAATATTGCATAAGCTTAATCAGAAACAAATATTTTTTTAGAAAGCCACAAAAAAAAGATATTTAAGTTTTTGTTTAATAATAATTTGAGGTTACCTGTCAATACTAGTTGTCACTGATTGTAGGTAGTCTATACAAACAAAAAAATACGTAAGAGATTTCTTAAATGATGTTTTTAATATTAGTTATTAGTTTAGTAAAGGGTTAGAATAAGTCTTGAACGGATTTCATCGCGTTTATTAACGCGAATATATATTTGCAATGAATAATATTTGTCTAAATATAAGAAAACCGATCTTTCTTCTTTGCAAATGTTTCAGATAGCTATCTCTATTTACTAGGCTTCAACCTCTAACATTCCAATACTGGGCATAGGCCTCTTTCACCAGATAGGTAAAGAATCGCAGCTTAATCAGCCGATGGTCCAATGCGTGCTAGCAAATTACCTACTATCGAACCCGCTAACACCATCGTGTAGGCAGCGCTCATCGACAAGCGCACATAAATTTTGTTTAGAAAACTGTAGTTGTACATTTATTTAGATAAGGATGATATAGGACAGATATATGTATAAAAGTCTATAAAGAAAAATAAAAAATAAATATAGGTATTTATAGTAAAAATAAAACAAGATGGTATTTTAATTACATAATATTTTAAACACTGCATATCAATATTATTGCAGCCAGGAAAGAGGCAATGGTTACAAGTATTGGCGGCTCTCCTATAATCTGGTAATGATATAGTTCCATTCTCTGTATTCTGAATGCCTGAGGGCCTGACAATATCTTGCTCATGCTTCATGAGATTGGTGGTCCTCCAAAGATATGCCAGCTTTGGCATTGAGATATACTCCGCAACAGTAGGCTCGTTAGGTGGCTCAGTATGTGAGACATCATCATCATCCCCATGTTGAATGGCTTCTTCAACTCTTAATTCATTAAGGCAATTCATATATAAGACCTCTCTTTTGGTTCGCAACCAACAGGCATAGCATACATTGTCTGAAGTTGTTACCTGGCAGAAATATAAGAAATCTTTCTGATTTTAGCATATAAAACACATATGTCTAGGATTAATGTTATTCAGGGTAAATTAAACTTATAATATAAATGTATTTATGCATGTTTCACAATCTAAATAATTTTAAAAAGATTAGATTTTAAAATAAATAAAATCAAACAAACATTTTAAAAGAATAAAACCTATAAGTTCAATGTGTATAGAATACATAAAAATAATAGCATAAAACAGAACTTAAACTAAGATGTACACACCTGTTGTGATTCCTTACGGCATTTAATTATTTCTATCATCTACCGTTGTAGTTCAGAGGGATTATCTCTTAATATTTTCTCATTTTGCCTTTGTATGAGGGGACATCCACATAAAATACAAACATTGGTATGACAACGCTGACTTGGTGTCGGTCCAGCTTGTAGTTCATTATCAGTATTCTGCTGATGATTCTGATTTACAGCATCTATTAAAAGTTTCCAACATGCTTCGCAAACATAATCCTCATCAGTTATCTGAAAGTAATTTGTAATAAGAATTAACGCATTATAACAAACTATGTTTGAAAGTATAAATAACGAGTTAATTTAATATAATTTAGAGATAAACACGAGCAATAGTGTTTTTAAGAACTTACGATTTGTGGATAAACCCAGTTGCAGAGTATCGTACACACTTGTGTTTTGTTCTAGCATCCGATATCGGCGAAGAGTATTCACGCAAATATCACAACTCACGCACAATATGTGCTTGCGCTTGCTATCCATGATAAAAGAACACTCAGAACAGAAAGACACAATCGAAATCCGTTAAGACCTCCGAGAATGAATAGTTGCACAGAAGTCGCGATGACAGCGTAAAACTAAATAGAAAACGCAAAGCTAGTTAAAATGGCTTCCAATAGTGTCAAAGTCAGTCAAACTATTAGTCATTTAAATGGCCCTGTAGTAATATATTTGATTAATCTTATAGTTAAATACATACAACAAATGCAATTATATAGTTTCTTTATTATGTAGCAATTACAACAAAGAAAAATTAATATTGCTATTTATCATTTTAAATAGTTTTTTATTTTTTAATTGTATTTAACCGGAAATACACAAAAAACAGAAATTAAAAGCTTATTAAATAAAAGTTTTTTTCGTGGCTTTCCCAAGTAAATCTAACACCGTGTAAAAAACGACTAAAAAATACAATTCAGTTTGGCTTTAGTCTTGTTTTTAGACGCTTCATAAAACGTTCAGGTAAAAAATTGCCATTGTTCTTTCTTCTCTTTCTTTCTCTCTTTGAAGTTTTAACTCCAATAAATCACATAAAAAATTGCATAATAAAATTTGGACGAAATTAATGAATTAGTAATCTTAGAAAATTATACAAAATTTCTGCAAAGTTTATAAACAAACTCACTCTTCAAGAATGGACCAATGAAATCCAAATAACCCCTAAAAAATATTTAAAATACTACAGATATAAATTAAGGTTAATACTACAATTCGCTTCCATCGTTGTAAATGACAGAATTTAATAGAAATTAATAAAATATATTTGAAAAGTAATAATATTTTTCGTAATTAGTTTAAGCTTCGATTTTATAATTGTTTTAAAATAATAAGAATTTGATTTATCAAATTCTTTTTGCACTTCGAAACTTCGTCACCACGAAGCTGATAAAAAAGCTTATCAAACACTATTATACTAATTATTCATACTACTGTACTATTGATTTGATAGTTTACATTTATCAAAAAATAATTAAACATTTTTTAAACATATAAAAGATAAATTAATTCACAAATACTTATTAATTATTGTTAATATTTATGTGAAAAAATAATACCACTAAACAGAAAAAAATTGACCTTAAACACGTACGAAACAACTTCCTTAGCTTTCGCCCAAAATAAAACATCACATAAAATAATAATTAATATTGCTGGCTGACTATCTCAGATTTGTCTTTTGATGATCAAATTATGTATAGGTCGAAGTACGAAGTATATATATTTATATATGAATACTGGATCAATGCCAATAACAGTAAGCAGTATTATGAGATTTTTTTTTATAATATTATTTGTAAAATACCTAGTTTCCGAATATATTGAAATGACCTTTTGTCCTGAAGTGTCAACTTCAAAAACATTCGGTTGTCAACTTGCTTACAAGTCATTGACGTCTGGCCTCTGGGGTTGGCCAAAATTCTTTAATTTCACGTAATTTAAGTCCCAAAAAGAACTTCTCAAACGAAATAAAGAAACTAAACTGGGTTTTATTGAAGAAATAATTGTTAAGATGAGTAAGTTAATACCCTCTGCTGCTAAACTACTTAGCGGTTCATTGACAATTACGGTGAGTGATGTTTTTTTAATATGAAGATATTTTGGTTGAGTGTTACATTTGTCGTCTTTTAAGTGCGTTATATAAATATTTTTAAGTTATATTACTTATACAGAAAACAGCCGCCCCAGTTGCTGTCACTTCGAACGCAAAGTATAGTACAAAATCCGAAGGAACATTTGAAATAAAGGTAATTGAAATATCATTTTTATTTCAATAACTTATTTTGTAATGGTTAATACAATTGTAGTGCATAATTCTTCATATTCACATATCATTAGAGATTTAAAAAATAGTAAAATTATACTTAATTACGTAATGTAACCTTCAATATGTCATCAAGAATACACTTGTTTTTATATTAACTGTCAGTTTGACATTAGTTATTGCTATTAGAAAAGTTTATAAACATCTCTTAATTCGAAAACATTCTAAACTATAATTATATTACAATAATGCTACTTGCATCCAGAGATGTGAACAAATGGTTTAGTAAAAATAATTTAAGTATTTAAAAATGAAATACATAATTTCAAAATAGGTTTTCAAAATCAAAAAACCTTATTAACCTTATATTTGTTCATAAGATTAGATGTTCATCTTGCATGTTACATGCCCTTCAAGATCACGATTAGGGTGCTCATAAATAAAGTAATTTTGGATTTAAGAATGAAAAAGAAGAAAAATTAATTAAAAATGTAGCAAAACTATTTTGTATTTTAGAAATACACCTAATTCTGTTTTTACACGGTCTTTTTTTACACGGTTTTGAAATAACACAGTTTGAAAATAAAATATTTTTTATTTTTTCTACACGATTTAGCACGATTAAAATTTTTTTGGTCTTAATTTTTTTTGTCATATTTAATTTCTGCGAAATATGTTCATATTACAAATTTAGGGGAATTCCCTGTTTGTGCATACAAGCAAATTTACTGGTCAGAGCAATTGAAATGTGTTAATATTTTGTGGATAATCTTCAATAACTATGGTTGTAAAAATAAACATTGTATATGTGATTTAATTAAATAAACATGAATACTTGTTCTTAAAAAATCCTTGTTTTTCACTAATTTTAATAGGTTTTAGAGATTAGGAACCAATCACCTATTTTTGCATACGATCAATGTCTTTTTTTACATGGTTATTTTTTACACGGTTTTTTCTAGAACCAATTTCCGTGTAAAAACAGACTTAGGTGTACTAGTAATTATGTATTTAAAGTGTAAAATAAATAATTCACATCTCTACTTGAATTTATACCAAACAGCATTGGAGGGTGAAACAGTACTAATTTTGTTATGAACTTTTATAGCATCTTACTTTTCCATTTCTCTTAGTCTCTATTTTTTGTTGATTGTTGATTGAACGATACAAAACTTTAATTGAAACATTTTTTTCAAAGCCATATAAACTCTTCAAATTGGATAAAGGTCCGGCCACATCTGTCACTCTCACTGCCGAAGATGCTATCAAAATGTACGAGCAATTGGCACTCCTTAGACGGCTTGAGACCTCTACAGGCAATTTGTACAAGGAGAAGGTTATCCGTGGATTCTGTCATTTATATTCAGGTAATGATATCTTTTTATAAAACTATTTAATGATATCAAAGATTGTATATTTATTACTCATTCACTCACTCATCTAGTCATTCTGTAATAGATCATATATATTTTTTTACCTTAAAATAAAATAAGTTTTTCTAATACCTATTAGTCAGTAGTATTATTATGTTCTTATTGTAAATACTTAGATTTTTCCATTCTTTCCCTTGACATAGTGGATAAAAAAAAACTACTTTTGGAGATCCCATATGTAAACTAAATACTTAATTATTAATTATTATTAATTATTATTATTAATCGAACTCTTAATTATTCCTTCCAGGCCAAGAAGCAGTGGCAGTGGGCATGCATGCAGCAATGCGTGATATAGATAGAGTAATCACAGCCTACAGATGTCATGCTTGGTCTCACTTGATGGGTGTGAGTTTGGTGGGTGTCTTAGCCGAGCTCACAGGACGAAGGAGTGGAGCATCCAGAGGAAAGGGGGGGTCTATGCACATGTATTCGAAGAATTTCTATGGCGGCAATGGTATTGTTGGCGCTCAGGTAAGTTTTGTTGCATTATTTATTATTATTATTAATAATAGGTGGTAATACGATATCTACGATTATAAATTATTAAAAGTAATTAAGTACGGGATCAGTGTTAAAAGCTTCTTTAATAAAGATTGCGGATAACTACAGTAAGTATTATTCAAAGAGTAAACGCATGATATATATAAATATTTTTCATTGTTCAAGTGTTCAAAGCGAAGACATAATCTAGTCACGTTCTTATTTACGTAAATTGACTGCTTGACATTTCTACGTTAGTGTTGCCATTTGCAAATGAATACCAGCGTAACCTATAAATCATATGTCAATTTAATAGAAATTAATTACTTCAAATATTGTAGGTACCTCTAGGGGTTGGTTTGGCATTCGCCAGCAAGTACCGTGGAGATGGTAGTGTGGCATTTGCCCTGTACGGAGATGGTGCGGCCAATCAGGGACAGCTGTTTGAAGTGTACAACATGGCCAAGCTCTGGGACCTGCCGTGTGTGTTTGTTTGTGAGAATAATGGTTATGGTGGGTTCTTTTCTTATTTAGAAACTTGTTTCTAAATTGAAGATAATGTAACTAGTGATGTATAGCATATTATAAAGCACTGTATAATGTATATAATATATGTATAGTGTATGTATGTACATACACTCAATCCAAATATACATACATATTCAATAGTCTATCACAGAAGCATAAATAGTAAGTTCCAGAATATGAATAATGAATACAGTATTTAATTTATTTGTAATTGTTGCAGGTATGGGTACAAGTATGGAGCGTTCTTCTGCCAGCACAGAGTACTATACTCGGGGTGACTATGTCCCCGGCCTGTGGGTGGACGGTATGGATGTGGTCGCCACCAGAGAAGCAACCAGATTTGCTATCGACTATTGCTCTAGCGGGAAAGGTATATTAATAGAAATACAATATTATGTTTAATAAAACAAAATTAACATCACCTAATATATTGAGCTTGGTAGCAAGTAATGACATACTGAATATGAATTATTAATGTACCCTCTGCTTAGCCAATTATTAAAATAAAATATGAAAAGCAGTCACTTTATAAAGACAACTTACAAAATATCACCATATCATCAGTAGTGTTTGAAGTTAATTATTGTTATTTGTCGGTAAGGACCTTTATTGATGGAAATGGAGACATACCGTTATGGAGGTCACTCAATGTCCGACCCGGGAACATCTTATCGAACCCGAGATGAGGTACAGGAAGTGAGACAGACCAGGGATCCTATAACCTCCTTCAAGGAGAAGATCATCTCAAGCGGACTTGCTACCAATGATCAACTAAAGGTATATATATATATGAATTATATAGTTAATATTTACAATACTAATGCTAATTTTGATATTTTTAGGAAATTGACATTAAAGTTCGTAAAGAAGTAGAAGAAGCTACCAAAATAGCTAGGTCTGACACTGAAGTAGGGCCCGAGGAGCTCGCTGCAGACATTTACTGCAAGAACTTGGAGCCATCAATTCGAGGAATCCGTCCTGATACTCCACTTCAGCATATCGAAGTTGCCGCCAGAAATTAAACATTATTATGTAGAAGTGTTATGGGATATGAGATTGGCTTCAAAAGAACATGTATTAGAGGGACGGTTAAAATGTTTTGAGATTATATCAAGTGTGTTTAGGACTTGTTATCTTTATCTTTTAAAGGAAGATAAATATTTGTTATACAATATCATATCTTAGCAAATATTACATCAATGATTTTCTTTAATAGAAAGGCATCATTACTGCTTTGAGAATGTATAAAAAACCTATATGAACTGTATAACAGAAAAATCTTTACAACTGTTTAACATGATGCCTTAACTACATGTTAAATTTGGATATTAAGATCTTTTAATGTAGATAACAACTTATGTATAGATATTTATTAGTAAATTGGTTATGAATCTTTTTTTTTTCTTTGCTTTACCAATATTTTTTAATTTCCATTATATTTTTATTCAACTTCAATTTAAGGGTTGATCTGTAAGGAATTTTATCACTTTTATTTTGTTTTTAAAGGACATATTATTAAAATGATTTAAAAAACACAATCTCTTCTTATTATCAAAATAAAACAATATATCAATTTCACAATTTATTACTGCAACCTACTTTACAACTATTTTAATACAACGGCAAAGTCCAAAAATATATCAACGATCACAATATTGAGCATATTTGGCTTTGTGCTAAAATAATAAACAATATTAAATATAACCTACAAAACAAAACTTGATTTTTTTAATGAAAATTATTAAATAAATTATTTGACATCAAAATGATTTCTTAAATTTCCTTTTTCGTTATTTACAACAGACAATACCTGCTATTTGGGAAAATGCCACGAGAGGTATAAACTATAATAAGCTAGATTTATCAAATCTCATCACTTACCGTTTTTAGTTCATTTATATCTATGCAAATGATTTAGGAATTTACAAGACACATGATTTAATGAAGGCACATTCAAGCTAAATTTACATTCAAATCACAGTTTGACATTAACAGTTAATGTCATTTTTATACAATAAGTAATAAATACAAGCCATTTTATTTGTTGCGAGTGGAAATAATAATTGGTTATAACTACAAAACATTGGTAGAATTAGGAAATGTGTTAAAAGTATTATATATATTTGTGCCTTACACAATTCGTTGTCAACAGCTAAGAAACAATAACTAAATTTAGGTAGTAGAGGTATCTCAGTAATCTTAACCTATATTTTTGTTCACTATTGTCTTTTAATAGGGGAATGTGTGTGGGAATAAACAAAATCAGGAATTTATAGGAGCTTAATAAATTACATTTACAAAGGTAAATAAAAGTATTGGTAATTTTTTAGGCTAATCTTATAAGGTATATGAAGTATAAAAATAATTTTGAGTATGACTGAAGCAGAAATTCTTTAATGAAATATATATAATTAAATCACAATGTTGGTCTATTTGTGTGGCGTAAAGCATCAGCTAAATATCTATTAAAAATATAGGTAACATATTAATTTTAATATAAAAAATATTTATGATAGCACTTCACAATATTATTTGATAGTGTAATAGTGTTTTTATTATAAGATTTGTTGACTAGAGAGATGTTATCTGTCTATTATTAAGAATCATTTAAAATCTAGTTATACTGATCGAAATTTTCACTATCATGAGTGATTTATCAAAAACCTAAACATTTTCAGTTTCTTCGGTCAAATTCTCTTCACTCTCTTCAATGAAACCGCACTGCAGTTCATACAACCTGGCGTAAATCTTCTTCAAAGCTATTAGTTCTTTATGGGTCCCCATTTCAGCAACAACCCCTTGGTCTATGACGCAAATGACGTCAGCGTTTTGTATCGTGGCCAGGCGGTGAGCGATTATCAGACATGTTCGGCCTTCGCTTGCACGATCCAGGGCTTCTTGAACCACCTTCAACCAAACTTGATTAATATAGCTCTTAAAATGTATAGAGAAGACAATTTGTAAAACGTAGAGATGTTATTGAGGTGTTTTTTTAATCTAACTGATTAAAAAAACAATATTCAATGTGTGTGTGTGTGTGTGTGCGTGATAGTGTGTCTGTATGTGTTAGTGCGTGTGCTTATTACCCGCTCGCTGTGTGTGTCGAGTGCGGAGGTGGCCTCATCCAGCAAAAGCACGCGCGGGTCGCGCACGAGCGCGCGCGCTATCGCTATGCGCTGCTTTTGACCACCGGACAGCTGCGACGCGCGGGCTCCGATGCGTGTGTTGTAGCCCTTATAACGGTCACTTTAATTACAGTGTTTTCCGATATTTTCTAAAATTTACATGAACTTAGTAGGGAGAACATCATTGCAGATTAAAGCCAGAAATACAGGAGACTTACGAGTATTGATTAAAAATTTAATAAGATTTCGAAATGTGTGTTACTTACGTCCGGCAGAGCGGCGATAAACGAATGTACGTTGGCGGCTTTCGCTGCAGAGACTATCTGCTCGATGGGGACGGCCCTGGTGTTGTCTCCGTAGGCAATGTTTTCGGAGATGGACCGGTCGAACAGGACCGGCTCCTGTGACACTATGCCCAGATTGCGGCGAAGCGTGGAAATACGCATGTCGCCTACTATGCTGTGGTCGTCTAGATACTGCAAAATTGTTTCATATTATATATGTGATAGCTTTGTAAAGACGAAATAACCTTTTGCTAGTTAAGTAAAATGTATCTTTGTGTAAAATTGTTATATTTTTTTTAAAAGAGCAACTTTGGAGTTTCTGGCTGGCTCTTCTCAGCAAAGCAGCATGCCGAATTGATAGCTTACTCACGGACTGACTACTCTGACATTTTTTATATTAATAGTTACGGATCAAAAGTCAATATCCAAGTAGGCAGTTGAAGTATAAGTGTACCGCACTGTCTTGAACACTCTGTCTCACACCAAAGGGTAACTGGGAGAGATCTCTAAAAGAGATAAGTAATCCTTTGTACTACATTGTTTTCTGTTTTTTGTATTTGTGATTTTTATTGGTACATAAATAAATAAATAAATATTTTGAATTTATATTTGTGGAATAATATGACTATATAGTTATTTAGTTTAATATATAGTAGACTCTTCAACATTTCGTTACTTATTTACGAGCAGGGTAAGGTACAGCACTGCAGCAGTACTCACCACGCACCTAGTATGAGCGTAGAACGGTGTATGTTTGCGTTTATGTACCCTCTTCTTGCATATGTGTGTGTATGCCAGTAAGTTTGTTTGTACGTGTGTGTGTGCGCTTTACCCGCTCGCTGTGTATTTACGGACAGGGTAACTTACAGCGCTGAAGGGTATCACTGGAGGGTACCCACCACGGTCCCGTCGTCCGGGTCGTAGAGGCGCTGCAAAAGCTGTATGAGCGTAGACTTCCCGCAGCCGCTGGGTCCCACGAGCGCGACGCGGCGCCCCGCCACCACCGACAGCGACAGCCCGCGCAGCACTGCCACCTCGCGGCGGGATGGGTACCGGAACTTTATGTTCTTGTATTGGATCTTGCCCTCTGCCACCTTGGATTTGTCTTATTATTAGCTACTTGTTGACCCCGTTGACGTAAGAGTGCATTCTTAATGATCGCATTTTTTTATGGTCTTCATGAACAGTCTTTTCCTAATAACGAGATAGGCCGATTCCATGAATATATCGAGATAAAAGTATTCAGTGTCGTCAACTGATAATTAAACCTTCGACGGAATTTTATAATAATCGATCCAATAGTTTTTAGAATATCAAATATTATAATAACTGTTTATTATGTGTGATAATATAAAGATATATTGTATCACATCATTATTGTGATACAATATATGAATGAATGAACAAATCTGTGTTTATTGAAATAAATTACAAAAACTGTTTATTGGTGCATTTTTTAAATTATTTAATATAATGGTCAAGGGTGAATTGAAATAGATTTTTTTTGTGCTTGTAATTGACTTCAGATTGCATTAGATATATATCATTGGGATATTTAAAGAAAGACGACCGAGCAGGTATGTTATAATAATCAACTTTTACTTACAAAGCCCTCTGTGACGGAAGGCGCGTGTGTGGAGGTGACGAGCGGCGTCCTCGCCAGTAGCGTCATGACGCGCCCCGCCGCCAGCACCGCCGCACCAAAGTTAGGAGCGAAGGCCAGGGCTTGGCCCATCATCCACGCGCCGAAGATCAAGGCTTCTGATACCCTGGTAATAGTATATCATATGTATTTAATGGATCTGTTACTTCTTCAGGACATATATTACTTTTTTTTGGCATATAAGTGGTAATATAAGTGGTAATGAATATAGCAATTCATTGCACGGAGCATATTAGGTATACTAGCGAAATAAGGGACACAAAATAATATAATGCTACTCGTATAGAAGTGATATCCATTTTCTTCAGGTGTTCCACCTCTTTATTATGTCTTCATTTATATCAAAATCGAACTAATTCCATCCCGTTTTTAGAAATTCCAATTATATAGATAAATATCACCCCAAACCAACGGAATGACCTATCGTTCACCCTCACTTGATGACATCCTTGTACGGCACCTCCCCCCCCGAGACCAGCACACCGCCGTACCACAGCGCCACGGCGTACCCCGCCACCGGCGCCGTCTGACCGAAAGCGAACACGGCGCCTCGCCAGCGGAGTGACTTGCGGGCTGCCACGCCCGCAGCGCCCCCCGCTGCGCGGTACCGGGCCAGCGCCGCCGCCTCCCCACCTGTCAAACACTTACAAACTTACAGACCCTTACATACTGACAGACACTTACAGACCTGATCTGATGGACTACAAACTGACAGACACTCATAGAGCTGATGCACTACAAAGAGGTTTTTATTTAGAACAGTTTTCAGAAGTGATTCAATCCAGGAAGCAGGAGAAGGAGAAGCCTAGTTCCAGGAATTTTCCTGTACTGGTTGTAGCGTGATATTATGTAGCATATAACCTTCAATCAAATAACATCTTTAGCTTCCCATCTAGAAAGCAGAAGGTGAAGCAGGAGAAGGAGAAGCTTAGTTCCAGGAATTTCCCTGTACTGTTTGTAGTGTGGTATTATGTAGCATATAACCTTCAATCAAATAACATCTTTAGCTTCCCATCTAGGAAGCAGAAGGAGAAGGAGGAGGAGGAGGAGCCAGTTTTAGGATTTTCCTTTACTGGTTTTAATGTGATATTATGTAGCATATAAAATTCAATTAAAAAACATCTTCAGCCTTAAATTAAGATAAGATTTTTTACTCACAAAACGCAGACACCGTCCGTATATTAGTGATAGCCTCCGTGGCGATAGTGGTTGCTTTATTGGAGGCCTCCCTGATGGTAGCTATCCCTTCAGCCAGCACTCTGCCCTCCAGCACCACGGCTATTATCACCATTGGCACTGACACCAGCGACACTAGAGTCATCTTCCAAGTGTAGTACATGGACACTAAGATGCCTATGAGGATAGTTGCTGATGCCTGCATCAGAGCGCCTATCCTGGTACCCGTAGCCTGGAAATATATTAAGTCATTTATGCTTAGCCATGTGTATGAAAAATTGTGGAGTCTGGGATAATGATAAGGATTGCTTTTGGTAAGAAATGTTCCAACAATATCCCAAGAATTTATAGAGAATCAGATGTTTGTGAAAATATGGACGTTCCTAAAGGGGAGTTCCAATTCCCTATAAGGAGCAAATTTCTAATAAGTTATACGATTAAATAATTTATTAAATTAACCAACTTTTGATGTATTATTTTATATAATGAGACAATTATTACTTCAAAGTGAAAGAGATTGCACAAAATAATTCGTTTTCGATACTTTCAAAATTACTTATAACACTGTCTATATATGGTATTATTGGTAATTTTGCAATGATAATTCCAAATATTGTGATACCCCCTGCACGGCGGCTGCGTCAGCGGCCAGTCTGGAGCACAGCGCGCCCACGCCGTTCACAGCGTCGTCGAACCAACCCATCTCCTGGGATAACATCGCTCGGAACGCAGCCACCCTGCGCATAGATAGAGATATATTTACAATTAGCTGCGCCCGCGACTTCTTTCGCGCGGAATAATTTATTCAAAAGAAAAGTAACTTATCGGTCCAGCCGTTTCATAGATTATACAGAACAAATAGACAAACAGAAACAAATTGATATATATATATATATATATATATATATATATATATATATATATATATATTTTAAGTGTATAAATTTCATATGCATTCAACGAAAAGTTTTCAAATTGGAATTACCGGCTCTCCAATTAAAAAAATCAATGAGCCACAATGAATCTCAAAATATAAGAAATTATAATTTAGGTGGAGAATCAAAAATATTATCATTTACATTAATGTACATATATTCCTAGATAATAAATTAATAATAAATAATCAAATATAATATTCAACTCACCTCAGCCTCGCAGTGAGCCTAACACCCGTCAAGTTGAATATAAAAATTTGGAAGAAGATACCGAAACCCGTGTAAACTCCCACTATCAAAAAGAATACCGCGATCATATTTGTACCCTCACGGACGTAGTTTTCGTCATTGCTTTCCAAAAGCTGTAAAAATTAAGATTAATTGTGCTAGGAATTATTGAATATTTGTAATATCTTACAACGAATTGCCCACAATATGGTGTTCAATATTCGAAATATTTTATAAGGTCAGAAAAGTTATAACGTATATGCTGTTGCCACGACTTTGTCCACTTGAACTACAGAGGCAAGGCAAGAAACATTTGGTCAATGGTTTTTTGTGAATGGTCATAATTGGCTTCCATGAAAAGCCTTATTTGAATAGGATAGAAATATACATTCTTTTATCCACCCAGAAAGTTCGTTTTAAATATTAGTAAAAAAAAAATTGAAATAGGTAGAATAGTTCTGAGAATTAATACTTACACGTAATACGTAGAAACTTTAGATCCTTAATAAATATAACCTATAATAAACGGAGAATCAAATGAAGAAAGCATCTTCAAATGTAACTCATAATTGTGATTAGCGCATTAAAAAAATGCTTTAATTATAGTAATATAAAAACTATCCTTTTAAGTTGGACCAAACAATAGATATCTACAAAATTTCACTGTAATTCAGTGGTTTCGAAGAGTAGTTCGGGATATTAATCTATAAGATAATTAAGCTTACCCCATAGGTTTCGCCGAATAGTATAGCAAAGCATGGAAAAGACGATCCGACAGCAACAGCGGCAATGATTCCCATCAACATGAGCCATTTCTCTGGTTCACACAATTTGAGTATTTGCCACGTGGTCGGTTCAAATTCCTTCTCCTCCTTCTCATCCAACACAACGCTGTCTTCTGAAGCAGAATCTTCGTCGACCGAATTACTTTTCATAGAATCGAGTGAAACCATTTTTGACAATTTCGCTCTCCGAACTCTAGCATCTGTGGTGGGATCATTATTAGCTGTGAATTTAAATTAGTTTGACCGTTAGTTCTACCACCATATATCTGGAATAAACTTTGACATTATCATGCAAATGGTTCATGGAGGTTTTTAAGGTGTCAGGATTTTACGTAGTTTTTGTCAATTGTTCTGTCATTTTGGAAATTTTAAGCTTTAATTTTATATATAAATAAGATCTCCCTTTTTGACAATAAATCGTTGTTCGCCAGAAGGGTTCACAAACATAAATAACAGACAAAGAAAAGCCAGCTTAAGAACAAGAATCTATGGAGTTCACCAAGGATTGATCTGGCTTGGAATCGTATCGACAATCTTTAGTTGCAAGCACATAGTCTTTAACTTCTTGACCAACAACAACAGGCCGAGATTATTAGATACACGTCTGAATAAAAAATTCGGAAGTGAATATGACACTGAGTTGTTAATTCGTTAAAATGCTTACGTTTTACAGCCTTTTCCATATTTTCCAAGTTCGGTGCAATGCTGGGTTCATTTTCCAGCACCAATTGGTAGTACCGACCTCTCAAACTTAAAAGTTCCTCGTGAGTTCCTTCTTCAATAACTTCACCCTTATCAATGAATATAATTCGATTGGCGTTCAGCACCGTGGCCAACCTGATGAAATAAGGTGAAATAACTTTAAAACACCAAATATCGAGTATTCCTAAAGGCTTACAACTAGAGTCGCCGAATTTATTGGTGTTTTGATGCAAAGCAATCATGACATGATTAGAAGACACTTAGGATCATCCATAGCTCTTATTAGGCAAGGATTAGATCTCTTATTTTTAACTCTTTCAGGCATTAACCATCTAAAAACCAACTGAACACGAGTTGTTCTTGCATAGTTCTAAAAAAAAGGTAAGACTGGATAACTAATTCTATGTTGCTGAAGTTTTTAAGCACCAAGAATTGAAAGAATTCTTATTTCAACCATACAAATTATTATAGTCTATTGAAATATCGAATTATAATAATCGAAAGAATTTATAATATCGAATAATAATCAAAAGGTTTTAGCCTGACCATAAAGAAAAATGTATCACTCACTCACCTGTGGCTGACCATGACGGTGGTCCTTCCGTATGCTGCGGCGTCCAGGGCTCGCTGTACCTTGGCCTCGCTCTGTGAGTCCAGCGCTGATGTGGCCTCGTCCAGGATCAGGATCTTGGGCTTCCGGACCAAGGCCCGGGCGATAGCTATCCTCTGCTTCTGTCCCCCGGACAACTGGGCCCCTCGCTCGCCTATTGCCGTGTCGTAGCCCTACAATTATAGATATTCAAGTTTTTGTTTCTTTTTTCCCACATTTTATTTCTAAGACGCATATATTTGTAATTTTACTTCAACAAAATGTTCAATTTATTACGGCTTTCTTCTTATGTCCTAATCATTTTCCGCCTACATATGCAATGGTCTAGGGATACATCATACTTACGTTAGGTAAGTGCTTGATGAAGGTGTGACAGTAGGCCTGTTTGGATGCTATTATGATCTCCTCATCCGTACAGCTTGGATTACTCATCCTATAACAGATAAAAGAAGGTATTTTTATATGATAAACAATTCAATATGACCAACTGGCAAAAAAAAACATGACTATAAGAAGAATATTTATGAAAATAAAATTTGAACACAAAACTTATTGACTAGATAGTCTAGACTTTTATTAACTTACCGTATGTTCTCCTTAATAGTACCCGCAAACAGAACCGGTTCCTGTCCGACCACGGCTACATAGTTTCTAAAGTGTCTGACATTAATGTCTCTTAAGTCATGTCCAGACGCGATCACTGCGCCCACGTCAGGGTCGTACATCCTCTGTAGCAGTTGCAGCACGGTCGACTTGCCGCTACCACTCGCCCCCACTAACGCCACTGTCTCGTTGCGGTTTATTTTAAGACTGAGACCATTTAGAACCTAGAATTTTAAGCTTAATAAGAATACTCAACTCAGTAAAATTTTAAGACTCATTTGATATTGGTTTTTGTTGTTTTTTTTTTGTGAACATATATGTTTCAGTTAAATAATAAACGATAATAGAATAAATATTCGAATTAGAGTAAATTCTAATTCGAATTATCTGTAATCAAATTTACTCACACTAATGAATCATTAATTATTACATTAACTGCTACAGGTCAGTGTAGATTACGTAATGTTTCTGTATACCTGAACATCAGGTCTGGCAGGATATCTAAAGTAAACATCCCGAAGTTCCAGGTTTCCGTCTAGTTCAGGAGTTGAACCTTCAGTTGAGAGGCTGTCTATGACCGGCTTTCTATCAAGGACGGCGAAAATGGCACCAGCTGATGCCCTTGCGTTTGCGATGGCTTCCAGGTGTGGAGCTGTTAGACCAACATTCTGGGCACCTTGGAGAATACTGAAAAAGATCTAAAAAATAACTTCATTATTTTATTGAGAAGCCAGAACAATATAAGATTGCATTTAGACTCTGAAGGTTTCTGAGGCTCTAAATTCAATACACTCACAATCATAAGAACCGCTGGTGTGTAAATAGGAACCTCTAAATGTCGGCTGTCCATGATTAAACCGACCCCGTACCAAAAGGATAGTGCGTAGGTTGCATAAATAATCAGCCACATAAAACCACTTCCTATTCCAGAGTATATTCCCTTCTTAACACCTGTCTTCTTAGCTGGATCTAAGCGCTTCTGGTACCTATAATGAAATCATTTATTTTAATCAAATTGGGATAAATATATAATGCTTTAAACTACCTTTCTATTTCTTTTTCTTCTCCACCAAATGCAACTACTGTTCGTATTGAAGACAACACTTCTTCAGCAATAACTCCGGCAACACTGTATGCTTTTAGCTCTTGAGTAGTCAGTGATGATTGAACCTAGAAAATATTTATATTCAAATTTAGTATTATCATATTTATTTAATTTACCTTTTCAGTCCTACAAGTTATAGTCAGTCCTAGGATCAGTACTAGTCTTATTTTTAAAATTTTTTAGTTGAGTGAAGTATATAACAATAATTCTTACAATCAATCTTACAACTAGACTATTTTTTAATATTATAAATATATATAAAATTAATCAAATCAACAATAGACAGATATCCAAAGAGTATTAATATTGTTTACCTGAGCAACAACTGCAGTAGTAGCAATAATTATAGGAGCACAGGACAATATGACAAGGGTCAGCTCCCAACCGTAAGCCAGTGAAATGAGGACCGCAGTCACAAACGACATCACGAGGTATATCAGCATTGGAACTTTCTCTCCAATGCCTTCACGATATTTTTCAACATCACTAGGATAGAAATAACGAAAGTTAACAACAGTAATCAAGTATTTTGAAAGTTCCTTAACGTGGTTGGGTGGTGCGATTTAGTAGAAATCGTCATATAACGAAATGCCGTATGCTGTGTACGTGTGCGTGTATATATCTCTCTCTCTCTTTCTCTCTCTCTCTCTCTTTGTGTGTGTGTGTGTGTGTGTGTGTGTGTGACCCGTCTTTTTTAATCATATAACCAGGGTTGTACAGACATGTTGAAATTTTGTGAAAACGCATTTGTTATTTGTGTTAAATCATACGTCAGTATTGTTTTGTTATTGGAATTAAGTTTCGAAAATGTTTATGATAGAATATAATGATCAGATTAAAATTTTCTTTTCATTTAGTATTTATTTATTTACTATTTTGTATATATATATATTTTATGAATAAATATTTATCCTGAAATATTGAATCAAATCTTCTGATGTAATTAATTCCTTGAGATTCTTTGCCTTAAAAAAAATAATTATACAGATTTTATTTCAAATTACATTCGGAATTGAAAAAAAAAAACGTAAGGGACTTCATTCCTAACTGGGGCCAGACCAAACATTTTTTTATTAAATAATATCTTATAGAAAAACTCTTCATTATTAAGTATCTGTTGACCAGATATTTTTTTTTTGGAATATTAATATTTTCTTTTTTATTACAATGTTATAATAAAAACATTAGATTATATAAAGGGCATGATCAATATATTTATAAGAAACAAAGCAATATCAAAGATTTATAATAATATTAGACGTTGCAAGAAAACCTAAGAGAAACTTTTAATTTGTGCCTTCAATAACGCCAATCTTTAACATTGAAATGGATACATAGGATTCAACTGGGATAATAATAGCAGGTCATTCAAGACATGGGCGGATCATACCATACAACTAGCTGAGAAGGATTTGTAAAACAAGGCCAAATATGGAAGAAATTTCAGGCCTACAAACGAAGGGGGTACATTGTATTAGAACATGATGCACCCTGGGTATGAAGATCGTCGCCAGGCCAGTTCAAGATATATTATACAATTTAGGTTTTAAGTACAACTTTAAAAAAATAAGAAACTTAAGACACCGAGTGCCTGTCGTCAGTTCTCAGGTCTGTGGAAAATAGCATTACGAGTTCGTGCTTTTGACAATTACAAAACCTTTTGTATTAAACTTACTTTCGATATTTTTGATTTTATTTTTTGCCTGAACGTGACGTCACAACCATAATGTATGTTGGTTTTAACATATTTTCGCTATGCCGACCGACAGTGACATATAAATAAGTGTAAGTACTCGAAATATTTTTTTAATTGAATAATCCTGCAATGCGTGTTCTGACAATTTATTAAAAAAAGATTTAGTCGCCTGATTCCATCAGTATATTATAATTTACGGACAAATCTGGACACTAGGTAATCTAATTATTTCAACTTTCGCTTTAAAGTCAAGTTGAATCAGTTTTCAGAAGTCTGAATATCGCTTGTGTTATGTCCAAGCCATTAGCAGGTAAAAATAAAATAACGACGAACTATCCTTTCCTTTTCCTTTCTTTATCTTTATCTGTTATGTTATAACATTATTAAAAATACTCACTCGGACACTTTAGTAGCGAAGTTCATTGACGTGTTTAGATCGTACCACGTTATATCTTGACGTAGTACTGCTTGTAAGAACTTTTCTTTCACCCTTTCGATCTGGAAAATGTCCAAGATATTAAAATAATACACTAGTGCTAGAACCTAATATTATTAGTAAAGTATTGTCTGGTCTATACTTTATAAATTATTTAGTTTCTGAAACATTTTTTCTATTAATTTACGTAAAAACAACAAGATGAATTTTGCGTTGACTTGGTATATAGATAACTCCTAGCTTGTGTTTGTATTGAGGGATTTTTTAACCATAGCTAAGCTAAAAATACAAGTTGGCTGTATGTATAGTATATTTTAGATTTATAAATGCTATCTTTATATGCATAGATCACATATATGTCAACTTGACATTTTTTGTACAAAGCACTTCAATAGTCCCAAAAGGTATATGCAAATATTGAAATAAGTATTATCAAAATATCGTAAGAATAATAAACATTTAATCAAAAATAATTTATCCAAAAATAACATTAATATATTGGGTAAAATTCATAATTAAAATAATCCTTATATGTATATTTTTTGTTTCATCGTCAATAAGTCAAAAAGCATTTTTAAAATATAAATGTTACATTTGAATATCAAAATTACATAAAAAGTAAGTTTTTTTAGGGTTAGTTAACCTTTCATAAAGTTAATAAAGAAATGCCGTGTTACGTGAGTTCCTACCATTAACTTCACTGTTTGTTTTCAGCAACTTTACGTGTTAAGTATTCCTCAATTCAAACATTAAAATAAATGAAAAACCTTTTCTAATTACATTGATATTTTACTGCTACTAGAGAAGTCGGCAATTTGGATGACAATTTTATATTCAATGCTAGTTAAATATATATTTAATTTGACAATAGGTTGGCAGACGTCACACGATGAGATTGAAACATGTTTTAAGGAAACATCTTTAATATCTTTTGACAAGCTCATTGTCTTCAATCACCCATGCAAAACCAGGATAATAGCTAGTTCTACTAAATTTAAAAATACGAAAGTTTAAAGCAAAAACTACTGAATAGGTCTCAATAAAATTTTACAGTAATATAGCTACAGAATATAGATAAAGCCGCGTACCAAAGCTAGTATTAGATAAAATAACTTACTTGTTTAAGAGCGGCATAGTTGAACAGATCGACGCTGATGAGTCCGACTAGGAACTGTAAGACCGAGAACACCGTGCATCCAATACCGAACGCTTGGGAATCTTCTATCAGAGCGAGGCGATTCTCTTCTGCAGTTGCGTTTGTGCTGAATTAAATACAGATACATAGATATATCTTAAGTAAATTTTCCTAAAGCCATAATTAAACTAACACCAATATATTTATTGGAATAGAAAAACAGTAATCTCGGACCCTAAAAATTTATAATATTGGATAACAAATATGTATATAGAATGAAAAATTCATCGAGACAAAATACGCGGTAGCTCGTATCACATAGCCATGGGACGGCTTTTTAGAGATCGCAGGTTCAAATCTAGTATCTAAGAACTATTCATTTTATAGTATAGACAAATAATATACTTACAGTAGCCTGCCGCCGCCAAACCAATTAATTGTAATAGTCGAAGTGGATGTTCCGTTCATCACCGTTCGATCTATCAACAGTGATGTGAACTCTCCGTAGATGATGACTCCCACTGGCACGAACAGGCCGTTGAGACACGCGAATATAACACCCGCGAACAGTAACACGAACTCCCATGGTTTTGCGAATCTGAACTGGGATGAATCAAAATAAATAACCTTCGGCTAAAACTTGAATAATTTGAAAGAAAACAATAGTGTTGATAAAATAATTCCGTGCATATATTTATATAAAATATGTCACTGAATAAAATATTATAATAGTTGTTTTTTTTTCAAGAATTAATTAACATAAATAAAAACTAAAATTAACAAAATAGTAAATGAAAGAAATATTTGCTATAGATATTTTAATTTTAATACTAAAACTGCGTTAAGAATATTTACAGTTATGTTTTACTATAATTTTTTTGTGCAATAATTACTGGGTATTTTAAAGTGAGTAGTTTAAGACAATACTTACTAGCTTGAACCAAGAAACGGCATCTGCTTGAGTATTTGGGTCGGAACTGAAATAGAACAACTGATTGTGATAACAGCTTCGATATCTCGATTTAAATAATATTAATAGATGTATAAAACCATAGGAACTCTCCTCTTTGGTTGTAGGTTTTTCTTTATATTATATGATACAAATAAATAGACTATCCATATCCGTCCCCTTGCCACTGACATGTTGCAAATACATTGTCATCTTTAAATAATGAGGAGGGAGGAAGGAAACTGGGATACAGGAGGCAATGGAAAGGTAGTGGACAACCGGCTGTCTCAAGCTCACTTATCACAGGAAAGTCACCTATTAAAGCTACTTTTTGATGTTAGTTGTATCCAAGTGTGAAACTTAGTGGACAAAGTTGATGTATATACATCTTAAATGTATCTTACTATCAAATGAATCTAAAGTAACATTTGTATCTACATAGTCTTCATAGTTTCAGCTCAAGTCTAGAAGCATTATAGTATAAGTAACGAAATATATCAATAAAACTTTAAATTAATGTGTTTGTTCCAATGGTTGTGATAGGTATGAGCTACATGGAAAGCTAAACCATATTCATACCGTTTCGTTGTCATATCCAACAGATAAGCTATAAAATCCTTGCGCAGCTAAAGAAATACCAATCAATCAATCATCAATCAATAAAATATTCATTAATGATTTACTAATTAGCTACTACACTATGTTGAATCGTTTTAATATCTACTTTAATGTAAATGATGATTTTCTGCTGTCTGTGAATAATAATTGTAAAATATTTTGTTTCAAATCGACAATTTGAAAAGCTGGTAGGTATATTTATATCTGCTATCTTTATAACTATGTTTAAATTAAAGTTATTCTGTAATTTGTTGATTAGGTATAGAACATTTGTTAACAAGAATTATTATATTTTTGTATTTGTCGTAAAAAAGGTAGGTAGATGCTGCTATAAGGAAATATAGTTATGAAGTTTTTTATCAGTCAGTAAGTACTTGCCTAGCAATTGGAAAAATTAAACATATATTTTTTTATTACCACTTACTGGAGTGCGCTTAAATAAATCAAACTTACGCTTCTTCCTTGTAAGCCTTTTCAACGATGTAAGCGGACTGCTGAGCGAGCGAGCTGATTGTAAGCGAGTTCTGACGGAAGCTGAGCGCTAACGCGGGACGCTGCTCGCTGCGTCGTTGCCGCGAATACCTTGAGACGCTGTTCACGGACTCATTGCGTTTCATTCTCGGGTTAACCTCTCTGAAAAATAATTATAATAATATATATGTATCATCTTCTTCTCCTTATACCAATTTTGGGGTCGGCGCAATATGTTTTCTTCCATACTCTCCTGTTACTCGTCATCTCTGTAAATACTCTCTTCTTATCCATATCTTCTTTCACGTAATCCATTCATATTTTCTTCAGCCGTCCTCTACCTGCCCATCCCTCCACTACCACACCCAGCACTCTTTTGGTCACATGCCTTTCATCCCTCTTCATAACATGCCCATACCATGAGAGATGGCTACCTCTAATTTTTTCTGTCGCTGGCGCTACTCCCAAGAAAATACAAAGCAATAAAAATGACACAAAAAGATAGATTCCGTATAGAATTGAGATGTTAATTCTCTAGATCGCAAACCACTACAGGTTTTGCTTTTAGAGCGAAAATTATTTTATAACAATTTAATTTTTCTCATATAAATTTAATTAAATTCAAGATAGAACCGTGTTCACACTGTTGGATATACCGACAAATGCGATTTTATATCGATTTACCTAGTTTTATACATTTTACTTATTATCGTTAAATAATTAATGACTTTATACTAAGAAATTTGCATTCGCTATAGATAAGTATTATTATATAAAGTTACTATGACACTAGTATTTTAAACATTTAACGGTTTTTAATGTTAAACTATTCTATTAATATTATAAATGCGAATGTTAGTTAAGATGTATGTATGTTTGTTACAGAAAAACTACTGAATGGATTTTTTTTTATGGAAGAGGAGGGCAAACTTGTAGGTAGGAGTAGACGCCTTTTTTGAAGGTACCCATGTCGTACCGATCTGGAAATACCGCCGAAGGGAGTTCGTTCCACAAGCGAGTGGAACCTGGAAAAAAGGTCCCTGAGAACCGCACAGTGGGGGATCGCCATGCATCCAGGTGGTAGGGATGGTAAAGAAGTCGATGGCACGCTGTGCGGTGATGAAATTCGGCGGCAGGCATCAGATTGAATAGTTCTTCGGAACACTCCCCGTTGTAAATGCGGTAGAAGACGCACAAAGAAGCCACGTCTCCACGCAATGCCAAAGAGTCCAGCCGTTCGAAGAGCTCCGGGTCCCCGACAATCCGAACGGCTCTCCGTTGTACGCGGTCAAATGGTAGAAGCTAATATTAGGGTGATCCGGACCAGAGATGAGAACAGTACTCCATGTGTGGCCGGACCTGCGCCTTATAGAGCGCAAGTCTTTGGCCAGGTTTGAAATACTGCCTCGCTCTATTAATCATTCCCAATTTCTTCGAGGCCAACTTGGCCTTGCTCTCCAGGTAACCACGAAACTGACAATCGCTCGAAATGTCGAGACCCAGTATTCTGATACTTGGCGAGGCAATGAGGGGAGTGCTCTCGAAGAGTGGTGGTACGACAAATGGGGTTTTCTTAGTGGTAAACGCGCAAACTTGTGTCTTAAGGGGATTGAACTGAACGTCGTTCAGTTCACCCCACTCAGAGACCATCCCCAAGGAAGTCTCTATAGAAGACACAAGTTTCTTTCGGCACTCAGACCTGCACGGTCGGAATATACCGCATCCCCAGTGCTGTCATCCGTATAACAATGTATGTTGGAGATATCCAACATATCATTGATGTGCAGGAGGAACAGAGTTGGGGATAGCACGCAGCCTTGGGGTACACCAGCGTTCACGGGCTTGGGACCCGAGCAAAAACCGTCGAGAACGACCTGTATGCTCCGCTCAGTGAGGAAGCTGGTGATCCACTTGCATAAACTCTCGGGAAGCCCATAGGAAGGTAGCTTCGAAAGAAGCCCCTTACGCCATACACGATCGAAGGCTTTCGCCATATCCAGACTAACTGCCAGACCCTCTCCCTTACTTTCAATAACAGCTGCCCAGCGGTGTGTAAAATATAACAGAAGATCACCAGCCGATCGACCATGGCGAAAGCCATATTGCCGCTTATTGACCAACTGGTGATCCGCGAGGTAGGTTAGGAGCTGTTTATTGATGATGCTCTCCATTACTTTGGAGAGAAGAGAGGTAATGGCGATAGGTCTGTAGTTAGCTGGGTCCGAGCTATTACCTTTTTAGGGATCGGATGGACAAGGGCACGCTTCTATGAGACCGGGACTACGCCGTTCAGGTAGGAGTACCGAAATAGACGCGTAAGCAGTGGTGTCAATTCAGGGGCAAATGTTCGTAGCACAACTGGAGAGATACGATCTGGCCCACTCGACTTATGAACTTCCGAGGAAAGGAGGGCTTTTCGGATTAGTTTTTGCCGAAAAACTATTTCCGGCATTAAGCTCGGACACCGCGGGATGATAGGCGGTGCCTTCCCCTGGTCGTACAAAGTCGAGTTTGAGGCAAAAAAAGTGCCCTAGAGATCGGCTTTCTCTTTTGCAGTGTGAACTTGCGCGTGCCAGGTGGGTACTTTGCCAGCTGATCCTCAATTTTGACATGCTTGAACTTGGCTCTAGCAATTTTCCGTTTGAAGAATCTGGAGGCACGATTATATTTCCTCTTCAGAACTCTAGGGTTCGGATCCTTAGTTACTAACGCATTAGCCCAAGCTTGATAAGCCTGCCGTTTGCCAGTTGCTGCAGCCCTGATAGACGCATCAAACCAAGGCCGCAATTTGCCACCAAGTGGTACCACAGAGCTTGGTACAAATAGTTCCATGCCCTGAAGTATCACATCAGCTACAGCCGCAGCGCAGTCACTAGGATCATTGGAAGGGAAACCAATCGGCCCCCATGGGTAGGCTGCAAAAAAGGATAGCATTCCATCCCAATCTGCTGACTTGTAGTGCCAAACGCGTCGAGTCGCAGGTCTTGTGCGAGCTGGGCGTTCAATGAGCACTACACTCCGTACCAAGCAATGATCAGAGGACCCTAAGGGAGCCTCAACAGTGACTTGGTACTTTCCGGGATGTGTAGTCAGCAGAAGATCCAACAAAGAGGGCATATGGCTGTCCACGTCCGGTAGACGATTGTGCGTCTTGACCAATTGGGACAGACCATTTGCCAGAGCAAAGTCAAAGACAGATCTCCCCGCGTAGTCGGTGGCACGTGATTCTAGCCAATCGGCATGGTGCGCATTGAAGTCCCCGAGGACTACGACTTCGGCGGAGGGAGTGTGTGAAAGCAGATCGTCAATCTTCGCCTGAACATGGCCTAAGAGTTGATCCGTTTCTGCATTACCACTATGGGACCTGTAGAGGCAGGCGTAGATTCTGATATGGTCGTCCATGTCCACGCGCAGCCAGAGTACAAACAGGTCCCGACCTTCAAAAACCTAAAGGCGACGGTAGCAGATATCCTCCCTTAAAGAACACAGGTACCCCGGCGTGTGGTTTAAAATGGTGTCCTAGTTTATACCCGGGGTATGACAGGTACGCTGTGTCGCTAGGTTGAGATATCTGCGTCTCCGTCAGAAACAACTAGGCCGGCTGCACCGTCTCTAGATGATATTGGACGGCGTTCAAGTTGGAATGAAGTCCCCAGATGTTGCAAAATTCCACATTTAGAGTGGGTCGGGGTGCCGCTGCGTTGACTCGTCGTTTGCCCTCAAAAAACACAAAAGGTGATATTTAGCCCGCTCCAGATACGACGGGCAGCCCGAGCAAAATCCGAAAATCATGTCCCCGATTTTGCTCGGGGAGGGGGTCCCCGGCTTCATCAAAGCCGGTACCCTCCTGGGGTATTTTTCTTCTAGGCATCGCTTTCATATTTGGCGCGCGGGGGGGGGGGGGTTGGGCTTCCGGATTCTCTCACTCACCAACGGAACGTAACCAAATGAATTGGGTTACTACACGTCGGTCTTATATAAATTTGGTGGTAAATTTTGATATACCTCAATATCGAACTTAGAGCGTGCGAAGTCGCGGGCAAAAGCTAGTATTTCTAATTGAGCTATGCCTAAGCGAACCTTAACCGTTCATTTTGCTGTTTTCTTTCATGCAGTGCGCGCGCTTTAAGGTTTGTAAATGTTAAGATTCATTTAAAAGACAGATATATGGCTATAATTTTATTGATGATGAATTGATTTTCTTTTCAATTGAGATTCTAAACCGATAGTTGCTGAGCATGTTATAGAGCAATATATGTATAATATGTATAAAAACTGAAATTGTTTTGATTTTAATATTTTTTGATTACAGATAAATATAAGTAAGAGATGAAGGGGGAGAGAAGGGGGAGGCAAAGTCGCTGCCAACAGCTAGTAAATAGTAAAATAATGTGGCCTAATATTAGTAGAAAAGATAAAGAAAGGAATTACTAAAATCATGATACAGATTTCTACAGAATTGTTACATTTATCTTTTATGCATTCCAAGAATTTCGATAAAATATTGTATAGCAATATCATATTATATTAACATATATATTAATTAAATGTATTTTTAGTTCTAATATAGAGCAGATAGTATTCGTTTACAATTGATATTAAAAAGAACCTCTAAAAATTTATTATTAATTTTAAAAATACAAAAAAACTTTTTTTATACCTCCATCTTTTACTTGTCAGTTAACAATTATAAAGTGTGAGCCAACTAGATCATACAGCGATTATTAGACACTAATCTAATTAACAATATATTATATAAAATAATTTTAAAAATATTTATTTAAATGTATGTAGTGCATAAGAAATCATAATTCCAAATCATCGGACCACAGGTTAGTTTAAACAACTTATATAAAAAAAAAAATACTACTATAAGTATAGTATGGAATACTTATAGTAGTAGAACCTAAAATACATATTTTTGTTCATTATTTAGTTATAAAAGATATATAATCAGTTAAATTAATAAAACTACAATGTTTTTAAACACTACGATACATATCATTTAATAACGACAAACCATATTATCATACTTGCTGTTTGTACGTCATTCAAGAAAATCTACAAAAAATGTTTTAGTTTGCAAAATATGCTTTTTAATAATACTCAAATTATTGTATACTTATCACTGGCTTCTCTGAGTGAGTCACAGATTTTTTGATTAAAAAGGAGGGGTATGTTGATAAATATATTTAATATTTAAGATATATAAGTTATTTCTAGATAAATATTTAAAAGAATTCCATCAAAATATTTTAATAAATATTAAATAAACAAATAATGAAAGAAATAAATAATTTGTTGCATTCTCGTAAATTGTGATTTGTACAGGGTGGAAATGTTTTGATCCGAATATGCGTAATCCGACAAAGGGTTCGAGATTAAACAGAACGGTTACGTACGTACTAACCATTCACAAAGCCACAAACATTACAAAGAGTATCAGAAAGTTAGTATAAACGCCAAATTTCTTACAATATCATATATAATATAAAAAAACACAAATTACCATTTATTATGATGCAATTAGTAGCAATTTCTTGTTAATTAATTTTTCACATCTTTCACTTTAAATATAATAAAAAAATTAAATTCTTTTATGTATTTAATGCCAACATTACAGAAAATAAATGTTTTATATAATTATTATAATGATATAATTTTACACTTAGGTTAGAATTTACTTGTGTTAAAAAAACAAACAATTTCAACACGACATTTGATATATTTACATGCGTTCAAAAGTGATACTATTTAATATATAAATCTTCTTCATATAGAAACTCTTTATAATAGTCTAAGATCTAAGAATAGTATACATTTTCATTAACTCTTATATATTATGTCATATTGTCAGATTTGGAAGTCTGGACACCCCTAATTATTAATTGTTTTCCAAATTTAAGACCATTTTTCTTATTTATTTTATTTTATCTCTTAATTAAAAATTGATAGTAAATGGGAAATTGCAATCAGGGCCTTCTGATTACAATTTTATTGTTTGTGCAACTATTCTTAGTAAATCTAAAAAATGTTTTGGAGGGAAAACGTTAAAGTTGTTAACCCGTAAAAAAATATATAGTTTTGCGTGCCCGACCTTAAATCTGACCATGATTGCTTACGTCATCTGTTGCATTAAGCTATGTATATATAATTAAAATAAGTCAAATCTTAATTTTAATTAAAAAAAAGATGTTTATTTTGAATTTTTTAAATAATCTGAAATACGTCTAGTTTAGTTACATATTTATATATACATTAGTTAAAATGTATAAAATAAAAAAGTATATATATATGTACTATGTGAATGTGTTTGAAAGCACTTATGTGTGTTATATGTGCACATTTGTTGTGCACATATAAATGTTACACATTATGTGCGTTATGTTATGTGATACACTAATAAAGTAAGTCTCGCCATTCTGAAGACTTGTGATCCGTATTGAAAAATTAGACAATTTTATTACGTTTTTATTCTCAATATTTTTTATAAAATATCTACCTTTGTGATAAACTAAACCATAATAAGAGTGACCTTGTCCAATATCTCGAACACCAAATAACCAGATTTTAATCCATTGATCGAACAAAAATACAATTTATTAAATATTATTATGAAAAACACAGAAAAAATTGTTAATTATCTTACTATTAATTATTTTTTCGGACATTTATTGATTTTGACATTGATTGTTCTGATGACTGTCTATAATATATATTGTAGAAAAAATCTAAATTTATTATATTTATTTATTAATTAGTTAAGTTTGTTGTAAACATCGATTTGTACTCATCGCCACTGCATTGCGACGCGCGGTCGCTGTCTCACTACGACTTATATTGTATATGGAATTTATACGTAATATTTCATAATAGCTTAATTGAGCTGAGCATAAGCGAAGCTCTTAACCGTTTGGGATACTCTTTGTGTTTAGTTGTCTCCAGAATGCGACGAGATAATTACCTAAAATTTTCTCATGTATGTTTGAGCCGAACACGGATGTTATAGCGAAAACAGATTGAAAAAATATTTAGCCGTTCAAAAGTTATCAAGAAAAGAAAAACGGAGAGGGGCTCAGCTCAACACCCGCCGCGCACGGTTGGCGGATCCTAGTTATAATTGATTAAATTTTAATGCATAATTATGTATTTAATATTATTTTAATTATAATATTCTGTGAATTGGTAAAATGTATACAATTAATTGATATTTGGTTACAAATTGGATTACAGTCGTTTATCAGCTTAGGGCGCGACAGGAATGTAGATATCCTAAATAAATGTACTACAGACACGAAATGGTATTATAGGGTGTTTATGAAAGCCTACGATTAGGGATGGTCATACAAATATTAAACACTTATCCTTTATAAGAAATAAAACTAAAATTTAACTTAAAATATAATATTTTTTATATAAAAGCATAATGCAATTCGTAGATTCATCGTGCTACGAGTGCTACGCTTCTCAAATTTGTCGTAGAGGTCCTCTACGGTCTAGTTTACGGATTTTACGGTTTACGGATTTTGTTAAGTTCTAAAACAATAAAAAAGGTAAAAGGTTTCTTTATCTTTTAAGCGAGGTAAGAAACGTTTTTCTATATTTAAACTTTTAATTAGTTTAAGTAAGAGTTAAAAATACTATAAATATCTATATTTTTCTTATAATGTTAATGTAAAGAAGTAAAAAAATACCTCAAAAAAAATTATGTTTTTGAACACATTTTTTCATAGATATGAAATTTTAAATCTTTCTTAGGTGTTATATGAAATTCAAATTTCTCGTAATACTACTAGAGAAATATGAGGTCAGCTGTCGATAATGAAGAATCTTACTTTCTTATTCTGGAGTAGCAGTAGCAAATTTATAATTACAGTATCTATCGAAAATAAGTTGATAATTGAAACATAATTAATGTGTATTTTAAATTATATTAAACTAGCTCTTGCCCTTGGCTCTGCTTGGGAGGAAATACTAAACCATATGCAAGACAAACATTTCCAATATAAATTCTTTTATCTCTATTTTTAGGTTTGCTACAAATTGCATATAAAGTAGACAGACTGTTGAGAGACATACAGACATAAACAAACTAACTTTATATTATTATATTAGTGAGTGAGTTAGCATTGACAGTATTTCTTTAGGTACACGTAACATTATTCACATTATAGATATTATCCATACAATATACTTTAAAGAGTAACTTTGAGCTTAAACCGTGATAAGCCGGGATTACATTGTTACTTGTATGTATGTAAAATGTATGTTCTAATTATATATACCTTCAGTGTGTAGACAGAGCTTTATATAAAGTAAATTGTGTTCACTTAGGTCTTGAACTCGCTAAGTTTTGTCATACACTAAGACATTTGGTATTTGAATAAGATAATATTAAACTTAAATATAATGGATAACAAAATTTATTGTTTGTTCATATAAATATATATATAAAACAAATTTTCATCAACCATCCTTGTATAATATCGAGGCTTTAACCAAAAAATAATAAAAATCTACTACCCTTTAAAATTTGACGTCAGCATTACATAACACTGACGTCAACGGACATTACACAACGAGGCACCTGACTACTATACATTAACGTCTTTTAACGTCCCGATGCATCACAATCGCATTATAAAGTTTATATCTGTTCGGTTATAATAATAGCAGACACTGGCACAACACTTGGCTTGTCACCATGTTTTACTTATATATAATTGGCCCTTGATCCAAATCAATTTTGATAACCAAAATAACACGTCTGACGACCGCACAACGTTAAGTAACACTTCCTGTATGCATGTAACATTTTTTAAATACAACAGAACTTTAACTTTGAATAAATCTACTTAAAATTGTATTTCTATTTCTTATAATAATTTTTATATATTATTCCTTAAATGTAAATAATTTTGGAATGTTGTTATAGTTTTTAAAATTTAACATGTTTGAATATCAAAAAATGTTTTTTTGTAAAAATCTTTGGAAAAGTACACAACTTAAAATTTGTTGTAGTTTCCAAAATTGTCCAATTTTTTTTTATAGAGACCAGGATGTCTTAAGATATTATTTATTATAAATATTTTAATATTATAATAGGCTTATTAAAGGTTACATTATATAATTGTTAGACTGACAATAACAACAAAATTCTTCGTCGCATCCGCTCTAGATGGTTGCCAAATAAAATTTATCAATATATCAAAAACAAGATAACACCGGATAAAACTGGATCATAACTGGTTTTTACAACCTTGATCTAGATAAAACCAATAACAAATATTATAGGGGAGGTTTTAATTATATAAGATTCTGGAGTTTAGAGTTCACACAAATCTTAAGGGCACTTTTTGAGAATGTATTGGGTATTTTTAGAAGGGGCTATTGGCATGGTTCGTATTTGTTATTTTAAAGAAAACATACCAAAATGATATCTTCAATCAATCAATCAATCAATCAATCAATCTTATACCTACTTCTCGACAAGAATATAGATTAGAATTTTGTAATATAATCGAGTTAAGATATTTTAGATAGCGGAAGGTTTGTGGATTTTTTTAAGTATCTAACTTCAGGCCAATAACCAAATATAGTGTAACTTTAATATAACGAACCTCAATATAACCATTTCCTTGATTTTAAAAATATTCTTAACTCCCCAAAAACTCCCACCAAAAGTCAATAACTTTACATGATTATCAATCATATTATTTATCTCCAAATATGTTTTGCAACATTTCATTTATTATTAATGAAAGTCGTTCGCTATACCGCAGATTAACTACGTACAAACGTACAATTGAGATTAATATATATATACAATGCTATAATAACCTTACCTTAATCTTTATGTAATAAATCTCAATATAACAAAATGAAATTTTTTATTCCCTTCAAAATCATTTTATAAGTTGCACTGTAAATAATATTTTTACCCAATTAAAGATATATATATATGTATAATTACAAATCAAAATAGATATGTATATATAATACATGTATGTACATAAGACATGCATTGACCGATAACTAAAACCACTTCACGTAAAAACAAATACTTAAACTAGTTTTGTACTTAAAGTTAAGGATAAATAAATATTATATTGTTATTAAAATCACATTATTTCTATAATAGTTTAGATCCGGAGGAGAATGGGGGTAATCGACTTTTTCCTCCCCGTTTTTATGAGTCACGAAGCACTAGATTTTGACCAATATATTTTTATTATAGCGTCATAATTATCAAACTTAATTTTAGTACATATTTGCCCCTCTCACTCTCTTGTAAGTCCAAATTTAGCCTTTTAAAATAATGTATGTTTGTTTGTTTCTCATGAATGTTTGATGTTCAGACAATACACATTATAATATAAGCTTTACATATTTAGTGTTAACTCGTAACTATTTTTTGTGTTTATTTGTGAACACCAACTGTGTGGCCACGCGCAATGCGGGTTGCGTAGTTGACCAGGTATATAGACATATACACTCGACTTTTTGTAGATAGTTTTAAGATATACAATCTATAATAGGATTATAATCTATAGATTATTTGGATTTATCTTCTTTTACTAGTAAACTTGTAAAGCCTATTTAATTATGGTAGTTTTCCTTATAAATTCGTTAAATGTTTCATCTATTTTTCAAACCTCCAGAATCAAATTTAGCCGGCAGGGGTGGAGGGGGAATTTGAACTTAATAAAAAAATTGCACTTTAAAGCTTAATATTTCACAAACGAATCTCTTAATCGACAATTTTTTATATGAAATCTACCATATCTTTTAAAGACCTATCTAATGATACCCCACACAATGAGGTGCTCGGGAAAAAAACACAACCTAAGCGTAGAGAAGCTACGCTAAAAAAAAATCTAAATATATTGCCGTAGCTTTTTAGTACTAAGAGTCTCTGAGCTAGGCTAGATGGATGGACAGACGATGATGACGAAATTATGAAAGTTACTAATTTGCAAGGGAACCCTAAAAATCGATATAACAACTCTATTAATATATATGTGTTGTTAATTGTTAATCCTTAATATATCCTTATCCTAATTATATCCTCATCCTTATCATTTCATTGCTCTAATATATCCTTATCCCAATTATTTACGAATCAACAATGGATATGAATATTTAATGTAAAGTAGCGCCGGATCGACGCCGTTCCGGCGCCTCATCCCTTGTTTAACTATTTAAGAGGGGGTTTAAGAGGGGTGCCTTAACCTTGATCTTGTTTTGTTCATATTAAATGGTGCATATACAAAATATATATATTTTTTTACAATAGAATTTTAGAAATGAATAAAATATTAAAAAAAAAAATGTTTTTTTATCTTTTTGTGCTGTTTGATTTGTTTTAAATTGAAATTATTATTATTATATTTGAATTACAATATATAAATTATTATTATTAAGTGATGTGGATATTTAAATTGTCTCTAACTTGTTACCAATGTTTTGGTTATTAAATGTTTTAGATATATAAAATATTACAATACTTCAAGGCTCTCGAATCAGAGAGTTGGTGGTATATATAGGTAAATATACTTTTCTTATATTTTATTTACCAACTGTGTCTCAAAAACAGCTAAAAACCCTCTTAGTTTATCTGGTAAATATTTTTTAAGGCATTTCAGTTTGATGTTAAAAGAAACATAACAAATTTATTGTATCTCGTTTCTACAGATTTTCTTTCTTTTCATTCTCCTCTCTGCAGATTCGAAGAATGTCTTTTCTCCATGAATTTATAGTGAGTTTCCGACGACTAGCTGTTATAGGCTTCGAAGCAAAAAATTCTTATAGGTTTGAAGTAAGCTTTTCCTTAGTTTAAAATGTTTTATTACAAATACTTATTATTTTTTGATAATTAAATTGAAAAATGTAACTAAGTAATTAAACATTTCACTTTAAAAAAATACTTAAGAAAGTTTTTTATCTATTTTAAAATAAGTTAATTTAGCTATGAAATATTATTTTACATAACTAACACAGGTCTACGAGAGGTAAAATATTTTACGTTAAAAGTCGAGAAAAAAAGCTTTTTGGATCATTGCCAAAAATTATAGGCTCTATTCGGTCAAAATGCGAATGCGACAAAGAATTTATGTTCTAAACTACGTGACATCTTACCTAGTATTCTGTAAAAATTATTATCCTTAAAACACCGACTGTTTTCAAGCTCCCAGAGAATATCTAAAGTTACTTCCTTCATAAGGACACTAACTATCAGGACGGATGACAGACGAAAATTTTGGCAACGCGGGAAGAATTGTGCCAACGGCGCGCAACGTCCACCCCGCGCGAGTGCTGGCAGCGTACTGGGGAGTTTTGGCAAATAGACACTCGTCTAACTAAACTATACAAAGATGTTTCAAAATATTGTATATTATAAGTTGCATTCCATAATGTATGCAAGGTTAAATATATTTTAATGGATGCACGTAATAGGGTTAGTAAATTCTTTAAAGTAAAACCTCATTAGAAGGAGCTGCTTCAATGTTTGAAATACTTTTAAGCTTTATTTCTTAGTTTTCAATATTTAAAAAAATGATTAAGAATTTATCCTTTCGTCGTATAGCAAGTGATCATAAAACTTAGTTATATGTGTAAATAATATTATTGCTATAGATTAATTTCCCGAGAAAGTAACTTATGTTATGTATCAAGCTCAGTGCCGGCGTTAGGGGGGCGCGCGAGGTGGTGACGGCCCGGGGCGCCAAATTTGGGGGGCGCTGAGGTCTGGGGCCTCGGCCTTCTGCCTTCCGCGCTGTGTACCCTCAATACTGTGCTCTATGTGCCGTATTCACAACTATGTTCAGCTGTCAGATGATTTGGTTCAGCAAAAAATAAATACTCGATATTGATTTCCTTAAGTGGGCGCCTAAATATTTTTGCCCGGGGTGTTAGTAGCCCTAACGCCGCTGCTGATCAAGCTATAGTGATTGAGAAAAACATCAAAGTTCAAGTCTCCCTTGTATTTTACTTTAATTTTTCTGCCAAATAAAACAACAATCCATTAATCAATTCATTATTGATTATACCTCCAGAAACCAATAGTAATAATAAATATAACTAAGTACAATAATCCTATAACACGGTACTCTTATAACGTGTTCTCGTATAACATGTTTTTCTCAATTATAACGCGTTTTCGTATAAAATGTTTTTCTCTCATACAACGCGGAGATTTCTCACGTTATATTTCTGTACTGTGAAATTTATAATCATTTATAGTTCATAATTAATCTCGCTTACCTTTCCACAATGATGTTATAAAATTTAGTTTTTTCTTTATCTTCGATATGAATACCCTTAATGAAAAAAGTAAAACGTAAATACACGCATAACGCGTTATACGAGAATATTCCTACAACGCGTTTTCCTATAACGCAGTACTAATCTACTAATTTATAAATATCAATTATATATAACAAGAGAGCAAGAGTCAAGAGAAAATCGCATCAAAATAAGGTAAGTATTTTTAATATCGTAACATATTGTTTTATCTCTAAATTAAAATGTGAAATAAAAAATATAAATACAGGTAAATCGTTTATTATTTTTAAATTAATTATATTATATTATACAAAGTAATTCAAATTGACAAAACTCGCTACAATGTTCTTGTGCAGACAATTATTATAATAATATTTTAAGCAAACCAACAAACAAACATCCGATACCATTCACACCGAGAGATTTCTAACAAAAATAATTAATTATTCGTTATAATTAAATGTTTGTCTTTATATCTTTACATCTATATAGTATAAACAAAAAACTCAAAAAGCCTCAGTAAATAAAATATAATCTATTAAAATTAATTATAAAAAAAAAATTATATACATATTATACGTACACTAAAAATATATAGATATGGCGTACATTTATTATTTTAATATTTGATATGTTCCCGTCGTAGGGGTGACATTTCTAAATAAAACAACTTGGTTTTTCTATTTTAAAAAAATGTATAAAAAAAAAATAATAATCTTAAACTAAAACCTTCAACTAGATATCTATTGCACTAGTTAGATTTTTGGTCAGAAAAGCAAAAAAAAAATTTTGGTGTCAAACGAATATTTTACAATTATATTAATTTTTAACATCAAATACTAATTTATTCTAATTAACATCGATTTAGTGAATAACGCACACGTAGACAAATATTTTTCAAATTATTCACAATAATTTCCATCTTTTTTTTGGATAAAAATTGTCACATCAAATGTAACATAATCATAGCTAAATATATCTACTTAATTAAAAATAAAAAATCAATCTTCATTTTATGGTTATAAAAAAAATTCAAACTGCAGTCCGAAATTTTAATTCCTTATAAACACAACCAGTGTTAATAAAATGCCAAAAAAAAAAAAAAAAAAAAAAAAAAAAAAAGCGCTGGCAGTTAAAAAAAATATGAATATCATAACAGTTGTCTTCGACGTCAATAAATCTATTTGTGAGCAAATAATGTTTTAAATAATCATCTCAGCCTCAACGTAACGCGAACTTGAATGTAGTTTGATATTAGGGCAAACGAGGGTTCAAGCTAATCTGTACTCTAACGAGTCGATGATAGGGTATATTATGGTATACGTTGGTGTCGCGTTCAATAGAAGAACAGCAGTCTCTCCTGGGCCGTCCCGGAGAGCAGTCGCCAGCCGCGCTTGATGTGGAGGTACTGGACCACTGCGCGTACGCAGATTACGATGCCTGGAAATACGTTTGTAATTTATCAAGTGTTCGATTTTTAAATTTTCAAATAATTATTTTATAACATAACTTTTTTATTGTGAGAGTTTTTTTGCCAACTCGATCGTGTAAAAGTAAAATTCGATTTGTATGAAATGAGAACAGCGCCATCTAGCGTAACGAATTTAAAACTGTTCTTCCGCGAATAAATTATGTATTTTCATATTTTACCTTTATTACAGAAATGACTGTTGTATATAAAATGAATTCGATATTGTTATTGTTATACACAGCTCAAGTGCACAAAAATTTGTGTATTCACGGGTATGTCCATGTGTGGATATGTGTGTGTGATTGCGTGTATGTATATGTGCGCGCATGTATGCGGGCGTAGGTGCTTGTTTGCGTGTGCGTGCGTGCGTACGTGTGTGTGAAGGGTGTGGGGTGTGCGGGCTTGAGCGTACTAACCAAAAGCCATGATGAGCCACCATAGCCACGAGTTCTCGTGCGAGGCTAGCTCGGTGGAGTGCTTGACGATGAGCGTCCACTTGGCGAGGGAGAGGCCGAAGCCAGCTAGCGCTCCGTAGCGGGACGCCACCGTGTGGCAGAAGCACATCAGCAGGAGGAAACCGATCCAGTTGAACAGGAATGCCACTGTAACAATACAGACGGTTAAGCTGTAATACACTATCAAAATCCGTAGGATCTAAATCCTTACATATTTGTAAAAAAAAAGTTATCCATATTTCGATTCCATTTTAATTTTTAGAATTTTGTGTGTTTGTATATTCTCCTATAACTCAAAAAATGGCTTAATCTTTGTTATTCAAAATTGTCATATGGATAGGCTGTAAGTTACTATATGTTATATAATACTGTGCTGGCGATACCTATGGCTATGGCTAAAACACTTTATTTTTTATTAAATCTCTCTTTATATTGTGCAGTGAAGGGTGAAACATTATCCTGGTAAATCAAAATAAAAAAAATATTTAACTTTATATAAAGCATGTGTTCATATAGACTTATTTTTTTAAATCTGATAAAAGCAAAGACTGCAAATGATTCCATAGACTATAACAACCATTATTCCTAAAAGTCATAAAAAAATAATAAAATAAAATAGATCAAATAAATTATTTTTAATTCACTCTTGGCTCTTAGACTATATTTTTTATTTGAAAACAAACGTTTTCACAAAAAAAATATATATGTATGGGAGAATTGTTTCAACTTGGCACTTTGTCAAATTAACTTGACCGTATCATATAACTGTAAAGGTCTGGAGATCAATTTAAATGTCAACAAAAGTACGCTTATCTTAAACTACGACCTATATTGTATTTTTAGTACAATAATATCAATATTATCAATACATAGAAATAGATTAGATTAACTTTAATTTTTATCGTTTGAAGGTGAAAATCTTAACGCCATCTTGCTCAGTTGCAACCGTTTTACTTAACATATGAACAGTTAAAAAAGTTACTTTAGCCTTATAATTTATTGTCAGGCATATTAAAAAAAAATTAAGTATGTATTGTTAAAAAATTATACCGTAAAAAAATCATTAGACATCCCTATACACTCACACTAAGACAAGTGACGCAACGCACACTAATATAACAAAGAACAATGGCAATTTTTTACCTGAACCTTTTATGAAGCGTCTAAAAACAAGACCAAAGCGAAACTTAATTGTATCATTTAGTCGTTTTTTACACGGTCTTAGATTTACGTGGGAAAGCCACGAAAAAAACTTTTATTTAATAAGCTTTTAATTTCGGTTTTTTGTGCATTTCCGGTTTAATACAATTAAAAAATAAAAAACTATTTAAAATGATAAATAGCAATATTAATTTTTCTTTGTTGTAATTACTACATAATAAAGAAACTAAATAATTGCGTTTGTTGTATGTATTTAACTATAAGATTAATCAAATATATTATTATAGGTCAATTTAAATGACTGATAACTGACTAATAGTTTGACTGACTTTGACAGTACTGGAAGCCATTTTAACTAGCTTTGCGTGGTCTATTTACTTTTACGCTGTCATCGCGACTTCTGTGCAACTATTCATTCTCGGACGCCTTAACGGATTTCGATTGTCTTTCTGTTCTGAGTGTTCTTTTATCATGGATAGCAAGCGCAAGCACATATTGTGCGTGAATTGTAATATTTGCGTGAATACTCTTCGCCGATATCGGATTTTAGAACAAAACACAAGTGTGTACGATGTTCTGCAACTCGATTTATCCACAAATCGTAAGTTCTTAAAAATGCTATTGCCCGTGTTTATCCCTAAATTATATTAAATTAACTCGTTATTTATCCTTTCAAACATAATTTGTTATAATGCGTTAACGCTTATTACAAATTACTTTCAGATAACTGATGAGGATTATGTTTGCGAAACATGTTAGAAACTTTTAATAGGTGCTGTAAATCAGAATCATCAACAGAATACTGCTAATGAACTACAAGCTGGACCGACACCAAGTCAGCGTTGTCATACCAATGTTTGTATTTTATGTGGATGTCCCCTCATACAAAGGCAAAATGAGAAAATATTAAGAGATAATCCCTCTGAACTACAACGGTAGATGATAGAAATAATTAAATGCCGTAAGGAACCACAACAGGTGTGTACATCTTAGTTTAAGTTCTGTTTTATGCTATTATTTTTATGTATTCTATACACATTAAACTTATAGATTTTATTTTTTCAAAATATTTGTTTGATTTTATTTATTTTAATATCTAATCTTCTTACAATTATTTAGATTGTGAAAGTTACATAAATACATTTATATTATAAGTTTAATTTACCCTGAATAACATTAATCCTAGATATATGTTTTATATGCTAAAATCAGAAAGACTTCTTATATTTCTGCCAGGTAACAACTTCAGACAATGTATGCTATTCCTGTTGGTTGCGAACAAAAAGAGAGGTCCTATTCCTATATATGAATCGCCTTAATGAATTAAGAGTTGAAGAAGCCATTCGACATGGGGATGATGATGCCTCGCATACTGAGCCACCTAATGAGCCTACTGTTGTGGAGTATATCTCAATGCCAATGTTGGCATATCTTTGAAGGACAACCAATCTCATGAAGATCCACATGAGCAAGATATTGTCAGGCCATCAGACATTCGGAATACAAAGAATGGAACTATAGCATTACCAGATTACAAGAGAGCCGCCAATACTTGTAACCATTGCCTCTTTCCTGGCTGCAATAATAATGATATGCAGTGATTAATATACTATGTAATTAAAATACCATCTTGTTTTATTTTTACTATAAATACCTATATTAATTTTTTTTTTCTTTGTTTATAGACTTACATATGTCTGTCCTATATTATCCTTATCTAAATAAATGTATAACTACATTTTTCTAAACAAAATATTTTTTTTTCACCTGTATACTATACTATATGATCGCTATAGAATAGCGGTGGTCTTGTCGATTGGCGCTGCCTATACGATGGTGTTCGCGGGTTCGATAGTAGGCAATTTGCTAGCACGCATTGGACCATCGGCTATTAAACTGCGATTCTTTTCCTATCTGGTGAAAGAGGCCTATGCCCAGTATTGGAATGTTAGAGGTTGAAGCTTAGTAAATAGAAATAGCTATCTGACATATTTGCAAAGAAGAAAGATCGGTTTTCTTATATTTAGACAAATATTATTCATTGCAAATATATATTCGCGTTAATAAACGCGATAAAATCCGTTCAAGACATATTCTAACCCTTTACTAAACTAATAACTAATATTAAAAACATCATTTAGGAAATCTCTTACGTATTTTTTTATGTTTGTATAGACTATAATTACAATCAGTGACAACTAGTATTGACAGGTAACCTCAAATTATTGTTAAACAAAAACTGAAATATCTTTTTTTTGTGGCTTTCTAAAAAAATATTTGTTTCTGATTAAGCTTATGCAATGTTACCCCTATCATTTAAATATTTTTTTATATTTAGACGCTTCCAAAAAATGTCAGGTAAAATGATGTATGGAAAGCTGCCATTGTTCTTTTAGTTCTTATTTTAAAGTATTTTTGTTTTAAATAGTCGTAGGGGAGATGTGACTAAAGTTGGCACTCCCGATATTTCCATTTGAAAAGAGCACATGTAGGTACTTATGGCCCGCTCTCCCCGCGTCATTCATTCAAAACAAAATGTTTAGCTGGTTTTTGAAAAATATTGCAATTTTTGTCTCATATGTTGCCTCTTTTGTTTACAATATAATACTTATTGAGTGGTAATATGGCCGTATATATATATTATAGTTTATTTATTATTATTTTATTATTATTATTATTTTTATTTTTATTTTTATTATTATTACATATTATATATATATATATTTATTTTTTTATATATATATATTTTTTTTTTATTTCACTTAGTACTAGTTTTATTTTGAATTTTACTTTTGTTACGCCTACCGCAATTTCTCACCATCCACAAAGGTTAGCTGGTAGAGAATGCCAACAGGCATTAAGTTCGCCTTTTGTAATATTCAATAAAGGGTAAATAAATAAATAAATCGATTATATAAAAAGACAAATGTCTTTGTGTGTTTGTTTGCATATCGAGTGTCGAAAAAGGCGGGCAGGGTAAGACACGTGGCCGCTTTTAAAAAAGCTATACATGTTTGGTTTTAAATACAAGCTACTTCACAAGCCTCGTGTCCCTCCTCAGCTATGAGATAAGCATTGTGAGAAGTACAAGAAATAGGGGTCCTGTGGGTTTTTGTTGCAGATCAGGAATCTATCTAATCTGAATACTATATATAGGAAAATTTACTTCGGTCGGACTGTGGCAGCAACAGGCAACAGTAGCAACAATGAACAATACTATAAACGGTGTTAAAACGACTGACACTCCCAACAAGCTGTGTTATTTTAGATGAAACTTATTTTGTATAAGTTTCTGCTAAGGAAAATTCTTTAAATCCGGACAAATTTGAAAAAAAAATCTTTTTTCCACTCGAAGAAGTAGATCATCATAGATTTTTATAAAATATTCATACATTTTAGCAATACCTGCTTTAGCTCAATTCATGCCCGTTTTACTCCCCCCCCCCCCCCACAAACAAAGTGAGCAAACTTATTAGTCACGTAATTTATTAGTATTATATTTTAAAACTTTTGATAAATCAGACCATGCATCTTAAAAAAACGTTTGATACTAGACCAATTTTTTTAAATTCTATTTAATATTCCCTCTTCAGGCACATCTCCCCTGCAACTTTTCTTCCCGCTTTGGTCACATCTCCCCTACCTCGTACTTATGAAACGTCTTATTTTAGTAACACTACATATTATTTTAGTTAAGTAGTGTAACGTACCAAAGAATGAAGTGAGGAACGTGATGTCAGTCCCGAGCAAACCGTTCTCCGGATCCAGTTGCTCCGCGACCCCCTCCGCCGGCTCCACCGTCACGAACGCTGCCAGCGTCGGGTGATTTGGAGGCAACTGTTCAAAAAAATAACTGATTTTCTATCTGTTCGTATGAAATCATTTCATTATACGATCTACCAATCATTAGAACGTTTAGCGTTCTAATTTCAAATAGTGAAAATAGTGTTAGTGACATTTTGATTGGACTAAATAGTACGCTTACAATTGGATAACAAAATGGATCCATAGTGTATATAATTATTATGGGATTACATTATCCAATTGTAAGCGTACTATTTAACACCAAAAACAGAGTTAACAGTGTCCAACGACTTAGCGCACTAACAGCTTCCAAGTAGTTTCATTATGCGATAATAGTGCACTAGTTGAATTAGTGCGCGATAAATTGCGTAATCTTTTTTATGAATATATTATAATTAATATATAAATTTATCATTCCAACCGATAACAAATGGCGACGGATGAGAAAAAAAAACAATAAATGTATTTATATCTTCTATAAAAAACATGATACTTATATAAAAGTATAGTTTGCATAAATTTTTATTATTATTGAAAAACCTTTTCATTGTCCATCTGTGTATCATTAAAAAAATCTAGAACTTTTTACGTCTATTATATTATATATATATATATATATATATATATATATATTTAATTTTAATATTAATACTATATTATACTGATAAATGATAGATAGTTATTATAACTAGGGGCGCCAACAGACCCTCAATTTCGACTCGCTGCGCTTGCGAAGTCTCGAGTGCCGTTTGCATATTGAGCGAAGCGAGCCCAGTGTAATGACTCATTGTTGTATCAATGTCGGTAATGTAGAAGATTTCAGATTAGGCTGACACCCACATTCCCATTGACTTCAATGGGATATCATTTTTTTGACGATTATTCCTCAACGACATGACATTTTTCAAATTTTTTTAAACCATCACCTAATGTGTGTCTTTTTAATTACAAAATTTCATATGTTTACGTCAAGTAGTTTTCGAGCCTATTCGTGACAATGAATGTGAAAAAGTCTCCAGTACAGCGCTCCGCTCGCTTCGCTCGATAATATAATAATGTAGCGTTTTACTCTATACCTTACAGTATTAGTTAAATCTCAATACCGAGAATTTATTAAGTTTTTTTCACGAAAACAACATAGATATTAACATTTTTCCTTCTAAAGATTTGAATTAAAATCTATTTATCGAGTTATCAGTGCCAATATACAATCTGTGGATCATGTAAGTGGGAAGCCGTATAAAAAAGTTTGTAATTACATTAAACATCTAAAAATATATTTATAAACAAACAAACATTTTGATTAACATTTTTATAATGTGTTTAGAGAAATTCTATTATATTTTTCTTCATTTAAGGCCACATCCAGGGCCAACTGGCCCTCGGTACAGAATTAATTACTCTTATAAGTATATTCATGTTGTAAATTACATGAAAAAAAATATCTATATATATATATATATATATATATCTATATACTATCAATTTGTTTTTTGTGTATATTATGATAAGTTGTTTTTATTTTATAAAAAATAAATTGCAATATTTTCTATATTATTTAAATTAACAAATATTTGCTCTAAATGCAATGACTAATTGTTCTTAGTGTATATTGTGCATACATTTCAATTTAAGAAATGCCACAAACTTGTGTCTCAACATATATATATATATATATTACTCTTTCATCAAATATACTCAATAATAACAGACAAATTTTAAAACAGTAAACTTTTGACCCCATAAGAATAACCCCTTCTTAAAATATTACTGATATGGATTGTTTATAATCATTGTAAATCAACAAATAGTCATTGTATACAAAGAATTTTCATATATATCTATTATAAGAATAATTGTCAATAACACATAAAACCTACCTGAGGTCCTTGCTCCTCCATCTGTTTCTCTCTTTCCACCTCCTCATATGTCGGCAACTTGGAGTTAGCGGCCACTTCATATGGGGGCGGAGCTGAAAAATCCACTTGCGGGGGTGGTATGTCGTGCATGTTGTCTGTAATGAGTATATTGTGATGTAAGTAAGTAAATATAGCACGTAATATCTTCAAATGTAATATAATAATATTTAGAATTATTTATCCAAACAATCCTTAATGAATAAGTGATGTCATCAAAGTCTTTCAATATTATAGAATCGATTCCTTTGTCATATTTAATAAATGATCTATTCAATGAATAAAAAACAAACACATCCGTCTTTATCTAATTTAAATGGTAATACAAAAACATTCTTATCATTAGAATTAGCAATGAGTTCATGATTCTTATTTATTTATGAACATATAACTTACAACAGTTATTATATATGTTATTAAATTTAATGACTTGTCTAACACTGTATCAATATTATTTCTGGTATCTTAGAGCAATGCAATAAATAAAATGTAAACGCATATGGTATGTACCAAGGTAATTGATTAAATAGATAGAAAGAAATACAAGCAAAATCAACTGGATTGTACTGTATATATTAATATATTGACCTTGTTTCTATTGAAAGTGTAAATATACGTGGTCGTTTTGTTATGTCTTTTGATAAGGCATTTAAATAAGTACTCACTTAAGTCCATAAACGGTGGAGGCATATTATTTTCCATTGACGACGACAATACCACTCGAAGGTGCGCCGTGGGACATAAATTGTCAACTCGAGCCTGGTTCTGCAATTAATTTTACTTTCACACACTCAGAACTAACTGCAAATAACAAATAAACAATTTGTCACTAATATTACACACCATTTTAAAGCACTGCGCGAATAGTTTAAATCAAACTTTAACACAGAAATTGTGAAATTTAGAACCTATATAATAAATTATCACTCATATTTCAAGGCCCGCTAATGTATTATACAAGCAAATTGCAATCTTAATAATTTTAAGTAACTATAATTCACAGGAATCACAATGCAAAATATTGTATGATAGACCACCGCGGACCACCTACTATTTGACGAATAAATTCAATAATAAAATACAGATTCGTTACAGTAACGTTTCAAGTTGTCAATGACATGAAGTTAAAACCAGTAAATTATTATGTTCATTGAAATAGTCTTTAATTTTAATAAATTTATTTTTTGTACATTCATTATATTGAAGTACCCAAAAATATAGTCTCGGGTAAATTATCTTTTACATGAGATTTTTTAATTAACATCTGATATCTATTTATCAAAATAATTATCTGTGCCACTCTGCTCTCTAAAAATAAAACTAAAAAGGCAATGTTTTATGTCTTATGTCATTGTCAAATGTCAATGCTAAGTATGGCCATACCCTGCTTTAACGCTCTGTGTACGCCGTGCGGCTAAATAATAATTAAGATAGATTTTGTTTAAAAAACATCTACTCCTAAATGTAATTAGTATATAACATTAGATACCTAAAAGAATAAAAAGTCAACTATCAACCATGAAGACAGCGTTAATGGTGGCTGAGAAGCCTTCTTTAGCTCAAAATCTTGCAACTATTCTTAGTAATGGAAAATGTAGCACCAACAAGGGTTTGTTTATATTTTACTATTTTTTAGGGATATATTAATCTCATAATTTAAAATAATAGCAAAAAAGTACAACAAACTGCTCTAAGTGTATATTCTTATTCTTAAACATCAATATTATAATTTTAAGGATCCAATACGGCCTGTTCAATTCATGAATGGACCGGCACCTTCAAAAATGAGCCGGTAAAATATAAAATGACTTCAGTATGTGGACATGTAATGAGTTTGGATTTTACTGGAAAATACAATAATTGGGATAAAGTAGACCCTGTGGAGTTATTCAGCTGTCCCACTGAAAAGAAGGAAGCAATGCCAAGACTCCGGATACCTGCGTTTTTAGCTCAAGAGGCTAAGGGATGTGATTATCTTATTCTATGGTTGGATTGTGATAAGGAAGGGGAGAATATTTGTTTTGAGGTATGTTATATTATGTAAACTGGTAAAGTGTTTTTTCACACATTGGTTCACAAAGGGTTGTGTATTTTTATAAGCCATAATATTTATTATTAGTGATGGACTTTATCTTCCCTCAAATGTCTGATATATGTATGTAAAAAGAAGGTCTTATATAATCGAACAACAAATCTCTTACCATAGTTAAATAAATAAAAAAATTATAATAAAGTTAAGCAATTCTAAACTTTTCCTTTTGAACAAACATCATTCATTTTGAACTCATCTCATTTCCTATCCTCCATAATTGTGTCTATGATGACACATTGAGATAGCGTGTGATTAAGATAATATTTACTCAATTTTAAGTATAATAATGTCTTTAAGTTCTAATGTATCCTTAAGTTACACCACTAAATAATATATTAAAACATCTATTTGTCTATCGAGTGCACACCTCCAAACACACAGGAGTTTGAAATATAATATGATATAAATACTTGTTTAATATTAATAAATAAATAGGTATATGATTTGTAAATTTCAACAATAAGTTACATTTATAAGTTTCTTATTTAAGTATATATTTAGTTTAAGTAATTGTTTCATTTCCAGGTGATGTCTTGTGTCCAGTCATACATGAAAGGGGACATATTCTCTCCCACAGTGACTTACCGAGCACGGTTTTCGGCTATCACTGAGAAAGATATAAAGGCAGCCATGTTGAATCTCATTAGACCTAATGAAAACGAATCCCGCAGTGTGGACGCCAGACAGGAACTTGATCTACGTATCGGCTGCGCTTTTACACGTTTTCAGACTAAGTACTTCCAAGGTAAGTGTAATAGTATTATTTAAAATATCAATTCTCATTGAGGAGTACTGGACATTTATTGGTTTGATATGAAATAATACAGGAGTTGTTTCAAGGGTTCCTCCATAAGTCATGTGATGTTTTATTAGTAAATAGTTTACCTCACTCCCTCTGGTAGTCTTTGATGATGTTCTTTTTCATACACATAGTACCTTAGCCTGTAAATATAGGTATAATCTAATTTAATTCTATTCATAATGGTTGCAGATTGTTTCAATCATAAAAATAATAATAAAATTGTGTATTGAATGAAAAATATTATATAGCTGTGATATCACAAAACACCGAAATAGGGGCCCTCCCTCCTGAATACTCCCTCATCCCTCATCCCTCCTATCTCCTTTTATTCGAAAGTGTGATTAATGCAACCATTTTGTTTTGTACATTAAATTAAATTTAATTAATAGGAAGGTATGGTGACCTTGACGCTTCACTGATCTCATACGGCCCCTGCCAGACCCCGACCCTGGGATTTTGTGTACAGCGCCACGACGAGATCCAGACCTTCAAGCCGGAGACCTACTGGGTGTTGCGAGTGACGGCGTCCACCGCCGAGGGTAGGGAGCTACCGCTGGAGTGGAAACGTATCAGGAGCTTCGAGAAAGATATCGCTAACATGTTCCTTGCCAATATCAAGGAGATAAAGGAGGCTACGTGAGTTTTTGAATTATGAAAATGTTTTAAAACTATCTGTGACTTTGTTCTGTGATTTTATAATTAAATTATTTATAAAATGTAAGTAGCCTAAGTTACTTGTAATATCAGCTATCCGCTAGTGAAAGTCCTGTTAAAATCGGTTCAACTATATTAACTTAGGCCGAACCTTCAAACAGGCAGTCAGAATTAAAAAAAAAAAAGTTCTTTATATTAAGTATTTATAGACATAGTGTATACATAGAATGCATTTTTTATGTTAATATAATAGTGTAATAATAATATAATTTCAGAGTAATAAACGTTCAAGCCAAGGAGAAGGTGAAGGCTCGTCCCACTGCTCTCAACACTGTGGAGCTGATGAGAGTGGCCAGTGCAGGGCTCGGCATGGGACCACACCATGCTATGCAGGTATACAGATACATACTGCTTATTGTACATGTATATAAATATTTGGACATTGTTAATTGTTGGAGTATGAAGTTGATATACCATTTTCTGGTAACATAAACCAATGTGACACAACGATTTTGAAAATTCAAAAGTCAAGAAAGGGAAAGCTGCGGGCTAGAGCGTGTTTTAAATATTCTTCTGTCTGATCTTAGATTGCAGAGCGTCTCTACACCCAGGGTTACATATCATATCCGAGGACGGAGACCACTAGCTACGGGGAGAATTTTGACCTCATGTAAGTTAATTTTAACCTCAAGTAAAGTTAATTTTTACCTCATGTTAGTTAATTTTTACCTCAAGTAAGCTAATTTTGACCTCATGTAAGTTAATTTTGACCTCATTTAAATTAATTTTGACCTCAAGTAAGTTAATTTTGAGCTCAAGTAAGTTAATTTTGAGGTCATGTAATTAATTTTGACCTCAAGTAAGTTTTCTAATCTGACTGTGTTGTTTCTCAGTGGTACTCTCCGTACACAACAGAACTCTAACAAGTGGGGCGCTGAAGTACGCGACTTGATAGCGAAAGGTATCAACAAGCCCAAGAAAGGCCACGACGCCGGAGACCATCCCCCCATCACACCCATGAAACATGCCTGTGAGTATTTACTAAGTATGAACTACTTTAGTTCTGGTTTTTTTTGCTCTTACAAATGCAGGTGGATAGTTTTGAGTAATATTAACATATATATACCATCTATATACACTGTACTGTACCATATCATAAAAATATATATACAATTAAATATTCCAGCGGAGTCCGAGCTGGAGGGCGACATGTGGCGCATCTACGACTACATCACGCGACACTTCATAGCCACCGTGTCGCGGGACTGCCGCTACCTCAGCACCACCAGCACCTTCAGCGTCGGCTCCGAGACCTTTACCTACACCGGGGACACGCTCGTCGACGCGGGGTACACCGAGATCATGCACTGGCAGGTACCGTGCAGGGCCGGGGTCGGAGACGATCTGCGAGCGGAGGGAGGCTATCGGTATTATAATTTTTATAATGTATTTCCGCAGGCGTTCGGTAAGGACGAGTTCGTCCCCGTGCTGGCGGTGGACGACGTGCTGCGGGCGCACGACCACCGCCTCGTGGAGTGCCAGACCTCGCCGCCCGACTACCTCACGGAGTCAGAGGTGATGTGAGCGTGTGTGTGTGTGTGTGTGTGTGTGTGTGTGTGTGTGTGTGTGTGTGTGTGTGTGTGTGTGTGTGTGTGTGAGTGAGTGTATTTTATACATGACGTGTGTGTGTGCTGATGTTTGCGGTTGAGTGTTCGTGAATACAGATGTCCATAGTAGTGTGTGTATAACTTATATGTGTGCGTTTGTACAGGTGTGTGCGTGTATGTGTAGTGTGAGGTGATGTATGCGGTTGTGAATTCGTCCGTTAATACAGATAATTATAGTGTGCGTAATGTGTTTAACTTATATCTATGCATTTGTCCAGGTGTGTGTGTGATGTGTGGATGAATGGATGAGTGTGTTCAAAGTGTTGAACTGCAGTAGAAATAGGAAATAATATTTGGATTCATTTTGTTATTATTTTCTCCATATATGATAGGTGATAACCTTAATGGAGAAGCACGGCATCGGCACGGATGCCTCCATTCCCGTGCACATCAACAACATCTGCCAGAGGAACTACGTGTGCGTGGGCAGCGGCCGGCGCCTCGTGCCCACCAGCCTGGGGGTGGTGCTCGTGCACGGCTACCAGAAGGTATGGAGCCACTACATTTATAATATGAGTAGGTGGCAACCCTAATGGAGAATCTAAGAGAGAAAAAAAATTACTCCTTATAACATCAGCTATAAGCCAGTGAAGTTCTGTTACAATCGGTGCATCCGTTTCATAAAACAGTCGAATCAAACAGACTGACAGACCAAAAACTTCAAATATTTTTTTCTATAAAAGTACAGTAATTTTTTTTTATGCATTTAGTGAAAAGCTGTTAATTTGTAATTACAATCATTTATATTTTTATATATAAACGTTTATGTCAGTATGTCTATTAGTTGTCAAGTAACTCCTGAACTGATTGATCTTTGACATTAAGAGATTATAAGTCTGTTAGTGTGATTTAATTTAATTACCCGGTAACCGAAGTCATTATTAATTTATTTATCCTTGTAATAATTCGTGGATCAAATTTTTTTCCATCAAATCTAATGAATCACTCTTTGAACAGATAGATCCGGAGCTGGTCCTGCCGACCATGCGCTCCGCCGTCGAGGAGCAGCTGAACCTCATCGCCATCGGTAGAGCCGACTTCCAGGCGGTGCTGGCGCACACCGCGGAGATATTCCGCAGGAAGTTCCAGTACTTCGTGAGGTCCATCGAGGCCATGGACCAGCTGTTCGAGGTCAGCTTCTCCTCGCTCAAGACCAGCGGCAAGGCGCTGTCCAGGTGCGGGAAGTGCAGGCGGTACATGAGATACATACAGGTATCGTACACTTACATAATAATAACTCATTATTATATGTATGGGAAGGAACAATTATGGGGTTATTCTCATAGCTTTAACACTCGTCTATAATCTTTGTATTGATAATCTGTTGGGTATGATTCTTGACTGCTATTCTGTGAAATTATATGAAGGATTACATAATCTTGTCAATGATGTTACTGACTTAGGATATAGATTAATATAAAAATAGTTTGTTAATCGAGATATGTGGTAGGGAACGAAAAGGAACATCTATGATAGTAACTTGTGGATAATTAGGATGAGTTGGCATCTGACGGCGGATTACAGCAGGGAGATTGTTAGATTATAATGGATATCGATCCTTGTAACACATGTTGGTGCACGCCAGGCCAAGCCGGCCCGACTGCACTGCTCGCACTGCGACGACACGTACGTGCTGCCGCAGCACGGCTCCGTGCGCATCTACCGCGAGCTCAAGTGCCCTCTCGACGACTTCGAGCTGCTCTCCTGGTCATCCGGCAGCAAGGGGAAGAGCTTCCCGCTCTGCCCCTACTGCTACAACCACCCCCCCTTCAGGTATGACTTACAAGTACAATAACTAATACTAATTGATACAGCTGCTAAGACAGCTTTGATATCGATTGAAATTTAAATCATACTAAAAACTACATATTTTTTCAATACTTTGGCTGCGGCGCATAAAGCGTTGAAACTACAGCGGTGCTGCTCCTACGCGCAGCAGTGTGGAGCGGTTCGTTGCGCCGCATTCTTGCATAGATTTTCTTTAAACACAATATATGTGTTTTAGTCGCATTCGCGTTAAATTAAAGATTACACAAATGACGCGAGGCCGCAGTCGGTGTTAGATTAATGTCTCCTTTAGGAAAAGTTCAGGCGCGCGAAAGAGAATATATTTCTCATAATCGACCAGTTATAAAATTACTTCCTAAACTACTAAATGTATTACTATTTCGTTTAGTCCTTTATTATTTTAATACCAAAAAAAAAAAAAATTATAATTCCAAAATTTAATATAAACTTCTAGGGACATGAAAAAAGGTTTCGGCTGTAACTCGTGCACGCACCCGACGTGCCCCTACGGGGTGAACTCCACGGGCGTGTCGGGCTGCGTCGAGTGCGACGGGGTCCTGGTCCTGGATCCGTCCGCCCCTAAATGGAAGCTGGCCTGTAATCGGTGAGTTGTTACGTGGTATATAGATTTCACTCGTCTCGGTTCATAAAATTTATCTTATAACTAAAAAAGACATCGCTAATAAAAATCCAGAATCATGTAAAATAAATAAATAGGTTTTCTTACTTTTATAAATTAGTAATTAAAATAAAAAATGTCATCCTCAAAATGCAACCCTAAACAGCAACTAACTAGTCCGTATTAACAAAAAAAATACAAAAAAGGGTCATTATTGATTATAATAATAATAATAAATAAGTAATGTATCAGAATTCTTAGCAACTTCCTTATGAAATAATATTAGTTAAAACTATGTGAATGAACGTGACTGTGTCGTCCCGCCGCAGGTGCGACGTGATAATCAACGTGTTCGAGGACGCGACGCGCGTGTCGGTGTGCGAGGCGCCGTGCGCGTGCGGGGCGCAGCTCGTGTCGGTGGAGTACCGCGCCGAGCGCACCCGCCTGCCCGCCGCGCTCACCGAGATGACCGCCTGCCTCTACTGCGAGCCCAGCTTCAGCGCGCTCGTGAGTCACTATTTGGGTTACATAGCATGCATTTATTACGATTACGATTGGTTATGTTCTGTCGGTGTGAGAGAATCCAGTCGCTCATCCCCCCCTCAAACATGATGCATCAAAAAAGTATACCCCAGGAAAGAAGCGGCTTTAATAAAGCCAGAGAATCCCTCCTCGAGTAAAATCGGGGGAATGATGGCTCGGCTGTGGAATTTTGCAACATCCGGCGTTTACACTTTAACCTAAATGCAGTCCACTATCATCTTGAGACAGCGGGCGTTGTTGTTTTTGACGAAGACAGATATCTCCATCTAACGACACACCGCACCTATCATACCCCGGGTAAAAACTTGAACATCATTTTACACCACACGCCGCGGTATCTGAGTTCGTATGTTCATAAGGGAGGACATCTGCTACCGTCGCCTTAGGATTTTTGAACCTGTCTGTGCTTCGGCTGCGGCAGTCTTTTTACCTCAAACTGGACTTTGAACAACCAGGGGATGAAACCGCCTTCCATCCCACGGTCTTAGAGCTTAATGCCGGTTTTTTTTTTTTCGGTTAAAAACTAACTGAAAGTGTCTATTTTCCTTGGTGGAGTGGGCCATATGGCATTACCCCAATAGCGTGCTCATGGGCACATGTTCGTACATGTGCGGGTAAACGTCGAAGAGTACCGAAAGAAACTTTTGTCTTCTGTATCTCTATAGAAGACACAAGTTCTCCCTCCCTTCCTCCCTCCTGCAGATGGCCTCAGAATGGGGTGAACTTATTCTATCGCATTTTCCACGGGGAGTGTTCTGAAACTATCTTTATAGTAGTTAAACAAGAATACTCATTACACATATATCTCTTTCTCAGGTTGAGAAGCACCGCGCAGTGGCTCCCCGCGGCGGGGGGTCCCGGGGTCGCGGGGGGCGCGCCCGGGGCAAGCACAGGAACAAACAACCCAAGGACAAGATGGCGCAGCTGGCTGCGTACTTTGTGTAGACGTAACACGAACGGGAATCGAACTTGCGTCCTCTGAGAAGGATCCTGTTCCTGTTATTACTTTTTATTGTATATTTATTACAAATGTTCAGTAAGTGTAATAACATATTTGTAGAGAATTTCAAATATACTCTTTCTATAGGAATAAGATATGGTTGTCATGTGTACTGTTTTAGATTTGTAATATTATTTGATTGTCAAATAACATGTAACTATACCTATATAAAATCTATTGTGATTTTTTTATATAACTAGTAGATTTGTTAAATTGTAAAATGTATTTTTGTTAGGTAACTCATAACACCGGTCTAAACGCTTTTTAAATATACCAGTTATTAAGTTGGTTGGTCTGTTCGTACTTTTGTACTAACAGTTGTCAAAACCATTTTTTATTTATTGCTAAAAATAAGAATAAACTTTTACTAAATCTTTTATTGTATTTTTTTTTTCATCTAACAATCATGGTCTTTCGAGCCGGATTCAAATTAACAAATATGAATTGTGTAAACAATACTCAGTACAGGTAAACAATTAAACAAATTTGATATTTAAGTCTTCATTTTATTGTGAAGGTTGTCACCTAATACAAGGTACAATAATTTAAGCTTACAAGTTACCGATACATTTGTAGAGCGAACTGATCAGATCGGTCTGTTATCCGGATAAGTTCTGTGCGAACGAGCGATCAACTCAAACCTTTTAAGCATAAAAGTAAAAATAACATTTAATTATTAAAGCGGTTCATATTATCAGATATCACAGACAAGCCAATGTGAAAGTCGCGAATTAATCTTATATAAGCAGACATTAACTGAGTTAGGCGGGATACAGGATTGAATCAAATTATAATTGCCATATAATTAACAAATAGTGTACCATTAATTTAAATTGATAAAGAAAATTCACTCATCTCAATTTGGTCACTTGGAGACTACGTTACTTAGGTGCTCTTTAAATCTAATTTGTGTATTAAATAAAAAATACCTATTTGTGAATTAAAAAAATACTCTCAGTATATTAAGGCGTATAAAAATATAAAGATAATTAATAAAAAACAAATTTATAATAAGGAATAAAAAAATTATACATTTCCAACAAAATTGGGATAGCATTTAAAGTTTATGTATCTATATATATAAATATTTGAATTCAAGAAATGAGTATTAAATATAATATATATAATATTGAATACTATCCCGCAAAATATTATTTATTATACATAAAAATAATGTTATTGTTGTGCTTTTATATTTCCTATAACCTATGTATCTAGTTGCAAATAAACCTAACGCACTACTCAGGCATATCCAGGTGTAGTAGGTTAGTTCGTAAGAGATTCATTTGATTCCGGATCTTTGACGCTCGAGTTTGTACTAAACTAACTTTAATTTTAATCTCACTGTTTTTTGATAACATAATTAATTTCTAATAGCTTTATATACTTATCAATAGCGTATTTACATTAACGAACCTTGGAATATATGTTCAGCGTAAGCCATTACAGTTAAATAAGTATATAAGTACAGGTTAACTTAAATATTATTTTAATTAACTATCTAATATGTTACTGGAAATGAAATATATATAATTCGTTCTTCGCTTATCATTATTTTGAATAACAAAAATCCGTGCCCGCAGGGGGACACGCGTGGGTAGACCTCGTGTGTAACTCATTTAAAATATAACTCACTACCTAAGAATAATACATGATGCCGTTGTTTACATCAAAAATTTTCAAGCAAAAAGCGGTTTTAATTTTTTTTCTCGGAAAAGGTATGTTTTTTGGAAATACTTTTGGTACTTAAATTTAGAGTAAAAAATAACCTTTCTATTAAAAATATTTGCGAGGAGGGAATGTTTACCAGAAAAAAGTTGCCGTGGTTTTACCTACCTAAAATTTACAAGCTAAAAGTGGTTTTAATTTTTTTTCTCGGAAACGGTACCTTTTACGGAAAAACTTTTGATACCTAAATTTAGAGTAAAAAATAACCTTTCTATTAAAAATACTTGTGATGCAAGAATGTTTACCAGAAAAAAGTTATGATTTTTTTTCCAAAAATTTTCGGTTTTTTTACCCCCACCCCTAAGTTATTGAAGTTAGGTTTTCGGTTTATCTACATTAGTTATAGGTATTTATCAAAGACATCATATAATATGAACGCGATTGATCTCCTTTGTATAGGGACAAAGTTATGGTCGAAAAACTGAAATCAGAAAAAGTGAGGCCCTAGCGCCCCCTGTGACGGGATTTCTCTGGTTAACGAACTTGACCTTCATTTTTGGATGGTTGATTTTTGTGCAAAGTTTGAAAGCGATCCGAGCGAAACTGCGGCCGCTATCGTGCTGACAAAAGTCGAATCTGGACGCACGCACGCATATATATATATATATATATATATATAAACTTTTTGACCAATGGTCATTTCAGACTCAGACGGTCATAAGAAGACCTCCTGTGAAGAAATTTTTCCAAAATTCGAAAGTAGGGGACAAATGAATGGGTAGACCGAATTCTTCGAGGTCTACCCAAAACCAAACTGTTGTAACTATAAATAAATAATTTAAGTTATATTTTATTAATTCTTATACAAGTATTGAGTGTTTGTACTCTGGTATTATACAATAAGGCTGGAAATGATCTATGCACTAACTATAACTAACCTCACTAAATGGTCCAATTTTGGGTGAAACAAAATGGATGGATGGTTGAAATAATATGGACCCTTACAAGTATTATTATAATAGCGAGGCCAGCTCTTTGGATATATAAAATAACGACTCAGTTATAACACGAACCAAAACCGAGGGACAAAGTAACTCATCGCACCGATATGTTCAAAAACCTTAAACAATACAAACACGTTATTGTCATAGAATAATTTATACGTACAATAAATCGCTGATTATTTTTTAAAATATTAAACGCTCGGTCTCGGGAGTGGTATAAATATTGAGATGGTACCGTTGCTGTTAGTATACGAGTGGTATATTACATTATAAGCTATGATAGCTTAATTACATTGAGCTGAAGTATATAATATATTTAATTTTACTATTTAAAGCTCTTAGTTCTTTATGCGATGTATACGCATTGAATACCAAGCCCTCGGTGACGTCAAGGTCAATATATGTGTCGAGTATCTAGAGTATATTAAAAAACAAAAGCTATGCGTCAGACAATTCGCAGCTTTGACGCGTCCGCTCCTAAGAGTTCGTAGGTCACTGACATTATCACTGCACTGCAACGAATTGTACCGCGGCTGCCATTTCGTAGAATCACAATGATTTACTTTTATTTTTTAGTATAATCCGTAATTAGCAAACTTATAAGAGCATTATTAATTATATTGTCCACACTTGAACTTTCTCGGCGATAACGCACCAGCTCGCCTGGTCGTAGTACGACGACACTACGTGAAGACTTTCCACGTACTTCTCTATTAACTGATCGAGTTCTCCCTTTTTGAAGACGTGGTAGTACCTGTGGTAGGTGACGGCGCCCCCCTCGGAGGGGAGGCTGTCGGAGCCGTCGCTGAGCGAGGGAAGGAGCGGAGCGTGGCTGAGCGGCCGGGGTGGAGCTGGAACGGGGGCGGGGCCTGCGTCCTCGGAGGAGGAGCGTGTTTCCAATAATTTCCTCTCCTTGGAACACTCGCTGCACGAGGGCAGAGACGCCAAACTGGCGCCCAGAGACGCCGTGCTGCCAGTCTTATCTCGCCTGCTCCAATCGCTCCCCGCGGATGTGTCGCTCGATTCTATTGAGAATCCCGATTTCAAAGGCGCGGTGCTCGTGCTCGAGCGTGATGTTATGGATTCTGGACTGATTTCCATTTTATCTAGATCGCTGGAATCAGTTGATTGTCCTACTTTTAGTGACGATCGTTTGTCTGTACTCGTGCATAGGGAGTCTACGCTCATTTCTGATTCCAGTGAGTAGCCGGTCTCGAGGGATTGGCTCGTGTCGTAGGTGCCGGACTCGATGGTTATTTCAGGGTTACCGTTGCTTGAGGAGATAGCGCTGTCGTCGTCTGGGTTTTTAGTATCGATATCCGTGAATGTCTTTTCGTCCGTAATAGGTTTAACGTTATATTGAATATTGGCACAATTGTTTAGATATATATCTTCATCGCTGGTCACTTTCATGGTCTTCTTAAGTTCTCTATATTTGTTAATAATCGGATCGACATCTTTGGACCTCTTTTTGCTTTTAGTTTTTGTGCTGCATTTTGGAAACAGTTTAGTGATATCAGTTTCTTGCGTGTCTTGAACAGATGTAATGTATTTCATCTTTTCATTTGCTATTTTACCTAACACTTGAGATTCGTTATTAAATTTGTTGCTCGGATCTTCGAGATGCTGTAAGCTGTCGGAGAGTTCGTCTAATATCTTCTGCGTATTTCTATCTTCTTCCTCTCGTTTTAGTCTTAGAGATATACTTTTCTCGCTGCTACTGCTGCTCGGAAGATCGAAGTCTTCTTCATTGATGCGCTTGGAGTATTGGTCGATTTCCTGCAAGAGTTTTTCACTCAACTTCTCAGCGAATTCCGTCAAATGCTGACTGCGGTCGTTGTGTTCGTTTATCCACTCCTCTTCCTTCGCTAACATGTCAGATCTGCATGTTATCAACGGTTCGTTTTGTATTCTACTAAAGCTGTCTGATTTGGAAATAGACTTTTCTGAGTCTGTGCTCGATATTGATAAGGAGTCATACGGTAGGCGAGTGGGACTGCGGTGGTTTTTACTGAGATTTTCATCTAAAGATCTCCCTTCAGGTCTATTTGGTGAAAGTCTGTTTAGGCTCCAGGAGGAATTGCTGATACTCCCTTGTTTGGGAGAACGGTCTTTTGATCTACGACCTGGGGATAGACGCTCTAAGCTCGACGAGCTACCGCTGGAAGTGGTATTTGAATGTGATCTAGATCTGTCTTCCAATATCCTGAGATCTCCAGGTGATAATTTATTCAAGCTCCAATTGCTACTGCTGCTGCTGCTTGACGCTCCTTGCACGATGGCGATGGCTTCACTCTCTATTTTATCTAATTTCTTCGCCCTTGGGCTCGATTGGATCACAGTTTCACACGTCTCGTCCAAACTCTGCGCAAGCTCAGCCACTGCTTCTAAGTTTGGTGCGCTTGAAAGCGATGATGATTTGTCCGAATTTGATTCTTCTTTCACTTCCACTGACGGATTTGGTAGATCTGGAAAGACAAATATTAAAGTAAATAAATATTAAAATTACATGTATATATACATATATGTATATATTTTTAAATACCTTTCTCTAAAGCTGTTTTCCGTAGCTCGTCCGTGACGACGCTTATGACGCTGTCAACAGAGTCGGGAGATGAGACTCCGCTGGAATCACTATCCATGTCATCCGTTGCTGGGTTAAATAGTTCCAAAGTCATGAGTTTTGGATGACTCTTGGCTATTGGATCTGCTCTGCTCGTACTCCGTACTATTGGGAATGGTCTCCTGCCGATGTTAATGCTGGGAATTCCTTTATTTAACATATCTTTAATCTGTCGTATCCTTTCTTTTCTTTTTCTTTCAGATTTGCAATCTAATGTATCATTTGTGGGTGATTTATTCGGACCCTTTGGTTTGAATTGCGGTATTTCTGGTAGCTCCGCAACGGTTTGTAGTGTAATTTTGGGGTACGGTTTTACGTCTTGTAATATTTTTGGAGATAGATCATCTGTTTCTGCCGTTAGTTTGTGTATTTCTTCAATATCTTTATTAATTTCGGCGATCAATTCTTTAGTCGCTTCTGTTGGGGTTTCCTCTTCTGCTTCTTCCTCTATTGGCGGAATTGGATCTATTTCTTCATATATTTCTATAGGAGGTGGTTTAATTACTGTTATATTACTTATTGGCTGAACTTCAGGTATTAGAATACTTTCATCCGGTTCTGGCTTCGGTGGCGAGTTTGGTTGACTCTTTGATAAAGGTTTCACGGGCACTGGACTAATATTGTTTGAGGTATAATTTTTTAAACTATACTGCGCCACCAAGATCTTGTTATGTGTAGGCGCTTGTACTGCACTAGGCGAAGCCGGGGGTCGGATTAAAGGAAATGCTTGCTTTATTCTAGGCGATGGTAGTCCTGGTGAAGTTTTCAATCTAGGTGAAGTTGGTACGGAGGAAACCTTCAACCTTGGAGAAGTAGGTCCAGGAGATAACGGAGTTGGGGATAGCGGATCACTCGAACCATCCGCTTTAGGCACGTATATGACAGACGCGAAACTGTCTTCTGAATCAACACTCGTATCACTTTGGAGACTACTATCCTTGGACGAGTCGGAGCCATCTTCTCTTGAATGTCGTCTTTCAGGGTATATTTTCTCGCTATTAGCGTTATTGTCACTCGGCGTAGGAACTTCTGGAACTGGTCCATGACTCTTCCAACCTTGAAGCATTCTAACAAACACAGTCACTTTATCTATATTCGTTGTGGAAGTCTTGAATTTATTTGTGAGGCCGTTTTTAAGGGATTGGAATTTCTTTGCTGTGGTTGCGGAAGTGGAAAATATGGAGTCACGAATAGAATCCAGAGCACCCGGCCTTCGGTATAGATATTCTTCGTTAAGCGATGCTTGTTTCTGTATATTCTTCCTTAACCGTTCCTTCTCTCTTAACCTTTCTACGGACATCAGCTCTTCGTTGAGAGAGGTCTGTTTAAATACACCAGGTTTCCTGGAATGTAACTTTTGGGTGTGAATTTTAAAATTAGGCATTTCTTCCACTAAACTTTTCATATCTGTTGGCTTATCCAAGTCTTCGTCGGCATCGTCTTCATTAATGGATTTCTTTTGTTTGACGAGTCGAGGTTTTTTACGTGGTTCCACTGGCGGTGGCTCCTCTGATACAGTTGGTTCGTTATCTTCACCTCCTAAACTAGGAAGACTGGACCTCGATCTCACGAGAGCGCGTCTCTCTATGTCAGCGATGTCGGTGAGACTGCGAGATTTCATCGTTGATGCTTCCGAGGGTTGCGACACTAGTCGCGAGGGTAAAACCTCGTCTAATCTTCGCAATTCTATTGGAAGGTCGGCTGCTAATGGTTCGGGACGGGGACATTGTCTCTGGTTGACTCTGGGACCAATACCCCACGAAGGGAGGAAGGAGCGACGTCCAGCCAACCGCTGAAGAGCTCGACGAACAAACGAATAACACGTCTCATTAGGCGAAGAAAGAGAGGACGACCCTGGAGAACCATCACGGCTTTTCCAAGGTTCGGCATATCTGGAAAACAAAAGGAGAATGTTATTGTATGTGCTTTGCATTGAGTGAAATAAACTATTAATACTCACTGTTCGTAATCAACCGATAGGAACCGTGGAGCCGGTGGAGGGGGGCAGAGTGTCGCCGGGCGATGCCACGGTATTAATACATCCTGAAATCAATATTACAACTGGTAGCCATTGACGTATTAAACAATAAATAGGTATAGGCTCAGTCATCAATTTCCTCATGCACGTTCCACATAAAGCATTGTGATTCATCCATCATCAAACTTACTTAAGTAGTGGATCATTTAAACGCCACAAAGATGCCACAAAATGAGTAATTTACTCATGAAAGTTTCACATAAATTCCCTTTTCATATATCATTAAAATCATTTGTAAAGTCTATTGAGGTAGTGGATCATTTGCTACATGACACATGCCACAAATGATGCCACAGAATGACTGTCTACTTAAGTAGTGGATCATTTTAATATAACCAAAGATTCCAAAGAATGACTATCTACTTAAGTAATATATCGTTTAAATGCCACAGCAAAACATTTGGTATAGGCTATATCATTAATTTACTCATGAAAGTCATCTTCAAAATCTACTGAAGTACTGGATCATTTAAATGCCACAAGCAATGGATTATTTGCACAAAAGATGCCACAAAATGAGTAAACCACACCTGCGAGTGGAAGTTCCGTCCCTCGTGCTCCATGGCCCACACAGTGAGGAGCAGCCGGCCCCCTATCCTGGTGATCCTTGCCAGCTCCCGCAGCGCGCTGGCCCGTCTCTCCACAGTGGCGAAGTGGTGCACCACCGCGATGGACAGCACCGCGTCGAACGACTCATCGCGGAACGGCAGGCAGAGGTTGTCGCAAACCACTACCTGGTTATCATATTATTATATGAAACAATCCGAATTTGCTGTGTGTGTGTAAACGCTGGTAGCCTTATTTTAAGTTAGTCTTTAAGGGTTATTTCGATGATCACAATAAAAAAACCTAAATTTGTTGTGTGGTTCTTCTCAGAGCGCGGTTGGAACCGTAGTAGACTTTAAGTTGGAGAGTATCTTTGCTAAATTAGTTCGACAAGCATCGTATCAATAGTCCTGACACTCAAATTTAGTCATCACTACTGATTCGAATTGGAAAGAATATAAATAAATATTTAGTAATATTTTTCTTTTCGATAAAGGACATCATGAAGTGGAGATAGATTGAACTCTTGACAGTCATACGGATTTTTGTCCTTGGTTAAATACGATTTAAACAAAAATATGTACGTTTATTTCTGAAATTAAACTATAACAATACTATAACTATAACGGCTATACCTTAGAAGTATAAAGTTGTTGTATAGATACCTCGTTGTCGTGGTGATGCGCCTGCGCAGCTAGCCTCGTGCACCTGTCTCCGCCAACACTGAACACCGACGGGTTCACGTTTAAGTACTTGCCATTACCACAACCTGCAACATTTGATTAGTTTTTACTTAAAACAATGTATTTTAATAATTAATTATTATGATAAAACCAAAAGTTGTAAAGATACTACGATACTAAACGAATGTATACATTTCTAAATAACATAACTTATTTATCATAAAAAGATAGGATATAGCTAAAAATATATATATATATACAATAATTGGCAAAAATATAACTATTAGAATCAAATATGAGCCTGATAGTAAGGAGAGTAAAAACTGGCCTCAAATTAAGTCTATAAAAAAATTTAAATTTACTTTATTGGGTATATTTTGTGCAGTACATACATGATGTATTATTTTATATAAAATTATATAAAAATGTTAAAGATCTATATCATCCTACACAAATGTGTGTGTGTGTGTGTATCTATATACATGATTATATTTGATCCTACGACTAATTTAAAGAACGTTCAAAGGGCAGTACAAAGGTCACGATAATATTTATGTTAATTCACAAAATTGTGATCATCGTGGGCGGCCATTACAAATTAATAGTGATGTAGCGTAGGTGTACTATACCATAGAAATGACCATGAAATGAAGGCATTTTGGTATTAATTTTAATACTGAATAAATAATTTGTATTCGCATTTCCATTTTTATTCGACAAACGTGTTTGTTTTTTTATGTTACAAAAATAGTTAATTGGTTTTTTTTTATTAATTTTCTATTATTTTAAATTAATATAATATCCCTTTTATTTAAACTCAATTAAATACTAAAGTAATAATTTAATTTCAGATAAATAAATTATAAAACAAAAATATAAAGTTACAAATTAAAACATATTTAACTATTAATTTTGAAATTAATGTATTGAGTTGAACTTTTTCAAAATGGCAGCCGACAATCCTTTTAACTTTGTATATAAAATCTTACGTAGGATGAAGTATTTTTGGATTCTACTTAAAATATTATTTCATATACTTATTATACATTATAAATATTCTGTAAGATGTAGAAAATAAATTACTATGCATTATGTATGTGGGTTAACACAGGAATGTATCCATAATATTATTTGTTCAAAGATCCAGAGGGATCTTGGAACACCCACGCGATGACATTTCACCTTTGGTGTTCGCCGCATCACTAATTATCTGTTGATGTTACATTTACAAGACCCCGTGGGTGGATTTTGAAATGAATGATTTATGTTTTGTGAGAAGAGAAAAAGAGAGAGAGGTTACCGATGTCGCAGACCAGGCTGCCGGGGTCGAGGTCGCTGATAAAGGAGCGCACGGCGGGCGCGGGCGCGAGCGGCGCGTCGTCCTGCCCCGCCTGCTCGTACACGTCGTGCACGTACGCGCGCTCGAGCGCCGCCCCCCGCGCCCCGGCCTCCGCCCCCCGCGCCCCCGCCCCCGCCCCCGCCTCCGCGCCATCCATCACCGCACCCGCATTGTGCTGTACTGCAATTTAGGTTAGAAATGTTACTATACACAATATAGTACTGAAGGCAAGGAATGGATAATAAATTAATATTTTAAACAATTACATTTATTTAAATTTTTCTCTCAGTCTGTCTGTCTGTTTGTTCCGGCTAATCTCTGAAACGGCTTGACCGATTGTAACAGGACTTTCACTGGCGGATTACTTATTGAACGAAGCGAACGAAGTGACCGGAGCGTTTTACTGGAGACTTTTTACATTATTTGTCACGAATTGCCTCGAAAACTACTTGACGAAAAATTATGAAACTTTATAATCAAAACGACATATATTAGGTGATAATTAAAAAAAAAATCCTCAAAAAAAAAATTTTTTTTTAATATCTTGTTAAAAAACTGATATCCCATTGAAGTCAATGGGAAACAATGAATCAATACACTGGGCTCGCTTCGCTCAATATGCAAACGGCACCCCAGATTTAGCGAGCGCAGCGAGTTGAATTCGAGGGTTTGTTGGCGCCCCTAGTAGGTATTAAGGAGTAACTTAGACTTTAATATCAAAAAACATTCTGAACGAAGTCGCGGGCACAGCTTGTTTATATAACTATATGGTCCTAATTACTTTGATAGTGTTTTATTATCTGAAGGATTTTATTTCCACGTAATGCTTGATCTCGCGGGTCCCGGGATCGTTTTGGGGTCAGCAGGTCACGTGTGAGTACCGCAGAGTTCAGTTTTAGGGTCCTCATTTTATTTTTTATTGATCTATATATATATATTCGAATATTCAGTCATGAAATTCAGTATCAATACAAGAATAACATTTTCTACTGAAGTCAATATTATATTATAATATTTTTTTACTATAATTATTCCAATTTTATTAAGAATTTTGAATTTCTGAGATAAAAGCGAAAAATTGTCTTAAAAAATATCTATCTGTCGATAAAAGTTTTATAAAAATCGGTATAGCAATTCAGGCAACGAAGAGAGAGATAAAAAAACCGATAGTAATAGCATAAAAGCGGGTTAATTTTAATAACCTTATGAATATTAGAATACCAAAGACAAAAGTATTCAATCGATCGTGGGTTTTCTTTTCTTTTATTTTCTTTGTTAACAAAGACTTTCGTTGTGTCCTGGTTTATTTATTTTTATATATATATATATATATATAAATAATTGCGAAAAACATTGTGCCTAAATGTTTAAATTTACTTGGAATAATATGTATATTATAGTAGTTTATTAAAATTTTTTGGAGTTTTTATTCTATAGTAATCAGTTTACATAACAAATGTAAATCATTTTTGCGACAACGTAAATATGGATTCAAAATTTCATTTTTTTTAATAAAATATAATATTTTTTTACATAAATATTCTAAAAAAGCCAGCATATTGGCGGTAAGAGAAGTATAAATATTTCATCCAACCTTTATACTTTAAAAGCGCTGTACTCATCTCATTTACTTGAAAATTGACGTTTGACACGAATAAAAATGCACTCTGACATTTCACTATGAAAATATTCAAAATGGCGGCCGTGTCCACGTGCAACGCTAAGGTGCTTGGAATGTACGATTTTGGTATCAAGTGGTATCGATATATAGATACAATTGTCATATTTTATTGATTATATATATATATATTTAATTTTATTTCGTGTAATATATCACAGATTGTTTAAAATTGTCAAGTATTAAATACATTAATAAACATGTAAGTGTAATTGTATTTACCCCCTATTTAGAATATATATATATATATACACATATGTTAATACTTTGTACCCCTTTTTACGAAAATCGTGAGTATAAAATTATAACATACTTTATATTTAGGAGTGCTGAAAGTTATAAATTTTATAAATGAAATATTAAATTAATAAAAGAATATAACACACACTACCACGCGTTTCAATTCAAAGATTAATTGTTTACGTCAATACTGTCAATGTCAAATATATAATTTGACAGATCAGTTGTCGTCCGCCATAATAGAATAAAAAACAAATACATACAATGATTCAGATGTATTTAATACAAAATAATAATAAATGATTTACTGTCGAATTGCACCCACTTGGAATTTGCTAGAAGATATATATATATATATATATATATATATATATATATATATATATATATATATATATATATACATATATATGATTCTTAGCGACAGACAAACAAGTCATTCTCCATTTTTGATAGTGCTTCAGTTGAGTGCAGTCGTCCCTCTTTTCTACTTTTTACTGATCTTAAGTGTATACAGTTGTCTAATGTATATATATATATATATATATGTATGTATGTGCATTCGTTTTATGATCCAAATGTTTAATTTGTCCGTCTTTATGTATGTAATGTATAACTCAAAAACGACTTGAACCATCTGGGTCGGCTTAACCCATCTTGATGTAAAGTAGTATTTACAATAATATTTCACAAATGTTACGTTCATAATCTTAGATACAAATCGTATTGCGAGCAAAGCCACAGTCAAGAGCTTGTATTGTTCTATAGAGTTCTTCCTGTACAACAATGTATTAAGTTAGCAAGCAATGTACTAAGTTACAAGTCGCCGTCAAGGACTCTACCCGCTGTAACAGACTCTACCCTTTGGTGGTAGAGTCTGAAAATTTTACTGTAGCTTATGAAGCTCTCTCGTAGAATTGAAATATTTACTTTAGCTTTTTTATGTTAAATGAGATGAGGAAACCTAAAAATCCCCTTTCCCCATTCTTGCTTCCTTCATCTCTCATCTCAAAAACTTAGTATAAACTTGTGAACAGAAACTATCACATTTAAATATATTTAACACTAAACCTACCGACAATTCTTGTATACCTGTTCCTACCGCACGCCGTCAAATTGACCGGTAATTAAAAGTTATTTTATTATATAACGCATTTAATAATGGAAATAACTAAGAGTAAAGAGTGTAGACAATATTATATGCATATTCTAAGAATTGTCATGCAGTATGATAATGATATTACGTTTAAGAATGTGTGAGTTTTACAAAAGTTTAAGAACGGTCAATTTGACCGGTACTTGGTAGGTTTAGTGTTAACTAATTTAATACAATAATTGGAATTAAAACAAACAGAAAAAGAGACAGACAAAGTAATGCTTAAAAATTGTATTAAAAAACAATAATTATTAATAAATTTTACATCAAAGTCCTCGAAAACATTTAATTCCCATAATAAGGTTAAGTCACTAAATGTTATTATAGACCTTATAGCTATAGGGTTAAGGGTTATTATGTAATACTCGGTAACCATGGTAACCATGGTAACGCATCTAGGACGAAAGCAGGTCAAACCGTAACCTCTTCCGCTCAGCCCTACATGGGGGGAAATGATAAGAAATGATAAGATACCTCATCATAATGCATTGATGGATTTGAATTTTAATATCGAGAAACGTTAACATAATTCTTTTATATTAATACTAGCTTCAGCATGCGGCTTCGCACACGGATGTAGTTATTTCTGCATATAATGAATTTTTATTTACTACTGAGACAAACATATATGTATATACATATAGCTTCGACTTAGGTAGCATATAATAATTCTCAGACTGACTTCATATTTATCTTTATATTATATATATACAAAATCTTTATAAATTGTACCCCATGTCTTATTTTGATGTATAATCTATATTACTGTAAAGTTTCATCAAAATCGGTTCAGTAGTTTTTGCGTGACAGAGTAACAAACATCCACACACATGGTTTATAATATGAATGATTTTTTTTAGAATATAAATATATGTATATATAATATAATTATGGCAAATCTAGAACGATGCATTTAAGCTTATCAAATCGATATTCTTATCACAACTGATAATGACTTATTTATATATATTATATATATTTAGTTTCATTCACAGGTCAAGGTATTCACATACAGAAAAATTTCATTATATACATCTATATATATAAAAGAAAGTGGTGTTAGTTACACTATTTATAACTCAAGAACGGATGAACCAATTTGGCTGAAAATTGGTGGAGAGGTGGCTTAAAACCAGGAGACGGACATAGGATACTTTTAATCCCGTTCAACCACGTTTCCGTCAAGTCACTATAAAACGTGGTATAACAAAAACGCATCTGACAGGGAATAACAAAACGCAAATGACAATGGAATACCAAAACGTAAATGACAGCTAAACGTAATTTTGTCTTTGGTTAAGTATGGTAAAAAACTAACTGGAAAGGCGGAACAGAGTTCGCCGGGTCAGCTAGTATATATATATATATATATATATATATATATATATATTACTTGTACTATCTTTTGTATTTCATATTATTTTTACTTGATTATTTTGGATGCGATTAATATATATAATATTAATATACTATAAATTCTAATCCCATTATAATATATAGATAAAAAGTACCCTATAATAAAGAATGAAAGAATTTAAAAACGCTCCAGTAGTTTCCGAGATAACTCAACATACAAACAAACCATATATATATAGTAAAATACTGTTCCATACCAAAATTTACAAAGACAATTAAATAAATATTATATATCCGTCACACCAAAAATCAATTTACATTCTGTATTCAATGAATAAACCATCACGGATATTCAAACATGGAATCGGTTTTTTATTCGACAGGATCGGATCTACTAATAATGGTGCACTTAACTTTTGGAACAACACGATATTAATTTTACAAAATAATCCGTAATATTATTTAAAAACTTCAGAATATTTTATTTCTTAATTCAAATTTCGTATGCGTTTATAATTTTTTCTTAATTCAAATTTGGAATGCGTTTATAATTTTTTCTTAGGTCAAATTTGGAATGCATTTATAATTTTTTTTTCTTAACTCAAATTTCGAATGCGTTTATAGTTTTTTCTTAATTCAAATTTCGATTGCGTTTATATAATTTTTTCTTAACTCAAATTTGGAATGCGTTTATATATTTTTATTCAAATTCGGAAAGAATTTATGTTTTTTTTATATTTCAATGTGAATGCGTTTATATTTTTTTCTTAATTCAAAATTTGGAATGCGTTTATATTATTCATGCATTTATATATTTCTATTTTCTTAATTCAAATTCAGAAAGTGTTTATATTTTTTTTTTAATTCAATTTGAATGCTTTTATAATTTTTTCTTAATTCAAAATTTGGAAAGCGTTTATATTTTTTTATTCAAATATGGAATGCGTATGTATTTTTCATAATTCAAATTTGGTATGCGTTAAAAAGCATTAAATGAATAGTCTTAAAAACTATAAAAATATATTTTATATTAAAAGTTTTGTATATAATTGTGGCGGTAACGATTCGCACAAACTAGGGCAAGCCAGATTCGCGTTTCTATTGTGTTTCTATAAATATCTATAAGAATACTGTGTACAAGCTTTTATAACAACGAGTCTTCATATTACACTCGAGTTATAAAAACATATATTTATATATAATTTAATCTGTTAAAAATTGTTTTAATGCTTTGGGACCAAATTTGTTGGACCAAACTTGTAGGACCAAACTTGTAGGACCAAATTTGTTGGACCAAATTTGGTACCAGTCATGTTTATCACAAACGCATTATTTTAAAAATTTTAAGGATTCTTGTATGATCATGAATTTATAATTTTTATGGAAGGTGTATTAAAAGATATCTTGTGTATTAAAAGTGTATGAAGCCCTTGATGGAACCGCTCCCTTTAACTTCCTTAAGTTAAAGGGAGTGGTTTGGTCCTGATGTTTTAGGTCCTGGTACCAATAATCACTTGTAAGCTATTATTGGCTTTGATATATTAACATTTTATATATGTGCCGACAGAATAAGTACATGTTTGATACCTTTGAGGGACTTGACTTGGTGACCGAATTAACTACCGATGTCACTGTAGTCCTGTTTCCTTTAATTATTTTCATATTACAGTTTCATATTTCATTGTAACTACGAATAAATCGGAAATTGCGAATAATAGATCTAAGTTGGTAAAGTGATAAACACTAAATTAAAAAAATATATATATATGGCAAGACTATTGTGTTTTTTTTGTTTCTCGATTTCATTATTAGTTACATTTTTGTTAAACGGGGATTTGAAAAAAGAAAACATTTATTCCAGATACACGAACGTAAAATATATCTCATCTCTGGTCCGGATGACCCCAATATCAAAGGGAGCCATTCGGATTGTCGGGAACCCGGTGTTCTGCAAACGGCTGGACTTGGCATTGCGTAGAGCCATTGCTTCTCTGTGCGTCTTCTACCGCATTTACCACAGGAAGTGTTCCATGAGCGGTTCGATCTGATGCCTACGGCCGAATTTTATCACCGCACAGCTCGCCATCGCCTCGGATTGTATCCAGATGGATGCGTGGCGATTCTCCAATGTGTGGTTCTCAAGGACCTTTTTTCCACGTACCCCTCGAATTTGAAACGAACCCAAAAAAAGGCGTCTACTCCCACCTCAAAGGCCTTATGAAACCCCGGATGTTGCAAGAGTTCATGGGCGGTGGTGATCACGTATCATTTGTGACCCGCAAGCTCGTTTGCAACCCTCTTACATACTATAAATGTTAAATATATAAAGAATACCCTATTATTATAATAATTAATGAATATATTATTTACGTATTATATAGATATTAATATGAAAGAAGTGTATTTTTTTTATCTAAATATATATAGTAAAAATGTTATCTTTATATAAATATTGAAAGCTTCGTTAGATCTATATTTTTCTGTAAAACAAAAGAAAAAACGCAATCAGCTTTATATTACCGAATTAAAATATATATATATATATATATATATATATATATATATATATATATACAATTTTAATAAAAAAAAACGCGAACAGACAGTTAATTACTTAAACTAAAAATTTATTCTCAGAGTCAACATGTCTAGAGAATCTCCTTCTCCTTTCTCTCTTCATTTCTTTCTCACTCTCTATTAAGAGGACAGAGTAGAAAAGAGTTGAGAACTAGAATAAACGAATACATAACTTCATATCAAAAATTTGGATAAATGTATATTTTTCGTATAAAACAGACCGAGTTTTAGCTTTACATCAACTAAATATTAATATTATCATAAGACAATTATAAAACTATTATGACAACATTTTTCAATATAGTTCTAATCAATCCCGCGATCTCCCTAAGGACAGAGTTAATCATTTTGTACAGTAATTTAATGAAACAGGAAATTGATATAGACGCAACGAGAAAAAAAAATAAAAAACACTGGAAAGGAAAAGAAGAGAGAAAAACCTTTTTTCTTAGCAACTTGATACAAAATGCAATATTGATAAAATTTTAGAACAAAATATTAGTAAGGTCGTTGACCTTCCGACCTGGTTGCAGATAACACTATCAGATACCTGATCTCAGCTTCGTAAATTTATTTATTAAAAGCTTTCTTGACATATTTTACTTTCTATATACTTTTTTATTTGACTATACTTGTGTTATATATTACAAATACAAAAAAAAATAAAGAAACTTCTAGAAATAAAGAAAACAATATAATATTTAGATTACCGAGATTCGCAGATTCGAGTTGAACGAACTGCGATGCATCCGATGGGCGTTCCGCGCAATGCGGCGACCTCATTGGCTCTAGTTATCTACATTCTGAATATGAAACTTAGTTCGATTTTTAAACGTTCCAATTTTAAATTCACAATATTTAATTCTATTTTTAAAAAGACATTTCTTTTAACTGTCAAAAGAAACAAATACTTTATTCTATTTTTAAAAATTAACGAGTAACGGTCAAAATAAACAAAGTATAAATGGTTATATGGAAGAATATATATTTAAAAAATTATATAAAAAATTCCTAAATCTCTTTTACTTCATTACCAAGTCCAAAATCTTAGAGGCAAGAAATTTACTTCCAGGTCGTACACAGAACGCCAAGTTTTTTGCGTACTTGTCATTAGTCTTGGTATGGCTTGGACTTGGCTTGGACTGGGCCCAGAATGAGAATTATTCAGGCCATACCTAGACAATATTTAGGTCGCTCCTGGCTTGTTTGTCCGTTATTGTTATTTATGAGGTACGTTCTTTACATTATTTGACTGCAATGTGCATCTTTATTTAACAGTATTTTTATATATATTTTGTAAGATTAGATTTCACGTTTCAATAAAATTTAATGAAACTAATATGGTACTACAATTTTAAGGTTTTAAAGTCTGTAAGATAAGATCTGTGCTACAATTTCTTTGAAAATGTAATCAAAATCGATCTAGATTTACAAATATATACGAAATTCCGTAGCAAGGCAGAATATAGACTGATAGCGGAATATACTTTATAGTGGCGCCATCTAGTGAATTGTAATGACGACTGCACTAACTTCATTTGATTAGTAAAGTGCTTTGAAACTTTCTTATATAACCTACCTTAATACTTATTTCTTATATTATTTAGTATTTAATTCTTAAGATTGGAGCAGAAATATATTTTCTTTAAATTGTCATAATTATCTTTTATCTTTCCTATATCTGTTTGTATGTATATTGTCTTTGATAGCTCATGTCCGTAAGGCCTTAATCGATAAAGAATACTCAGTGACAGACACATTAATATTTAACGGCATTTAATAGTAACGTTATATCTTGAGAAAAGACAGGTTGGAATACTTGTATTAAAATATTTTTTTTTTCTTTTTATTATATATTTATTATATCATATATATTGATGAATATTCAAATATTTTTGGACAACCACAAATTTTAAAGCATGTTTTATACAAAAAAAATAAATACGTATAAAAAAAAATATCTACATAAATTATTATAATTGATATATGTTAGTACTAAACCGATTTTGATTATGTTCTATTATACATATAACATTTTGTAATAGTATCTTTTAATATTATCATACATTACATAAATGTAATATTTAAAATGAAACTGAAAACATTTATGTACATTGCATTTTCCAATGAACTTGAAATTTGTGAACAATTTAGTTCACGTATTTCGTTTCTATTGTATTTTATCATGAACATGTTATTTTAGGTTGAATTCAACTACATTCACACGAATACCCAATGCAATATATACTTTGGATTACAAAATGCTGTTAAAAATATGGTATATCGCTTTAAAATCATTTTTTTGTGTTTCATTATCCCAGTTTTGAGACAGGAAGTGAAGTGGTGAGGTGTAGCTCTATGCAGTATAGCCTGAGGGCAAACACCTTTGAAGCACCATGAGTAGAACACGTCTGCGTTGATAGAGACAAAAAATGTTTTTTTTTATTTTCAACAAAGATGGCGTCTAGTTAAAAATTAATTTAAAATGTTATTTGATTTAAAAAGTATAATGATGTAAAAAAATCCAGTATTTATATACTAGCTGTAGCTACTAGCTTAAGTTACACCTTAAAATATTAGCTATTCGCCAGCGAAAGTACAATTAAAATCGGTCCATCCGTTTCAAATATTAGGTGAACCAAACAGACAGACAGAAAAAAAAATAAAATTGATTTTTTATGTTATTTCCTTATATACTTTCATATGCATTTAGTGAAAAATCTGTTAATTTGGATACAAACAGACACTTCAACTTTATGTATAGATAGACATTTACCACTAAACTAATATAACATATATATCTGAATTGCTTAGGTTTATATATATATATACAAACAAACACGTTTTATAATTGAAATGTAAACATATCACATAAATAAGAGCAAAGCTCGTGCCAGAAGTATAACTTGGTTACATTTTCATAACTGGTTCAAAAGAAACATTTCAGAGTATCGGTACTTGGCGAGGACCCAACGCCGCCTAATTACTCATACATTGTTACCAAAAATTGATTTACTTATATTTATGTGTTTTTTAATTTATATATACTAACATAATATATGTCTCTGTCTGTTGGCTTATTTCAGGACTTTTGTTTGTTTATTTTCGATACGTTACGAAAAAATATCGGTACAAAAAGAATCGGCTGGTTACTAATAGTTACTAAAAGAAATTCAGTATATTTATCAGATAGAATAAAAAGAAGAATCGCGGTATAGAGTAGGTATATGTAATAAAATATTTACAATTATAGTTTATTAATTATATTAGAAAAGTTGTGACGTAAACACAATTACCTAAACTGACCGGCAATCATCAATGAGCTAAGTGCTCGGGGTCAATGACACTTTGATATAAATTTCGGGGAACAGTGAAAAACATATAACAGGTATTAACTATTATTAGTATCTGAACTTTAACATTTTGACTTTTGCAAAGCTGTTAAGATCTTGTAGGCGAGTCCCACGTCGGGCTCCAATTTTATAAGGTTATTCATACAATTGGGATGGAATATATTTTTTTTCAAATTAAAATAGATATTAGTGAATAATTACAGCCCTTTTGCTGAAGCGATTACAAATGGTTCAATCAATTCGGTCCGAGGTCGGCTGCGACGTCGCCTTTCATATGAATTACTGGATCCATTCAAGGCTATACTCATTTTATACTAAACTGTGTGCAGGGGTTCCAAAAATATACATTTTTATATGGAACTATTTTATAAGTGGTGCTATATACCGCGGTTTTGTCCGCTTGGACAACGGAACGAACGCTCTCTGTATTTTTTTGTTGGACAAACACACAGATATGTTACATCTTTACTATATAAAATATAAAAATTTACTAAAAATCTAAAATAAGAAATCTATTGCCACGTTATATATAGTATAAATTTTATTTATAGTTCAAATAGTTTATATTCTTACCCTAAAACTATTTTCGATCTATATTATATATTACATAATACATTATATAATATACATAAATGAAGTAGACATTAATATTATAACAAATATTATCATATAATAATATGTTTCAAAGAAACCATTAATATATCAAAGTGCCAGAAACGAAGTGAATTTTTTTTTGGGTAAGTTTGTTTCTGGCAGCAATCCCAGACTACATGTCGGCAAGACATTTTTGGGAGATAAGCCTAAAATTACAATTGATTGTAATATTTTATCAAACTATCCATCCGCCCCGGCTTCACCTGGAATAAGCTACTTATGAAGTGCATTTTAGCAAATATAAACATAACTAACATCTAACTTTACCATTAAAATTACCTATTTTACAAGTGGATTTTCCAAAAAAGTTAGTTTTTAAAAATAAAGATAAATATTAAAAAAATACCACAGGGCGATTTTTTTCAAGTGTGTTAATTTTTTCAAGTACGTCGTTTTGTTTTAAATACGTCATTATTTTCAAGTACGTCATTTTGATTGAAATACGTCACCTTTTTTCAAATAAGTCAGTTTTTTTCATGACCGTCAGTTATTTTCAAGTACATCAGTTTTTACAAGTGCGTTTTTTTTTCAAGTGCGTCAGTTTTTTCAAGTACGTCACTTTTGTCAAGTACGTCACTTTTTTCAAGTCCGTCACTTTTTTCAAGTCCGTCACTTTTTTCAAGTCCGTCACTTTTTTCAAGTACGTCACTTTTTTGAAATCCGTCATTTTTTTTCAAGTCCATCAGTTGTTTTCAAGCACATCAGTTATTTTCAAGTACGTCAGTTATTTTCAAGTACATCAGTATTTTCAAGTACGTCAGTTATTTTCCAAAACGTCAGTTATTTTCAAGTTCATCAGTTCTCTTTTATAACCTTGTAGATATAGATGATAAAAAGTAGTTTAAATTTGATAAAATACCATAGAAATCAAAGCGGGCGTTAGCTAGCTCAGAGTGACGAAAGCACCCATAGTGCTGAAAGTCTAACTCTGTATATATACGCGCAATATCGATTTTTTTATACACGAGACCTTCTGGTATGAGTGTGGTATTTTTAGAAAGCACTTGGCCCATAGACCCAGAAAATGCATTTACACTTAGCAATATACCTACCGCCTCACCTCTACGGCCGTTTGAAAAATGAGACTAAAATTTAGTTTTTGGCTCCGCACCAGTATAAAATCACTTATTTCCACCTTGAAAAAGATTTTCCTAAAGTTCCTCGTCGAGACCTTTTCAACAAGCCCAAAAACGCCAAAATCCGACCACCGGTTGATGAGATATGACATTTTGAAAAATTTGATTGGCGCCTCCATCGATGATTACTTTGTCTGTGTGTGGGTATATTCGTAGTTTCAACTGATTTTGTTAAAACTTTCAGGGATTGAAGTACATCAAAAACTAAGACTTTTTTGTTCTACGACATTTCGATTTGGCCGCCATGTTGGCCGTGGCCAGCCCTCGAAAGGCCAAAAATGGCCATTTTTCGTACAGGGACTGTGGCCAAACCAGTTGACGTACATTGACAAATTGGGCATCATTGGAAAGGTCTCAAGCTTATCTTTTGAATAATGTCCATTTTAATGGCAAAAACATTTGTTGGCGTGACATTTTTGCTCAAAAGGCAAAAAATGGCCAACTGGCCGGGGACAGATCGGCCATTTTCTCGAAAACGGCGCCAACGATTTTTTCGAAAATTTCCTCATTCGTAGCCCCGAATTAGAGCTAAAATTTGGTATATAGCATATATCTGGGAAAACTCGTTATTTCGAGATATGGCCGTGAGAAGTTCAAAAAATCATGAAAAAAATTAAATATAAATTCAATTCAAATAAATATAAATTAAATTTTAATCAAATATAATTAAAATCATAAAATACTATTAAAGAAATTAAATAAAATAAAATTCATGGAAATCATCGTTCTAATTTTTTTTTTTTTTTTTAATTCTACAAATAATTCAACGCTATACTCCTACAGTCAGTATACGCTACGCTTCGATGCTACGTGTACACTATCCCAGGACCTCCAGAGGGGAGCGTCTAGCTTTAACGCCAATATGCTGAGAAGACTGTTGGAGCTGTTCAGTAATCTTGTCATTGCGGACACGGTCCGCTTTCGTATTATCGCATAGAAGTCGTCTACACGAGCCTCCGCAAACATTGCCGATGCACTGCAGTATCGAGGCTTCCTCAACAAAGCCCTCAGCACATTGTTGTACTGAACACGCAGTGCGCTATATGTCCGCCGCGTATAGTTCTCCCATAGGCTGCACGTGTAAAAGGACTGGCAATAGGCTTTAAATAATATTAATTTTACCTGTGTCGAACACCGTGCAAACCTACGGGCCAACATATTGCCTCTAACCGACAGAGCCCTGCGCTCCCGCTCGATATCACTATCATCACCCAGGCGTTCATTCACAATATGACCAAGGTATTTAAATTCAGATACTAGTTTCAGAGAAGTTCCACACAGATGTATTTTAGGAATGAAATTTAACTGTTTGTTTATTCCTCGAAAAATTAAAATTTAGCTCTTTTTAGCGTTATACCTCAGTCCATTCTCCTTTGCATATTCCTCACAGATTTTTATCAGTCTTCGAAGACCACTGACCGACTGGCTCAACAGAACCATATCGTCTGCGTAACTAAAATTGTTCATCATTACGCCATCTATCGAACAACCGACGCCTGCCCCGCTAAGCCTCTCTATGAGCCCGTTTATGTAAAGATTGAACAATCTGGGTGACGTCAGGCTCCCCTGTCTTACTCCACACCCTAATTTATATGGTTCACTAAGTGCATCACCCCATCTTACCACATTACTTTGGACACCATACCAGTACTTTAATAGTGATATCAACTCCGGTCTTAAACTGCTATCCTTTTCAAGCTTCTGCCATAAAATTTTATAGGATACGAGGTCAAATGCCTTCGACAGATCCAAAAAACACGCAAACACATGGGTCTTTCTATCCGTGTAGTACCTTACAGCTTGCTTGAGACACAATACTGCGCTCACAGTTGACAGCTCTGATCTAAAACCGAACTGCGCATCGTGTATGTTAATTGTTCTGCTAAGTTGAGTATCAAGCAAGCCGTCAAGCACTTTGGCTATGATGGTAGCAAGAGATATCGGTCTGTAGTTGGTTCGGTCCGCCGCATCCCCCGCCCTATTCTTGATTATAGGCACGACTATTGTCCTTGTCATCGAGTCCGGCAGAAAGCCGTGGCTTATACAAATATTGTACAACAAAACTAGGACTCTAGGAAGGTGCACACCAGCGTGTCGCAGATGCTCAACACTCAGGCCATCATGTCCAGGCGACTTTCCACGCTTCATACCCATTATTGTATCTACTACTTTGCTAGACGTGAAACGTACAAAGCTTTCTCCATTATTTATAATATCCCCCCTGCCAGCCTCGGCGAAATTGAACTCACAGGGATCCACTGTAAATTGTGTTTTAAACATATTTGCTATGTTACGGCAACCGCTCACTCCCCCTACTTCAGCCGGAATATTCGATCTTGTATTCAGTTTGTCTGTTTGTTGCCAGAATTTTACAAAATGTTTGTTTCTATATGACGTAGCCAGTATGTCCATTTTAATCTGTTCTGAATTGTCTTGGCACCATTTAAGTTTGTTTTTAAAGGCCCTACGAGAGTCCCTCATGTCATTATAGATAGTTCCATGTGTTGGTCAAATAAATGAGTATATATTTGCATGAAAAATAATCGCACAGCATTTTGTTTCCAATCCTTTTACAAAACTATTGATATCAAAACAAAAACTTCTCAACGAAGTAAATACCGAGTGACGAAAGCGAATCCACTGACAAAACTCCTGATATGAATTTTGCGACGAAAAAAACCACGAACATTTTTATTCACAAACGTAAACAAACACAAAAAATGTGTGTGTTCGGAACGTTGCCAAACAAACAAACAAACAAAAAAAAATACAAACAAAAAATGTGAATGTGCTCGAAACGTTGCACAAATTGCATTTTTGATTTTATTTTATTAGATTGATCAAGGCAAGTTGGCAACGTTCCGAACACACACATTTTTTGTGTTTGTTTACGTTTGTGAATAAAAATGTTCGTGGTTTTTTTCGTCGCAAAATTCATATCAGGAGTTTTGTCAGTGGATTCGCTTTCGTCACTCGGTATTTACTTCGTTGAGAAGTTTTTGTTTTGATATAATCATACAATATACTAAAGAGCGTAGCTCTAACAGATTAAAGAGGCGCGTAGCTAACTTCGTAGACCTACTGTATCTACGTAGATACGTAGATAGCTAGATATAGATGGAATACAATTATATATAGGTCAGAAAATTGTTTGTCTGTACGTCATACGATGTGAAACAAGCACATGACGTTAAGTGACGTGGAGCGCGTAATTACTGGACGAGTAGCAAGTATTGCGAGATTACTTTAAAAGATAATATATATATATATATATATATGACTCAGAATGACTACTTACATGTATTTGTCTTTGTGTGTATGTATGTATGTATGTGTCTGTGTAAAAACAAAATTTTATAGGCGTAAAAAAATCAATTTTTATAATCTTAAATCACAAAGATCATAATTAAGATTACTTTTTACTTAATTTCCGTAAAAACGATCTTGCGGTGGTAAAGTCAGGGGACGTGGTTGTAGGCTGTTTTAACTTTAAATACAATAATAATACCCGACTGTGAGGAAAAAATAGTTATTGTGTATTTTTATACATTTTGATATTACTCTACCTTTCAAAGCGACGTTGATATTATTTTACCTGAACATGACGTCACAAGTAGAGTATGTCGGTTTCAACGTACTTTCATAATGTTATTTTGTTTTGTTACTGTTTCTTATATATATATATATATATATATATATATACATACCTTTATCATATTGGTTTGCCAGTTTGTCCGTGTGTGTGTGTCATAGCGCGATGCTGATCTGTTTCTCGTTCAGTTTCATTCGTAAAAGCACCACAATATTGTTTTCTTACTTCGAATTATATTCACACCACCATTATTTGATTATACCTAAAAGATATAATTTATTTATTAATATTATGTTTAATTAAAACAACGTACAAACGGGCAGACTTATATACTTTAGTTTCTGAGATACGTCGTTTAATAAATAAACATATAAAAAACATTACATATATATTACGGTGTAAGTTCGAACCTGCGACTCTTAGTATAACGACTGTAGCTCTAACAACTGAGCCAGCGTGTTCATTCATATTTATAAAAAAATTAATTACTAAGCAATTTATTATAAACAAATATATATATATATATATATTAAAGAAATATATACATAACTTTACATTGTATATGTGTGTTTGTTTGTGTGTGTGTGTGTTTTCTATTTATATCTACGGCATTCATATGAAGTAACTAAATACAGTTACAATCAATATCATTGAACTACAATTCATCGATCTGTTTAAAAATAAAGCCTCCTTTATTAGCCTTTGTAGATACTCTACTTTAGTACCAAAATAAACGATTCTTACTACATTTCAATAATTATTATTATAAACGTATTAATAAAATATTTATATTTAAATATTAATTAATGTAATTTCTATGGATTGACAAATTATAAATATATATATATATATACATTTATAATAAATAAAATATATGTAGCAAGAAAATGTAATTTTTCAATGCAGAATTATTTTGCAAATATGTTATAATTAAAAAAAAATAAGAGATATCAGTGACCCTAGAATTCAATTTTTTTTCACAATTTTATTTATCGAAAATTATTCAAAATATTTTTATAAATGTTAATGTTTTTTTATATTAAAATTGTCATAGTGTATTGATGTAATAATTTATTAGTGTCCTTCGATTAATTAATTATCGATTTCCATTAAATATATTTATTATATTAGTCAAATAAATAAATAAACAAAACCAAAAGAGTAATAATTGAAACGACGCATAAATAAAATCTAAAAATAATGGTGGAAACAGGATAGAAGGATAGTTATCAAACATATTAACAACCCACGTCATCCCATTCATTCGTTCGATCGCACGCACACACGCACGCACGCACACACACACATACACACACACACCAACACCACGCCTTCAATCACCACCACCAGACCCACAAAAAAAAATATCATAAAAGTCGGCGACGCCAACTCGCGCAGCGTCCACCATCTTAAATTTCATTCACAAAAATCGCTACAGCACAACGCATATTTATTTACCATTTCACGCTGCGTTCTTCATTAATCAAGGCACAATTAACGTTAATGACTTCTTTGTATTCTTGATGAGGGTGTTATAATTGATTTTATTGTAAAATAGCGTTATTCGTTTGGTTTTTTGTTGGCAAAACAGGCGTGTGGTTGAGCGCGGGACGCGTCCACTCGCTATGGTGATCCGTGTGCAACTGAAGAATGGTGGCAGGACTGCGGTCGGCTGTGGGACGCGCATGCGCGCTGCGGCCCGCCAAAATACCTACGCGCATGTATTAACTTACATACATTTATGTCAACAGATTTTTCAATTTCCACTATCATGAAGGAACGAATTGAAGGGTCGAATTTATATCCAAGTGATTTCAGTGTTTCGTAGCGCTACGAGCTACGACGTAGACCCGCTACGTAGCATAGTATATTAACATTTTTTTTTACTTATTTTTTTTTTTTAATTCTTTAATTATTAAAAATATATCTCTTTTGTTTATAATAAATCATTTTTTTTATAATATTATATGTTCATAATCATAGTATGTGATCATTCCTTTACGTCTGTCCATTGTCGTCATGATGGTCTTCTAGTGAATCTATATTTAATAGAAAATCAATATTTATTTCTGTTTTATATTTATTTCGTCTCTACTGACCCATACATACATCCAACTCCATACAACTGAATGAATACTCATTTAACTTATTCATTAATATTTTTTATCACATCTGACAAGAGAGAGAGAGAAAGAGAGAGAAATGAAAACCCAAATAAAGAATTATAAAAAACTAAACTAAACAGACCTAAAGGACCTGTTTGCTTAAATTGTATATAAAATATGTTTTGTACCAAAATTATAAATATATTAATTACCTAATTCAAACAAACGGACAGACAGTAAACCGTATTATTGATGTTAAGGGGAATACACACTATTATATAAGATATTTTACCATTGAAGAAATTGAACTAAGTCTATTGATGACGTCACAAGAGATAAGTTATTCTTGTAGGTAATAAGCCTTTAATGATTATTATCCCTGAACTTATTCTCCTAATACTTCTTCATTCTTCTCCATTCTTCTTCATGCTTCTTTATATCATTACTCATTCCATTCATGTCTTGTCATCCTTCTCTTATAATTCATATTTCAATAGATATATATAGAAAATATTGTAATATTTATTTGCTGATATTTCGTATGTAGCCTTCCTTTTCTTAGAAGTGAAAGAGAGGGTACCTACCTCTCTTTCACTCTCTATTCATACATATCCTGGGATCACTATTTAGTTTATATTTTGAAAAACTGATATATTTTTAATAAATACATTTTTAAACAAAAATAAATTAATAAACAATATTTCTTGTTTATAAACATATTGTTTCTGTTTCTTGTATAGATAAAAAAAACAATAAAATTTAAAGTAAAATTAAAAATAAATGTCATATTTAAAGTAAATAATATTATAATTTTAAATCGTGTTGTAAATCCGTAAAAAAATTATTGAAAAAGAAATTTCCGAATCGGGCACTGCAGATCTCTTTAGACACTCCGGCGCCGGTCCGGCTAGACTCCGGTCAGACAGAAAAATAATAGACGAGATCTCGACATGACGCCAAGAGATTGACGTCAGAGGAAGGTCACCGATAGTCATATTTGAACTTGGGTGGGTAATGGCGAAGTAGTGCCAAATTTGTTTTAAAAAATCGCATGAAATTTTAATGTACTCATTGTTTTTGTTGTGGTTTTTTACCACACCAAAAATATTTATGGTCATCTTTTGAAAACTATTACCAAATATAAAAATATTACCAAAAATATTACCAAATATGATGAAATAATTGCACAATACTGTAGTGTACTCGTTGTTTTTGTTGTGGTTTTTACCACACCAAAAATATTGATGGTTATTTCTTGAATGTCATTACCAGGTTTGTTGGTTGTGGCTTCAATTCTAGAAACGTGACTTCTAGGAATCAAATGACTCAATGATACGCGGTGACGCATTTACTAACAAATAATTACAGTTCAGGTAATTTTTGTAATTACATTATTTAAGCTAGATATTGTTTTTAAGAATTTATTTGTTAATAATATTACATATTAAGAGATAGTGCCACCTCTTTCCTATTCCTTATAAGAGACAGAGATATTTATATAACTTTATATAAATTCTAAAACTTAAACTTTTGAGTTTCTCAGGTATGTACATATCTAACTTTAAGTTTATAAATTACTTATAATTAGTCTTTAATTCTATTAATCATTTATTAACGATTATAAAATTGTTCCATAATTGAAAATAAGTATTATAATACTCTCCTTTATGTTAAAGATAGTATAAGTATTTTAAAAATAAACTACATTGTAAATATCCCGGTATATCTATTAAATTGACATCGGTACGCACGAGCACGCCTACGGTTTCGAATTTCGAAACATTCCTGCTAGAAAGAGACAGGTAGCATGCGCAACACATACATAAGAGGAAGACGTATCTACGCATCGATCGGCTTACGTCACGCAACACGCGTGGGCGCGATGACGTCACGTTGCGTCCACCAATCAGCGGATGAGGAAAAGGCGCCACGGGTTAGTGAAAAATTGCGAAAAATACTCTTAGGGAATATTTCTTCGTGGTTACGTCAGATCCTGATTCCTGATGCTTAGAATCATATATCATATAATAATATGATTATATTATTTTTTTAAAACATCTTTAAACTAAATGACAATGTATATAATAAAATATTATCATAATATTAATTAAAACAAATTAATAAAAAAATAATAAATATTGTGACATTGGGAAAAAAGTAGAAATGTACTATTATTATTCATCAAATTATTCGTTTCATAAAAAATATTTAAAACATTTAACAATATTATTAAATGATTAAGATTACAATAAATACATTTGCGTTTCGTTACCAAAATTTTCTACAATTATGGCCATGGCAACCAATTATAGTTTTGTAAATTAATTTATATTAAGAAATACAAACATAATAAAAATTTGCAATAGAAATACAAATAATTAGTATTTTTAAAAGCGCCATCTGTTATTGACATAATGAAACTAAAATTTGATATTTGGCCACTAGGTGTCACTACTAACATCCTTCACTATGATTTAATGATCCGCTGATAACTAAATAAGTTTTACCTTTTCTCAATAGATGGCGTAAAGTATGAAAATTTTTTTTCCTTATTCTGTTAATTTATTTTGTTTACTACATTGCGTTCAAAATATTTGCTAAGTTTATACGTTTATAGATAAGTTTCAAGAATCTAGTATGTAGTGTGTACATAACTGTCGTCTTTTTTTATAATATATTACTAAGTTTTTAACCTATTTTATATTTATTTCTCGACTCAAAGGGTAAAATAATATCAGTTTCGTAACTGTGATGTATATATGAGAATATGAAGATAGCAGTAATGAATAGTTATTGTTATCCAGTAATAATAAATAAACCAAGGGTGCTAACAGACCCTCAATTTCGACTCGCTGCGCTCGCGAAATCGCGGGTACCGTTTACATATTGAGCGAAGCAAACCAAGTGTAATGACTCATCATTGTGGACAATGTCGGTAATGTAAGAGATTTCACTGTAAAGCAAATATTTCGCTCGAATTTTTTTTTCCCATTGACTTCATATTATATCAGTTTTTTGACGATTATTCCTCAACGACACGACATTTTTCAATTTTTTTTCAAACCATCACCTAATGTGTGTCTTTTTGATTGTAAAATTTCATAATTTTCCGTCAAGTAGTTCTTGAGCCTATTCGTGACAAAGACTGTGAAAAAGTCTCCAGTAGAACGCTACGCTCGCTTCGCTCAACAATAATAATTTAGTTTCGACCATATTATTGTTATATACTTTTTTCTTTCAGAATTCCTTAGTACTTACTATCAATACTGGGAAAATAAAACTTATAAATTCATTTCAAAAATTGATACATATTATATAGGTATACAATGTTATAATAATGATCTTTGGAGGTCAACATTTATTATCTCAATACATAAATTAGATAATTCATAGCATTTATGGAAGTTAAAATAAAGGTCGCCGATTTTTTGCACTTTTTGCTGTTTCGTCCAAACTTAGCGGCGACCAAGGTGACTTTTTCTATTGATTGTAATATAAATTAATTTAACAACTTAAAGACATGAATTTAACACCTTAAAGACATGACATTGAATACAGATATTTTAAATAATAATATATATTTTCTTTATGATTAATTGAATTTATTTATTTTATACTTATGCAAGAATAAAGAAGATACGAGTATTGAGTGTTTTATTTTAAATTTCATTACACTTTCAGACAATAATCCAATTAGAATGAAAGAAGGTGAGTATATTTTGAGGAAGTTTTTATTCAATCCAATCAATAATTCAATCAATTATTCATTCAATTCATTTGCACAGTATTTAGTAGCGATTAGATCGTATGTAAGTTTCCTTAAACAGATAAATACACATCTAATATTCGCATTATTTCAATAAATCCGAAGTTTTATGTAAATGTTGAGAGGTGAAAAACCGAAGTGCTTTATTTTTTATCTAATCTAATATATATTATGATAATATTATTTTATTTTTATGTCTTTTTGTCGGTCAGTGACATTGGAGTTTTAGAGATGTTTTGTGATTTATTTAGTTGATTGAGCATTAATTATTATTATTATCAAATATACAGAGGTCGTTGAGTTTGTTTACTTGCGAATTCCTTACATAAATTTTAAAGATATTTTTTGTCTCTGTCACTGTTTATATCTGTCTCTGTCTAAATATTTTTTTTTTCTGAAATTAAGAATTAAAACTTCAACGAGATAAATCTGATAAAATATTTATTATTTTTTTTACAAAATTTAAATAATTAAAATTTATAACATTTCAAGACAGACGTTCTTAATTTATTATATATATTATATTAACAGTTACACGGGATCAACAAACTCTATACCAGTATTATATTTTATTATAATTCTATAATATTTAAATTTGTATATAATATATTGGCTCATAAAAATAAACTCCTTAATTAGTTGATAAAAATATATTTTTAAATTTTAATATTTTAGTTTATAAATATTATATTAAATTATATTAACAGTTAAATATTTTTGATCTAAAAATATAAATTTATAAACATATTTTTCAACCATACTAATATTATAAAACAAACATTTGTGTTTTTGTTTGTATATTTGTAATGTCTTCACACAAAAACTACTGAACCGATTTTTTAAATTCTATAACCATTAGAAAACTGTGTCTTCCCTGAGTGATAGGCTATATTAGGGATAAAAAATAGGGATTTCTAATAAAAAATGCAATAATGCCAGGTGTGCAAAAGTTGATTAAAAAAATATCGATGATAGAACAAAAATATATTATAATTATGTCTCTAAATATTTTGTCGTTTTTCTGCGTACTTTACGTGTTAAAACGCATGCTATAAGTTACCCATAACTTATATAATAACCAAATAATCAAAAATATTATTAATATGGTTGTGGAGTGCTCTGTACGTGGGTACAGATACCGACAGACAGAAAAGAAATGGTTTTATTAGGATTTTTTTTCATGAGATATGCTATTTAAAAAAACATTTAACATATCGGTAATTACAAACCATTTCTCTCTTACCTTTTTAACGAGACAGTTTAATATAGTCATGGCAGAGCAAATTAAATTTAATAATTATATTTCATAGTTATATACATTTTTGTTACAACTTAGGTGTGACCTCATCAGACCATTATTTTTCTCGCCCTTTTTTAATGTCAGTGAATATATAAATTTAATTTACAGGTGATACTGTCATGGCCAGTGGAACTAACAGCAGAGACATTACAAATTAATTAATAAACTAGGATCCGCCAACCGTGCGCGGCGGGTGTTGAGCTGAGCCCCTCTCCTTTCGTCTTTTCTTGATATTTTTGAATGGCTGAACATTTTTTCAATCTGTTTTCGCTATAACAAACATACATGAGAAAAGTTTTAGCTAATTATCTCGTCGCATTCTGGAGACAACTAAACACAAAAAAAAGCTCTCCCAAACGGTTAAGAGCTTCGCAAACGCTCAGCTCAATAATCAGATTTGTACATCATTCTTTTGCGTTAAAAACTATTTTTGTCTTTTAAGATGAAAGATAGAAACTTTTTTTCCATGTATACAAAGACACGTGATCTTTGCTAAATGATACTTATAAGTTTAGGAGAAACATACATCCATAAAAGATAAAAGATCTGCATTTGAAAGATAAAAAATGAGTCTAATAAGGCGATGTATTTAGTCACAACATAACGACCGGAATGCAAATTAGGTTAACCGTGGGAATATAAATGTAACTATATATATATATATATATATACATACATGTATATATATATATACATACATGTATATATATATATATATATATATATACATGTATGTATGTATGTATATATAATTCAAAAATTCAAAATATGTTTATTCAAGTAGGCATTTACACGCACTTTTGAATCGTCAATTATTATATTAAAAAGGTCAGTGTAGTCAGTCCGTGAGTAAATTATTAGTAATTTTTTAACTGCAAGAATTCTAGTATTAAAAGATTTAATATCTGTATGTAGTTTCAATGTTTAGACTGTCAGACTAACCATAGATATTATGATCATAGACTAATTATAAACTATCAGTTATTATTATAATGTCTGACTGACAGATAATGATTTGTCACTCTATAATTAAGGTTTTCAGGATTAATCAGGGCCGGATTAACCCATAAGCAAACTAAGCAGCTGCTTAGGGCCCCCAATAAATTGGGGCCTCAAGCTCGGGCTAAGCTAAGCTAAGCTAAGCTAAGCTAAGCTAAGCTAAGCTAAGCTAAGCTAAGCTAAGCTAAGCGGGCGTATAATTTGTTCTTAGTTTCAAAACAAATTTGAAGCCATAACAACATTTTAATTTTCATAAATGGAGTCTTTTGTCAGTTGAAAGAAGTGGGAAAAATGATACTGTTTTATCTGCAAGGGACAAATTTCGCGTTTCGACTTTTTTTTATCGTCGACATTCTTCAAGTCGAGATGAAAAGAAGAGGCGATGTTTATGAGAATCTGGCGAACAAGTTTTAATTTTTATTGAAAATGGATTTAACCAACGATGAGCTGTTTTTAAATGTTAAGTCGCTTGTCGCATCGTATCCTGAGGATTTGAATTTGAATCTCGCTGATGAATTAAAACTATTTCATCAGTACGTTCGTTTAAAAATGGAAAAAGATGAGAATATTAGTGCAAGTTTCATTGATTTTTATAAGGTCATTACGGATGATCAACTTCAAACCGTATTTCCTAACTTAGAGGTCTGCTTGAGAATATTTTTATTATTAATGATAACAAATTGTTCAGGAGAGCGATCTTTTTCGCAGTTGAAAAGGATAAAAAATCCTCTAAGGACGACGATGTGACAAGACCGATTAAATTCGTTGGCTCTGTTATCAATCGAATCAGATGTTATGCGTCGCATGAATTTTGACGATTTGATCGAAAAATTTGCACGTCAAAAGTGCAGAAAAAAGAAGGTTTAACTTTTAAGCTCGTTTGAATGTAAATATGTAAAAATGTAAAAATTTAATCAGTTTAATGACTGTTTTTAGAATAAATATACAACAAAGAAAAAAAATTGCCTCTCACTTTTAGATTTATGAATAAAAAAAATTGGGGCCCCATATCATTCACTGCTTAGAGCCCTACAGACTGCTAATCCGGCCCTGGGATTAATAATTGAAACTATCTCATATTTCATAAAGTATAATTGTAGATTTTTTGTAGGTTTGTATGTCTATAGAAATATTAATAACATACAGTCGTGACAAAATATATATCTGCTATTATAAGTAGTAATTATATCGATCGAGCCGATAATTATTCCTAGAACTTAGCACTTGCTATTTCGCTGTAGCAATTATATCATAAAATATCTTCTTTGTTGAATCTTATTTAAGATTAGTCGAATAATATTATTCATAAAATGGAAAATATACTGTAAATATTTTAATTTTGATGTTTGAAATTTTTGAAAGACTAAATTTTATTAAACATTCAGTAGTAAAAGGTAAAACTGAACTTTAAATTGAGAACAAAATTAATATATATTTGGAAATTATTTATTAAAAATATATGTAACGAAAAGTTATGGGAAAAAAAAAAATTAAACACCATTACGAGTCAAGGAGTTAATATTACATAAATACATATTGCGACAGTCTCTTTATTATTTTAACAATGGATTGCCAAACTATTTCTTTTCAATACCGTCCATGGGAATACTTATAAATGGTAGCCTTTGTTCGGTCCATGCACCTATGCATACAAATAGCATTTATAGTTTAGAGTTGATATTGTAAAAAAGAAAGGATATATTGCCATTCTTGGCCATTTATCGAAATCAAAATATATTTAAAAACAATATTATCTAATGATAAATATATATAAACGTAAATAAAAATGTTATTTCTGTCGAGCGTGAGCGGTTGTTTCATAGTTTTTCAAGTTACATTTGTGAGTAAAAGACAATTCAAAATGGCTACTCAGTTAGTCAGCTGGCTTGACGCGAATAAACAAAATCTTATACCGAAGTTGCAAGCTAGTTATTATTATCAATGTTGTTATTATTATTACATCAATAATGCATGTAATGTACATTTTTAAAACGTTATTGGCCACGATAATTCAAGGAAGTGAACGTAACATGGTGCTTTGCTCCAGTTTCACGTGGCATAAAGGCGAAGGTCTAAAGTTGCAATAACAAATACGTGAACTTGTGTTATTTTATAGGTTAGGGCGTGTCGGCCATATTGGAATGTCAATTTCAGAATTATTGATTTTTGACCTCGAGAATGTTATTTCGTATTAACGGTAAAAAAAGAAACTCCACGGCGGGGAATCGAACCCCGGTCTCCCGCGTGACAGGCGGGGATACTTACCACTATACTACCGAGGATTGTGACCAGTGAGTCGAAATAGTAAAACGTTTGCTTGAATTATTTTTCGATACCATATATACTCTTTATTTACATGACATGAATATTTTTTCAATGAAACATAATCGTATATAAATATATTTTCAATTTATTACTTAATAATATAGCAATGCTACTATAATACATACAGTAAAACGATAGTTATATACATATATAAATATGATATAGATGTTATAGAACAATTTTTTTTATTTCATACCCAACGTCATCTGCCTCCGTGGCGCAATTGGCTAGCGCGTTCGGCTGTTAACCGAAAGGTTGGTGGTTCGAGCCCACCCGGGGGCGATATTTTTGATCTTGTTTATATTTTTACAATTTTATTAAATTTTTTATATGTTAACACTAGATTCCTGTTTTATTAAAACGTTATTTTAGCTTTTTTTGTATTAATATTATTTTTAATATAATTTTAGATTATATTGTATTAAATTTTGGGATAAATAATTCATTACAGGCATTTTATCAATAATGCATTTAGTAACATAATGTATAGAATATATTTCAAAGATTTGATTAAATATCAATAGTTTTAAATATAATATTTATATATACAGTAATATCAGCAATTTCGAACTGCTACATAAGCCTTCGATAGCTCAGTTGGTAGAGCGGTGGACTGTAGACGTAAAATCATAGCTGATATCCATAGGTCGCTGGTTCAAATCCGGCTCGAAGGATTTTTTTTTATAAAATTGATAATTATGCAATTTTTGGCATTTATTATTTTTTTTGTGAATATATTAAAATTTTTGACAAATACATTTCTTTGTAGCGCAATTGTATATCCTGAAACAAAACAAACTAACATATATATATATATATATATATATATATATATATATATAGTATTTACATTTTATTAGATTAATTCATACTAGGTATAGACCTTGAAATAAATATTACTTACCTTTCTAATATTAATACCTAATATCCCAAAGAACGTTTGAATTGCTTATAGAAATAAAAGATAAAAACTTTGGTAAAAAAAGATAAAAGATAGAAAAAAAACTTTCAATGAAGAAAATTTATTTAATTTATTTCGTCCAAAATACTTTACTAATATATGTTAGAGATTTTAAATTTAATATATTTGTTATATATATATATATATATGTACTTTACCGTTACGAGTTAATGGTGAGAATATCACAGACAGACACACCCATAATGTTAAAGGTTGTTAACACTAGATTCCTGTTTTATTCATATTTTATTATATATTAAATTATCATATATATATATTACCTATGTTGTAGTATTTTACAATAAAAGGATTATAACAAATGTCCTAGTTTAAAAATATAAATTATTGATAATATTGATTTCTAGAAATTATCAATTGTACTATTACTAATAGTAGTTATTTTCCACTTTGGATTAGTGATGTGTGTATCGAATGGGAATGTCAGGACTATTGATACATTACTTATATATATAAGTTCTGTAAAGACAGTCCAACTTAAAATAAGGCTTCGAGGGTTCCAAACGCGTCCTTGTATCAAGTTACATAAACGTTAATATATAGTGAGAAAATTACGAAAATAGTTTAAAATCAACCATAGCCCTATTTTACTAAGACGATTCTTATTGAAATTTTTTTTAGATTTAAATGTCATGTCAGTTTCAATTAATTGTATTACATCATAATTTTTTATGTAATAAAATGACAAACAAACAGACGCTCCGTTTTGATGTGTTCAGCGGTGTCTATGAAGATCTGTAAGAATAAGAGTGGTATATGATTTGATGCTTGAAGAATGAAGAGACTGGAAGATGGAAAGAGAGGGAAAAGTTTCGTTCATTTCTCTCTCTTCTATGAAATGTATGCATCTATTTCATTATCTAATCCAGGATCCGGCGCCGTGAACTGCGGGAGTTGAGCTGAGCCCCCTCAGTTTTTTGACCATCATTTCTGAACGGAATGAGATGTTTTAATTCTTTTTTTTTTTAAACATGGCCATTCCCAAGCTCTACAATCTGCCAATGTTCATTCAAATCGGTTCAGTAGTTTTTATGTGATGTAGCTTCAAAAAGAAGTTTCCCAAACGGTTATGAACTTCGCTTACGCTCACCTCAACTACCATACTAACAACGTATATTCAACAATATAAGCAAGTCGTTAGGAAGCTTGTGATTGGTAAATTCTTAACTTGGACTTTTAATTCGTAATTTGGGGTTAAATAGTGAACTTAAAAATGCATCATGAAATGGGTGCAGTATTTCTGTGTAAGGATATCTAGGGTTGCCAACTGATTTTTTGTCTGAATACAGTATGTAAAAAAAAGCTATAAAAATACAGCACGCCTCAAGAATAGTGTTTTATACTAAAAAATTTAAAAAGTTTTTTTTTTTCTTTTTTTATATAAATGTTTTTTTTGTATTACTCGCTTTTATTTGTCTTTAATAAGACTCGTATAAGCTTTATCACAGTCAATTTTAATTTTTTTGTAAATCAAAAGCAGAAATAAATTTGAAAATATTATATAAAAATTGATCTATTGTAACGGTTACGATGACAACGGATAATATGACAAAGGTTACCATAGCAACCTAAGTGTCCCAAGCGAAGCGGGAGGGAATAAGCTAGTTTATTAATATTATTAGTCTATAAGACTTAGATAGGATATTAATTTAATAAATATTTTACGAGGTCTGTGCAAAATAAGTATTTCCAATATAGCCCTATAATATATAACCCAAATACATGTTAATTTTGCAATCAAAACCCGTATATTTAGAAGTGTCGTGTGTGTGTTGGGTAATAACAAAAACCACAAAACATCGGATATGTTAAAACGGATATATTACTATCAAATTGCGCTATCACGGAACACCAATTGCTATTGAATGTAAATCAATACAAATATCATTACAAATTCATAATGTCTGCCTTTATCCTACATTTGGGGTCGGCGCAGTATGTTTTTTCTTCCATACTCTCCTGTTACTCGTCATCTCTGTACACACTTTCTTCTCCATATCGTCTTTCACGTAATCCATCCATCTTTTCTTCGGTCGTCCTCTACCTGTCCATTCTTCCACTACCATACCCAACACTCTTTTGGTCACATGCCTTTCATCTCTCCTCATAACATGCCCATACCATGACAGACGGCTACCTCTATTTTTTTCTGTCACTGCTCATTACAAATTAACAAACTCATTCTTTAAATTTATTTTGATTGATTAAATATAACATTGTATAAGTAAATTTAGTTCATTTTATTATAATTATTATATAGGAAAATGACAAAGAACTGTTGTAATGTAATATTATTCAGATTAATGTTAGTTCTGTGGTGGCGCCATCTTACCCAACTTGTCAGAAGCAAGGTCATGTATTCGCATTACACTTTCATGTTGTAATGTTTTTATTTACACACTAAATATATCGGACACGTATTCAACCTTGATACAGATTTCAGATATATATATATATGTCTGTCTGTCAATTTTTATCTACAGCTTAATTAAATAATTTTATTAAAGTATTTTAAAATTTGTAATGATATATCTTTGAACAAATTTATATATTTTGTAATCTATAAATTTAGCAAGATATTTTTAAAGCGATTTTTATTTTGATTAAAAATCTATAATATTATTATTTTATGTTAAAATTGTTATTACTATATCATAATACTAAATAATACTAAAATTCATATTACTATATCATATCATCAATTTTAATGACTTTAATACAATGATTTTATTCATCAAATTATTCAGAGATAATAATACACTCACAGCATCCAATTTAAGACACGGATACGTTTTTACGATTTACGATTCATATCTTTACAGATCTTAAACACGTAATTCCCAAAACTATGAGATACTTTTTATAAAAGATATCCTCGTAAAAGATAAACCAATTAAATAATAAAAGCTTCTGAACATTAAAAATTAATATAATTATGAATCTTTTGTTTCCTTTAATCCACTGTAAAGTATAGAAATATTAATTAATCATTTTTGTCTTTTGGTACTTCTTATATGAATTAAATTTTCTTTTCGCATATCAATTATAACTATTAATCATTCTTCTCCATGCAGCAAGAATGAGTTTTCATGTCATGAAATAAAGCTTTGAATTTCACTTTATAACTAATACTTCTCTAATACATACAATACAATAAACCACATTTTTAACCAATTTCATAACATAAATATAACAGATAGATAGAAAGCTTATAAATAATAATATTTTAAATTATCTCATAGACGATAAAAAGAAGAATGCGTTAATCGTATTTCCCTGAACTTATTTAGCTCAATAATTACAAATATATTCGGACATAAGTGAAGCGTAACAATACATTGACTACAAAAATAGTAAACATACATTGCAGCTATTTAATGAATTATTAAAAATTTATATGAACAAAAGAAGCAATGGATAATGAATATAAATAGTACACATACATTGCTGTTAAGTTCTGAATTGTTGAAAATAAATATGAACAAAAGAAGCAATGGATAATATGATCCACATACATTGCTATTATATAATGAAATGTTTGAAATAAATGTGAACAAAAGAAGCAATGGTTATTGAGTATTTTAAAAATATTCATAAATGGAATGTCATTGATCGAGGCGCAGCCGGAGTGAGCGTTGACCGCGATGGAACGATCAGTCGTCGTTTCGTTCGGAGCGCGGCTGGACGTGTTTTGGAATTACGTACGTCATTTTGAAATTTAAATTTCGAACCGTTTCGAAGTGACGCGTAGTGAAAAAAGGATTTTTTTTATAGTAGTTGCTTGCTGGTGAGTGAATTAATATTGCGTTATCGTCAATAAAAAAATACTTTTCTTTTATTACGGAGATATCATATTTTTTTTATATAGAATAAAAATTAAATTATTAGTTACTTTTATTACGTATTTTATAAATATTCATATATCAATATAAAGAATTCTACGTAGTTTCTTATTGAAAACCACTAGCATAAATTTAAAAACAATAAAATTAAAAGACTTGTCTTATATAATATATTTAAAAAATCTAATATACGCTTGAAAACATATCAATGCAAAGCGTTACCGAAAAAAATATTAAGAAAAATATAAAATTCAAATTTATGCTCCAAATATCTTCCACTCCATTATGTATTAGTACTTATCATATATATGTATATATTATATAATATATATTTCGTGTTATTTAAGTTATTTCCTGAATCGTCCTTTTTAATGGTTTTCAAATTATCTGTTTAACATAAAATTAAATATATATAAATGTTATAATGTTAATATATAAATGTCAACGAGACATTAAGTTTGATGATTTTGTTGTCCCAAAAATATAAAGTAATAAAAAATAAATGAAATGATCATAAAATTTATTATTTGGGATTCTTCGTGCATGTGTGTAGGTATTTATCTATGTGTGTATGTGTGTATGTCTGTATGTATGTATGTATGTATGTATTTATGTATCGAAAATAATAATCTATGTAGATTTTAAACTATTTATTGATAAATGTCAATGGCTGGTAATAAATACTAAAATTAATTTTATACATGATCGAAATTTATAAATATATATAATGTATAAAAAGTTACTTTTTTTGCTTTACGCACAGTACTTTCTTTGTGATATTATTTTTCCTTATGTTAGATAAAAATTTGAACGAACCAAAGTGAAAAAAGTAATTTTTATTCCAAGTTACTTAATAATGGTAATATAAATAAATTATAATAAATGACATCTCACGATGGAGTCATCGACAAAAAATCATTACGTCGCGGGAAAAATAGAAAAAAATTTCATTGTACGTTCTCTTTGTAGAATTCAACTCACTTAGTTTTTAGAATTTATCATTTGCATGACTATGAATATATAATTAAAAATATATAAAAAAAAACTATTATATTATTGAAAAAAAAATCTATCCATCATAGTTTTGTTAAATAAAAAAACTATGAAAATTCACATTTCATTATATAACAATGTTATTCTAAATATAATTTAATATTTTTTCGAGCAATTTTTAAAAATTTTATAGAAAACAAAATGCGTGTCGTTAATTTTTATTGTTGCATAAAAATAACAAGTTTATGTAAATAAAAACAATAAATATACAAAATAACATACAAAATTATGTATATATTCAAATTAAAATTAACAATTTTATGACCTTTACTATGATATCCACTAAATCACGATATATAGACATACTAACTAACCATTGCTGGTTATATATGCATGTTAAGTGTAACACCAAATGAACGAGCGATGTATTGAGGACACTTTTAATATTTCGTATAACGTTTTTCTATCTCAAACAACTTTCTCCGTTTGCGGAACGACCGTACAATCAGTACGTATCCGAGAAACACTTCTAATGAACTTGTAAATTATATATAAATATATCCTAATATATTATACTGGTTGAAACCATGACTTTTTTAACACTAAACCTACCATACCGGTCAAATTGACCGTTCTTAAACTTTTGTAAAACTTACACATTTTTAAACGTTATAATATCGTTATCAAACTACATGACAATTCTTAGAATATGCATATAATAGATTTTACACTCTTTACTTTTAGTTATTTCCATTATTAACTGCGTTATATAATAAAATAACTTTTAATTACCGGTCATTTTGACAGCGTGCGGTAGGACAAGGTATACAAGAATTATCGGTAGGTTTAGTGTTAAATAAAATTTACTTATAACAGCAGCTATAAATCAGCGAAAGTCCCGTTAAAATCGGTTCAGACGTTTCAGAGATTAGTCTCAACAAACAGACAGACAGAAACATTTTTTTTGTATTAAAATTCAATTTCAAGTATATGAAAAAATAAACTGCTATTTTTTTAATACGAAACCCAATCGAGCTCATCTTACCATCTTTACCACCAATCTTTAATCAGTTGGAACTTAAATAAAAACCCGAAATATTATCCCCACCATTCAAAGTTCAGCGACCTTGTTACAAGAGCTTAAAAAAAGAAGAAATTGCATATTTAAACACATTAAGGAGTCGAGTTCCTTGAAATAATTGTACCTTAAGACTCTTTTTGACCTTTCCAGTGAGGTCAGACTGGTTCCCAATTTAAGACAAGACAAGATGCAATGTAAAAAGAAAGAATAAATATATCTTATATCTTTTAAAAACATTTATCTTTTACTTAAACGGCGTTGAATTTAATATACAGTCAGGATGAGCGAATTAAAACCTTATATGTAATATAATAAAGGTTGTTAAGGTCGTTTCTATCTGATGGTACTTTATATACAAAAGTACAGAAATTATGTAATTGGAGCAATATTAATATTACCTTCATACATTGTTTGATACAACCTTGTATCTTAGTTGATGTTAATTTAAAATTTCCTTTTTGTTTGTGCAAATATTGTTATTATAATACACATATATGAAAAAATACATACAAAATATAATAAATGCCAAACAAACTAGAAAAAGAAATCTTTTAAGTTGGCCCAACATCTACAAGGTTTCATTGAAATCGGTTTAGTCGAAATTAGCAAAAACGAACAAGGAATTTTTTATATATAATATATATAAAGACTAGCTGTGCCCCCGACGTCGGTCGCGAGAAATATGTTTCTTCAAATAAAAGTGGCTTAAGTTACAGTTTTTAACATCTGATAACCGCCAGTGAATCCCGTTAAAATCGATCCAGCCGTTTTGGAGATTATCCTTAACAAACAGTTTCACAGACAAATTTAAAAAATATAATATACATTTAGTGTAAATCTGTTAATTTGGAATTACAAACAGACATTTCAATTTTATTTATATATATAAATGCAATTCATTTTTAATGAAAGTACAAACCAACAAACCGATTAAAAGTTAACAGTCACTATACTTTGTAAAAAGATACTGTAATCTGTATTTTCACTAAACTTTCATATTTTTTATTCAAAGTCGATTTTGGTTTTGATCTCATCATGTCACTTAATGAATTCCCGATTTACTGGAGATAAAATCCTGTTAAAAATAATCCTTATATATTTCGACGTAAAAATTATTTGTAATTTCCAACCATAAAAGACTTAACGGATTATGGCATCATTTTCTTACTAAAAATCTGTGAAAGACACCGTAAAAGTTACCAATCAATCAATCAATATATATATATATATATATATATATATATATATATATATATATATATATATATATATATATATATATATATATATATATATATATATATATATATATATCTTATTATACAGAAATACAAAAACTCAAAGCATTGGTTAAAAGTCACTAACTCTGAAAAGTCTAACTATAAGTAAATCTAAATAAATAACTAATTCATGAAACTTCAACAAAAGTGTATTGATTTCTTAATGTAAATTCATGGATTCTCTACGATGGAAACAACATTTTTTTGTTGAATTTCCAATTTTTGTAACTATAACAACAACAGTCGTAAATCAAAATATAATAAATAGTCTATTTAAATTAATTGTATTCAAACTTTCTGAATGTAACGTAACATTTAACGTAACGTTATGTTAAATGTAACTTTTATTATACTAATGTTATTATCAGTAATGGGTATGTTTGTACAAGGTGTCAACGAAACTATTGATCTAATAAAAACTAATATTAAAAATAATCATTCTTTATCTTAGTAACACAAAATGGGTTACTAAAGTCTTATGCAGACAGAGTCGCGGGGTATAACTAGTTTATAATTTTATAACGGAATAATTTAAGGACATTAACCCAATTACTTTAATGTAATTGTAATTAAATGATTTCTCTCCGGATATTACGATGTATTTGTCGTCATCAAATTGCCTTGAATTTATTATTCATTTTCTATTTCTCATACAAGTTATTATATTTTATTAATAATATATACTGTATTTTAAAAAATGTACATTAAAAATAATTTCATTGACACCACCAGGGCTCGAATCTAGAACTTTAGGACTCACCCATGCTAATCATATTTGTAGATTTCAAATATCGCAGTAAGTTAGAAATAAATACCATTAAATAATGAAATAGAGTTCAAAAATACAATAAAGTAATAAATATATAATATATACATATATATATCCTTGTAATTTTAATTGAAGTTCATCCTTCCTGAATACCATATGTACGTCGAGTGTGGGATGTCAGAAAAACATTACAAAGATTGCAAAATATTGTTATTACACTAGCTTTGCCCATGACTTCGCGTGCAATATATTTTTAATATAAAAGTACAAGTTACTTATAACATCAACTATCAATGAAAGTGTGTTAAAATCGGTCCAGCCGATTCAGAGATTAGGTGTAGCAAACAGATCGACAACCATTTAAAAATTGATTTTATTGTACGTACCATATACACTTTCATATCCATTTAGTGAAAATGTGTTAATTTGGAATTACAAACAGACACTTCAATTTTATATATATACATATATACTAATTTATTTATATATATATATATATATATATATATATATATATATATATATATGTTCAAAAACCTTGTGTACTTTGGACGGATACAATGAAAATCATTTCCAATCTCGTTACAGTGCGTGTAAACTTTAATCTTAGAGAAATGTTATTAGATTTGACACTTGACATTTGACCTTTTGGTCAATTATGCACAGACAAACGCACTTTAATATTCAAATGTTCATTCATATGTAATTAATATATTTAAATATTAATTGTTATTTGTAATAAATCATTTTAATTGTAATGTCAGAGAGCTTTCCGAGACGTTATGTTCTGACTTAATCGATTCTGTTATACGAATGTGCCTTTGTTATATTATTGTTTCTTTAATGTAACATTTGAAACTTTTTGAACATTTATATGAACATATGAAAACTCTTAATTATTCATAGTGTCGAAATTCGAACAACCTTTAGTTTATTAGCAATGATAATTACTGTTAAGTGTCCATTTTTGGTTATGAACAGACTGATTCCTTGTAGAGATTCTTACGTAATGAGTTTGAGTTTTACATTGAACTGTAGCATGTTATTTTTATCTTTACTAGCTTATGCCCGTGGCTTCGCACACCTGGAAGAAAAGAATTTAGAGCAGAGGACGGTATGAAACTTAATTTCATCTATTAAATTCTATTCTAATTCTAGATTTAAATTAACTTTAACAGCTTTTTATTCATGATTTGAAATTTTTGTCTGTCTGTTTGTCTGTTTGTTCCGGATAATATCTATAACGGCTGGACCGATTTTAACAGACTTTCATTGGTGGATAACTGATGTAATAAGGAGTAACTTAGATTACTTTTATTTTAAAACATATTCCGACCAACCCAAGGTGCAGGCACAGCTAATATTTATATATTTATTTTATAAATCATTAAACTTATAAAATCTTCGAGATAGTAGTAATAGTAGTTCATTGTTATCATTCTAATTTATTCAAATCAGACAACAACAAAAAAAGTTAATTCATAAATGGTAACAAAAGTTCGTTCACTCTGTGAGAAACAGACAGTCGAACAATACAGGTGGACAGTTTCACTTTTACTGTTTGACAATCCTAAGTAAAAGTATTTACAATAATCTTATTTATAGCTATACTATTGATATTATTCATGAATAAACAAATACTTATGTTGTGCTAAAATAAAAAATATGTAATAATAAGAAAAGTTTACTCTAAATTTTACTTAACTTGCAAATCTTATGAAAAACACTGTGTCATAACGCACTTGTTATGTTGTAAATAAGGCTTTATATAATAATTATCTGAGAAAATATGGTTTCTAATTAATATTATATAATGTAAGCGTGTTTGATGGCTTTAGAATGAAACCTATATATATTTCTGTGCAAATTAACTACATCTGTCACCTGACTCTCACTTCTTATTTAAATTTACCAAACACGTGTAAAGATACGCTTTCTTTTATTATGTCATATCTTCATTTTGTTATCCTATATTAATTAATTATCACATAATATATCATTTTATATGTTAATATATATATATTAGTACAAAGAACAAAATAGGTGTAAAAAGTTTTGATATAAAATTAACTTTAGTTAACATTTATGAATAAACTTTTTTGTTAACTTATTTGAATAAATGATAATTTATTTTTCATATTATTTAATAATGAGAATTATAAAAGTTATATTCAAACACTAACCTGGTTATTAAGTAATCGTATTAGTGATTGGGTAACTTAATGTATCCAGTTAAAGTTATTTTTCAATTCGATAATAATCTAAGCATTACAGACATTATTACCTAAATTTATAGTTTTACAAATAAAATATTATTATGTTATCAAACCTTAAATCATATATAATTGTGATTTATTTATTTACCTTATATATAACTAAATAAAATAGACATTTAGCAGACTAGCAATAACCCGTGACTATACCCGCGTGGATACAAAATGAGCCTCCAAAAAGCATTTTTAATTAATAATAGACTTAATAAGCACGATATCTTATATATATTATCGTATAATCAGTAATTATAAACATATCAGTTGCTATTTCCACTCGTGCGGTCGTCTCGTGCCGAAATCGAAAGTGCAGTGAAAATCGTGACGCAACTATCTACTCTACTTGTTTAATACTTTACTTATGTTATACAATAATGTGGGTTAATACATAATGAGAAATATTTTATATGTTCATCACATCACATCACATCACATCACATCACATTACATCACATCACATCACAATGATGATGGTGATGAAGTCAATATAAATATTTTGATCTCCACTTGCTGTTACATGTATGTATTAATATATATTTCAAAATATATATATTTAAAACATAATCAAAAACAATAAATTTATATCACATTTTTATTATGTTCATCACATCACATCACATCACAATGATGATGATTCGGTGATGAAGTTGTCAATACAAATATTTTGAGCATGATTCTATTAATATATATTTCAAAATATATATTTACATATTTTATATTTTAATTATAAAAAATTGAGACTAAATGATGAACGTTGATCACAAGATATAAAAGTGATTAGTGATATTTGATTGATGATGTTAATTGGATTAATTACATGTGTTATGGCATGTGTCATTAATAACAAGATTTGGTGTAATTAGATCAACCATGATCACGGTAAAATTAATAATTGTCAAGTCTTAAAATAAAATCTTTAAGGGGTCAATGTTTTCTTTTTATATAATGGATACTCAGAATTGCAACTATATGTGTATCATTATTGTTCTTGGATTCGAACCTACCATTTATAACTCGGTTATAACTAACATCTATACCATCGAATCCACTTCAATCATTCAAATTAAATGGATCAATTTGCATAATTCTCTTTGCATGACTCCATTGACACTTGCACGCACATGTACATATACATGTACATGTAATATTCTTAGTGTTCATAATAGTTATATTTATTCATAATCAAACACTTGTTTTAATGCAAAAACTTTCTAATGAATCCAAGCTAGGAACTTCCATGACAAACTAATAACATATTCTAACATTTCAAGAACCGCATAAATATACAAACAAACGAATACATGCAATAAAATATTTTATACAGTTAAAATAATAAGGTAAATATTGGTTTAGACAAGTGGCATAAACACATCGATTAGAATAATAAATTTATTATTTGGTACAGCCCTTAAATTTTTTTTTATTCATTTGTTGATTTAAATTTATTAACAATAATATTATATATCGCTACAGAGTATCTTATGTAGGTCTTGCTTGCTTCTTCCACTGCACTCTTAACAAATGGTGATTAGATCCCGAGTTTTTGACATCTCCTAATTTGACATTTCTAGTGCCGTCCCGTGGGTACCAGACTTGTTGATCTATTTTACGTTATTGCATTGTATGTCCTGTCCGGTCATAAGTTAGTGGTTGTCTGGATGTTAATTTGCTTATCCTTCTTACTGAGTCAATCCTATCATGCTCATTTTCATGGCACTATGACTTTTGTCTAATTTGTTTCTATGCCCTATCGCCAAAGCTCTGGTTTCACAGCCATATAAGAAGAATTCAAGTATCAAAGGTGTTCTTGACCTTAATGCCCGTATATTTGTGTTTATGATTTCTATAACGGCCGCAAATTGTTTTCCGTCCAGTGGCAATCTATTTCTTTAGACATCTCTAGATGATATTATCTAGCCTTTACATAATTCGTTATATATTCCATATGTCTACCGCTGCAGAGTTCATTGTTATCGTTATCTTGTTCAAATTCCAGTACTTTTACGCTCTATTCCAGTATAGCCAGGTTATCAACTAATCTTAAAATGTTTAATCTCCCTTTTATGTTTAATCTCAAGTGATCCCATTTCAACTTTTCAACATTTGCTGCAACAGGAAATAATTTTGGGTCACCTTGTCTTACACTTTGTTTGGGAACGCATCTGTTATAGACTCTAGTGTAAAAGATGCTGTAATTGTTTTGTTCCAGTCCCTTAAACTTCGATATAATCATTTGAATTTGAAGCTTTCAAAAGCTTAAAGTAATCAATAAGCCAGGTATATGGGTTTATTATAATCGTGGTATTTTAGTACTCTTTTATTTAATACATTTCGATGGAATCGATAACGCGTTTTGCAGGTTGGCGGTAGTCGCAAATTATCGTAATTTCATAAAGTTGCGTTAACGGAAATCATATGGCACCAGAACTGGTTCTTTCTTAACTACCTCCATATAAATAACGTCACAAACACACACACATACACACACACACACACACCTATATAATGTACAGGTTAGTGGAGGTTACTCACATTTTGTTTATATTGATTTGTTAATAGGAATAAATATTTTGTAAAATTAAACAAAAAACAACAATTTTTTGTTTAAACCTCTTGAGATAAAAAATAAATGAAATCTTCATTCAGTCAATGATCTTCAAACTTCATTCGTTTAATCTCAACAATAATACGATACGTAATTTGAAACAATCAGAATTTCAATTCATGAACGAATTAATAACATTTGACGGTTAAATCCATTAAGTCAATTGAGATCATGAATGCAATTGCAAAATGACATTGTACAAAGGGAACGGTCGGTTCGAGCAAAAGTGCAAACGAACCGGTCTGTCACAGGAACGACCACCTCGAGACGGTTGCATTATAACTGTAACGTCAGCAAGCACATTAATATTGACCTAGATTATTTTTTTATAAATATAAGTATAATGCAAAACTCTAACTAATATAACGATAATAACATTGCCACACTTAAAAACATTAATCTATTGCTATTATTAAAAATATACTAGGATCCGCCAACTGTGCGCGGCGAGTGTTGAGCTGAGCCCCTCTCCTTTCTTCTTTTCTTGATAACTTTTGAATGGCTAAACATTTTTTCAATCTGTTGTCGCTATAACATGCGCGTTCAGCTCAAACATACATGAGAAATTTTTTAGTTAACTATCTCGTCGCATTCTGGAGACAACTAAACACAAAAAAAGGCCTCCCAAACGGTTAAGAGCTTCGCTTACGCTCTTACAACAACAATTACAATTATAAAATATACCTTTACAAAAGAATTTACAGGTCAATGTATAATGGTGGCTTATAATATATTATAAATGTGCTTCTGACAACTATTTTAATGCACTCCACATTATAAATGTTTTTTTTTTTTTTATCCTCGAATAATCAGTTCGTGTATCAATTAATCATATATTGATTTTAAAGACATCTTTTCTGTTAAAATATACTAATAAATATATAATGTCATATTTAGTTCATAAGACAAATCGTTCTTGACCATACATTAAAAATACTAAGCACAAAAAACATAAAGAATATGCAAATTTCAATGATTAATGGTGGTTCTTTAAAAAATAAGTAGATTGTTATACGTCTTAATATGTCAGGCCTAGTTTTGTGAAGGTCTTCAACGTATGTGCTTAATATAATTATCTTATGCAATTCAAGGTTTTAATGCTATTAAAATAGAGATTAAAATTGTATATATATATTTGGTAACCGTACTATAGTATAGATGTAACAAAATGGTCCATTTTTCGACCGGTTTCTTATATAAAGTTATGTAAGCTTTGCTGAGGTACATGTGACTACTACGTAATTAATTGCATACTTTTTGCTGAGGTTTGTATATATATATATATATATATATATATATATATATATATATATATATATATATATACATACTTTTATTATATTGTAGAAAGTAGGAATTTTGAATTAATTATGTATAATAATAACAGATTGCCTAACGAATAGCGTGAAGGTATTATACAATAAAATTAATGGATCCGGACAAACACTATAATTGCTTCAAACTCGTTCATGCAGGATAAAAAATTGTTGGCAAGTGATTTACATTATTGTGATTATAGTGTAATTTGAATTATTAGCTGTCGCGTTGATTTTGTAACGTATATTGTGTATAGGGTATGAAGGTTGAATAGATTTTTATACTATTTAAGGTGATTTGACAGCTCTGTCAAGAGTTGTGATTGGTTGTCTATCACGTCGTCAACCAATCAGAAGACAATTTTATTTTTTTTATCTGTCATACAGAAAACAAAGGTACTTTATTTGAATGCTTCTTTTTAAGAAAGGTTTTATATATCAGAGAGGTTTTATTAGTTCTTGTTACATCTGAAATTCCATTCTCGTCTCTTGCATATTAAAATTATCGGTAACATGAAGTAACTAATAAGTCATTATACTTTCGTAAGTGCAATTACTTACTTGCGTATTCTTACACCACCATCTTGGTTCATCTTGTTTTTTTAATATTACATTCGATATATTTCCAAAGACGGTTTAAATGGTTTTTACTAAATAAAGTTACTATATACGATTATAGCTCAAATAACAATATTTGTGTTTTAAAATGACTTCATGATTAAACACTTTAATGTTAAAAATACCTGTTAAAAATTTCTGAACGTCCATCAGTGTTGCTTGTAATAAATCTTCATGTCTACTGGTTACTTATTATTGAAAATTAAGATGTCAAATGTGACGTCTGTCACTTCTTCAAATTGTTTCAAAATAAATCCAGATAATTAAATCAATAATAATTAAAACTAATATTATCAATATATATAGGTAGTTTTGTTTTAATTTATAATATATTACTGACATGTCATGACATTGGTTACATGAATTGATAATAACACAACTGTTATAAGGATTTGCGATTTAAGTGGATCAAGTTTAAGATTTGAAAGTTGTTTTTTAATCGAATAACTCGACAGTTAAATTAAATATTATATACATATATTTGCTACTATGGGTTTCAAAATATATTTAATTAAGTATGAATATTAGTAATTTACAAATTTGTATAATAATTAACAAATATTATAGTTAAATAAAAAAAGGGATTTATTACCGAGGCATTAAACCACAACATGCTTGTTATAATTATTATAAAAATAATATTTGTGTTAGAAGAGGGCAGACGAAGACATTGGCAACAACTAGTTCTAAATATATACTTAATATTATTGATCGTTATTTGCTGTACCTGTACTTATTATATTACTTTAGCGGTGTTATTTTATCAGTCTTATGAAAAAATATTCAATACTTACTGACGGTGTTCTTCAATATTCATTAATTAATGGTTTTAACGCAATAAATACTGAGTATTAACTAATAACTTAAGCCATAGTCAACTAAATCTTAAAGGAAGTTTCCATTAGTCATATAAACTATATTAGACAGCGTGAGAGCCGCGTCAGTATCAATACAGGCAAAAATATTTTCGTATTTTCCGTATGTTTTCCATAGATCTCAATTCTTAATCGGTTGTAGTGAAATTTTCAGGTTCAATTATTATATAGATTTATTTGTTGGTGCACAGTTTTTTTTCAAAATGGCGTTTTGAATCAAAGACAATCAAGATTATATATTAAAATAAAAACCTTTTTTCCGATACTTTTTTATTTGTTAAACTGCAACTAGGTGCGAGGGTAAAGTAATGAAAAAAAAAAACAAAAAATGTTTAGGTCACATCAAATCGCTAAATCACAGCTCGCCATAATTTTTTATGAATTCGACTGCCTTACCTCAACCTTGAATTATAAGGGTTCAATGACCCCTGTTAAGTTAAAAATCTAAGGATAGCGAGTATATTATTGATTGCAAATATTGTTAAATAAAACAACCAATTCTAATTAAAACAAACATATAATAAAGGTCTTTATAACATAAAATTTTATTGTTATAACATTTTTTTATGATATTTAATTGTTTATATTTATATTCTATAAAAAATAAATCGATATAAGTGTTCGATGTCTTAAACAAAAAACATATTTTTTTTATTTCTTTACAAATAATTGTTCTTGCAGACGGGATTTTTGTTTGCTAGTTAAAAATTATATGTTAAAAATAATTCTCGTGTCTATACTAGTAATATACTAATATACTTATATACTAATATACTTATACTATACTGATATACTAAGTGACTTCATTTCTCAGTCTTAACCCTCACATAAACCTTTAGTTATAAAATTTCATATTAATACTAACATTCGCAATATAACTTTATTCTATCCTGTTTATAACCATTGTTTCAATATAGATTTTAATTGCTCCAATATAGGTTTAACTATAGTTTTTAACTAACCCCAAATTCTATTTACTGTTAAAAGCTCAATTTACATTCTAAATACAGCAGAGTATCTATTAAAAATATTATTGAGCGAAGCGAGCGGATCGCTCTATGTGCAATTTTTTGCATCCCATCTTCGGGGTTGGCATGAAAACGGCTTTACCGATCTTCATGAATTTTTTTACATTTATAGCGATGGTTTATGAAAAAAAAGGGAAAAACCTTTATAAAACAAAAGTGAAAAAAAAAACTCATGTCGTTGAGGAATAATCACCAAAAAATTACAGTCCCATAAACTACAATATAAAAAAATTTCGCTATGTGATATTCGATTATTCTATATTTTTTGCCTGCTAGTTTTAGCTTTGAACACTGAATTGAAGATTACTCGCTTCGCTCAATGCGCCGAACTCAACCAAGATTTTGCGAGCGCAGCGAATCAAAATCGAGATCCGGTTTTAAGAGTTGTTTATTTGATTTATATATAAATCAAATAAACAACTCTTTTATATAAATATGTATCATGGTAATGTACCGGATGTACTACACTATAATAAGACAATCATTTAATAATGTATTACACGTTCTTACTTATCTCGATTAGGTATAATATAAATGATTGAATAACATGTTCATTATAATACTACTTGTGCCCATGACTCCGTCCGTCATTATAAACTTAGTAAATTTCTTAATATTTTTATCAAATCAAATCAATCAATCAATCAAATTGTCACATTTTTTTTGACAGATTTAAATAAAAAGATTGAATTTAAAGTGAAAGTGTTAAAAATATTTTCATTCAAATCGGATAAAACGTTCAAGAGATTAGCGAGTACAGACAAACAGATATATATATATATAAAACATTGTTTTGGTTTCTATCCGTTACTAAAGTAATTATCTTTTTTCCCGACAGCTTACAGATTTATTATATATATAGAATAATCTACATTGTCAGCATTTTTAAAAATAAAATCTTAAGGTTGATTTACACTTGAAGTCTAACACTGCCTTAACAAAACAAACAGTAAAGTGTACCAGATACATTATTCATTGCCTCTGTCAAAATACTGAATATTAAAACCTTGTATTCAGTTAATAGTGTCCTTATATTTACAAATTGCGTTATAAAGAATACTTTTTTAATACAATGATTGAGCGAAGCAAGCGAAGCGAGCGGAACGCTCTACTGGAGACTTTTTCACATTCTTTGTTACGGATAGGCTTGAAAACTACTTGACGGAAATTTATGAAATTTTGTAATAAAAAGACACACATTAGGCGATGGTTATGAAAAAAATTTTGAAAAATGTCATGTCATTGAGGAATAATCGACAAAAACAACACACACACGATGAGTCATTACATTGTGCTCGCTTCGCTCAATATGCAAACGGCATCCGAGATTTCGCGAGCGCAGTGGAAATTGAGGATCCGTTGGCGCCCCTAGTTATCTTTAGTATTGGATTTATTATAAAGCTTCGTACATAATAACAGAAATATTATTTAACGATATAACACATTATATTATATTTTCTTACATTATATTCTTCAAAGCAAGTTTATAATAAAATGAAATATATCAAAGCACTTTATTCGCTACTTCCGTAATAACAACAAAGACTAATTATTTTATATTATATCTAATAATAATCAATAATTCTCCTTCCTGGCGGAAATGTTAAGTACGTGTTTATATAAAACTGTTTACGATTATTACTTTTATATTACTATTATGATTTACTTTATTACTTAAATGTTAAATATATAATAAAATACGGTTATGAAAAATTTTGATTAATTTTGTCAACAAAAAAAGTCTCAATGTAATATGATTATGAATAAATATACAAATTATATGCTTATGAATAAATATAAAAATAACATAATTATGAATAAATATAAAAATAACATGATTATGAATAAATAAAAAAAAATGATGATTATGAATAAATATAAAAATTATATGATTATGAATAAATATAAAAATTATATGATTTTGAATAAATATAAAAATTATATGATTATGAATAAATAAAAAAATTACATGATTACGAATAAATATACAAATTATATGATTTTATATAAATGTTAAAATTATATGTTTATTAATAACATCAATATGTTTATAAATAAATACAATAACATTCCTTTAAATCAGGAAATATAGTTCACATGTCAATAACATGTTTTATCTTGTTACAGATTATAGCTGCATATAAACTACATGCAAAAAACTCCTTGGTACAAACATCAAGATATGACATTATAGATTACATTATCCAAAATACTTGTAAATATTGAATCTTTGATAAATTATGCTGATTAGATTATACTAATTAAATAAACACAATGATTGGGTCATGGAGAATGTGTGTGTGGACTTTGCTAGTTGTCGTATGCATCCTGGGGAAGATATCTGGTTTGGATAATGGGTTAGCGCTGACCCCGCCCATGGGATGGCTCGCCTGGGAGAGGTTTAGATGCAACACGGACTGCAAGAATGACCCTGATAACTGTATAAGGTAATGTTATGTTAGTATAGTAAATAATATATATTATTTGTCATTTTGATCCCAATTCCCTCGCGTGTGTAACGTATATAATAGATAAATCATCTTTTTACATTACATGTAACAATTATTAGAAGAAATTTCATTTTCTTGATTCTACATGACATATGAAGAAGTAACATTAGTATAAAAAATATATAACTATAAGAGATTTCTTTATTATTTAATTATGATATACCAAAATATATATATAATTAGTATTAAACAATTAAAAATTGAACAAATTGTCGCAAATAATTATATAAAAAGCTAAAATTTAAATATATTTTGTATTTGTCGTCTGTTTAACATTAATAGTATTAACAATATTGCCTCGGATTTGAAACTGTGACCATGTCTCTCTTTTTCGTTTTGCAAACTGGGCTATTGAGTCACTACTTGTGAGGGAATATTTGTGGAATATATAATTTGTAATTAAATCGAAATTAATAAGTTGTATCTTCCAGTGACCGTCTGTTCCGCACCATGACTGATATCCTGGTTGCTGAGGGTTATGCAGCAGCTGGTTATGAGTACATCAACGTAGATGACTGCTGGCCTGAACGAGAGAGGGACCCTCGAGGGAAACTGGTACCAGATAGAGAACGATTTCCGTATGGCATGAAGAGTCTGTCCGATTATGTGAGTATATGACAGCTATAACTCCTAAATTCACTGCAAGTCAAGAATTGACTTGTCTATCTTTTTGCTGTATGTATGACGTGTTCATCTCTCGCGTGTCACATGTCTTTAGTGACGAGAATTATAAAATAAAATGCTTAAAGATTTCAATTATATAATGATCTTCCATTGATCTTAATTGCATACGATTTTATCTATTAATTACATTGTTCATGATATCACTTAAGGACGATTGTTCCCTGTGATGCTTTTGCGGTATTTGGGTCGTTATTATTCAAGATGGAATCAGAAATATACTTTTTAATGATACTCTTGTATTACGCTGACATTCAGTAAAATGCGTCCCAATTGTTAAATTCCAATCAAAATTAACTCATCACTGAACGATTTAGGAACTGAGATTAATGGAGTCCAATCTCTTGTGTTCGTTCAATCATTCACTCGTGAGCTGAATGGAACACAAATCGGTCTTTAACCCTTACGTCACTTGGATTCTTTTCATACCATTGTGTCGGATTCACATGCTCAAAGAAGTTAAGTGTTATTCGTTTGATATACGACTCGTGCTATATTTTACAATACTATGGCGTAATCCTTAAATTTCCCTTTTCATCGACCAAATTAGCCACCATTACGAATAATACTTGACTTTCTAAATGTTTTTATTAACACTAAACCTACCGACAATTCTTGTATACCTGTTCCTACCGCACGCCGTCAAATTGTCCGGTAATTAAAAGTTATTTTATTATATAACGCAGGTAATAATGGAAATAACTAAAAGTAAAGAGTGTAAAAAATATTATATGCATATTCTAAGAATTGTCATGTAGTTTGATAATGATATTATAACGTTTAAAAATGTGTAAGTTTTACAAAAGTTTAAGAACGGTCAATTTGACCGGTACTTGGCAGGTTTATGCAATGCATGCATATAAATATAATGCAATAATGCAAAAAAAACTATGTCAGGATAAATAAATAAATGTTTGTTTGAAGGAAACATTAATGGCAATAAAATAACTGGTTGTAACGGAACTATAAATTATTGTTCGTTTTTGATAAACGCATTAACTGTTTAAGACTATTATCCCATATATATGTTAATTCAATTATTTTTAAATTGCGATTTGACAAATCTCTTTAATATGCAGATTTTTAAATCATGACTGCAGAAAAAATAATCACCTGTTTGCATACAATTTAAATGGTTTAATTAGAATAAAGTATTAATTAACAAAATTTTGATCACAAAACTTCTTTCTGATTGAAAATATATATATATGTTTGGTTTATATATTTTATTCGGTACATTTAGCGAGAATTAACCATTGACTTAACATTTGTCAATTTACTGTATACTTACTAAAGAAGGCACAATATAAAAAAAATACTGTAAACAAAAAAAAATATTAATTATCGACAATTTTCATGGAGAATTTTACGTAATACATACAGACAAACTTTTCATTTTACTTACAGTGATATGTACCTATGTGGTATATATGTTATATATATACAAACAATCATACCAACAGTTTATGAAATATGACCTTATATTATATTTACAATAAACCTCAACATAAATGGATTAGATCCACCTCACCTTTAACCTCGCTGACCCCGCGCAGATAACAAACACTTAACGACTCGGTAACTTCATCTATTAATTAAATTTTATTACATATCCATATATTTAAATGCATTAAATATATATACAGGTTAAAAAACATAGTCAAAATAATATATAGGTTAAAAAACATAGTTAAAATAATAAATAGGTAAAAAAATATAGTTAAAATGGAAAAATACGTCCATAATTACACGTTAATAATAAAATAAAAGGATTTTTTTTATTAGTTTGTAGTAATTTAAATTAAATGTAATACAATTAAATTTTAGATGATATCTCATAAAAAAATTTCATTTGATCATTAATAATCTTTCATCATTCATTCAATTATTCGTTCTTTCATTAATTAATTCATTCATTAAATGAAAATATATAAATAATAATTATATTTAAAATACATTTCAATGTATAGATATTTCAAAGATATCAAAACCGCAATAGAATTTTATCTATTAAAATTTCTCAGAGTATTTGCGGTGAGATGATCGTCACAACCTGCACTAATGGCTTCCTTGATACGTTTATTAAATACGCAACAGATAATATCATATACAAAACCGATTTCTTAGAATAACTTACATAATAAATTCTTTACATTAATATGAAATATCCTATCTATATTAATTTTATAAGAAAAATGTTTGTTTGTTATATGATATGTCAAAAACTAATGGTTTTATTAAGTCTTTCATCAGTCGAAAGCTAAAATATCAGCCATTTGGCAACTTTTTATGAAATTGGAACTGCGTGAGTATAAATGGAGTAGGAAATAATTTCAATAAAAAATACAACTGTGAACTTACAATACTATGAACTACCTAATAATATTACCAATTAAAAATGTTTGACCAACTAAATGTTCTGGTCAGCTAGTAAAAGTTGTTTTGAAAAAGATTCCTATAATCATTATATATAAGGTATAAGCGATTTACCACTCACTTACTCATCACGAAATGTCCGAAACTATCTGTCCGATTAAGTTACAATTTTACATAGTTAGTTCTTTTGTGACGGAGACGTCCACTAAGAACGGATTTTACGGAATTCCTATCTCAACGGATTTCAACTTTTTGCATTTCGCCTAGTTTTAAACCTGTAGGAGCTATACACTTAACTCGGGGGTAAGAGTTACTATAGCAACGGTTACGATGACAACGGATAATATGACAAAGGATACCATAGCAACCTAAGTTCACATCCAAATTAATAGTGTGCCAAGCGAAGCGGGAGGGAGTAAGCTAGTATTCTTATAAAAGCAAACACGCAAAATAATCGTTGCATTATGTAAAAGAAAAAAAAAACAAAATGAAATTTGAACAACCGGCTAATGAAGCAGTAATTGTGTTAAAAGGCATTCAATATAAGAGAAAGTTGGCAAACTATAAAATTAATATCGGCCGTAATATGTCGAACAATCGCAACTTGTTACATTTTTAAAGTATTTCACGTTTTTGTTAAGGAAAGTTATAATGGATTTAACATTCCGAATTATTTGACATATGACGGAAAGTTATATGTTATTCCATTATATATGATGTTCTGTTAATATTTTAACTGGATGTCATATTGCATATTTATAATCTACATGTCAAAGTCAAGGTAAGATTGATTTGTTAATACTTTTACGATTCCAATGCCACTTGGACAAGGTGAATAACATTTTTATTTCAATAATTCGTTCAGGTTATAAATTTTTGATTAAATATTATATATATTATCAAATAAATAAATAATATAGGTATCCTAAAAAAGATTTTAAGTAAAATAAATTTGTATTTCAAGATCCTTGATTGTCAGTTTAATGGATTAAATGTACATACATACATACATATACACAAACACACACACACACACACACCACACATACATACATACATACATACATACATACATACATACAATGATTCAACTTCATTGCTCAATTAATCACTCGTAAGCTTATTACACTAAATTTTTACTTGTCCCGTGGTATTGTTTCATTAAATTGACAATCATAGTCAATTATTCATTTCAAATAACAAAAAATATATAATATAAAGTTTGTTGTGTACTTTGTATTCAAGTCCGAAGGTGGTTGAACTTTGTCAAACACAAATCTCTTAACCAATTACCACTTATCCGATGTTAATGACCGTAATACAAACTTTGAAATTCTCATAATGCATGACTATTATACACTTTATTATATACTAGGATCCGCCAACCGTGCGCGGCGGGTGTTGAGCTGAGCCCCTTTCCTTTCTTCCTATCTGGATAACTTTTGAATGGATAAACATTTTTTCAATCTGTTTTCGCTTTAACATCCGCGTTCGGCTCAAACCTACATGAGAAAATTTTTAGCTAATTATCTCGTCGCATTCTGGAGACAACTAAACACAAAAAAAGGTCTCCCAAACGGTTAAGATTTTTTAATTATAGCAATATATATCCCATCATTTTTAATGTTTCATAAAAATAATCGGATTTATCTCATGTAACAAATATTATTTTAAACTGAGCAGTTATTTTATAATGTCTTCCTTATTAATATTTTTTTATAAAATGTCAGTTGAATCAATGTCTATAATAAATTAATGTCGCGTAAAGAATAGTTTGTAGTGATTACGAAATATCTGTCTTGAAATTATTATATTTGATACAAATATTATCTATATTATATTTACCGTTACAATATTTGGATAATTTTCTAAAATCCTACACAATCTTCGACGTAAACAAACGCAAACTAAATAACCTCTTGGCCCGCTTTCATCAAATCAGCTGGTGCCATCAAAATGGCGTCTGGAAGTCGGTTAAAGCGGTAAATTGGAGGGAAACTTTCTTTGCATCACTGGCTTGAGAAAATACCAACTAACCTAATATGTTTTTTTTAAATCCTAAAACTGGCCTTCTTCTTAAGAATCTTAAGTACATAGGTACATATAGAAACTTTTTTTTCGATTTCTCTTTTTTAGGACAATTATAACTGATTTATCTATCTTTAAAATAATTTATCGAATTAAATCTTGTTTTTGGTATTGATATTTTATGTGATAATAGAATTAACTTTTTTTTTTCTACTGAATAAGTGATTACTTGTGTATCAAATGGTAGTGTCAGATCTATTAATACTATACTTAACGAAATAAGACCTGGAAGACACTATTCAACTTAAAATTAAGTCTACAGGGTTCCAAACGCGACCTGTGATGAACCACACAACAAACTCAGGGTGTTTTTTTATTCTGATCACTGTTTCACAAACGTCAACATATTTAGCGATATTACGAACAAATAGAACCATCGCAATCAATTCGACAAGCCGGCCCATGATTAATGAGATATCCGAGTAAAAAACTTCTATTATGCGACCCTGAATCCGTTACAATTTATATTATTATAACAATCAAGATGGCTATCTCGTGAGAACTGAATGTGGGTGTAATAGTTGCGATATTTCATTCGTTCATTCAAAATAGATCCGTGTAGGTGTGTCCGTGTATAATAATACTGTAATAATATTCTATTAATCTTATACTAAAATGTTACTATATCTTAATAATATTGATTTTAAATTGACTACAAACAGGATACGATCGTAAATATTGTTTCCGGTCGAAATGTCAAAATCATTCAATGCCGAACCATCGTGAGAAAAACGGCTCATTGATCAGAACCAATGGAGGTCGCTGTAAAAGTGGAAAAAATCATTTAAATTATAATCGGGTCAAGTTCGCGGTCAAATTGTCATAAATTAAGGTTTTTTTTAATTTTTCTATTACTTTCGTTGAGTGAAAGAAATTTTGCTATTAATCATGCCATAGTCTTATTATTTTTGTAAAAAGATGAAAAAAAAAACATTAAATAAATATAATCTACTGAACGGTTTTGTAAGTTCAAATCTTGAATCAATGTATATATATATAAGCGATTTAACACTTACTGACTCATCACTAAATCTCTTAAAACTATCTGTCCGATTGATTTAAAATTTTATATAGTTACTTTTTTGTGACGTAGACGTACAACGGTTACCATAGCAACGGTTACCATGACAACAGATAATACGACAAAGGTTACCATAGCAACCTCAGTTCACATCCAAATCAATAGTGTACCCAGCGAAGCGGGAGAGAATAAGCTAGTATATTTAAAATCAAAACTTTAAGATCGCTCGTTAAATACTTTTTTAATCGACCTCATTATATCGTAATATGTCGAAATGTAGCCCTTGGTATGCGAAAATTCTAACAATGCTAAAACAATATGTACTGTGTGTCTGTTTGTTTTAGTATCTCTGTATATCAATCTCGACCTTCCTATTAAGATCGTGGGAACGCCTTTACCATGCTCCGAATAATGATTGAGTTGAGGTGATATTTCGTTAAACCTTATATTATCAATTATCCTAAGATATCTACAGGATTTATATGATATTAATCTATATCTAACTGAATTATAGACAATTTAGTGCAATAATTTAATAGTATTAAAATACTTTACAACAATTAACGACTATTGTTTTTTACTAATATTTTTTCTTGTTGTCTCTGTTGGTAGCCATTTTTATGTTTTATAAGTAGACCAATTAAAAATGTCATCTATTATGACACGGATAATTAATGATTTTTTAATTGGTTGTTTTATATCTAATTACGAGTATCTTATATGATTTGTATAAACTTAGGAAATAAGCCTATTTCTTGGAAGGAGTTCAGGAAGTCGTTAAGTGTTTGTACAGTGGTCGAAGGTTTCGCAAAACATCTGGCAATTCCCATTTCCCACGTTAGTTGTGACACTATTCTGTGGTGTTAGTGTAATAGTATGGTTTGCGACGTCCGAGCTGAGAGGACTATTTGCGTTTAACCGACTTCACAGAAAGGATATATTTAGTTCGCTTTTTTTTTGTATGTAACCTCACATCTATTGTCTTATATGGATTGTTTATTTGTAATGAGAATTGTTTTTTTGGGTTCTTTTTAAATTGAGGAAAAATTTCTAAGAGTAAACATTTATTTTATATTTTTGAATAATAAAACTATGTTGAGAACCTCTGACCCACTCTAATTATTTACCTTTTCATCCCTAAAACGCCGTCGAAAACTAATACTAATTAAAAGTCAATGTTTCTCAAAATATGTCACTCTTGGGGTTTTTGACCGCAGGTGAGTTGATATTTGCTGGACCTCTCGAATTTCTCGTTTCTTTGGATTCATTTGGTATGTCAATGCCCTCTTTTTTAATGTCCCACTTAACATCGCGTTGCTAAAGTCAATTATATATCATAAAATATGAAATAACAGAATTTGTCAATATGTAATATGTATTATGTAATAAACTTTTATAGACTTAATTTTCTTCTTATTTTTTGTAGGCTTTAAATACAACTATAACAGAATTTAAAGAATCTATATATATATTTATTTTGTGTAATGCAAGCTCTTTTGTATCAAACAATAGTATTTTGCCATTAGTTATGGTTTATGTATGTCTTTTTTGTGTATATTTTTGTCAGATTACGTGTGCAATTTAGGTTTTTTATATATAAGACTAGTTGTTGCAAGCGGCTTTGTCTGCTTCCTCACCACTGTCACTGAGCACTTTATATAAAATCATTACATCGTAATTTCGGACCAACATTGTGTGTTCTTTCGCTGATCCAGTGGTAATTTCGGAATAAAATAGATGAATGAATTTTTACATTGTATGCAATAGTTATTGAGCCTATTCGTAACAAATAAACATACGTACCGAAAGTTACCTCATAAATGTACGTTATAAAGAAAGATACTCATTCAAAATAACCACAACATATTAACAAGGAAATGGTAAAAAGAATAAATATTTGAAATTCTCTTTATTTACTATATCTATATATATACATATATATATCTATATATAAAATTGCAGTGTTTGTTTGTAATTCCAAATTAACAGCTTTTCACTAAATGCATATGAAAGTATATACGGTACTTCATAAAAAAACAATTTTAAAAATTGTTTTTTTCTGTCTCTGTCTGTTTGGGACCGGTAATCTCTGACATACAGACAGATTTCATAAGTAACTCAGGTTAATTTAAAAAAACAAATTCCGCGAACGAAGTCTGGTACACAGCTAGTATATAATAATAATACAACCTTGATTTTGAGTGAATGACTCATGACTGAATATTGTTATAATAATGATCGGAGATTTGCATTATTTTTAACTCGCCCACATCCATATATATGACTGTTCGTTAGGGTTACCACACTCAGTAAAAATAATATTAACAAGCATTTTTATGTTATAATTAAAGATTTTTTTTATCATTACAGTATAAATAAGTCACACTTGTAATGTTCTATGATAGCATTCAATGGCTTTAGTGAGCTTCAGTCTGTCTGTCTATTCGACTACCATTTCCATTAAACACCAAAATCCCTGGTTCTTACCTATGTGTATAAATATGAGTCATTTTTGACTTTAACAAGATAAATAGCTTTCTCTTGTTGAATGATTTTAAATTATTTTATAGACTTTAAAATTTGAAAACAAGTACAGGGTAAAGAGTACTATTTTTTTAATAAAAATAATATAAAATAAAATTAAAATTATTTTTGACAACCCTAACGATTCTTGTTAAATGTGCCGTAGTTTTTGTGGGTACAATTAAGAGTTAAGATTACAAAGATGTTATTAAAAATTACAAAACCCGCCATAGTGTAATTACGTAATCATAATGTAATATTATATGTATAATTATATATGTTTTGAGTTTATTATAGGTTTGATATAGAATTTGAGATGAATGTTGAAATAAATTATATTGTTCTATTCAAATAGTATAATATATTTTTGTATTTAACGTAAATGTCGCTTGTTTTAGTAAAAAAAATGTATTTTATGTTAAATTTCTTTTAATTCGTTACAATTACACAAGTAAATCCGTGTTGCATATATATGTATGTAATGGATACTTTGAAATCGTATAAGCGAACTATTTACGACATAACTTTGTGTTTTATATTAATAAAAATCATGCAATGTTAAGGATACATTTTTCTATTTTTAACATATTTATATTATTGAGCGAAGCGAGCGTAGCGAACGGAGCGTTCTACTGCAGACTTTTTTATATTTTTTGTCACGAATAGGCTCGAAAACTACTTGACGGAAAATTATGAAATTTTGCAATCAAAGAGACACACATTAGGAGATGGTTTTAAAAAAAAATATTTGATAAATGTCTTGTCGTGAAGGAATAATCGTCAAAAAACTGATATTCCATTGAAGTCAATGGGAAACGATGATGACACAGGACTCCCTTCGCTCAATATGCAAACGGCACCTGAGATTTCGCGAGCACAGCGATTCGAAATTGAGGGTCTGTTGGCTCCCCTAGTATGCTATATATATTATGACTGATTCACTTAAAAATATATTTCTTATATGTAAAATATGTTATAATACAGCTGTTTAATTATTTTATTTAACTTCAGGTACACAGCAAGGGTTTGAAGTTTGGTATTTATGAAGACTACGGTAACTTCACATGCGCGGGCTATCCAGGCGTCGTCGGCCATCTTGCCGGAGGTAAAACACACACGCACACACGCACACACACGCACACACGCACACATTAATTTTCTTGATGACATCTTTATTTTAATATTTTCATTCACATTTTGATTTAAGCTTAATTTTATTATTTTATCGTAAATATTTTATAATATAACTATTAATATATTGTAAATTCATAATCTATACGATGTGATTATCTTTTTAGCTTAGTATTTAAATATTGTGCTAATATTTTTTCATTATTAAGTTATTAAAATCATTTGTAACTTCACTGGGACTATTATAAGTGATTTAGCACGTTTCTTAATTATATTCATTTAGTATTGAATCTTTTAACTTTAATGGATATTGTAAGCTATATTTTTGATTTATAGCAGGTTATGTACACTAAAAGAAGATATTATGTAAAAATTTGCGTGCAAATCCTACTTAACAAGCTTCCTGCCCTGATTACACACGCCATGCTGATTCGCGTTTGATTACATGTTGCCACAATACAAACTACTTCCTAATGTTGGGAAACTTGGAATAGTATTAGAATAACTTACCTTCGTACATCATTTCTAATAAAAAAACTCGGTAATTTTGAGTTTACTTAATAATATATTTGGCTGTAATTACTATATATTATATTATTATTATATACAACTCATTAATATACTTATTTAAAGTGCCTTTAACGGTTCTCAACGCGATTAATACAATGTTTCAATGTCGATCAAACGTAATCACAGCATTACATCAATCTGTATTAGTCACGGAAATATTAACTTATACCTATACAACGAACAATAAATACGACTAAAGAATAATTGTTATATAAATTCAGAGAACTCAATTATTATTAAATTGCTGTATCTATCATTTTATGTCAATAAAAATATGTTTTACAACAGATGCGTCAACATTCGCTTCGTGGGGGGTCGATTATGTCAAACTGGACGGCTGCTACGCCCTCCCAGCTGATATGGACCACGGATATCCTGAATTCGGCAGACAGCTCAACCTAACTGGCCGACAAATGGTTTACTCATGCAGTTGGCCAGTTTATCAGATATATGCTGGTCTTCAGGTAACAAAAACATGAATATGAAACTAACGATTTGTCTCTCAATTATCTCTCACTCTTGCAGTCTCTTGCGATCTCTTGCAATCTCTCAGTCTCTCAATTTTGCCCACAGCCAAACTTCTCATCAATCATCGAACACTGCAACTTGTGGCGTAACTTCGACGACATTCAAGATTCCTGGGCGTCCGTTGAATCTATCATAGACTACTACGGGAACCACCAGGACGTTATAGTACCCAACGCGGGACCCGGGCACTGGAACGATCCAGACATGGTGTGTATAACCTTACTTACCTCCGTTTACAATAACCATTATAAAGTTATGCTTCTTGTTAATAAATGTTGTTTTTTTCAGTTAATCATAGGCAACTTCGGTCTATCCTACGAGCAGAGTAAGACCCAGTTCGCCATCTGGGCTATCCTGGCTGCACCGCTTCTGATGAGTGTCGACTTGAGAACCATCAGGCCCGAGTACAAAGCTATACTACAGAATAGGAAAATCATCGAAGTGGATCAAGACCCTCTAGGAATACAGGGCAGACGAATTTATAAGGTATGAGACAATACCCAAATTTTATATACCAGGACCAGCCGCCGTGCGCTGCGGGAGTTGAGCTGAGCCCCCACCCCTTTTAAATAAAATATAATATTATATATATATATATATATATATATATATTATTTAATAGTTTTTATATGATGTTGCTTATATATATATATGCGTATATATATATATATATGTATATATATATATATATTATTTAATAGTTTTTATATGATGTTGCTTATAAGCGTATTTCTCGCTTGACGATTGGCAAGCGCGCGGAAGTTCTTATGACGTTAAGTCTATGGGAGAAACAGTTTTTATACCATAATTTCTGAACGGAATGAGATATTTTAATTCTGTTTTTTTTTAACATGTCCATTCCCAAACTCTACAGCTCTGCCAATTTTCATTCAAATCGGTTCAGTAGTTTTTATGTGATGTTGCTTCAAAAAGAAGTTTCCCAAACGGTCAAAAGCTCCTCTTACGCTCAGCTCAATAAATATGTATATAATCCTAATTTCTTCCACTTCCAGCATCGCGGTATCGAAATCTGGTCACGGCCGATCATCCCAATCCACGGGCAGTACTACTCTTACGCGGTGGCCTTCCTCAATAGACGGACGGACGGGACGCCCTCCGACGTCGCCGTCACCCTCAAGGAACTAGGACTTAACAACCCCGCCGGGTATCGAGTCGAGGTATTAATCAAACTACAATCTGACGATAACTCAAAATATTCAGTAGAAAAAATCGGGTCAAAAACGTTTTATTTTAATAGATTGTTATCAAGTCTTTTATTATTCCAGGATCTCTATGAGGACGTGGACTACGGCGTGTTGTCTCCTTCCACCAAGATCAAAGTGAAAGTTAACCCTTCAGGTAGAAAGTGTTTCTAACTCGCTTTGAAAGTGGTATTATTGTGTTCATGATTTTCCCTTACAATCTGATCCTCATTATAATATATTGCTTATTAAATTTTAGCTCCGATTTATTAAATAAAAATATATCTCTTCAGGTGTGGTGATACTCCGAGCGGACGCACAACCATCGTACACATACAACTCCATACCAACAAGGACGCCATACTCACCGCTGAATGATGTGTTCAGACTTCGCAAATGAAACAATAAAATAATGCCATCATTAATATTGTCTAATATTTAATACAGCGCCATCTATTGGTATTATATTAGATTACACGCACCGTTTGAAAACAGCTCCATCTAGCGTATTAAACATGAACTATTTTCTATTAAAATAAACTTAGAACAGCTCTCTGAAGAATTCATTAAAAATACGATCTAAATATAAAAAATGCGAAAGTCTAAATACAAGTACAATGTACGTTAGGTCGTTTTTGTCCTATAATAAAGATTGGATTAATTTATTTGCTTAAAATTATAACATAAGATTAGCTCTAATATTCTAATTGATTTTAATATTTGATAAAAATCTCTATTAGCAGTTTATCTTTGTCTGTACTTAAATATACTTGTAGTGTTAGTGATATTTCTTATTATATTAAAGTGGATACCATTTGTGGTTGGTTACCGTGTCTGTTGTTGTCAAAACTCGCTCGTGACTTGACATCTAATTTATGTTTCTCGATAGTGTGATTTAATAGTTATATGAGAATTGATTTTTGCCATTACAATGTACCTAGGATAAGTATGTACATTTTATTTGTGTAATATAAGATTTGTAGAGAAAATAAATAATTTTACATAAAATAAAATAATTTTTATTCCACTATTATATTAATAACTTATATAGATTTGTATATACAAAGTATCACTTGGATAAAAATATAAAATGTCTATGTGTGAATATTTTTGAACGTCAAATCATAGCTTATGGGATATTCCTGATCGGTGATCCTGATTCCAGGGAATGTAGTAGCTATGGCTTCCTCTTCTATTATATTGACGCTCCTAAAAAATAATTACAATAAAAATAAGTTTCGTCGTTGGAAAAATGAAATTGAAAGAGTTATTGATAAAAAATGATTTAAATTTACCTTTTAGGTCGCGAGACCAAGTCAATATCAATATCAATATCAGTTGTTACTTCATGATCGTCGTCAAAGTCATTTGCAACCGAAATTTCATTCAATCCTTTGCTAGTAATAAATTCCTCTTGATCCTTTCCCTCTAGATCATTGATGTTGTCTTTAAGCTTTTTGATTTGGTCTTTACACTCTGATTTAATAGGTACATCAAGAGGGACTGGTATAAATTCTTTCTCTTCAATATTTACTACATGAGGTTTTTTATCTTTGGAGACAAATCTGTTTTTCGCAAATAGTTCAGAGATTCTTTGTTCCGTAAAATTAAAGTATCTTGTGTTATTTCTTTTTGGAAATAGTAATGTGTTTTTGAGTTTCTGTGAACCCTGACCATTTTGATTATCGCTTTTTTTAGATTCAAACAAAATTAAAGATATGTCGTTTTTTAAATTAAAAAATCTCGACTCTTCTTTATTTGTTTTAGTTTTTTTCGCAATGTTTCTTTCTTTTTTTGGTATTCTTGAGTTGTATGTCTTTCTTTTGGTGTTCCAATTGTATATCTCACGAACTGATTCTGAGTACACATCATGAGGTTTAACAGTAAACTTCTTTACTTGCATCAACGACCTTCTCGTGGTTATTTCGGGTTTTACTGAATCGTAAGGTTTATAAGTTTCTATTTGTGGTTTCAAGTTGACCATAAACTTTCTCATACTAGGTATGGTTGGAAATAAACCAATTGACCGGCTTTTTGTGATAATATACTCATATAATGGCGGATTCGATGCCTTTGATATGTTATTGATAACTTTCATATCGAATATAACATCTACTGGATTTTTAGCTTCACTTACTTTTATAAACCCGATCAAGAACACCTGAAAATGATGGTTATATCATTAATATTAAGACCAATATGAACCAAAGAAATATATATTATGTTAATATTAACTTACCCAAATAAACTTCATACTTAGAAAATAGTGAAGATAGTAAAATCACACAACCTCACTCTAAGAAGACATTGGCGATATTGAGTTATCTGTAATTGCAACCTAAATATAGAGACGTTAATGGCCTAAAACTGTTACTGTATATAATTTCTTGGCAATAATTAATTTAAAAAGCACCCTTTAAACGATTTACTAAAAGTCATTAAGAAAGGATTTAATGATCTAGATATAGATAAAATTTTGACGTTACGAATTATTTATAGTAAATTTAATTCCATTAATTTCATGTCAATCCGATATTTATAATTTAGCTTTACTTAACGACAAGCTGTCAACCGCCTGCCTCAGGTAGCATAAAACATATGCCAGACGAGAGAAATATTAAGTTATTCGCCTATTTATTTATCATGAATGATATTTACGCAATCAACACTCCCAAGTGATACTTAGTAATGTAGATAATATGACGAATAGTATTGAAGATTTTAAGATTCGTTAAGTAATTTTAAGGAATTTTTCGAACTTGTAAAGAATTTTGTTGAAGGAACTTAAAATTTTTACAGATAAGGTTAAGATTCTTCTAATATTTCGTCAATGAGTCTACATATAATATATCTGTAACTGATATCAATCAGTTATGATATTATATTTAAAAAAACACTACTGGGGTCTTTAGTAAAGTATAGAACCCAACAGTGATTTTTAGATTATTTTATATTTGTTTGTTTGAGCGCAGAACTCTGGAACGATTTAGCCGATTTGATTGCGGTTTTCACGAATGTATTGTGGTAATCTTCACTCGAAATTTTATTATATTCAAATCGGTTAATAATAAACTTTTGTTTTAAGTCCGATAATATATTGTTAAGAAACTGTTTTGTTGAATTTTTATAACTTTATCTACATTTTACAATATTTTGATGATTGAAAGTCGCCCTATTACTATAGTGGTAGTATTTTTTACCTTTTGACAATAAATATATACTATACTCGTGTTTATGAAAAATAAATATTGTACATCAATATGAAATATATTTATTTATACAAGTAATATGATGTTAAAGTCAACTCTATGTGGAAAATCCTTAGTGTTGGGTTTTAGTGGGTAAACTGCCGTTCCCGTGTTGACGAGTCCCACATAACCGCAGCTCTTGAGACCGTATCCATGAAGGAATACCCAACGCTAACAAAACTTTTGATAATTTGTATTAAGCCTTACATTACAGTTGCTCCCCTTTTCTATTTCCATAATGACTGGACTTTTTATTATTTAATTCAGTAATCTTCCTTTATTTTTGTTGATTGTATTTTAATATTTATTTTAATTTAATTTTTAAGTTTTGCACTACACGAGTAAGTAACCACTCTTGACTATATTCCACTGTAATGCAAAAAAAGGTTGAAGTGTAATAAAGTATTCTAACCATCGTAAATGGGCCCTAAAATAATGTATTTATCATTGGGTCATTCATTAATAGATTAAGCTTTATAATAATTCTAAGTAAATTTTACCAACTTAAAATTTTACTAGAATTCAATTTTTCTTAAAAAAGAGGTAAATTTTTGAAATTGTTTCTGGTATAAACGTGCAAGTAATAAAATATTTTAAATCCTATTTGAATTAGAAACTAAAAAAAAGTATTTTAATTTTTGTTTAAAAAAAAAAACAATTTTTTAATCTTACTTTTATATAACAACTATTTTCATAACACAATATTCACAATTATAATTTAAAATTTATACAATTATCCGAAAACATTCACATGTATAAAATCACTGTCATGTGAAATCAAGTGTGATAATACAATAAATTAAATATAATTAAATGTATAAATGTCCTGACTCCATATGAAATTTACACTTCTATATAATTGTATAATACACGTATTTATAAATATCACTTATAACTTATACAATATCACCTCTTATATCAGAACATCGAAATTACTATCAGTGCTGATTTCACCATCGTTAACAATGGCAGGTTTTGTTATCATTTCAGTTTTAGTGCCTCCATTAATAAAAAACTCGCCCTGGTCCTTTTCTTCTCGATCCGATAAATTGTTTTTAGGCTTTACCATTTCGCTATGCACGTCTTTGGAATCTGATTTGATAAATACATTAGGACTGAGTGATACTTTTTCTATGTTATCATTAGGGTTTTGATTATTTATTTTGATATCGGAAACTTTGCTTTCATCTGTTTTTTTGTGTATACGCTCAGTATTTCCGTTACTCCTTTTTGGGAAACGTAATATTGTCTGTGATTTTTGTGAACCAGCTGCTAAGTAGTTCATGTGCTCTTGTGTTCCAAATTCATCGGATTCGTTCTTCCGCACTATCTGCCTCACTAGTTTTAATTTTTGTGTCGGCAATCTTCTTTTCGCTTTTAAATTTCTTTAAATTGTTGTTAATTTTTTTATTACCATTCCAATTGTATGTCTCACGAATTGACTCTGCGTAAACATCGTGAGATTTTACAGTGAACCTCCTCTTTTGCATCAATGTTTTTCTCGTCGTTACTTCTACGGGTATTTTGGAAGTACCTTCATAATTAACATATTTAATTGGTAGTCTTTTCATCAAACGCTTTCTGTATTTATCCGGTTTAGATGTTCTATCGGATTTTATGATGGGATTTAAATTGATTACAAATTTCTTTGGCATATTTGGGAGTAAGTCGCTCCGTCTTCTGGTGATGATGTGTGATGAAGGTTTTAACGTCTTTGTACCGTCTATTTTGATAAACTCCTCTTTTGACCCACTTTTTGCTGCGCTTTTAACACTAATAAAGAAGAGTACCATAAATATAAATGTGAATTTTCCTGTCTTGGCATTCGTAATGTAAACCTTGATTTTTGTTCCAACCTACAAAACCTTATTTATACTGTAAATAAACTATATTCAACTTCAAAACAACTTACTTAGGCTAATTTCATTTTTATTTTAAATAAAGTTTCTTATATTTTTCTTTTAAATATCAGAAACCTCTCTCGAAGGACACTTATTTATGATATAATAATAGCAAAATAATTGCAGCTTAAATATGGTACCTTATTAATGACCTATGCTATTAATCTACTAAGCACTTACATTAACTTATTAGACTTTAAAGAACTGTAACTCTTTTAATTAATGGAATAATTATTTCCTTTAATACAATAATCACTTGAAAAAAATGATACATAATCAGAACCACGTATTTATGATATCATTATCCATCTGCCCTTATCGCAAATATTTCGTCTCGGTGCAACAGGTCCTTTAGCTTTTTCTATCATGCGTCATCTCAATAGAGACATATTTGTTCGCCATATTAAATTTCACGTATCATACATGTTTAGAAGCCTTTCATTTTACAATAATACATATACATGTTCACTGCTCCTCTCGTTACATGCCTTACATCACCCCCAATTTCTTGACCACGACAAAAGATTACTTTTCTTTTTTTCTATCACTAGCGTTATTACTTCATTCCCGCTGCCTTTATCCTGTGTTTATTAGTTCAATCTTTCTGCCATTATCTTGAGAAGCCGTACCAAACTGGCGAAATTTAGAAAAAGGAAGTATTTATTGTAGTATTTATTCATTTTGTATGTATATTATTTTTGTTAAGTATACCTACTAGGGGCACCAACAGACTCTCAATTTCGTCTCGCTGCGCTCGCGACATCTGGGGTGCCGTTTGCATATTCGGCGAAGCGAGCCTAGTGTATTGACACACATTAGGTGATGACCAAATGTGTGTCTTTTTGATTGCAAAATTTCATAATGTTCCGTCTAGTAGTTTTCGAACTTATTCGTGACAAAGAATGTGAAAAAGTCTCCAGTAAAGCGCTCCGCTTGCGTCGCTCAATAAATATATAATTGATAGTACCTCTTACCATTTTTCAACGGTTGCTTTTCATCTTCGCTATCCTCTATAATATGTAAACGATCCAAGTGATTTGCCTTAAAACAATAGAAACGACTGCTTATACAGAAGCAAGGAATATGAAGTCCATCTTTGAGTACACACATCTCTGTAAAGCTCTAGGTTACAAGAAATATAATCTATGTGTATAAAACTGGAGTCCAGTTAGGGGTTGGTCTATTTTTAGGCTATATATTGTTTAACCTACCATTGTACGCGCGGGGGTTAGGCATGTGTCTTTAGCAAATTGATACATAGAACCGTGCTATATGTTGCACATTTTATTGATATATATTAAGTACTTTATAGGTCCTAATATTGATCCTAGAGCCGTTTCTTGTTTAATTTAGTTCCATTATATTTGTTTTTATGATTGTTCTTAAACCAATCTGCATTTGTATTTAAACTAGAAGTCATTATTTATTTTTGTGGTTTTCAAAGCCAAACTGTTTATCGTGAATTATGCCTACTTGATAAAAAATGTGTTAATGAATTAATCGAAAACTTTTCTATCATTTAGTCCAGGCACAGGAAAGTCACGTTTGATAATTTATATTTGTCTTGCACATTTTCAAAAGCGCCCTGGTCTGAGAAAAACCACACAAGAAATTAAGTCGGGTTTTTTTTATTGTGATTGCTGTCCTATAAACGTCAATATATTTAGTGAGCCATGTACGAACAACTAGAACCATCGCAATCAATTGGATAAGCCGGCTTAATGATAATTAATAATTAGAAAAAAGAAATCCGTGGCTGGCAATACGACCAGTCAAAGCTAGCAGCACCCATTCACGAGCATAACGCAAAGGTTTTTAAGAGCATTCTGTCGTCTTGATGTGAATAAAGCCAGTGGTCCTGATGGCATACCAGCCAGTCTGCTCAAGACACGTTAAGACAAGAGTTGTCTCCTGTATTGACACGTCTGCATCACCTTTCTTTCAAGCCTGGAATAGTTCCGAAATCTTGGAAGCTTACCAAGATCTCTGAAAGATTATGGAGCGTGTATTGAACTCGCACCTCCTTCTAGCGTACCTTGGAGGTAACGATCTCCTCAGTGACCGACAGTACGTGTTTCGCCAAAATAGATCCACTAGGGACCTCCTAGTGTATGTTACGCACATTTTAGGTGAGGCCATCGAGGAAAACGGAGATGCGGTCGCCGTCTCTCTGAAGTCTCGAAGGCATTTGACAGGGTCTGGCAGGCGAGCCTTATAAGCAAGCTTTCAGCGTACAATATATCTCCTGGTCTGATTGGCTGGGTCTCTCCAAATAGTTGTCGAAGGGTGTTTCTCGGAACCCTTGGCAACAAATGCCGGAGTGTCTCAGGGGTTTGTTTTTTCTACAATTCTTTTTCTGCTACACATTGACCATCTGTTGAAGCCTGGTATCTATGGGTATGCACACGACAAGCACAGTTGTAGAAAGATACCTGCCGAATACTTGTTCTAGTAGAGATCAAGTAAAGTCAGAAAGAGAAGCCATGGTGCAACGTTTGAGTGACAAACTTCACGCAGTCTCCGCATGGGGTCAATGCCAATCTTGTCAAATTCAACACCCCCAAAACGCAGACGTGTTGTCTGTTCACCGCCAAAAGAAACCCTTTCACCTTGGCTCCTACTTTCCAGAGTGTATCTTTGGAATACAGTGACCAGCTTCAGTTGTTAGGCTTAGAGATTTCCTCGAACCTCAACTTTGGTCGGTGTATTGAGTCCAGAGCAAGAGCAGCTGCAGGAAAGCTTGCCGTTCTTGCGAAGGTCCGTCAGTACTTTACACCGGGACATCTACTTGTATTATATAAAGCACAGATCCGGACGTATGTGAAGTACTGCGGTCACATATTCGCTGGTGCCGCAAACTATCATCTTGCGGTACTGGACTCAATTGAAAGGCGAGCAAAAAGGCTTATAGGCGATTCTGAACTGTTAGAAGCCAACCTCTACAGCCTTGAACACAGGCGTAGAATTGCTAGCCTCTCAGTATTCGATAGGATACATTTTTGTGAGTGTACGCTGGAATTACGCGATTTAATTCCTCCATTCTCCTTCCATCACGGGAAATTTCGACGCACGGTAGATATCCATTCTTTCGGTGTGGACATTCCCCCTGTCCGAACGCAGCGCTTTGCTTCGTCTTTTTAGTTCGTACAGCGAAGGACTGGAACAGCTTGCCTGCATCGGTATTTCCATCCCAATACAATGTGGGTGTCTTCAAGAGAAGAGTGAATAGGTTGCCAGGTTAATGCGTCTTACCACCTATGACTACATTTTCACTTTCCATCAGGTGGAATTTGGTCAATCACTAACCTAGATAGTATAAAGGGTCAGCTATCATCCCCTTAACCATAATTGAGGGAAGGGGGCAACCCGACTCCCACTGCTACCGGAAGTAAAGACTTCTAAGGGAGCCGTGTGATGCAGCCAGTAGTTTTAATGAAAGTAACAAACAGCGTCAGAAAAAATTGCGTAGGCACTAGTTATTCACTAAAATACAATTTATTCCCAAACCATACCGTCGTTAATGTAATCCTTTACACCCTTTCCTTTTAATGAATATTTTGAAGTTACTAAGAAACACATTTAAGGCTTTACTGGGAGTTTATTGTATAAAACGTGTAAACAATTAACAATTGAAATTTTATGAAATATTTTTGTGTATATTTTGTATCAGAGTGTAGGACCAGATTAGAATGACTTAATTATGTGTATAGTTATTTTTATATTTATGGAATTATAAGAAAAAATAAAATAAACTTAGTGTAATTTTATTGATAAGATAAAAATGTCTTCAATTATATATTGGATTTAGGAAATATGAAAAAAATAATTTGATTTATTAGCTTATTTGATAACTGTCGTCTATACTGTGTGACAGCGCCGACTAATTATAACACAAACCTACATTAAGTGAATAATATTGTAAAGATTCATTAAGTTAAGTTTAGACAATAGGAATTAAGAAACACAAAATAAATAAAAATACATATTTGTTTTTAATTTCAGTTTTATAGAAAAATGGTACAATAGTATTTGAATCTTAATTATAATTACACACTAATTACAATTGATCACTAAACTTATCACTAAAAATAGTCCTAACTATAATCACACGGGTTAAATCACTGTCAAACGAACTTCACATATTGAACCTCGGAAATTTTTGACCCTCATCACATTTTTCAATGAAAGAGAAAGAGTTTTTTGATGTAAAAGAAAATTAAACCAGAACTGAGCCTAAGATTTTACAAATGATTGTACTAAATTAATACTTTAAGTTGATAAATTTTTTCAGAAACTAAAAAATCTGAATCGCTCTCTGATTTTCATTTCGTTATTGTTATCGATATCGCGTTTTGCATTCAATTTTTTATTTTTATTATCTTTTATATAAATGAACTCACTTTGTTCCTTCTTTTCTTGGTCAGAATCATTTTCTTTAGGCTTTATAATTTCTTCAAGTTTTTTTTATGGAATATGATTTGTTAGATAATTCAGGAGCGCTTCTGGTTTTTCCTTTGTCTTCAATAATTTTAACGCCAGAATTAAATTAATTATTTGAAGAGACATTAGAAGATAGTTGGTTATCGGAACCCAATTGTGTAGTGTTTACTTTGATATAATTAGTATTGTTCCTTTTTGGGAAAAGTAAAAGTAATTTTTTTGATGATTCTAATCCCATATTATTATTTTTTATGTGTTGTTTTTCAATATTAATGTCCTTCTCGCTTTTCGAGTTTTCCAAATTGTGAGTGTCAATGTTTCTGTTGTTCCAATTATCTTCCTTATGAATAATTTTTGAGTAAATATCATGAGGTCCTACAGTAAAATTCTTTCTATGCATCAATGACCTTCTCGTCGTCACTTCTGTAAATTTAACGTTATCTTTATCTTTTATTAAAAGTTTCTTCATGAAAGGTTTTCTGTGTTTCTCCATATTAGTTGTTTGCCTTTCAGTTTTCATCGTTGAATTTAAGTTGATCAGAAAATTATCTTCCCTGTTAGGTTTTTTTGGAAACAAACTTATATTTTGTCTTCCGTTGATGGCGTATGGTAAAAGATTCGACGTTTCTGAAACATCACTTTGAATAGTATCATCTTCCAAAACTTTAACTATAACGTTAACTATAAAACTTTTAGCTTTAGTTACGTTTATAGTAATAACTGCGATAAATAGTACCTAAAACAAAAAATATATATAATTGATTCTTTTGACATTCTTGACAATTATACACATAATGTTTTTTTAGAACATTATAGCAAATTCTATAAATAATACAATAAATGAAATATATATTTATACACAACCTACCCAAATTAACTCTATTTTCTAATACAAAAGAGATCTTGATTTTTTAAATACCAGGGAAGCTCACTCGAAAAACACTCAGCGACAATATGAATATCATTTGAATAATTGCATCTTAAATATAGAAACCTGTTAATTAGTACGTATTTACTAAATAACCACTCTTCATTAAGATTAAAATTTTTACAACTCTTCTTGGTAATGATTATTTTTATTTACCAAACCCTTAATTTACTATAGACTTTTAAGTATCTTTCCATTTATTATTTATTAATTAAATGATCCATTATTTTTTTATTAATTAAATGATGTGCTGTTATTATTGGCAATGTGATTAATAACATTCCTAAAGTCATGTGATTTGATGTGATTGAATTTAGATACACTTTTGATTTGTCCATTTATTTATTTATTTATTTATCTATTTAGCTTCACGCCATATCCCTTACGGGGTAGCCAGAGACGACGGAACGCCAAACGCTACGGTCCCTGCATACATCTTTCGCCTCGGCCACAAACATCAACCTCTTCATACATGCCCTCCCAGGGGTCCTTATGCTTTTTACGTGGCCTTCTTCCAGTATCATAGATACTGTGTTTTCGAAGGTCACTCGAGGCCTCCCCCTGTCTCTCTTACCGCTCACTTTTCTTATATAAATCTTTTTTACCATTCTTTCATCACTCATTCGTTCGACGTGCCCAAACCACCTGAGCACGTTCTTCTTCATTCTCAACCGTGACATCTTCGCTAGTACCTGCCATTCTGTGGATCAGCTAGACTGACTCCGCATATTCGGCGAAGAGATCGCATCTCCACAGCATTCATCTTTCTTACATTCTTCTTCTGTGTTACCCACGCTTGGGTGCCGTATAACAGCGTCGGTAGCTAAACTGCATTGTGTACAGCCAAACGTGCAGCTATATAAATAAATAAAATAAAAATAAAATTCCGTCTCTGCTAAACATAGTTCCCAAATATACCACTTCAATGACTTGTTCTATTATCTTACCATTCACGTTGATCTTACATTCTATTCTTTCTTCATTTCTTTCAAATATCAGAACCTTCGTCTTATCTACATTCAGGTTTAGACCATTAATTTCACACCCATCTTTCAGAGTGGTGACCAATGCCTGCAAATTGTATGCTGATGATGCAATGAGCACTGCATCATCTGCATTTAGCAAGCAATTGACCTTAAGGTCACCTACTTTCACTCCCATGTCACTGTCTATTACGCCTTGGAGACAACTATCCAAATACAAATTGAACAACCAAGCTGACATAGCGCAACCTTGCTTAACACCCTATTGGATGTCAAACCAGGGTGACATGCCAGCTCTTACTCGCACACAGGCTGAGTGATCTTTGTAAAGAGACTTTACAGCCTGTAGCAAGGGTCCGTTCACATTGTATCGGAGCAGTATCTCCCATAACTTCTTTCTCACAACCCTGTCAAACGCCTTTTCCAAATCCACAATACCACGGAAAACTTTTTGGTTTAGGGCCAAAAACTTTTCCGTGATCATGCGGAGGGAAAAGATCTGATCTATACACCCTCTTCCAGGTCTAAAACCTCCTTGGGCCTCCCACAACAGCCTTTCAGATCTCACTTGCATTCTTCTCCATAATATTTTAGCATAAACTTTACCGCCCAAGCTAATCAAACTGATAGCTCTATAGCTTGCACAGTCTATCTGTGAACCTTTGCCTTTATACAAAGGTACAATGACTGCACTTCGCCAATCATCTGGGACCTCCCCCAATTTCCAGCATAAATTGCACAAAAACCAGAAAAAGTCTAAGACGCGTGGCCCACCATATTTGATCATCTCGACAGTAACTTCATCTGCTCCCGCAACCTTACCACATTTCAAACTTCGAATCACGCTCTCTACTTCTTCTTGATTTCACCATCGGCTACATCTGGACTCAGCATTACACTGATAGTCAAGACCGAGGCGTCCTCACGTTCATACATCTCCTTGTAGAATTCCGCCCACCGCTGCAAAACGTGTGCTTGATCAGTTAAAATTTCACCGCTCTTTGAAAGCACCCCTTTCATTCTACAGGTTACCGAACAACCCCGGGAACCACTAACTTCTCGCCAGAAAAGCTTCGTGTTTTCCCGGAAGTTGTTGTTGTTGTTGTTGTCAATCTTTCATGCCTTTCTCTCTCAGAATTTTCACGCTTCATATTTATAAGTGCTTTCGTTTTGTGCTTTTGCAGCTTGTACGCTCTTTTTCTTATCTCTCTCATACTTTTATCCTTACCAGAGGCTTTATAATCCAGCCATGCTTTCTTCTTTAACTCTACAGCGTCTTTCACTTGATCATCCCACCATTCATAGCGCTTTTTACTAAAACCTCTTTTCCTCTTACCACATACTTCTGTCGCTACTTTCACCATACCATCCCAAAGTTTCTGCCAGCATACTACAAGACTTTTATTTCCAGAATCACAGCTTTCAAGCTTCTTGGAAACCCTTTCTTGATATTCCTCTCTGATCGGTGGATCTTAAAGCTTCCAGCTTCTTATGCGATAATTCGACGCCAAACTTGGACACGTCTTGCGGCTGCGCCAACCTGCAAACAGACCTCTTATTCTAGCAACGACTAGATAATGGTCCGTTCCTTGATCATCACCCCTGAATACTCGCGTGTCCATAACTTGACTTCGAATACGCTGATCCACTAGGAATAAATCAATCACACTTCTTTCTTCCGCTCGCTCCCATATGTACATGTGAATTTGTTTGTGATCAAACATCGTGTTTGCCACAAACAAAGTTTTCTCCTTAAAAATTCCAAAATAAGTTTTCCAGCCTCATTTACTCTCCTATCACCGTATTTGCCTAGCACGCTTTCGTAACCACCTCGCGTGGTTCCAATCCATCCATTCATATCTCCACATCTTGGTCATCCATCACATCTAATAATTCATTCATCTTCTGTTCCACTCCTCCTCTTACATTCCACCTAGCTATTTGTAGCTTCGTCCTCCACCTTCCGCCGTTCGGAACATGGCGTGTTGGTTGGCGGTTCCCAACGCCGCATTCGTTCATTTTATAACATAATCATATTTTAAATTTATTATTATATAATTACAACATATTAAAAAAATATATACGAAATTAAAATTAACATAAATTACAATTAAACTATAACAAAGAAAATTACAATAATATTATGACTAGAAAAAAATATTCATATCGTAACTAATTTTTTTTACTTCTGCTTTAAGTCTTTCTGAAAGCTTCAACTTGCATCAGGACTAGGACACATGTTTAAACACTTGACACATGTTTAGGCACAGACTGCGGTGGCTGCACTCGCTGAGATTTATTAATAATTAATATCAACGGATGCTGTATGAATTAGGCTATAACAGGTCCGGAATACGGATCACTTGAGCTGATACCACTTTCATTTGATATACAAGTGATCATTGGTATTGATTCAAAGTGGAAAAGATAAATAAATAAATATATACTTAATAATACTTTCCATCATTCATCGTCGTTATCCTCCATAACATGTAAACGATCCATGTGATTTGCCTTAAAACAGTAGAAACACACACAGTAGTTTACACAGATCCTATTTTTATTTGATTTACTCTAATAATGAAATATTTAAACAAGCTAAAATAGGATTTTAAAGTTAAAAATAAATTCTTTAATTTTTTACCTAAGTAAAACATATTTTGTTTCTCTTTAATTGTCCAGTGCCAGTTCCTTATCGCAAATTTTATACAATATTATTTTTGTTTCGATATTCTACAATAAAGTCTAATTTTAATTTTTCTTAAACGTTCATTACGATAGTGTTTAAAAATTGTCGAAGTTATTTCCTTATTTATATTAAATTTTTACGGGACTATATTGATTTCAATATTCTGATTTGAAGATTGTAAATGTTTCCTAAATGACTTGGGTTTCCTCTTCCGAACTATTCTCATCGGAATCTGGTTGACTCTTCGTAATGTCCTTCTCGCTTTTCGAGTTTTCCAAATTGTGAGTGTCAATATTTCTGTTGTTCGAATTATGTTCCTTATGAATAATTTTTGAGTAAACGTCCTTTCTTTCTAGGTCAGAGTTATTCTCTTTTGGCTCTATAATGTCTTCAAGTTGTTTTATGGGATGTGATTTGTTAGATACTTTAGGAGCGCTTCTGATTTTTCCTTTGTCTTCAATACTTTTAACGTTAGAATTAGAATTATTATAAGAAGAGTCATTAGAAGCTGTTTTGTTTTCATTACCAAATGGTATAGTGACTGCTTTTAAATAGTTTGTATTATTTCTTTTTGGGAAAAGTACTAATGTTTTTGACGATTCTAACCCGATATCACTGTTGTTTATGTGTTGTTTTTCAATATTAATTATATCGTGGTCAGTAATAGGCCTATCGCCTGTATTCATATTTTGGGTTTCCTCTTCCGAACTATTCTCATCGGAATCTGGATGAAACTTCGTAATGTCCTTCTCGCTTTTTGAGTTTTCCAAATTGTGAGTGTCAATGTTTCTATTGTTCGAATTATCTTCCTTATGAATAATTTTTGAGTAAACGTCCTTTCTTTCTAGGTTAGAGTTATTCCCTTTTGGCTCTATAATGTCTTCAAGTTGTTTTATGGCATGTGATTTGTTAGATACTTCAGGGGTAATTTTGATTTTTTCTTTACCTTCAGAAGAGTCATTAGAAGGTGTTTTGTTGTCAGTACCAAACTGTGGAGTGATTGCTATTATATAGTTTGTATTATTTCTTCTTGGGAAAAGTACTAATGTTTTTGATGATTCCAACTCCATATCAATGTTGTTTATGTGTTGTTTTTCAATTATATCGTGGTCATTAATAGGCCTATGGCCTTTATCCATGTTTTGGGTTTCCTCTTCCGAATTATTTTCATCGGAATCTGGATGACTCTTCGTAATCTCCTTCTCGATTTTCGAGTTTTCCAAATTGTGAGTGTCAATGTTTCTGTTGTTCCAATTATCTTCCTTATGAATAATTTTTGAGTAAATATCATGAGGTCCTACAGTAAAATTCTTTCTATGCATCAATGACCTTCTCGTCGTCACTTCTGTAAATTTAACGTTATCTTTATCTTTTATTAAAAGTTTCTTCATGAAAGGTTTTCTGTGTTTCTCCATATTAGTTGTTTGGTTGGTTCTTTCAGTTTTCATCGTTGGATTTAAGTTGATCAGAAAACTATCTTCCCTGTTAGGTATTTTTGGAAACAAACTTATATTTTGTCTTCCGTTGATGGCGTATGGTGAAAGATTCGATGTTTCTGAAACATCACTTTGAATAGTATCATCTTCCAAAACTTTAACTATAACATTAACTATAAAACTTTTAGCTTCAGTTACGTTTATAGTGATAACTGCGATAACTAGTACCTAAAACAAAAAATATATATAATTGATTCTTTTGACATTCTTGACAATTAAACGCATAATGATTTTTTAGAACATTATAGCAAATTCTATAAATAATACAATAATTGAAATATATATTTATACACAACCTACCCAAATTAACTCCATTTTCTAATACAAAACAGATCTTGATTTTTTTTATACCAGAGAACCTCACTCGAACAACACTCAGTACAATATGAATATCATTTGAATAATTGCATCTTAAATATAGTTTATAAACCTGTTAATTAGTACGTATTTACTAAATAACCATTCTTCATTAGGATTAAATTTTGTACAACACTTCTTGGTAGTGATTATATTTTTTTACCAAACCCTTAATTTACTATAGACTCATTAAGTGTCTTTCCAATTAATGATTATGATTTGATGTTTTTGTGATTATGAAGTATTATATTTTTTATTAATTAAATGCTGTGCTGTTATTATTGGCACTGTGATTAATAACATTTCTGAAGTCATGTGATTTGAAAAGTATTCAAAAATGTGCTTTCCATAAATAAAGAAAACTTACTTTTGTTCAGAACAAAATTGACAATGTACAACAATTTCACGAATATGCTCTTAGTATCTTATATTCAAATTCTATTTCTAACTCAAAGTATTTCCATTGAAGTAAGAATTTAGATCCACTTTTGATTCGTCCATTATTACATTTAAAAAGTCCGTGTAATCAGTCCGTGAGTAAGCTACCACCGGCTCGGAATACTGCTTTGCTGAGAAGAAATTTTAAAAAGTTTCATGTCATTATATCATAATATTATCCCTGCAAATAAGTCAACTGAATTCCATGAAGAATTTGTTAAATATTTAAGACGAAATTCAGGCGTTACGGATTTGTTTTTATTTCTTGTTTTTATAGTGTGTCTGACACTGTTTTTCATTTAATAAAAATACTAATTTATTTAAAAACATATCAGAGAATCACTAGCTTATATGTTATAAATAGCCTGCGCAGCTCTGTTTTCGCACGGCCCCATAATAAAATACCATAAGACAAAATACTATGAAAATAACGAAAATAAACGAGTTGAACCGTATTAATGTCTGTTAATTGTCTTTCTTTTTTAATTACAAAGACCGAGCTGAGTTTGCCTGTGAATATTGCGAAATATACATTCCACTGGAGCTTTAATAAAGGACACGTAACACAGTACAATTTACTTTGTCATAATTAGTGCTATTACGCTCCACTTTAAAAATAAGGGAGGTATCATCAACAACTATTACAATATCGCATAGACCTTTTAAGAAAACTGACGAGTCATAAATGTAAAGTAAAAATAAATAGGTACCAAGAAAAGATCCTTGCGAAACCCCTATTTTTATTTGAGGGTGAGATTTAGAGTTATTTACATCAACTGTCTGGACTCTTTGATTTAGGTAAGAGGAAATAATATCAAGCGTAACATTACGCACACCATAGTGGCCAATTTTGAATAATAATGCTTGATGGTCTACCCAATCAAGGGCTTTGGATAAAACGCAAAACACCCTGATTGCATTTTGCAACCTGTCCTAGCCGTCACACCCGCATCAGTTGTTGGTAAAACCGTATGGTTCACTATGCATGATTTTATTGCTAAAATAATTCAGTAAAACTGGATAAAATATCCCAAGTTACTTTTATTTTACCTTCTGAATTTAAGATTTTATTTCTAATATACATATAAAGACTTAGTACGCGAACATTCTTAAGTATTTTAGAGAATTTCCTAACTTTATTCAAGAACACCGGAACATGATTTCATTTCCTTACACCATATAAATAATATAACTTATTTCTTCTGCTATATATTCATATAATTGCACAATCACTAAATGTAACAAAAAAACTAAAACTTTACTATATACTCACTTAAGTCTACTTTAAGCACTTTTTAGGAAACTTTATTTTTAAAAGTGAGGATTCTACTTTTTGTTATCGGTCTGCAATAAAATTTTTGGGACCTTTTCATCATTTTCATCTCTTCATAAATATTACAGACACGACAGAACACATTGTCAATACAAGTCGCGGAAAACTAAAATGCGGCAAAGTTTCGAAAATACCTTCAACAAGTTATATGCTTTAAAGAAATTTAATACACGTACACTAGACGGAGTTACTTGTAATATCTACATGAAAGTCCAGGTTTGGTTAAAATATCCACCATTTTATTTTCACATTCATCAGTCACCAAAGTGAGATCGGTACACGCATAAAATAATATATTCAAAATTTTAAAATTTTAAATATCTTTATTGAAGTAGGAATATACAAGCACTTTTGAATCGTCAATTATTACAATAAAAAAAAGGTCAGTGTAGTGAGCTCTGAGTAAGCTACCACCAGCTCCGAATGCTGCTCTGTTGAGAAGAGCGGGATTCATTGCAGGATAGTTCAATAATTCGCTCGACTCAGAGCGCCACTACGTCTGATCGAAAATTTAAAAGTTCATCATTAAAAGCTAAGATAGGTTATAGAACAAATTAACAATGTGTAATTTTATATATTTTAAGAAACAGTTCCACTTCCGATTCCTTGCTGCCTAAGCCTTGCATATTGTAAAGGACAATATTAAACAAATCCTAAGCGATTTGTCTTGTTTTTTAGTTTAAAATGGACTGATTATTATATGTGAATTATTATATATATTATTTTGATAAAATCTATTCTTGCTTATATTCTGAATAAAGTAGTTTTTTAAATTAAATGCTACGAAAGTAGCAATTTTTTTTAATACAGAGCCGGATACATTGCATTGTTTATCATCCTAAAACTATTATAAATAAATTTAATTTATATTAAAATAAATCAATACGTCGCTATGACGGTGTATCAAAATATACAACGTCAAATTTAGATTGTAAATATATTGTTTTTTGTTTTGGTCCGAGTAAGTGAACGAGTGTTTAAATGCGCACATTACATGTGTCAATAGTACTGGTAAATGGTTTCAGGTGAACATATTTTACATACATTATTTTATTAATAGTTTAAAAAATACCCAAGGCTTTGACTTAACTGGTCAGAAAAAACAGTCATTATTATAAATTATTTATTATGAAACGTCTTAATATAAACAATAAATCAATAATAAAATGAAAATGTCACAGCAAAAATACGTTGACAACCCTAAATTAATACTTATAATATTAATACAAAGCAGTTCAGCTAATTTCATCATTCTCTATTAATAACCATTGTTTTTTGTATGATACGAGTGATAATAAACTCCTCTAGTAAAATGTCGATTAATGAAAACTACCGGGCACTACACATACCCTTCAGATCAGTGAGTAGAAAGTGACTCAAAAATGTAAAGCCCTTGGTACCATTAGATCGTCAGGTAGAGTATGAAAATAAGTTATAGCAAAACAGAGTTCGTGAAGCACGTCGTTGCTGGTATTAAAATTATCGGATTTCAAAGTTTATAAATTACTATTTATGTTATGTACATATAATTTTATGGAATTAGAATAAAGATAATTAGCTTTTGAACTAGTTGGTGTTTCTCTTTATAGGATTAAATCCTAGAATATTTCTCCAATTTATTATAAATACTCGGGGTCCCTGGAAAGGAAACGGTTTAGAAACTAATGTCAACTGAACAGCTTAGAAGTAATAAAATGTCTGGATATTTCATCGAATTGTATTTGACTAGAAAACCTAAATTAGGTGAGTAATTATTAATTTTATTAGATAGCTTTGTGGGGTTTAATAAGTACATCATATATAGAAATATTGTTTTTTAGTTTCTTTTTTATTAAAAAAACATACAATACTATTTAAGTCTCAATTATAAAAAATAAGTACATATTAATTATAACTTATCACTAAATTCCGAAATTGTCTTACCTATAATCACACGGATAAAATCACTGTCAAGTTAAATGCAAATATTTAATTATGGCAATTTAGGATCCTCGACACATTTTTCCATATAAACCAATATCTTATACCAAAGTTTTTTTTATATAAAATAATTTTCTATAAGTGACTATAACTAAATATATACTTTATCTTAATTTATTTTTCCTGAAACTAAAAAATCTGAATCGCTCACTGATTGTTATTTCGTGATGGTTATCGACATCACGTGTGGCATTCGACCTTCTTTTTTTATTGACTTCTTTTTTATAAATAAATTCATTTTGATCCTTCCTTTCTTGGTCAGAGTCTTTTTTTTTAGGCTCTATAATTTCTTCAAGTTTCTCTATGGAATGTGATTTATTAGATACTTTAGGAGCGCTTCTGATTTTTCCTTTGTCTTCAATAATTTTAACGTTAGAATTAGAATTATTATGAGAAGAGTCATTAGAAGCTGTTTTGTTGTCAGTACCAAATGGTATAGTGACTGCTTTTAAATAGTTTGTATTATTTCTTTTTGGAAAAAGTACTAATGTTTTTGACGATTCTAACCCGATATCACTGTTGTTTATGTGTTGTTTTTCAATATTAATTATATCATGGTCATTAATAGGCCTATCGCCTGTTTTCATATTTTGGATTTCCTCTTCCGAACTATTCTCATCGGAATCTGGTTGACTCTTCGTAATGTCCTTCTCGCTTTTCGAGTTTTCCAAATTGTGAGTGTGAATGTTTCTGTTGTTCGAATTATCTTCCTTATGAATAATTTTTGAGTAAACGTCCTTTCTTTCTAGGTCAGAGTTATTCTCTTTTGGCTCTATAATGTCTTCAAGTTGTTTTATGGGATGTGATTTGTTAGATACTTTAAGAGCGCTTCTGATTTTTCCTTTGTCTTCAATAATTTTAACGTTAGAATTAGAATTATTATAAGAAGAGTCATTAGAAGGTGTTTTGTTGTCATTACCAAATGGTATAGTGACAGCTTTTAAATAGTTTGTATTATTTCTTTTTGGGAAAAGTACTAATGTTTTTGACGATTCTAACCCGATATCACTGTTGTTTATGTGTTGTTTTTCAATATTATATATATCGTGGTCATTAATAGGCCTATAGCCTGTATTCATATTTTGGGTTTCCTCTTCCGAACTATTCTCATCGGAATCTGGATGAAACTTCATAATGTCTTTCTTGCTTTTTGAGTTTTCCAAATTGTGAGTGTCAATGTTTCTGTTGTTCGAATTATCATCCTTATGAATAATTTTTGAGTAAACGCCCTTTCTTTCTAGGTCAGAGTTATTCTCTTTTGGCTCTATAATGTCTTCAAGTTGTTTTATGGGATGTGATTTGTTAGATACTTCCGGAGCATTTCTGATTTTTCCTTTGTCTTCAATAATTTTAACGCTAGAATTAAAATGATTATGTGAAGAGATATTAGAAGATGGTTGGTTATCGGAACCCAATTGTGTAGTGTTTACTTTGATATAATTGGTATTGTTCCTTATTGGGAAAAATAAAAGTAATGTTTTTGATGATTCTAACCCCATATCATTATTTTTTATGTGTTGTTTTTCAGTATTCATTAAGTCATGATCTTCAATAGATATAACGCCTGCATTAAAATTTTGAGTTTCCTTTTCCGAACTGTTCTCTTTGGAATCTGGATGAAACTTCGTAATGTCCTTCTCGCTTTTCAAGTTTTCCAAATTGTGAGTGTCAATGTTTCTGTTGTTCGAATTATCTTCCTTATGAATAATTTTTGAGTAAACGTCCTTTCTTTCTAGGACAGAGCTATTCTCTTTTGGCTCTTTAATTTCTTCAAGTTGTTTTATGGGATGTGATTTGTTAGATACTTTAGGAGCGCTTCTGATTTTTCCTTTGTCTTTAATAATTTTAACGTTAGAATTAGAATTATTATGAGAAGAGTCATTAGAAGCTGTTTTGTTATCAGTACCAAATGGTATAGTGACTGCTTTTAAATAGTTTGTATTATTTCTTTTTGGGAAAAGTACTAATGTTTTTGACGATTCTAACCCGATATCACTGTTGTTTATGTGTTGTTTTTCAATATTAATTATATCGTGGTCATTAATAGGCCTATAGCCTGTATTCATATTTTGGGTTTCCTCTTCCGAACTATTCTCATGGGAATCTGGTTGACTCTTCGTAATGTCCTTCTCGCTTTTCGAGTTTTCCAAATTGTGAGTGTCCATATTTGTGCTGTCCCTATCATCTTTCTTATGAATCGTTTTTGAGTAAACATCATGAGGTCTTCCAGTAAAATTCTTTCTATGCATCAATGATCTTCTCGTCGTAACCTCTGTTGTAACTTTAACGTTATCTTTATCTTTTATTAAAAGTTTCTTCATGAAAGGTTTTCTGTACTTCTCCGTATTAGTTGTTTGCCTTTCAGTTTTCATCGTTGGATTTAAATTGATCACGAAACTATTTTCCCTGTGAGGCATTTTTGAAAATAAACTTATACTTCGTCTTCTGTTAGTCGCATATGGTGAAAGATTCGATGTTTTTGTAACATCACTTTGAATAATATCTTCTTCTAAGACTTTATCTCTAAAATTTTTAGCTTCAGTTACGTGTATAGTAATAACTGCGATAACTAGTACCTAAAACAAAACAAAATTTATTATAATTGTTTCTTTTGATATTCTTGACAATTATACCCATAATGAGAATAATTTTTGAGAAAAGTATATCAATCTCTTAAAAAAAAATAACGGAAATATATATTTATATACAACTTACCCAAATTAACTCCATTTTCAGAAACAAAAGAGATTTTTTTTTTTAATATCAGAGAACCTGACTCGAATAACACCCAGTTACAATATGAATATCATATGAATAATTGCAACTTATATATAAAAACCTGTTAATTAGTACGCATTTACTAAATATCCCCTCTTCATTAGGATTAACTCTAACTTCTTGGAAGTGATTGTATTTATACAAAACCCTTAATTTACTAAGGACTCATTAAGCGTCTTTTTGGTTAATGATTTTAAATAATACTATATTTATAGAAGTAATTAGATGATATGCTATTATTAAATTTGATTGTCAAAAATTCTGTTGTTATATGATTTGGATTGCATACAAGAGTTTGCTTTTAATAAATATAAAATAAGCTGACGGGCGCTGATCATAGAATCTTGAGAAAGTACAATAATTTACCCAATATCCTGTCAGTATGTAATGCTGTAACATTAATAAACAATAGTTTTGTCATAAAAATGTTACAATTGGTCAACAAGGTAGTCAATTTAAGGTTAATAATTTTCTGTTTCAGATAAATTTTAAATAGTATTTTTTTCTATTAAATAGATAAATAAGACTTAGACGGGTGGGCTCTATAATCTCAGCCTAAATACAGTTGACAACCCAGAATTAATAGTTACTTGCAATATTAGTAACACAAAATTTCATGTATCTGATAAAAACATTTTTTTTATTGTTTTCTACTTATATATATATATATATATATAAGTAGAAAACAATAAAAAAAAATGTTATGTTATATGTAATATATATATATATATATATATATATAATAAACTCCACTAGCAAAAAGCTGATTACCAGATAACACCAGGAATTACACATCGTATAGATCAGTGAGTAAAAAGTTATCTAAAAATGTACAGACTTAATATCATTACATCTTTTGATAGAAAATCGTAGAACAGAGTATCGATTTCCATAAGCACTTATTCCCAGGAATTGGATGTGAACATATAATGTGGAGACCACGTCAAATGTCTCATATACCTTGCAGGGACTGTTGATCCCCAACGTTTGTTTTGCAGTGTTTGTAGATAAACAAAAATGAAGCTGAACATTCCCATTTGCATGAGTAATCCTTTATTATATAAAGGCTATTAGATAATTGTTGTTGATTTTATATAGCCAAATTTCACATTTGTATTTCAAAATGAAATTATTAAAATTTCGGATCACAAAGGTTATAAATTACTATATTATATATAAGTGCTATTGTATAAATAAGGATTATGTGTACCAAATTTAGTTAAAGTTTCGTTTAATTTCATATTACATTGGATTTAATGTCAGTATTGCAATTTAAAGTAAAAAAAGAAATATTGCAGGAAATATGACAACTTTCATGACTGTGGAATCTATTCTGAGATTCATATCTATTATGAAACGTAATAAAATATTAATTAATTGTTATGCAAAAATAATAATGTCCTAGAAGCTTATGCAGCACTATGCTATTTACCTACACTATAATTGAGTTTTAAAATAGTTTAAGGTAGGACTTTTTGTTAAAGAGCTCCGAATTCTAATTTACAAACACCAATATACCATAAAAAAATAGATTCTTTCAGATATTAAACCTATCTGGTACCTACCATTAAACAGAACTAAAATGTTTAAAAATAATTACTCTTGTGTAGATTAAGATTTTCAAGAACAAAGCAAAGAAAAATTTACAGTTAAATATTTTTACCACCAATCATAAAATCAAAAATGTATTTAAAAAAAAAAATAATATTTAGATATGAAGAAATGTTATTGTTTTTTTTTCTTATTATCAATACGTTAGTGATGTAATTGCATTTGCATATTTTTTGATATTTGCATTCACAAAATTCAAGTTGATGTTTTGCGAATATCAGAAAAAAAGAATTTGAAGACAATATAATAGTAGATACACAAAAACAAAATCCATTCTTTCTTATGTTTTTGGTACAAGATGTCTATTGATACAGGGGGTATTAGTTCCAACATTATTGTATTGAACTTGGGTATGGTAGAAGAGGGATGAAAATAAGATAAATGCTGTTGAAAAGAGAGCTATAAGGAGAACGATAGGTGTGAAATTAAGTAATAAGATAAGAAATAGAGAAATAAGAGAACGTTGTGATGTAAAAGACGATGTAATGACTGAGACTGAGAAAGAAATGGTTATGGTTTGCCCATGTAGAAGGGATGAATGAAACGAGATCGAAAAGTCGAATATGAATATAAGGCATGTGAAGATGAAGAGGTCTGAATAGAAAGACCTAGTTCAACATTTCTCGATCATATTGAGGATGTTTTGAAAGGAAAATACATAAGACTAGTACATAAGGCTAGTAAATAAGTGAAATACATAAGGGGAGTATATAAGGGAAGAATAGAGGGGAAGTTCATAAGGCTAGTATGTACTGAGACGGATGAGCAACGGGGCACCAACTCGGATTGTTTCACCTTAAAACTTGTTCGCTTCGACTTAGTAGAAAGTCAGTCATGTATGTAGGGATATCAAAAATGAACAATGGATTGAACCGGCTATTCATATTTTTATATGCCGTTTGCAAAAAAAGTCAATAACAATACAATATTTACAACAGTGCTCCACTTTACGACCAAATATGTATAGTACGCTATTACCTGAAGAACTGAATACTTTAGGTACAATAACTTCTTGCTATTACTATAACAATAATATTAGAAAAAGGAAAATTCCAGCAACGGCATATTGTAATAAAATTATGTCTGCATAAGTACCTCCTGAATTAACCAATTTTCCAAACGCTGTTTCTCAACGTATTCGTTCGATTTTAAGTCGAATAGCACCGTTTTTAAGAAACATATTATACTTAATAATATTTTCATTCAAAAATGGTGTAAAGGGGAGATCATTTTATTTGCAGAGGATTTTGTGGAAATAGCTGAACCATTACTACTAAGTCACGTTAAGTTGGTTTATTTTGGTAGTGGAAAGTCTCGCAATCATTTCACTTTCTAAAGAATTCGACCTTAAAAAATTTTCAAAAGTTTGAAGGGCGTTGTCAGATTTAACCGCTAAAAATTAAAATTTAATATTAGCTTATTATAAATGGTAAACTGTGGCTTGCTACTAAAATGTATAAAGATCATTAGTATTATAACCATAAAAAATCGGGTATAAAATAAAATGTTTTAATATTATTAACATTTTTAATATGACTAATAAAGTAAAAGTAATAGCTTAAATAGTAACTTCCATATTAATTAACTTAATCCAATCACATGGACAACCAGGCACTGTTAAGAAAGAATAAACTAATTAATTAAACTAAACTTTTCGATCATGTTACAACATCTAAATCGCTATCAGTAGTCATTTTTTCATCATTAATAGTAATAGGTAGAGACGATGTATCCTTTTGTTTCACACCCTTAATAAATATAAATTCATTTCGATCTGCGTTTTCTTGATTAGAGAAATCAGGCTCTGATTTAATCGATTCCTTAAGTATAATTGTGTTTTTCTCCTTAACTTCATTGTTATCGTCATGATTTTGATTTACTACATCCGATAATTTGTTTTCAGTAACAGGTTTGTTTTCTTGTGCTTTTTCGAATATTTTTTGTTCAGGGTATCTTTTTGAGTATTTTGTATTATTTATTTTTGGGAAAAGTAATATTGTATTTAATTTTTGTGAACCAGCTGCAATATAGCCATTTTTCTTCTCTGATTCTTCAAATTCGTCTGAATCATTTTCATTTATCGTCGTATCAACGTTTTTGAAATTTATGAATCTATCTTCTGCACTGTCTCCTTCGTTACTTATTTTAGGTTTTCTTAAATTGTTATTGTTAATTTTTCTATTGCCATTCCAATTGCGTGTTTCACGAATTGACGCTACGTAAACATCGTGAGGTTTTACAGTGAACCTCCTTTTTTGCATCAATGCTCTTCTCGTCGTAATTTCCACGGGTATTTTGGAAGTACCTTCATAATTAACATATTTAATTGGTAGTTTCTTCATTAAGCGCTGTCTGTATTTTGCCGATATCATTAGACTTTCAGTTTTTATCGTTGGCTTTAGGTTGATAACAAACTTCTTTCTCTTATCGGGCATGTTTGGGAAAAAACTGCTAGTCGGTTTTCTGATGATATATGATGAAGGGGTATCTTTTGAATAAATGCTCTTGTTAACATCTTTTTCCGAGACATTATCTACAATACTTTTAGCACTGCTTATATTTATTGTAGCAACTACAGTCAAAAATACCTGGAAAATAAAATATAAAAATTATTTTTTCTATATAATGTTAATAAATATGCGGAACCAATACCATTTTTATTACTGTCAATCAAAAAATATACACTTTAAAGACAACTTACCCAAAGTAACTCCATTTTTATTAGAAAGCAGTTGTTGATTTTAATAGCAGAGAACCTCTCTCGGATAACACTAGATTGTGATTTAAACATAATTGAATAATTGCAACTTAAATATAGAAAAATTTAATGACTTACAGTATTCATTAAGTACTTACTCCTCATTAACAAAGTATTATCTTTAAGTTAATAAAAAATCCTTTGTTAATTTAATACGTCATTAGATATTCTATTAAAGACATTAAAAAGATTACTTTCTATTATAATAGTTAAATAATAACCATTAACGTTAAGTTAATGGTATACATTTCGATTACCTTATATCTGCTAAAGCTAAAAATTAACAAAATCATGGATTCTTGAATTATAGAAAAAATATTACATTAATTTTTATTTAAATAAAAATAATTTATTATTATATTTTGTTTTAAACGATTTTTTTTGAACGAAAAATATATTGTGTTAATTTTGTTCCATTTTGTTTCCATGCGGAAGATAAGTTTAAATGAGAACATATGTATATATTATAGGGTCACGGTGTCATGTCCGGTGTGATAACAGAGCGAGGACAATGACCTGCATTGATACGAAATAATAGACCTTAAAACGGACGGCAATAAATTTAATATTATAATACTTGATTAAAAAACTTCATATCAAAAGACTAGATACTTCAAAATATGGTAAATGATGAACGGTGTTCCTGAAGTCGGGTATCGTACAACAAAAAATATACCCCTCCCTCGGGTCGTCTGGATGCCAGGTCAGCCAGCGGAACTCTGAGTTTCCTCTGCAGATATCTTCACAGAAATACAGCTCTTTAGCCTCATCGGGTGTGTAAAATGGATTATTGATACCAATATACGCAATACCACGCTTAGTTTTAGGCTCGTACACAACTTTATAAAAATACTGCGGTATCGGGATTACAGGGTTGTTATTGAGATCTGTGTGTAAGTATAGATCTACTCTGTAACCCACATGGTTCAAAAGTTGCGTCACCCCGTAAGTACCGGTGTATATTGTTGTATCGTAACCCGTGCGGTGGATGTGGTCTCTGAGATCAACCTCTAGTGTGTTCCAGTTGCCACCATTGAAATCTTTCCATTGCGGGGCACAATTAATATAATGAAAGGTGGCGCGTTCACTAAAAGCGAAAACGAAATCAGTTTTTGCTGCTAAATGTCCCCTAGACAACTCTTGGGTTGGTGATACGTAATTTTTGACTATAGGACCAACCAATTGTGCTATAGCTGCCTCCTGACCCTTAGGTGAGAACAGGTGATTTATTGAAAACCCATAATTACCGTCATCTATAAAAAAAGGACGCTCCACTCTCGTTTGATACACAGCATTGTATGGTTTTTGGGTGTATTTCGAATATATCACATTTAAATTGTTATAATTGAAACATGTTTCGTAAACAGGATAGAAGTTATTTTGAACTCTGTATCCAACTTCGACAATCTGATTACCATCAAAGCAAGTTCTATTAGCTCTTTCGCTGATATAATTTGGGGGGTACGGACATTGGAAGAGTGTGAATCTGGCTGGAGCTTGTAACCACTCATCATTCTTAAAATTATCACCTCCTTCACATATTATATTTGATGTTAAGACTTGTTGAGTGGCGCTAGGATGTATAATATTCCCAGATCCTTCACAGCTCAGAATAAGTTTATCTCCTTTATTTAAATCCACGTTTCCATTGTCATCATTGGGTTCTAATAATCGTCCGTTTCTTATTATTATGGGTAGTGGTTCACCAAAATGTGCTCGAGTGTTAAGACGACACTTAGGTTGTTGCTGAAGATTTAACGCGCAAAGTATTATTAAGTAAATTCTACTGAACATAATTGCATTTTAATTTTTTATTGGTTGTTTTTATAAACTAAGAATTTATGCATTTAAATATTATTTGTTAATTTTGTTTGTAAAATTTTTGATACATTTTGACAAGTATTTTTTTTTAATATCAAAGTCAAAACACTTTGATTATTCATACTGTAGATTAAAATAGGTTATTAAGTTTTAGATTATCTCTCAGACCTCAAAAACACATATATTTACCTAAATCTATTTGTTTATCTTTTATTAAGAACAGCTTTATTACAAGAAAAATATTTTATCTAATGAAGATTTTCGTGTGAAGAATATGTAACATATAGAAATAAATACATATATAAAAAATATACATATTATTGATATATATAAAAAAATTGTCGTACAGAAAAAAAAATCTAATTTGGTAAAACATGCCAAGGGAGACCTGAGTGCTGGGATAGCACAATGGGATAATATCAAATCGAAGTTATGGATATTTTTGAGTTTATAATATTAAAATAAAATTAAACAATAAATGATTAAGGATTTAATTGAAGTCAGAAATAATTAGTCAAATGGGAATGCCACATTTAGGTCCAAGAGAGCCCAAGAAATTCATTCTACAAAAAAACATCTAATATAATTTATATATTGAAATCTGCCATGATGCGATACAAGTCTATAATAAAAAATAAAAGTAGGTAATGCAATATGGTAACAATTTAAAAGAACTGAATTCACTTTGCTTTGTTGCCAGTTACTTTGTTAAAAATTAAATAGAAGTGTGCAAAAGGTTTACTTATGTATTTATATTTACTTGAACCGTGCATTTTTGTAAGAAGATATTCATTGCCTTATAATAAACTATTCAAATGTAATAGTAAAGAAATATAATAAAAATATGTTAAAGAATGACGACGTAGATCGATTGACCGTTATATTTTGTATATGTAATGGCAACACTAAAAGAAACTTGACAGTTAACATTACTGCTAGACGTTATTGTAAATCAATATTATCTTTAGATCATTTTTTTGTTTGCCTTTGAATCGTAGTGATTTGTCATCTTTGGTTCCAATTTTCTATTTGAACGAAGCGAGCGGAGTGCTCTATGTGAGACTTTTTGCATCCAATGTCGGGGGTTGTTATGAAAACGGCTTTACCGATCTTCTTGAAATTTTGCACATTTATAGCGATGGTTATTGCGATGGTTAATAAAAAAAAGTGAAAAAAAACTCATATCGTTGAGAAATAATCATCAAAAAATTACAGTCCCATAGACTTCAATGTAAAAAAAATTCGCTATGTGATATTTGATTATTCTATATTTTTCGTCTGTCGGTTTCTGCTTTGAACGCTGAATTGAAGATGGGTTACTCGCTTCCCTCAATTCGCCAAACTCTACCAAGATTTTGCGAGCGCAGCTAGTCAAAATCGAGGTCCAGTTCGCGTCCCTAATTAATTAGAGCGAGAATTGCAAGCAACCATATTAGTCGCAAAGTATATTATGTGTATGTACACATGTAAGTATATTATGTGTATGTACACATAATATACTTTGTACATACTTTGTACATAATTAGAAATAAAGACAGGTCGTGAAACGATAAAGCAAATTTTTCTGTCGTCGTACTGTTGATTGTTGTGCCCAGCAGCGGCGTTAGGGGTACTGACACCCCGGGCAAAGATATTTAAGCGCCCACTTAAGGAAATCATTTCGAGTATTTATTTTTTGCTGAACCAAATCATCTGACAGCTGAACATAGTTGTGAATACGGCACATAGAGCACAGTATTGAGGGTATACAGCCCGGAAGGCAGAAGGCCGAGGACCCAGACCTCAGCGCCCCCCAATTTTTGGGGCGGGCACGACATCAATCTATTATTTTACCTCCTGTTTTTTATGATGTCTTAGTAGTGCATGAAGATACTTATCATGAATTAAATGTTGACTAGTTACCTAATGTTTTATTTTCAGCCATCTTAGATTTTAGGACGTACATTATCTATAATTATGTGGTGTAGGAAGAGTCAGCAATCACTATTTTACTCTTTATAGGTAACTTTTTAATAAAATAAAGAATCCATAAAAACTTGGAAACCCCAGGTCTTTTAAACATATTTTTAACAATGTATTAAGGGTACGCATACATTAATTTTCATACGTAGGCGCTCTGGATCTAAAAACCTATGGAGGTCTGGCATTCTCCTTTATGAGTCAAATGGAAATTACTATGCACACTTTTACAAACAAAAGAACATCACAAAATCATTGCTTAGACTACATATAAAGACAAGTAGTTCCCAACGACTCCGTCCTTGTATGACAGAACGGATTTTAGAACAGGCTCAGAATATATTTCGAGCTAGTCATCGAAATTGGAAAAAAAAATAGATATATATATATAATAATAATAATACATGTAATAATTATTAAATGCCAAATATATATTTTAACGTACTAGTAGTTTTATAGATTAGTGCGTGCAAAATAAACAAACATGCCCTTTAGGTTACCATTACCCAAACAAGGCTAACGATATAATCACGTAATCAGGAGACCACTTAAAAGTTTAGGTATCTATGTACATACATATATACATACATACTAACATACATACATCGGTATTAGTAGACCTTAACACGATATATCCACTTATAATCAATTATCCGACTTCTTATTGGTAAAAAACTTACTACTCATAATGTTTAGTTTTTATAATTTTTGGATTTTTTCAAAGTGACCTCTCTGTCTTTAATTTGTGTATCAATTTGAGATTGGAATGAAAACACTAAATTATTTCAATTCTGATCATAATATAAAATGCATACACATTTTTAATATTTGTAAATAGTAGGAAATTTGTACGATTTTTTTTTCAATACTCACAACATTTCAAGGAAACGAAATGATTGTTAGAAGGTCGTTATAAAAATAACTGTTTAACAAATTTAACATTCACAATCTATTCTAAGAAAACTTTACTTTAAATTTAACTTTTATTGTCATGTCCCCTCTGTGGCCCCCAGATAAGATATCATCAAAATTTTGACAATACCAGTGTAGTTTTATTTTCATTTTTATTAATAACCAATCAGAAAAGTAAAATACTTTGTGAAGTAACCAGTCACTAAATTAAAGATAAAATACGCCTTACTTTTTGGCGTCCAACAAACATAATGACAAATATATTACATATATTAATATAATAGCAATGACTAATCCTTGCTTCATTGGACCAAAAAAAATGATAGAATAAATTTACAATTACAGTTATAATTCGTAATGATAGCTTCAATATATTTTTTCATAAAAAATTTGCTATAAAAATTTTCTAAGCACACAATTTCGTCAAATTCCATCCATCCATCCAATATTATATGCACATAAAAAAAACTATTTAATCTAACACTATTTTATATTAATTGTTATATAAAATTATAAAATAAAACACTTAAAACAATAAATATAAAAATAATCTATACATTACCTCTGATTGCGACCATTTAAAAATGTTACTCGTTCACTTCAATCCGTTTGGTCGAGTTGAAAACACGACAATACAATAATACAATATATATATATAAATATAAATAAAGAGTGTCATGTGTTTGTTTGTATCATGATTCGATTGGTGAGTTGTTATTAATACTTTGTTCAGGACTTACAACTTTGTTAGATACTTACTTTGATTGATTTAAAATTATTACTTTGACAAAATAATATCAAATTATTTAATATTATATATGTACAATATTATTTATATCAAATTAAAAAGTTTATTTCTTTTGTGTTTGATTTCAAGTAGGAAATATAAATAAAGGGATTAAATCTTAAATTGGTGAGTCAGTTTGGTATAATTAAGTAGTTTAGTCAATGCCCCACTTAAGTTCTAAATAAAGAATGGGCATCCGTTGTTTTTGGTTGATTATTTGGATTTTGAACTACTTTAACTATATATATATTATTTGAGCTCAAAAATATTGATATTAATAATAATTATATCTTATATATTTAATAAGTTGACTCATTTGTAATGTTGATATTATAACATATAACATTGTTAAATTTGATTTAATAACAACTGTTGAGTTTGTGGTCTCAGAGCATTCCGAGTTACTTACTGACTGACTAAACTCACCTTAATGTAATAATTGATTCAAAAGTGTGTAAATATATGAAGATAATTTGAATTTAAAATTATAAATACGTGAGTTTGAATTTGAAAGTATAAATTTGAAATAATAAATACGTGTGTTTATTAAATTTAATGACTGTATCATTTTTTTACAGATTATATTAATATGTCTGGTATTAGCCAATATGACAATGGCGCACGTGTTACCAGCTGCGATGGAACACACAAATATAACAAATATAACAGTTTCAGAAGACTATAGAAAATATAGTTTTTTAATAACAACATATTTATAATTATATAAATAAATTGTATTGTATTGTGTTCAAAATAAACAATGAATTGTATAAAGAATGTATATATAACAATATAAGATGTTATAAATAATAATATTATATGAAATTTAGTTTTATTTATTAATAATTTCTGTGAATCAATATTGATATTGGTTTTAATATTTACAATTATATATATTTAAGAATGGATACTTAATATCATATTAATATGGGTAAAAATATTGTAACCAATGTTGGTTTTAGCTAATTGTAATTTCATTCAACTGTTATTATGGAATTGATATTGTAAAACTATTTACTGATAATGAGGAATGGACTCAAATATCTGACAGATCAAAAATAAACTAGGGGCGCCAACAGACCCGTGCCGTTTGCATATTGAGCGAAGCGAGCCCAGTGTAATGACTCATCGTTTCCATTGACTTCAATGGGATATCAGTTTTTTGACATGACATTTTTCAAAAACATTTTGATTGCAAACTTTCAAAATTTTCCGTCAAGTGGTTTTTGAGCCTATTCGTGACAAAGAATGTGAAAAAGTATCCAGTAGAACGCTCCGCTCGCTACGCTCGCTTCGCTCAATAAAAATATATATTAAAATAATGTACGTAAATGTATTCATAAAAATATGGAAAAGCCTTCAATATTTATATAAATGTATATTTACTGGCTTATTCCCTTCCGCTTCGCTGGGCACTATTAATTTGGATGTGAACTTGAGTTGCTATGATAACCTTTGTCATATTATCCGTTATCATCGTAACCGTTTCTATAGTAACCGTTGCTATAGTAACTCTAACCCCCGCATTAAGTGTATAGCTCCTACAGGTTTAAAACATGGCGAAATTAAAAAGTTGAAATCCGTTGGGATAGGAATTCCATAAAATCCGTTCCTAGTGGAAGTCTACGTCACAAAAGAAGTAACTATGTAAAATTTTATATTACTCGGACGAATAATTTCGGAGAAAAAGACAAAATGCAAAATACACATTATAAATATGAAATACTTGATGAAGTTTTTTTCTATGTATTTATTTTAAGTATTATTTTTTAACATTAGTATTATAAGGTACTTGTTACAGAAATCCTTTTACTGGAGTTTTTACTTTTAAAGATTGCTTTTAACAAAACCGCCTCTACTTATTTGGTTAAACTCCGTCGGTTTGTTTGTAATAATATTCTGTGCAATAAAGTGTATATCCATCTATATATCTTTCTATCTGTCTGTCTAAAAATATTAATTTCTCAAATATTTAATGTGTAGTTTTAGTTTTGTTACATTATTAACATTGTGATCGCTAAACATTAGCAGTTTATTTAAATGTAATTTAAACAAATTATTAATGCAATTAAATGTAAAAGTTATTAAGATATGAATAGAATTTCATATTTCGTGATTTGTTAGTAAAATTTTATTAATTAATAGAACAATTAAAACACCAAGAATGACAAGAACAAAAGTGAATACAAACCAAACGACTCATTCATGCATTTGAAACGACTCATACACGCATTTGAAACGACTCACACACGCATTTCTAACAACTCATACACTCATTGTAAACAACTCATATATAGATTTGTTTAATTTACCGTACAGTAAGGGATTTTTTCCCCAAATAAAAAGAAAACTAATATTTATTAATTAATATATTATTTTATTTTTATATATTGACGCCTTGGTGAAATCTCCTGCAATTTATTGAATAAGATCTATGGAGATTTAAAGAATAATAATAATTTCTTGTTAATAATTCTAATAGCATATTGCAATTATGATTATAATTAGTTAATTTAAACGTTTAATTAAATACCTTATATAAATGGGGTACATCTAACGCAGTTCTTAATTTTAGCACTTTCTTCAAAACGGGATAATCAGAATAAAAAGATGCTATTGTCACTCGTAAGTACTTTTTGTATTAAAATTTGAATATATTGTTGTTTTATTATATTTGTAATAGTTATATATTTTCTGTCTCTCCAGCTATGCATTTTGTTAGTGACGACAGCTCTAGAGGCCGCAAGTCATCCAAAGAATAGTCCTACAACACTATCCAATTTAAAAAAAGTTTCAAACAGTCAGCATTTATCAAAAGAAAACCAAATTATAAACAGCAGTTCTTCAAAAGATACGAAAAGCGAGATAGCAAAAGCGAATGACGTCATAATACAAAATGAACACAACCTACTTGGTGTTACAATGAGTATAGTCACAGCACTAATGGAGATGAAATCATTAACTTTATCGAATCTAAGTTGGGAGGTTATATCTGCATTGTTTGGAGCGGCCATGTCTGTCATTTTTGGACCCAACGCTAACATTCTGTGGCCACAGTTCGCGAACATTGCAGTTCCATTTTTGAAGTAAGTTAATTTTAAATTTAGAATCCTGGACGTGGTAACCGTTATCATTGGTCATTATTACAAGTGACAGATAACTAATCTCCAATCTTTTATTTCCAGGTTGCTGACGTTATGATGAAGGGAGCACAGATACAATAAAATATTAATATCAATGTTGGCAGCACAAATAAAAAAAAAAAATATCTTCCCTTATTTTATTGAAATTTAAATCTAATAATAAAATCATACACAAGTATCATCTGCCCGTCTCCGAGTTGAGGGCATCGGTTCTTTGAACCTTTGCATCGACCTCCAGCAGGCTTTGGCAGATGCGCTGTAAGTGTCCATGTATTCCGTACGTCCGGGGTATTCCGTAAACCAAGTCTGGATGGATGTGGGAGCGACACCTGTGTGGGCGACCCCTGGGGGATTGATTGTGGGTCGGACTGTGGGGGGGTTTTCGGTAAAGTGTGTAGGGTCCTTATAACAGCGGAGCATTCCCAATCTGTTACTCTCCATGGGTATCGGTGCGCTGGACTGTGACGCCGCCATTATTGTACGGTAATCTGATACTGGAAATGCTGTGGAAATTGTATTAATTTATTTATATAAAAGTCTTAGACTTTACAAGCTAACTCAGCAAATTTCATTAAAATTCGTTTCGTTTTGTCATATTATATCCTAAACGAATTTGTGTTTTACTATAATGAGAAAATTTTCCCAAACAAAAATCTCCTTTAAAATCCGTCTTGTATTTTAGTAGTATTTCTAATTAGATCGTGAGCCCGTTTTCTACCACCGTGGCCGTTTAAAAAACTAAAAATTGGGAAATTATATTTTACTCTATCCTAAAAGCAATATTAAACTAGCATTGATTATACCATAAACTATGTTTTAGGATTCAAAAAAAATGAATACCGCTATACAAAGCACCGTTTCAATTTAGATTACCTTTCTTTAATTTCATTTAATAAATATAAGTTCATTATTTTTTTTTATTTTGTTTACACTCGAAAATTTGACATTTTACCGGAATAAAAACTATAAATTAAAAAAAAAGAGTTTAGATATCCGAACCAGAATCAATTAAAATTTTCAAATTAATTGCTAGATTTGTCTTTGATATTATTTAATTATTTGATAATATTAATGAATAAATCTTTTAGCACTTACATCTCTTCTTAAAGGTCGCTTGATACATAGTTATCATTTTGCTGTCTAGATCATCGCATGGATGATCCAATATGTCATTTGTTACGTCCACCATCTAAATATATTTGGGAAACTAATTGAACATTCTTGGGAAACAAGACAATAACAAGACCCTAAAATAAAATTATAATTAATACACAACACCTGCTTCCTCAATAGTTCATAATCGTGGCACAACTTATCCTCTTTTTCCAAGAGTTGCTTGTATTGTTCCACCCGCGGCGAGTAGGAGTGAGCATCGCAGTGGCAATATGGCGCCACTGGAGCCGGACGGATGGTCGGCGCTGCGTCCGGAATTGGTGGTTCGCATGGTCTAATTGTGAAGAGTTTGTTATTAAAATATATTGATTACATTTTTATGATGGATATAAAACAACTCATTGTTGAACTTAAACATCAATTAAATGTAATTGATCAAAAAAGTAATAAAAAGCAACTGATGAAATAGGCTTTGTGTATTTATTTATTTATATCTTTTCCACTTTGAATACAAGTGATGACTTGTGTACGTCAACTAGGAGAGTCAGAAGGGCTTATTTTAATATCAAACTTATCGAAATAAGCGCTTCTGTAAAGACACTCTCCAAGTTGAAATAAGGCTGCGAGGGTTCCAAACGTCCCTGCTCTGAGAAGATCCACACTACAAACTGTTTTTATTGTAATCGCAAAAAAAATCGTTACAAACGTCAATATTAGTAAGCAATGTACAAACAACTACAATCATCGCAATCAATCCGATAAGCCTAATGATTAGTTAAACGAACTAAAGTATTAGAATTGTTTGATTGTATCGAAAATAACATATATTAATTATATCAAATGTTAAACATATTATCATATTGCAACTGTTTCACAAAGTAAGCACTTTAATATAAATAGTTGATTATAAACTTACTTTCCCACGATTGGTTTTGGAAAGGGCCAATGGTAGTCACTGTGCACTGTTGTATCAAATCCCATTTTAACTATTTATGTTTACCTAAAAATAAGTTCAACAATAATGGCTGTTTTGTAATATAAAGTTATGGCAACAATGTCCGCAGTTGAACAATAAATTTCACTTGTAGAGGTTATCTCAATTTATTATGTTAATATTTTTTAAGTTTACTATCACTACTCTTGCTAATTGACACCCTACATAATTTAAGATAGCTTTTGAGGCCAAAAACTTGATTTGCAACAGAATTTCATCAATGAGGGAAGATAAAAACATTTTGTCTTTTTATGTTTGTTTTTTTTTTTAACAAAAGGAAAACTTAGTTGCTAGTAAGAATTAAGAATTACTACACACTATCAATAAAATACAAATGACAGTGACATTTCAAAACTCAATAATATTTAAAAACTGGCAATTTTATAATAATTTAGATTTGGCAGCATTCATGTTTTTCTGTCATCAGTCATCAAATCAGCTGTGTATCACACACTGGGAACATGTAACATAACAAATATGCGTATTTAAATTTTCGGTGTGAAAATGTCCACTGAGACAATTGATAGAAAAACTGCTCAATGTTTATGATAAATTTGTGGTGGAAGCAACATGGCGCGCCGGAGGAGCAGCGGTATAACGAGCCTGGGCTTTAACCAGGATCAAGGTTTGTTACTTCCTAGTTCGTCAACCCAAGTTCTTTGTTCTTAGGCCAGTGATGTTAATGATATACGCAAGTTCAAAGCATGTTTAATTGTGATGACGGTCAAGTAGATGTTATTGTGAGTTGATATTAGTGATTATAATTGCGATGTAGTTGCCACGCTTCCGTGAACTGTGGTACAAAAACCCCACGTGTTGTTTATATTTTTAGTGACGCCCACATGACTCAAACTTTATATATACAAGCTATTGTTTGGCCAATGTTTTTGATTTCCACATAGATATAATAACTGGTAGAAATGTTAACATTTTAATTAATATTTCTAACAAAGCATACATGACTCATCAGTCAAGTTCAACTTTTGAACTTTTATGATCTAAGATAATAACAATAATATTTACTCTCCTACTATTTTATACAACATAAAAACAATATAATATAAACAATTATTCAATTAATTCATCAATGTTAGACCATTGTATTAAAATTAACATAACTATTTAAACAAGTTAAGGAATTCATTGATTATTTATATTATTTTTTCTTTCTTTTCTATTTTGCGTTTTAAATATAAGCTAAACGTTTAGTTTATATACCCTTTATTGAATATATTTTAAATGATATATAATATAATGAGATGTATTTCATACCAAAAATCTTGGATAACTTTGATTCAGATACAAAAATGTGTATAAGTATTTATTGAATAAAATATATTAGTTATTTGTTAAAATTAGGATTAATTAATATATAAAAACCTAAAATAACTAATTTACATATAAATAACAGACAAAAGTGTTTCTCCGTGAATTGAAATTATTTTTCTTATTAGTGTTGATTATTAGCTCATGATCTAAACTCACTGTTTTGTGGTCAATCTGTCCTATAAAGACAGGTTGACGAAATCAATTAAAACATATTTATTGGCACATTTTTCACCTTAGAGCAGTAATTTAAAAAAATTTTTGCTTGAAAGCTTTTAATTACTAGTAAAATACTAAAGTATTACGGCAATTGATATATTTTTTAACATTATAATACATTGTATCCCCATCTGATATATTTTTATGTGTAATATACACTTATTGTTTAAATATACTAATATTTAATATAAGGAATGATTCAAATTAGAATCTTATTTGAAAACAACATTGATACACTTGACATATATGTCTTGTTGCTTAAGTATATATATATGTATTTTATATGTGGATTGTTTCTCTCCAGGCTGCTTCACATGCTGTCTAATATCCGGCCTGCGCGTCTATAATGTTGATCCGCTGGTTGAGAAAGCACATTACAGTGAGTATGAATGCAATTTAATTTGTCTAATTTATTAATGTAGCATGTACAATTTTAACGTCTTTTATTTTAAAGGGGCTAATTAAATTGTTATATATTATAATACAGGCAAAGAGGATCTCGGCGAGGTTTCTCTATGTGAGATGGTGTTCAGGACGAACTGGCTGCTGGTTGTGAGAGCGAGGAGACCCTGCAGCTTGATGCTGTTGGACGACCAGCAGAGAGCCTTCAGAGCTGAAGTGCTATTCAAGTCCCCAATACGAGCGCTACGAGCTAGAAAGGATAAGTAAGTGAGAATTATGACATTGTGTTTATAACGTATCTGCTTTTGACATCTTATTAATAATTGGCTAGCAAGGGTTTTATTAATAATTTATATTTAGTATGTCGTTACTTGCACAAGCACAATATATAAGGTGATGTTAATCCTGTGCTTTAATGAACATGAAATATGGAAAATCAAATACATTTATTCTTATATTTTTGCCGTAATTTTCAAATGCACCTAATACCTAATTTATTATATAAATCATTTGTTAGAATGAACAATGAAACAAATGAATATTAGTTGTCAAGTGCACAAAGGTAACAGTGAAAGTATTTTGACTCAGTGACAAATGACACCCATCTATTCACTGTTCATACAATTACATATACATACATATATACACATTGTCATTTTTGTATGTATACAAGTATTACAACATTAATTGTTCTTACAACTAAATGGAGAGATGTAATATTTTGTTTGTTTTTCATTACATATTTCATTTGAATTTATGGAATTAAATTATTCTCACTGCTCAAATAATATTTCAATATTTTAAAGTATTCATTTATTCTCATTTTATACATTAATATGAAATTAGTTTATTTTATTTTACCCAAAATATATATCTTGACTATTAAGAATCAATGGAACTCTTTAATATTATTTCTTAAGACAATTTAAACCACTTTTACATTTGATTTGCATTCAGTAAAGGTCTCTTAAGAAATATTTAAATAAGTCTATAATAGGAAGTAGGAAGTGAAACGTCGTAGTAATACTAATGTTTTTTTTTTTATAAAACTCGAACAAATCGATAAGATAATAACAACCTTAACCGACTAACCTTAAAAATTTACACTATCCGTACAATGCGCTTTATACTCGCGTAACAATTTGAACACGCTAATTTTACCTTTATCATCAATGCATTAAGTGTTATTTTGGATTGACAATATTTTGTATTTCAGTGCATTACTGGTTGTAATATATTTTTATGATAACAGTACAAGTCGTTATTGAAATAGATTTTTTATTTAACATTAGATTTAGCAGTCACTGAAAACTACGAACTGATTTATTAAACTAGGGACGCCAACAGACCCTCAATTTCGACTCGCTGCGCTCGCGAAATCTGGGGTGTCGTGTCGTGTATTGAGCGAAGCGAGCCCAGTGTAATGATTCATCGTTTCCCATTGACTTCAATGGGATATCAGTTTTTTGACGATTATTCCTCAAGGACATAACATTGTTTTTACAACTATCGCCTAATGTGTCTTCTTGATTGCAAAATTTCATAATTTTCCGTCAAGTAGTTTTCGAGCCTATTCGTGACAAAGAATGTGAAAAAGTCTCGACGAGAGCGCTCTGCTCGCTTAGCTCAATTATTATAGTAGCTTTTGCCTGCGACTTCGTTCGAACTTTATAGGACGAAAAATAGTCTTGGACGCCAAATTAATTGTTATTTTTTAATCCTCTCTTAATACAATACTTTCTTTAGAATAATATATCCCTATGCTTATTTCTGTACCATTTCAAATTTGTATTAATAATATCATGATTATTTTTTTACTTTCATTGTTAATGGACTATACGCACAGATATATTATAATTTTGTAATATGTATGTTGTAATACAATAGTAAATTGCGTTATAAGTCAAACAACCGATAAGAAATGTTATTAAAATAATAACGTACGCAGGTGATAAGGAATCAAATAAATTTCAAATATCGTACACTATAACACAACTTTATAAGTTTATAGGATTTATGTCATTCATTGCATGTATTATTTGATGGATGGATGGATGTAAAAGATGTTCAAGATGAGGTTAAGTATGGATGGATGGTTGGTTGGTTGAGAAGAAGAAGACATGGATGAATGGAGTGTTATAGTATTAGTCAATATTGAGATGACGTATGACAGACACGTTAAAGAAATTGACATGTTGCGCTGACGTAAGTGAATGACGTGTATTATATTTTATTTATAAACATATTGATAACTTTTTTATTGTTTTACAGTTAGTTCTTAGTTCGTTTTGTTTATAATCAATAAAAGTATGGATATTATAAAAATTATAAAAAATAATAAAAATTTGTATATTTAATATAATTGGTATACTTAATATCCAATAAAGTATTTCTAGGATATATTTCAGTTATATTCCTTTAAAAAAATCCCATTTGGAATGTGCCATGCATGTGCATATGTATATTCAACTATTTTATTTTATTTTGTTTGTCGCGATGTTTATTTGCGCCATCGCCCAAACCCCTGAACTTATTTTTATTCAATTTTATTGATATACATTATTTGGTCCAAATTAGGATAGTTTTCATCTCATTAATAATCTTTAATTTTTTTTATTGTTAATATGAAGTTTATTATATACTAGGATCCGCCAACCGTGCGCGGCGGGTGTTGAGCTGAGTCCTTCTCCTTTCTTCTTTTCTTGATAACTTTTGAATGGCTAAACATTTTTTCAATCTGTTTTCGCTAAAACATCCGCGTTCGGCTCAAACATACATGAGAAAATTTTTAGCTAAATATCTCGTCGCATTCTGGAGACAACTAAACACAAAAAAGGTCTCCCAAACGGTTAAGAGCTTCGCTTACGCTCAGCTCAATGAAGTGTTTAACTCATTTCTAAGTCCTATAGATGGCGGTGTTCATAATACAATTTTAATAGTAAAATAGTTTATGAAGTAGCAGACAAAGTCGCTCACAATAGCTAGTATTTTATAAACGTTTTCTTCGGTGTCTCACCAACAGGACACATCGAAATATCGGCAATGGATTTTTTTATTAAAATATATTATACAACGAGGCATTTACTTACATTGTATTATTTCAATGCTAATACAAATACATAATGTTATTGTAATTCAAGTCACTACATAGCGGAATAATTTGTATTGTTAAAGTCAAATGTTAGAATTCTGTTTTCGTATTTTTCTAATAATGAACTAACATATGCATCCTTGATAAGTTTAAGGAAGATTCGAAGTTATCTATAAAAAAACAAGTAACATAAAAATATAGAAAATTAGGCTAATTTATATTAAATAAACTAATGAATTATATAAAACATTATATACAGAGTGGCCGTAGTGCTCTCGTCGTCGATCCAGGTGTTGTCACTCCCCTCACTGTCGCGGGTCGCTCTGCTCCGCACGCCCGGCGTGTCGCGACCCCTGTGCGCGATCGCGACCGACCCCAGTGCGGTGCAACTGGTCGCTGCGCCCGCGCATAGGAAAGGATCGCTGCAGATATTGGTGCGTATCGTTTAAGCTACTTACTGCTAATACTTACCAAATATATTGACGTTTGTCAAACAGTGGTCACAATAAAGAAAAACTGAGTTTGTTGTGTGGTTACTGTCAAAGCTCATTTGGATTGTAACCTTATCTTAAGTATGGTATCAAATTAAGCCTTCCTGCCACTCCAATTTGACGTACGCAAGTGATCACTGGTATTAATACAAAGTGCAAAATCTATAATGATCCATTCCACAATTCAATTTCTTCCAGGATGTGTCTCGTGCTATAAAAAACGCGTCCTCGAGCTCCCCGGCGGTAGTAAGCTGTCACCAGACGGATTTGGTCTGTATAAGTCTGTCTCCGAATGGTGGCAAGCTGGCGACGGCCTCGGAGAGAGGGACCATCATTAGACTATGGGACACTTCGACTAAGCACATGCTGCACGAATTGAGACGTGGTTCGGATTACGCTGATGTTTATTGGTAAGTATTTTTTTGCACGCTTCACCGAAGTTAATTTTATAATTTCAATAATATTTTGTAAATCAATAGATAGGTTGAAAGAGTTTTTTGCGTATCCTTCCCATGGAGTTACATTTCATAAGTGTAGTCCGGCACATGTATGGAATGAAATACTTTTTGACCTTACCGTGTTTAGTGCCTTTGAGTTCCGGGTTTTTTTAATAAAATCTTTAAGGAGTTGATTAACAATTAACGAAATTTTTAAATTTCAAATAAACTTGATGTGACTAATTTGACTTTATTTACAAATGGCCGCCAAATCAAAAATAAATAAGTAGATTGAAACTCAATAAGTGGTTGAATTCTCACTTAAGTCTGTTTATTTAGTATCAACTTCAACTGGTCGGGGTCGCTGGTGTGCTGTGTGTCCGACAAGGGCACGCTGCACGTGTGGCTCGCTAAGGGCAGCTACACACACGTGTGCGCCGCGCCCGCCTCCTCGCTGCGTGCGCTGTGCGCCTTCTGCGACGACACCAGCGCCGTGGGTGAGTCACATGCATCCATCCATTCATTCATTCATTCATTCATTCATCCATCCATCCATCCATCCATCCATCCATCCATCTATCCATCCATCCATCCATCCATCCATCTATCCATCCATCCAACCATCCATCCATCCATCTATCCCTCCAACCATCCATCCATCATCATCTCAGGACCCATAGGTGTCACTAACACGAGACAACGAACTTGTAATTCACTCATGAAAATAAAAAATACCGATCATAGCCTTATATTAGTTGTATATTATCTAATATATATTTATTACAGTCATCTGCGAGGATGGAACGTTTCACAAATTCACATTTTCTACAGAAGGAAATTATCATCGTAGCGACTTTGAATATTTCTTACAGGTCAGTATTGGAATTCTTTCTATATTTAATTTATGGCCAATTTAATTTAGTCTATGGTCTTACTATGGTCCAAGAAAGTTTGACCCTTAACTTTGTCCTCTATTAAGCTATATATAATGTCTTACTCATCTCATATCAATATAAGTATAAAATCTCGGATCTCTTTTACAGGTAGGAGAGGACGACGAGTTTTTGCATTAATATTTACAAGGGACAATATTATAAAATGTGGAGATAAAAAGTGATTTTAGATATTTTAAGATCTTAAAATTTACATAATATATTGTATTTTTGCTACAGCAGTGAATTTTTAAGGATAATATAAGTGTACAATGTAAATAGATGTTTTTTGTTTTAATCGGACAATATGATGACAAAAATCAAAGACTGCCTCAATACAAAATCCATTGTAAGTTACTTATATTACCCTTAATATAGTTCCTGTTTAATGTAATTGGCATTTTGTATTATAATGTGTAATTTTAATACAACTTCTACGTATAAATAACATTAAAAGTAATTTTTGTAATCAACGTGTTATATTATTTTATGTATAATGTTAGCAACGAATACATTGCATGCATTCGTTGATGCAATGATTTAAAAATTTAAAAGTTAATCTCTGTTAGGTTATAAATGTCTACACAATTTTATATAAAATTGAAATTGATTTTTGTTAAATTTTACATTCATATAAAAAGACGAAGCATTTTATAATTTTGGATAAATATATTTTTTGTGTCCATTAATAGTGAACCGAAGAATGATTTTGCATGAATGAATGGATATAACTCAAAAATTTCCTGATATTATTTAAATGATTTTTGTTATTTGAGCGAATGAACAGAAAAAACTGTCACAATTCTCCCGGTATTATTTAAATAATTTTTGTTCTTTGAGTGAAAAAACAGATGGATTGTCAAATTTTCCCGCCATTATGTAAATGATTTTTGTCATTTGAGTGAATGAACAATTAGAACTGTGAAAAATGTTCCCTCTATTATTTAAATGTTTTTTGTTATTTGAGTGATTGACCAGAAAGAACTGTCAAAACTTTCCCGCCATTTGGCAGTTGAAATAAATTATTCGATGTCCGCTTTAAATATGATATTTTTATACCTTCATAGATTGTAATGAAGTTTTAGTTAATATTGTAGTTCAAACGCGCAATTTTTTGTATTTCGTGATGTCTCGTGTTCGATATAATAATATAAACTTAATATAGATACTCGTAATATCTGTGTGCTAGTGATTATATAATAATGTGAATTATTCGATATTCTGGTGCAAGATGCTTAGATATCTAATATATATTCGCTCAATGCCATTGTACCTTTGCATTTGCTCATTGTTTTTATTCATCGTCATACAAATTTAGTAATACAGTTCTTATAAGTTAATTGCACTGAACATTATAAGGGTTGATTGTAAAACCGTTTGTAAGTTGTGTATAACTGTAAATATGTAGTCACGTATAGATTTTATACATAGATGCTAGTTTAGATAAATTGTTTTTGCTTTTGGATTAATTTTCTAGATAATAAATACATTAACGCAATATATATGTGGTGATTAATGTGTTTGTTTATCTATTTTCTTGATTAGTAATTTTTTGGCTACAAAAGCACATTTGTAAATAAGAAAATTAGGTTTATTTTTTGAATGGAAATTGTGACAATGACAGATACTCCACTGTTTTGTATAGGCTAGGTTGTGGGTACCGATGTAGGATTTGCAATTTTCACAATAAAATATTTTTATTCATTACATTGTCTTATTATGGTATTCTCCATGTCCTGAAAGTAATAGTCCATTAATGTTATATGTTTTAGTCTTGTTACAACATAATTACAAACTGTGCTGTATTTTTTTATGTAAAAATTCACTGTGCCAACGACTTTGGTTTGCATACAGTATGTTTTTTAAAATAAAAGTAGTCTAATTAATTCCTTATAACATCAGCTATCTGCCAGGGAAAGTCCTGTTAAATTTGGAGCAACAGTTTCAGAGCTTAGTCAGTAATTACAAACAAACACTTCAATTTTATTTATATGTATAGATGAGAGTAGCAACCCACTCGTAAACTTCACTGGTAAGTAATAACTAGCATCCACTTGTAATATGTCTTAAAATATGACTCCAGTAAAAGAATAAGAAAATTTTAAGGACCATACCATAATATCAACTTTATAAAAATTTACTGATTTGTAAAGTTGAAATATTAAAACTATAAATTTTTTTTATTTATGAAACAATCTATATCTAACATATATAAATAACAATTTGATATCTATTTTAAAGCTATTCTGTGTCTGATTTCTGACGTCCAAATGGATCTGACCAGACTTTCATATCTGAAACAACATAAAACTATTCAGAACTATGTTTACACACACATACTTTTATTTTCTGTGCCACTTTAACAATTCTCTTAAAATATATAGACAATTTACTCACTTCCAGGTTGAATATCTTCTTGCTTTATATTTTTTCGCGTCTCTTTTTGGATTTTTTCTGTAACATAAATATTTTCTTGAACACTTAGTGAACATATCACCAAATTATTGATTTGTATTTTCCTAAAATTAGCAATTATATAACAACGTTGAATATATTGTGTTCCTAATAATAAATACGACTTATTAATAACAAATCTTACTGTATTCAGAGACGTCTATCATAGGGCTTACAGCTATAGGATATAAAGTAAGTCCTATTAATCCAACTAAACCACCAATTAAAACCAGCGACCGTTTTCCCTTAGCCATGATAAATATATTATATTTTACTTTATAACTATATGCTTTTTTCTTATCGCATAATAAATAATTTTCCACTTTCCAGATTCCGACAATCTTTAAAAGTTATAGTGTCAATGTCAATTAACAACTGTCAATATTGTTAATGTCAAAAATATGAAAATAATACTAATCTTGTTTGTTTATTATTATTTTTCATCTTAATCCACGTATAAAAAAATACAAATGAATAAAGATATCCAATAAAGATATTCTTGTAGATAATTTAAACTATTTCTATATAAAGCATATCAATAACAGTTTAAGATACGGTCTTCAATCAAACAACGCCATCTAGTGTTGAGTTCATTATTAAAATTAGGAATATTTGTTAAGTAGAAAAAAAAAATGTATTGAACATTTATTATTCTTCTTATATCAAGGTATTTTCAAAACTTTTGAGAGACGTTAAATTAAACTAGATAATTTTTTGAAAGAACATCGTTAACATTTATGAATATTGTTAAGAAAATTCACATCAAAGGACAGTCCATGTGTTCGAAGGGTTTTTTCACACAGAATGGTCATGAACCATTAATAGATTTTGAACATATGTGGATCAAATGTTAAAATCAAAGACTTGGGAACCTGTTTATAAATGTTGGCCCAGCTGTTACTGAGCAGTAAACACTTATTATGTAGTAACTAATCCATAAACATTGCCCACTACACCAACAGATGTCGAAAATCAAAACCTTGTAAAAGAATGGTAATATATACAATACTGTATAACATATACGTAGAAAAACGTAATAAAAGTAGATAATACTTTTAGTAAAACTTTTCACTTGTACATAAAATTCAATTTATATTTTTTCTCTAGTTACATTTTAATTACACAATGGAATCTGCACTTACAAAACTCTTTTTAATATACTAATTATCATTCGTTGCTGATTATTTTATTGCATAATACCATATTTTTAATAAGTTTATATTTTAATAGATTGCAAAGTTCAACGGTCACATGATTCATGATATTCTAATATTGTTCATATGTTGTTTTGATAAGAATGAATCACTGTTTACTTGTAGTTGCGGAATGGTAATTGTTGTACTGTTTACTTTTGTATGAATATTGATGTTTAGGGTTCTCTGAAATGAAATTGAAACCATTGCAACAGGGTCTAGTAACATAGAGAATAGTTCGATCTTAAAATATTCCTTTTTTGTAAAATGTTTTTTACAAACTTAAAACAAGATACAGATTATATTTTACTACTAAGAAAAATGCTTCTGTCTATACAAAATAATAGACAATTTATTTCATTTAAACGTTTAAAAACAATTTATCTTTTACGAGAATGGCCACTTAATTATTAATTATGATATGACATTATTCAATAGTTATTTATTTTATTTACTTACGTAATTTAAAATGCAATCTATTTGTATGTTTCCGAAGGTATTTATTATAAACAAAAGTTGAGTCATATACTCTTAATCTGGTATATAATATATATATAATCAATTATGAACATGTTAATAACGGTTCTTAGTAGGAATGTAAAATCCGGTTCGTAGTATGTACGCATATTATATTAACATTATATTATATTTTATAAGCTGTATTGTAAAAATAGATTTTTTTTAAAGATTATTTTGTTTCTTTTTACATACTAAAAACATTTATCTTACATCAAAAATAGAAAAAATTATTTGTTTTTTTAAATATATATTTAACTTTATTTAACTTTTTAATAAATTAATTTATGGTAAGGTAAAATAAAATCATGATATTGCATTGATTTATTTAATAAAACGATTTGATATTCATTATATTTAAAAATCATATGTTATTGACAGACACATCATTGTTAACGTAAGATTTAGTGACACCTTCTTCTAAATATTTCAAAAGTGCCTCAAAAACTAGTTTCGGCGCGTCTATACCCCACAGAAAATCGATGTGATTAAAATCTTTAAACGGTACAATATAATGATCTATGGGATTCGCAAGTTGAATGTATAAGTTTGTTACATCCACATCACTCGCTAACCAGTCGTTATCAGCTCCAAACAACGCTATCGGTAAGGTTATTTTATGCAATGGATACTGTGGCGGCTCCACTGTACCATAATGTTTCATGTTATCCACCGGCCCATAATCGAATTGTTGAAAACGTCCAGCATTACGTATTTCCTGTGCATAATGAACCAATGTCTTCGTCGAAGCTCCAGCTGGTACGTGACCCAATATTAATGGTAGCAAAGTTCGATTGAATTGCTTCTCATCATGCCCACACAAAACAAACAATGAATTCTCACAAATCGCCTCTTCGTAATGATTAATTTCACACGCGTGTTTGGATAACCATCTCAATACTGAATTCTGTGGTAAAAATTCATTTGTACCGAGAAGTTTAAACAAATATTCTATATTGTCACTGTATTTTGCGAGGAGACGAATCGGGCTTCTAATATTAGTCATAAACGCAACCGGAGCTAACGCAAAGCCCGCTCTTAAAACTTTGTTGTAATGAGTTTTTGTAGATAACAGAGCGAACAACACAGTCGTCCCCATTGAATGACCGATATAATTTATTTTAACGTCCCAACCTTTTACATCCATTATGTAATCTATGACAGCCGGCAAGTCGTGTTGACTGACTTCGTGAAAAGTAAAATTCCAAAACTCAAATGAATCAACATTCAAAGTAACGTGAGCTCTGGAATACGTGTTGCCTCTAACATTAGCCAGCCAGACGTCGTAGCCGGCTTCCGATAATATATAACCGAGGCCTTTCTCCGGTCCTGGGATAATCCAATCTGCGGAACTGCCCAAAAGACCATGGTGCAACAACACTGTTTTCCGAGGACTTGCCTTAATAGAAGCGTTTCTTGAATAAGGTATTCTGTGGATTGTAAGGATATATCCGTCTTCAGTAACAATCGTATGAGACTCCGATACGTATCCATGTGCCGCAATTAATTGGGGGGTTGTCATACGGATGCTTGGATCATTGCACGAATATGTCACTTTTTCTGGAGCAATAACATCGAAAACTTTCTGATCATTTGCTTCAGCGTCTTCAACGTAATCTTTAAATTTCCGTTTCACTCTACCTTGATTTTCTTCAACGTTCTCAGATTCACTGCTGTTACGGAAATTTAGATACGACGTTATTTTATTCCGCACATTATTAACGTAGAATTGTTTTAAACTTCGTCCCTTTGATCGCACATAATCAGTTATCATGGACGTCTTGTCCGTAAACGTATCTACAAGATTTTGCGAAAACCATCCCAAGTGCCGGCTCTCGCTGCAATGAATGAGAACAATCAAAGTAAATAGGGCTATTATTAATTTCATGACGGACAACTGCGCACGACGGGCGATGGTACTGACTGAAGTTGATATTGGGGCGCAAACGTAATTTATCCCATTACGGCAGGTCAAGGGAAGTGAGTAATCTATACAAACCGATAGACACAGCAAATAATATACTTATTAACGATACGCTTAAAATAATTGTGACTACAAGACTACGATTATAATAATATAATAATAAGTTTTTTAATCTATAGTTCATAGTCATTTTAGTTGTCATCTAAAGTTCATAGTCAGTCATAGTTATTTTAGATATTATATTAAATTATAAATATACCTACAATTATTTGTATATTTTTTATGTAGGTATAAGGTAGGTATAATAGAAGAAAAATGAGGCAGAATATATTTGGATTATAAAAAAACACTTGATTAGAATATAAGTTAAGTTATAAATTTGTTTGTTTGTGTATCACGAAAAAACTTGTGAAATGATTTTGATGAAATCTTACGATAGTAAATTATTACTTAAGACAATATCTATTACACTTTTTATTCCAGAAAAGTCATTTAATTTGATGGTAAAAGCCAAAAATCATTTTTGGATATATAAATTAAAATTAATGAACAAATTTTGATGTAGTTGTGGTAAATAGGACTATTTTGGAAATTTATTTCATTTTTAGATCAAATTACATTTTAAGGAAAAACAAAACCAAACTGATTAGTTATTTATTTATTATAATTAAATATTTACAAACAAAAATACAAATATAATTATTATTTATCTATATAAAGCTTTAACATCTTCACAGATTTTATCAAAATCATCCAGTTTCCATAATTTTAGTTCATTGTCTATATTGTCTTTTTGTAGATTATTGAAGTCTTTTAAATCTGAAATATAAATATTAATATAATATTGTGAATGGGACACACACTAGTTTTATTTTATATTTTAATATATAATTCTATTTATATTATATACATAATACTAGCTTTTCCCTCGACTTTGTCTATATTTTAATAAAATAATTGGTGAAAACAATGTTTGTAGAAAACATTGCTAATATTTTTTAAGAGGCATCAATATTGCTTATTATATATTATCATTTAATATTTATTATAAAATGAAAACAAAATCATTTCTTGTTGGTAGTTTTAGAGATAACATTGTTAAAACAAACAAATACTTGATGAAAACAATGTCAATTTAACAATCATCAAATTTTTATCAAAATACATATTTCAATATTTCTCATAACAGTTATAGTCATTATTATAGACATTTTTTTAATTCCGTTGACAGTGTCAGAGAAACACTTATTCAGGCAAACAAACAAACACTTCATCTTTATTATTGTATATATAATACTAATTTTCACTCACTGTATACTGGAAACCATCCACTCAACTCACAAATGGCTACATTGAAAGCCGCTAAATCTTTAACGCCACAATTACTTTTCCGAGGCCATATTAACAATCTTATAATTTCATTTTCATTATTAAAACTTCTTCCTCTTGTCAAGAAAATGTTATGTGGTATTGCATTTTGTATTAAATATTCAAGTAATTTAAAAATATCATTAATTCTGTTATCATTATTGGTGATTTCAAAACAGAATGCCGGTATTGGGTAATTTTCAAAACAATACAACGGTCCTTCTAAGTGTTTACATTTCTGAAAATAAAATACTTTTATAGGGGTTAAATAATAACTAGAAAGTCACAAGACACGATAGTATGCTAGCAATATATATATAAATATATATATGTAAAATAAGCCTATTTATATAATAAGTTTGCTCTTTTGTCTTAATTTGTATTAATATTTAAAATCTTTGTAATACATACAACTGTTTCGACGGGTAAATTATTTTTTTCCATAAATATATGAAAATGCAAATGATTGACCGACGCCATTGCAAATATACTGTTAAAACCCAACCTCATGTTACTGTACAGAGAAATTAATATATATATAATAAATACAATATAATAAAAAAATATATAGGAACAATTGTACTCACCGATCTTCAGCCATTAGTATAAATTTAATAGCCAATTCCAAGCTATCCTTAGTAATGACTTGCGGCAGACACTGGTCTAAGAATGGACACAATAAAGCATGGTATTGAGTTATGGGACTCACATTCACTATAACTGTATGAGATGAATCTGAAAACAAGCCAAAAAATATACCATAAAAAAATATTCACTGTATATTTTAAGTGTTATTCCTATCCACTGTATATTTAAGTATTATTCCTATCCACACGGTATTTACCTTCTTCTTTGAAATGAAACATAATTTCGTCTTGAGAGACTTTGGTAAAATTAAATTTGTTATTATCAAATCCTTGACAAATATCAGTCATTTGTTCCGGTGTTCTCCTTTTTGTACCTCTATTTGGATTTAACTGAAAAGATATCTTATTAATAACATCTGATACTTACTGAAATATTTAATAAATAATATATTTAAATATTCCAGTACAATTTAATAAATAATTTGTCTTAATGAAATAGAATATTATCCTATCCTGTAATAAAGAATATTTTAGATATTAATAATTTATAGTTTGCAGTGAAAGTAGAAATATTTCTTGTTTCATCAAAGTTTTTTTAAAGAACAATTCATTTCTTACTTGCAATAAATATTTGTTATCCAGAAGTCGCTCTTCAATGGTGTCTATTTTATAGCGAAATACATTTGTGTTTAAATGAATTTCATCCCATTTCTGTTTAATCAAGTCACTAACTTGAGAGAATTTTATGTTAATTAATTGGTGTGATTTACTATCATAAAACTGCATTTTACAGTAGATATTGTAATTTATAAAATAAAAATAAGTATATAAATAAACTTTGAATAAAAAAATATATTTAAGTATAAAACTACAAAACTCGTCTCCTTACAAACGATTATTGAATAAAATTTCATAAGTTTTATTAGTTATTACATTTCATATTGTCTATTTTATTCGAATGATGTTTTTGTTACTTAAATATAATAATATTATTTCACCACACTTGACATTTGTCAGTTCAGAATCCAGAGGGTTATGTTTATAGATAGTTCGTGTAATAGATTTGAAAACAATATAACTGAGATCCTAAATATTGAAAATATCTTAGGTTATTCTTATATTTTCAAATCTTTTTTTAAGTGTGAAATCGGATAAAAGTTACAAATAAAACTTGAAGTTGGCTAAATATTCTTCGCATTCAATCCGAACGAGAACTCAAAAAAAAAAAAAAGAAAAAAAAAATGTAAACAAAGCCATCAGCAGACTAGGAGTAACAAATAATTGTTTTTTTTTGTTTCATTTTATAAATTAATATAAACTTTTAAAACACTCACTTGAGCGTAAACAACTAATATACAGTTGACAAATGAATTTAGATTTGAAGGGGAAGTTGTATTAGAGAAATTTAATATAGTAACAGCCAAACTATTAAATAGCAAGTATGTTATCCGACTTTGCTAAAGAAAAGGTATTTTGGACACGAAAAATGAATTTGAGACTGGTTAAATTTATTGAAAGTCGATCGAATATTTGGAATCCCAAACATCCGAAATACACTTCGGTTGAATACAGAGACCGCACGTACGCAGAATTTGCTGCTAAATACGGAAACGAATTTACAGGGCAAGCTGTGAAAGATAGGTGGACCAATATTAGATCAACTTTTGCAAATTATTTAAGAAAAATTAAAGCTAGTCAAGGAAAAGGCACTGAGGTAAAAAATAGCATTAAATTACTATTATTATGTTTTTGTTTAAAATTGTTTAAAATTTCAATAATTTAATGTTTTCAGGAATACCAAGTAAATTGGCATTTATGGCTTCCTTGTCAATTTCTATTAAGTGTTAATAGAGGCATAAAATCTGGAAGTGATGACATACAAGAAAATAAGGTATTTATTTCATAATAATGTTTATTTTGATTACAATGTAATAAGTTAATATTCATTTCACTCCATTTATTTGCAGGAAGATATCTTAATTCCGGAAGACACATGCAGTGAGGAATATAATTCTGACAATTCCACAAGCACAGCTAATCTATCGTGTAGATCGTTAGCTGATAATCTAGTGACAGTGTTCAAAGGTCTTCAAAATGATGCATTCGGTTTAGATAATACAAGAAATGGGAGAATTGGTAGAATAGTCACTAAGAAATTAAATCAAATGAGTTCGTTTGACGCTGCAATCATTTCAAAGAAAATTATGGAAATTCTATGTCGGTATGATCCAGATAATCATTTAAGTTCAAATAATTTAAAAACTGAATCATTTTAAGATTTTATACTGTATTAAGTTTTAATATATTAAGGTGAGTATTTATTATATACTTTTTGGATGAAAATAAAGAGTTTTGGTCTTTTCAATTAGTTTTATTTTTAATGTCATTTAATCTTTTTAAATATAATTCTATTAGTGTATTATGTTTATCACGGGTGTTTGTAAACCTTTTGTTTATAATAATATTAATTTATTGTATAGTTTAGTTCCTACTCATTTACCAAACACTAACTTATAGATAATTATAATTCTACCATTCAATATTCAATAATTGTTGAAAGGTTTCTGAAATTTATACCAATTAAAGCATAAATCCTCGTATTTATAAAGAAATATATGTTTTAGTGGAAACATTCTTATCTTTTTTGTCATTCCCATAACATGGATGCAACATAAAGCATTTTGTGTATTATTACAAAAAAGTTCTTTAAATAGTCATAGAGGGCTAGGTGAAAGATAGCCTCGATGATATGATATGATACTTACTAAAAATGTCATTAATTATGATTTTTCTTATTATTTATAAGAATTTATCAAAAGTGCTTGTAAAAAATATTTATCATGTTATGTAGCAACATATAGATACAATTTTTATTAATATTATATATTTCGTATTAAAAACTATGACTCCGTTATTTGCTACTTTAATTAAAATTACTAGCACTGTAAATGTAATTCGAATTTTATCTAAAATGGATCAAAAGTACGTTAAATAGGGTCGAGTTGAATTCGTGTAATAATTTTTAATAAACCAAAAAAACTATTTAAAATAAAATCTTTGAACATAGGCTCAAAAACGTCAAAATCGATTTCAGTCTTTAAGGAGAGTTTATTTGCGAAATTCCTTTTTGTGATTGTATGGTCCAATAACTAATTGTGGAAGGATTAAATTTTAGGAATAATGTATATATGTCCATAAATATATACATACATTGCTATGGATAACAAGTGAAATATATAATCGCATTGCTATAATACTAAGTACGATAACACGTTTTTCATTCGCATTTTTTAAAGTTCTTTAAAGCTTGGGTGGTTGGGGTCGATGCCCTCTGGTTGGGGAAGGTCAGTATTGAGACGCGCCCTTTGTTGGCTTCCGAGTGCCCATTAAAAGGATTTTTTTTCAAGAGTAAACAATTATTTAAGTGTAGGTAAGCACTTAAGAGTGAACAGGTTTTATATATTTGTATAAAGGATAACTTGTATTCAAACTCATAGTTCAGTAAATAAAATATAGTTATATACAAAAATAAAACATTCATAAATGCACACGTTTATTGTATAAATTATGAGTACTATAATGTAAATTCACAATCAATTATCAGTTGTTCGTGGCAAAGTAGCTTTGTCGCATTCAGGACCTTGACCCCAGTGAAAGTTGTGCGTTGTCTACAATAATTATCGAAAAAAAAAGTTTAACTGTTATTTACTAATGTATTTCTTGTTTTTGAGTTTCAACATATTAATAAATTATCGTTTTTGATTTAGTAGATTATGTTGTAATATATGAAATTTATTTAATCAATTCATATTACATAAATCAGATACAAAAATAGACATGGATAATAAAAAGAGAATGCACACGATCGACGTCCATGACAGCAATACCACTAACACAACGGTAAATCTACGGTATCGTGAGTCGCTCCCGCAGTCTACAGCGCGGCCTTAACCGCCATGGGTCGCTCGCTTCACTTGATATTAAAGCCTTTCGCTCCTAAATTCGTTCGCACCGCCACCACCGGATGTCCCTTCTCAAAGCGCCAACGCTCTCAAATAGCTACCGAGTTAAATGAAGAAATATTCGCAAACGCCAAACCCTATTCTGCAGTTCCCGGCCCGAGACCAATCCCCATACTCGGGAATACATGGCGAATGGTACCAGTTATTGGGCAGTACGATATATCTGAATTTGCGAAAGTTACAAAGTTGTTTTTGGATAAATACGGAAGGATTGTCCGTTTGGGAGGTTTGATAGGACGACCGGATTTGCTTTTTGTGTATGATGCGGACGAAATCGAACGTATTTATCGGAGGGAGGGACCAACCCCTTTCAGACCGTCCATGCCGTGCTTGGTGAAATATAAGTCGGAAGTGAGAAAGGACTTCTTTGGGGAACTACCCGGTGTTGTTGGAGTGTAAGTACATTACAATTTTGATATTTTTTAACAAATAAATAATATTTTTCATGTGTATTTGGATAATTTAAACGAAGTTTATGTGGCATTTAATGATGAAACATTTTGATGAAGATGTTACAACAACCGCGCATTAATATCAAAACATTACTAAATAACACATGAATATATAAATAAATTACATGTTTAACAAAATAATGTTAAAATGACATTCTTTTAAAGATAAATGAATTCGCTTTCCAACTCTCAGCGGCTGGTCCTAGCTCCACTTTCACTTTTTCTGTGTCATCAGTTAAACATCTTTTTATATAAAATATTTCGTATCAATTAATTTGTTATTTCATTAAAAATATTACAAAATCTCTATAAGTTTAAATATAATTAATTTACTCCGCTTTCTAGCTTTGCTGACGATTTCTAAATATATATATAGTCTAAAAAATCAACCTATAGTGTTTTTGTTTGTTTTGATATTTTATCGTAAATTAGATTTATAATTATTTGAACTTCAAAACAAAACTTTTTAGAGTTTAAATTAAAGATAATCTAAGTTTAAATGTCCTAAAAACCATAATACAGATTATACAAAAAATTCAGTGTCATCTTTCGTCTTTAAAATTTAAAAGTAAACTGAGTGAAGGAAATTAAAAACGATTTCTAAAGAAACTCCGTGGACCGTTTCATGTTTGTATAAAACTAACATGTCTGTACAAGACTATTTGAATTTAAATTACTCTAAATGTAATTTTTTACTTAAAAGATATTTTCACGCTATGTTAATTTAATATATTTACATACTATTAATTGTATATAATATAGTTACTTAATAATATAGTAATTATGCTAAACATTAACAATAATATACATATAATAAATATGTAACTAATCTGTGTGTTTATAAAATATGTTTGGGAGAAATTATTAATATCCATAATGATTTTTGGAATTCTTGTCTGTTTGTTTATCCGTAGGTTTGGACTTATCTCTCGAACGATATATCATATTTGAATACGGTTTTCACGAAATCATGTTATATTCTTCAATATACATACAACAAATACTGTTTTTTTTAAATGACTCAAACTTTATCTGTATCATGCAAAAAAAAACTCCGAGCAGAGTCGCGGGCATAGTTAGTTTTAAACAATTTTATTACAGTTATTTGTTGACAGTTTAAAATTTTCGATAATCTATACTATGGTCATTATATTTTGGAGGCTGCGTCAATTAATTTAATTGAAAGGTGTATTAAGCTTCTTTTACATACCAACATACAACTGTTTAAATATCATATATTATGAAATATTGACATATAAAATAAGTAATGTCAATGAACTTTCAATGAAACACATTTTTATAAATAACGTTACCCTATTTTCGAACCGGTTTCGGATGGTTTGGTTTGGTTTGTGAGTAAAAATGAGATACAAATAAGCCTTAAAATGTTACGAAAAAAAATATACATAGATTTGTATTTCAATTTCATTTTATATTTTCTCGTGATATTATAATTGCAACGCTTATTCAGAAAACAAGATAGACTTAACATTTCTACAAATTCATATTTAATGTATATGTATGTATACATGTATATTTACTTAAAATATACTATATATAACAAAAAGAATTACCAAAAAAATATTCGTTCCGAACAGAATTGTCTGAATAAAAAAAAACGAACTGTCAGAAAATAAACGAACTGTCAAAATAAAAAATAAATAAATAACTATTAAATAAACCTCTTTTAATAGTGTCGCCATCCTTTACTAATCTATTACGTAGATAAATATACATTGAGTGTAAATGAAATAATGTATTTAGTATCGGCTCAGCAAATATATGCTCCATCACGCATTGGAACCGAGGACGTAACTTAGACCTAGGCACTGGGTGATGCAATAACCATCTGCAATCTAGGTTTTTAGATCATTCCTTATTTTAGATGTCACTGAGTTTGACAGGGAAAAGAGCGAACTGAGTTTGACAAGTAAATGTGATCTGAGTTTGATTGTGAAAAGAATGAACTGAGTTTGACGGCGAAAAGAGTAAATTGAATTTGACAGCAAAGAGTGAACTGTTTTGACAGCGAAAACAATAAACTGAGTTTGACACTGAAGACTTACATTTTTTCCAGTCAGTCAGTATAGAAACAATAAGTATCAAGGTTATATGTATATATTTGATCCTGTAAAGATATGGTTGAATATTTTGTTATTAAAACATTTTGAGTGACTTCTAGTAAAATTATATTTTTAAGTATTTTTTATTTTAATTCTTCATTAATAATCTTTTCCTTTACAAATCATTTCATTGAATGTAACTGACGTAATATGGACAAAGGCGTAATATTATCTCATCTATAGATTGTTATACACTACATACTAAAATAAACAAATTATGACATAGTTTGCACTTGAACTATGCTAACAAATGTCTATGGTATAACATTGAAATGACGCGCTACATTGAGTTAGTATTTAGCACCTTGTGACAAGTTACTGTATTGTCAACTTAGATTTATTGTTATTTTGTTATATAATATTACTAAGACAGAAATACTATATTCTTCGTCGTTTATTAATATGTGACTCAAACGGGGGGGGAAGGGGGAGAATGGGTTCGAAAAATTCTCAAAATATCACAAGGGGGTTTTTGGGGTATTCTTTAGTTGCTTAATAATTTTTGTTGTTTTTTTTATTTCAATCTGAATTACAAACTTCGTGAAACAAAATAAAAAAAAAATGCCTTGATTTTGGGTGGGAATTACCTGTGTCACCAGTTAATAAAAAGTTTCTAAAAACGCGTCATTATTGATGTAAATACAATATTTAAATTAAATGCAAATTTTGTCTTCTTTTTGTAATATTAACTATAAAAGCAAGATAAAAAATCAACTGCGGTAGGTTAAATATTTACCATTTTACTTGTATTGAATACAAATACGAACATGACTCAATTAGAGAGTTTGAAAGATATAATCATTGGATTATTATCTTTATTTCAAGGGGATAAGGTTTTAAATTACCTGTCATATTTACCGGTATACCGGTGTGGGTTTGTCAAGAGCGATTTAGAAGTAAGATTAAGATATTTGATTTTGTTGGACAAAGTTTTTTTATGTACAATTTTAGGAATAAATATAAGGGACATATGTGATTGTTTACGATTGAAATATATTAAATATAGAATAAAATACAACAGATCATTTGATTATTTGAAACACGTATCTCATAGATAGAAAATTATGAAATAGTGTTGATTTTGACTTACTTAGGAAATGGAGCGTAGCGAAATCATTTGTGCTTGTGTGTGTGTGTGTGTGTGTGTGTATGCTTATGTAGGCGTGAAACTGCTTTAGTGTTATACAAAATCCAAATTCAACGAGCATAATAAAAATCTTTTATATATATATGTGATTAATTCAAGTAAAATCCAAGTCAAAATCCAAAATCCAATTTTTCACCCTTATTTAAATCAGGATATTGTTATTTATAGTGTAATTACTAAATATAAATGAAAAATTATCTTTCCATACAAATGTTACTAAAAGGTAAGATCAAAATATAGATAAATAAATAAAGAAGCTAAATATTTTCATTAAAGTAAACACTACTGCCATAGTGTTTGTTTAAAACCTAGAGTACTTGAAGATTACACTCAGTAATATAACTTTATTTGATGAATACAATTATTCGAAGTATAAACTTAAGTTAAGGCTTACATTCCTTTAACATAGTTAATTTTTTCTTTATTTAAATTTTTTTGCGCAAAATATTAATACTTTTTAGAGTTTTAAATAAGATATACTATTATTATAATAAAGAGAAAAAGAATGGAAATCTTAGTTTGTATATTTGTTGAAAGGGATAGACAATAACTGCAAAACTAAATTTAAAAATTCTTTCACGTGGAATTTCAATGATCAGAATGTAATATATACTTTTTATCCCGAATTCACTCAGAATAATGAGCAAACAAATATTTATTGCGACAAAATTACAATAACACAAATATATTAATTCTGTACAAACTTTAGAATGATAAATGCCTTTCTACTTAAAGATTATGACAGAAAAAGACAGTAGCAACAACTAGTATATAAAAAAATTACTTAATACTAACAACATGTTATAATTTAACGCCAAGAAGCTAAATCTACAAAAGAATTCATACGCTACTTAAATGACCCACATTTTATCACACACGGTCGACTCGATCCATTCATATGATTTCTAACCGCCTCACATCTAAATAGCTTTTTTAAACAGTTATTCCATTGGAAAACCCAATAACATCATGTATCATAAAATATACTTATACGTACATTTATATGTGCTTTATATTGCATTGTTTCTTGATTTAGCAATATTTTAGTTTTATTTCTCTTTATATCTATATTTTCTATTTATATCTCCTTATTGTTATTTTTTTATATTTTTTCCTAGTTCTTGGGTAGAGAATGCTCTGTAGCTATATATCATTTTTAGATAATAAATAAAACAAAAATTAATGTTTGTTATAAATAATATACATATATATATATTATATTATTCTAATGATATATTTCCGTGATCGATATTGAATTATAGAATAGTTAATTAGTATTACTTTACTTTAGTATCAAATAAATCTTTCGATATTCTTGTAAAGCTCTCATCAAATTGTAAATCGAGTTTTGCTGTTAAGTGAACATAGAAATGTCGTTTTAGCGAGAGATGTCGCGTGATTAAGTTATACTTAAATATTGATGATAGAGCATTCTTAGAAGTTCATTTCATTATCCATTACAAAGGTGTCTGTTGTAGGCTCTTAAGGGATTAATTGTATTTCACCACACGTTCAGAATACTAAGATAGGTTGTTGCAATATTGATAGGACTGCCGTTAGCATTATAAGGTATTACATTAAAAAGCTTCAGATTGTTGTTTATATATGTTGTTGTATATATGTATGTCTTATAATGCAAGATATACAAGTAACAGTTATCTTAACTCATAAATAACTGATATGATATAAAAAGAAACTAATAAATTGATACTACATAGAATTACCAACTAACACACACACACACATACACACAAACAGCAGGTCCATACATAATACTAATTTAGAAATAGAAAATATCATTGTAACGTGTCATCCATGTTAAGAATCATCGTCTGCTTCAATATTTATAAATAAAAAAGAATAAACAAAATGATTAAAAAAATTACTCTCTTAAATAAAATCTGCTATTAAATATCTATTAAAAGTAAAGTAGTATAACTAGTCTAGAACTATGTAAGTATGTCGGACGGAACCATGGCATAACTGGTATTTACAGTTTCTTGAGTTTTATTAAATTGCTAAGATACTGTCGCAACACGAGATTGCCAGCTTGATAGTTCTTACGAAATTATGTTGAAGGTTTTTCAAGTATATAATTATGATATTCAAGTTTTTAAAATAAACATTGAACACACAGCATTGAATATTACTTATATAAAATTATATAAAATTAATTTGAAAGGATGTCAGTTTTAGCATAAAAGTGAAAATTTTGATGATAAACATGTTTATATAATTACGGTGAAAACTCGTCCGATATAACCGACAACAGTTTGGGATGAGAACCAAAATCCTAATTTTATCCTAAATATGATAAGGATTAGAATTATAGTAAGAAACAATATGATTGTGTTTCCAATTTCTTTTGTAATCAATTATTTATTAGAGAGAATGATATGACATTCCTATAATGCGACACCAAGAAAGTTAATACGGATAACACGCACACTAGCAGAATAATTTTATTAGTATTTTCTAGAACAATACATCAATTGTAATCAAAGATTCAAATTAATTAGTTTTACTCTAATTAAGTAATAATTTACAGACACGGAGATCAATGGCGTCGCTTCCGTTCGAAAGTTCAACGTCCAATTTTACAACCACAGACTGTGAAGAAGTATGTAACTCCCATCGAGCACGTCACTGAGGACTTCATAAAATACATGGAGAATGCAAAAGATGAAAACAACGATCTGCCTCACGAGTTTGATAATGATATACACAGGTGGTCTTTGGAATGTAAGTACTTAATAGTTCGTAATCGTTTGGTTTATTTTATAGTTTAAGAAATTAATGTTTATCTCATCCTTATTTGTATTCAAATAAACTATAATAAAATAGGTTATACATGCTTGCAAGAATGACAATAAAATCACATAAAAATAGCGTATAAATGCACTAAGCAAGTTCCATTGTTTAATTCTAAACGCATGGAGACATGTCATCTTCGTTTATAAAATAAAATAAAAAAATAAACCATAATTAAGTAAAATAAAAATACCCAAGGTATTGGACGCGTGGCATTAGACGTGAGACTTGGCTGCCTGTGTCCAAATTCCACCAGTGACTCTGAGCCGCAGCGCATCATTGACGCAGCGAAGTACGCCCTCCGCAATGTAGCTGTGCTGGAACTGAAAGCACCATACTGGAGATACTTCCCAACCCCGCTCTGGACTAAATATGTTAACAATATGAACTTCTTTGTTGAGTGAGTGTTTTATTAATTAGAATTCATAATACCGTTTTAGTCTATACATATAATAAAAAAGTATTGACGACAAATTTGTAGATTTTCCTTTGGATTATCAAATCAGATTATAGAGAACCATACCAAAAATATTTTCACGAACGAACTCTTTTCGTTATGTATTGTTTTCACTTTTCTCGGATGGATGCATGGATGGATGTCTGTGGACAGGATTTTTTTTAGTTTATTTTCATATTTAATTACATTACTATTTTGTATTATTATTAATAACACTTTTTTGTAATTTTTTAGTTATTATAAATAAACATGTGTTTAACATTTATAATTTCGTCAAAGCTCGTTCGGGAAATACCCTGGGTATTTGCATCTTCACTGGTTTGGTATTGTTCTCTATAAACTTATGTTTTAATATTTCGCATTTTACTAAAAAATAAAATTGAACCCTAATTCAATAAAATATTTAATTATCGGAGTCTAGATAACCAACACTTTTAATTGCATAAAAGTAAAATATATAATTTATTGTAGATTATGCTCCCGATACATCAATGAAGCTTTAGAGCGTCTGAAGAGTAAGAAGGTGACCTCTGAGAACGACCTCTCGCTACTGGAGCGAGTGCTGCAGAGCGAGGGCGACCCCAAAATCGCGACCATTATGGCCCTTGACCTTATACTTGTTGGAATTGATACGGTGAATTTTTACACTTGTCTTCTGACATAATTATGACCTATAAATGACTTAAGTTACAACAATGTATAACTTAGCTGGAAGTAAAAATATAATATTAGAATAATTTAATTAACTGTTCCATTGGTCTTGATATCTGAGTCGAAGGTCGTGGGTTCGATTCCCAAGTAATGTCTTATGCGATGCATTTCGAGTTAGATTGTAATTTGCATATTGTTTAATATTTGTAAAACCAGAAAGCGAGATTGTTTCTTTTAAATTAAGTTTCAAGAAATAAAATAAAAAAGCATGAATTAAAATTTAAGTTTATTTTTATTAAACCAAGGGTACTTCTTAACTTTCTTAAAATATAAATGTCAAAATGTCTAATATTAAAAATAATAATATCTTTTATTGTAAAACAAACAAAACTCTATATTTTATCAGATATCAATGGCGGTCTGCTCAATTTTATACCAAGCTGCGACACGACTGAAACAACAAGACAAAATGGCGGAAGAAATAAGAAGAGTACTCCCGGATCCGGATCAACCACTCACTTACGCGGATTTGGACAAACTGCACTACACTAAAGCCTTCGTTAGAGAAGTATTTAGGTAATACATATAAAGTTAGCTTTAAATGTTACTGGATACAGTACAAAATTTATAGGAAGAAATTAGAAAAAGAGAAAAATAAGTTTATTCCAACACGCAACAATAAAGTGAATACTTGAAGAATGGGCATGTATAAAGAGGTTGATGTCTGTGGCCGAGGTGGAAGAGGTATGCAGGGACCGTTGCGTTTGGCACTCCGTCGTCTCTTGCTAACCCCCGCAAGGGATATGGCGTGAAGATAAATATAACAAAAAATATATATACATATAAATTATCATAAAAAAGGAAAAAAAGATATATAAGATGTAATCTTTCTTTATTATTCTAGAATGTACTCGACCGTTATCGGCAACGGAAGGACGTTACAAGAAGACGACGTCATCTGCGGATATCACATTCCCAAGGGGGTATGTTAAAATAAATCAAATTGGCCATTTTGGAGTAATGAACTAATTAATACCATTCTTTTAGGTCCAGGTGGTCTTCCCGACGATCGTGACGGGCAACATGGATCAGTTCGTCTCCAACCCTCAGGAGTTCAGGCCTGAGAGGTGGCTGGAGAATGATGGAAGGTTGCATTCTTTCGCGTCGTTGCCTTATGGCTTCGGAGCCAGGATCTGTCTGGGGAGACGGTTCGCCGATTTGGAGATTCAAGTGCTGCTGGCGAAGGTAATTTGATTTAAATCACAAACGTTAAATCTAAATTACAAACGTATGATTTAAATTACAAACGTTTGATTTAAATCACAACTATTGATTTAAATCACAAAGTCTAACATTTTTAAAATATTTATGTGAAATGTTTATTATTAAAAGTGCAATTTTTATACATAACTGATCACTGGAATTGATTCAACGTTTAGAATCAAATGATATAAATAAATGAACGCTAAATGCTTTCAAGTCTCTTCTCATACCTCCAAACTCATAATATAAATAAAACATAATTATCTGATACTTAACCATAATAATTTTGTATCTCTAAGACACTGATGGACGGATTTCGATGTAATTGTGTTGATAGAATTTTATAGAAAAATCTAAAAATTTCATAATATTTTTATCAAACTAGTTGGAATAAGTAGGTTGGATGATAGATATTTCTCGAGAGCGAGTAGTCTGGAGACAGCTAGAGCGCTTTAAGGAAATACCTATACATATAATATTGTTATTTTCTCATCAAGTGTTGATATCTTTAAATCAAACATAACAACACATTTTGATAGTTCTAGCTGTTTGTACATAGCTCACTAAATATTAAAAAAAAGTCGATAATAAAAATGAGTTAGACATTTAAATAACACACTCCATTGTATAGAAGGGCTTATTTCGATAAGTATGGTACCAAATAGGTACTAATTGATCACTGGTATTAATTGAAAGTGGAAAAGGTATAAATAAAATAAATAATCTATTTAGTTGCTCCGTCGCTATCGCCTGGAGTATCATCACGAGCCCTTGGAGTACGCAGTCACCTTCATGTACGCACCGGACGGACCCTTGCGACTACGCATGCTGCACAGATAGACCACATATATACTTGTATGTGTATATTAACATGCATACCAATAAAAATTCAAATGTTGTAATTATAACTCTTGATTGATTTCAAATATTAACACGTTATCATTATATTATTGTAAATAAATATTTTTTAACTTATTTCTTTGTTTTATTGTGTATGTGTTCGTTACAAGATTTCCAATCAGGTTACACTCCCAAGTCTAAAACCTGATTTCTCGTGGAAAACAGAAATAAATGATCAAACACCACAACTTGCTATATACCAATGTTTAATTATAAATACTTGTCGGAATGTTCATTGCACATAATATAAGGTGTGTCTATGTACAAGTGAATTGAGCAAACATTAAGTGACCAAGAAATTATATTTACTTTTAAAATATTCCACAGAAATATCCTTTAGCTATAAGTATTAGTGATATAAAATATTTTATACATATTACATAAATTCAAAACGTATTTATAGATTATATAAATAGATTATATGTATAAATATATATTAAGATTAAAATAGTTCCTGTTATTTCTTATTAGCAATGTTTTTGTAATGATTGTTTTATTTTAAAAAATCTTATACAATTCAAAAAACCTTCCATATTTTGGTATAGTTCAAACAATTTTCTCAAATGGAACATATGTATAATATTTCTACGACGTATAGTGCTAAAATCATTTAATGTTTTGTGATTTAAATTTGTGTAACAAGATTTTAAATAAAATATAACTTAAAGACCAAAACTCGTGCAAAAGTACGATTTATAAGTAGTTTTAAATTTGTGACTAAAAATATCAATGGAATATGTGTTAATTAAATAGTAGCCCGTTCTGTATTATTTATCTTGACTGTGTGGAAATACCGCCATTAGCGTTTCCGGAAATATAACACTTAGGTGCCAAAGGAATTACTAATTATGTAACAAATATTATTTTATTCGCTAACTGTAGCCTGCTTCTTCGGTTGTCTCCCCGACAACATACTAACTCATCTACATTCAGTTTTATATCTCGATAAAATGTGTGTTTTTATTGAGAAAATCACAAAAAAATTAGAATGTTGGTTTAGGTAATGCCAACGCTATACAAAATTTCGTAAAAATCCATTCAATATATATAATAATATTTCTGTACACGAAATATTTTTTTTCCGTAAACATCAGAGAATTTTCTGAAATAAAAAAATCCTACAAATGAACTAGGATAGAACTACAAATAGAAGAAAATTTTATAAATTTTCGTCTAGCAATTTTGCGTAATAGATAAAATAAAATTTATAATTTCATTATATGTATATAAATCGTGTGACTAAAAGACATTAATTAATATTATATTTTACAATTTTATATAACGAACAGGAAATAATTTGATTTTAAATACACAAGTTGATAAATGATAGTGCTACCCAATTATATAAAAATGAATTTGAAAATACAGATATAATTAAAAACAAGGATTAAATCTAAGGATAGATTATCCTATTCTATTACACCAGTATTTTAACTTTTTAATCATATAAATATTTATTATATATCTATATGTATTTGTTTATATATCTAGAATGAGAAACTTTTTTATTAAAAACACTATCATAAAAGTATACATCATTTTTTATTATCTAGTAAATGAGTTACAGGTGTTATGAATGTTATGACTTGCAAAACACTTTCCCAGTTTGCATACAGCAATTATTTACAACAGTAAAAGAAATGGAAAGTGTGTTTGTGTATCATTCAAAACTAGTTTCACGGTGATCTTGTAGTGTTATGGTCAACTACTGTATTGCTACAGAAGGTGAATTTCTAATGTCACGTGTGTCAATTACGCACTGAATAATCTCAATGCCCATTAAATGACAGGAGTTTGTATTTTAAATATTTGACATGAATGCCATTCATGTAATTATTAAAAAGAAAAGGTCCTAAAATTGACCCTTGAGGAAGTCATCAAAAAATTTGCGCTAGTTTACGCAATACTTCTAAAACGGCAATATTATCATAATTATAATGATATAACATATTTTTAATAACAATTTTAATTATAATTGTAAGATAATTGTTTCTGCACTTACTATTTAGTTCAGGATGAGTATGACGTCATTCATCAATAAATATTACATGTTTATATTCAGTTAGCACTGGGAACTGACAACGCCTCTCATGGTAAGTGCCAATAAAACATATCTTTATATATAATAATCCCATGTCAAGATGTTCGTTTGCGCTAATCTTTAAATGAACCAATTTCAATGACATTTTGTAGATCTTAAATCTTAATCTTTTAATTTAATTAGATCTTTGATCCAACTTAAAAGATAATAATTTCATTTTTTATTGTCAAATTGAAGTTTATTGTATAAAGGGTTTTGTTCGTTTCTAAGTTCTATAAGTTTCCAACAGATTGTGGTGTTAATAATAAAATTTTATTTGATGTAATTTAGTTTATGAAAAACAGACGAAGTCGCTGATAATACCTAGTATAAGTAATAATTCTAGCTATTTGTAATTTAGAAAATTTAAGCAGTTGACATTAAATATATTATAAGTATATGTAGACTAATAAAACCAAATAAGTCCTAATCAAGTATTAGCTGTTACTTTATAACAGAATGTATCGTATTTCTTGTCGTAAGTGGAGTTTGTTACTTGGGTTAGGTTGAGAGAAATCTGTGGCTTCTTTAAAGGCATTACCACTTTAGATTTCTTGTCTTTAACATACTTTTATCTCATAAAAAATGTATAGCACCATAATGTGTTAATGAAGCTTAGAAGCGTTTTCAACTTAATCAAAATTAATGACTTTAACACCTAACACTATAAATTTACTTGGATTTACCCGGATAAAATACAACATTTTCACTGTATCATTTACTTGTTTTGCTTTCTTTATTCTAGTACGTACAGACATAAAATCTACATCGCCCAATTTATGTTAAATGCGTCCTGAATAAAAGACAATAGTATTTTTATAAAGTAATTAGTAGTCAATGAATGTCATTTTTTCTTCGTTTAATATGTTGTTTTTAAATATCTTACTATTTCTTTTATAGTAGTTTCACATAATTTGATTTGATTTGACAAAATATTTATTCTAGAATCTAGACAATTAGAAAGCGAATTGAAATTTATTATGTTTTTTTAATAGATTTTGTTTTTAGTTGAAAATACCTACTACAAAATAAAATATAAATATATATATTTAAGTTGAGGGAAGCAGAAAAAAGAATAAATTAGCAAAGGTTTTACGTTACACAATTCTTGAAATGACTAAAACCTGGAAGCAAAACATAACTAAATATAAAGTGTAAACAAACCGTAGCTAAATATATAGTCATAAAATATAAAGAAAGTAAAAGTAGAAATTAATAAAATAGAAATATAATAACAATTAATTTAACAGTGAAAGATTACGGATTAAATTTTTCGGATTGACTTAACTCAAAAAAATGTTTATACATTCAATATAAAAACTGTAAAAATCAGCGAATCATCACAAGCTAAGCTAAGCACATGCTAACGCATCTAAAATAATTATATAAATGTCAGTAATAACTTATATTTTATTTATGATATATCTTTACAATACATTCACTGAAAGTATAGAAACAATATATGAGACTTTCAGTCTCATTTCTAATGTAACACTATCTGGCTCAGCGTAGTATTAAATTGTAACTGACTTGTTCACATTGTACTACGATAATTAATATATACCTTCATAGTTGCCATTGTACCCTGACTGACGTACTTTTTGACTGACATAATATATATCTTCATAGGTGTACCGTTGTTTATATTTGACTGATGTTGTTTTTGACTGACATAATATGTATCTTCATAGTTGTACCATTGTTTATATTTGACTGATGTTGTTTTTGACTGACATAATATATATCTTCATAGTTGTACCATTGTTTATATTTGACTGATGTTGTTTTTGACTGACATAATATGTATCTTCATAGTTGTACCGTTGTTTATATTTGACTGACGTAGTTTTTAACTGACATAATATATAACTTCATACTTATACCGTTGTTTATATTTGACTGACGTAGTTTTTGACTGACAAAATATATATTTTTATAGTTGTACCGTTGTTTATATTTGACTGATGTAGTTTTTGACTGACATACTCGTAATATATATCTTCAAAGTTATACTATTGTCTATATTTAACTGACGTAGTTTTTACTGACAAATTCAACAGTGGATCCTATACCTTTTATAACATTTATTCTATAAAGATTTCATTTACCTAGACAGATTTTAAGAATGCCAACCTAAAAAATATAAAGAAAAAAAAATGTGTAAACTAAATCTTTATTCCGAAACTAATAACGTAAGAGGTTTTATTTAAATTATGTTTAATAATTAAAAAAATAATTTCGGAATTACGTAATTTTAGAGGTTTATGCTTTGAGTTAATACCTATTTAAAGGTCTATCTTAATAACATATTATAAATATCGTACCGACGTTTGTAATGGAGACGGGTCAAAGAAGTCGCAGCGCAGCTTATATATGGAAAGTGTAGAACCTCAGTGTGTCTGTGGCGTGCGAAACATAAACACAATACTATATAATACACTAATTAGTTATACTAATTGTATGTGAGACTGTGAGATTATTGGATTTAATTGAAGGTATTTTTTTATATTTTTATAGTTTTTTGTCTAAGGTATAAAAAATATTATAAAAATTATTAAAAATTTTATAATTTTTATAATATTTTTTGTTATAAAAATTTCTAGGTTATTTTTAGTGTTTTCAATTAAAACTTAATAATATAATTTTAATATTTTTAAATTACTAATATGTAACTCTCTTATGATATGGTTTTTTTGCTCTATTGAAAAGAAATTAAAGGTTTTTTAGGTCGTATGTATTTTTTAGTTGTTTTAAAATAGTGGTAAAAATAGGAAATCAATTAATCTGTTATGGTCAGTAAGGTCTTTTTGAAGTAGTTATGTCAAATTCATTATTATATTATATATATATATATATATATATATATATATATATATATATATATAATATAAATAAACACATATATATATATATATATATATATATATATATATATATATATATATATATATATGTTATGCTTAATATAAAATTTAAGACTTTGGTATTTAAGTATAAAAATTTTTGTAACAGTTCAGTCGTGTAAATAACAATAACAGATGGTTTATCAAAATCAACGCGTATTTTATATTAGTTGCATTATTTTGTAATTATTAATTAAACGTTTGCAAAGTTCTTTAGCAATAAAGTTAAAACAAATGTGGTACATAGTGTTGATATGGTCTTTAATTGCCAAACGTTTATACATTAAAGTTAAATATTTATAAGGTTTTAAAATTCGTTAACCTTCGCGTAATACAAATAATTTAAGACAGTTATGCTTCAACAGAAGTTCAAGCCATGGAGGGATAACTAATATTATTAATTTTTTATTTAAATATAATTATATATGAATCTATGTAACAAATATTTTAAATACACATGAGCGCTAACTTGTATTGAAATAAATAATATGGATATTCAGTGTGACAGATATTATAATAAGCAAGAAAATAAATTTGGTGACAACTGTAACAAAATTTATATGTGAAATTTATTTACACCGACACTTTATTTGTTTTACAAAGGAAGTATAAAACAGATTTTTTGTCTTTATATAAAATTTTAGTGACTTCATCAACTAAGCTATCTATAATTATGTCATTTTTCAAAATCAATACAAAGCAATCTTATATATATGGATGTATATTTGTATATATATATATATATATATATATATATATATATATATATATATATATCTGCATCACCTGCAATTCACCGAATATAATTACTAATTCTAGAGTCGTAGGCGTGTTTAAAATTTGTAACGCGGTCGATTTAACCGATTGCTGGACATCGACCTCTCGAAAGTATGCTTGCGATTTTTATAAATATTTTATTAGATTTTTGATCTCTCGAGCTAATTAAACTACTATATATAATAGAATGTTGATTGGAAAAATGGGATCTTGATAAGCTTTATTTCTACAGTATTAAAGCTCTTTTGCCATAAACTCACCAATATACGGTATAAATCTCCATGTATTTCCCAACAGTGGTAAGGGTTTGGGACCCGGCACTTCTTCCCATGGTTTCACTGATGTTAGAGAGTCTAGAGGCGTTACCACGTGGGTTGATCTGGCCCGGTGTCCTTGGGCTGGGCAGGTTTGTAGGCGAGATGCGATTTTACCTAACAAAATAATATTATCTTTGATCAATTTTATACTATACTCTAATAGATGCTTATGTATTAAAAGCTTCCTGACACATAGCCTTGATTTAGATTGAAAGGTCATGACCTTGTAAAATTAAAATCAAATCATAGCTTATTAGGACCGGAACATAATACAGGAAAAAAAATCTAATATAACAATAGTTATCACGAAAAAATAAAAAGGTATGTTAAATTAATATAAATATTTATTTTGTAAATATTTTTTAATTCGTGTGTATATGACTTTATAATTACCAATATCGCCATCGGAAGCTGTGTGTACACTGGATGTAGTTAATCTACGTTCAAAGAAACGTAGAGGCCACTTCACGGTAACACGATTTCTCATTTTTAACCTAAAAATAACGATATATTAACATTTTATTTATAACTAGCAATGCCCCGCGGTTTCACACGCGTAGATACCGATCTTGTAGTGTACTTATGAATGGAATGTCGAATTTTAATAATTTAAAAAGTATTTTATAGGTGTTAGAACGGTCTTTAATAAAATATAACTGAATGGGACAAGGATTTGTACAGAGGTATGAATAGTATGGTTTGATTATAGTCGGCACTTTTATCAACTTTAACATGTAAAAAAGTTGTTATAGTGCCATAATTACAGTACTTGAATATATGGTGTCGCGGACTTTCTTGTAGATATTAATACGTTCTATAATACTGTAGAACATTTTTTTGTTCTATCAACAATACTTTCCGCAGCGCACGCCATGACAGATTTTTTATAACCAATTTTTGCACACCTCGGGTCACATTATTTCATTTTTATTAGAGAACCCTATTTTTTTTTGAAAATGTAATATAGCCTATGTCACTCAGTGAAGGTGCAGTTTTGTAATGGTCAAAGAATTTTTGAAATCGATCCAGTAGTTTTTGTGTGAAAATATTACAAACATACACACAAAAACACAAATGTTTCCTCTTTATAATATTAGTATGACAAGCGTATTTTAAAAATAAAACAGTATATTAAATATTTTACAATTAAAATAATTAAAAATTTTCGATAATAGATATAATATATATTAATATTAACAGAAGTTTAAAATAGAGAGAGAGAGAGAGAAAGAGAGAATCCATCTTAAAGTATTTTTGTCGGATACTAAAAAAAAAACAAATCTAATGTCAACTAGATTATATATCAATACAGAAGTACTCATATAATATATATCAAAATAAAAATACCTGAAAAATACACATTACAATACAAAAATCTCCACATTATTTTATAATAAAATTTATTAATATTAAATATTTATTGTATATAAATATTAGAAATCGTTGTAATATTTATATAATTTTAATTATTTCCTTGTTTCAAGTTACACAACAACATTCGTATCCACAAATTATATTTCACAGCTGATTAGATCTGATAATATGATAAGAAGAATTCGCATTTAGTAACAGTTCTGTTTCATATAAGGATTAAAAAAAACTTTATTCACTAACATACAATTTCCTCACAAATGAAGTATTTTTTTAAATACAAGAAATAACTTCTTAAACATACTTTATATTTAAACAGTTATATAACATATATAATTATATTTAAATAAAAAATTAATAATATTAGTTATCCCTCCATGGCTTGAACTTCTGTTGAAGCATAACTGTCTTAAATTATTTGTATTACGCGAAGGTTAACGAATTTTAAAACCTTATAAATATTTAACTTTAATGTATAAACGTTTGGCAATTAAAGACCATATCAACACTATGTACCACATTTGTTTTAACTTTATTGCTAAAGAACTTTGCAAACGTTTAATTAATAATTACAAAATAATGCAACTAATATAAAATACGCGTTGATTTTGATAAACCATCTGTTATTGTTATTTACACGACTGAACTGTTACAAAAATTTTTATACTTAAATACCAAAGTCTTAAATTTTATATTAAGCATAACATATATATATATATATATATATATATATATATATATATATATATATATAATATAAATAAACACATATATATATATATATATATATATATATATATATATGTTATGCTTAATATAAAATTTAAGACTTTGGTATTTAAGTATAAAAATTTTTGTAACAGTTCAGTCGTGTAAATAACAATAACAGATGGTTTATCAAAATCAACGCGTATTTTATATTAGTTGCATTATTTTGTAATTATTAATTAAACGTTTGCAAAGTTCTTTAGCAATAAAGTTAAAACAAATGTGGTACATAGTGTTGATATGGTCTTTAATTGCCAAACGTTTATACATTAAAGTTAAATATTTATAAGGTTTTAAAATTCGTTAACCTTCGCGTAATACAAATAATTTAAGACAGTTATGCTTCAACAGAAGTTCAAGCCATGGAGGGATAACTAATATTATTAATTTTTTATTTAAATATAATTATATATGTTATATAACTGTTTAAATATAAAGTATGTTTAAGAAGTTATTTCTTGTATTTAAAAAAATACTTCATTTGTGAGGAAATTGTATGTTAGTGAATAAAGTTTTTTTTAATCCTTATATGAAACAGAACTGTTACTAAATGCGAATTCTTCTTATCATATTATCAGATCTAATCAGCTGTGAAATATAATTTGTGGATACGAATGTTGTTGTGTAACTTGAAACAAGGAAATAATTAAAATTATATAAATATTACAACGATTTCTAATATTTATATACAATAAATATTTAATATTAATAAATTTTATTATAAAATAATGTGGAGATTTTTGTATTGTAATGTGTATTTTTCAGGTATTTTTATTTTGATATATATTATATGAGTACTTCTGTATTGATATATAATCTAGTTGACATTAGATTTGTTTTTTTTTTAGTATCCGACAAAAATACTTTAAGATGGATTCTCTCTTTCTCTCTCTCTCTCTCTATTTTAAACTTCTGTTAATATTAATATATATTATATCTATTATCGAAAATTTTTAATTATTTTAATTGTAAAATATTTAATATACTGTTTTATTTTTAAAATACGCTTGTCATACTAATATTATAAAGAGGAAACATTTGTGTTTTTGTGTGTATGTTTGTAATATTTTCACACAAAAACTACTGGATCGATTTCAAAAATTCTTTGACCATTACAAAACTGCACCTTCACTGAGTGACATAGGCTATATTACATTTTCAAAAAAAAATAGGGTTCTCTAATAAAAATGAAATAATGTGACCCGAGGTGTGCAAAAATTGGTTATAAAAAATCTGTCATGGCGTGCGCTGCGGAAAGTATTGTTGATAGAACAAAAAAATGTTCTACAGTATTATAGAACGTATTAATATCTACAAGAAAGTCCGCGACACCATATATTCAAGTACTGTAATTATGGCACTATAACAACTTTTTTACATGTTAAAGTTGATAAAAGTGCCGACTATAATCAAACCATACTATTCATACCTCTGTACAAATCCTTGTCCCATTCAGTTATATTTTATTAAAGACCGTTCTAACACCTATAAAATACTTTTTAAATTATTAAAATTCGACATTCCATTCATAAGTACACTACAAGATCGGTATCTACGCGTGTGAAACCGCGGGGCATTGCTAGTTATAAATAAAATGTTAATATATCGTTATTTTTAGGTTAAAAATGAGAAATCGTGTTACCGTGAAGTGGCCTCTACGTTTCTTTGAACGTAGATTAACTACATCCAGTGTACACACAGCTTCCGATGGCGATATTGGTAATTATAAAGTCATATACACACGAATTAAAAAATATTTACAAAATAAATATTTATATTAATTTAACATACCTTTTTATTTTTTCGTGATAACTATTGTTATATTAGATTTTTTTTCCTGTATTATGTTCCGGTCCTAATAAGCTATGATTTGATTTTAATTTTACAAGGTCATGACCTTTCAATCTAAATCAAGGCTATGTGTCAGGAAGCTTTTAATACATAAGCATCTATTAGAGTATAGTATAAAATTGATCAAAGATAATATTATTTTGTTAGGTAAAATCGCATCTCGCCTACAAACCTGCCCAGCCCAAGGACACCGGGCCAGATCAACCCACGTGGTAACGCCTCTAGACTCTCTAACATCAGTGAAACCATGGGAAGAAGTGCCGGGTCCCAAACCCTTACCACTGTTGGGAAATACATGGAGATTTATACCGTATATTGGTGAGTTTATGGCAAAAGAGCTTTAATACTGTAGAAATAAAGCTTATCAAGATCCCATTTTTCCAATCAACATTCTATTATATATAGTAGTTTAATTAGCTCGAGAGATCAAAAATCTAATAAAATATTTATAAAAATCGCAAGCATACTTTCGAGAGGTCGATGTCCAGCAATCGGTTAAATCGACCGCGTTACAAATTTTAAACACGCCTACGACTCTAGAATTAGTAATTATATTCGGTGAATTGCAGGTGATGCAGATATATATATATATATATATATATATATATATATATATATATATATACAAATATACATCCATATATATAAGATTGCTTTGTATTGATTTTGAAAAATGACATAATTATAGATAGCTTAGTTGATGAAGTCACTAAAATTTTATATAAAGACAAAAAATCTGTTTTATACTTCCTTTGTAAAACAAATAAAGTGTCGGTGTAAATAAATTTCACATATAAATTTTGTTACAGTTGTCACCAAATTTATTTTCTTGCTTATTATAATATCTGTCACACTGAATATCCATATTATTTATTTCAATACAAGTTAGCGCTCATGTGTATTTAAAATATTTGTTACATAGATTCCATAAATATTTATGCTAACAATTTTAAAATAGGTGTCATATCTATTGTGATTATTATTATATTTAGAATTTATTGTTCATGGCCTATTTAGTATAATTTTATTTTTAATAATTTGTAAATATTATATTTACAAATATAGATGCAATGTTAAATATATGATATGGAGTTATATAGATGTGCATGTTTATACATATTGGGTTATGGGGTCAAAAACCGAGTAGATATGAAATAAAAAATATATCATAAATAAAAATGTTAGATGACCGGCGTCAGGTGCGGTCAGCTAGTCATTTGTATGTGTTTATATTTTATTAATATGTAAAAATTAGTTGTAAATTATAGTTAAAAGAATTGAGAGAAGAGTGGGTGAGGCAAAATGAAGAATAATTGTCCCAAAGTAGAAATTTTAAAGTTGATTTCGAAGACGAATGCAAATTTTGGCATCCTGACCACTTCATAACATACTAAAATCATAATAATAAAATTATGTATTAACGGTCTTGCCTAATACTTTAACATGTATATATTATGCAAATAATCTAGTTTTGCAACAGTTCCAATGGATTTTCATCAGACATCGACCTCAAATCATGGCGGTGAAGTAATTTTTAGTATTTTATTCTAGTTTATGACATTTATTGACGTTAGGTTGAACAACTTGTAGATTTTTTTGGCTACCTTCATTCTATATCCTTTAGACAGTATTTTATTTGTATTTACTTCTGTCTTCTCTCTGAGACATAGAAGGTACGAATCCATAGTCCTTACCTTTTCTCTGGATATCTGACTTCAGTATAATTTATTTGACTTTTCCGTTTCTCTTATATAATTTAAATTATAATTACTATCCCTCTATTATCGGTTTCATATAATATATCTAAAATACAGTATAATCAGGTTTCTCTATTGCAAATACCTATTTTAAATATTTATTGCTTGGGCCATGGTCGCAGTAATAAATGGTAATTAAGAAGCGATGTGAACGTGCTAATAAAATATATATAAACAATAAAAATATTTCTTAATAAGTATCAATTTTTGAAATAATTAAATTGTGCAAAATCTTCTCTAAGCATTGATTATGTAAATAGTAATAAAAGTAAAACTATGTGTTCTCGTGGGAAGTGTTATTGGGAAACTCTTTGATATTAAAAAGGCATTAAATAAAGCTACACGAATATATAAATAAGATCATATGAAGTTACTTGTTGGGCAGACATGTGTTACAAGACACAATTTGAATAGCGACGGATTCTGAGGAAATGTAACAATACAAGCACAGTAACATCACCAAAGGAGATCAAAACGTTCCCACACGATGTTTCCCACACGACGTTCCCAACGTTCAATACACACACACACACACACAGAGACACAAACAAACACATAAAACAAGCGTGATACATCATACTCAGCATCAGATCTCGCTGCCAATCACTGTCAGCACGTTTGAAGAGATCTCTTTCTTTTAGGGTTAGTAAATGATAATATATTTTGCTGTGATACTTTTTCCAACAAGCAATCCTTAAGATAACATGAAAAGGCGGATAATGTGTTTATAGAAGTCGGTGCTAAAAGAAAAAGTTCATATAAGTACAGTAATACCCCGCTTTACGCGAGGGATACGTTCCAAAAAAAATCGCGTTAAATGAAATTCGCGTATAAAGAGGTTTATGATTAAACATAGCCAAAAATTATTAAAAAAAAATACAAATCATTTTAATCAATCACTTTAATTCTAGGAACTCTTTATGCAATACATACTCTTATTTTTTACGGAAAAATACATCTATTGTTGATGACTACATTATATTTATACACACTCTTTCGCGTAATTCGAGGCATTTGAGCGCGAATTTGCATCCGCGTTATAGTGAAACCGCGTATAACGGGGTCGCGTAAAGCAGGGTATTACTGTATCTATCGGAACTTAGAGGGGGGTTTTTGGACGTCCTTTGCAAGAATTCTGCAACAACTCTGACATAACCTATAATTTTTTTAAGATTAAAGATATCAATAATAATACCTTTGTAAAAAATATATATTTTTTCGTATTCTCTATTCTTGCGTCTATACTAACGAATTATATTTCATATTTTGTCTTCAAATCTAAATTTGAATTTAACTGTGGGAAGATTCATTGTTATAACATGTAGCATAGGATGTTGTAATGTTGCGGCTCGTGCATTTAAATTGTTGTCAAAACTTTCATTATAATGATCATCACTTACATAATGTAAAATTAGTACAAGGTTTAGGTTTGTGACACACAGAATTAATATGGTGGTGTGCTAACCATAAAAATACAAACAGAAAGAATTTATGTACATATCGGAGTGATCCTACTTCTTTAGAAAGACCGAAGAAAATTATGGCCTGTAAGAAGATCCAGTTAATAGTTAAAAATCATTAACTTTGTTATTTAATATCAAAATATCTTTGAACTAATGATTGCAGTTAGTAAGTTAATATAAAAAATGTATAAATATATAACAAATATAGTTCCATTGATATTTGTTAAAACACAATAGATAACGTGAGCTGTTGACATTCAAATTTGTTTAAATACCGCATTTATTTTCCGTTATCAGTAATTCGCTTCGCAAAAAATAGTTTTTTGCGGTCTGATTATGTATGAACGTTACCCGGCGTGTGTTGCAATGCTACTTAAAGAAAAGGAAATGTTAGTTTTTGCCGACCATACCGAAAACACGCGCCACCTATTGTAAAGTGGATGTACCGTTTCCGATACAGCAAGAGTTCGAATAAGAGATCACCTAAAGTTGATAATTATCCTAAATATAATAAATAAATATACAGACAAAAAACATTTATTTTATATAGTTTAATTTTTATGCTATATTTCCTATGTGTAAACAGCCTCTGCAATGTCCTCTCTCATCCTTCCATATTACTCAAAAATGGCAATGCGTTTAGATCCATGTATATTTGCAAATATAGGTGACATCACTTAGCATGAGACGAACTATTTGCTCTTTTATCAGCTTGTCTCATTAAAAAAGAATCCATTCTTACGTTACATTATGATTTAATTCTACCGTATTAAAAATGTTTCATTGATTTGTTTGATTTATTTATTTATGTTCATAAACTGTTGAATATTTATTTAGTGTTTCATTCGTTTTTCATAATTTGTCTAGCGTAGTTGTATTTCCAGTGTCGTAACTATGTCCGCTAACATGTAATGGTTGAGAGCGTTTTACGCCTACTATCTTGATTAGGTATAATTACTGTATGTACCTATATTACGTATGCATTCGTTTTGTTAATGTTCTGTTTTTATTACAAAACACACATTTTATACACATTAATTAGTTTTAACAAATTATCACTATATCTTTATAAGGATCTTAATATTTTTTAAATTAATTTTAGTAATTATGTTACATGGAAACTTAGCTTCTATGATTTATAACAAAAAGATAATATCTTAAGATAAAAAAGATAACAAAGAATACCGTTCTAATATTTCGAACAACTTCAACAGATAATATCAATACTCCACTTATTGGCTTTGAAATTTATTAGGTTCATAATATCCGAAGTATAATAAACTATTAACGAGATACGAACCTAAGGCATTGGGTGTGGTCGTGACTAGAGAGCGGATTCGAAAGATAAAATGGGCAAATGTTCATGATTCTTGTTTCTAGGGTTCCGTGACCCATTCTATTGGTATATCTTAGTTCTTTTATGAACATAAAAAAATCACATCTGATGGTTAAAGGACAACCACAACAAAAGGAAATCAGCATATTTTGTTGCTGGTTTAGGGAATTATAAATAATAGGGATAGATTGAGTAGAAGGGAGGAAGGGCACGTGGTTATGCATGACGCATGTTATATGTTTGTACTTCAATTATAACATTTATTTCTGTTTACTTTTTAAAATTTTATTAAGCAAAGATTGCAATAAAATGTGGTTTAATTACAGGTGGATATTCCGTAGAACATGTCGATAAAGTTTGCTTATCTTTACGCAAGAAATATGGTGATTGCGTCAAAATGGCCGGTCTACTCGGTAGACCGGATATGCTTTTCGTCTTCGACGCGAGCGAAGTAGAAAGAGTATTCCGAGGGGAGGATTCAGCTCCACATAGGTAACATGGTGTTCATATTAGCACCTATTGTGTGAGGTTTTTAAGCAGGGATCCGGTATTCTAATATATCATTTTAATATTCAGTTGTGTGTTCTTTTCAGACCATCGATGCCCTCATTGAATTATTATAAGCACACATTACGGAAAGACTTCTTTGGAGCTGAGAAAGACTGCGCGGGGGTTATTGCAGTGTATGTAATGTGTTAGTTTTCTATTCTAATCTGGTTATGGAGAAATGTGATATAATTAAACTAGTATAGTAACGTCGATTGAATTTTATTATCCTTGCAAAATCGTGTTATGTGATTGCAGCCTTTTTCTGTGTATGTCTGTTTGTGTGTAAAATCTTGACTCCTAACACGATGAACATATTCAAACTAAATTCATGACCTTTTGTAACTTTAACTTTATTTTTAAATTTTTTAAACTTTGTATTAAAATACTTAAGTTTAAAACTGAGGTAAAAGGTTTGTTACACTTATAGTTCCTTTATAGTCATGGGGATTCTTGGGCAGCTTTTAGAACGAAAGTTTCTCGAGTCGCTTTGAGCGCTGGCGCGGCTGCACAGTATACGGAGCAAGTTGGCGATGTTGCAGATGCTTTCGTTAATAGGTAAAACTATTCTCCTTTCACATTCCTTATAAAACTTTAAAAAGTATATAATATACTATTTCCTTTATAGAATACGACAAGTAAGAAACGAGAATTTAGAAACACCGGATGACTTTCTAAACGAAGTTCACAAATGGTCTTTAGAATGTGAGTAAATCTAATTACGTTTGAACTATTTGGAATGTTTCTTAAGCTCTAAGCGCTCTCATTTCGTGACACTTGACATCATAGAAGCAAACAGAAATGAACAAAAAAAAAATCATCATAATTTCTATTATTTTGCAGCTTTAGGTCTTATAGCCTTAGATTCAAGGCTAGGTTGTTTAGAACAGCACGGTATAGAGAGCCAGAACCTAATAGATGCTGTGAATACCTTCTTCCTGTGTGTAGGAGAACTGGAATTGCGTGCGCCCTGGTGGAGGCTGTTCCCTACCTCCATGTTTCGGAGATACGTCGCAGCTCTTGACACTATACTTAGGTACTAATTTCGGTCAAATATAAAATCCTACAAGGTTAAATCGAACCAAAATTTCTGTACGCATTGGCTGAGTATTCCTGACTTTATGTACAAATATTTTACTGTGAAATAAAATAATTACAATAATTTATTGTATAAAAAAATGAATTCCAATAAATCTAAAAACATAGTTGTTAGGACAGGCTTTTGAAATTAGGTTACGTTAAGTTACCATTTATGGCTAACTGTCAGGCTGTTTCACTGACAGGTCTAGCTCTTGTATATTTTTTCTATTTCTCATCATTTCTTTATTGAATATATCCGGAGGAATGTTGGTATTTTTTTAATTGACCATACCAATATTGCATGATTTGGTAACATTAAACATAATGATTTACATGTCTAATGGCATTAACGACCTGTTGGTATAATGATTAAGGGCCCTGTCTGGTGAACAAAACGTCGTGGGAATTATTCAAACAAAATTTTTCGTGTCTGGGTATTTTTTATGACCGTTATATCTATGTGTTAGCGAAAGCTTCCGTGTTACATTTATTATTTAAATTCATATATGTAACAATAGCATTATTTATCATATTCCAGCGTAACCCAAAACCATGTGAACCGCGCGCTCAAAGAATGCCAGAATGCTAATGGGAGTAAATCTCTCCTGCAAGATCTGGTAACAGCGGCGGGACCCAGGGTAGCTGCAGTGGCTGCGCTAGACATGTTCCTTGTTGGCATTGATACGGTGATTTATTATTTTTATAGATTATAGGCTTGCAATTTTGCCATTTATTTTATTAATATGCTTAGTAAATATGATCATTTGTAGATGATATTCTGTTTTAATTTGTCATGTAATATAATGCGCCTAAAAATTTTTAATAGCAAAATATTAAGTACGCAGGTTGTCCTTAATATAATACAGCTTTTAATCTTTTCCATATACAATTCCTCTTCCACGGCTTCGCTCACGTGGGATATAAAATCAGATCTGATAATCTTATTCATAACAATTGTTATAAATAAAATTATAAATACTTCCGTAAACCTCTTAATGTTTTTTTTATTAGTTTTGAAGAAATGAAATAGACACACAAATTATTAAAATATTATATACTTTTCAGACATCAAATGCTGTAGCATCAACCTTATACCAACTATCATTAAGACCAGATGTGCAGGAGAGACTGCACAAAGAAATTACAGGTGTTCTAAAAGGTAGACCTATAAAGGCTGGGGATGTTAGTCAGATGCCATATCTAAAAGCTTGTATTAAAGAAGTTTTAAGGTGAATACTATTCTTATAATATCTTAGAATTTATTTTCACTGTTATAAATGTCCTACATCTTGACTTAAGTAATTCGTTAAAAAAGTACTAATTCAAAACAAATTTTTGTCGAAATCCCTTGTTTTTTGCGTGATGCACGAACAGATAAGCGGAAAGAAATTAATAAAACTATTAAATGTACAGACTTTGCCCTGCTATTATTTTATTATATATTCAGCTTATTTTTGTTTTTTTAAGAATGTATCCAGTTGTTATTGGTAATGGCCGACAATTGACCAAAGACACAGTGATATGCGGTTATAATATACCAAAAGGAGTGAGTATTGTCTTTACGAAACAAATTTATACCACTTCTTAAAGGATAACAGTTTATCTTTTATAGTAACACAAAAAATATCCGATTTATAATTAACATCAAATATATATTTCCAGACTCAAGTAATATTCCAACATTACGTGATGGGAAATAGTGATGATTACTTCACAAATGCCTCAGAATTTCGTCCCGAGCGTTGGTTACAACGTTCGCTGTTCAAACACCACCCGTTTGCTTCATTACCTTTTGGATTCGGAAAGCGAATGTGTCTCGGAAGGAGGTTCGCTGAGCTTGAAATTAATGTCGTCATTTGTAAGGTATATTATTTAATTTTATTGATATACGTACTAGCTAGTGCCCCCAACTCCCTTCACGTAAACATCGGAAAGCGATCACACATCGAATCCTCTTATTTGCTATTCTTTAAAGGATTTTTATGAGATTCGTAGTATAAGTATAGTGTAGTAGTAGTATAGTAGTATTCCGCGACTTGTATAGATAATGTGTTCTGTCACTGTAACGTATATGAAGAGAGGATAATATCGAAATTAAGTTCAGACCACTGTGGTCAACAATTTTCTCTCTTAATTAATCATGAAATTGCAAGACCCCAAAAGTTCACTTGTAGACCAATAACAAAAAATAGAATGCTCACTTTTAAAAAAAATGTTGCAAAAATAGTGGTTAAAGAAAATGTAACCAATGATAATCCGAATAATTTATATAATAAAGTTTTCGATTTATTGTTAAATGAATTTAATAATATTTTTAAGCCAAAAACGTGTACGAAATACTTTAAAATTAAATTTAGTGATTGGGCTACCGTAGGAATATATAGAAGCAGAGAAAGATTATATGATTTATATGGTGAGAGGCAATGGAATCATGATCCGGTGTTCTTAAATAGAGTCAGAAATTTCTCTAAAATATTTAAGAACGTTTGCGTACAAGCCAAGTCCATTTATATAAAAAATAAAATTTTAAATTCAGAAGATGAAATAAAGGCAACTTGGGATGTTTTATCTAGTTTTACTGGAAAATCTAGGGCTCCCAATGGACCTATAAAGTTAAAAATTGATAATATTGAAATAAATAAAGAATCAAAGGTGGCGGCTGTTTTTGAGACCGTTTTTACTGAAATCCCAATAACAGTCACACGTTCTTTTAATTCCTCATCATCTGTTGCAATCGCGGAATTGAACAAAAATGTTAAAGTCAATAATAAATATTTTGCTTTTAAACCTGTTTCATCAGATGAAATAGTTAACACATTTAGAACCTTAAATTCGAAGAAAACCGGTGATCTCTGGGGTATGTCAGTTAAATTGCTTAGCACTATTATAAATGATATTGCCCCTCAATTATCCCTTATTTTTAACAAATGTATCGAAACCGGTATATTTCCAGATTTGATGAAAAACAGTAAAATAGTTCCTTTGTTTAAAAGTGGCGATAGATTGGATCCCGAAAATTATAGGCCTATCTCGGTTTTACCGACCTTGAGTAAGGTCTTCGAGAAAATAATTTTAAATCAGATTTCAGAGTTTATGTATAGCAGTGGGATCATGCATAGTTAACAATATGGTTTCACCAAAGGCAAATCAACGACTGATGCGGGTGCTGCGCTTCTTAAGCACATTTACGACGCATGGGAGAAGTCGCAGAATGCAATTGGGGTGTTTTGCGATTTGTCCAAAGCCTTTGATTGTGTGGACCATCGAACGTTACTATGCAAACTAAACCACTACGGTGTACGTAGCGCTGCGCTTGATCTTATTGCCTCTTACCCGAATCAAAGAATCCAGACAGTTTACGTAAATAATTCTAAATCGTCTGGTTCTCACCTAAAGATGGGTGTTCCACAAGGATCTATTCTGGGCCCCTTTTTGTTTTTACTTTATATTAATGACTTGCCCTTTTTTGTTAAGGGTCTGTGTGACATTGTACTCTTTGCTGATGACACCTCGCTTATTTTTAAAGTTGAGCGTGATAGGATTAATTATGACGAAGTAAACAGTACTTTGTCACGAGTCCTGCATTGTTTCGAAATTAATAATTTAGTGTTAAATGCTAAGAAAACTAAATGCGTAGAGTATACACTTCCTAATGTAAAAAGTAAAAATTGTAACTTGCTCCTTAACAATGAAGTGTTAGAATTAATTGACTCAACAAAATTCTTAGGTTTAACATTAGATAGAAAGCTCCAGTGGAACCCCCATCTCTCAACACTCGCAGCCAAACTCAGCTCCGCCGTCTTTGCAATTAGAAAAGTTAGACAATTAACGGACATAAATACGGCTCGACTTGTTTATTTTAGTTACTTTCACAGTATTTTATCTTACGGTATTTTATTATGGGGCAGTGCTGTCGAAATTAATTCTATATTTATTTTACAAAAAAGAGCTGTGCGGGCTATTTATAACTTAAAAGCTAGAGATTCTCTGAGAGATGTTTTTAAAGAAATAGGTATTCTTACAGTCGCTTCCCAATACATATTTAATAACATTTTATATATACGGCAAAATTTAAATAGTTATATAAAAAACAGTGACAGACACGCGATAAATACGAGAAATAAAAACAAACTCGTAACGCCAAAGTTTCGGCTTCAAAAAGTTAATAAATCCTTCATGGGTCTGAGTATACGCATATATAATAAAGTTCCACAAGATATCTTAGACCTTCCATTTCTTAGTTTTAAATCTAAAATCAAAAGTTTATTGTTAAATAAAGCTTATTACAACGTTCAAGAGTTTTTAGTGGATCGAAATATGTGGAACTTAAGTTGTTGAATCATTTGCAGGATTTATATTATATTATAATTAATATACATCACCTATTGTTATATTTCTTTTGAAAAGAGCAACTGTTGAGTTTCTGGCCGGCTCTTCTCAAGAGAGCAGCATTCCGAGCCGGTGGTAGCTTGCTTACGGACGGACTACACTGACCTTTTTTTGTATTGTAATAATTGACGATTCAAAAGTGCGTGTAAATGCCTACTTGAATAAAGATATTTTGAATTTGAATTTGAATAAGAACTATTTTTTAAAGGATTTTTTCTATTTTGTTTATAAGATTTGTAGTATCTTACCTTCCTCATTATACGAACTGTATAATGCAAAAATATAATACAAACCGGATTTGTTGCTAGTTCTAGAGATAAGTATGATATAGATAACAATTTACAAAAAAATATTGTAATAATATAAACTAACAACTCAATTGTTTTTCTAGATTTTTATTAAAATATTCTTACATAACACAGAATAAGCAAAATACTCTAATTTAAATGTAAAAGAATGTAGTGGATAATTGTTAATGATAATCATTTATTATAGATGGTTCAAGCCTTCCATATGGAGTATCACCACCAGCCCCTTGAATACCACGTGCACCCAATGTATACTCCAGATGGACCTATCCGTATTAAGCTTATCGATCGGTAGTCTAACACTGATTTTACTTTTATAATCTTAGAACATTCAAGAGTTGGTATTTGTTAGTCTGATACTGGCCTTAAGTCTTTCGTTTTATTAATAAATAATAATTTTAGGTATTATATGTTACCTTGTAAAAAGCTTAGTCTGTTAGTAAATTAAGTACTTATACAATTTGTATCTATAGACTAATTACTAAATAGTTATTAGTTTTAGATTAAATTTTAATAATGTATGTATTACATGAATGTACTTTATAACTTGGTGTAATAAAGTTACTTAGAACTCATATAGAGGCAATTTGAGAACTTGGAAAACTTGAAACTTTTCAAATTGTCGTTACATTGCATAAACAAAACTTCATTTACATAAGTTTTAACTGTATAATAAAATATCAATTGAAATTAAGAGACTCAATTTATTATAGATACAATACAGAAGATCTAAACAAAGTTGGTACATACACATTATTGTTAAGTAAATAGGCTCTAAAATCATAATCGAATATGTACGAGGTCCAATTTACTATTGCGAAGGGACCGGAATGATCAATGTGTAGTGTCAAAAGGCGTGTAAGGTTTTTTTATAGGATGAAGGAACCCAGGGCGTTTACCGCCCTATGATTTGGCATAGGCACATTCTATACGAGAATTAAAAAAAAATTGTCAATAAACCAATATTTAGCCTTTATTTTTTCGAGAATCTTCTCTACAGTGAAATTATCGATATTATCATGATTCTGATTAACAATTTACCAACAGCGGACTCCCATTGACACAACTCATCTGTCACCTTCAGCCGTGATTCTAAATAAAGTGGCATTTTTTCGTTTGTAGGACGATTTTATACGAACGTTTTCTAGGTCGGAATCTTTAGGAATATTAATTATTTTCTGAATTTCTCTATTTGAACTCTGAAAGTTACTAACCAATCAACTTTGGGCACATCGAGTATGTCAAGATTATGGGAGCTAGGAATCGGATTTCGACTAAGGGCGTCTACATGTGTCATCGAATAACCTGGCTTATATTCTTTGCTAAAATTAAGCTCTTGCATTTGTTCCCACCAGGGAGCATCTCGGGGTATCATGTCACATTTTTGCAAAAGTAGGTCTAAAGGAGTTACAATCGGTCAAAATTTTAAATGGTACACCTATTTAATATACTTGAAACTTTGGGAAAGATGTCATTACGGCGAGGGTTTCAAGATTGTACGAGGAACAATTTTGTTCTTCAGGAGTAGTCTGTCTGCTAAAGGAAGCAATTGGTCTGAGGAGACTATCACTGTCAGTCTTTTGTAATGATATGCCAGCCACACCTAGTTTACGGGCATTGGTGGGAATTTCGGTATCTGCATTAGGACGGTGTAGGTTTATCTACTAGAGATATTTTGAGTTTATTAAAAATTGCTTCTTGTGATGGTCCTCAGACCCATTTAGTATCGTTCTTTAAGAGGATAGTTAAGGGTTCAGCAATGATTGAGAACCTTTGAACGAATCTTCGAAAAAAACTCGCTAATCCTAGAAAGTGGCGTAAACAGTGTTAGTTACTAAACCTCATCGAGTTTTCGAGAACCTGGTCTTATGCCATTGGAAGAGACTTCAAATTCTAGATAGTCTAATATAGAACTACAGTAAAACCAATTAAATAATTTGTAATTTAATTTTAGTATGATGGCGTCTCCACGATATTCCAGTGCTTCCCCATGACGAGCAGCACCCAACACCTAACTTATCATTCGCTGAAAGTTAGCAGGGACAAAAAGTTAGGCCAAATTTCATTCGATTAAATTCAAAATTATTATTTGGTGTAACAAATGCCGTTTAATGTTTATAGACAAATAATCTAAAGGAAGAAATAACATCAAAAAGTTAACATTTCAGGAAAAATATGGACTCTGAACACACGATGTCATTATTATCGCTCTATAATTTAAATAGTAAGCACTCAAATAACGTGTACAATAAACGAATGTAAACAGTAAATACTTGTATTAAGTTATACAATTCTATCAATTTACTTTTCTAAATCTGTATTACACACGTTTGCTGCAGCTTCCATTTATCAAAATTTTACTTAATTGAAATAAGAAAACACATATAAGCTTACGATGTAATATACTCAATGTCGCTGAATAGTATATTTGAAAAACTTAAATATATATATATATATATATATATATATATATATATATATATATATATTTATATATATATATATATATATAATAATAATATAAGAGTAAAGAAAATTTTAGTAAGCATAGTGATGTACATCATATAAATACAAGGAACAAACACAAGTTTGTTTTACCTGTTAGCGGACTCGTCTCAAGAAGTGAGTAGTTTTTTTATGGGGCAATATATACACTTTTTTAACAAGCTCCCAGTAAACGTTCAGATTTTACCCTTCATAGTTTGCATTCACGTATGACCTAACACAAAAACACAAATAACAAATGCGTTTTCACAAAATTTCCATGTGTCTGTACAACCCTGTATTGAGGTAGTATGATTAAAAGGGACAGGGATACAAAGAGAGTCAGGGAAAGAATTGCGTTCCTGGCATCGTTCCGGTCCGTTGCATTGTCGCCGCGTACGACATTATAGGAGGAAATGGCGAGATTAAATATAATAGGATCCGCCACCGTGCGCTGCGGGAGTTGAGCTGAGCCCCCTCCCCTTTTTGAATGCTCTGAAATGTGCATAAGAATTATTTTTAATGTAATGTAAAATAAATAGAAATCTAAATTAATTGAGAAAAATTGACACCATGAAGTTCAGGCATCAGGCGACACAGTCAAGGGTGGCATCTGGTTTTTGACCATCATTGCTGAACGGAATGAGATATTTTAATTCTGATTTAAAAACATGCCCATTCCCAAGCTCTACAGCTTTGCCAAGTTTCATTCAAATCGGTTCAGAAGTTTTTACGTGATGTTGCTTCAAAAAGAAGTTTTTCAAACGGTTAAGAGCTTCGCTTACGCTCAGCTTAATTAAATTCATCTGTAAAGCACACAGCTTCCTCTTCGTGATATATTTGAGGTTTTGTGTACATATTGATTACACCCTCACCATGAATCTACATGCACCAAAGTTATCAAAAAGTCATAAATTTATATAATACCGATATGTACGAATGCACGCAGATTTTATGATTATTATAAAATATAAAACAAAAATTGAGAAATTTTCACAATTTTAAATTGATTCTTCTTTCTTGGGGTCTTTAGTAGGTACTTTGTATATGATGTTATGTTTTAGATACTTATTACGTCGTATTTTAATAGATTTATAGACCCCTTATAAGTCAACCTACAACCATTTCATGAAGTCTCAAATGTATACTTGATTAAATATAAGCAATTAAATTGAAAATTTATATTGATATGTTATGTTCGATAAAAACATGAAATTGTTAAATTGTAGCCTAGCCATAAATTTAAAACTTATATTTTAGAGGTGTAAAAACAAAATAAAATACCAATATTCATTCATAGAATGTTTTACTTAGATTGACTCAACAAGCAATCCTACTAACATTTAATGTATATTAAAATTCATCAATTAACATTCCATATTGTGGAAGTGGCCTCAAGTTACATGTAAATCCTTAGCCATTGTTTGTTTCAAATGTTTCACAACATAGAATGCAATGTTACAAGAAGAATATATAATACCAAACTTATCTATGGCCACCATACATTATATCGGTAAATATTTACAAATATCACAAATGAGTATAGTATAATAAAAAACATTTACTAATCACTGTATATTTAAACAGATGTTTAATAAATACAATGATTTTACATAATTTGACTAGGGATAAAGGTTGCGAGGGTATAAATATATAGTTACTTTACATATACATATATATGACTATATTTCGTCCTATGGCACTATTTTATTTTAATAAAATAGCCAAAATTTAATCTACCTGAATACAAAGCTAAATTGGCAGTGACAAAATATTAAAATATAAAGTTGGGAATCATGAATTCACAAAATTTAACACACAAACTAAAAAATATGTCATTGATCACAAACAACTTAAGATTATTTTATTAACAAGGATTCTCATTTGATTTTATAACTAAAATGTTTTTTTGTTTATTTTGTTTGTATTTGACTGTAAGAGCTACCGCCGTCAACAAGACGATAAACATCACAGATCCTCCAATCATATAGCTTATTCCAGGTAACTGATCTGGGTTAGTTTTATCAATAGTGTTTTCAAGTGTTTCACTCAAATCTCTTACATTTCTCGTTCTGGGTTTCGTTCGGGAGAAATCGAAGCTACCTGAAAAATGAAATAAAAATAATATAAAAGAAATTTCAAACTAGTTAGAATTAATTTTTTTAAACAATTTATAGAGATTATGAATTTATAACATTTACTCATATATTTATTTATCACTTACCTATTTCCGATTGTGAGTCATCATAGTAATCAAAATTCTTATTGATAAGTCTTCCACCGCCAACTTCGTTATCTGCAGAGAGCGGTGGTAAGTAGGATACAGGAGGATTCGTGCTGCTTGGAGCAAAAGGTTGAGGACATTTAGGATCCTTAGAACCGGGGTAGCAAGAACTTGGTGTTGTAGCTTGTTGTTGAGTTGTTGCTTTAGGGCAACGAGGATCGTTACTACCTGGATAGCATCTAGGTGACTCTATTGTAGTAGGTTGTGGACACCGGGGATCTGTACTACCAGGGTAACATCTCGGACCTTCTGGTGTCGTTGGTTGGGGGCAACGAGGGTCTGTGCTTCCGGGATAACATCTGGGTGGTGCCGGAGTCGTAGGTTTAGGACAACGGGGATCAGTACTGCCCGGATAGCATTTCGGAGCCTCTGGCGTAGTTGGTTGTGGACAACGAGGATCTACACTTCCAGGGAAACATTTGGGTGGTGCCGGGGTTGTGGGCTGCGGACAACGTAAATCGGTACTGCCAGGATAACATCTAGGAGCCTCCGGTGTGGTAGGTCGTGGACACCGGGGGTCTGTGCTACCTGGGAAACATCTTGGTGGAGCCGGTGTTGTAGGCTTAGGGCAACGGGGATCTGTACTACCAGGGTAGCATCGCGGAGCTTCAGGTGTCGTTGGCCGTGGGCAACGAGGGTCTGTGCTTCCTGGATAACATTTGGGTGGTGCCGGAGTAGTAGGTTGGGGACAACGAGTATCTGTACTTCCAGGGAAACACTTTAGCGTCGACGGTGTTGTAGGTGGTAAGTAGGTAGGTGGATTAAGCGTGGTCGGTCTTGAGGGTTGTGGACACTTAGGATCAGGAGAACCAGGATAACAAGATTGTGTTGGTGGTATAGCTGTAGTTGGTTTTGGACAACGAGCATCTGTGCTGCCAGGGTAGCATCGCGGAGCTTCAGGTGTCGTTGGCCGTGGGCAACGAGGGTCTGTGCTTCCTGGATAACATCTGGGTGGTGCCGGAGTCGTAGGTTTAGGACAACGGGGATCAGTACTGCCCGGATAGCATTTCGGAGCCTCTGGCGTAGTTGGTTGTGGACAACGAGGATCTACACTTCCAGGGAAACATTTGGGTGGTGCCGGGGTTGTAGGCTGCGGACAACGTAAATCGGTACTGCCAGGATAACATCTAGGAGCCTCCGGTGTGGTAGGTCGTGGACAACGGGGGTCTGTGCTACCTGGGAAACAACTTGGCGGAGCCGGTGTTGTAGGCTTAGGGCAACGGGGATCTGTACTACCAGGGTAGCATCGTGGAGCTTCAGGTGTCGTTGGCCGTGGGCAACGAGGGTCTGTACTTCCTGGATAACATTTGGGTGGTGCTGGAGTCGTAGGCTTAGGACAACGGGGATCAGTACTGCCCGGATAGCATCTTGGAGCCTCTGGCGTAGTTGGTCGTGGACAACGAGGATCTATACTTCCAGGGAAACATTTGGGTGGTGTCGGGGTTGTAGGCTGCGGACAACGTAAATCGGTACTGCCAGGATAACATCTAGGAGCCTCCGGTGTGGTAGGTCGTGGACAACGGGGGTCTGTGCTACCTGGGAAACAACTTGGCGGAGCCGGTGTTGTAGGCTTAGGGCAACGGAGATCTGTACTACCAGGGTAGCATCGTGGAGCTTCAGGTGTCGTTGGCCGTGGGCAACGAGGGTCTGTACTTCCTGGATAACATTTGGGTGGTGCTGGAGTCGTAGGTTTAGGACAACGGGGATCAGTACTGCCCGGATAGCATCTTGGAGCCTCTGGCGTAGTTGGTCGTGGACAACGAGGATCTATACTTCCAGGGAAACATTTGGGTGGTGCCGGGGTTGTAGGCTGCGGACAACGTAAATCGGTACTGCCGGGATAACATCTAGGAGTCTCCGGTGTGGTAGGTCGTGGACAACGGGGATCTGTGCTACCCGGGAAACACCTTGGCGGAGCTGGTGTTGTAGGCTTAGGGCAACGGGGATCTGTACTACCAGGGTAGCATCGCGGAGCTTCAGGTGTCGTTGGCCGTGGGCAACGAGGGTCTGTGCTCCCTGGATAACATTTAGGTGGTGCCGGAGTCGTAGGTTGGGGACAACGAGGATCTGTACTGCCTGGGAAACACTTTAGCGTCGACGGTATTGTAGGTGGTAAGTAGGTAGGTGGATTAAGCGTCGTCGGTCTTGAGGGTTGTGGACACTTAGGATCAGGAGAACCAGGATAACAAGATTGTGTTGGTGGTATAGCTGTAGTTGGTTTTGGACAACGAGCATCTGTGCTGCCAGGGTAGCATCGCGGAGCTTCAGGTGTCGTTGGCCGTGGGCAACGAGGGTCTGTGCTTCCTGGATAACATCTGGGTGGTGCCGGAGTCGTAGGTTTAGGACAACGGGGATCAGTACTGCCCGGATAGCATTTCGGAGCCTCTGGCGTAGTTGGTGGTGGACAACGAGGATCTACACTTCCAGGGAAACATTTGGGTGGAGCCGGAGTTGTGGGCTGCGGACAACGTAAATCGGTACTGCCAGGATAACATCTAGGAGCCTCCGGTGTGGTAGGTCGTGGACAACGGGGGTCTGTGCTACCTGGGTAACATCTTGGCGGAGCTGGTGTTGTAGGCTTAGGGCAACGGGGATCTGTACTACCAGGATAACATCGCGGAGCTTCAGGTGTCGTTGGCCGTGGGCAACGACGGTCTGTGCTTCCTGGATAACATCTGGGTGGTGCCGGAGTCGGAGGTTTAGGACAACGGGGATCAGTACTGCCCGGATAGCATTTCGGAGCCTCTGGCGTAGTTGGTTGTGGACAACGGGGATCTACACTTCCAGGGAAACATTTGGGTGGTGCCGGGGTTGTAGGCTGCGGACAACGTATATCGGTACTGCCAGGATAACATTTAGGAGCCTCCGGTGTGGTAGGTCGTGGACAACGGGGGTCTGTGCTACCTGGGTAACATCTTGGCGGAGCCGGTGTTGTAGGCTTAGGGCAACGGGGATCTGTACTACCAGGATAACATCGCGGAGCTTCAGGTGTCGTTGGCCGTGGGCAACGAGGGTCTGTACTTCCTGGATAACATTTGGGTGGTGCTGGAGTCGTAGGTTTAGGACAACGGGGATCAGTACTGCCCGGATAGCATCTTGGAGCCTCTGGCGTAGTTGGTCGTGGACAACGAGGATCTATACTTCCAGGGAAACATTTGGGTGGTGCCGGGGTTGTAGGCTGCGGACAACGTAAATCGGTACTGCCGGGATAACATCTAGGAGTCTCCGGTGTGGTAGGTCGTGGACAACGGGGATCTGTGCTACCTGGGAAACACCTTGGCGGAGCTGGTGTTGTAGGCTTAGGGCAACGGGGATCTGTACTACCAGGGTAGCATCGCGGAGCTTCAGGTGTCGTTGGCCGTGGGCAACGAGGGTCTGTGCTTCCTGGATAACATTTGGGTGGTGCTGGAGTCGTAGGTTGGGGACAACGAGGATCTGTACTGCCTGGGAAACACTTTAGCGTAGACGGTGTTGTAGGTGGTAAGTAGGTAGGTGGATTAAGCGTCGTCGGTCTTGAGGGTTGTGGACACTTAGGATCAGGAGAACCAGGATAACAAGATTGTGTTGGTGGTATAGCTGTAGTTGGTTTTGGACAACGAGCATCTGTGCTGCCAGGGTAGCATCGCGGAGCTTCAGGTGTCGTTGGCCGTGGGCAACGAGGGTCTGTGCTTCCTGGATAACATCTGGGTGGTGCCGGAGTCGTAGGTTTAGGACAACGGGGATCAGTACTGCCCGGATAGCATTTCGGAGCCTGTGGCGTAGTTGGTTGTGGACAACGAGGATCTACACTTCCAGGGAAACATTTGGGTGGTGCCGGGGTTGTAGGCTGCGGACAACGTAAATCGGTACTGCCAGGATAACATCTAGGACCCTCCGGTGTGGTAGGTTGTGGACAACGGGAGTCTGTGCTACCTGGGAAACAACTTGGCGGAGCCGGTGTTGTAGGCTTAGGGCAACGGGGATCTGTACTACCAGGGTAGCATCGTGGAGCTTCAGGTGTCGTTGGCCGTGGGCAACGAGGGTCTGTACTACCTGGATAACATTTGGGTGGTGCTGGAGTCGTAGGTTTAGGACAACGGGGATCAGTACTGCCCGGATAGCATCTTGGAGCCTCTGGCGTAGTTGGTCGTGGACAACGAGGATCTATACTTCCAGGGAAACATTTGGGTGGTGCCGGGGTTGTAGGCTGCGGACAACGTAAATCGGTACTGCCGGGATAACATCTAGGAGTCTCCGGTGTGGTAGGTCGTGGACAACGGGGATCTGTGCTACCCGGGAAACACCTTGGCGGAGCTGGTGTTGTAGGCTTAGGGCAACGGGGATCTGTACTACCAGGGTAGCATCGCGGAGCTTCAGGTGTCGTTGGCCGTGGGCAACGAGGGTCTGTGCTCCCTGGATAACATTTGGGTGGTGCCGGAGTCGTAGGTTGGGGACAACGAGGATCTGTACTGCCTGGGAAACACTTTAGCGTCGACGGTGTTGTAGGTGGTAAGTAGGTAGGTGGATTAAGCGTCGTCGGTCTTGAGGGTTGTGGACACTTAGGATCAGGAGAACCAGGATAACAAGATTGTGTTGGTGGTATAGCTGTAGTTGGTTTTGGACAACGAGCATCTGTGCTGCCAGGGTAGCATCGCGGAGCTTCAGGTGTCGTTGGCCGTGGGCAACGAGGGTCTGTGCTTCCTGGATAACATCTGGGTGGTGCCGGAGTCGTAGGTTTAGGACAACGGGGATCAGTACTGCCCGGATAGCATTTCGGAGCCTCTGGCGTAGTTGGTTGTGGACAACGAGGATCTACACTTCCAGGGAAACATTTGGGTGGAGCCGGGGTTGTGGGCTGCGGACAACGTAAATCGGTACTGCCAGGATAACATCTAGGAGCCTCCGGTGTGGTAGGTCGTGGACAACGGGGGTCTGTGCTACCTGGGTAACATCTTGGCGGAGCTGGTGTTGTAGGCTTAGGGCAACGGGGATCTGTACTACCAGGATAACATCGCGGAGCTTCAGGTGTCGTTGGCCGTGGGCAACGAGGGTCTGTGCTTCCTGGATAACATCTGGGTGGTGCCGGAGTCGTAGGTTTAGGACAACGGGGATCAGTACTGCCCGGATAGCATTTCGGAGCCTCTGGCGTAGTTGGTTGTGGACAACGAGGATCTACACTTCCAGGGAAACATTTGGGTGGTGCCGGGGTTGTAGGCTGCGGACAACGTAAATCGATACTGCCAGGATAACATCTAGGAGCCTCCGGTGTGGTAGGTCGTGGACAACGGGGGTCTGTGCTACCTGGGTAACATCTTGGCGGAGCCGGTGTTGTAGGCTTAGGGCAACGGGGATCTGTACTACCAGGATAACATCGCGGAGCTTCAGGTGTCGTTGGCCGTGGGCAACGAGGGTCTGTACTTCCTGGATAACATTTGGGTGGTGCTGGAGTCGTAGGTTTAGGACAACGGGGATCAGTACTGCCCGGATAGCATCTTGGAGCCTCTGGCGTAGTTGGTCGTGGACAACGAGGATCTATACTTCCAGGGAAACATTTGGGTGGTGCCGGGGTTGTAGGCTGCGGACAACGTAAATCGGTACTGCCGGGATAACATCTAGGAGTCTCCGGTGTGGTAGGTCGTGGACAACGGGGATCTGTGCTACCTGGGAAACACCTTGGTGGAGCTGGTGTTGTAGGTTTAGGGCAACGGGGATCTTTAGTACCAGGGTAGCATCGCGGAGCTTCAGGTGTCGTTGGCCGTGGGCAACGAGGGTCTGTGCTTCCTGGATAACATTTGGGTGGTGCTGGAGTCGTAGGTTGGGGACAACGAGGATCTGTACTGCCTGGGAAACACTTTAGGGTAGACGGTGTTGTAGGTGGTAAGTAGGTAGGTGGATTAAGCGTTGTCGGTCTTGAGGGTTGTGGACACTTAGGATCAGGAGAACCAGGATAACAAGATTGTGTTGGTGGTATAGCTGTAGTTGGTTTTGGACAACGAGCATCTGTGCTGCCAGGGTAGCATCGCGGAGCTTCAGGTGTCGTTGGCCGTGGGCAACGAGGGTCTGTGCTTCCTGGATAACATCTGGGTGGTGCCGGAGTCGTAGGTTTAGGACAACGGGGATCAGTACTGCCCGGATAGCATTTCGGAGCCTCTGGCGTAGTTGGTTGTGGACAACGAGGATCTAAACTTCCAGGGAAACATTTGGGTGGTGCCGGGGTTGTAGGCTGCGGACAACGTAAATCGGTACTGCCAGGATAACATCTAGGAGCCTCCGGTGTGGTAGGTCGTGGACAACGGGGGTCTGTGCTACCTGGGAAACAACTTGGCGGAGCCGGTGTTGTAGGCTTAGGGCAACGAGGATCTGTACTACCAGGGTAGCATCGTGGAGCTTCAGGTGTCGTTGGCCGTGGGCAACGAGGGTCTGTGCTTCCTGGATAACATCTGGGTGGTGCCGGAGTCGTAGGTTTAGGACAACGGGGATCAGTACTGCCCGGATAGCATTTCGGAGCCTCTGGCGTAGTTGGTTGTGGACAACGAGGATCTACACTTCCAGGGAAACATTTGGGTGGAGCCGGGGTTGTGGGCTGCGGACAACGTAAATCGGTACTGCCAGGATAACATCTAGGAGCTTCCGGTGTGGTAGGTCGTGGACAACGGGGGTCTGTGCTACCTGGGAAACATCTTGGCGGAGCCGGTGTTGTAGGCTTAGGGCAACGGGGATCTGTACTACCAGGGTAGCATCGTGGAGCTTCAGGTGTCGTTGGCCGTGGGCAACGAGGGTCTGTGCTTCCTGGATAACATTTGGGTGGTGCCGGAGTCGTAGGTTTGGGACAACGAGTATCTGTACTTCCAGGGAAACACTCTAGCGTAGACGGTGTTGTAGGTGGTAAGTAGGTAGGTGGATTAAGCGTTGTCGGTCGTGAGGGTTGTGGACATTTAGGATCAGGAGAACCAGGATAACAAGATTGTGTTGGTGGTATAGCTGTAGTTGGTTTTGGACAACGAGCATCTGTGCTGCCAGGGTAGCATCGCGGAGCTTCAGGTGTCGTTGGCCGTGGGCAACGAGGGTCTGTGCTTCCTGGATAACATCTGGGTGGTGCCGGAGTCGTAGGTTTAGGACAACGGGGATCAGTACTGCCCGGATAGCATTTCGGAGCCTCTGGCGTAGTTGGTTGTGGACAACGAGGATCTACACTTCCAGGGAAACATTTGGGTGGTGCCGGGGTTGTAGGCTGCGGACAACGTATATCGGTACTGCCAGGATAACATCTAGGAGCCTCCGGTGTGGTAGGTTGTGGACAACGGGGGTCTGTGCTACCTGGGTAACATCTTGGCGGAGCCGGTGTTGTAGGCTTAGGGCAACGGGGATCTGTACTACCAGGGTAGCATCGTGGAGCTTCAGGTGTCGTTGGCCGTGGGCAACGAGGGTCTGTGCTTCCTGGATAACATTTGGGTGGTGCCGGAGTCGTAGGTTTAGGACAACGGGGATCAGTACTGCCCGGATAGCATTTCGGAGCCTCTGGCGTAGTTGGTTGTGGACAACGAGGATCGGTACTGCCAGGATAACATCTTGGACCTTCCGGTGTGGTAGGTCGTGGACAACGGGGATCTGTACTACCTGGGTAGCATCGCGGAGCCTCAGGTGTGGTTAGTTGTGGACAACGAGGATCAATACTTCCAGGGAAACATTTGGGTGGTGTCGGGGTTGTAGGTCTTGGACAGCCGGAATCTGTACTTCCTGGATAGCATCTCGGAGCTTGAGGCGTAGTTGGTCTCGGACAACGTGGATCGTCACTTCCAGGGAAACATTTGGGTGGTTCCGGAGTTGTAGGTTGAGGACAACGTAGATCTGTACTGCCGGGATAGCATCTAGGTGCTTCTGGAGTTGTAGGCTTCGGACAACGGGGGTCTGTACTGCCTGGATAGCAATTGAGTATTTGTGTTGTTGTTGTTTTTTGTTCTGTAATTTCATTGCAGCTTGCATCACAATTACTAGTGCATAGCTGAAAGAAAAATATATGTTTGTGACATCATTTTATTTCTGTTTAAACATTGGTAAAAAAATATTATTGTCATTACTATGTGTATTTTTATCTTACCTCAACATTGCACGTCAGATATACTTGGTCCGTTTCAGGGAAACGAAAAGCACTGACTTTGCTATAGGCAATAAGCGTTGCACCGGATTTCCCAGTGTTTGTAGATTTTTGAAAGAAGTCAATAAATTTCTTTTTCCTGAAAGTAGAACAATACATAATGCGTTAACGTTAAAATTAAAAAAACTTTTTATATTTTATCTTACATTACTTTCATAATGTACATAAATTTATAATGTTTTTATTTTTATATTTTTTTTTAATATATACATATATATTGGTTTTTGAATATGTATACTGTTTGCTTGTAATCATGATATAACATTACATACTGGGGACATCCTGCCTTGTTTGTTAGTTGTATCTTGTTTGTATTTGGGCTGTCGTAGTCTTCACTATCGTACGCCCAACAATCATGTATCTTGAGGTTAAATTGTTTTCTAGTATCTTTTAGGTAAATCAATATGGTGAGATATTCGCCGATCTTGATCGAATGTTCTAGAGGAGTAGTCTAGAAAATAATTTATTAAAATTATTTCAGTGAAAAGTAGAAAATTCTACCAGTAATATAAATTGTTATAATATAAAAGTGCTTACATTAGGAAAAACTCCCTTCTGTATATCCATCCAACACTCAACGCCGCCGGCCGGTCCTTGCACGGCGACTACATCAAGCATATCTACCATAAATGGCTTTAGTTTCAGAACATGCGACTGCTCTTGTCGCACTCCTCCTACAGACACTTCTAAAGCTGTACTTGCGCATGATACCTGAATTCAATATAACTTATATTTTAATTTACATTTGCATTATAGATAAACATTTCACAATTAACTGAAATTTATTGTCTTAGTCATTAAATATATTTGAACACTGCAATGTATTTAATTCTTACTTTTCTAGCAAAATCATAGGAACCCTGTATAAAGTCGTCAGCCTGGAACACCAGAACATTGTCGATGGTGCCACAAGCGTTGCACAGCGCTCTACTACCACAACCCTTCAATGGCACTCGGAACGAGTACCTTGATTGGCTACCTCCGAGCGAAACATATCTGAAAATAAATTTATTTTGTGATCATTTACTAGATCCTTCTGAAATATTTATTGTTATTATTATTTTAATATATTTCTGACAAAAGTTAAGTTAAGTGGGGACAGAAACCCTTATTTCTTACTTGCATTTTGGGTCACTCAGATAACCCTTGCTGTATATAATTCCGTCGTAAACGTCAGAGAATTCGACCGTTACATCTATAAAATCCGCTGAGCACTTTACATCGATATCTGGTGATAAAGGACTGTCAGCGGCTCTCGAACCCCGCACGAAGTTGACGGCATTCTCGTCGATAATATCGTCAAAAAATTGGGCGAGACCGTTATCGCCAGCTAGTTGTCGATTCAGCTCAGCTGCAGTGAGCGTGCCATCTGAGACAGCTGTAGTGAGCGACAGCTGTAAAATAATACATACTTTTTAAATTATACATATATTTATATGTATATAATTAGGTTACAAAGATAAAGTTCAAAACTAAGAGTTAAATTGTCACCGTCTAAGTAAAGCTTATCATCATATTAATGTAAGTGAGTCACGAAATTCATTCAATACTTTTCTTAATAATAAGATAATTAAATCCATTTTTGAATCGTTATAACATAATTATATACTCCGTAGTGACTTAGTTGTGAGATTTATTACCGTTGCTATTAAAGTTATCTATAACATCGTTGTACTTTAAAACAATGTGTTTTTTTCTTTCTCACGCATTATTTCGCGTTATTACGGACAATTTCATATTATAATATTTCATAAACACAGCATAAATTAAGATGTTCGATATAATATGTCATAATAATTAATTGGTACATTCAAATAGAATGGTTACGAAAAACCAAGTTAACAGAGTAATTTTATTAAAATAATTATGTATATAAAGGCGATACTCTTATTTATTCTTTAGCCATCATAGATTACATCTCTGATATATGCCATAGGTTAGGTAACTTATGGTATTGATTGCGAAGAAATAATCTATTGACAATAAAAATACGTTACATAATTTTAATCTACGGCTTCCATTGACCTTTATTTTAATAAAATCTTATGTAACGAAGAGAGTGATCGATGACACGGTCACCATTATTAAAATTATTTTTGTGAAATTGGTTTGGAATAAATTAAAATATATTATTTTGTTTTCTTTTTTTACTATCATATAAAAATATACAATCATATAATAAAATGATGATTGATTGAGAGATTACTCTATTGGTTGATTGATTGATTGATGAATAATTATTATTAATTTTCAATAAAGAATATCAAACCTGCACAAGTGCAATCAATGCCGCTATTTTCATGACAGCCGCTTCATGAGGTCCTGTAACAAATAAAGATATGTGTTAAGCTTATCAAGACTGAGCTATTAATTTATTAAGAACAGGTTTGTAGGCCACTAAAGTAGTATACATCGCTATTAGCAGTAACCAAGGTACGATGCCTTACATCGTTCAAAGATCTCCGGAAGAAAGCCAGTTAGCGGTAATTAATAAAAGGTTGAGATATCTATTAGATTAGTTTACTTTGGAATTTAAACAAAATAGCGTCAATCATTTAGACAGATTAAAATGATTGAAGATAATGAGAATATATTTAACTATATATATTTTAGTTTATGTTTTTTATAACCCATTAAAATGAGTCTAGAATGACTGTTAAATGTTTGCAAGTCTTTAAAAACAGTATGTCATTGCATCATGATAATTACAACATTGGTGATAAAATCACTTTTAAGTGGAACCGAAATGGAATTCGACATATTAGTGTCAAGAGTCATCTCCAAATAATAGAATGTTGCGAAACTTTCAAGTGATTTGTCACGATTTATATTTTGTTTTCCTTTTGGCGATTCAATGTAAATTATTTAAAAGTTGAATGTCAGTTTTGTAATATCTTGTTATAATTTCATGGATGTGGGATAAATTTATGATATCTAGATTTAATTATAGATATAATTAATGGTAATTAATTAATTCGATTGGGATTAAGTTGTTTTTTGATGGGATCAACCAATATCCGGGTTAGGAACTTATGTTTTTATTACTATAAGTTGCGTATCAAATAAAGCCGAAAACAACAAGTTAAAAGCTTATAAACGTGAAGACAATAAATATAATTATTATTTATGTAGCGTTGGGTCACGATGGGTATAATTGTGTTGCATCCGTCTAACTTCTAAGATTCGTGAGGTCAGACGTTGACCCGGGTAATGTTTCCGCGTTTATTTTGACCCTATTACAAAACAAAAACACACCTATATTTCCTATAATTAAACTTATATGAGATTTTATTTAATATTACTATAACATTAATGTTGCCCGCGACTATGTCTGCGTGGTATAAGATTTGGCATAATAGGTTAGGAATTACTCGAGAAACAAATAGATTTATTTATCCTCATATTTAAAATTTCTTTATTGAAGGCCACTTTATGAGAGTTTACAACAATTACAATTTTTATATATATAACCGTCCTCCATAAATTGTTAAGCAAATAGTTTGTTTTATTTATTTCATTGGTATGTTCGAAATTTAGTCCATTCTAATAAGAACCTAAACGCTCTTCTTTTTATAGTATAAAATTATTATTATTATTTTTATAAGTCAAGGTTTTATTCATACATATAAATTCATTAATAAATACTTCTAAAAGCATATGTCTGCATAAAAACTGCAATTTTAATCGATCTAATAGAGTAATTATTTTGTCTATTGTCACTAATTCAAAATATCTAAAACAATACATAAACATTTTCACATGTTTTTATAAGTGTTATACTTTTAAAACAATGTATGAATGAACGCGGTATTGTAAATGTAAATTAGTTGAAAAATAATATATTGCATAACCAGTGACTGGTGTAGTGTGAATAATTCTTTACACCGGTTTTTTCTTTTGTTCTGATGCTCATATTCTCACAAAATTGTTCCAGATACATGATAACAGCTATTGGTTCATGGATGAGAAATAGTTGCAATTATGTTTATTAAAAAAAAAAAAATTCAAAATAAGACGTATATAAAAATATCTTAATTAATTTAGCATTTAAATAGAATAGTAAGAAGATTTTTTATAAAGTTCTTAAATTTCATACTTATAATAAAAATGTTAAAATCACATTCATTATCAATGCTAATATTTTCAATAGTTTTGAAGTGTCTAGATTTAGATTTAGATAGAGCGGCTAAGAAGAAAGAGGTTTAAAAGATGTGAAAAGTTAGTAGTTGGCAACAGCTAGGCTTTATATATATTTATAACATTTATGTAATCGAAAACCTCTTAATTACTATCATTTTACAAATTAACCACGGTAGTTAAAGGTCATTGCTGAATCAAACGTGATAATTGTACCTTAAAGGTCGCAAGAACGCAAGTTACACTATTTGATCTATATCAAAGTATAGCGAAATACGATCTATAATTATCGTCTGACACATCAGAAATAGGAGGAGACAAATTGAATGTGACTAAAATGATCTTTTATGGTAAATTATATTAAAATATCTGCAATGAGTAATAATTTATATTTTTTTAATACAACATAAACCATTAACACATCTTTATAAGTAAAACAATAATCCCATATATATATATTTCGTAACACGACATTGACTGCACCATAATAAAAAGTTGTCAATGAAAACTTTATTTATGTGAGATTGAGAAAAGGGATACGTTTTAATATTATTGTATTGATGCCATGGTCGGAGTGACATCACGAGTGGACCCTTACCGGTAATACCGGTATACTTAATTTTAAAGACGCCTCTTATATAACTTTGTAGAAATTTAATACGCTCTCTTATTATTTTATTGATTTTTATCACCAAATGAAATAGAGAAGTTGATTATATCCTAGTATAACATTTGTCAATATCTACATTCTTATAAAGCTAAGTCTTAAAATGTTATTTACTAAAACTATATAATGCCTAATTTCTAGTTTATGGTAAAAAATATTATTAACCATTTCTTGTCTCAATATCAAAACATTTGTATTTAATTTTTGTATTATTATTAATATAGGAATGTCTGCTATTCATAGCGAGAATAGTTTTCATATTAAAAACTTATCAAAAATAATTTTAACATTTTTAAAATGGTGATAAATCGTCAATTAAGAGTAAAAATTTCGTAATATTAGAAAAAGATAAAAACACAAGGTACATATCGTACAAAGTTTTATCTGTAAAAATACATCAAACAATTTTAGTATTAAATAATATGTACCCATTTAATTTTATATAAATTTACTTTCTATAATAATAATTAAAGTCACAATTCGTATAACAAATAAATAAATTTACACCCAACCTAACTTTTTACTGTAATTAACATAACCGGAGTTTAAGTTTATAATTTTTTACATAATAAAGCACTTTATGAATTTATTCAAGTAAAGATAAGTTAAATTTAAACATAATTCTATCATTGCACAATTGGGGACGAGTCCCAATTACGTGTCAGTCTGTGTATCCAAATCTCTGTAATTTAGTTGCAACATTAGGGCGAGTTTGCCCAACAAGAACTAATGGCCCTGGCATATAGATTTAGTTTGTTGTTTTCGTTAATGTAATTTGGTAATTATTATTATAATATTGTTTTGTGGATTACCATTATTATAATGCTTGATTGATGGATTAAGGAGTAATTGATTAAATTATGTTTGATTCAATGTATAAATTAAATTTTGTATGGGATTTATTAATTTACCTTTTTTATTATACATCTTTTCCATAGTTTAAGCCCTTAAAAGGGTTTAATAATGTTTATAAAACTAAATTCTCATGGTTACACAAAACATGTCCTGACTTTTTCCTTGTCATGAAAATCTTGTTATAGATAAAATAAACTGGGTATAGTCTTTCACGAGGTAAAAGTTACTACAACAAACTACTAGAAAAAATGTATAAAAAATAAAAGATACTTGTGAGACTTACAAAATTGAACGTTCTTAACAAGGTTAATTAATATTGATTCTGTATATGGTGATATTGAATTCGTTATGGTAATATTATTATTTTAACGTCTTTGTTGATCAATAATATATATATAAAACTAGGCTTCCTATAAAACATAATAGACACATATTTAAACAACTTCTATATTTGGTAAATGAATGAATATTTAAAAACATAACTAAATCATCAAATCTTGGAATATATTAAACAATATAAATGTCTAATTTGCATATTTAGCTGTGTTTTTATATATTTTTTAACTTGTTATTATTTCGCGGTCACGTTTCTTTAATTTAAATATATCATGTATATATATATATATTACAGGTGTTTGACCGTGATGGAAATTAAAATGAAACGAAACTGTTTAACCAATTTTTATAAACTTCTTATGTCATATATTCCAACGTAGGTTATGAGATAGGTTTTTTTAATAATAATAATAATATTTCATATTGTATTTTTATAGGAACGGTCAAAAGCACAAAAATCTATTAAGCAGTTTTGGAGTCCATCACAAGTGACAGGATAACGTCCAGTATGATATAATATAATATAATAAATATTTTAATATTAAAGTAATACTAAATAGGGCATGATATAACAAATAGGTGGAAACATGTAAGTGCGTTAAAAAGATAAAAAGTTTCAACCTTTAAAGGTTGATGAGACGACGTCGCGTGTATGAATGACGCAATAGTGAACAACTTTACAACTGAGCTTACAGAGTAAGTGACTTTTGACTTACTTATTCTTATATATTTATAATTCGAAGAAAAGTTTATTGTTTAACAGTATCTATTATTAATTTTGGACTTTAAATTTTTAAATGTAAATGAATAGAAATGAATGCATTAATAACTGAATGAATGTATGTATGAATGTATGAATACAATATACGAGTATATTTATAAACATACAATTTTATAAAAAGGCATAAACATTATCAAATGATTACATTTCCTAATTATATAGATGTAAATGGCAGAAATAAATTTTAGATGATAATAATTTATCTTTTATTAAAACTTGATGATCCTAACCTTTTCCGTGTGACTCTTGTTACCTTTATACGACTTCTAAACGTGAGATTGTATGACTGATTAATAAGAAAATAATATCTTTGTAAATATTTTTTCAAAAGTATTAGTTATTAATGGTATGAAATAATTGTATCCTTATTTACACTATGAAATAATTACATCCTGACTTCTCAATGGTTCTCAATTAATGATCATGGCGGATGACACATTTATATATGATATCATTTAAAACCTAGAACGTCTGAATGACACGTACAAATATCGTTTTATTGTTAAAATTTAGGTTAAAATCATTATTGTTTCAGAATTCGTGATATAAACATAAAGTTTGAATGCAGTAAAGAAATATTGTGTATTAAATGTTTCATAGAAGTTTAGAAACATTTGAAAAGTTCTTTGAAACATCTCATTACGAAACAAAATAGTGAAAGCCTGTTATTGAACTTTCTTTAATAAAATACGCCTTTATTGTTTTTTTTAATACCCCTTTAAAAGTCTATAGTCTATGGGGTTGTTTATGAAAAATATCTTATATATTTGCTATTGTTTTAAATGGTCGGAGGTCAGTGGGGCCGGTTACGATAATATATGTATGTTTCTAATAGATTAGCCAACCACGCCGTCTGTTCACACGATTCATTTAGCCTTTGGTTCATCTCGATTATCTGAACATTTCGAGGTCGGCAATAATTTTATGTTTGCGGTTCTTAAACACTTGAAATATTAATTTTTGTTTGTTAATATATCATTTTAATGGTATTTTAATTGTTGTGTAGTTAAAGCTTTATCTGCTATATTAATGTAGCGTGTTAGAATTTATTTCAAATGACTAATATCAGGATGTTAAGAGCTCTTCACACGCATTCAATAAATTCTTTGAAGTATTCATATTGCGATATATTTTTTTTAGATATATTATACATTTAAATGATTTGACTGAAACATTTAACTTATTTTACTCATTCATTCATTCGTAATGAATAAATAATTCATTTATACATTCAATTTGTTCATACATTCAAATGTTTAAGTAAATTTGTCGAAATACTCGTTTTCCCACATTTTGGGAACATCAATATCTTTGTATCAAGTAAATCCAAGGGCGGGTCCGTTTAAATTATTACTCAGCCAAAGTAAGACAATAGCTTGTTACAAGTATTGAGAAAACTAGTGACTGTCATTTCATAAATTCGCATGGACATTGTTTCACACACACTTACGAAACCGATCAGTTCTCTTCTTTAGAATAATTTAATACTATTTAAAATTGTGCTATATTTACTATATCATATTATAGAGATTAATTAATAAATTATATTATATATTAATCTATTAAATTTATACTACACGTGCCTTTATTTTAAGATGTGTTGAGTTAAAAGGTCGCCATTTGAAATAAGATAATGATCGAAATACTCATAATCATTCATTAATTTAGTATTGAATTGTTAAATACATGTTTAGTAATATTTTTTTCATTGATAAAAAGATATTATTTTTATTTCTAATATTAGGTAAGATTAAATGTATTATTATATAAAAAAATATATTCATTTATAATGAGAACGATCCCTGACTAATATATAAATAAGTCTATATTATTTACGACCGTATTAATTAAAATGCAAACTGGTCTGAGTATATAACAGGTCGCTTCTAGACCTTGACATATGAGATGTTTATGACATAGACTTGTAACGTTTTAGACACGGATATACGCTTAAAATACTTAAATATACTTAAATAATTCTCACTAATATAATATAGTTTAATATTGTATCTGTTTATCTTCTTATACTAATGACAAATAGTAACTGGCACAGATATTTTTATACGCCAAAACTGTTTTTCAAAATAAAAAAATATGTTCCTTTTTTATACTAACTGATTACGCTCCAAATGTATCATTCCGATTCTTATACATTTTGTTGCTAAATTGACAATAGTATTTGTATTTTGAAGTCAAGTCGCTGTCAACAGCTATCTTATAAAATCATTATATTTATTGTATTATTTTATACAACCGGAATTAAATAATATAATATATATTGTAAACAAATTTGAAGGTCATGTTTTTTGATTAAAATAAAAAAACGTGACCAAATGCATATTTAATATAGATTTATCTAATTTTGAATAATAATTATATTGGGGTAGTCTAGCGTTGACAGAATACACGTTATAAATTTATTTTATCTGTATTTAATTCTTATTCTAATATATATTTAATGTACTAATGTGGTTTTAAGTAATCCTCTTTCATTGGCTCTAATCATTACTGTAAATATTAGGAGGTCATATCTCGAAATCTGTGAATTAGTAAACAAAGTTTTGACAACGTAACCTTTTGAGACATTTTTGCATATATCTTTTTGTATTTATATAAAATGATATTTTGAAGAAATATAAATGATATAAATAAATATTTATTAATATTTAAATAATTTTCACATGTTATAGACATCTTTCAATATAATTTCACAAATTTGATTGATATTGTACTGAATTTATTTAGTATGTGGTTTTATCTCACTGATAGTAAATTGTCTGTCTTGTCTGTGTGTCATTATGGTATTACGCAACACCATTGTGTGTAACAGATAATCAAGCGTTGACATTGTTATGGGTTTTTTATAATTACGGTATTTTAATGGTTTCTTACATTTTATAATTATCCATTCACAATTGTCGATACCTGATTGGAATTTAGCCACCATATTATATTATTTATAGATATGTTTTTTATATATATTTTAGCCTTTTTTATTGCTTAACTTGATTTATGTTTATGATAAAAGTGATTTGAATAAAATGATAATGACTGGTTGTGTGATAATAATTTCTCTGAACTGAATATATTAAACTTGTATCACGTGTAAATTAGCATAAAAAGTATTTTAAATATTCATATTTTTGCAATAAATGTATTTTTTTATATTTCGACAGTTGCTGATAATTACTCTGTATTTTTATAACCTAAAATCTAATCTAGACTATACTAAACTAGAGTTGAGTAGAATGTACATGTTACATTCAAACAGACAATAGTTCATCTTAGTCCTATTTCTCACAATGAGAGACACTTTCACCGTGATCGACCGTCTGCGACGTCGAAGCAATCATTTCTGTCCATTTCGCTTTCATTGACATGACTTATTATGCAATTATAGAAGGTGTTTTAGAACTACACTTTTTAGATCGTTACTTCAGGTAGGGTACTTTTAATTTACGTTAAAGGTACCCTAAGTAATTGAAGGTACCCCTAAAGGTAATATATACATTGAGTTTTTGATACATTCTTGCAATTGTGTATGAAGAACCAAGCTACCTAAAGTCCTTATGTAATGTTATAAAGGTTATTGGTACATAGCAGTTATTCTGAAATTAATGGGTCGTTTAAAAAATGCAGATATCACCATTTCTGTTCGATTACTTTTCCGTTTAAATGAATTTGGTTTCATCATTTCCTTTTGTTGGATGACATTAAATATAATTTTTTTAATTGTTACCTTTTTTTAATTGTTACTGGTTTTGACCTTTAATTATCTATAAGCATTTTTCAATATAAATTAAAAATTATAATACAATATATATATAATACAATTATACAGAATGTCAATACAGTCAATAATTAACGGTCATTAGATTAGAGATGTCGCATTTTAAGATCAAACTTATATTCCGACAATTATATTTTTGCGTCAAATTAGTTTTTTATTTTTACATTATAATTGAAATTATTAATTTATAAATTAATATATTAATTACTAGGTTTTCGGTTAAGAAATTTATTATCGATGAATAATATTTCTTTAATACATTTAAATCGTTAGCAATTCCATGTAAAGTGTTTGTTAACTTCACTAGACATTTTGTAACTATCGCTCATTTAACCACGTTAAACAAACTATAATATGCAAATATTGTGTAAGTCGGTAGTCTGTGAGATATTTCCCAACTCACATCCAACTCTCGCTTCCCAACTAACGGCGGCCTGAGCCGTGGTCCGATACTCACAGGAGGCTCAGGACACGCATTCCCCTAGCCCCCCTTTCTTCAAGGGTGGGTCTCTGCACCCGTCAAATCTACCGGTAACGCTGTCTTGGCTAGAAGAACTAACAGCAGAGACATACACAAAAAAAACTTATTGAGATGAAGATGGAAATGCAAACGGATATTTTATATATGTCAAGGATTTCCTTATCATAAAACTATTATAATATTTGTACTAATTAATAATACAATTGCTATTCCATCTGAATATTGACATTTAAAAATAAAATTAAATAAAATGTTCACATAAAAAACCGACAAAATTTCATTTATATTATATATAAAATAATGAATTATTTTCAAATAAATAATTCCGTGACCTCTATATTTAGAAGCTCTAAATTTTGAAGGTTTCAAATTAATTTTATGTTTTATTTTATTTTATTTAAAATATTTGATACGTGGTATCGATAATATTATGCAGGATCAATTATTATTCATGCAGCATATGCAGGAAACTTAGTATTATGTACGTTTCTAAAGGTTAATTAGTTTGCTGATTGGAAAATAATGAAAATGGAAGTTTATTGAGATACCAAATATTATAATAACTATTATATGTACCTATATTCGAATTCTACTAAAATAATGATAGTTAACTAATTCATATGTTAACTAAGTAACTAACTAAAATTTAGAATTTAGTTAACCGATTATAATCATTATGAAATTGAGCTCAAATATTATAATAACTATTATATTCGTGTATTCGAATTCAGCTAAAATAATGATAGTTAACTAATTCATATGTTAAATAAGTTCATTAAAATATAGAATTTAGTTAACCGATTATAATCATTATGAGATTGAGGTTAAATTTATATCATAAATATTTTTTAAAATTAAGCAATTATGGCGAGAGTTTAATAGTTTTCACTAACCCATGTCAAATGGTATCTTGATAGTAAATCCGCTTTCTTATACTTTCTCATAACTACCTATATTTGTATCTTCTATAAATATAATAAAATAATTAAAGTCATAAATCTCTCACTTTTTTTTGCTTTTTAAAACCAACCTTGCTTAGATTTTTTCTTTTTTTTACCTAGCGTTTTGTTGGTTAGCGCGAAATATGTTTTTAAGAATAAAAGTAGCCTGAGTTACTTATAACAGTAGCTATTCGACAATGAAAGTCCTGTAAAAATCGATCCAGCCGTTTCAGAGATTAGCCGGAACAAACAGACAGAGAGAGAATAAATTTTAAAATAGATTTTTATGTAAGTACCGTATATACTTTCATTTGCATTAAGCGAAAAGCTGTTAATTTGGATACAAACAGACACTTCAATTTAACTTATATGTATAGATATGCGATTTTGATTATTGTTTTAAATTTTAGTTTCACAAATATAGTATGTATATTGTTAGAATAGAACATAAACAAGATATTGTTACTTCTGTAACCATTTCATAAAAAAACATAAAACGTTTGGTTCACAATAGTTTTATGATACGTTAAGGCTGTATTCATAGGTTTTTACGACTTAACCTTTTGCCTAGATTTTAATAGCTGGTTACAAAATGTTTTGATAATTATTTTATATTAAGGAACCATAAAAATCATAACTTCTGATGAATAGATATTTTTAATTTGTTTTAAATTGAGTATGTTTTATGCGAATGTGGTTTTGAAGGTAATACAGTAATATTACAATCAATACAATACATTAAAATTACAATAAATTGTATTGATGTGTGTTCTTAATCACCGCTCATAGATATGACATACTTAAACATGTCCCAGTCTTCATCGGTTACTGACCTACGAAAGAGGTAACATCTTTCACTTTCGATAATATTTCAAAATTTACGTTCAAATAACATTATGTTATTTATTAATAATACAGAATACACTTTCAATACAATGTATTGACATGTTTGACATTAAACATGCTTTTATAAATTACGTAGTTTCAGTTCTAAGGTTACAAATAAATTGCAATATATCAAAAACACTTTATTCTAAGATAAGTTAAAGTGTCAAATGTTTGGTGATATAATGCTATACATATATATGTATGTATGTATGTATGTATGTATGTTCTTTTGTTATCTATTGCGTGTTATGTTAATTCTATGACAAGCCAGCTGAGGGCGCACTCCAAACAGTTACGTCTTCACACTTTCGCCTATGATATGTGCGAGACGAATCTCTTATTTATTTTGTCGTAAGGCATACGTGATTTACTATTTATAGCTTTTCTAAGTATTTCCGTAAAGGTTAAATGGAAATACCGATATATGTAGCTTAAAATAGACTTAAATAACACTTGAGGATCCATAATGAAAAAAATATCGTCTCTATACATTGTATACAAAGACGCCAATAGAAGTTTAAATTTCATCTTTTTTCAGTGTCAATAAGTTAGAGATTAAAAATATTCAAAAAATTGTTTAATACACTATAAATAAAGCCTAGTATATATTAATTATTATTCCGTCAATACAGATTCAGATTATTTTAGCTTTAGAATTGTCGTTTTATTTTGTTATTTCACTTCATCAACTTAAATTTTCTCTCCGATATATTTTATCTGTCCTTGAATATAAATTTAGTTTTGTATAACAAGTTTTAATTTGAATGCAAATAAAATTATCGTTATATTTAAATACACAGCATAAAATATTATGTTTTTTTTCTAATAATATTTTTTATTGCGTATTATGTCACGGTCATCTGTTTTTGTACTATCTTTTTGACATATATATATATATAAATCAAATCAAAACTAAAAGTAAGAGAAAAATGTTTCTTGTATAATTATTTGTGAATGTTTTACCCTGTTTCGTTAATGTTATTGAAGCAACAACTAAATATATGTCAATTTTGATCTCAAATACACACAATCATATAAAGTATTGTGGAATTAAACGAGTTCTACAAATTCTATTTATATAATAATTTGTAACGACATATATTTTATTTATGTTCTATAGTTTTAACTAGAAATATTTTACATGGTATAAATGATAATATGATGTCACTTAACAGTGACGTTTGAGACAGGCGTGCAATAATTAATAACCGGGAGCTTTTCAATTCTGATGTTATTATAATATATTCATTTATATTAAATAAATCAATATTTTTCTATTTTTAACCTTCCACAGATTTATAGCACTGTATAGTTATAGTTTTGAAGGTGCTCTTGGAGTTTGTTTTTTCTTGGTTTTTTGTAGACTTGTGTTTATTTTGTAAGTTTTTTATGAAATAAGATTGTTGTAAAGATAGTTACCCAAGAGACGATTTAGATACTTATATGTATGCTGTATTTATTCGGTAATTACTTTTAATTTAGTTGACATTTGACCGTCACGAGTCGTCCATGTCACAATCGATAAGGACGCTGTGAAATATGGTGCTTGTGGTTTCGTCTATCGCTTTGTCGTTTTAAGATCTAATGATCTTTTGAAGGCTAATGCAATTTTAAATAATTTAGACTATTTAGAGTTGTGCTAATTTAAGATATTTAAGGCTTTACAATCTTTAGTGATTTTCCTAACCAGGTGGAGGTTATATATATATATATATATATTTTATTTTCTTATATTTAGTTATTAAATTGATACATTCTAAGAGAAATATAAACAGAATATGAGAAAGGTTTAAAGATAGGTGTCTATCTGTCGAGTTATTTGTTGTCTTCTATTCTAGTACTAATAAGTCCATTCGTATGAATGTGTGGAAAAACATTGTTTTATTTTAATTAATTACCTGACATTAGTTCAGTGAACAGGTTTCAATGTATTGAGTGATCATTCGTGGGATTTGGTTCTTGTGAATGTTGCTTCATTTGTTATTTATAATAACCACTCTTCTACTACTACCACTAATTTGTTATGCCATTTACTTGAAATTAAATTTAAAACACCGATTATACTAACGAACTATCATAACACAATTGGTTTTATGATACGATTGCTTATATTGCCGAAATCGTTTAATGGTTTGACGATTTAGGTCTTTTTAGCAATAGCTCACAAAGTTATATTAGTTACATTTTTCTTACAAACCAGATATATTTTGTAAAAGTTAAATATTTCTCAATTTCAATATAAAATTAGACGGAATAGATAAATTTAAGTTTGCACATGAACAAAATAGATACAAATTCCATAAATACATAGTTAAGTGAAGATTCAACAGACATTAAAGTAAATTCTCACGGAAGGCACACGACCCACTTACACGGTTAGCATTGGGATTTGTTTAATACAGATTAAAGCAACTTAACTAATCAAGTATAATTAGTAGTTATATTTTAATTTTAATACATACATATATAGTATTTTTACTGTCTCTATTAAATATCTTTACTATTTCTTGATCTTTATTTAATTGTGATAAGATGAGCTTAAGAAATACTTGTTTTCATATAGTTAATATGAATTATTTATGCCATAGAACTCTGGTTGCAACATTGTAGTGGAGTGGCACTTAAGTTTTTGTGAATTCAATCATCTTATTCTGTGGTTTGATGATTTATTACTTATTAACAGTTACTCTTTCTCTAAATGTTATGAAATTTATATATATATATTAAAGAGCTTAAAATGACAGTCATGAGAATTATGAATCAATGTCAATCATTATATTATAACACGTAATTAGGATGTAGTCATACACTGATAGACGTCTTCACCTGATGTTACCTAGTGACCTGTCTATTCATTGTGGGTAAAGTTTTATGCAATGGACACGTAACTTTGCTTTCGCTGACCTCTGACATTATTGTGGTCGTTTTGGAAATTACGAATGTTTTCGGGTTAAACATTAATTATTATTTTGTTTTTATGTATCATTTTCTATTAGTTTTAAGTTTAAGTTAAAAACCTTGTGAGGGCATCGACGCTTATTTTATATATTTACTTGTTGTGCCCCTGACTTAGATCGCGAGAATGATGTTTTTAGGATAAGAGTAGCCTAAGTTACTCTATAATATCAGTTATCTGCAAGTGAAAGTCCAGTTAAAATTAGTACAGTCATTTTAGAGACTAGACAGAACAAACAGACAGATAGACAAAAATGTTATATATATATATATATATATATAACATATATATATATATAAATGTATATATATATATATATATATACATTTATATATATATATATATATATATATACATTTTTTTGTAAGTTCTTATATGACATTTAGTGAAAAGCTGTTAATTTGGACCTACCAACGGACACTTCAATTTCATTTATATGTATAGATTAATAGTTTAACAACATTTTATTATATATAACTTAAATATTAAAAGATTCTTCTTATTTTTATGTCATTCTTATATATTATAAAGAAGAAACGACATTTAAGGCCCAAGGGCACATTATTGATATTTTTTGAGATTGTTAAGTGTTGTTAAGTTTGTGAACACACTGACCTCCCTAATCCATTAAACAGATAAATATTATGTTACGGTCATTCTATTGATACTTTTTGATAAGTATTTATTTATTACTTAAATTTATTTAAAGAATTAAAGATTTGTGTCTGAATAAAATGTATGTAGAAATAAAAACGATTTCCCATTATTTATGTGGAAAATTTGTATGATTTATTGTATGAGTTATTAAAACAAAGATATTTTGATGAAGACGTTTGTTAAATTTGTCATATTATTAATATATATATATATTGTAGCCCTAAAAACGATCGGATTTATGTTTGTTCGAAACGATTTTGTAACAAAATTATATATTCAAAATGTGTAATAAAAAACTAGTTTTTATACTTTGGATGTGGTTTTTTTTGTGAATATTTGATCAATTAATTTTCATATTTTTATCTTCAAACATATATTTCAAGTTCCATTAGATTTAGAATTGATTATATAAAAGAAAATATATATATTTTTATCTGTTTTAATTTATTTTACTTTCAGGTTATAAAGGCGGTTGCCATGACAACAGTGATAACATCTCACCGGCCACACTCATTTCTTGTTTCTTTGAATTTATTTGCATTTTACGTACTTATTAAGTTTATTATTACTCATTTTTTCTTTCTTTGATCTGATTTGCATAATTATGTATTTTCACTTACAAAAAAAGGTTTCTTACTTTTACCCAAATTAACAATGTTAAAATGTTATTATTTCCATGATTCTTAATATTCTTTTCTAGTATAGTGCATTCTATATTCAGTTTTAAATAATAATAATAATAATAAAGTTCAAAATTAAATAAAATTAAATGTAAATTAAACTATCCATGATTGTATTCCAACTCAAATAAAGGGCATGTAACATTGGAGTCAAAGTTCAAATTTAAATCGTGATTACACACACACAGACACACACACACACACACACAGACACACATACATTATAAATAGCTTTTGAACACTATTTTAAATACAATGACAAACAAACAAACAAGATGGCTGCATAATAAAATTCTATAAGACATAGTTACGACTGGTCGTGGAATCTTAAAATAGCTAACAGACAGTCAGAGTTTAAACATGTATATGTATATATATATATATATATATATATATACATATACATGTATATTATTTATAAAAACTCTAAAGAAAATAATCCAAGAAATATATTTTTCTATACTTTTTTACTGATATAAAGTAAATGAAATCTATTCAGTAGACAGAAAGACAAGCAGACAGAAAGTGAAGGTGTATGTAAACATAGAGGCACTCCCAGAGCGTGTAAAGGGCGTGCGCGCATCCGACCTTTATCTGTCACCGCGGTACAGAGAATACTAAATATCTTAGCATTTAACATAATTATAATAGTTTTTTCAATACATTTTCAATACTTTTTTATTTATAAGTATTATTATTTAAATGTATCATTAAATTATATTTATTATATTTAATATGATAAAATATTTTATTGTTTAAAATATCAAATTAAATAATAATTTATAATGTAAAAAATATTTTATTTAAAAATAAATTTTTTATTTGTTCGTGCGCGCGTTGATGTCTTTTACTTCGAGTGTATGTAAAGTTTTGGAGTGCAGCTTAACTACGTTCTTTGGTATAATAATTTTGTATTATTTATTAATACTATAAACTATAATAAACAGATATTATATTTTAATATATATATCTTTTTATTTACTACAACTAGATTCGAAAAATATAAATTATCATTTGAAAAATATTTTTTAATATTAACTTGAAAAAACCTAAATCAATAACCAACATAAAGTAATAAATAACCTTATAATAAAAAAAACTAAACTAATGTAAAAAAAAAAATTAAAATACTCACCCTACACAAGATAAGATAAATCACGACACAAGCACAACCGAGTGAACCACGCGCGGGTCAGAGTGTAGGAGCGACTCGCGCGCACTAACAGTGAAAGTTCTTATATAGCCGCCTCTCGCAGTGCATCCTTAAACTAAACTTAGATGACATTACGATTTTTAGACTATAGATTAAGACTTTTAGACTACAGTCTGCCTCCATTTATTTTAATTTTAGGTTAATGTCTACGATTTTTAGACTATAAATTAACGCTTTTAGACTATTTATTATAGACTACAGTCTGTCTCCATTTAGTCCAACTTTAAAGATTTTTAGACTATAGTGTGTCTCCATTTATTTTAGTTTTGCTTCTAGGTAGCTGATTTTTAGACTATTGTCTGTGTCCATTTGTTTTAGTTTTAGTTCAACTTCGACTATTTTTAGACTATAGTCTGTCTCCATTTACTTTAGTTTTAGTTCAACTTCGACTCTCAATTGGTGTTTAATTTTTTTTTATTGTCTATCGATTTTTGTTATATTTGCAATGATTTTTATATTTAGTTTTCTTTGTCTAATAAGTTTTTAATGATTCCATTAATATACAAGGGATTGCAATTTTTTTATTGTATATCGTTACTTGTGATATTTGCAATATTTTTTTTTATTTTATTTTTTGACTAATTAGTTTTTGATTGTATTTTGAAGGATTCAGTCAATATATAGGAGTTTGCAAAATTTTTTAATTGTCTATTGATTCTTGTGACATTTGCAATGTTTTTTTATTTTATTTTTTTGACTAATTAGTTTTTGATTAAGTTTTAAAAAAAAATCAATATATAGGTTAATTTTTTTATATAACGTGTGTGTTTATTTTGAAAAGGATGTACCATACACAGCATTTAACAAAAATGGAAACAAAACGGAAATATAAAGGTGTGTTCAGAATGATTGCAAGTGTTTATCGCGGAAGATACATATGTAACATGCGTTAGGTGGTATTAAAATATTTTATAATAATTAATTTGTAATTAGCCATAACTGGTAATACTCTTTTCACACTTAAATAGATTTTCTTGGAAATTCAAAATATATTACACACATTTTATTGTTTTTATGAGTTTTGAAAATATATGTTTTTCTAATATCCATCGAAACTTCATAGCAATAATTTAAAGTTTAATATAAATAAATATCATTCCTGAAACCCAATACATTTCTTACATACAGTCAAAAATGTTTGTATTTCAACAGATTTATCTCAAAACAAAAAATAATAATAAATATGTTAAGGGAAGAAAGATAATGGCTAACCAACAAAAAACTAATTACAACTATCAAATTACTGTTTAATTTGCACCAACAAATAACAGCTACAAATGTCACATACCTTTTGTGAATAGAATATTAGAAGTATTTAAATAATTTTGGAGTAATTAAATTACTGAAACAAACAACTGAATGTATTCTTTGTTTTTTATTGATGCTAATAAGATTTTTTATAGCAAAAATAAATATTTTATAACCAGCGGTGTCGTTTAAAGTCTTGGAATTCCGTCCTATTTTTATGATTGCTGGTTTAACCATGTATGGGATGCAGATGGGTCATCGCGATGCATCGCGCGGAGCCTTTTAATTAATGGCTCGGACGTGCACGATTGTGTTACTTAGACTATTATTTGTAAAGAACTAACAGTATTGTAAGATTTAATAATATATATACATTTATTTTTATTTTTCGGTCCCAGGGTGGTTTTCCAGAGGTCACAAGTTTGATTGCGACAATAACTTTTCAGTCCACTGTTATTTTAATATTTTAACATGGCTATACATGTTTGTAGAAAGAAGCTTTCAAATGAAAGAAAACTTATGAACTTTTTTTTATATATCTAGCAAATACTAAAAATAACTGCTGCCAAGTGTGATATTATGTATGTAATAAAAATGACTATATATATTATTATTAATGTTACATTTATGAAAGAATTTAACAAAAAAACTGACATAGCAATTGACATTATTTGCAGACTCTATGTTTTCGTTACAGAAGCTTTTTTTATATATTGTATAATATTTTTAAGCAGAGCTTATTAATTTCTTTTGCATTTGTAATTTTATTTTGTTTATAAATATAGCACTATATTACCGATCTATCAAATAGTTAACTAAATCTTATAAGATATTTCACTTTCTCATTCTCGTTTTCATGCCTGAGGAGATGATTTGAGAGTTAGAAAATGATTTTAATAAAGTATTCATATTTTTGAAACAAAATTTAACAAATTAATTGCTGATAGATACCATCTTCCGATAGAGATTTTGTAAACTTTACAACCATGGCCTATGATTATTTATTACTAAAGCGACAATTTATTATAAGAGACCGTGTACATACAACCTTTATGAACGAATTATAAAATAATAGAAATATTTTTTTATATATATTAATATTTCAGACGAAGTCACCGGCAATGATTAGTCAATAAAAAATGTATGAGGGATAATTATTGTCTTGGCTTCTCATTATTTAATGTATACATAATTGAACTTAATGAATAGATGTAATTAATTTAAATTATATCCATCTCTTAATTAATTTAATTTAATATACTTTTGTTTATTAACAACTTCATACAAGTTATTAATGAATTTATTAAACCTTGTAAAGGGGCTTTTATGTATGAAAAACAATGTACAGTCTGTGGTCGATTTGTTCTGTCATCAGACTCCATTTGATTTCAATGTGTGATTTGTGAATTACACACTATTATATAATGTTATAAAGATTACAGTATGTATACTGTTACAATACAATTAGGGTTGTCAGTAAATCTATTATGTATAATAGATTCACTGACAACCCTAATTGTGAAATATTAAACACGTCAGACGGATGCAATATTATCAATATTAATTAAAAAATATATTAATATTCGCAGTTTAATCTTAATTGAGTGTAATATAGTCTATTCTTTAATTGCTTTAAGACTTCAAAATATTAAATGAATTATGTTTTACCTTGATATCATATTAATGAAGGAATTATGTAAATCTATTATCGAAAATCTAATACTGGATTTGTATTTAGAAAATATAAGACAGAGGAACGACAAAAACCTTATATATATATATATATTCTTAATTTTAGAAAGGAAGTATATTTATAATGTTATATGCGTACCAACACAGAAGATTACTCCCATTTTTCAGCATTTTATATAGTATAAATCAAATTCCTTCACTTCAAAGATTATTAAAATATTTGTCACACTTCCGTTCATATATTTTATATATATATATATATATATAAATCCCGTGTCACGATGTACGTTTTTTAATCTTCGAAACTACTGAACCAATTTCAATGCAATTTCGTTGATATTTATTATTTAGTCTAACTTAAAAGATAGCATTTTGATCTCAATTAATGATCTTGATTTTTTTTATTGTGAGTTTAAGGTTTTAGATACTTAAAGGGTTTGATTATTTTACAAGTTATATAGGTTTTCACTAGGTGGCGGTGTCAATAATAAAATTTTTAAATAAAATAGTTTTTGGAAATAACAGACGAAGTCGTAAGCAACAACTAGTATATATATATAGCAAGTTCTCTAATTTTTGGCTTTCAATTTAGATAATAATTATTCTGTTGTAAACTCAATGTACCAAGAATGCGTCTTCAAAGTGATTAAGATGTCATTGCGTAATCGAGTTTAAGATTTTTATTTTCCTTCGCTTTGTCTTTGAACTATTGCTTGTCGGTTACAAATTATACTAATGAGATATTCAATTGTTGGCCTTTCGCTCTGTTACGTTTTTTAGGTATACATATATCTTTTTAGATGTATGATGTGTATATATATATATAATAGTGCTGAATTGCTTATATTGTCCACTAAGAACGGATTTTATGGAATTCCTATCCCATCAATTTAAACTTTTTGCATTTCGCTAAGTTTTAAACGTGTAGGAGCTATACACTTAACGCCGGGGTAAAAGTTACTATAGCAACGGTTACGATGACAACAGATACTATGACAAAGGTTACCATAGCAACCTAAATTCAGATCCAAGTAAATAGGGTGCCCAGCGAAACAAAACAAACAAATATATATATAGTATAATTTATAATAATTCAGAATATGTTGATAAAGTTATTACAAAAAAAACGAAAATGTAAAATATTGTAAAATAAGATGAACGATGAGGAAAACAAAAACATTCCATCTTTTTATCTTTTTATCTTTTAATATCTTGTAGGTCCGAATTCCAATGTTAGTATGACATGATGAACTTAATATGGGAACCTGTTTTATAATAAGTTGCGAAACCAAAGTAATCATGAGTAACCTCTTCATTAGGTCACAGTATCGAAATAATACTTGCAATACTTAAGTGATGTTAATGTTGAGGAAAAGACTGAGATATTTAATTAATATATATAATAAAAGAAATGAAAAACATCATTTTATATACTAAATGTCTTTGAAGGTAAATGATGATTGTGATTTGTAGTCATATTCTACTATATTTTTTTCGGGTTTTATTACATTTTGACGAGCACAAAAAACTAGTTTGCGGGATTACGTGGTATTCATTGACAAACACCGGGCTCTCAATTTGGTAGAGTCAAGCTGCAGCTCAAATAAGAATGGCTGTTCACAAGGAAGATTAAGTAAACTATTATAAATAGAATCTTACGTAGTAATAATAACTATTATAGAACTGCTATATTTATGACCACGCTACCTAATAACACCCATGACGTCACAAGCCAGTAAACAAAAAGAATCTTACACCCTTTTTCTCAAATTATAATTCTTATAGTACCGTAGACTTATTACACCTGTATAAGCTTATTTAATATATCACTGGCCCGAAAGTCGTCAAACTGCTTAATAAAATAAATGAGGCTTGCTCACAGCGACCCAAGTTTAAAAGTTGTGTAGATTACACAAATTGATACTTTTATAATATATTAATATCAGAATTCCAAATATACACCATTTTTAATTGATTAAAATTGTTAGAAAAAGTATGTAGTAAAAATTTAGTAGTAGTTATGATATGTTATGTTATATAAAAATATGTTTTAAGGTAACATAAATATTTTTATAGTTTGATTAGAACAGTATTGAAGATATTACACATTAGATAAAGTTCTGTAAAGATCAATGGTTGTTATATTTATGTCGTCTTTTATACATAATGAGTACTTGCCAGGATAAGCTTTGAAAGTTCATGAAATATTACACCCATGATGTCATTTTGTGATCCATTGTTGCGTAACAGATGATGTATATACCGTCAATATAATACCACGGATGTCTGTATTATTAATTAATTAAAAACTAGGGTTAATTGTATTATGGGAGTTTCATATCAATTCTATACCCAAATCTGATTGCATCCAAATAGTTAGAGCGGTTTCTTAAAAATCAATCACATAAACATTTATGATATATATACATCTATATAAATATGAGCGATTTACCACTCACTAACTCGTCACGAAATCTTTGAAACTATATGTCCGATTAACTTAAAATTTGACATAGTTACTTTTTTTGTGACGTAGACGTCCACTAAGAACGGATTTTACGGAATTCCTGTCCCAACGGATTTCAACTTTTGGCATTTCGCCAAGTTTTAAACCTGTTGGAGCTAAACACTTAACGCTGGGTTAAGAGTTAATATAGCAACGGTTACACTAGCAGAGTATAGCAACGGTTGCCATAGCAATGGTTACGCTAACAACAGATAATATGACAAAGGCTACCATAGCAACAAAAGTTCATATCCAAAATAATAGTGTGCCCAGCGAATCGGGAGGGAATAAGCTAGTATGTAGGTATATAATTTTTTGTGTTAGTGACATTTTATTATTATTAATGAAACAGGTCCTAATCAGTGGTAGCATCAGTAGAAAAAAAAACTTTGTCTAAAACACGTTTTATTTTCATTTTGTTAATATTTATACAAATTTAAATAATACGATCATTAAATATTTAATAGTTGAGGTAAAGGATCTTTTTATCTATTTTTTAACTTGTTTATTTTTCTAAGTTAAAACATTTAAATTAAAAATAAAATTAGAAAACAAAGACGTAGAATTCAACTAGATTTTCAAACACGAAATACCAGTATGCTATTATGGAGTGTGATATATTATTTCGCGAGCCCATCTATTAGTAATATCTGAATCGCCATTTTATAATTACATTTATTACTATAGTTGTTATCGGTCATTATATGTAATAGTTCATTCGTATGTTTGTGTGTCAAGTGGATCACAATTGTAATATTGTGATGACATTATTGTAATATTTATTGTATTATATTTAAAAACTAAGAATATAATGCAGTTTTGTCCGAATAAATAGTAAATTATTATTTTACACATGCTATAGTGTGAATCTAAAAAAACATATCTTTTGGATTTAAAACCTGTATGTTAAGTAAAATATGTTAATTAATTAATATTTTTTGTTAGTATTCAAATGCATCAATTCAAAGCATTTTTAAATTAGTTTTCGCGAAGGTTGTTTATATGATCGATATTTGCTTATATTGCCAAATCCTAGTTCGTAACTCGAATATAGTTCGGGGTTGTTGTGAACTAAAGAGAAATAGGTAGTTTAAAAAAGAATAAGTTTTTTATTAGGTCGTAATGTAAAAAAATATAACATTGACATCATATTATTTATTGTTTCGTGGTCAATTAAATATTGATTCATTGATTTCTCAATGCTTCCTATAAGTTAACGTGATGATCGACCACGAGAGTACAGTCAGGAAATAAATTATTAAGGATCAGAATATGAAATATTTATGGCTTTATGTCATTTAAAAATGTTATATTGTAAAAAATATATATATTTTTTTATTTGGACATAAATCTTAAAGATACCTTAAAGTAGAAAACAGAACAACAATCAAAAATTTAATATAGATTAAACAGAATACATGAGTTTGAGTTGGTGTAATTATAGCAAATATCAATGAAGTTTCTTATTTTAATTGTAGAACTGTTCTTATTTATTCGTAACAAAAAGCATACCTTGGAAACTCGAACTCAAACGGTTCTAAAGATCTACGGAGAGGTATCGACAAGAAACTCCCTGAATACTTTTTTTAAAATATTATATATATTTTTTATAGTATTGATTATCGAGTCAAGAATAAAATAATATTATAATATAATAATATAGTGAAAGGTGCTGTAGAGTTAAAGAAGAAAGCATGGCTGGATTATAAAGCCTCGGATAAGGATAACATTATGAAAGAGATAAGAAAAAGAGCGTACAAGCTGTCAAAGCACAAAACAAAAGCACTTATAAAGATGAAGCGTGAAAATTCTGAGAGAGAAAGGGATGAAAGGTTGACGAACAACTTCCGGGAAAACACGAAGCTTTTCTGGCGAGAAGTTAGTGATTCCCGGAGTTGTTCAGTAATCTGTAGAATGAAAGAGGTGTGAATTTTTTTTCGAAGAGTTGTGAATTTTTTACAGAGCAAGCACACGTTTTGCAGCGGTAGGCGGAATTCTACAAGGAGATGTATGAACGTCAGGACGCCTCGGTCTTGACTACCAGCGAAATGCTGAGTCCAGTTGTAGCGGATGATGAAATCAGTTTGGAAGAAGTGGAGATCGCAAGCTGAAGCCTGAAATGTGGTAAGGGTGCGGGACCAGATGAAGTTACTACCGAGATGATCAAATATAGTGGGCCACGCGTCTTGGACTTTTTCTGGTTTTTGTACAATTTATGCTGGAAATCGGGGGAGGTCCCAGACGATTGGCAAGGTGCAGTCATCGTACCTTTGTATAAAGGCAAAGGTTCACAGATAGATTGTGCAAGCTATAGGGCTATCAGTTTGATCAGCTTGGGCGGTAAAGGTTATGCTAAAATATTATGGAGAAGAATGCAAGTGAAATCTGAAAGGCTGTTGTGGGGGGCCCAAGGAGGTTTTAGACCTGGAAGAGGGTGTATAGATCAGATCTTTTCCCTTTTCAAAGGTTTTCTAAAGTAGGAGCTGGCATGTCGCCCTGGTTTGACATCCAATCGGGTGTTAAGCAAGGTTACGCTATGTCAGCTTGGTTGTTCAATTTGTATTTGGATAGTTGTCTTCAAGGCGTGAAAGACAGTGACATGGGACCTTAAGGTCAATTGCTTGCTATATGCAGATGATGCAGTGCTTATTGTATCTTCAGAATGCAATTTGCAGGCATTGGTCACCACTCTGAAAGATGGGTGTGAAAATAATGGTCTAAACCTGAATTTAGATAAGACAAAGGTTCTGATATTTGAATGAAATGAAGAAAGAACAGAATGTAAGATCAACGTGAATGATAAGATAATAGAACAAGTGAATGAAGTGGTATATTTGGGAAGTATGTTTAGCAGAGACGGAAGATACGGAATGGATGTGAAAAGGCGTATTGCTGCCGGTAACAGGTTCAACGGTGCTTTGGCTGCATTGTTGAGACGGCGAAACGTCAGTATAACTGCACGTTTGGCTGTACACAATGCGGTTTTGCTACCCACGCTATTATACGGCAGCCAAACGTGGGTAACACAGAAGAAGAATGTAAGAAAGATGAATGCTGTGGAGATGCGATCTCTTCGCAGAATATCAAATCAAATCAAATCAAAAATCTTTATTGAAAATAAGTTTCATACAAAACATTTTTTCATTTGTCAAAGCTACCACCAGCTCGGAAAATTATTTCCACAGACCTGAGAAGAGCTGGCGACAGAAACTCAGCGGGATTGTCATGATTTGTTTATCTTTTTTCTTAAATTCTAAATAACTTAAATACATTACACAACACTAAATAAATAATCTTGAAGCAGCCTGGAAGCGATCGCTTCATACCCACGGTGCATTATCCTCTAAGTATTCAGATACGTTGTAGTATCCTTTTGCACACAAACGTTCCTTAACTATTCTCTTAAATTTGTTAAATGGTAATACTTGAACGTTTGCTGGGACTTTGTTGTAAAAATGTATGCGGAGTCAATCTAGCTGATCGAAGATGTCATGGTGAGAATGAAGAAGAACGTGCTCAGGTGATTTGAACACGTCGAACGAATGAGTGATGAAAGAATGGTAAAAAAGATCTACATAGGAAAGGTGAGCGGAAAGAGAGACAGGGGGATGTCTCGAGTGAGCTTCGAAAACACAGTATCTATGATACTGGAGGAAGGTCACGTAAAAAGCGTGAGGACCCCCCGTAGGGCATATATGAAGAGATTGATGTCTGTGGCCGAGGCGAAAGAGGTATGCAGGGACCGTAGCCGCTCCGTCGTTTCTGGCTACCCCGCAAGGGATATGGCGTGAAGCTAAATAAATAAATAAATAATATGTATAATAAAATGTATGAAAATAGTGAGCACAATGAAGCATGTAATAATAATAAATAATATATCAAATACCAAATAAATTGTATTGAAACGACTTTTTTATACAATTTTATTAAATATTAATTCGACAAATGTTACAAAATATTTTATAATTTTAAAATCAAAACACATTAATATGAAATTTGATATTTGATAACGCAATTCTGTCATATTTAGTTAACATATAATATGGTACTAGTAAGAATATTAACTATTGTTATATATATCCTCCATCCATCACCATCCACCTCCATTATAAATCATTTACTCACAGTTGACGCGAGAAGTAGTATAGCGAGACCTCTCATCTTATATAGAAATCCGGTATCATATCTAAAGTTACACTTTGGCAAAGGCTTTAAGGGAATAAAACGAATTATTACGTAACTTCACGAAAATATAACCTTAAAAAGTATTAAGCTCAATCTCCTAGCTGACTCTGACATAATGGATAAGACTGAAAATTTATTTACGTGTAAATAGACAACTGTAACTGAATATTTATATACAGCTGGAAAAAGCTTAATTTAAAACAATTCCTAATAAAATAGGCAGTTACAATAAAATTGAAGAACCTAATAAAATACAAAAAGGGTTTAAAATTTTTACTCTATATCAAGTTATGTCATATTTAGGCTATGTATTGAAGTAATTAGCTATAAAATACCAATAATTACAGGCATTAAATTATAAGTTATATAAATATCATAACATTTAAATAACATACATTTATTACACAAAGCTATCATATATAATAGATATTAAAAATCATTTGTTGCTCGCACGCAACACTTAGAACGTCATTTCGTTTTCACACGGCATTGAATTAATGTAACATTTATTATTAATAGCGATCTAACCTAATTCTGTGGTTCAAAGTTAAAGCCGACGTGAAAAATACGTGTATGTGAACTAAAGTTTTACATATTTATTTATTTTTTTATATTTTGTTACACAATTTTATTTTATCTTCTTTATAATTTATAATATATTTTATTAATTACTGTCTTGACATAATTAATTTAATATAATTAAATATGATAGAATATTTTTTTTATTATTAACATATGAATAAATTGAAAAAATATCTGTTGTGAGGTTGGGAGGTTCAAAAGACTTCAAATATAACAATTATTGTTTGATTTTTAAAATATAACTGCATTTCTTGTATTTACAGTTTATAAATAAGAAAAAATACCCTTTTTAACTAACTTAAATATATGTACATTTAGGGAATACCGAAGAAAGTAAAATGTACTTATTACTAGCATTTTTACTTCTACAAGTAACTTTATCATTATCATATATTTTATTACCATATGTTTATCTTTAGCTACTTATACATATCTCAATTTACCTTATCTTTCCATATATCTTATCTTTATAAAAAAATCATGACTTTTTAAGGAGATTCGAGGCTAGACAATACATTTTGTAAGAGTTTTAGGTAGATAGCATCGCATCTAGCCAATAGCCTTCTCAATTATCGTGAAGACGCTAACAGATGGTTTCTAAACAATGCAGACATGTACTGCTCTGTCGACACAATAAACGGACGGTAATCCATCTGGTGTGTAAAAGAAAATAACAATTTTCAATTACCCATGAAAAACTATAAAAAAATTTAAAGGAAATTATTTACCAAAGATCTGTTAAAGTTAACCATTCTGTTATTTTTTTCTATAAAGTACAAGTCTTTGTTACAAGACTGTATACTTTGAAATAAAAATAAAAATAGTTTACATGTATATGAACAAGTCATAAATATATCTTACTTTATCTTTTACTAACGTTATATCACAAAACAAGATAAATATTATTAAGACTAATTAGATACTAATTTGTGTCACTTAATAAAATAATCAATCATTAATATTACAAATATAAAGAAATAACAAGATATAAGATAAGATAAGATAAATATATAATTTCTATAATTACATAATCTAAAATAACGTCAATAAAATCCGATTGCATTTTTGATAACTGCCGTTCATTAATATCGTAAAACATAAAAAATAACATTAATTTTAATATATAAATTTAGTGTGTAATAAATATATTTAAATGTTTATGTATGTATGTTTACACACACATTTAAGAGCAAGGACGTTGAGGAGCAGATTTTTGAGTTATTTTTATGCATTCACACGAAAACTAAAGAGCTTAAATATTTTGATATTACAGAATAATTTCGAAGTTAAGTTTGACGTTTAATTTAGAATTATACAATAAAATCATAAACGAATAAATACGGGGTTTTATTGATAAAAATAATCTAGTTCGATATGTGTATATCAAACAATGGTTCCATTGTATGTCTGTATCAATAGGACATACATTTTGAATACCAATAGAATTACTCTGTTTTGCTTGTAGTATTGTCTTTTTGTTTTTTTTTTGTACTTTATATTTCCAATAAGCGCGATACAAATACACCCCAATCAAGAGTGAGATTATTTTCTGTGGATTAACAATAAGACAATTGTATCAAGTAGTCTTCTATAGGAAACCTAGGGTGTGCAATATTTTTCTGTCATTTCGATTACCGTAATAAGGATATAATTAGCCCTGGATGGGTTTATTCCCATCAACATTATGGGTTTTTGACTAATTTAGCAGAAAGTGGGTTCATATTGACCATCCATCAGTTTCGTTGAAAAGGCAGGCATGTTGTCAATTCTTATAAAAATAATGTAATCTTCGCAAATATCCAAGTAATGTAATACAAATTGAATTTCTGTTAAAAACATAAACAGATATTTCATTAACAAAAAAGTAGTTACAAAAATATATGTCTTATCAGTATATAAGTACGTCAATAGTGTACATAATAAACTTTGATTACATAACAATGTAATAATTATAATATTGTTAATGCTGTTTTTACACTCCGAAATGAAGCTTTGAGTGAATCGATGATCTAATACTATAAACGGATCTTATTAACTGTATATACATATACACTTATATATTTAATGTATAATAAATTATATTTTATGATAATTAAATCAATATTTTTATTATCGTATTCTAATTATAAACTTTTATATCTATTTTCTTTTATTTAAGCATATATCTATATCATATATATATATATATATATATATATATATATGATATAGATATATTATGATTAAGACACTTTACCACACAATTGTACTTAAAATACCAACTTTAACGAACTCAAGATTTTTTAACGATGTTTTGGTTAAGTTGTGGTTTTTTTCAAGGTTTATATTAAATGTTATAAAATGAACTTAAACTTAAATCTATGTATATAAATGATAATACATATATTTTCTTGTGATATTATTTAGATGTGATCAAACAAACTGACTGTTGACAGTAATTCTGTAATAAAAATCTTTATGTGAATAAGGCTATGTATTTAATTTTTATGATGAATAAATCAAACCTTGGGTATAAAGTAACCAGTGATGAGGTATCTATTTTTATTTCATGTCATATATTATTATAAACCTAAACGCGCTTATTAACATATGAAACTGTTTTTTTCAACAATTTCGCAATATCGTATCCGTTTATTTTATTTTACGGTCATTATAATAATATGTTCTGTATCGAATATTTTGCAACTAATTAACATTAAAAACATACAAGATTATTATATTTTTATGTTAATCCCTATAGTTTTATAAAACAATTATTTGTAAGCCATAAACTAAGAAACTTATGTAGTAAATATGTATTGTATATTTTCTTAATAACTATAAATTGTAATCATTATTATTATTCAATATTAAACGATATATATATTATTAATTAGTTTATAGTACAATATTGGAATGAATGAATGAATATTTTATTTTAAAAAAGTGTAGTCAGTAAAGGCCGTACACTTGTGCATCGGAGGATTTTGCAAGACTGTGGGCGTAGGTGACCACTTTTCAACCAAGGGTCATCTAGCACGTTTATTTACCTCTTTTTATGTTATATAAATATTCCGATATTTTAACATTTTTAATGACACGGTTAATATATTTTATAAAGTTTTTATAATCTTTCCATAAACAATTTTTTAATTAAAAAAAAATATTAATTTGTCGGGTGCTTGAAGTGATACATCGTTCTTTGAAGAATCTAGTCATATATATATTTAATTTGGCCATAAATACTGTTAAAATTAAAAATAAACTATTTATTTCTTTTGAATTTGGAATTTGTCAATTTTATACAATTGTGCTTTGCGTTTTCTTATTTTCGTGCCAACATATTTTAAAATACTTTGTGATATCAAAATGGAATGGGGTGATAAAGAGAACCGAATCGCTGTGATTGCATTATATAAAGTAGGTATGGTAGGTATGGTAGGCTTGGTATTAGTCAAATGTTTGTGTACCGGGCTATTGATAAGTACAATTAAACCTTCCCTACTTGGGACAGAAAAAAATATGGCTGTCCATATATTGTTCGTTTGCAAAAGGCGATCAAAGCAGTAAGGAAAAGAATTCGAAGAAATCCTAACCGAAAAGTGTCTTGGATTTTATCTCTAGAGATGAAGATAGCACTTAGAACCATCTCACGTATTTAAAAGACGATTTCGTACTTGCAGACGATAAGATAACATACGCACTGACCATTTCTTAACTGATAGTTTAAAAAAGGAATAGACTAGAACTTAACGGTATGCAAAGGAAGGTTGCTGAAAAATTTTGTTTAGGGATGAGAAAATTTTTACAATTGAGCAATATTTTAACAAACAAAATAACCATATTTATGCTGCAAGATGTAAAGAAGCTTCCTAATTGGTCAACATAGTACAACATGGACATTATCCGATTTTAGTGGTTTTCCCATAGAAAGAGTGCTTGCTGCTATGCATAACTGGTCTCAAGGTTTAAAGGCTGTATTGCAGCTAATCGAGACGTCAAGAAAGCTTTAAATGTTTTTAAAAGTTTTATATCAATGTATTAAACTAAAAAACTGTAACAGTAATAAATGTTACATAGAATAAAAAAATATTTTCTTTGTAACAATATTTACGGCAACATTGAGAGTTGTCTTTATTCGTGGAGGTGACTTCTATTAGGTCTCTTCTGTAAAATCTCGCAATGTTTATAGAATTAAAAAATTAATACTTTTCTTCCAGTTTGTCCGAAAGGCATATGTGAAGGTCGTCACACATCCGCCTGCATCGTGAATCATTGTTTTTACAACCTTAACTATTAACATCTTGTAATATAAATCTATTTATTTATTTTTTTATTATAACATACTTGAAATAAATTAATTGCAATAAAAATATATTTTTTGTTTTTATGATACCGTTATCATAAAAACAAAAAATAAATTTTATCTATTAATAAAATATTATGTTTTAAAATACGTTTTTAAGATATTTAAATTAATAATTATTTGTTTTATTTAACACGATTTTTTTAACTGTAAATAACGGTTATAAATTTTGCATTATGAAACAATTATAACATTGATTAATTTAATTTAATTTTTTTCCGATGAAGTCACACGTAACCGGAAAATTTCTGGATTTAAAAATTAATGTTTTATAAAAAAATACATTTATTATTATTTTTATATATAATATACAATAATCTAAAGAAATTTACACATTTATTATCGGTATAATGTGTATTAATTGTAATATTTTATCTCATTGTATATGTATAGTATAAGAATATTTTAATTGACTCTATTTTATATACAATTATACATGTATTCTACTTTATTCCGTTACATCCTGATTGTTTTGTTTAACAGCTCAGTGTTGTTGTCATGTTGTAAATATGTATGTACGATCATATCCGCTACCTCACGAATATTGCGAGATTCATTAAAGATTTCTGCATACGATTCATTGCACACGTAAACTAATAAAGTTTTACACATATATAATTTTATTGAAACTTTACCAGTGTTATTAAAACAGATTCATATTAAAAACAAGCAATTTATCTTTTAGATGTTGTCTTAAATAGTAAGTTAAGTATTAAACCTATCAAAACTGTCATTTGAGTTATCTATAAAGCAGTTATTTATATAATTATAAGGTATAAAATGTTATTTTTGGATTTATACAAAGAATAAAGAAATTGATATATCTATTAGTATTAATGGAAGGTACATATAACTAAGGACGTCGTGTTTTGTAGATCTGTGTAATGGTCACAAAGATGAAGATTGTAATAAATGAATGGATTAAGGATTGGTTGAAGGTCAGTAAGAAAAGACTACCTGATAGTAAATAGTATTTTGACCAGACATCAACATTTGGATCGAGTCAGAAGGAATAAAAACTTATATATTTTTTAGGGCATAGTTGTCACCGCCGATACCAGCCCCAGACCGAAAGGAGTCATCATTTTCATTATTTTTGTGGAAGGCACTATTGAATATTGGTTACAAAAATTTTAGTGTTATTTTATACAGACTAGCATGCCCAAGTAAAAAAATATATCTTCAGATTATAAAAAAAAACAACTTTATTATAAACTGTCCTAATAACGGCTCTGGCTTCTTAAGTTTTTTATATGTGTAGATTTTATTAATTATTTTTTATTATGTGTAAAATAAATTAACTGTTAATAACATACATATTCTTTTACATGTTTTACATGTTAATTCCATCACAGTAAACAATTTTTATAGCTTCTTTATCCACAAGTTAATGCGTTTGTATGGACGTAACAGAGCAACAGTGCGGCATATATAATACGAGTAAAATAATAATTATGTTGCTTGGAAGATTGTCAAGTTATCTATGAATGAGTAAGCTTTGATACACGGACAATGACAAAACACACATTTAAATTTAACGACTTATTTAACATTATAGATGGATGACCAATAAGTTAATAGTTAATTATGTTTTGAAACAACTGTACATAATCATAAAATGTAAAACGATGAAATGACTAAAATTTCTTCTACAATTAAAAAATACTTTATACATATAAAAAAAAACTTAAACATAAGAAGACTTTTGTGATCAAAATATTGGTCTCCATTGTCAAATGGACAAGTGGATAGAATTTATTTAAAGATTGCTATATATTTATTTATAAATATTATTGTATTATTTTTATGAAAAAAAAATGGCTACCACTCTAAATTGATAATATAAAAAAAAAGTCTTAAGTCCATAAAAAATACAACATTTCAAAAAATAACTGTTTCATATTGAGTAAAATGTTATGTTTCTTATACAATTTTGTTAAATGTTTCTTTTTATTTTGCTTGGAACCGTCAAAAGACACGACAAAATTGAACTCGATAAGGAAAATGTTATACCAAATGATAAACATAGAAACGTAATAAAAAATATATGTGTGTGCAAATGTGCAAGAAACTAAACTTCTGAAAAGTAACCTAAGTAACTAAGTAACAAGAGATTGAGACGGGTATAGAGTATATAATAAAATACTTTAACGTAAAGGATTTGTATTTTTATATAAAGCAGCTTATAAAAAATTTACACACATTAGTTTAAAGACTGATCAAAAGACGTCAAATGGTGCCAGTATGTCTTCTATTTATTTCTCTCGCCGACTTAATTCTATATATTTGTTTCTATTTCTATAGATATTTATTCATTTATTTATCTTCACCCCATATCCCTTGCGGGGTAGCCAGAGACGACGGAGCGCCAAACGCTATGGTCCCTGCATAGCTCTTTCGCCTCGACCACAGATATTAACCTCTTCATACATGCCCTCCGGGGGGTCCTCATGCTTATATTTCTTTATCATGACGTATTTTCCGTCATTAAGTTTCGAATCACGATTCTAAAGAAGTTTCACCTTAAAATAGTCTTATGTCCCATAAACAAAAATAAAGGAAGTCCTGTTATTTAAGATGAATTCAAATAAATCACCATCACTAACATAAGTTGGAATTAATAATATAGACACATTGTACACACATACTACAAATATTGTGAAATGGTTATTTTGTTATTGAATAATTAATAAGTTGTTTAATATAATTATTTATGGTACAGTTCAGAAGCAGCAGATTGTCTTTCTTATGGCATGGTGCTACGATTCCAGTTACCGGGAAGTCGTCTATCTTAATTAAATGTCTAATATTTTTCTTCTTAGTCTTAGTGTCATGAGTCATGACTATATGTCTCGGATACATTTGAATAAACCAATACCATCAAATTATAACCAGGTGGAATAACTGACAAACAATAAAATGTTTAGAATTTCATTATTAGCCTCTGATTTGACTAAAATATATTAATACGATCTATAATAATATTCAAATGTGCATGTTATATAATTATAATTATAATATGTTATTGACATCATATTATTTTCGAAATGATCTTTGTTGTAAGTATAATAAGATTTATAGCTCTCCTTCGTATTATATAGATTCTTTTACTATTTAATGTACTGGTAAATTGTTAGTTTGAAATAAATATATGTATATTTTAAATATAATATTTACAAATAACAATGATTTAAATAGTATTATTTTGTAAAATAATCTAAAATATATATTTCGAGATGGTCGATAAAAAAATAAATGTTAAAAGTTATTTTTTTGATTTCTTTGTGTGCATGAACACATCGAACTACACTTTAGCTATCAAATATCGGGGTCAGAAGGTCATATCTGAAGTCATAACACATCGTGAGTCGTCTTCACGATCCATTGTCCTATGTTTCGACAGTCAGATTGTCTTTACCTGGAGAAGGTTGGGTCCTAGACCTATGAACTTTTGTAATTATGATATTAATAAAATGGACTAAACAGAAGCACAAAGAAATAATTAATATTTATTTGTAAATGTTTCTGACTCATGTGTTCATTTAATTACAAACTTTTAGTTTGTAATTAAAATTACTTTTAGGTAGTACCAATCGTAATATTTAATACCTAAGACCTTGATCTTGATACCATATATTGTATTGATGAAGATTCCTATGTATGTGACGGATTGAGGTTGAATTTTTGATTGATGACAATGTTTCCATGTTAACAATTTTGGTTACGAAGAAATCTATTACATTTTTAAAAGTTACATAAAAGTAACTATAGTAATATCGTTATGTTTCTTGCATTACATCTTTCATAAACAGTATATATCTTTTCCTTAGAATATTTTAAACAAAAAGTAATAGATATGCTAATATTATCAGGAGACGTAGTAGCAATACCATCCGTTTAAATAATTATTTGTTTTTAAAGTTGATAACTGTGTTAGGAATTACAGAATGCTGTTAGCGTCTTGTCAAATCTATGCAAAGCATTGGATTGTGTTCAGCATTGTTATGAAAATTATACCACATTTATATTTGGAATAATATTTAAAATAATGTATAAAAAAGTGTATTATTTATTGTAGAATTAAAAATGTTCCACTTGACATGGGGGTTCCTATAGGCTCAATGTTTGACCCATTTCTGTTCCTCATTATAAATATCATCTGCCAAGTAAAGCTGCGCTGAAAATAGTACATTGGTATAAAGTGATGTTCAATTTTAAAAGTAAAATAATTTACTGTTAAATGAAAAAGTGAAGGAAATAATTGAATTCTTATTTTTGCAGAAGAAAACTAAAGGAGATCCTTTTATAGATACATTTACAAGTAACCTTAGTCCTAACACACAAACATTCAGAATTATTGCAGCTATTTACATAGATGAATATCATAATATGGAATCCCATGTCATATACAGGGTGTCCAGGAAACAATGAATAACCTCTGAAAGGCTAATAGTAGAACTAAAGGCAAGCCCGCAAAAAAAATTTACAAAAATTATAACCCTTACACTGCTAGAAAAATGGCGCATTAAAAAAACAACTTTTTTTTTTTACTTATTTCATATTTTTACTCGTAACGTAAATTATTAATCTATAGATAAGTATATTATAAATATTATGATATTCTTAAAAGTATAAATTAAACTTATGTATAAAAATTATAAAAATATACAAAAAGTCTACAACGCTGATGAATATTGATGGTTTATATTATATTTCTTCTAAATCTATTTTTCTTCTCTGTTAGATTTAAACTATTCTACCAATATAAGACAAAGTGGTATTGCTCCTATAGTAATTGCATTGTCTGCATGTTATAAATGTATCATCATGTAATATCACCAGACTTAAAATTTATGAGACTTCATAGTGTATGTGGTTGTTGTAATATTAGAACATACAAAGACATCATCGATTTCAAAACTTGTAAACATTTTACAGATTGTCATCTTTGACCTCAAGTGCATTTATTCAAAGAAATCACATTACATTTTTACGAACGAATATATAATTATTTATGATATTAACATATATAATTATATATTTTAATAACTCGGAATACCTGAAGCAATGTTGAACTTCCCGGTCTTCCATGTCATTATGGGTTTTAGGCCTCCTGTCACCTTACACGGGATTCCTTACAGGGTCAAGTCTCCCTGCACAGCATTATATACGAGTATTGTAACTCCAAAAGGGTTTGCTAGTATTATTGAGCTAAGCGTAAGCGCAGCTCCTAACCGTTTGGGAATCAATCTTATGTCGCCACATCACATAAAAACTACTAAGTCGATCTTCATCAACATTGGCATTGCTGTAGCTCTTGTTGCCGTGCTTCTACAGATATATAATAAAATCTTGATTTGATCAAAAGTTATGGTCGAAAAACTGAATCCCCATAGACTTAAGCTTGACTATTCTCGCGCGCGCTTACCGATCGTCTTCCTCAAAAATGAGCTGAGTTGCTTCATCACATGAAAACTACTGGAGCGATTTTAGTCAAATTTGGCACCAATGTAGAACTAATAAATAAGCATCTACAGGAAAATACAGAATGAAAATAGCTTGATTAAATCAAAAGTTATAAAGAAAAAACCAAGAGACTCGTGATTGTGTCGCTCGTAGTCTAACTTTCATGGCGACAAACTTTTTTAATTTATTGTTTATTATTGTTATTAAATATTTATTTCCTTTTATTCTTTTCTAATGGATTTTCTTGCGCTCAGCTCAATTCCCACCACGTACGATGTGCGGATCCTAGTTACAGGTGCTGGAAATGTCATACAACTTTAATTGTCACGTGTTGCTTCAATGTTTATGTCGGCAAAAATCACAGATTCAGTGTAAATCTTTTAATAACCGATACATACATCTTTAGAATTTTAGATTTTTTTACTATAACGATATTAATTAATATAATACAAAAAAGGTTTATCACAAGAAATTTAAGTTGCAAAATAGAACTGTCTTTTTTTTTTTTTTTTTTTTTTTTTTTTTTGTCACTGCTGTTAGCCCTACTGGCCATGACAGCATCACCGGTGAAATGGACGGGTGCAGAGACCCGTCCTTGAAAAAGGGGGGCCTGAAGGGCCCCAGGGGAACGCGCGTCCTGAGGGCGCCTCCTGTGAGGGTCGGACCACGGCTCAGGACACCGTTAGGTGGGAAGCGAGGGCTGGATGTGGGTTAGGATTTGACACTAACGTCCTCCGACGGCAAAACGCCGGAGCAACGTGCTTGGATGGGGGCCTCGTCTTCGCCGGCGAAGACGCTGTGTGTGTGTATGTGTAGTATTTATGTACGCTTTGCCGCTTTTACGTAGCGTTCCCTAACGTAATCGCGTCGTCCGGATCGAAAAGTACCGACTTGGGTGTTCTCTTTCTGACTTTAGGAGTCTTACGGGCCGTGTGTCCTGTGGCCTTAACCACCAGCGGGTTTGGGTGTCCCACAGCATTGTCAAAATAGCTTTTGGAGAGCCCCTTGAAATACTGTGCGATCGTCGGTAGGTCTAAGTCTCTGTGCAAGTCGATATTACGCATAAACCACGGTGCCCCAGTGGCGAGCCGCATGAATCTGTTCTGAAGCACCTGAAGGGGCTTCAGGTTCGCGTGAGCGAAGGCAACGCTTGCATAGGACATGACGGAGCGTATGCAGGCTTTGTAAAGTGTGACCTTATTTCTAAGGGACATTTTACTCCGCTTGCCTAACAGGGGATAAAGTCGCCCTAGGATAAAGGCCGCTCTGTTGCGAACGTCCTCGATATGTAAGGTGAATGTTAGCTGTTTGTCCAGCGTCACTTCTAGGTACTTGGCCTTGTTTTTCCAAGGAATCGGTTTGTCAAAGAGTTTAATCTCCGGGCCCCTTGTGGATCGTGACCGTTCAAAGAGTACCGCGGTGCTCTTCTCTGGGTTCACCTCAATCCTCCATTTTCAAAACCAGTTCCCGAGGGAGTCGGCTGCGGATTGGAGGCGTTGAGAGATCTCATAAGGATCCCTTGAGGATGTGTAAATTGCGGTGTCATCCGCGAACATTGCTAATTCTACTTTAGAACGCGGCCTAGGAATGTCGCTGGAGTAAATTAAAAACAGAATTGGTGAGAGGACTGAACCTTGAGGGACGCCCGCCCTGATGGGGCGGGGAGTCAACATCACGCCTTCCACTCTGTAGCGGAAGGAGCGATTCGACAGGAAGTCCCGTATGATTAGTACAAGTCTGTCCGACACCCTGAAGTGGTATAGCTTGTACACCAGTCCATTGTGCCAGACCCTGTCGAATGCCTTCGTTACATCGAGAAAGAGCGCTCCTGTCCTACGCAACTTGTGGCACAAAGTGGCCCCAGAAAGGATGTGCTCTGTGAGACGTTGCACCTGGTGGGAACTGGAATGATAGGCTCGAAAGCCAAACTGCTCATTTGGGATGATGTTCAGTCTCTCTACTTCTGACTTAAGTAAGTCTACTGAGGATAATCCTCTCATACGAGTAGATGTTCCCTAGGGAACTAAGGAGACTAATTGCACGGTAAAAGAACTGTCTGATGGAAGCTTTCAATCCAAATATTAAATTCATTCAATTTAATGACTCCTGTTGCATGTTAATAGCAATTGTTTCAGTGAAATAAATAGTATTTTTTTTTCTTTGATGATAAAAAACTGAATTGTTTTACCTTTAGTATAAATTTCATAATTAATACTCTTAAACCCTCCGATGTTATTCGCAGAGCATCTGTTAGAACGTTCGTCTTCCTCTGGAATGTGTCTTCTAGTGGAACAATGAAACACAGTTTAACTGATTATAACATGTTAAAGTGAAGCCAGAAGAAAATACATTTTTTATTATATATTTTAAAAAATAACCTTATTACGTTATTTACAGTCCAATAACATAGATGTTTTTTATTTGTGACTATCAGATTCTTTAATATATTTCAAAATCTTATTATCATACTTGCCAACTAGACTTAATTAACGTAATGTAACTTGTTAACTTATTTTTTGGTATTTTAAATTATAGTTTCATTATTTTTATTACGGTGATAAGTACTCAGGATATTGTGCTCTTGTTTTGTGGACAAGTTCTTAAAGCTATTACATGATCTATATATGAGTATACGTTTAAATTGCTATTACATTAAAATTATATAAATAGGTTTTACTATAAGTTAGTAATAAAGTTAAGCTAAGTTTAAGTTTAAAGTTAAGTAAGTAATTAAATAAGTCCTCTCCAAGTTATTTTTTTCTAGGTGCAGATGTTCACTAGCTTTTTTATAGCCTCGGAGTCGCGGTGCGAAATTACCATCTTGAGGTTGTACTCTAGAAGGTTTCGGATGCATCGCCGGCCCGCCTAATGAATATCACAAAGTAGTGATGCTACTCGAGTCCTGATTCTACTCGAGTCACTCGATTGAATTAGTCAAACTCGTACTTGATTGCAAGAAAATATTACTCGAGTCTTTATACAATCGAGTTACCGAGTCAACTCGACGCATCGACGAGTGAGTTAGTTACTGTAGCCACTAGATGTCATATCACTACCCTATTTTCCTTATCTATGCCGCTTCGGGACAATTATGGAGTTAAATTCCATAAAATGTGATTGTTATTATTTGTCATCCATTCATGGAAATTTAAGAGACGAAGCTTCTTAGCATTCCGTGGATTCACCGTGCGGGTGCCGGGCCCATCGCGTTGCAAGAGGAGCGCAAACAATGCCTGGGACTTCGGACCCAAGTATAGGTTTAAGGGGCCCCTTTACTATGCCCACACACGCTCACCTTCACTGTTCACGCTCCTCTCCCTGCCTAAACAAATATCACAAGAACCTACAAAAAGCCACCTTTGAAATACGTTCTAGAAATAAACCGATGATCTTTAAGTAAGTTGTAGAGAGATTTTGCTATTATACCTCTCGCTCCTACTTCTACAGCGTACAAATTAACTATAAATTTATTCCTTATTATATTGAGCTAGCAACGGTTTCATGCAAACTGACATAGTTCATTATAGTACTAAATAAATTTTGACATTTCTCATAATACTCTTGAGGTGTTGAAGAACCTTAATATTATAGAGCTAAATCGTTAGATATATAGTTAGGTGCCAGTTTTCTAGAATACCGTTTACATTTATCATACGGGCGGTGGGGCCAGCGATATTATTTAAAATATAAGTTATTGTTTCTTAGTAATAGAAGCATTAACAAATTGATTGCAAAATATTATCAATAGCAGCCAGATATGAGGATTCCTGTCAAATTCGGGAATTAATCGAATAGCTTAAAAAATATTCTCTGTATCAGCCCTATTGCCTACTCTACTACTATTTAGATCCCTAATAAGTTCCCAGATTACTGTACATGGAAAATCTTGGATTTTTGTAAGAATAACTCAACGAGTAAATGCCAGCAACTTTAGAAAGATTCTAAAGTAGGTACTTATAAATATTTGTACCTTTTGCTGGATGCAACACGGTGTAGATTCGCGAGTCGTCCTTGATATATTCACTAACTTTAATTTTTAACATCTCAACAAATTTATTAACCTAAAATGTAACACATTTAATTTACAAACTACGCCTTTCTCGCTCAAACTTGGTCACAAGAAAGAATAAAATAAAATTATAGTTAAAGCAATACAGAAAGACAAACAAACAAAGGTTTCCGATATTACATACTGGGATTTTAATATAATACAATGCATTCTAATCAGCGTCTTTACGATTCATTAAAATATAATAAATGCTAATATAAAAATTTTATAATAAATAAGAATAAAGGAAATATTAAATGACCACACAGTACATAAGAATATAAAACGTTATTTTATTATACGTGTAAAAGAATAATTATAAAAACAGTAAGAAAACCCGATAATGCTCAGAACAAAACATAATAACTATTCATTCAACATATACATGCGAAGAAGAAAGGCTCCGTCTCGTTCCAGTAGTATGGCAGTCCACGAGCTGTGGTTGCAGGTGATCGTGCTGATGACCTCCTCCTGTCCCATAGTGACCCTGGGGGCGTGGTCAGAAATGAACACACAAATTAACTCTTATTTATTTGGCATATACGTGCAGAGTAAGACGGTGCCCTCTCGTTCCAGTAGTATGGCGGTCCATGAGCCGTCGTCGCAATTGATCATCCTGATATCCCCCTCCTGTCCCACAGTAACCCTGGGGGTGGAGGCCCGGATGGTCTGGTTGGCGCGCGTCACGTACGCACTCGGCGGGCTCGTGGGGTGCTTCGCCGAATGGTACGTTGCGGAAGACTCGCTAGCAAACTTAATATCTTTTTGCTTGATAACCGTTATCAAATCCTTGTCACTCATCCCGCTCGCAACTTTGGTTATCCCCACCATGTTATTGTCTCGAACCATCTGTAACGTCTTCTTGAAATTTTGTATCAGATGTTTTTGATCTCCGAATATGTTTTTGCACGCTTCCTTACCTGTAACGATAATGTAATTCCATTAAAATATCACTAATGTATCACAGATATATAGAGATTGAATACCCACGTGACCACACAGAGAGCTTCTCGCCTTTAGGTAATACTAAGTTCCCATTTTTCACTTCCATTTTAATTCTAACACACCTGTCTTGAATGCTATTCATGACGAATTCGCTGTAAGCCACCAGCTCGCTTACATTTGTTGGTTTCATTGTACTTACAAATGTTAACATGTCGCTCATATACAAGTCTGCTTTATTTAAAGCTATAGTGTTTACAAAGGTGTACAATCTATCTTTTTCGTGACTCATTAAGTTATTACATTTAACTATATTTTGTAAAACCTTGTGATTTTCTAAAAATTTTGATGCTGAAGTGACACTCTCATTTCTTTGGCATTCAAATCTTAACCTGAGTTTTACAACACACAAAGTTTTCACTTCTTTCGATAATTGATTACTTGTGACAGTTGATTGCATTAGACCGACTAATATAAATAGATTTTTGCAATCATCTGCCGACAATGGGTTTAATTTATATATACTAATATTTAAGACGCTGTTAAGCGATAAAACAGCATTTCCACCTGAAATAATTTTTACGACTGGGCAATGTGTAAACAATCCCTGTTTTTGTAGATTAAACAGAATTGGGACCGACGATGACCACTGACGACTACTTGCGAGATCCATCTGGCTCAAATCTCCAATAAAACGGATCATAGGAGGTGAGAGTTGTGGCAAGTCAGATATTTTGATAGGTGGAGCTCTACCTAATATCAAATTTCCATCTCTAAGCATCGTGTCGGGCCCGTTGGGTACTATTTGGGAAGAACCACCAGAACCTTTCCAAAAGTTTATTAAATTTTCGATAGTTTCGCTGGGATTTAAACTGTAATGTGTCGAAACCTTCTTTATTCCGCTTATTAATTTAATGTCATCTCGGAGGTAGTTGCGAAAACTATCAAAGGCTTTTATTTGCTCCTCACTAAGATTAGATACAATGTCGGAATACTTCATGCCATCTATTAACAGCTGAGAGCAATCTTTTATGCTAATATTTGCTTCCATGGCTAAAACATACTTTCGAAGTAAAAAGGCATCGTCTCCAAAACGACTACGAACTTGAGCAAACTCAGAAGATTGTTCTTGATTAAGCTGTTTATTTATATGTGCGAAAGCATAGTTTTGTGATTCTTTAATAATTGTATCCGCCGTTTTATAAGAATAAAGTCCTTTTGACCAAAATGCTACTGATGCGCCAAACATAAGTACATCTGTTGCGGTCATGTCATCACGATGTTTAACCATATGTAAGGAGGTATTCAAAATCGCCAAGCCACTAACAGCTACATTTGTACCATTGGCAATATCTGCAAATATTTTAAAAGCATTTGATATCTCCTTCCCACGTACAGCCAATGACGACAGTCTCATGGTGGCCCCCATTGCACCAAAGCTAGTCAAATTCGCGGCTATTCCAAGCCACAGCATTCGTGATTCTGAGTTTGTAAATGGATTAACGCTTTCACCATGTGCAGCTTTTTCTAATATATGATAGCCAGCTCGCGTGGTATTCCAACCGGCTGTAACTAAAGTCGTGACCACTAAAGGCGCTGCTAGTCCGCCTGAGACGAACAAAAGAGCGACACTTGACCCCAGCCCGGCGACTGCCGACACGGTGTCTAGACCTCTGGCAGCTTTGGCATCAATCCTTGATGTGGGAGTCTTGTCAAAAGAGACATTAGCGTCTTTACTGCCCGATTTTAATGATAGTTTTAAGTTTGACGGATACGCCATTTCGCCCGGAGGCAATTTGTTAAATTCATACCAATCACCATAACTGCCATAGCAACGTCCAGTATTATCAATATAGTAATCTTTAGAATTCTTATAACGCTTAATTCTAAACAAAGGTATTTCATACAGTTTGCCTTCGTAATAAATTTCAATTGGCAAAATAGTGATAAAGTTTTTGTCATCTCCTCCACAGTAGGATCTTATTTGTTTTGCAACAACATCAATCGCTTCAAGAGCTCTTCCCTCGAAAAAAACAAGTTCACCTCTCAAAGCTGTCTCTCTTTCCCATTTAGTCCAATTATCTGGATTGCTAAAAGGTAATCCCATAGCGATACCTATTGTATTCAGGAAATCGGATCCACCAATGAGTTGCGGGTCATCACCTTTGCATTCGCCACCTCTATGAAGGTATTTAGAAATATTTGCCGTCGCCTTATTTTTCCACTCCCTTGCATTAACTTCCATTTTAAGAATTGAAGAATACCAAACAATGTATCGGATATCGAATTAATGCCACCACCAATGATCTTGAGGTACGTCGGCTCGTTTATCTCCACCGGCAAAGTCGGGGCGGTGCCCGGTATTTCTCCAAATATTTAAGGCTCTGTCCAATTCGTCAACCTCGCCTAATTCTTCAAGATCATTCAGTACTTTGTAAAATGTTCTATCGTTGCTCACAAATCCTCGCAATAATACTTCTATTCCAGAACGAGTTCTACAAACAACAGCAGCCGGCTGGCTTAATTCTAAATCGATTCTGATATCGGGATAAATGTTTATAAAAGTCTGAAGCCAGTCCTTGTTGGTTGTGACTTTGGCGACGACGTCCTTTGTTTCTGTTTGATTTTTGATTTTTGAATAGTCCCAGCGACAGCTCACTCCGAGCGAGTGTAGTTCAGAGAATAATCGCTCCCCCGAAATTATCCACTCTGTTATCCGCTTCCCGTCTACTTCCTTTGGGATTTTGTTAAAAGCTACGAGGTACTCACTTATTTTCTTTAAATGTTGTGAAAACATGTCAGATGCCATTACCTGAAAAGATAAATTCTTTTAAAAATAATTAAGTACTTAATACCTCTTACTGATGTTAATACTTTCGTTTTATTGTAACTCTAGACATTTTATTATTTTATTGTAATATATTTTATTCCACTTTGACAGAAACAAGGCAGCGATGTAAAAGTGGGACATTCAGTTGTAGACTTTTTATAGAAGTAGCTGTGAAAATAATTTAGGGCAAATATATTCGTATCAATAATACGATATTATTATATTTTTATTTTTGCTCCACTAATATCCTTTAAGCTAAGTAAATTTCTCCAATAAGTTTTAACCCAGTTATAAAAGTAGAAAAAAGGAATAATGTATATATTTAAATTTTTTATGTATATAATAATGTATTATTTTGTTTAAATAATTGTCTTGTGTCAAGATTGTAGCATTTATCTATATTTATTGGTACTGTTCGATTACATTAAGGAAGTCTACATATGTTTGATTCTAATTTTAAATATAAGGAAAGTACATATTATTTAATAAAATATATTTATTTCTTTACTATATATAACAAACATCGTTTAAGTAAATGCAATCGAGTCTTTTTTTATTTAATTTTGCACTATCAATTATTTTGAATATATGTCCAAATTTTGGGTTTTGGGTAATGTCTCACTTTTGGGTTAGTTCACTCTCGATGACAGATCGAGACTGACTTGCCGCCAGGGTCTATCTACTGCAGTTATGTATAAAAATTTAAATATCTTCCTTTTTGTAAAGAACAGAACATTCCAACGAATAAAAAAAATATGAATCGGAATCGAATCCTTTTAACAAAAACTGTAATTCGGAAATAAAATATTTTACTTTTTTATCTATAACTTGAACTTGAAGTGTTCGGTTTTCTTTAAAAAAGTGTCCTTTCTCTTCAATTACCCTTTCTGTTTTAAAATCTTACTTTATGCTGCTCTAATCATTTAATAGTTATATTTATTTTAACATGACTGATTATTAGACATTGCTTAATTTTTTTTTGGCACCAGAAAAGTAATATATTGTTTTATTCATATCACATTACAGGACAGTCCTGCTTACTAAGTAGGTAATATAACGCCATGCTGTCGCGGATTGCCAGATTATATTACATAGAATTCCTTCTAAAATATTATGTTGGGTCACAATTAGTGTAGGGTATCCACGTTAAAAATACTTATTAAAAAGCGAAAATCAAAGTCCAAATAATCAGATGTTTCATTAGTACATTAAACATTGGCACTTGGACATAACACACTCGTATCATATTTTTTAGGTTTAATAATTGGCCGATCTGTTTTGTCTGACATGGTGAAAAGTCAGTGTCATGTTTTTTTGCTTGGTTTGAAAGTAATCAAACACTACTATTGGTAATGAGTCATTGTTTAATAATATGTATACATTGCACTTACAAAACATCCGACTGCATTCGTAGCCACGCTATTAATAGTTCTATGATCTCATATTTACAAAGTTATAAAGGATTATACCCTCATATTAAAGGTAACAGTAATTTTATGTCTTATTATTGTACTTACTATACTTTACAGTGATGCAACATATACAGAACTATTAATAAATTTATTATTCCCATGTTTCCCTATCGTCAGCAGTCCTTAGTGTTATAATTAGGTGTAGGTTTATGATTCAGGAACTCGATGTGTGCTTTAAATATTTTATCCGATAAGTCCGTGTTAAATTTGGGCAATTTATTTAAAAAATAATTTAATTGCACAAAACGTTGTTGTTATTTCTAGTGATACTATTATGGAAGTCGCTTTTTTCATGAGATGTTTTTGATGGAAACATCTTTTTGATTGAAGCATCTTTAAAAACAACTTAAAGAAACTGCCGAGAACATAGTGTGTAAATAGCTCGAACAATTCTCTTATGTAGAATAAAAATAGATTCTACATCAATACATGAGAATAGATTCTATATCTCCGGAACGCTATAAATGCTAGAAAAGTATGTAAACTATCATAACTCTGGCTATATTAGTTAGATGTCTAATTTTCCTATCACCAATAAGGAAGCGTCCCGCTGTCCTTTGGAAAGATATGCTTAAAGCAGTGGTTCTATCAAGTACCAATTAGATTTTCTTCAAGAATAAAATTAAGCATATTAAGAAAACACTGGTTAAAGAAAACTTAAGATTGACTTTGTTTGAACAAAGTAAAAGGTGATAAATATTCCACAAACTATTTGGAAAGGACGACAAATCTACCTTCTACATGTAAAATGTTCGTGTCTTTTGCCAACTTCCAATATAAGGAAAGTATAACCGATAAAGGTCATTTTACATTGATTGCTCATGATATAGATAGGTCGTAATATAAACTAAAAAAATAAAATAAGAATTATCTAAAGATGCTACAGAATCAGTCACAAAATTAATACAATCAAAGACCTTAGAAAGAAGATTTTAAAGGCAACACAGAAGGTTAGTTGATATACGAACATTTTATAAAAATTAAAAAAAACTAGGAGCTTAGGAATAAGAATCAAAAAAGATCAAAAAGATTATAAGGTCAGCCTTGCTGCTTTGATTATTTTAATAAAGTGAATGATACAACCCACTATTGTATGTAGAAAACAATATCACTATTTAGTAATGCACTACCAACTCTAGAAATGATAAAGAGATAAGATATTACAATCTTCTTTAAAATTTAAAATAAAAGTAAATAGCGTTTTTTGTCATTTATATAGATGACAATTGTTTATATTACCAACAAGAGAAGAGCGGTATAGTTATTAAAATATAATATATAAATATAATAATACAACTTTTAAGGATAGCACTTAGATTTATTTAACAAAATTATATAAACAGTTAATATTTTGTTGTCAGTTATCCTTACCTTGTATGCCTATGGCTATATCTGTCTGAAGATTGCACATTTTCTTCAGTTTTATTTACAGAATGACTTGTATTTGATATTTTATCACTTTATATTCCTGTCTTATTTAATCAATAGGCAATTAAAGATATGAAATTGAAGTGCAAATGACATCAACACACACATTAAATAATTAATAATAGATAATATAATAAATTCATCGTACTTTGAATATGACTATGATGTCAAATAGAAAAACCTTCTTATATCAATTCTCTGATGATATTCTGCTTAAAACCCTTCTGTCAGGTATGATTTGGTATCTAACAAAGTATTCAATAATACTATGTACTTACATGAGAAAAATTCTTACATTTTTCTTCATGAACACTTTTGTATATTTCAATTGTAAAATATTTTAAACCACAAAATGGTTGCGGTCAGTACGCTGTTATTGAAGCTAGTGCGTAGTGACTCAGATATTCATGTAGGTATTAAAGCGGGCGTCAGCTAGCCCCGAGTGACGAAAGCACCCATAGTGCTGAAAACTCGGGTATATATACGCACAATATCGAACTTTTTATACAGGAGACCTCCTGGTATGAGTGTGGTATTTTTAGAAAGCCCTTGGCCTATAGACCCAGAAAATGCATTTACACTTAGCATAATACCCACCGCCTCGACCTCTACGGCCGTTTGAAAAATGAGACTAAAATTTAGTTTTTGGCACCTTAAAAAGGTATTCCTGAAGGTTCTCGTCGAGACCTTTCCAACAAGCCCAAAACGCCAAAATCCGACCACCGGTTGATGAGATATGACATTTTGACATCGAAGATTTCTTGAAAGTACTTTGTCTGTTTGTGTGTATGTTCGTAGTTTCAACTGATTTTGTTCAAACTTTCAAGGATTGTATTACATCAAAAACTAAGACTTTTTTGTTCTACGACTTTTCGATTTGGCCGCCATGTTGGCCGTGGCCGGCCCTCGAAATGCCAAAAATGGCCATTTTTCGTAGAGGCACTGTGGCCAAACCAGTTGACGTACATTAACAAATTGGGCATCATTGGAAAGGTCTTAAGCTCATCTTTTGAATGATATCAATTTCGATGGCAAAAATATTTGTTGGCGTGACATTTTTGATCAAAAACCAAAAAATGGCCGACTGACCGGGGACATATCGGCCATTTTCTCGAAAACGGCGCCAACGATTTTTTCCGAAATTTCCTCATTTGTAGCCCCAAATTAGAGCTAAAATTTGGTATATAGCACATATCTGGGAAAACTCGTTATTTTGAGATATGGCCGTGAGAAGTTAAAAAAATCATGAAAAATGACCAAAAATGGCCAAAAAATTACTTTTAAAGCCAAAATCGTACTCACAACACGGTTAAAATTCAATTGACATCGAAAAAAAATTTATTCCATAAGATACCAATTCCCACTCATGTGTATTTCTAACAAACACCAACTAATGAGCGCCATAAATGATGCGATTTGATGAATATTCAAAATTCAAAATTTTCACCAAAATTTGTTTAGTCTTCTAGTATAAAATTGATATATATTTAATTAAAAACGCATTTTCTTAGTTTTCTCCCGTTCAAATATCGATTTTATTCCCCTTTCCAATTGACGCGGACTTCGACATAATCGGCTGGAATGGAAGCTACCATTCATTTCTATATCTTTCTATTGAAATTCAACAATAATAATTTCAATCTTTATAAAGATAAAAAAATGATTGGTAACCGAACCCCTGCATGCAGTTAATGTTGTGTAACAAAGTTCAAATCTACGAAATTGTTAGTAATATCCCACATAAATAAATTTAAATTTGTTTCGTTTCTGATGTCGGCAATGTTTTCGTGAGATATTTTCATCAACATCACAACGAAAATAGTCGGCAATGCATTGACGATGAAAAAAATAGAACAACATTTACAAAAAAAAAAATCGAATGTTGAAAAAAAATCAGTTTTGAAACAATCAATCATAAAACGAATGAAAACTAAAAATATTCAATGAGAAAAAAAATCAAGCCTTTGTGGGGATTGAACCGATGGTCTCACCTTGTTCGATGAGTAACTCATCCACTGAGCCATCTAGACTTATTCTGTGAGAGGCTATTGTTTCATTTAAATTGAGACACATGGGTATTGTAGTGAGTACATTCATGAATGTCGGTTTTTTTCCCGCTGACTTTTTTTATTTTTCAATTGTTCAATGGATATTGGTTTCAAAATTGATTTTTTTCAGCATTCGATTTTTTTTTTCTGTACATTTTGTTTTGTTTCTGACGTCGGCAAAATTTTCATGATAATTTTACTAGTCGCACAGTGAATAAACTCACTAACGCATTGCCAACTGTGAAAATAAAACAAAATTTACAGAAAAAAATCCGAATGCTAAAGAAAATCTGTTTTGAAGCAATGAGTTAAAAAAATAAATGGAAACTGAAAAAATCGGGTACCTGTGGGAATCGAACCCGAGGTCTCATCTTTGTCATTACAACGCTCATCCTCTGAGCCAAAACACTCTCATTTTGTCAAAGGCAACTATTCCATATAAATGAGTATATATTTGCATGAAAAATAATCGCACAGCATTTTGTTTCCAATCCTTTTACAAAACTATTGATATCAAAACAAAAACTTCTCAACGAAGTAAATACCGAGTGACGAAAGCGAATCCACTGACACAAAACTCCTGATATGATTTTTGCGACGAAAAAACCATGAACATTTTTATTCACAAACGTAAACAAACACAAAAAATGTGAATGTGTTCGGAACGTTGCCAAATTGCCTTGATCAATATAATAAAATAAAAACAAAAATGCAATTTGTACAACGTTCTTAACACATTCACATTTTTTGTGTTTGTTTACGTTTGTGAATAAAAATGTTCATGGTTTTTTTCGTCGCAAAATTCATATCAGGAGTTTTGTGTCAGTGGATTCGCTTTCGCACTCGGTATTTACTTCGTTGAGAAGTTTTTGTTTTGATAAAGAATACAGACACTAAACAGAATTGTAACAAGCATATCACACAAACTGAGTATGCTATAAAATTAATAATGTTCAATTCCTTATCAGTAACGGAATAATAATTTAATTACTAGAATATATGCTATCTTACCATTATAAATAATTATTATAATATACAATATATATATTTGTTCTCCGTTTAGATTCCGTGAAATGTGAAATAACTTCTACTATCAACAATTATTGTTGGCTAAACCGATGTGTATATAACCTTGGCCGTGTATAGAATTCTGTTATATACAAAAATAATACTATTGATATATCATCCTTGTTTTGTATATAATACGACGTTCGCCGGTTATTTATTTTATTATGATTATGACAAGTAATTTTTTGAGGAAGCTTGCCTTGAAAATTGCTTATTATTATGAAAATAAAGTTACCTATATATATATATATACATATATATATATGCATAACAATAACAATAAATTACAATCGCAGCTATCTATGTTGCATGCTAAATGTAATAGTGTAGAGGAGGAGCGTAATAGGTTAGAGCTATTAGTGGATAGGTTTCATGAGTGCAGCATTGAGTACGAGCAGTTCCTTCGGCGTACCACTGACCTAGAGCTAGAGCTGAGAAATACCCATCTACAAATCTCTGAGCTGGAAAAGGCCGCACACAACGCAACCACACTTCACACTCATAGCCTGTTTCAAAAGTTAGTTGACAACGCTCCTTAGTTGGTTACTGCTGCAACTCAAAACCCGTGTGTCACAATAGTTTTAACAAATGACACATCACCTACATAGAGGTTGGTCAGTTATAGCAATAACAAACTAAAAAAATACATAAAAAGTAATAAATACATTAAAAAAATCCAAAAGTTGACCAAAAAAATTAATAATTTACAGATCTATTAATAATAAGAATGTATGTTATATATAGAATAATTGAATGAATGAATGAATAATTGAATGAATTTATGTAATATATAGAATTACATAATAGAAATTGGAGATATGAGACTGACACACAATTATAGGAAACACATATAGCCTGCCTGTAGACTTCATTAAGAACTATTATAAATAAGTATGAGACCACACAAAATATGTTTAAAAGCGAGCATAAACTCAAAATGGACAAATTGATGCAATTGGATTGGAAGTTATCCCAAACATCATTAGTTAAAACTAGATTTTTAGACGAATAAATGAAATGTGCAATAATTATTGTAGAAAAGAAAATATTTTTAATGTGAGTAATGAAAATAATAATGTAAATTATATCAACCTGGTGCATCAGAATATCCAGAGTATAAGAAATAAAGAGTTAGAAATAGAGTTATTTTTGAATAATTTTTTTAATATTAATATTTTTTGTGTAACTGAACACTGGCTTAAAAATGTTGAAATAACGTTTAATTTTAATAACCACCAGGTTGACAGTTCGGTCAACAAAGTTAATTCGAGACATGGTGGCTCTTCAATTCTTTTATATAAACAAATAAAATTCAAAGAACGTAAAGACATAGTAAGCCTCTCTGTTGAACGAATAATTGAACTAGCTTCAATAGAATTAGAACAATTTATCGTAAGCGTTTATAGGCCACCATCTTCTAACTTTGAACAATTTGAGCAAATTATGGATGAGGTTTTACTGAAAATACTTACTTGTTGTTTTACTGAATATAGACGTAAATGGAAAGCGTTCCCCTGGTTCACTTTACAAAATGGGTGTGCCACAAGGCTCTATATTAGGACCTTTTTTGTTCCTCATTTAGATAAATGACTTGCCTTACCTTGTGAGGGACACACATGGGATAGTGTTGTTTGCTGATGATACTTCTCTTATCTTTAAAATAAATAGACAACAATCAGTAATGGACGATGCTCTCTCTGATGTTGTACAATGGTTTAATGCAAATAATCTCTCGTTAAGTATAACGAAAAAAAAAACAGAATGTGTTAAATTAAATTGAATGTGAAAAAAGTCAAAACCAATGTACAATTAAATATTGAATTAAATATGGAACTGGATTTAGTGAATTTTGCTGTTTTTTAGGCATTACCTTAGATGCCAAATTGCAATGGGGCCCTCATATCTGTGATTTGTCGAGCAGACTTAGTTCTGCCACATACGCGGTTCAAAGAATACGCCGGTTGACAAACGTTGAAACAGCTACAATAGTTTACTTTAGCTACTTTCATAGTGTTATGTCAAACGGCATAATTTTATGGGGTAATGCATCAGATATAGATACTATCTTTGTATTGCAGATGAGGGCTGTTAGAGAAATATACAATATCGAGAGTCTTTAAAAAATAAATTCAAAGAATTAAAAATAATGACTGTGAACAATTGATATATTTATGAAAATTTAGTTTATGTATACAAAAATATTTTGAAATTCAGTAAAAATTGTGATGTACACAAAATTAATACTAGAAATAAAAATAAACTTGCCATGCCCATCACTATGCTCCATAAAATAGGTAATTCTTTAAGGGTAAATGTATACATTTTTACAATAAACTCCCCAGTAAAGCCTTAAATTTGTCTCTAAATAAATTCAAAATATTCATTAAAAGGAATTTGATAAAAAAAAGTTATTAAAGTCTAAACGAATACATTAATGACGTTATGGCCTAGGAATGAATTATATTTTAGCGAAAAACTAATGCCTACGCAATTTATTCTGACGCTGTTTGTTAATCTCGTTCAAACTACTGGCTGCATCACACCGCTCCCTTAGAAGTCATTACTGAGGTAGCGGTGGGGGCCGGGCTGCCCCCTTCCCTCAATTATGGCGAAGGGGATAATGGCTGACCCTTGCGTTATGCTCGTGAACGAGTGCTGCTTGCGGTGACTGGTCGTATTGCTAGCCACGGATTTCCCTTTTCTTATTATTAATTATTATTAGGACGGCTTATCGAATTGATTGCGATGGTTCTAGTCGTTCGTACATTGCTCACTAAATATATTGACGTTTGTGAAACAGTGATCACAAAAAAAAACCCGTCTGAGTTTGTTGTGTGGTTCTTCTCAGACCAGGGCGCGTTTGGAACCCTCGTAGCCTTATTTTAAGTTGGAAGGTGTCTTTGCAGAAGGGCTTATTTTGATACATACGATATCAAAATAGGCCTTCCTGTCACTTCCATTTGACGTACACAAGTGATCACTAGTATGGATTCAAAGTAGGAAATATATAAATAAATAAATATCCCTCGTGGGGTGGTATTTTCGAGGCTGCCGTCAAGGTCGCTAAAACTCATCTCCGTCGTGTGATTGGCGAGGCTGTTCTCACGTTTAAGGAACGGTATTTTGTAAGGTGGAAGCTGTTTTGATTTCTCACCCACTTTGTCCGATCTCGTCGTCGAAGGACAAAACTCTAATGTCGTTAATATTAAAAGTGAATCACAAATTAAATCACTTTTGCAAGGATTGTGACTATGCTCCGATATTATTATAAGGCGTAAGTGTAAAAGCATACATTTTGCTATTTTGTTTTATGTTTATAAAATTATTTATCAGAATTATATATGGTCTTTTAAAATCTTTGTCTACCTACAATTTTATTTTAGTCATAACATTATTATTTTTTATAAATTTATTAAATTTAAATATAGTTATGGAAATGGATTAGTTATACTTTAAATTTTTAAGCATCTTTTCCATGATTACTTTTGCTTTTATCCGTTTTTATATAGTTTGCATACTATAATAAAATTAATGTATAATATTACTAACCCCAATGAAATTGTTGTAATATCAAATTTACAATGTCTATATAATTATCATTATAACTTATCGTCGTTAAATTTATCGTCTCTCCTCCATTGTAAATAGTTGTTAAAAAATTGATAGATGTAATAAAACAAACTATATCTGAAAACAGCAAGACAATATATATACCTAAGAGCAAACGTACATTTAAACCATGGATTACAGCTGGAATTTTGCGTTGCATAAGAAATAGAAATAAAATGCAAAAACAGCTTCGACGAGACCCTGAAAATTAAGTATTGCTTTAAACTTATAAAATTATCGCTATTTCTGCAACAACCACATAAAGAAACTCAAACGCAAACATCAAAAGGATCAATTGGCCAACTCAACAAAAAATTCGAAAGCCCTATGGAATAATATAAAAAATATCACTTACCTGAAACATTCTAATTTATAAAATTCTGAACTGACTAATCTCAAACGTACTCTAAAGGATTCAGTGAATCATATTAATGAATATTTTGCGAACAAATTGTATATCATTAATGTTATTTTAAGGAAACATCGAGCACTTCCGTATGATAATAATAAACAAATTATGAAAAGAAGAAAAGATCTTGCTGCTCCTACTAGTATCACTAGAACATCTTTTGCCAGTCATCAGTTCATTAAGCTATCTAGCCATCTTTACAACATTGTTAATCGCAGGTTGCAGATCTATCCAATGAATACATACTTTTGTAAAAAAACAGTAGCGGAATGGCTTCTTTCTCTAAAATATAAAGAAGTGTAGTTGCTTTTACGTTTTATGAGTTGATTTTTACACCCTAGCTCATATATGCACAGACGTACATACACACTTACAGATACACACATACAATCACACTCAAAAACACAAACACACAATCACACATACATTGCACCTATAGACTGTTGTAATGTTTAAGTAATAATTTAGTGTTTGTAATATTTAATAAATAATTTAGTTTACTATAATTATTTTGTAATGGAAGAGCAGTCCTCTGACACAGAGATAAATTAACTATCCTTAAAAGAAGATTTCTACTTTATTTGTGTATTGATGATTATTTGAAGTGAAATAAATTATTATTATTATTATTAGTAGTGATTATTGATAGACGAGCGAGCGCCGGTGACGAGCGGACGTGCTCTTAACTTAAATTTTAAATCTACCCGCATTATATTTTACTAATAATTAATTATAAAAGTTGGTTAAATCAATCTTTTGTGTAATAATTAATATGATAATATTGTATATGTGTAGTGTGGTATAGGTTTGTGTTTGTGCTCCCGTGAATTCTCCTGAACTGACCATGTCACCAGAGTCAAATGCCGGTGCTAATTAAAAAGGTCAAATCAAATACAGTCTGATTGCCCAGACATGATGTATGTCTGTGCAAAAATCCACAGAGATTTAACTATCTCTCCAGTCTTGTAAAATATATGAAATACAGAAGAATATACTGCATGAAATACAGAAGAAGAAAGAACAAGAAAAAGAGTTAATTGCAATAAGTCTGGCCGCCAGCTGCACTCAAAAATCAATTCCACCACAAATGGAAATCAAAAAACAAGTGTGTCTGCACAAAAACAAGGAAAAAAAAGGTATTTCAAAACTAAAAGCAAAGTGTAAAATAACAAAGAGAACTTAGTGTGGTGACCTGTATGTGATATAATAACGAACATTTTATATAATAATATGTTCTATAGTTTTAGTTATTACAATTTCAATTTAAATTTTATATATATATTAGAATTTGTTTCAATTGAAAGATTAATTTAATAATTTATTTTGTATAATGGTAAAAATGAGATGTAGTTTAATAAAATTGTAGAATAATAATGAGGTGTAAATAAGTTTCAAATATAATATTTTTATATGTATGTTTTACAATAATTTGTTGTTTACTTTTATTTTTATTTTTTATTTGTTTGAATCAATTTAATGTTGAATGCACAATTTAAATATATTGAAGATAATAATTTCTAAATAATATTATCGAGCGAATTATTAGCATATTTTTTTACCTTTTGTTTTAAAGGTTGTATCCATTCATTGTGGTGAAGTACAATAGTTGTTATTTTTAATTTTATAATAATTTTTACATTCGTTATTTTGAATTTAAATTTATATTGCAATGTATATTATATTAAGTATTTCACCAATAATTGTTTGCTAGTTGTCGGTCCCAGATGAATTTATATAGTTTTTGTATTTAAATATTGTATTTATTATTGTCTGGTGAAGTACAAAAGTTGTTAATTTTTTAATTTTATAATAATTTTTATATTCGTTATTTTGAACATAAATTTCTATTGCAATGTATATTATATTAAGTATTTCACCAATAATTGTTTGCTATTTTTCGGTGCCAGATGAGTTTATATAGTTTTTGTATTTATTATTGTATGTTTATATAAAAATGTGTGTATGTAAAATTTAATATGAACAAATGCGGCGTTGGGGACCGCCAACCAACACGCCATGTTCCGAACGGCGGGAGGTGGAGGACGGAGCTACAAATAGCTACGTGGAATGTAAGAGGAGGAATGGAACAGAAGATGAATGAATTATTAGATGTGATGGATGACAAAGATCTGGATGTTATTTGTGTGTCTGAGACCAAGCGAAAAGGCAATGATACGACCGATTTGCCTGGCAACCGGGTCGCTTTCTGGGCTGGGGTTCCAGAGGGTGGGCGAGGTTGCCAAGGTGTAGGCGTATTGTTGTCTTCTCGAATGGTTAATGCTATGATAGAATACAAGGCGATCAACCCGAGGCTTCTTTGGGTTCGCTTTAAGCTGGGGATAACAAGAGTATTCTTGTTAGCCGTGTATGCTCCAGTATCCTCAGCTCAAATTAGCGAGCTCGAGGAGTTTTGGGAGAGTGTCAGGGATGTTCTAAGTAGTGTCAGAAGTAATGAAAAGTTGATAGTATGTGGGGATGTTAATGGATGGGTTGGAACCGCGCGAAGTGGTTACGAAAGCGTGCTAGGCAAGTATGGTGATAAGAGAGTAAATGAGGCTGGAAAGCTTATTTTGGAATTTTGTAAAGAGAGAAATTTGTTTGTGGCAAACACGATGTTTGATCATAAACAAATTCACATGTACACATGGGAGCGAGCGGAAGAAAGAAGTATGATTGATTTATTCCTGGTGGATCAGCGAATTCGAAGCCAAGTTATGGACACGCGAGTGTTTAGGGGTGCTGATCTGGGAACAGACCATTATCTAGTCGTTGCTAGAATAAGAGGTCTGTTTGCAGGTTGGCGCAACCGCACGACGTGTCCAAGCTTGGAGTCGAATTATCGCATAAGAAGCTGGAAGCTTCAAGATCCACCGATCAGAGAGGAATATCAAGAAAGGGTTTCCAAGAAGCTTGAAAGCTGTGATTCAGGAAATGAAAGTGTTGAAATATGCTGGCAGTACCTTCGGAATGGTATGGTGAATGTAGCGACAGAGGTATGTGGTAAAAGGAAAAGAGGTTTTAGTAAAAAGCGCGATGAATGGTGGGATGATGAAGTGAAAGACGCTGTAGAGTTAAAGAAGAAAGCATGGTTGGATTATAAAGCCTCGGGTAAGGATAAAAGTATGAGAGAGATAAGAAAAAGAGAGTACAAGCTGCAAAAGCACAAAACGAAAGCACTTATAAAGATGAAGCGTGAAAATTCTGAGCGTGAAAGGGACGACAGGTTGACAAACAACTTCCAGGAAAATACGAAGCTTTTCTGGCGAGAAGTTAGTGATTCCCGGGGTTGTTCGGTAACCTGTAGAATGAAAGGGGTGCTTTCGAAGAGCGGTGAAATTTTATCTGAGCAAGCACACGTTTTGCAGCGGTGGGCGGAGTTCTATAAGGAGGTGTATGAAAGTGAGGACGCCTCGGCCTTGAGCACCAGTGAAATGCTGAGTCCGGATGTAGCCGATGGTGAAATCAGTTTGGAAGAAGTGGAGAGCGCGATTCGAAGTCTGAAATGTGGTAAAGCTGCGGGAGCGGATGAAGTTACTGCCGAGATGATCAAATATGGTGGGCCACGCGTCTGGGACTTGTTCTGGTTTTTGTGCAATTTATGCTGGAAATCAGGGGAAGTCCCAGGCGATTGGCGAGGTGCAGTCATCGTACCTTTGTATAAAGGCAAAGGTTCACAGATAGACTGTGCAAGCTATAGGGCTATCAGTTTGATCAGCTTGGGCAGTAAAGTTTATGCTAAAATATTAGCGAGAAGAATGCAAGAAAGATCTGAAAGGCTGTTGTGGGAGGCCCAAGGAGGTTTTAGACCTGGAAGAGGATGTATAGATCAGATCTTTTCCCTCCGCATGATCACGGAAAAGTTTTTGGCCCTAAACCAAAAGGTTTTCTGTGCTTTTGTGGATTTGGAAAAGGCGTTTGACAGGGTTGTGAGAAAGAAGTTATGGGAGATACTGCCCCGATACAATGTGAACGGACCCTTGCTACAGGCTGTAAAGTCTCTTTACAGAGATCACTCAGCCTGTGTGCGAGTAGGAGCTGACATGTCGCCCTGGTTTGACATCCAATCGGGTGTTAAGCAAGGTTGCGCTATGTCAGCTTGGTTGTTCAACTTGTATTTGGATAGTTGTCTCCAAGGCGTGAAAGACAGTGACATGGGAGTGAAAGTTGGTGACCTTAAGGTCAATTGCTTGCTTTATGCAGATGATGCAGTGCTCATTGCATCATCAGAATGCGATCTGCAGGCATTGGTCACCACTCTGAAAGATGGGTGTGAAAATAATGGTCTAAACCTGAATGCAGATAAGACGAAGGTTCTGATATTTGAAAGAAATGAAGAAAGAACAGAATGTAAGATCAACGTGAATGGTAAGATAATAGAACAAGTGAATGAAGTGGTATATTTGGGAAGTATGTTTAGCAGAGACGGAAGATACGAAATGGATGTGGAAAGGCGTATTGCTGCCGGTAACAGAGTCAACGGTGCTTTGGCTGCATTGTTGAGACGGCGAAACGTCAGCATAGCTGCACGTTTGGCTGTACACAATGCAGTTTTGCTACCGACGCTGTTATACGGCAGCCAAACGTGGGTAACACAGAAGAAGAATGTAAGAAAGATGAATGCTGTGGAGATGCGATCTCTTCGTCGAATATGCGGAGTCAGTTTAGCTGACCGAATCCGCAATGAAGAGATCCACAGAATGGCAGGTACTAGCGAAGATGTTTCGGTAAGAATGAAGAAGAACGTGCTCAGGTGGTTTGGGCACGTCGAACGAATGAGTGATGAAAGAATGGTAAAAAAGATTTATAAAGGTAAAGTGAGCGGTAAGAGAGACAGGGGGAGGCCTCGAGTGACCTTCGAAAACACAGTAGCTACGATACTGGAGGAAGGTCACGTAAAAAGCATGAGGACCCCCCGGAGGGCATGTATGAAGAGGCTAATGTCTGTGGTCGAGGCGAAAGAGGTATGCAGGGACCGTAGCGTTTGGCGCTCCGTCGTCTCTGGCTACCCCGCAAGGGATATGGCGTGACGATAAGTAAGTAAGTAAGTAAGTATTATTACTATTGTTACGGGTGCTGGAAATGTACAACTTACATTGTCACGTGTTGCTTCAATGTTTATGTCGCCAAAAATCACAGATTCTGTGTAAATTTTTTGGTAACCGATACATACATCTTTAAAATTTTAGATTTTTTCAACTACAACGAAATTAAATAATACCAGGATCCGCCGTCGTGCGCTGTGGGAGTTGAGCTGAGCGTCCTCCCCTTCTTTAATGCTAACAAACTTAGCATATAATATTGCTCTATAACATGCTCAGCAACTATCGGTTTAGAATCTCAATTGAAAAGAAAATCAGTTCATCGTCAATAAAATTATAACCTTATATCTGTCTTTTAAATGAATCTCAACTTTTAAACTTTTTTCTAAACTAAATTTTTTTGTTCTATTTTTTGCAGAACCATCTTTAGTAAAAGATCTAGCCATGTGCCAAATTCTAAAAAAATACATCTATAGGTTTTAAAATTACCGATGTCGTAAAACAGCAAAATGAACGGTTAAGAGCTTCGCTTACGCTCAGCTCAATAATACATTATCAGCAACAAACGTTTATCACAAGGAATTTACGTTGCAAAATAGAACTGTCTAATTGAAGCTTTTGATCCAAATATTAAAGTAATTCAATTTCATTACTCCTGTTACATGTTAATAGCAATTCTTTCAGTGATATAAATAGTATTTTTTTCCGTTTTCTTTAATGATTAGAAAACTAACTTGTTTTACCTTTGATATGAATTTCATAATTAATACTCTTAAACCCTCCAACATTATTCGCAGAGCATCTGTAAGAACTTTCGCCTGGAATGTGTCTTCTAGTGGAACATATCGTATTAAATATTTTCAAAAATAACCTTATTACGTTATTTACAGTTTGTTACGCAAGCATAGCCAAGGGCAATTGTTATAGTAAGAACCAACTTGGTTTCACACGGTTAAATGCTGACACCACGCTTCGAGTATCCTGAAGACGACACCATACGGCTTGCGTTCTCACCATCGATGGGAATCGAGGATAAAATATATTCATTCTTGGGTCAATCGCTGACCTGGAATCACCTTTTTTTAGTATTAATTAATTATAAGTTTTAATTGTAACTCTTTAATATAATTTTATAAAATAATTGTTTTTCTTTGCATCCTTCGCTGCCACCAAACTTAATTGGCGCAGTCGGTAGGATATTCGAGATATATTCGGTACGCGTCGCGTCAAGATTTCCCCTAATATCGGTGCGAGATCCCGCGTGACTAACCGATTTCGAGTATCCGAATCTACATACATCGTGGAGGCCAGCGGAGGTGAATCCGAAATTCGATTCGGCAAAGAAAATCATGTTCATGTAAGTACTCTGAATCTTTCAAGTCCTTACCTATCCTAATTTTTAACGTTATTCTTATCCTTTCAATTTATTTTATTATTCCATTATATTGTCCAAGTAATTTAATATATAAATACTATTATATATAATTTTTAGAGTGTTAGATTAGTGTTCAAAATTTTTCATCCGAGAGAAAACAGTAGCCGTAGTTTGTGTAAGGGTAGATCTAGCAGGCTCGATACTATAGACGAATTTAGGCAATTAAAAAAAATTGTTATACCTAATATTAAAATGTCTCAAGATATAATGGGTGAGATATACAAGTCACTTAGAGTTTTGCCTGATTTTGACGGTAACCCCCATGTGCTAACAAGATTTATAAATTTATGTGATCAATTAGTACTTGCATATTTTAAAACAGAACCGGGTTATGAGTTAACCAATTTGGCCCTTAGTAATGGTATATTAAATAAGATTACAGGCTCTGCAGCTCGATTGATAAATTCCAAAGGTATTCCTGAAAATTAGTTCGGTATTCGTAGTGCACTTATTAATAATTTTGCTGACCATCGAGACGAGACCACTTTTATTTAACGATTTATCATTACAAACCCAGAGGTCTTCAACCCCACGGGAATTTTACGAACGTGTTCAAAACTTATTCAGCACTATCATGACATACGTAACGTTGCATGAAACCGTGGCTACTACATTTGAAGCTAACCTCCAAATTATAAGCTCCACCTCCAAATTATAATGCGAGCAGTAACGTTTTTAGGATTCCAAATAGACCATTCATGCAACCGAATAATAATTCTAATAATGTACCTCGTCCTATGAGTGGTGTTAGTCACTTCGTGCCTAAACCCTTACCATTGTCTGGGCACGACTGGCGTAGAAGTGGCAACCCGCCCCCAAATAATTACTTTAAAACTCGAGAAATTAACAATTATGAATGTGACTATGAACCCTATTACGACTATGACTATACTGATTACTACCAAAACTGTGACTCTTACCAGGAAAATGGAGATTACTTTCCAAATTATGAGCAATGTGAATCTCCAGTAGTAGAGGAGCTTACCTCAAACACTGATGAGATAAAAGATCAAAATTTTTTCGAAGCTACGAAGTCAGAAAAGCCAAAATAGAAGTAAATTTTAATATTCAAAGACAACTCGGATATATACAAATTCAAAACCCACCTTTAAAATTTCTTATAGACACGGGAGCCAATCAGTCGTTTATATCCCCTCAAGTAGTTGAAAAATACTTTTCTCATTTACCTCTTAATTATACTCCATTTGAAGTTACGAATAATCATAATGTGTATAGACAAAACTATTCTATTACTTTACCTAGTTTCTCGGAATTTAAAGAAAATGATGACGTAACCTTTTTTATTCTTAATTTTCATAATTACTTTGATGGCATTATTGGTTTTGATTTGTTAGATTCGTGGGACACTAACATTGATTTTAGACGCAAGAAATTAATTACTAAAAATACCGAATTGCCTATTATTATGTATGACGCTCGAAATACAAATCTTTATGAAGAAATAATACCAACTCAGTCATCCAAATTAGTGAAATTGCCAATAAACTCCAATGACGGAGATTTATTTGTTCCTGATCAGATAATAAGTAATTGTTTAATTTCTGATTGCTTTACAAATGTGAAAAACAGTCGAGGTTTAGTACAAATTTCAAATAATTCAAAGAATGATGTAATCTTTTCAATGGATCGGCCTATTACAGCTGAGGTATTCAATATTGAATCTAAGCAATTAAAACAATTATCTGATCGTACAAAAGAAGTTCTATCGCGTCTCCGTACAGATCATTTGAACCCAGAGGAAATAGCTAATTTAAAAACCTTATTCGGATGTATTTTACCTTGACGGAGAACCCTTAACATTTACGAACAAAATTAAGCATAAAATTAAAACAAATGATGAGATCCCAGTTCATGGTAAAAGCTATAGGTACCCGTATGTCCATAAATAAGAGGTTAGAAGTCAAATCAATAAAATGCTTGAACAAAATATAATTAGACCTTCGGATTCCGCGTGGAGCTCTCCTATTTAGGTGGTCCCTAAAAAGGCAGATGCTTCGGGTAAAACCAAATGGCGATTAAAATTATCCGAATACGATTTCTCAGTCATTTATAAGCCAGGTAAATATAATACAAATGCTGATGCCTTATCCCGTTTAGTAATTCATAACGAAGAACTAAGTTCAATAGCAGTAAATGCATCTGAAAATGACTAGCACTATTACAGCTTCAGAAGCTGATAGAGATAATTCTAATACTCTAACAGTTCATACCGACAATGAAAATCCTACTTTGGAAATCCCGATTTCTGACGAACCCCTAAACAAATTCACAAAACAGCTAGTTTTAACAATTGTAAGCAATATTAAAGGAAGACCAATAGTTTCAAAACCTTTTGAAACACACACACGTATCACTGTTCAATTGTCAGAAAATAATCTCGAAAAAGATATCATTAATGTTATCAAAGAATATGTTCATCCCAAAATTACTCATAAATCCCCCATTAGCAATGTACTCGGTTATTCCCATAATACAAAAAGCTTTTAAAAGTTCAGCTATGAATTTAATACTAGTTAAAAAGGAATTAGAAAACATAAAAGAACATCTACGCATATTAAAACTTGAACTTAAGAATGAATCTGTTATTAATTTAATAAATTATGCCCTATTAGCATATAATAGTTCGATACACAGTTTTACAAAATGCCGACCAATTGACATTATTACTGGACATTTTGATCCGCGAGATCCATTAGACATAGACTTAACCACCCATTTACTCCAACAATATATGGTAGAACATAAAAATAAAATGACCAAAGGCTTTTAATTTAATTCATGAGTCTAGTTTAAGTTACAGAAATGAATTAACAAATACTCATAATAAGTCTAGAGAGCCCGAAAAGCAATTCTCTCCCGATCAACAAATATTTATTAGAAACCCTTTTGCTGTTCGTCAAAAGATAGCGCCGCGTTAAACACATGATACAGTTATAGCTGATCTCCCGATACATATATATACGCGCAAAAAAGGCGGGCCAATTGCTAAGTCTAGATTAAAGAGAGTTCCTAAAAGTGTTTAATTGTTGCAGGACTCTCCTATTACTCCAACTGCTCCTGCATCCGGTTCTAATGCAGGAAATAAAACTTATCTAGATGATGGTCCCGGCATTTTACCTTTTAAACTAGGTCCTTGTCACATAGTGTCTCATTATCACTCATTCTTGAAGTATATCGATATCCACGAATTGCAAGATAAAGTAAATACAGTTCATATCCAATTAAGCAATATAATCTCTAATCTTAATAATAAAACTTTTTCTTTGTTTGAGCCCCATACTAACTATTTGAAAGAAAAGCTTCAAGTCGTTATAGAACAATTGCAGTCATTTGAAATTAGCCGCTCTAAAAGAGGTCTCGTTGATGGTCTCGGGTCCGTAATAAAAAGTATTACCGGTAATCTTGATTATACAGATGCGTTACAGTTTAATAACGCAATAAGATCACTACAAGAAAACGATAATAAATTAGTTACGGAATTTAACAGTCATGTAAGCCTGACCAAAGATTGGATAACTCAACACTCTAATAGTGTATAATAGATAAAATCGTAGATAATCAGAACAAATTAGCGGAACTAGTAAAAAACATTAGTCTAAGTTTGGAAAAAGGTATCTATGAATCCAATCAATATGCTCATTTAGGACAAACTATTCTCATAGTCGATGATAATGTTGACAAGTTGTCACAAGAGATAACTAAGTTACAGAATGTGCTAGCATTTACAAGGACATCCACGGCTCATCATGATGTCATTAGTTTAAGTTCTATTAGAAATATAATTAGAAAGCTACGTAGTATGTATGGTAGTAATAAAGTACTAGATATAGAGGCCCGAGAGTATTATGACGTAATACAATTAGGTTCTTATTATGTAGGAAATGAAATAGTTATAGTATATAAATTCCCAATTATAAAATCCCAAATATATAATTTATATAAGATATCCATAATCCCTAACAAAAATCATGAAATTCTTGTTCCCCAACACCAATTCCTTGCAATCCATTTGAAAGATTTCAAGTACATAGAGGCTGAATGCCCGAAGTTTACTAAAGGGTATCTATGTGAAGAGATACACAACATACATAGTCGTACATCGCCGGATTGCGTAACAGCCCTCGTTACTACGCAGCAAAAACTCCCCGAATGTAAACCAGTCACCGTATCCCTACTTACGTTAGCCAACGAGAAACTCGACGATCGCCACTACACCATTAGCTTTCCAACTCTTACTAAAGTACGCTTGTCCTGCGATCAAGATATCTACAAGATGTTGCAAGGAAGTTATCTCGCTATAATTCCATATGATTGTTTCATTCAAACAACAGAATTCATCATCTCGAACCTCAACGATCGACTAAAAGGTCAAGCCTTGAAGATAATAGATGTCCCTAATGGAAATACACTCAGTTCAGCAGCACATCTGATATTCAAATTAAACTCCATTAATTTGACTAACCTTCACGCTACCAATAGAGAGGTTATTCTACAGTCACCAGTAAACTTAAGCAAGACCAACGATATAAGCGTCTACCATACAACAATACCTTTATATACGTTACTATTCGGTGCATGTGTACTAATTAGCGGCCTTGCATACCGGCAATACCGACTTAAACATACGAAACACACCATCCAAAAAACTCAAAGGGATGAATCAGAACTTCCAGCGCAATTTACAACGAAGGTCTTCAATAGTCGCTGTTCTACGGGGGGTTGTTACGCAAGCATAGCCAAGGGCAATTGTTATAGTAAGAACCAACTTGGTTTCACACGGTTAAATGCTGACACCACGCTTCGAGTATCCTGAAGACGACACCATACGGCTTGCGTTCTCACCATCGATGGGAATCGAGGATAAAATATATTCATTCTTGGGTCAATCGCTGACCTGGAATCACCTTTTTTTAGTATTAATTAATTATAAGTTTTAATTGTAACTCTTTAATATAATTTTATAAAATAATTGTTTTTCTTTGCATCCTTCGCTGCCACCAAACTTAATTAGTTGAATAATATAAATAATAATATTTATTTGTTATTAGTATATTCTTTGATATATTTCAAAAACTTATTTGCACAGACACTAACTAAATTGTTGTGTAAAATAAATGTATTTTAACATTCTAAATTATTCCAACTAGTCGCGTCATTTTACTGTTTATTCGTTTGCTATGCATTTTTATTCTTAAAAAAAAATGTAAAAATACTTGTCAGGCTGTCTTGCCTGTTGGAGGCCTCACAGGTATAAATGCTGCAATCATCTATTGAAGCTGTAAAGCTGAAGGGCCATTTTAGCTAGATACTAGAATTGTTATTTTTTTTGTATAAATAAATTGCATACATTTTAATCCTTGCCTTTCTTTGTATTAAATTATAGTTCCATTATTTTTATTACGGTGATAAGTACTCAGAAAATTGTCCTCTTGTTTTGTGGAAAAGTTTTTAAAGCTATTACATGATCTTTAGTAATTATACATTTACCTAATATTCTTGTTTATTATTACTAGCTATTAAGTATACGTTAACATTCGCGCGTGAACCGCGTTAGCGAGCGCTAGTGTTCGAATCACTCCGTGTAATAACGTGATTAGTATTATTAAACTACCCGCGCTTATATAATTTATTGGTAACGATGGAGGTCGATGTTAATGTGAATAGCATCAACAATTTACAACATTTATGTGACGAAGTAGATAGTGAGTATAATAATGATGAGTCAATTCAGAAAAAAGGAGGAAAAAGACCGAGAGATAGTGAAGAACGAGAAGTAGTGAAGAGGGATATACCACAGTATCAAGAAGAAGAACCAAGAGATTTATCGGAAATGAATCTTATGAAAGAGACAATATGTTTCATGGAAATAATATAGACATATGCAGCACTGAATATGAAGTCAGTTTATTTGGATTACAAATTCTTCCAAAACAGATGGCATTTGCGCGATTATTAAGAGATGAAAAAATTTCAAATATTACTAAAATCAAGTAAAAAAGTCCATATAAAATTTTTGTACAATTTAACGATAAGAAACAAGCTGAAAAACTTATAAATTTTAAAAAAATATTGGAAATGAATATAAGAGCTCAATTTACAAACCAAAGTAATTTATCGTATGGCATTATTAAAGGAGTTGATTTGAATACTACTGAAAAGGAGTTGCTAGAAAGCTTGGAACGTGAATATGGCATAGTTTCAGCGATTCGATTAAAATGTTTGAATAATGAGAGTAAGTGGATTGAGAGCGAAACTATGAGATTATGTTTTCGAAATCCCGTAGCGCCTTTATTTATAAACGCATATGGATTTAGATTTGACGTCGAATGATTTGAGTTCCCAGTTACTAGATGCTCAGGATGTTGGTCTTTTGGACATATTCGGAAATATTGTAAACTAAATAAAAGTATTTGTCCGAAATGTGGTGAAGCACAGAATAATTGTGAAACTAAAGAATTTAAATGTGTTAATTGCAAAGGTCCCCATATGGCTTTAGGCAAGTCATGTCCTTTTTTTAAAAAAGAAAATGAAATTCGTGTCATACTGAGTGAAACCAATTCTACATATAAAAAAGCGTTAGGCATATATTTAGAAAAAATACAGAAACAAAAACAAAAAAGTAATCTCTTAAGCGAGGAAGTTAATATAGACATTGATAAACGTTATGAGACTCCTGCAACAGCCAATATAAGTGGTCGAACGTACAGTGACGTTCTTAAAACGTCAACTGTGATACAAGAAAAGGAAAATGAAAAGCAGCAGATAAATGTAAACAGAAAACATGATAAAAAGAAAAAAAAGATTAATAAGGTTAGTGCAACTTTAAACGAGGAATATGAGAAAAGTCAGGAAAATGATTAGCAAAGCATTACAGAAAAAGTTATTTGATGTTTGGAAACTGATTAAAATAATAAAAGAGGTTTTGTTATCAGACAAAATGTGGTTTGATAAAATGATGTTAATGGTAAGAGCTATTTTTGAAGAAAGTAGGTTATTTTTAGTTAGTTTTTTTGAGTGAAGGAATATTTTCAGACTTTTCTGCCAATTCTTTTTGTAATGGATAAGGTCTTTAGGTTAAACATTGTACAGTGGAATGCACAAAGTCTGAGGCCTAAGTTATTAATGTTCGATATTACATCAGGAAAAAATACATATAGCTGTTATCTCTGAAACTTGGTTGGATGCAGATTCTATAATTCATATTAGTGGTTACAATATATATCGAAAAGACCGTCATGATTCCTATGGGGGAGTAGCTATTATCGTTCATAGGTCCAAAAAATCGCATAGTTTCTTAATCAATTATATCAATCCAGGAATTAAAGTGATTTGTATAAAAATATTGAATTGTAAATATCTAGAAAATGTTATATCTATTTATTGTCCTTCCTCCGTTCAAAATTCCCAATCTAATTGGGATAGAATATTTTCAGTAACATCAAAAACACTAATATTAGGCGATTTTAATGGCCATCATTCTAATTGGTCAAATAAAACAGATCAAAGAGGTACATATTTATTTGAAACTGCACTAGATAATGGATTCATATCACTTAATAACGGAAACTCCACAAGAGTTAAATTAGTTAATGGTTCTTTACAATCTTCGTCTCCTGATGTAAGCTTTGCTTCATCGGATATAGCAGTTAATTTTAGGTGGCAAGTTTTTAATGAAAACTTAGGAAGTGATCATCTTCTAATAAAAGTAATGACAAACTATAAGGTAATATTATTTTTTTTCCAGTAAATACAATTTTAAAATGGCAGATTGGAAATCATATCATAATGATCTAGCTAATTCATTCTCTAATTTTGCTAACTACAATTGGTCCTCAAGTGATGTTCAAGTAAACTATAATAATTTATTAGAGAAAATTAACTTTACTGCCAATAAAAATATTCCAAAAATTATTATTTGTACAAATCCTAATAGCAAATTTAAACCTAAGGAGTATTGGGGACCCTCCTTGTCTAGAATTGTAGCAGAACGCAGATTATCATTAAGTACATTTCGAAGAAATCCTACCCCCAATAACCTAAAAGAATTGGAGAAAAAAATTAATGAATCAAATATTTTGATTCACAAAGCCAGATCTTTAAATTGGAAAAAATTTTGTTCGAACCTTAATGAAACTAGCTCCTCAACACAAATGTGGGATAAAATGCGTTGGGTAAAAGGCTATCGTAAATCTAAAATATTTCCTTCAAATGAAAACTTAAAAAAATTACTATTTTCCTTAACCCCACATTCAGTTACTAATTGTGAGCCTTTATTTAAGTCTAATAATGAAATTTTACAAAAAATATTTACAATAGAAGAGTTAGAATGTTGTTTGAAAAAGAAGGATACTGCACCAGGTAGTGACGGAATAACATACTCAATGATTTTCAACTTGCCCCCGGCAGGTAAATTATATCTTTTAAATATATTTAATGCCATATTTAGGCTTTGCATTGTTCCAGTTTAATGGAGGGAGATATTAGTCGTACCTATAGTTAAAGCCAACATCAATGCGAATTTAGAGGCGAAACTTAGGCCGATAGCGCTTATTTCTTGCCTTTGCAAAATATTTCATTTAATGTTAGCAAAAAGGATTGAGTGGTTTGTCGAAAAACAGAAGATATTTTTTCCGCTAACAATAGGGTTTAGGAAGGCTCATTCCAGCTTTGATTCTTTTTCAAGGTTAATCACATATATACAGCTCGGATTTTCAAAAAACATATCTATGGTGGCATTATTTTTAGACATCGAAAATGCTTACAACAACATTTTAGTCGATAAAGTAGTTACAATTTTAGAAGAGCTAGGTATAGGACAAAACATTTGTAAATATTTGTGCGTCTTTTTGAGCGAAAGACGTTTAATGATTAAGTCTGAAAATGCAGTTATATTTACCGAGATTAGGCATACAAATAGAGGACTACCACAAGGAGATCCTTTGGCACCATTACTTTTTAATATAACTACTTATATGATTTGCCATCAAATTAAGAATGTCTTCGTTTCGCAATATGCCGATGACTTCGTTCTGTATCTAAGTCACAAGAATTTAAATATTTGCGAGCAGAATTTACAAGAATCCTTAAGTTATATGGTCTCTAAATTAAATGATATAGGACTCTCTCTATCCACTACAAAAACAAAAGTATGTATATTTAATAGAGGACGCAGAAGAAAAGAGATTAATTTAGTTATTAATAATAATAGTGCAATATGTATAGAGGATAATATTAAATATTTAGGTTTATGGCTAGACCGGAAGTTATATTGGGGTACACATATTAATCATCTAGTTGAAAATAGTCTTAAGGTTCTTAATTTGTTTAAAGTGTTGGCTGGTTGCGGTTGGGGTATACACCCCAAGCATTTACGTAATCTTTACATATCTTTAATAAGAAGTAGATTAGATTATGGCAGTTTTTTGTATGATGTTAGTGCAAAAACCCATTTATTGAAACTGGACCGAGTTCAAAACAGAGCACTTCGAATCATTGGCGGTTTTATTAAAAGTACATCCATTCACGTAATGGAAAGCGAATTGTGCATTCAACCTTTGTTTATAAGACGAGTATATCTTGCTCATAAATATGTACTTAAAGCAATGACGTGGTCTAATAATGTAACAATTAATCTCTTGAAAGATATTTACGCAAATTCTAACCATAGATATTGGCATTTAAAAAAAAGCCATATTGTCATCCGCCTATAGTGATTGTATACAATATAATATTGAGTCCACCGATATACTTCAAATGTACCATATAGATGTCTGGGTATCATATATAAATGTTAATAATTTAATCAGGACGAATCTTAAATGTATAAAGACAACAAAAAAAAACTTCAATCCTACATATTTAAAAATGATGGTGATAGATGAACTCCAAGAGAAATATGACGGGTGGACACAAGTATATACAGATGGCTCTAAAAATAGCGTTGGTGTAGGAGCAGCTTTCTGGCATTCGTATGAAAAAAAATCTGGCATGTTTAAAACTAACCATCAGATTTCTATTATGTCAGTGGAGCGCATTGCAATTTCGGAAGCCCTAATATATATTTCTGGCTTAAACGCGCAAAATTTTGTTATTTTTTCTGATAGCAAAAGCGCTTTACAACATTTAGCTCGATGCGCCTCTGGATATAGCAGAGGTGTATCGATAGTTTTCAAAATTTTAAAACAGATATATGACTTTAGAAACAAAAATCTGAGATTGCAATGGGTTCCTTCTCATATAGGATTAAGAGGAAATGAGGAGGCTGATAAATTAGCAACAAGTATAGGAACAGAAATATCTATTTTACGATTTTTCACAGAAATTGTATATAATGTAAAATTTAAATGTGTTGATAATTTTAACGAATATTTTGACCTCAGGAGTAGAGAAAAGGGAATTTGGTACAAAACTATTCAATGTCAGCCTCATCGTTTCCCGTGGTTTAGTAACTATAATTATAGCAGGAAATTTATAATAACAGCTCATAGATTACGTTCGGGACATTATCCCTCAAACAAATTTGCATTTTCAATGAAAAAAGTTCATTCTACCAACTGTGATGTTTGTGGTAAGATCGATGATGTTCAGCATTTACTAGTAGAATGCAGTAGATTTAAAGTGCAGAGGAACAATCTTTTGCAGAAATACAACATAAGCAAATTTGATTTAGGTGGTGTTACAAACCTACTTTGTCTTCCGGCAACAGAAGGTTTTATATCTCTAATTAATATATTTATTCACAGTTAGTGTTATATCCTTTAAAATGTATAACTATTAAGAATATCTATTATATAAGTTAGGCTATGATGGGGCTGACGTGTCCTGGTTGGATAAAAGTCCCTACAAAATAAAGACAATAAAAAAAAAAGTCGCTATTACATTATAATTATATAAATAAGTTTTACTATAAATTAGTAATAAGGTTAAGTCAAGTTTAAGTTCAAAGTTAAGTAAGTAATTAAATAAGTCCTCTCTAAGTTATTTTTTTTCTAGGTGCAGATGTTCACTAGCTTTTTCATAGCCTCGGTGTCGCGGTGCGAAATTGTCATCTTGAAGTTGTACTCTAGAAGGTTTCGGATGCATCGCCGGCCCGCCTAATGAATATCACAAAGTAGTGATGCTACTCGAGTCCTGATTCTACTCGAGTCACTCGATTGAATTAGTCAAACTCGTACTTGAGTGCAAGAAAATATTACTCGAGTCTTTATACACTCGAGTTACCGAGTCAACTCGACGCATCGACGAGTGAGTTAGTTACTGTAGCCACTAGATGTCATATCACTACCCTATTTTCCTTATCTATGCCGCTTCGGGACAATTATGGAGTTAAATAAACAAATATCATAAGAACCTACAAAAGCCACCTTTGAAATACGTTCTAGAAATAAACCGATGATCTTTAAGTAAGTTGTAGAGAGATTTTGCTATTATACCTCTCGCTCCTACTTCTACAGCGTACAAATTAACTATAAATTTATTTCTTATTATATTGAGCTAGCAACGGTTTCATGCAAACTGACATAGTTCATTATAGTACTAAATAAATTTTGACATTTCTCATAATACTCTTGAGGTGTTGAAGAACCTTAATATTATAGAGCTAAATCGTTAGATATATAGTTAGGTGCCAGTTTTCTAGAATACCGTTTACATTTATCATACGGGCGGTGGGGCCAGTGATATTATTTAAAATATAATTTATTGTTTGTTAGTAATAGAAGCATTAACAAATTGATTGCAAAATAGTATTATCAATAGCAGCCAGATATGAGGATTCCTGTCAAATTCGGGAATTAATCGAATAGCTTAAAAAATATTCTCTGTATCAGCCATATTGCCTACTCTACTACTATTTAGATCCCTAATAAGTTCCCAGATTACTGTACATGGAAAATCTTGGATTTTTGTAAGAATAACTCAACGAGTAAATGCCAGCAACTTTAGAAAGATTCTAAAGTAGGTACTTATAATAATTTGTACCTTTTGCTGGATGCAACACGGTGTAGATTCGCGATTCGTCCTTGATATATTCACTAACTTTAATTTTTAACATCTCAACAAATTTATTAACCTAAAATGTAACACATTTAATTTACAAACTACGCCTTTCTCGCTCAAACTTGGACACAAGAAAGAATAAAATAAAATTATAGTTAAAGCAATACAGAAAGACAAACAAACAAAGGTTTCCGATATTACATACTGGGATTTTAATATAATACAATGCATTATAATCAGCGTCTTTACGATTCATTAAAATATAATAAATGCTAATATAATAATTTTTTAATAAATAAGAATAAAGGAAATATTAAATGACCACACAGTATATAAGAATATAAAACGTTATTTTATTATACGTGTAAAAGAATAATTATAAAAACAGTAAGAAAAACCGATAATGCTCAGAACAAAACATAATAACTATTTATTCGATATATACATGCAAAGCAGAAAGGCTCCGTCTCGCTCCAGTAGTATGGCAGTCCACGAGCTGTGGTTGCAGGTGATCATAATGATGTCCTCCTCCTATATGGGATAGTGACCCTGGGGGCGTAGTCAAAAATGACACACAAATTAACTCTTATTTATTTGACATATACGTGCAGAGTAAGACGGTGCCGTCTCGTTCCAGTAGTATGGCGGTCCATGAGCCGTCGTCGCAATTGATCATCCTGATATCCCCCTCCTGTCCCACAGTAACCCTGGGGGTGGAGGCCCGGATGGTCTGGTTGGCGCGCGTCACGTACGCACTCGGCGGGCTCGTGGGGTGCTTCGCCGAATGGTACGTTGCGGACGACTCGCTAGAAAACTTTATATCTTTTTGCTTGATAACCGTTATCAAATCCTTGTCACTCATCCCGCTCGCAACTTTGGTTATCCCCACCATGTTATTGTCTCGAACCATCTGCAACGTCTTCTTGAAATTTTGTAACAGATGTTTTTGATCTCCGAATATGTTTTTGCACGCTTCCTTACCTGTAACGATAATGTAATTCCATTAAATTATCACTAATGTATCACATCAATATATAGAGATTGAATACCCACGTGACCACACAGAGAGCTTCTCGCCTTTAGGTAATACTAAGTTCCCATTTTTCACTTCCATTTTAATTCTAACACACTCGTCTTGAATGCTATTCATGACGAATTCGCTGTAAGCCACCAGCTCGCTTACATTTGTTGGTTTCATTGTACTTACAAATGTTAACATGTCGCTCATATACAAGTCTGCTTTATTTAAAGCTATAGTGTTTACAAAGGTGTACAATCTATCTTTTTCGTGACTCATTAAGTTATTACATTTAACTATATTTTGTAAAACCTTGTGTTTTTCTAAAAATTTTGATGCTGAAGTGACACTCTCATTTCTTTGGCATTCAAATCTTAACCTGAGTTTAACAACACACAAAGTTTTCACTTCTTTCGATAATTGATTACTTGTGACAGTTGATTGCATTTGACCGACAAATTTAAATAGATTTTTGCAATCATCTGCCGACAATGTGTTTAATTTATGTATACTAATGTTTAAGACGCTGTTAAGCGATAAAACAGCATTTCCACCTGAAATAATTTTTACGACTGGGCAATGTGTAAACAATCCCTGTTTTTGTAGATTAAACAGAATTGGGACCGACGATGACCACTGACGACTACTTGCGAGATCCATTTGGCTCAAATCTCCAATAAAACGGATCATAGGAGGTGAGAGTTGTGGCAAGTCAGATATTTTGATAGGTGGAGCTCTACCTAATATCAAATTTCCATCTCTAAGCATCGTGTCGGGCCCGTTGGGTACTATCTGGGAAGAACCACCAGAACCTTTCCAAAAGTTTATTATATTTTCGATAGTGTCGCTGGGATTTAAATTGTAATGTGTCGAAACCTTCTTTATTCCGCTTATTAACTTAATGTCATCTCGGAGGTAGTTGCGAAAACTATCAAAGGCTTTTATTTGCTCCTCACTAAGATTAGATACAATGTCGGAATACTTCATGCCATCTATTAACAGCTGAGAGTAATCTTTTATGCTAATATTTGCTTCCATGGCTAAAACATACTTTCGAAGTAAAGAGGCATCGTCTCCAAAACGACTACGAACTTGAGCAATTTCAGAAGATTGTTCTTTCTTAAGCTGTTTATTTATATGTGCAAAAGCATAGTTTTGTGATTCTTTAATAATTGTATCCGCCGTTTTATAAGAATAAAGTCCTTTTGACCAAAATGCTACTGATGCGCCAAACATAAGTACATCTGTTGCGGTCATGTCATCACGATGTTTAACCATATGTAAGGAGGTATTCAAAATCGCCAAGCCACTAACGGCTACATTTGTACCATTGGCAATATCTGCATATATTTTAAAAGCATTTGATATCTCCTTCCCACGTACAGCCAATGACGACAGTCTCATGGTGGCGCCCATTGCACCAAAGCTAGTCAAATTCGCGGCTATTCCAAGCCACAGCATTCGTGATTCTGAGTTTGTAAATGGATTAACGCTTTCACCATGTGCAGCTTTTTCTACTATATTATAGCCAGCTCGCGTCGTGTTCCAACCGGCTGCAACTAAAGTCGTGACCACTAAAGGCGCTGCTAGTCCGCCTGAGACGAACAAAAGAGCGGCACTTGACCCCAGCCCGGCGACTCCCGACACGATGTCTAGACCTCTGGCAGCTTTGGCATTAATCCTTGATGTGGGAGTCTTGTCAAAAGAGACATTAGCGTCTTTACTGCCCGATTTTAAAGATAGTTTTAAGTTTGACGGATACGCCATTTCGCCCGGAGGCAATTTGTTAAATTTATACCAATCACCATAACTGCCATAGCAACGTCCAGTATTATCAATGTAGCAATATTTAGAATTCTTGTAACGCTTAATTCTAAACAAAGGTATTTCATACAGTTTGCCTTTGTGATAAAGTTCAATTGGCAAAATAGTGATAAAGTTTTTGTCATCTCTTCCACAGTAGTATCTTATTTTTTTTGCAACAACATCAATCGCTTCGCGAGCTGTTCCCTCGAAAAAAACAAGTTCACCTCTCGAAGCTCTCTCTTTTTCCGAATTAGTCCAATTATCTGGATTGCTAAAAGGTAATCCCATAGCGATACCTATTGTATTCAGGAAATCGGATCCACCAATGAGTTGCGGGTCATCACCTTTGCATTCGCCACCTCTATGAAGGTATTTAGAAATATTTGCCGTCGCCTTATTTTTCCACTCCCTTGCATTAACTTCCATTTTAAGAATTGAAGAATACCAAACAATGTATCGGATATCGAATTAATGCCACCACCAATGATCCTGAGGTACGTCGGCTCGTTTATCTCCACCGGCAAAGTCGGGGCGGTGCCCGGTATTTCTCCAAATATTTAAGGCCCTGTCCAATTCGTCAACCTCGCCTAATTCTTCAAGATCATTCAGTACTTTGTTAAATGTTCTATCGATGCTCACAAATCCTCGCAATAATACTTCTATTCCAGAACGAGTTCTACAAACAACAGCAGCCGGCTGGCTTAATTCTAAATCGATTCTGATATCGGGGTAAATGTTTATAAAAGTCTGAAGCCAGTCCTTGTTGGTTGTGACTTTGGCGACGACGTCCTTTGTTTCTGTTTGATTTTTGATTTTTGAATAGTCCCAGCGACAGCTCACTCCGAGCGAGTGTAGTTCAGAGAATAATCGCTCCCCCGAAATTATCCACTCTGTTATCCGCTTCCCGTCTACTTCCTTTGGGATTTTGTTAAAAGCTACGAGGTACTCACTTATTTTCTTTAAATGTTGTGAACACATGTCAGATGCCATTACCTGAAAAGATAAATTCTTTTTTAAATATAATTAAGTACTCAATACCTCTTACTGATGTTAATACTTTCGTTTTATTGTAACTCTAGATATTTTATTATTTTATTGTAATATATTTTCTTCCACGTTGTCACAAACAAGGCAGCGACGTAAAAGTGGGACATTCAGTTGTAGACTTTTTATAGAAGTAGCTGTGAAAACAATTTAGGGCAAATATACTCGTATCAATAATACAATATTATTATATATTTATTTTTGCTCAACTAATATCCTTTAAGCTAAGTAAATTTCTCCAATAAGTTTTAACCCAGTTATAAAGGTAGAAAAGAGGAATAATGTATATATTTAAATTTTTTAATGTATATAATAATGTAATATTTTGTTTAAATAATTGTCTTATGTCAAGATTGTAGCATTTATCTATATTTATTGGTACTGTTCGATTACATTAAGGAAGTCTACATATGTTTGATTCTAATTTTAAATATAAGGAAAGTACATATTATTTAATAAAATCTATTTATTTATTTACTATATATAACAAACATCGTTTAAGTAAATGCAATCGAATCTTTTTTTATTTAATTATGCACTATCAATTATTTTGAATATATGTCCAAATTTTGGGTTTTGGGTAATGTCTCACTTTTGGGTTAGTTCACTCTCGATGACAGATCGAGACTGACTTGCCGCCAGAGTCTATCTACTGCAGTTATGTATACAAATTTAAATATCTTCCTTTTTGTAAAGAACAGAACATTCCAACGAATTAAAAAAAATAGGAATCGGAATCGAATCCATTTAATAAATACTGTAATTCGGAAATAAAATATTTTACTTTTTTATACACTATAACTTGAACTTGAAGTGTTCGGTTTTCTTTAAAAAATGTCTTTTCTCTTCAATTATCCTTTCTGTTTTAAAATCTTATTTTATGCTCCTCTAATAATTTAATAGTTATATTTATTTTAACATGACTGATTATTAGACATTGCTTAATTTTTTTTTGGCACCAGAAAAGTAATATATTGTTTTATTCATATCCCATTACAGGACAGTCTTGCTTACTAAGTAGGTAATATGACGCCATGCTGTCGCGGATTGCCAGATTATATTCGGAAAAAGCGAAAATCAAGGTCCAAATAATCAGATGTTTCATTAGTTAAGCATTGGCACTTGGACATAATACACTCGTATCAGATTGGTTTTGTTTCTTTGTTCGCCGAAGTGTTTTATTTTTATGTTTAGTAATTGGCCGATCTGTTTTGTCTGACTGAGAGACAAGTTAGTGGTCAGAATGTCCTTTTTTTTTGCTTTGTTTGAAAGTAATAAAACACTACTATTGGTAATGAGTTATTGTTTAATAATAGGTATACATTGCACTTACAAAACATCCGACTGCATTCGTAGCCACGCTATTAATAGTTCTATGATCTCATATTTACAAAGTTATAAAGGATTCTATCCTCTAATATTAAAGGTAACAGTAATTTTATGTCTTATTATTGTACTTACTATACTTTACAGTGACGCAACATATACAGAACTATTAATAAATTTATTATTCCCATGCTTCCCTATCGTCAGCAGTCCTTAATGTTGTAATTAGGTGTAGGTTTATGATTCAGGAACTCGATGTGTGCTTTAAATATTTTATCCGATAAGTCCGTGTTAAATTTGGGCAATTTATTTAAAAAATAATTTAATTGCACAAAACGTTGTTGTTATTTCTAGTGATAATATTATGGAAGTCGCTTTTTTCATGAGATGTTTTTGATGGAAACATCTTTTTGATTGAAGCATCTTTAAAAACAACTTAAAGAAACTGCCGAGAACATAGTGTGTAAATAGCTCGAACAATTCTCTTATATAGAATAAAAATAGATTCTACATCAATACATGAGAATAGATTCTATATCTCCGGAACGCTATAAATGCTAGAAAAGTATGTAAACTATCATAACTCTGGCTGTATTAGTTAGATGTCTAATTTTCCTATCTACAATAAGGAAGCGTCCCGCTGTTCTTTGCTTCAAACAGTGGTTTTATCAAGTACCAATTACATTTTCTTCAAGAATAAAATTAAGCATTGATTGACTTTGTTTGAACAAAGTAAAAGGTGATAAATATTCCACAAACTATTTGGAAAGGACGACAAATCTACCTTCTACATGTAAAATGTTCGTGTCTTTTGTCAACTTCCAAAATAAGGAAAGTATAACCGATAAAGGTCATTTTACACTGATTGCTCATAATATAGATAGGTCGTAATATAAACTAAAAAAATAAAATAAGAATTATCTAAAGATGCTACAGAATCAGTCACAAAATTAATACAATCAAAGACCTTAGAAAGAAGATTTTAAAGGCAACACAGAAGGTTAGTTGATGTACGAACATTTTATAATAATTAAAAAAAACTAGGAGTTTAGGAATAAGAATCAAAAAAGATCAAAAAGATTATAAGGTCAGCCTTGCTGCTTTGATTATTTCAATAAAGTGAATGATACAACCCACTATTGTATGTAGAAAACAATATCACTATTTAGTAATGCAATATAAACTCTAGAAATGATAAACAGATAAGATATTACAATCTTCTAGTTTAAAAAATTTAAAATAAAAGTAAATAGTGTTTATTGTCATTTATATAGATGACAATTGTTTATATTACCGACAGGAGAAGAGCGGTATAGTTATTAAAATATAATATCCTTACTATATAATAATGACCTAATTGACTCTGTATGCACGCGCATCACTTATCACCCACAAATCACACAATAATGTGTAATATATCAAAAAAAAGCTATTGAATCAGGCTACAAAATAGGGTGGGTGCCAACCTTATACGTGACATTTGACCCTTTCCGGCCCTTCGGGCCGGGAAGTTCCCTCGTATAAATATACAACTTTTAAGGATAGCTCTTAGTAATTATTTAACAAAATTATATAAACAGTTAATATTTTGTAGTCAGTTATCCTTACCTTGTACTCCTATTGCTATATCTGTCTGAAGATTGCACATTTTCTTCAGTTTTATTTACAGAATGTCTTATAATATTTGATATTTTATCACCTTATATACCTTTCTCATTTTATCAATAGGCAATTGAAGATAAGAAATTGAAGTGCAAATGACATCAACACATACATTAAATAATTAATAATAAATAATATAATAAATTCATCGTACTTTGAATATGACTATGATGTGAAATAGAAAAACCTTCTTATATCAATTCTCTGATGATATTTTGCTTAATACCCTTCTGTCAGGTATGATTTGGTATCTAACAAATAAAGTATTTAATAATACTATGTACTTACATGAGAAATATTCTTACATTTTTCTTCATGAACACTTTTGTATATTTCAATTGTAAAATATTTTAAACGGAGTATGCTATAAAATTAATAATGTGCAGTTCCTTATCAGTAGTGGAATAATAATTTAATTACTAGAATATATGCTATCTTATCATTATAAATAATTATTGTAATATATAATATATGTATTTGTTCTCCGTTTAGGTTCCGTGAAATGTGAAATAACTTCAACTATCAACAATTATTGTTGGCTAAACCGATGTGTATATAACCTTGGCCGTGTATAGAATTCTGTTATATACAAAAATAATACTTTTGATATATCATCCTTGTTTTGTATATAATACGACGTTCGCCGGTTATTTATTTTATTATGATTATGACAAGTAATTTTTTGAGGAAGCTTGCCTTGAAAATTGCTTATTATTATGAAAATAAAGTTACCTATATATATATATATATATATATGCATAACAATAACAATAAATTATAATCGCAGCTATCTATGTTGCATGCTAAATGTAATAGTGTAGAGGAGGAGCGTAATAGGTTAGAGCTATTAGTGGATAGGTTTCATGAGTGCAGCATTGAGTACGAGCAGGTCCTTCGGCGTACCACTGACCTAGAGCTAGAGCTGAGAAATACCCATCTACAAATCTCTGAGCTGGAAAAGGCCGCACACAACGCAACCACACTTCACACTCATAGCCTGTTTCAAGAGTTAGTTGACAACGCTCCTTAGTTGGTTACTGCTGCAACTCAAAACCCGTGTGTCACAATAGTTTTAACTAATGACACATCACCTACACAGAGGTTGGTCAGTTATAGCAATAACAAACTAAAAAGATACATAAAAATTAATAAATACATTAAAAAAATCCAAAAGTTGACCAAAAAAAATTAATTATTTACAGATCTATTAATAATAAGAATGTTCTATTAAAAGAAATACATTTATGTTATATATAGAATTAGATAATAGACATTGGAGATATGAGACTGACACACAATTATTGGAAACACATATAGCCTGCCTGCAGACTTCATTAAGAACTATTATAAATAATTATGAGAACACAAAATATGTTTAAAAGCGAACATAAACTCAAAATGGACAAATTGATGCAATTGGATTGGAAGTTATCCAAAACAACATTAGTTAAAACTAGATTTTTAGCCGAATAAATGAAATGTGCAATCACAATAATCATTGTAGAAAAGAAAATATTTTTAATGTGAGTAATAAAAATAATAATGTAAATTATATCAACCTGGTGCATCAGAATATCCAGAGTATAAGAAATAAAGAGTTAGAAATGGAGTTATTTTTGAATAATTTTTTTAATACTAATATTTTTTGTGTAACTGAACACTGGCTTAAAAATGATGAAATAACGTTTAAAATTAATAACCACCAGGTTGACAGTTCGGTCAACAAAGTTAATTCGAGACATGGTGGCTCTTTAATTCTTTTATATAAACAAATAAAATTCAAAGAACGTAAAGACATAGTAAGCCTCTCTGTTGAACGAATAATTGAACTAGCTTCAATAGAATTAGAACAATTTATCGTAAGCGTTTATAGGCCACCATCTTCTAACTTTGAACAATTTGAGCAAATTATGGATGAGGTTTTACTGAAAATAGTTACTTGTTGTTTTACTGAATATAGACGTAAATGGAAAGCGTTCCCCTGGTTCACTTTTCAAAATGGGTGTGCCACAAGGCTCTATATTACGACCTTTTTTGTTCCTCATTTAGATAAATGACTTGCCTTACCTTGTGAGGGACACACATGGGATAGTGTTGTTTGCTGATGATACTTCTCTTATCTTTAAAATAAATAGACAACAATCATTAATGGACGATGCTCTCTCTGATGTTGTATAATGCAAATAATGCAATGCAATGCAAAGAATGTAAATAATCTCTCGTTAAGTATAACGAAAAAAAAACAGAATGTGTTAAATTAAATTGAATGTGAAAAAAGTCAAAACCAATGTACAATTAAATATTGAGGAACTGGATTTAGTGAATTCTGCTGTTTTTTAGGCATTACCTTAGATGCAAAATTGCAATGGGGCCCTCATATCTGTGATTTGTCGAGCAGACTTAGTTCTGCCACATACGCGGTTCAAAGAATACGCCGGTTGACAAACGTTGAAACAGCTACAATAGTTTACTTTAGCTACTTTCATAGTGTTATGTCAAACGGCATACTTTTATGGGGCAATGCATCAGATATAGATACTATCTTTGTATTGCAGATGAGGGCTGTTAGAGCAATATACAATATGAGGCCTCGAGAGTCTTTAAAAAATAAATTCAAAGAATCAAAAATTATAGCTGTGTACAATTGATATATTTATGAAAATTTAATTTATGTACACAAAAATATTTTAAAATACAGTAAAAATTGTTATGTACACAAAATTAATACTAGAAATAAAAATAAACTTGTTATGTCCATCACTAGGCTCCATAAAATAGGTAATTCTTTAAGGGTAAATGTATACGTATAATTATGTATTTTTACAATAAACTCCCCAGTAAAGCCTTAAATTTGTCTCTAAATAAATTCAAAATATTCATTAAAAGGTATTTGATAGAAAAAAGTTATTATAGTCTAAAGAAATACATTAACGACCGTACGGTCTGGGAATAAATTGTATTTTAGTGAAAAACCAGTGCCTACGCAATTTTTTCTGACGCTGTTTGTTAATCTCGTTCAAACTACTGGCTTCATCACACCGCTCCCTTAGAAGTTATTACTTGCGGTAGCGGTGGGGGCCGGGTTGTCCCCTTCCCTCAATTATGGCGAAGGGGATAATGGCTGACCCTTGCGTTATGCTCGTGAACGAGTGTTGCTTGCGGTAACTGGTCGTATTGCTAGCCACGGATTTCCCTTTTCTTATTATTAATTACACAGGCACACAAAAAAAAATCATGAACCAGAGGGGAGACCCCATTATTCTTAGGTTTTTGGGATCGCTGAAACCGAATATGACAATAAAAACTAAGTTTAATTGCCCGTTTTCCCGCTAGCACCCCCTTACTCCCTCTTAAGGGATGAAAATTGAAATTTTACGTATATACACACTTACACATACACACACATTCACTCACACTCAAAAACACAAACACAAACACACACTCACACATACATTGCACCTATAGACTGTTGTAATGTTTAAGTAATAATTTAGTATTTGTAATATTTAATAAATAATTTAGTATACTATAATTATTTTGTTATGGAAGAGCAGTCTTCTGACACAGGGATAAATATTAATAACTATCCTTAAAAGAAGATTTCTACTTTATTTGTGTATTGATGATTATTTGAAGTGAAATAAATTATTATTATTATTATTATTATGTATTATTATTATTATTATTACTATTGTTACGAGTGCTGGAAATGTACAACTTACATTGTCACGTGTTGCTTCAATGTTTATGTCGCCTAAAATCACAGATTCTGTGTAAATTTTTTGGTAACCGATACATACATCTTTAAAATTTTAGATTTTTTTAACTACAACGAAATTAAATAATACCAGGATCCGCCGTCGTGCGCTGTGGGAGTTGAGCTGAGCGTCCTCCCCTTCTTTAATGCTAACAAACTTAGCATATAATATTGCTCTATAACATGCTCAGCAACTATCGGTTTAGAATCTCAATTGAAAAGAAAATCAGTTCATTGTCAATAAAATTATAACCTTATATCTGTCTTTTAAATGAATCTCAACTTTTAAACTTTTTTTCTAGACTAAATTTTTTTGTTCTATTTTTTTGCAGAACCATCTTTAGTAAAAGATCTAGCCATGTGCCAAATTCTAAAAAAATACATCTATAGGTTTTAAAATTACCGATGTCGTAAAACAGCAAAATGAACGGTTAAGAGCTTCGCTTGCGCTCAGCTCAATAATACATTATCAGCAACAAACGTTTATCACAAGGAATTTACGTTGCAAAATAGAACTGTCTAATTGAAGCTTTTGATCCAAATATTAAAGTAATTCAATTTCATTACTCCTGTTACATGTTAATAGCAATTCTTTCAGTGATATAAATAGTATTTTTTTTCGTTTTCTTTAATGATTAGAAAACTAACTTGTTTTACCTTTGATATGAATTTCATAATTAATACTATTAAACCCTCCAACATTATTCGCAGAGCATCTGTAAGAACTTTCGCCTGGAATGTGTCTTCTAGTGGAACATATCGTATTAAATATTTTCAAAAATAACCTTATTACGTTATTTACAGTTGAATAATATAAATAATAATATTTATTTGTTATTAGTATATTCTTTGATATATTTCAAAAACTTATTTCCACAGACACTAACTAAATTGTTGTGTAAAATAAATGTATTTTAACATTCTAAATTATTCCAACTAGTCGCATGTCATTTTACTGTTTATTCGTTTGCTATGCATTTTTATTCTTAAAAAAAAACGTAAAAATACTTGTCAGGCTGTCTTGCCTGTTGGAGGCCTCACAGGTATAAATGCTGCTATCATCTATTGAAGCTGTAAAGCTGAAGGGCCATTTTAGCTAGATACTAGAATTGTTATTTTAATTTGTACAAATAAATTGCATACATTTTAATCCTTGCCTTTCTTTGTATTAAATTATAGTTTCATTATTTTTATTACGGTGATAAGTACTCAGAAAATTGTCCTCTTGTTTTGTGGAAAAGTTTTTAAAGCTATTACATGATCTTTAGTAATTATACATTTACCTAATATTCTTGTTTATTATTACTAGCTATTAAGTATACGTTAACATTCGCGCGTGAACCGCGTTAGCGAGCGCTAGTGTTCGAATCACTCCGTGTAATAACGTGATTAGTATTATTAAACTACCCGCGCTTATATAATTTATTGGTAACGATGGAGGTCGATGTTAATGTGAATAGCATCAACAATTTACAACATTTATGTGACGAAGTAGATAGTGAGTATAATAATGATGAGTCAATTCAGAAAAAAGGAGGAAAAAGACCGAGAGATAGTGAAGAACGAGAAGTAGTGAAGAGGGATATACCACAGTATCAAGAAGAAGAACCAAGATTTATCGGAAATGAATCTTATGAAAGAGACAATATGTTTCATGGAAATAATATAGACATATGCAGCACTGAATATGAAGTCAGTTTATTTGGATTACAAATTCTTCCAAAACAGATGGCATTTGCGCGATTATTAAGAGATGAAAAAATTTCAAATATTACTAAAATCAAGTAAAAAAGTCCATATAAAATTTTTGTACAATTTAACGATAAGAAACAAGCTGAAAAACTTATAAATTTTAAAAAAATATTGGAAATGAATATAAGAGCTCAATTTACAAACCAACGTAATTTATCGTATGGCATTATTAAAGGAGTTGATTTGAATACTACTGAAAAGGAGTTGCTAGAAAGCTTGGAACGTGAATATGACATAGTTTCAGCGATTCGATTAAAATGTTTGAATAATGAGAGTAAGTGGATTGAGAGCGAAACTATGAGATTATGTTTTCGAAATCCCGTAGCGCCTTTATTTATAAACGCATATGGATTTAGATTTGACGTCGAATGATTTGAGTTCCCAGTTACTAGATGCTCAGGATGTTGGTCTTTTGGACATATTCGGAAATATTGTAAACTAAATAAAAGTATTTGTCCGAAATGTGGTGAAGCACAGAATAATTGTGAAACTAAAGAATTTAAATGTGTTAATTGCAAAGGTCCCCATATGGCTTTAGACAAGTCATGTCCTTTTTTTAAAAAAGAAAAAGAAATTCGTGTCATACTGAGTGAAACCAATTGTACATATAAAAAAGCGTTAGGCATATATTTAGAAAAAATACAGAAACAAAAACAAAAAAGTAATCTCTTAAGCGAGGAAGTTAATATAGACATTGATAAACGTTATGAGACTCCTGCAACAGCCAATATAAATGGTCGAACGTACAGTGACGTTCTTAAAACGTCAACTGTGATACAAGAAAAGGAAAATGAAAAGCAGCAGATAAATGTAAACAGAAAACATGATAAAAAGAAAAAAAAGATTAATAAGGTTAGTGCAACTTTAAACGAGGAATATGAGAAAAGTCAGGAAAATGATTAGCAAAGCATTACAGAAAAAGATTTAAGAAAAAGACAAAAGTTATTTGATGTTTGGAAACTGATTAAAATAATAAAAGAGGTTTTGTTATCAGACAAAATGTGGTTTGATAAAATGATGTTAATGGTAAGAGCTATTTTTAAAGAAAGTAAGTTATTTTTAGTTAGTTTTTTTGAGTGAAGGAATATTTTCAGACTTTTCTGCCAATTCTTTTTGTAATGGATAAGGTCTTTAGGTTAAACATTGTACAGTGGAATGCACAAAGTCTGAGGACTAAGTTATTAATGTTCGATATTACATCAGGAAAAAATACATAAAGCTGTTATCTCTGAAACTTGGTTGGATGCAGATTCTATAATTCATATTAGTGGTTACAATATATATCGAAAAGACCGTCATGATTCCTATGGGGGAGTAGCTATTATCGTTCATAAGTCCATAAAATCGCATAGTTTCTTAATCAATTATATCAATCCAGGAATTAAAGTGATTTGTATAAAAATATTGAATTGTAAATATCTAGAAAATGTTATATCTATTTATTGTCCTTCCTCCGTTCAAACTTCCCAATCTAATTGGGATAGAATATTTTCAGTAACATCAAAAACACTAATATTAGGCGATTTTAATGGCCATCATTCTAATTGGTCAAATAAAACAGATCAAAGAGGTACATATTTATTTGAAACTGCACTAGATAATGGATTCATATCACTTAATAACGGAAACTCCACAAGAGTTAAATTAGTTAATGGTTCTTTACAATCTTCGTCTCCTGATGTAAGCTTTGCTTCATCGGATATAGCAGTTAATTTTAGGTGGCAAGTTTTTAATGAAAACTTAGGAAGTGATCATCTTCTAATAAAAGTAATGACAAACTATAAGGTAATATTATTTTTTTCCAGTAAATACAATTTTAAAATGGCAGATTGGAAATCATATCATAATGATCTAGCTAATTCATTCTCAAATTTTGCTAACTACAATTGGTCCTCAAGTGATGTTCAAGTAAACTATAATAATTTATTAAAGAAAATTAGCTTACTGCCAATAAAAATATTCCAAAAATTATTATTTGTACAAATCCTAATAGCAAATTTAAACCTAAGGAGTATTGGGGACCCTCCTTGTCTAGAATTGTAGCAGAACGCAGATTATCATTAAGTACATTTCGAAGAAATCCTACCCCCAATAACCTAAAAGAATTGGAGAAAAAAATTAATGAATCAAATATTTTGATTCACAAAGCCAGATCTTTAAATTGGAAAAAATTTTGTTCGAACCTTAATGAAACTAGCTCCTCAACACAAATGTGGGATAAAATGCGTTGGGTAAAAGGCTATCGTAAATCTAAAATATTTCCTTCAAATGAAAACTTAAAAAAATTACTATTTTCCTTAACCCCACATTCAGTTACTAATTGTGAGCCTTTATTTAATAATGAAATTTTACAAAAAAATATTTACAATAGAAGAGTTAGAATGTTGTTTGAAAAAGAAGGATACTGCACCAGGTAGTGACGGAATAACATACTCAATGATTTTCAACTTACCCCCGGCAGGTAAATTATATCTTTTAAATATATTTAATGCCATATTTAGGCTTTGCATTGTTCCAGTTTAATGGAGGGAGATATTAGTCGTACCTATAGTTAAAGCCAACATCAATGCGAATTTAGAGGCGAAACTTAGGCCGATAGCGCTTATTTCTTGCCTTTGCAAAATATTTCATTTAATGTTAGCAAAAAGGATTGAGTGGTTTGTCGAAAAACAGAAGAAATTTTTTTCCGCTAACAATAGGGTTTAGGAAAGCTCATTCCAGCTTTGATTCTTTTTCAAGGTTAATCACATATATACAGCTCGGATTTTCAAAAAACATATCTACGGTGGCATTATTTTTAGACATCGAAAATGCTTACAACAACATTTTAGTCGATAAAGTAGTTACAATTTTAGAAGAGCTAGGTATAGGACAAAAGATTTGTAAATATTTGTGGGTCTTTTTGAGCGAAAGACGTTTAATGATTAAGTCTGAAAATTCAGTTATATTTACCGAGATTAGGCATACAAATAGAGGACTACCACAAGGAGATCCTTTGGCACCATTACTTTTTAATATAACTACTTATATGATTTGCCATCAAATTAAGAATGTCTTCGTTTCGCAATATGCCGATGACTTCGTTCTGTATCTAAGTCACAAGAATTTAAATATTTGCGAGCAGAATTTACAAGAATCCTTAAGTTATATGGTCTCTAAATTAAATGATATAGAACTCTCTCTATCCACTACAAAAACAAAAGTATGTATATTTAATAGAGGACACAGAAGAAAAGAGATTAATTTAGTTATTAATAATAATAGTGCAATATGTATAGAGGATAATATTAAATATTTAGGTTTATGGCTAGACCGGAAGTTATATTGGGGTACACATATTAATCATCTAGTTGAAAATAGTCTTAAGGTTCTTAATTTGTTTAAAGTGTTGGCTGGTTGCCGTCCTTCTCCTCGTATGCCCGTCCGCTACCAATGTTGTCCGGATTCGTCCGGCGGGATTGGAAGCGGTACGGGCCGGTGCTCCCTGGGGGACGGTTAATGCGGTCTTTCGGGATCGCGTTAGCCGTCTGCTAATGTCCAGCGCGGGGTTGTCAGCCATGAGGTGCCCGAGTCTGGCTCATGGTTGACAAGGGGGGTTCACGCGGCGGTCTGTCCTTAGGGGTGGCCCGTCTGCGGCTGCGGGTTCGGGTCCCTTTCCTTCGGCCTCAGCCGTTTGAAAGTAGGCCTGGGCAATTCGGTGGGAGGGCACAGGCCCTCTTTTCCGGGGGACAGCCGCGGGGTCATTCTGGGTACTTCTCTGTTTGCAGAGTTGACCTTGGGGTGGCCTCGTGGTTGCGGGGTTTTAGGGGTGTTTAGGGCTTGGGGTTCTTCCTGCCGAGTCGTTCTCTATGGAGCGGTTCGGCCGGTCATTTCCCCTAGCAAAAGATGGTGCCCGGATTAACCTTCGTGGAACGTGACAACACGGTCTTGCTCGGCGATCGTTAGTCCCGGCTTGGTGGGTTCCCGACTTATGCCTCTTTCTTGCTGGACTCGGTTGACCACCGTGTTCGGCGGTAGAGGCCTGTCGGGTTCGAGGTCGGGCTCCCTTTTTGAGTGGTGGTCTTGCGCGGCGGCGGTCCGTTGGCAGTCCTCCCTGCCAGCCAGCCGGGTCGTGCTTGGCTATCCGCTCATGTGGGGTCCGAACGGTGGTCTTCCTTCGGGGAGATCACCGCCGAGGGCGCTGGGCCTGGACGAGGTCCTCAGGCGTCTTGGGGTTGAGCATAGACTCCTCCGAGCGTTTGGGTTCCGGACCGGGCCTGGCTAGAAGAGGGCTTCGGCCTTCTTCTTAAGGTGGGCTTGGGTGGGGGGGAGGGGACCCCCCGCGATCTATCAAGCCTGCCGACTATGGAGGGGGCCTCTCGTTGCGGGGTACCCTCTACGTGGTGTCCGTCGGGGCGCCGCGGTTGTATGCGCAAGCGTTCCCGCGGTGTCCCATCATGACCGCGACGGCAACCGTCTGGTTTAGTGAGTAAAAAAAAAAAAAAAATACACCCCAAGCATTTACGTAATCTTTACATATCTTTAATAAGAAGTAGATTAGATTATGGCAGTTTTTTGTATGATGTTAGTGCAAAAACCCATTTATTGAAACTGGACCGAGTTCAAAACAGAGCACTTCGAATCATTGGCGGTTTTATTAAAAGTGCATCCATTCACGTAATGGAAAGCGAATTGTGCATCCAACCTTTGTTTATAAGACGAGTATATCTTGCTCATAAATATGTACTTAAAGCAATGACGTGGTCTAATAATGTAACAATTAATCTCTTGAAATATATTTACGCAAATTCTAACCATAGATGTTGGCATTAAAAAAAAAGACATTGTCATCCGCCTATAGTGATTGTATACAATATAATATTGAGTCCACCGATATACTTCAAATGTACCAGATAGATGTCTGGGTATCATATATAAATGTTAATAATGTAATCAGGACGAATCTTAAATGTATAAAGACAACAAAAAAAAACTTCAATCCTACATATTTAAAAATGACGGTGATAGATGAACTCCAAGAGAAATATGACGGGTGGACACAAGTATATACAGATGGCTCTAAAAATAACGTTGGTGTAGGAGCAGCTTTCTGGCATTCGTATAAAAAAAAATCTGGCATGTTTAAAACTAACCATCAGATTCTATTATGTCAGTGGAGCGCATTGCAATTTCGGAAGCCCTAATATATATTTCTGGCTTAAACGCGCAAAATTTTGTTATTTTTTCTGATAGCAAAAGCGCTTTACAACATTTAGCTCGATGCGCCTCTGCATATAGCAGAGGTGTATCGATAGTTTTCAAAATTTTAAAACAGATATATGACTTTAGAAACAAAAATCTGAGATTGCAATGGGTTCCTTCTCATATAGGATTAAGAGGAAATGAGGAGGCTGATAAATTAGCAACAAGTATAGGAACAGAAATATCTATTTTACGATTTTTCACAGAAATTGTATATAATCTAAAATTTAAATGTGTTGATAATTTTAACGAATATTTTGACCTCAGGAGTAGAGAAAAGGGAATTTGGTACAAAACTATTCAATGTCAGCCTCATCGTTTCCCGTGGTTTAGTAACTATAATTATAGCAGGAAATTTATAATAACAGCTCATAGATTACGTTCGGGACACTATCCCTCAAACAAATTTGCATTTTCAATGAAAAAAGTTCATTCTACCAACTGTGATATTTGTGGTAAGATCGATGATGTTCAGCATTTACTAGTAGAATTTGAATTTTTAATTTGAATTTTTAATTTTTAATTTTTAATTTTTTTTTTAATTTTTAATTTTTAATTTTTAATTTTTAATTTTTTTTTTAACCGACACTGTTATACGGCAGCCAAACGTGGGTAACACAGAAGAAGAATGTAAGAAAGATGAATGCTGTGGAGATGCGATCTCTTCGCAGAATATGCGGAGTCAGTCTAGCTGATCGAATCCGCAATGAAGAGATCCACAGAATGGCAGGTACTAGCGAAGATGTCACGGTGAGAATGAAGAAGAACGTGCTCAGGTGGTTTGGGCACGTTGAACGAATGAGTGATGAAAGAATGGTAAAAAAGATTTATATGGGAAAAGTGAGCGGTAAGAGAGACAGGGGGAGGCCTCGAGTGACCTTCGAAAACACAGTAGCTACGATACTGGAGGAAGGTCACGTAAAAAGCATGAGGACCCCCCGGAGGGCATGTATGAAGAAGTTGATGTCTGTGGCCGAGGCGAAAGAGGTATGCAGAGACCGTAGCGTTTGGCGCTCCGTCGTCTCTGGCTACCCCGCAAGGGATATGGCGTGAAGGTAAATAATAATAATAAATAATGCAGTAGATTTAAAGTGCAGAGGAACAATCTTTTTTTTTTCAAATTTGATTTGGGTGGTGTTACAAACCTACTTTGTCTTCCGGCAACAGAAGGTTTTATATCTCTAATTAATATATTTATTCACAGTTAGTGTTATATCCTTTAAAATGTATAACTATTAAGAATATCTATGATATAAGTTAGGCTACGATGGGGCTGACGTGTCCTGGTTGGATAAAAGTCCCTACAAAATAAAGATAATAAAAAAAAAAAAGTCGCTATTACATTATAATTATATAAATAAGTTTTACTATAAATTAGTAATAAGGTTAAGTCAAGTTTAAGTTCAAAGTTAAGTAAGTAATTAAATAAGTTCTCTCTAAGTTATTTTTTTTTCTAGGTGCAGATGTTCACTAGCTTTTTCATAGCCTCGGTGTCGCGGTGCGAAATTGTCATCTTGAGGTTGTACGAGGGTCAAACTGAAAGTTCTTAGAAAATCAAAAACTAAGCATTCTAGCAAGTTATTAGTTTTATTGTAACTTTTCAAAATAGCGTCCATTTACATCAATACATCGCTGCATTCGATGGAACCATTGAGAAAAGCACCTTGCCCACTCGGCCTTAGGGGTCTCTTCGACGGCGTTTTGAAACGCAGCCACTGCTTCTATAAAACGTTTTCCTCGAAGTTTTTCTTTTATTTTCGGAAATAAATAAAAATCGCAGGGTTCGAGGTCGGGGCTATACGGCGGGTGACCCAGTAATTCCACGTCTGAGGTCACCAAATAGTCGATCGTTTGCCTGGCGGTGTGCGACGAGGCATTGTCGTGATGAAGGAGGATCCTGCTGCGAGGTCGTTTCTCTCGAACTTTTTCCAAGACAAGTGGAAAACAATTGTTAGTATACCACTCTGCATTAACCGTTTTCTGATCCTCTAAGACTACTGTCGCGTAATGACCTGTCTTTCCGAAGAACGAGGCCACCATCTTTTTTCCAACACTTCGAACTCTCTTCACTTTAGTTGGCAACTCTTCGGAAGGAAACACCCACTGAGCAGACTGTCTTTTGGTTTCCGGATCATAACAGTAAATCCAGCTTTCGTCACCCGTTAGTATGTCGAACACAGCATTTGAGTCACCTCCGTTAAATTTTTTCGATCATTTCTCGGCACCAATCAACACGGCGGAGTTTTTGAGCCTCGGTCAAATTATGCGGTATCCAGCGGGCACAAAGCTTCCTGACCGCTAAATGTTCATGGAGGATTTTGTGCACTTGACTCATACCTATGCCTAGACTTGTCCGAATCTGCTGATAGGTCACTCTTTTGTCAGTCTCTATCATACGCCGCACAACACTGATTTTATCTTCAGTCATCGCTGTAGAAGGCCGTCCCTCACGCAAATCATCGGTGAGATTAGTTCGACCACGTTTGAATTCATTAAACCAGTTGTAAACTGTGGCACGAGATGGGGCTTCATCGTGAAAAGCCAATCGAAGTCTATCATAACTTTCTTGTTGACTTAAATGACATCGAAAGTCATAAAAAATCATTGCACGAAAATTTTCTCGGCTTAAATTTATTCTGACGTGCACAGAAAATTTTCAATTTGCCGCCAAATCGTAAAACAAATGACAAATGAATGAAATGTACACTCAATAATATTGGTAAAGAGTTCTATTTTCAAAATTTAAACTATTTTTTTTAATATAATGCTTTTAAGTGGCCAGTTCTAAAAACTTTCAGTTTGGCCCTCGTACTCTAGAAGGTTTCGGATGCATCGCCGGCCCGCCTAATGAATATCACAAAGTAGTGATGCTACTCGAGTCCTGATTCTACTCGAGTCACTCGATTGAATTAGTCAAACTCGTACTTGAGTGCAAGAAAATATAACTCGAGTCTTTATACACTCGAGTTACCGAGTCAACTCGACGCATCGAGTTAATTCTGTTGCCACTAGATGTCATATCACTACCCTATTTTCCTTATCTATGCCGCTTCGGGACAATTATGGAGTTAAATTCCATAAAATATGATTGTTATTATTTGTCATCCATTAATGGAAATTTAAGAGACGAAGCTTCTTAGCATTCCGTGGATTCACCGTGCGGGTGCCGGGCCCATCGCGTTGCAAGAGGATCGCAAACAATGCCTGGTACTTCGGACCCAAGTATAGGTTTAAGGGGCCCCTTTACTATGCCCACACACGCTCACCTTTACTGTTCACGCTCCTCTCCCTGCCTAAACAAATATCACAAGAACCTACAAAAAGCCACCTTTGAAATACGTTCTAGAAATAAACCGATGATCTTTAAGTAAGTTGTAGAGAGATTTTGCTATTATACCTCTCGCTCCTACTTCTACAGCGTACAAATTAACAATAAATTTATTTCTTATTATATTGAGCTAGCAACGGTTTCATGCAAACTGACATAGTTCATTATAGTACTAAATAAATTTTGACATTTCTCATAATACTCTTGAGGTGTTGAAGAACCTTAATATTATAGAGCTAAATCGTTAGATATATAGTTAGGTGCCAGTTTTCTATAATACCGTTTACCTTTATCATACGGGCCAGCGATATTATTTAAAATATAATTTATTGTTTGTTAGTAATAGAAGCATTAACAAATTGATTACAAAATATTATCAATAGCAGCCAGATATGAGGATTCCTGTCAAATTCGGGAATTAATCGAATAGCTTAAAAAATATTCTCTGTATCAGCCATATTGCCTACTCTACTACTATTCTACTACTACTATAGATCCCTATTAAGTTCCCAGACTACTGTACATGTAAAATCTTGGATTTTTGTAAGAATAACTCAACGAGTAAATGCCAGCAACTTTAGAAAGATTCTAAAGTAGGTACTTATAAAAATATGTACCTTTTGCTGGATGCAACACGGTGTAGATTCGCGATTCGTCCTTGATATATTCACTAACTTTAATTTTTAACATCTCAACAAATTTATTAACCTAAAATGTAACACATTTAATTTACAAACTACGACTTTCTCGCTCAAACTTGGACACAAGAAAGAATAAAATAAAATTATAGTTAAAGAAATACAGAAAGACAAACAAACAAAGGTTTTCGATATTACATACTGGGATTTTAATATAATACAATGCATTCTAATCAGCGTCTTTACGATTCATTAAAATATAATAAATGCTAATATAACAATTTTATAATAAATAAGAATAAAGGAAATATTAAATGATCACACAGTATATAAGAATATAAAACGTTATTTTATTATACGTGTAAAAGAATAATTATAAAAACAGTAAGAAAACCCGATAATGCTCAGAACAAAACATAATAACTATTTATTCGACATATACATGCAAAGCAGAAAGGCTCCGTCTCGCTCCAGTAGTATGGCAGTCCACGAGCTGTGGTTGCAGGTGATCATGCTGATGTCCTCCTCCTATATGGGATAGTGACCCTGGGGGCGTAGTCAAAAATGAACACACAAATTAACTCTTATTTATTTGACATATACGTGCAGAGTAAGACGGTGCCGTCTCGTTCCAGTAATATGGCGGTCCATGAGCCGTCGTCGCAATTGATCATCCTGATATCCCCCTCCTGTCCCACAGTAACCCTGGGGTTGGAGGCCCGGATGGTCTGGTTGGCGCGCGTCACGTACGCACTCGGCGGGCTCGTGGGGTGCTTCGCCGAATGGTACGTTGCGGACGACTCGCTAGAAAACTTTATATCTTTTTGCTTGATAACCGTTATCAAATCCTTGTCACTCATCCCGCTCGCAACTTTAGTTATCCCCACCATGTTATTGTCTCGAACCATCTGTAACGTCTTCTTGAAATTTTGTATCAGATGTTTTTGATCTCCGAATATGTTTTTGCACGCTTCCTTACCTGTAACGATAATGTAATTCCATTAAATTATCACTAATGTATCACAGATATATAGAGATTGAATACCCACGTGACCACACAGAGAGCTTCTCGCCTTTAGGTAATACTAAGTTCCCATTTTTCACTTCCATTTTAATTCTAACACACTCGTCTTGAATGCTATTCATGACGAATTCGCTGTAAGCCACCAGCTCGCTTACATTTGTTGGTTTCATTGTACTTACAAATGTTAACATGTCGCTCATATACAAGTCTGCTTTATTTAAAGCTATAGTGTTTACAAAGGTGTACAATCTATCTTTTTCGTGACTCATTAAGTTATTACATTTAACTATATTTTGTAAAACCTTGTGATTTTCTAACAATTTTGATGCTGAAGTGACACTCTCATTTCTTTGGCATTCAAATCTTAACCTGAGTTTTACAACACACAAAGTTTTCACTTCTTTCGATAATTGATTACTTGTGACAGTTGATTGCATTAGACCGACTAATTTAAATAGATTTTTGCAATCATCTGCCGACAATGTGTTTAATTTATATATACTAATATTTAAGACGCTGTTAAGCGATAAAACAGCATTTCCACCTGAAATAATTTTTACGACTGGGCAATGTGTAAACAATCCCTGTTTTTGTAGATTAAACAGAATTGGGACCGACGATGACCACTGACGACTACTTGCGAGATCCATTTGGCTCAAATCTCCAATAAAACGGATCATAGGAGGTGAGAGTTGTGGCAAGTCAGATATTTTGATAGGTGGAGCTCTACCTAATATCAAATTTCCATCTCTAAGCATCGTGTCGGGCCCGTTGGGTACTATCTGGGAAGAACCACCAGAATCTTTCCAAAAGTTTATTATATTTTCGATAGTGTCGCTGGGATTTAAACTGTAATGTGTCGAAATCTTCTTTATTCCGCTTATTAATTTAATGTCATCTCGGAGGTAGTTGCGAAAACTATCAAAGGCTTTTATTTGCTCCTCACTAAGATTAGATACAATGTCGGAATACTTCATGCCATCTATTAACAGCTGAGAGTAATCTTTTATGCTAATATTTGCTTCCATGGCTAAAACATACTTTCGAAGTAAAGAGGCATCGTCTCCAAAACGACTACGAACTTGAGCAAACTCAGAAGATTGTTCATGATTAAGCTGTTTATTTATATGTGCAAAAGCATAGTTTTGTGATTCTTTAATAATTGTATCCGCCGTTTTATAAGAATAAAGTCCTTTTGACCAAAATGCTACTGATGCGCCAAACATAAGTACATCTGTTGCAGTCATGTCATCACGATGTTTAACCATATGTAAGGAGGTATTCAAAATCGCCAAGCCACTAACGGCTACATTTGTACCATTGGCAATATCTGCAAATATTTTAAAAGCATTTGATATCTCCTTCCCACGTACAGCCAATGACGACAGTCTCATGGTGGCCCCCATTGCACCAAAGCTAGTTAAATTCGCGGCTATTCCAAGCCACAGCATTCGTGATTCTGAGTTTTTAAATGGATTAACGCTTTCACCATGTGCAGCTTTTTCTACTATATGATAGCCAGCTCGCGTCGTGTTCCAACCGGCTGCAACTAAAGTCGTGACCACTAAAGGCGCTGCTAGTCCGCCGGAGACGAACAAAAGAGCGGCACTTGACCCCAGCCCGGCGACTCCCGACACGATGTCTAGACCTCTGGCAGCTTTGGCATCAATCCTTGATGTGGGAGTCTTGTCAAAAGAGACATTAGCGTCTTTACTGCCCGATTTTAATGATAGTTTTAAGTTTGACGGATACGCCATTTCGCCCGGAGGCAATTTGTTAAATTCATACCAATCACTATAACTGCCATAGCAACGTCCAGTATTATCAATGTAGTAATCTTTAGAATTTTTGTAACGCTTAATTCTAAACAAAGGTATTTCATACAGTTTGCCTTCGTAATAAAGTTCAATTGGCAAAATAGTGATAAAGTTTTTGTCATCTCCTCCACAGTAGGATCTTATTTGTTTTGCAACAACATCAATCGCTTCACGAGCTGTTCCCTCGTAAAAAACAAGTTCACCTCTCAAAGCTCTCTCTCTTTCCGATTTAGTCCAATTATCTGGATTGCTAAAAGGTAATCCCATAGCGATACCTATTGTATTCAGGAAATCGGATCCACCAATGAGTTGCGGGTCATCACCTTTGCATTCGCCACCTCTGTGAAGGTATTTAGAAATATTTGCCGTCGCCTTATTTTTCCACTCCCTTGCATTAACTTCCATTTTAAGAATTGAAGAATACCAAACAATGTATCGGATATCAAATTAATGCCACCACCAATGATCCTGAGGTACGTCGGCTCGTTTATCTCCACCGGCAAAGTCGGGGCGGTGCCCGGTATTTCTCCAAATATTTAAGGCCCTGTCCAATTCGTCAACCTCGCCTAATTCTTCAAGATCATTCAGGACTTTGTTAAATGTTCTATCGATGCTCACAAATCCTCGCAATAATACTTCTATTCCAGAACGAGTTCTACAAACAACAGCAGCCGGCTGGCTTAATTCTAAATCGATTCTGATATCGGGGTAAATGTTTATAAAAGTCTGAAGCCAGTCCTTGTTGGTTGTGACTTTGGCGACGACGTCCTTTGTTTCTGTTTGATTTTTGATTTTCGAATAGTCCCAGCGACAGCTCACTCCGAGCGAGTGTAGTTCAGAGAATAATCGCTCCCCCGAAATTATCCACTCTGTTATCCGCTTCCCGTCTACTTCCTTTGGGATTTTGTTAAAAGCTACGAGGTACTCACTTATTTTCTTTAAATGTTGTGAAAACATTTCAGATGTCATTACCTGAAAAGATAAATTCTTTTAAAAATAATTAAGTACTCAATACCTCTTACTGATGTCTATACCTTCGTTTTATTGTAACTCTAGATATTTTATTATTTTATTGTAATATATTTTATTCCACGTTGTCACAAACAAGGCAGCGATGTAAAAGTGGGACATTCAGTTGTAGACTTTTTATAGAAGTAGCTGTGAAAACAATTTAGGGCAAATATACTCGTATCAATAATACAATATTATTATATTTTTATTTTTGCTCAACTAATATCCTTTAAGCTAAGTAAATTTGTCCAATAAGTTTTAACCCAGTTATAAAGGTAGAAAAGAGGAATAATGTATATATTTAAATTTTTTATGTATATAATAATGTATTATTTTGTTTAAATAATTGTCTTATGTCAAGATTGTAGCATTTATCTATATTTATAGGTACTGTTCGATTACATTAAGGAAGTCTACATATGTTTGATTCTAATTTTAAATATAAGGAAAGTACATATTATTTAATAAAATATATTTATTTCTTTACTATGTATAACAAACATCGTTTAAGTAAATGCAATCGAATCTTTTTTTATTAAATTTTGCACTATCAATTATTTTGAATATATGTCCAAATTTTGGGTTTTGGGTAATGTTTCACTTTTGGGTTAGTTCACTCTCGATGACAGATCGAGACTGACCTGCCGCCAGGGTCTATCTACTGCAGTTATGTATACAAATTTAAATATCTTCCTTTTTGTAAAGAACAGAACATTCCAACGAATAAAAAAAATATGAATCGGAATCGAATCCATTTAATAAAAACTATAATTCGGAAATAAAATATTTTACTTTTTTATCTATAACGTGAACTTGAAGTGTTCGGTTTTCTTTAAAAGTGTCCTTTCTCTTCAATTACCCTTTCTGTTTTAAAATCTTACTTTATGCTGCTCTAATCATTTAATAGTTATATTTATTTTAACATGACTGAGTATTAAACATGTCTTAATTTTTTTTTGGCACCAGAAAAGTAATATATTGTTTTATTCATATCACATTACAGGACAGTCCTGCTTACTAAGTAGGTAATATGACGCCATGCTGTCGCGGATTGCCAGATTATATTCGGAAAAAGCGAAAATCAAGGTCCAAATAATCAGATGTTTTATTAGTTAAGCATTGGCACTTGGACATAATACACTCGTATCAGATTGGTTTTGTTTCTTTGTTCGCCGAAGTGTTTTATTTTTATGTTTAGTAATTGGCCGATCTGTTTTGTCTGACATGGTGAAAAGTCAGTGTCATGTTTTCTTGCTTGGTTTGAAAGTAATCAAACACTACTATTGGTAATGAGTCATTGTTTAATAATATGTATACATTGCACTTACAAAACATCCGACTGCATTCGTAGCCACGCTATTAATAGTTCTATGATCTCATATTTACGAAGTTATAAAGGATTCTATCCTCTAACATTAAAGGTAACAGTAATTTTATGTCTTATTATTGTACTAACTATACTTTATAGTTACGCAACATATACATAACTATTAATAAATTTATTATTCCCATGCTTCCCTATCGTCAGCAGTCCTTAGTGTTGTAATTAGGTGTAGGTTTATGATTCAGGAACTCGATGTGTGCTTTAAATATTTTATCCGATAAGTCCGTGTTAAATTTGGGCAATTTATTTAAAAAATAATTTAATTGCACAAGACGTTGTTGTTATTTCTAGTGATAATATTATGGAAGTCGCTTTTTTCATGAGATGTTTTTGATGGAAACATCTTTTTGATTGAAGCATCTTTAAAAACAACTTAAAGAAACTGCCGAGAACATAGTGTGTAAATAGCTCGAACAATTCTCTTATGTAGAATAAAAATAGATTCTACATCAATACATGAGAATAGATTCTATATCTCCGGAACGTTATAAATGCTAGAAAAGTATGTAAGCTATCATAACTCTGGCTATATTAGTTAGATGTCTAATTTTCCTATCTACAATAAGGAAGCGTCCCGCTGTCCTTTGGAAAGATATGCTTAAAACAGTGGTTCTATCAAGTACCAATTACATTTTCTTCAAGAATAAAATTAAGCATATTAGGAGAACACTGGTTAAAGAAAACTTAAGATTGACTTTGTTTGAACAAAGTAAAAGGTGATAAATATTCCACAAACTATTTGGAAAGGACGACAAATCTACCTTCTACATGTAAAATGTTCGTGTCTTTTGCCTACTTCCAAAATAAGGAAAGTATAACCGATAAAGGTAATTTTACACTGATTGCTCATGATATAGATAGGTCGTAATATAAACTAAAAAAATAAAATACGAATTATCTAAAGATGCTACAGAATCAGTCACAAAATTAATACAATCAAAAACCTTAGAAAGAAGATTTTAAAGGCAACACAGAAGGTTAGTTGATATACGAACATTTTATAAAAATTTAAAAAAACTAGGAGTTTAGGAATAAGAATCAAAAAAGATCAAAAAGATTATAAGGTCAGCCTTGCTGCTTTGATTATTTCAATAAAGTGAATGATACAACCCACTATTGTATGTAGAAAACAATATCAAAATTTAGTAATGCAATATCAACTATAGAAATGATAAACAGATAAGATATTACAATCTTCTTTAAAATTTAAAATAAAAGTAAATAGTGTTTATTGTCATTTATTTAGACGACAATTCTTTATATTACTGACAAAAGAGAGCAGTAGAGTTATTAAAATATAATATATAAATATAATAATACAACTTTTAAGGATAGCACTTAGAATTATTTAACAAAATTATGAATAATATTTTGTTGTCAGTTATCCTTACCTTGTACTCCTACGGCTATATCTGTCTTAAGATTGCACATTTTCTTCAGTTTTATTTACAGAATGACTTGTATTTGATATTTTATCACTTTATATTCCTGTCTTATTTAATCAATAGGCAATTAAAGATAAGATCTTGAAGTGCCAATGACATCAACACATACATTAAATAATATGTGAGACCAAATTAATAATAAATTCCTGGTACTTTGAATATGACTACGATGTCAAATACTTATATCAATTCTCATGTCAAATGATAGTCTACAACACTACACAAAAGTCCTTTCAATCATTATTTAAGCGTCATTTGGATGATATTCTGCTTAATAACCTTCTGTCAGGTATGATTCGGTATCTAACAAATAAAGTATTTAATAATATTACTTACATAAGAAATATTCTTACATTTTTCTTCATGAACACTTTTGTATATTTCAATTGTAAAATATTTTAAACCACAAAATGGTTGCGGTCAGTACGCTGTTATTGAAGCTAGTGCGTAGTGACTCAGATATTCATGTAGGTATAAAGTACACAGACACTAAACAGAATTGTAACAAACATATCACACAAACTGAGTATGCTATAAAATTAATAATGTTCAGTTCCTTATCAGTAGTGGAATAATAATTTAGTTACTAGATATATTCTATCTTATCATTATAAAAAATTGTTATAATACATACCGTTTGTTCTCCGTTTAGATTTCGTGAAATGTGAAATAACTTCTACTATCAACAATTATTGTTGGCTAAACCGATGTGTATATAACCTTGGACGTGTATAGAATTCTGTTATATACAAAAATAATACTATTGATAAGTCATCCTTGTTTCGTATATGATACGACGTTCGACGGTTTATTTATTTTATTATGATTATGAATACTAATTTTTTTGAGGAAGCTTGCCTTGATAATTGCCCATTATTATGAAAATAAAGTTACCTATATATATATATATATAACAATGAAATAGGAGCAGATGGTACAAGTGAAATAATATTATCAGCTACTATCTCGTTTTCTATTTGTAAATCTCCTTGATTTTCCTTTTCATATTTATTTTATTAAAAACATACATATTATTATTATTACTTTTAAATGCTCATTGGTACTCGAAACAATTTTAAATTTCTAACTTTGTGTGTATAATATTTTATGAAGTCTTGTATTTGTAAGCACCTAAAATATTTTATAATCGCCGACGCATTTAGGTGAATTTTTGATATATTTAAAGAATTCACAGCAAAAATTTTTCAAGAACTTTGAGAAATTTTTCACCGGCATGGGATACTCAAAAACGCTAATGAATAACATTTCATGGTGAAAATATGGGGTATTCCATTTCATCATTTTTTAAATGAGTAACAAACGAATTATTCTTTCTGAATGTTACAAATTCTAACAGATTATTTTTTGTATAGAATTCCGATCTCCTTAAAATATTCCACAGTTTTTTCGAACAAAACTTTAGTTGAGCTATTGGTATTATAGGGAAAAATTTGTGTCTACTTCATAATTTTCCTTGGACGTTCATAAGTAGACGTTCGAGTGGGCCGGATGGCATTTCTCCATTGGTGCTACGAACGTGTGCCCCTGAGTTGACTCCAATGCTAAGGCGTCTATTTCGGTACTCCTACCATAAAGTCGTAGTCCTGGTCTCATGAAAGTATTCCCTTGTCCATCCGATCCCTAAAAAAGCTAATAGCTCGGACCCAGATATCTACAGACCTATCGCTATTTCCTCTCTTCTCTTCAAAATAATGGAGATCAATATCAACCGATAACTCCTAACGTACCTCGAAGATCACCAGTTGATCAATGACAGGCAGTATGGCTCTCGCTAAGATCGATCAGCTGGTGATCTTCTTTTATATGGTACGATGCGGTATATTATAGCCGAGCAGGTCTCTCCCGGGAAAACGTCGACGAGTGCCGATAGAAACTTGTGTCTTCTATAGAGACCTCCCTGGAGATGGTCTCTGAGTGGGGTGAACTAAACTACGTTCTGTTCAATCCCCTAAAGACACAGGTTTGTGCGTTTACCATACTAAGAAAACCCCATTTGTCGTATCACCGCTGTTCGAGAACACTCCTCTCAATTCTTCGGTAAGTATCAGAATACTAGGTCTCGACATTTCGAGCGATTGTCAGTTTCCTGGTCATCTGGAGAACAAGCCCAAGTTCTGTTCACCACCGCATAGCTCGCCATCACCTCCTAGAACCATACATACCTCGTGGATGCGTGGCGATCTTCCACTGAGCGGTTTTCAAGGACTTTTTTTGGGTACCTTCAAAAAAGGCGTTTACTCCTACCTCTAAGACCGGCAGCGCTCTTGTGAATCCTCAGATGTTGTAAGAGTTTTATGAGCGGCGGTGATCATGTGTCATCTGTGACCCGCAAGATTGTTTGCCTTCGTTCTTAAGATTATTTTCGATATATAGTTTTCTAAATGACAAAGGTTTATAAGACATATGAGTTCATGATGTAATAAGACAGGAATAAAAGCGAAGTATTGACAGTAAATTAAGTCCATTACATTTCAGGTAAAGTGACCGAAATGACCACGGTGAAGGTATTCGATACGTGACCGTGGTCATTTCAGAGCTGTCTAAAGCCAGATGCGATACGAACTATATTTAATTTCCTAGTAAACTTAAATCGGCTTTTATTAGTACCAAATCATATTACGGCAGCAATGAATATCATAGGAATAAAAGATATAAATTATTCAAGACAACAATAGAAACTTTAGTACGTATAATAATCGATCTAAAACAATCCTTATAATATTTTGCGATCACATTTACTAAAATTTTCAATTACAACGTTTAAGTTATTTTTAAGTGCGATCCTTTGCATTGAAATTTCAATTTCCTTGACTAAGAAGTAGATCATATTTTATATTATGGAATAGGAATAGTATACGCGGTATCCCGTTCTTTTTACCTGAACAACGTCATCATACAAAAACAATGTTGGTTTCAAAAGTAATTCTACGTTGAATAATGATGTCGTGGGCATGGTCGAAGCCTATAAATAACAATATATTATTGAGTTTAGATATTAGTAATTTTTTGATCACATTTAAAATATACTCTAAGTTGCAAAGTAAACTAAACATTTTTGAAGTATATATATTAAAAATGTTTAATTTATTAAACGAAATTATGGCATGTTATACTGCGTTATGAGAAACATACTATTTATTAGTAAATGTTATTCCCTAACCTAACGTCAATTTCACGACAACGTCAACGTCAAATAACGTCAAAAGTTTTGAAATCAAACCGATTTTCATTTTACGATTTTACATTAATTCTTAAAATATTAATCTAAAGCGTTTGAAACGAATTATTTTCCGTATCACATTTTAAATATCATGTTTTGTCAAACTGGCTTGGATTGTTGAACTCCGGTATCTGATTTAATAACTTTGTTATATTTCTGCTTCTAATATTAATTTGTTATAAATTATATTATTAAATGTTATTTGCTTACAATATAAAAAAAAGCAAAAAAAAAAAAAGGAGATTGGTTTATTTGAAACCGATATATCAAACCTCGTTTTAATGTAAATCGATCTTTTAGGCAACTAATAAATCGTTTCGAAAATCGATCTTTTTCAAAATGAACCGCCATCCCTATTGTCAACATAGCTGACATTTAAAATGACAATTGATAAGAAATAACCACAGACTACTATAAGTAACTCCCACTAACACGAAAGGAATTACTGTCCTATACCCCTTCTATTTTTTTTAATAAAGGTTTTAAAAAATCTACAGTAAAAGCGAATATTTCACTGAATGAAATTATTAATTCTAATTGGTCTGAGTTCACTTCTATTTATACAGACGCCTCCAAACTTTCTAATTATAGTAATATTGGTGTAGCTTGCTGGATTCCTAAGTACAAAATTATCCTTCAATTTCAATGTCCTCCTAGGTCATCAGTTTTCACAGGAGAATCAATAGCAATATTAGAAGCCATACGTTTTGCTTCAGCAAAATGGGATATGGGATGGGATACTATGGGATTCATCCCATAGTATTCATCAAACTTTAATACTTTCAGATTCTTTGAGTTGCCTTCAAGCAATTAAGCAAAACCCTTTTAAAAGTAAAATTAGATTTCCAGTTATTTTTCAGATTCGAGAAGCATTATTTTCCTGTCAACTAAAACAACTTAAAATTGTATTAGCTTGGATTCCAGGCCACTCCGGCATAATTGGTAATGTATTTGTAGATGCATTTGCAAAACAAGCAGCTCAAACAAGTGTCATCTCTCTTCTTGTTAACTATCCTCAAGATTTAAATGCCCTTGCTAAATTCATCTTTACAAAGCTTGGCACTCATTTTGGTTATCATCTAAAGTAATTAAAGGCAAGCATTATGCATCAATTCAAATAGATGTCCTTAGTAAACAGTTGTTTTTCCGATATAGAAAGGCGAATCGTCCCATTACGTCAACTATTTGTAGATTAAGACTAGGTCATGCTAGCACTCCAGTGCACTTAGGAAAAATAAGGGTTAGAGATCATTCATTGTGCGAATGTGGTTTAGATGAAGGTACTATTCCTCATATTCTTTTCTCTTGTCCCAGAAATAGTTATCAACTATATGATGTCCTCCCTTCTAATATTCCTCGTCCCGTAAATATATAATATTTTTTAAATCTTGTTTTTAGTCTTTTTGTGTGGTGTGTTTGTAAATTTATAAAAATTAAAAAATTAAACTGTAACATTAACTTATAGCCTATTAATTATAAAAAAAATAACATTTACACAATATTTATATGTAATACTAACTTTATTAATTAGTGTTGTTTTAGTCATTGTGCTGGTCAATAATATAACTGAGGTCTTTAATTTTTATTTATTTATTTATTCTTTATTGTATACCACAATACATATATCTCATAATACCAATCTCCTTCATGTTTTCCCCACACTTTACCACATATATGAGTCTACAACAACAAGTCTCATAAACTGAACAAAGTAATAAAAAATCATTAAATATATTTTATCACTTTTCATTTCTAATTGCTTTATGAAAGATTTTCAGATTAAAATAAAGAATTAAACTTTATTAATTATAATACAAAAATTACCAACAGTTCGGAATGTTGTTCGACAATTAAAAGTAAAATAAATATAAATACAATATTATATATAACTAGACCTTGAAATAATATTTCTCAACAGCTCTACTTTAAAAGCACATATTTACTTTCATCAAATGCAATGACAATGCATAATAAACTAACGGTTGACTTGAACTTACAATGGTTTTAAATAATTGAAAACTAAAAATGTTTTCTCATTTAACTAAATAACTTAACATTAGTTTTGCAGCACTTGCAATTAAGACTCATGATTTTGATTACAATAATACAAATCATTTGCAGCTCGTTGAATTTGATCTCAATCAATAATACTGTATTTGCCAGATAATATTTTATAATGTCCTTACACCGATTATAAAGAAATAAGTTATATGACAAATTTTGTTGACAAACTTTCTCAATATTTTTTTTTTGCTTCTTGTTGCATCCCTTGCGGGGTAGCCAGACCACGGAGCGCCAAACGCATACCTGCATACCTTTCGCCTAAGCCATAGACATCAACCTTTTCATACATGCTTTGTGGGATCCTCATGCTTTTAATATATATACATGTTTAGTTTTAATAATATCTGTTACAATATCAAGTATAACAGAAAAACATTTAAATAACTAATTTAAATGTAAGACTGGTCGTGATTATACAAGAACTGTTGAACTGAACTGTATGAAACAGTTTTTAATAATTATGCAACAGTTATCAATAATATCCTTACATTCTATTAACAACTTAAATGACTATTAAGAATATTTTATTTAATGACTACGGAGAACAGAGAATAAAATTCACTTTGTTATTAAAAAACTCAAAACCTGCTTCAGATGCAACACATGAAGGCGAATTATTTAATTATTTTTATAATGGCTCCTACTAAAATGTTGTCTTTGAGTTTAAGTTGTACTGAAAACATTTAAATTAAATATTCTAAATCTTCAAATCTGCAGTTAGTTTTTAATTGAAGGTGCCATAACCGTTTTAAATTTGTCACAAATTCACTGATTCTTAGCTTAGTAAGCTCTTTGCCTTCACTTTTCTTCATGTTTAGACTTTGGTTTCACGGGACCAGTATTGCCATCTTAGTGTACATTTTGGGGGCAAAATCTCATACTTATTACTCTGGATGAACTCAATTTTAATGATTTAGCCTAGAAAGGGTTTTTCTTTTTCTTCAGAAAACAAATCATTACCAATTGTTAAACTTGCTGAAGTATTGCTATATAACTAAATAATATAGTAAATTTTTGAATCTATTAAGTTGATTAAATTTTTCTTCTAATAAATTAAGATTCAAAATTAAACTGAAATGTTTTTTAGCCCCTTATTAAACTTGTAGCCATCGTTCAATGAATCAAAGAATCACAACTGCATCTGAAAAATAATAACAAAAATTACCATTTTCATTTAATACATGCATCAATTAAAATGTCAATTTATAATAACCCGCAAGATATTCCATATTTGTTGCTACATATGTTCTGAATATTTGTTGGTATCTTTACTTTCATTGTTTTACTATGACGTGGTTTTAGTTAATTTTTGAATTAATATTATATATACCTTTTTATCCTGGGTTATCATAATATAATTTTAAAATATGTTCCCGGCTTGCAGTTCTTTTTGGGCAGAACAATTAAAATTTTTAAGAAGTCAAATGTAACTAATAAATTTGGTCACAATTTGGACAGTTATAGTTTTAATTATCAATTAATAATCAAGATAGTTGTCACAATGACATGGATGGAATTCAACTATCTTTGTTTCTGAAGAGTCTTCTTCACTACAAAAATGTGTAAGAAACAGGCTGTATATGGTTTGTTACGACACCTCTAATTATGAACACTAACACATGGTTAGCCAATGTCTTCTTGCCATCATTAACAAAGCCCACTATTTAGTATTTCTTATAATTGATGTTGATGCAACTGTATCTAATAGTACACAACAATGAGCATTTCCTCTTTTATCATTTTCTTTACCCGTTCCTGCAACTGTAGGAACAAGTGTTCAGTCCGGGTGAAGACCATCGGATTTGAGCAAAATTTACCAAAATTTTGGCAGTGATACAGTTTTGGATGCTGATCACGATGGTGAAAGAATTTTTGCTTAATTCGACCATTTGACCAAGTTATGGCCAAAATAAATTTTAGTGGTTTTTGGTGTTCGCTCCGCCTACACCTCGTCACGAAACTACACGTCCCGACGACGTCGCCGTCGCACTGCCGCTAACACAGGCCGACATTTTTCGCAGGGAAACTCAGCCAGAGGTCGACAAACGCGCTTCGACCATTTGGCTTCTGGATACATACGGATAATGTCCGCAAGAAACTTTTTCAACTGTTTCGAGAAAACAGCGTGTCGCACACTACAATCGCCAGCCGGGATCAGAAACCGTAAATAATTCCTTCGGTAAAGGAATTCTCCCACATAACCCCCTGCTTTCTCAGGCGAGTTACAGTTTTTCATAGACTCCTTTAACTCAAGCCAATGACGCTCAATCTTTTGCGTGTGGACGGCCACACGTCGCTTGGTGGATCCAGGAATGGCTTGCGAGATGTCCGGATTTAAATTTTCATGGTCAACGCAACCATTCACAAACTGAATCGAGTGATTCACCATGTGATGCGATTTGAAGGGCAACCAAGTCATGGTCAGACATCACGACGCTGTCTTGGTGAATTTTGGCCAACATAATCGGATCCAGCGTAGTGTTTCTCCGGTTAGCGACAACCTCCACCCAAGAATTACCCGTCAGACGAGTTATCGCCCCGTAGGCTCAGCATCTCCAGACAAGTACACGTCCAATGTTGTAGATCCGCGTGAAAAAGTGGCTCTCATCCATCTCTACAACGTCACCTTCCCCTCTAATCATCTCATAATCATTGGTCTTGGCACACATCCATTACCTCTCGCGGAAAAGTAACCAATCAATGGCCGTGTGGCGGTCCATTTCGACCGCCTGTTTAGCTTGCGTCACAGGGTCTTTCTGCAAGAAATGAAAGAGAAGACGACACAGTTGCAAATGGGCTAATCTTGCCACGGCTCAGGAAGGTGTCCTTCAATGGTGGCCGAGAAACATTGCAGCTGTAGCACTTCCACCGGAACTCAAAACTACACACTTCCACATCTTTTACATGCCGCATGATCCGTGGGCATTTCGGGCACCTCCGCGCATCCGGGACTACACCCCACGCCAGCAAAGCCAACTTCGCCGTACGCCCATACGCTTACCGGAGCGTTTTCCCCCTCATACAGTCCACGATACACCTTGTAGACCCGCTCTCGTCCTTCACGGTCCATCGCCAGCACATCAAACACGTCCATGATTCGCTCCTAAATCTGAAAGTAAAATAAAAATATTAAATGAAACTTCCAGACCAAAGGATTGATCATCTCCACCCTCTACCGAGGTAGAGGGAGGATTGTCATCCCAAATGGCCTGTGATACACACCTTCTAAGCCCAGGGATGCCATTTTCTTGAATCTACCTTAGGTGGATTCAAGAAATCAGCATCCCTGTTTTTTTTCTCTCTGTTTAGGTTAAGGTTAGGTTAGGTTTTTTTTTTTTCTTGTTTAGGTTTAGGTTATTTTTGCCATTTTATCCATTTTACCCCATTCGAAACCCTATTCTCAGCTGTTGCCCCCAAGAAATTCAAGAAAACAGCATCCCTAGGTTAGGTTTTTTTTTTCTTGTTTAGGTTTAGGTTAGGTTAGGTTTAGGTTATTTTTGCCATTTTGTCCATTGTGTCCATTTTTCCCCACCCAAAACCCCGGTTCCCAGCTGTTGTCCCCCAAGAATCCATGTTTTTTTATTTTGGCCATAACTTGGTCAAATGACCGAATTAAGGAAAAATTCTTACACCATCGTGATCAGCGTTCAAAACTGTATCACTGCCAAAATTTTGGTCAATTTTGCCCAAATCCGACGTTCTCCACTACGACCAAGTGTTCATTTATTCATTTGTTCCAGTCTTGCTCCGGAAACCATCTCCATAAGAGTAAAATAAAAATTTTCCAGAGCCACCAATATGCTTTGGGGCTATTTGTATAAAATAAATACCAACTTTCTTCTACATTTTAAATCTCCAATACTGAAGGTGTTTCTTAATCTCTTGGAACTGTATATTTAAAACCAATAATTCTCTTTTAACAAATCTGTTAGTTTTTAGAAAATTATAATGTTAGAAAAATGTGTTTTTAATTCTAGCAACTTAACAATGTTTCCTCTTTTGTGGATTGTTTAATTGCTTTTTAAAGGAATTTTTCCAAAAAGATATTCATAATATTCCTTTTCTTTTTTGTCCTCAAATTTAAAAAAATAACAAAATATGAAAGTTTATATAGAGATACTTATAACATGTACACACTAGAAAAAGTGAGGTGCTATCATAAGCACCTTATTCTTTTTCATTTTTAATTAACTATATTGTGAACTAGATTTGATTTCATTAACTATACTAGGGGCACGAACCTGACCTAGATTTTGATTCGCTGCACTCGCAAATCTCGGTAGAATTCGGCGAATTGAGAGAAGTGAGTAACCCATCTTCGATTAAGCATTGAAAGCTGAAACTGACAGGAAAAAAATATAGAATAATCAAATACCTCATAGCAATTTTTTTTTACATTGAAGTCTATGGGACTGTCATTTATTGGTGATTATTCCTCAACAACATAAGTTGTTTTTTACTTTTATTTATAAACCATTGCTATAAATGTGCAAAATTTCATGAAGATCGGTAAAGCCCTTTTCATGCCAACCCCGGACATGGGATACTAAAAGACTCACATAGAACGTTCTGCTCGATTCGCTCAATTACAATACTCCAATAAAAAATATCAGATTCACATTTTATAGTTTTTGGTTCCTATTATTTGCTGACCCCAGTTTACCTTCAAAACAGCTAAGCAGAGCTTCAATATAACTGACAATTATCAAGATTTTATGATAAAACATGTATCTTTTATAAATGTTCATCAGGGAAGATATAGTTGTCTAGTTATAACAAACAATAAGACAAATATTTTACCTTTATTATATATATACATGTATTATTGACTGTCAATTGAGTGCAGGACTAATTTGATTTGTTCTATCCCTTATTATTTTTTACATTTAACAAACAATAATTTCAGTTATTAATTCCAAATTAAAAAAGTATATGATTCATTGTAAAAAGCTATTATTTGTTAATTTAGATAACCAAATTGTTCTAGACTGTCATTAAATTATAAAACTAATAAAATATTGCAATAAATTGTTATACATCTTAATATATAAAGCACAAAGACACTCACTCACTGACTCATTCATCGCTCTACAGCCCAAACCGTTATACCTAGAAAGCTGAAATTTGGACACAAGACTCCTGACATATTGAATAGAAAGGATTTTGCAAAGGTCCAAACCGTTCCAAAGTCACAGCTAAAAAAACTGCAAGGTTTACCCCCCGCTACCTCTCTTCTCCCATTGCATTGCAGCAGAAATTAAAATTATTTTACCTCTCACTATGTTTATTCGTAGGATTAGGGTTCCGTAACTCACATACAGTTTGTGATTATTTTCTATTTACCTACATACAGTATGTGATTATTTTTAATTATTTTTAATTTAACCACATACAATTTGTGATTATTTTCAATTAACCCACATATAGTTTGCGATTCTTTGTTATTATTTTCCCAGCAAAGCGGGCGGGAATCAGCTAGTTATAACATATACACCAAGCATTCTTGAAATTACGCTATGAATAAGACAGGCTAAAATTGAATCCTAAAAATACAAAATACTTATGATTTCATTTTATTTATGATTTAATTTATCATATCAACCTACCTATCTGATAACTGTTTATAGATTAAGTTGTATAATAAAATATAATCACTCATATTGTGTAAAGTGCAACAAACAAATCTCGTATATCTAAGGTTGGAATAGCAATTGTTGGAAGTTTATTTCCAAAGTGCAACTTATGTTCAAAACAACAGCTACCTTTTAGGATTTGGTCAAGATTAGAAAAATGATGCAGTTTTGTAAAATTACCTAAAATATTATATATTGAATAAAAATAGAACCCATACCTTGTTTTAATCGTAAATTCAAGAACAAACATAAGCTTCTCTTGAAATATTCATTAAACCATTACCTTATACAAAAAACAGCCGACTGACTGAATTTAAAGTATAGTATCACACATTATGCATGATACTAATAAGTTAGCTTAAGTATTAAAAAGAAAATTTTGGACAATACATAAATGACAAGGCAAGAAAAGTTTCAGTAGCTTACCTGTTTAAGTTTTATTGCGTCCGGGAAAACAGCATTGGACAACATAAAAAACTGAATGTAGCAAACGGATTCAAACCGCAGAAAAATGTCGTTATCCAAATAATATTAGAAGCAGAAATATAACAAAGTTATTAAATCAGATACCGGAGTTCAACAATCCAAGCCAGATTGACAAAATGTGATATTTCAAATGTGAAACGGAAAATAATTAGTTTCAAACGCTTTAGATTAATATTTTATGAATAAATGTAAAATCGTAAAATGAAAATCGGTTCGATAATCGATTTTAAAACACAAAGTGACTTTAAGGAATAACATTTACTAATAAATAGTACGTTCCACATAACGCAGTATAACATAACATAATTTCGTATAATAAATTAAACGTTCTTAATTTATATATTTTAAAAATGTTTAATTTATTTTGTAATTTGGAGAAATTTTAAATGTGATTAAAAATTTACTAATATCTAAATAACTCAATAATATATTGTTTCTTATAGGCTTCAACCATACCAACGACATCATATGATTCAACGAAGAATTGCCTCTGAAACCAACATTGTTTTTGTTTGGTGACGTCATATTCAGGCACAAAGAACGGCATACCGCGGGTACACATATTACAAAATATAAAAAATTATCTACTTCGTAGTCACTCAATTTGAAATTTTTATGCAAAGGATCGCACTTCAAAATAATTTCTTAACCTAAACTTGGAATTAAAAAATTTTAGCAAACAGAAAAACCAAAATTATACTTATTATACATACGATCCGATTTATACCGCATAATGTGACAATTTTAGAAGGCTTTATACAACCGTTTTATTTAGAACTAACAGAAGAAGGGATTTTTAAATGACAAAGAATAGAAAGTGTTAAGTGTTAACAAGCGGATCCAGTTATTCGAAACTTATGTAGGTGCAATAGTACCAAATTAAATCGGTTGGAAAGGGATACTCAAGACGACGCGACGATAATTTGTCAGATTTGGATAGGAAATACCTATAAAAAGTTTTATATTGCGGCAGTAGCCCAAATTAAACGAAGATTCCTTTTGGACGACAGAGAATGTCAGGTGTTAAAGTGTTATCAGATGTTGAGCCCACAAATGATTTTACGCGATGATTTGAGCAAAAAACATATAACTTACATTTCTGACCTGTTATGAAGTATGTGGCCAGAAAATATAAAAAAATTTAATATAGAATAGAAAACTCTTCACAAGACCAATTAAAATTAAGACGAGATTGAAACGCCAAGTGTAAAAAGCTGTGTTTGCATCTCAGTACTGTTATGGTACTTGTTTTCGAACAATAAAAGGTTACACACAAAGTCAGAAATTTAAAAATAATTTCAAGTTCCAATGAGCATTTAAAAATAATAATAATATGTACGTTTTTAACAAAAATATAAAGATGAAAGGAAAATCAAGGAGATTTATAAATTGAAAACGATAATATTATTTTAAATGTATCATCCGCTCCTATTTTATTGTTATTTCACTAATTTTACTTGACGTATAATACTTGTAACCTTAAGACTTTTGACATTATGAATTCTATAATTAAAGGATTTTATTGCTTTCAAATTCTTTCACCCTAATGTATTATTATTTTTTTTAAACATTACTATAATTAAATTTTACAAATTAGAAATTAATAAATATGGAGATTTACTTTTCTTTAATTTGATATTTACAGTTTTCTACATATTTTTTTTGCAAATAAAAAAAAAATAATGGAAAATCCAGATCATAACTGTCAATGTCATAGTCATATGTGATATATTTGGTATGAAGGTTACCAGGCATGAAAGTATACACTGCATTTTAAAGTATAACAATTATTTATTTCGACTTCAAGCAATCATAGTTATAAGGGCTTCCAGATTTTGCAAGTTTATAATCATAATAAAATAAATAAACCGGCGTACGTCATAGAATGACTTATCAATAGTTATAACAATTCTATACACGGCCAAGGTTATATACACATCGGTTAAGCCAACCATAATTGTTGATAGTAAAATTTATTTCACATAGCACGGAATCTAAACGAAGAACAAACGGTATGTATTATAATTATTATTTATAATAATATGATAGCATATACAATGAGTAACTTTAATATTCGGACAGTATGGGGTTTCCGATTTATTTCGCCAGAAAATTATTTCTAACAAATGAAACATAAAGTTAATCAAATATTATAATATAATATAACGTCTGTTATTAAATTATTATTCCACTGGAACAACAATAAGGAACTGCACATTATTAATTTTATAGCATACTCCGTTTGTGTGATATGCCTTCTTACAATTCTGTTCAGTGTACTTTATACCTACATGAATATCTGAGTCACTACTCACTAGCTTCAATAACAACGTACTAACCACAACCATTTTGTGGTGTAAACTATTTTACAATTGAAATATACAAAACTGTTTATGAAGAAAAATGTAAGAATATTTCTCATGTAAGTAATATCATTAAATACTTTATTTGTTAGATACCAAATCATACCTGACAGAAGGGTATTAAGCAGAATATTATCCATATGATGCTTACAAAATGATCGAAACGACTTTGGTATAGTATTGTAGACTATCATTTGCCTATTTGCCTATATATTTGACTATCAAGAGAATTGATATAAGAGGGTTTTTCCATTTTACATCATAGTGATATTCAAAGTACCAGGAATTAATTATTATTATTTATTATTAATTAGGTTGCACATATTATTCAATGTTTGTGTTTATGTCATTTGAACTTCAATTTCTTATCTTTAATTGCCTATTAATAAAATAAGAAAGTTATATAAAGTAAAATATCAAATATTACAAGTCATTCTGTAAATAAAACTGAAGAAAATGTGCAATCATGAGACAGATATAGCAATAGGAGTACAAGGTAAGAATCACTGACAACTAAATATTAAATGATTATATCATTTTGTTAAATAATTACTAAGAGCTATCCTTAAAAGTGTTATATATTATATTTTAATAACTATACCGCTTTCTCTTGTCAGTAATATGAAGAACGGTCGGCTAAATAAATACACTTTTTTACTTTTGTTTTAAATTGTTTAAACTAGAAGATTGTAATATATTATCTGTTTATCATTACTAGAGTTTATATTGCATTACTAAATTGTGATATTGTTTTCTACGTACAATAGTGGATTGTATCTTCACTTTATTGAAATAAAAAGCAGCAAGACTGACCTTATAATCTTTTTACCTGATTCTTAATCTTAAACTCCTAGTTTTTTTTAATTTTTACAAAATATTCGCATATCAACTAAGAGGAATCACAACATGTGTTGTAACCTCCTGTGTTGCCTTTAAAATCATCTTTCTAAAGTCTTTGATTGTCTTGATCACAATACCTTTATTGGTAAACTTTATCACTACTTACTGATTTTGTTACTGATTCTGTTGCATCTTTAGTTAATTCTTATTTTATTTTTAGTTTATACTAACGAAGTATCATTACATGAGCAATCAGTGTAAAATTACCTTTATCGGTTATACTTTCCTTATTTTGTAAGTTGGCAAAAGACACGAACATTTTACATGTAGAAGGTAGATTTGTCGTCCTTTCCAAATAGTTTGTGGAATATTTATCACCTTTTACTTGGTTCAAACAAAGTCAATCTTAAGTTTTCTTTAACCAGTGTTTTCTTAATATGCTTAATTTTATTCTTACTAATGAAACATCTGATTATTTAAACCTTGATTTTCGCTTTTTAATAAATATTTTTAACGTAGATACCCTACACTAGTTGTGGGGACCCAACATAATATTTTAGAAGGAATTCTATGTAATATAATCCGGCAATCCGCGACAGCATGGCGTCATATTACCTACCTAGTAAGCAAGACTGTCCTGCAATAGGATATGAATAAAACAATATATTTAATTTTTTGGTGCCAAAAAAAATTAAGCAATGACAAATAATCAGTCATGTCAAAATGAATAAAACTATTAAATTATTAGAGGAGTTTAAAAAAAAGATTTTAAAACAGAAAGGATAACTGGAAAGAAAGGACATTTTTTTAAAGAAAAACGAACACAACAACAAATAAGTGCAAGTTATAGATAAAAAAGCAAAATATTTAATTTCCGAATTACAGTATTTATTTTAAAAGGATTCGAATCCGATTCATATTTTTTTTTATTCGTTGGAATGTTTTGTTCTTTACAAAAAGGAAGATATTTAAATTTGTATACATAACTGCAGTAGATAGACCCTGGCGGCAAGTCAGTCTCGATCTGTCATCGAGGTGAACTAACCCAAAAGTGAGACATTACCCAAAACCCAAAATTTGGACATATTCAAAATAATTGATAGTCATATTCAAAATTATATAAAAAAGGATTCGATTGCATTTACTTAAACGATGTTTGTTTTATATTGTAAATAAATAAATATATTATATTAAATAATATGTACTTTCCCTATATTTAAAATTAGAATCAAACATATGTAGACTTCTTTAATGTAATCGAACAGTACCAATAAATATAGATGAATCCTAAAACATAAGACCATTATTTAAACAAAATAAAATAAAATATAGACATTATTCCTTTTTTTTACCTTTATAACTAGATTAAAATTTAATAAAGAAATTTACTTAGCTTAAAGGTTGAGCAATAATAAAAATGTAATAATATTTTATTATTGATATATTTGCCCTAAATTATTTTCACAGCTACTTCTATAAAAAGTCTACAATTGAATGTCCCACTTTTACATCGCTGCCTTGTTTCTGACAGCGTGGAATAAAAGTATATTACAATAAAATTATAAAAAATCTAGAGATACAATAAAACGAAGGTATAGACATCAGTAAGAGGTATTGAGTACTTAATTATTTTTAAAAGAATTTATCTTTTCAGGTAATGGCATCTGACATGTGTTCACAACATTTAAAGAAAATAAGTGAGTACCTCGTAGCTTTTAACAAAATCCCAAAGGAAGTAGACGGGAAGCGGATAACAGAGTGGATAATTTCGGGGGAGCGATTATTCTCTGAACTACACTCGCTCGGAGTGAGCTGTCGCTGGGACTATTCAAAAATCAAAAATCAAACAGAAACAAAGGACGTCGTCGCCAAAGTCACAACCAACAAGGACTGGCTTCAGACTTTTATAAACATTTACCCCGATATCAGAATCGATTTAGAATTAAGCCAGCCGGCTGCTGTTGTTTGTAGAACTCGTTCTGGAATAGAAGTATTATTGCGAGGATTTGTGAGCATCGATAGAACATTTAACAAAGTACTGAATGATCTTGAAGAATTAGGCGAGGTTGACGAATTGGACAGGGCCTTAAATATTTGGAGAAATACCGGGCACCGCCCCGACTTTGCCGCTGGAGATAAACAAGCCGACATACCTCAGAATCATTGGTGGTGGCATTAATTCGATATCCAATACATTGTTTGGTATTCTTCAATTCTTAAAATGGAAGTTAATGCAAGGGAGTGGAAAAATAACGCGACGGTAAATATTACTAGATACGTTCATAGAGGCGGTGAATGCAAAGGTGATGACTGGCAACTCATGGGTGGATCCTATTTCCTGAATACTATAGGTATCGCTATGGGATTACCTTTCAGCAATCCAGATGATTGGACTAAATCGGAAAGAGAGAGAGCTTCGAGAGGTGAACTTGTTTTTTTCGAGGGAACAGCTCGCGAAGCGATTGATGTTGTTGCAGAACAAATTAGATACTACTGTGGAGGAGATGACAAAAACTTTATAACTATTTTGCCAATTGAACTTTATTATGAAGGCAAACTGTATGAAATACCTTTGTTTAGAATTAAGCGTTACAAGAATTCTGAAGTTTACTACATTGATAATATTGGACGTTGCTATGACAGTTATGTTGATTGGTATGAATTTAACAAATTGCCCCCGGGCGAAATGGCGTATCCGACAAAATTAAAACTATCTTTAAAATCGGGCAGTAAAGACGCTAATGTCTCTTTTAACAAGACTCCCACATCAAGGATTGATGCCAAAACTGTCAGAGGTCTAGACACCGTGTCGGCAGTCGCCGGGCTGGGGTCAAGTGTCGCTCTTTTGTTCGTCTCAGGCGGACTAGCAGCGCCTTTAGTGGTCACGACTTTAGTTGCAGCCGGTTGGAACACGACGCGAGCTAGCTATCATATATTAGAAAAAGCTTCCCATGGTGAAAACATTAATCCATTCAATAACTTAGAATCAGGAATGCTGTGGCTTGGAATAGCCGCGAATTTGACTAGCTTTGGTGCGATGGGGGCCTCGATGAGACTGTCTTCAATGGCTATACGTGGGGAGGAGATCTCAAAAGCTTTTAAAATATTTACTGATATTGCCAATGGTACAAATGTAGCCATTAGTGGCTTGGCGATTTTGCATACCTCCATATATATGGTTAAACATCGTGATGACATGACCGCGACAGATGTCCTTATGTTTGGCGCATCAGTAGCATTTTGGTCTAAAGGACTTTATCATCATAAAACGGCGGATACAATTATTAAAGAATCACAAAACTATGCTTTCGCATATATAAATAAACAACTTAACCATGAACAATCTTCTGAGTTTGCTCAAGTTCGTAATCGTATTGGAGACGATGCCTCTTTAATTCGACAATATGTTGCAGCCATGGAATTAAATATTAGCATGAAAGACTTCTCTCAGCTATTAATAGATGGCATGAAGTATACCGACATTGTATCAAATCTTAGTGAGGAGCAAATAAAAGCCTTTAATAGTATTCGCAAATACCTCCGAGATGACTTTAAGTTAGTAAGAGGAATAAAGAAGGCTTCGATTTATTACAATTCAAATCCCAGCGACACTATCGAAAATATAATAAAAGCTTGGAAAGGTCCTGGTGGTTCTTCCCAGATAGTACCCAACGGGCCCGACACGATGCTTAGAGATGGAAATTTGATATTAGGTAGAGCTCCACCTATCAAAATATCTGACTTGCCACAACTCTCACCTCCTATGATCCGTTTTATTGGAGATTTGAGCCAAATGGATCTCGCAAGTAGTCGTCAGTGGTCATCGTCGGTCCCAATTCTGTTTAATCTACAAAAACAGGGATTGTTTACACATTGCCCAGTCGTAAAAATTATTTCAGGTGGAAATGCTGTTTTATCGCTTAACAGCGTCTTAAATATTAGTATATATAAATTAAACACATTGTCGGCAGATGATTGCAAAAATCTATTTAAATTAGTCGGTCTAATGCAATCAACTGTCACAAGTAATCAATTATCGAAAGAAGTGAAAACTTTGTGTGTTGTAAAACTCAGGTTAAGATTTGAATGCCAAAGAAATGAGAGTGTCACTGCAGCCTCAAAATTTTTAGAAAACCACATGGATTTACAGAATATAGTTGAATGTAAAAAATTAATGAGCCACGAAAAAGATAGATTGTACACCTTTGTAAACTCGATAGCCTTAAATAAAGCAGACTCGTATAAGAAGAATATGTTACCATTTGTAAGTACAATGAAACCGACAAATGTAAGCGAGCTGGTGGCTTACAGCGAATTCGTCATGAATAGCATCCAAGTCGAGTGTGCTAGAATTAAAACGGAAGTGCAGAATGGGAACTTAGTATTACCTAAAGGCGAGAAGCTCTCTGTGTGGTCACGTGGGTATTCAATCTCTATATATCTGTGATAAATTAGTGATAATTTAATGGAATTACATTATCGTTACAGGTAAGGAAGCGTGCAAAAACATATTCGGAGATCAAAAACATCTGATACAAAATTTCAAGAAGACGTTACAGATGGTTCGAGACAATAACATGGTGGGGATAACCAAAGTTGCGAGCGGGCTGAGTGACAAGGATTTGATAACGGTTATCAAGCATAAAGATATACAGATAAAGTTTGCTAGTGAGTCGTCCGCGGCGTACCACTCGGAGAAGCACCCCACGAACCCGAAGAGTGCGTACGTGACGCGCGCGAATCAGACCATCAAGGCTTCCACCTCCAGGGTTACTGTGGGACAGGAGGGGGATATCAGGATGATCACCTGCGTCGACGGCTCGGGGACCGCCATACTACTGGAGCGAGACGGCTCCGTCTTACTCTGCACGTATATGCCAAATAAATAGGAGTTAGTTTGTGTGTTCATTTCTGACTACTTCCCTAGGGTTACTATGGGGCAGGAGGAGGACATCACGATGATCGCCTGCGACGACGGCTCGTGGACCGCCATACTGCTCCGCATGTATATGTCGAATAAATATTTATTATGTTTTGTTCTGAGCATTATCGGGTTTGCTTACTGTTTTTATAATTATTCTTTTACACATATAATAAAATAACGTTTTATATTCCTGTACACTGTGTGGTCATTTAATATTTCTTTTATTCTCATTTATTATAAAATTGTTATATTAGCATTTATTATATTCTCATGAATCGTGAAGTCTCTGATTATAATGCATTGTATTATAAAAAAATCCCAGAATGTAATATCGGAAACCTTTGTTTGTTTGTCTTTCTGTTTTCCTTTAATTATAGTTTTATTTTATTCTGTCTTATTTTCAAGTTTGAGCAAGAAACGCGTAGTTTGTAAATTAAATGTATTACATTTTAGGTTACTAAATTTGTTGAGATATTAAAATTTCAAGTTAGTATGTAATACGAGTATATCAAGGACAAAACGTGAATTTACACCGTGTTGCATGCAGCAAAAGGTAAAATTTTTTTAAGTAATATTACATTATATAGTACTATATATTATACAGTATTGAAGTCTTTCTGACGTAGCTGGTATTTACTCGTTAAGTTATACTTGCAAAAATCCAAGATTTTCCAGAAGAGACGAAGCTTCTTTCTTTCATTCCATGGATTTATCTTGCGGGTGCCGGGCCCATCGCGTTGCAAGGAGCACAGACAATGCCTGGGACTTGCGACGCAGGTGTAGATTTAAGGGGCCCCTTTACTAAGCGCATGCACGCTCACCTTTACTGTTCACGCTCCTCTCCCTACCTAACCCTAACTCCCTAAGTGTGGTATGAACGTAAGTGCGTAAAATTTACTCCTTGCAGAACTAACGAGTTGAGCTATGCAACCCCCTATATAAACCCCCGTAAGACCCTCATAAGTCGCTTATCAGAAGTTGATCTGAACACATTTCCGCAAGATACGAGTACCAATTCGCCGCCACAATGGACACAATGCCAGAAGAAGTCTCCCAAATTTTCCTTTTGGTACAACAGGGCTTTAACCAGCGAGAAGTAGCTCTAGACCAGATAACAGTCGGCGACGGCGTACTTTTGAGAGAGACGACCGCTTTATCGTCTCTACATGTCTCGTTAAATCGTTATCTCACCCGTGTTGCTGTGCTGCAGCGGCTGAGAGAGATTCGAGGAGTCGCTGTCAGTACATGAAGGGTTAGAATGCGGCTAAAAGATGCCAACCTGACTCAAAAACAGCGTGCCAGAGGCCCCAAATTGACCACAGCGTACCGACAAGTGGAAAATCGCTAGCCTGAACGCATGTAGATTCGAGCTCTCCTGTCGCTGCCATGCAGACACATTCTGGACTCGACAGTTAATATGACATATCGCCATTGTTCATCCGTCCAACTGATGTGTTCGCGAGCAAAAGCAAGGCGAACTGAAAGGTATGATATTGAGGAAGAAGGTACATTGATAATTACACATGCTATACTTGATTCTGCTGGTACTGGCATATAAGTACCTGTCGAGCCAGCAATCATTTTAGTTCTGATTTTAAAGCTTTCACTGTTAAGGTATTATGTAAGTTGTTTTGCCTTTTTTAGCAGTAAATATATATCAAAACTATTCTCTCAACCCTATGTTATTTTTGGATATCGCATGGTGACCGTGGTCATTAAGACACCTTGACCCTCGTTGATTTTTACATGTTGTATTTAATTGACATTACCAGAATTGTATTAATTTTTCCATTCGAATTCCTAAACAATTATTATGTTTTTTGGTATTTCTTGGATTTGTGTATGTGTACCTACAGACGTAGGAGTACTCTTTAAGATTGCTTGAAGATTGGCTTAAAAGTTGATAAATGCAACTACATCACATAAATTTGTATATAACAAAACTGTGAGACTCGGACACACAAAAAATTACAAATTGGTCAAAACGTTCAAAATCTATGAAAGGAGCCGTCAACTCTCTCTCTCTCTCTCATGATGGCTTCATGTAATGGAATAATTGCCTTACAGCACATCCACAACTTGATTATGTACCAAAAACATTATTCTTAGAGAGTGGGACTTCAGAGCACGTTGAATAAGGTCTAACCCATGAATAAGGCGATCTTATTAACTGATTGAAGCTAAATAATGAAATGTTATCAGTGTGGAATATTAGGATTAATGATAAATAAGATTATGATATTTGAGATGAATGTAACTTCTGCATCAAACCACTATAAAAGGATTCGTTTCAGTGTCGTTTAATTAATTTATGTATTACAGGATGGATAATTTACAGCGAACTATATTTAAGAACATAATAGCAGATTCTGGTGTATATACTATCAGTGCATTTATGTCTGCTAAAACGTTACATAAAAAATAACAGTGAGCTACAACCCTGTTTTTAGAAATGAGGATAACAGCGATATAAATTTTATTAAGGGACCGTTTGCGTGTTTAGATTGTTCCACTTATAGTAAGTCTTTATTCTAATAACAATGCATTATTACATTAAATTACATTGGTATTTATGAATTTTTTTGAGCAATATATTTGCAAATAATAGTTGCAAGTTCAGTAGAAAGAATCGTGGAGGTGGTTATATTGTTTTCATCGTCTATATGAAGTTCTGTACTTCGTGAGAAATAAATATCTTTAAATCTAAATCGATATTAATAAATAACTCGTACAGAATTACTGAAAGTTGGATTTAATACGAAGAATAAAATTGAATAAAGTTGGATTTAAGACGATACGAAGAATACACTTGGAAATATATAATGTTTGTATAGATACACAATTCACATCAGGGCATTTACTTAAAGATTTAATGTTTGCTATTAAAATATTAAATTTTAAAGATATGTATGAAAGTACTTTACAAGTAAAATTCATTTCCTTAATAAAGGGTAAAGGAATAACTAGTCTATACAATAATGGTATACCAGTTGTCTTCAACCAAATTAACTGTCAACTATGTAGCATACACTAGAGTATGCTACACACATATTGGGCGAGGCTATCGAGAGGATCGGAGAAGAGATCGCCTGTTTAGATGCTTTTTTTTTTTTTTTTTTTTTTTTTTTTTTTTTTTTTTTTTTTTTTTTTTTTTTTTTTTTTTGTGTCTCTGCTGTTAGCCCTACTGGCCATGACAGCGTAACCGGTGGAATGGACGGGTGCAGAGACCCGCCCTTGAAAAAGGGGGGCCTGACGGGCCCCAGGGGAACGCGCGTCTTGAGGGCGCCTTCTGTGAGGCTCGGACCACGGCTCAGGACGCCGTTAGGTGGGAAGCGAGGGTTGGATGTGGGTTAGGATTTAACATTAACGTCCTCCGACGGCAAAACGCCGGAGCAACGTGCTTGGATGGGGGCCCCGTCTTCGCCGGCGAAGACGCTGTGTGTGTGTGTATGTGTAGTATTTATGTTCGCTTTGCCGCTTTTACGTAGCGTTCCCTAACGTAATCGCGTCGTCCGGATCGAAAAGTACCGACTTGGGTCTTCTCTTTCTGACTTTAGAAGTCTTACGGGCCGTGTATCCTGTGGCCTTAACCACCAGCGGGTTTGGGTCATGTTTAGATGTTGCGAAAGGGTTTGGCGTACAAGCCTTTTAAGCAAGCTTTCAGCATACTTTATATCCTCCGTTATAATTGGTTGGATAACAGGTTTTTTGAATCAGTGATCCTTCCGAGTAGTTGTTGATGTTCTTCGGAAGACGTAACAATAAATGCCGGCATTTGTTGCTAATTTCATGGGTCTATTCTCTCTGAAACAGTTTTTCTGCTGCATATTAACGATGTGTCCAAACCCGGTATCTATGGGTACACAAATGACAACACAGTTGTTCAAAGATATCTGCTGTGTGCTTTGGGCAGTACGGATCACGTACAGTAGGAAAGAGAAGTTATAATGCAGTATTTAACAACAAACTATTACAACTGACTTTTCTTAGGTATAACTTTAGACAAAATTTCCAGTGGAATCCCCTCAACACTCGCAGGCAAACTCAGAATGGCCGTCTTTGCAATTGAAAAAGTAAGACAATTAAAGTTACTAGTGGTCGCCCAGTGGTCGAAATTCGACCATATAATAAATTTAAATTGTAAGTGACTTAATATACATTATTAAAATATAATATTCAAACATTATTAAGGTTCTACTATCGAAAACTAACTACTATAACCACAGATTTTACCGAGACTGTTATTTGCCAATTTCTTTTTTGAACAAATTATATGAAATTAAAAGAAATGTTCAATTCATGTTCAATTCTAAGTAGTCTGTTAAATTGTTGTAAACTTCAGACCTAAGACTTGTTTGATTTTGTCGAATGAAATGTAATCGTGAACCCTCTATTCTCACATACATATCAACAATCCACTGCAGAAATAGTTTTTGTGAATTGTGTAAGATGCTGAAATCATCTCTAATTGCTAGTCGATAGGCTGTATACTGAAGCATGGTTAATTTATTTCTGGGTGCTCTTGAATTAAATGTAGTTGGTGTATTATGAGCAATATTGACATGCCACCCAGTATCACCGTTGGGAAAAAGCAGTGGGTACGCTAAAGGGTCTAATGATGAGTCCAAAACTGAGATATTCTTAATTATACCATTAAATTTTGAAAAACAAATCATATTTCATTCAAAAGGTGGCTAATATTTAATACCATCAACTGTATTAAATATTACTGCTACATCAGTTTGAACTGCATCATTAAATCGGCGTAGATCTAAATGATGATTTACTTTAATGAGCATACAAATTTCTTTGTTTTGATTTTTGACTCTCTGACAATGATCTTTCATTGCAATGAATGACCGCACAAAAGGATTACTGCCTTCCAATTCCAGTGAAATTTCATGCATTATGTTGTTGTTACATGTTTGATTAACATGTTCTTGTAATCTATAATTAATGGCAGTGTCAACATCATAAAAATATAATTGTGCATAACATGGTGAGCGACCATATGCGGCAGTCATTGGGCCTGTGATCTGTGATAAAAACATCATGTATTTTGAAATGTAACACTCCACTTGTAACTGCCTCAGCAACTTTGGCTTCTGAGCTAACCATAGCAAAACATGAATTATATTTCCTAATATTTTCAAAATAATTTTTTGATTTACTTTTTATTGAAGGTTCATTTGAAGTAAGTCCATCATATAATATTTTAAATCAAATATTCGTTTTGACTTAAGGGGGGTAATATTGCTTTACCCTTGTGACAACATGAAGTGAATGCAGTTTGGTCGCCTAAAGTCACTTCAGGTTCAAAATGTTAATGTCATAACTTAAAAACACATTTGGAATGACATTTAGAGCATACTTAAATGCATCTCTCAAAATCATATTACTATCTAATACTACTGGTGAGGAATTATTCCTTCCTCTTAGAGAAATATTCCTTCTTCTTTGTCTCTCACTCCGACTCGTTAATGTTCTATGTCGAGGTATAATTAAAGTTCTTTCATAGATTACTGAAATCAAGAAGAGAAAAAGTTTTTACACAAAATCACTTATTTATCCTAAAGTATATGCAATTACTGAAATCGTAAACTACAATAATTGCTTTGAACCAGCAATATCAAAAATTTTTGTACCTGAATGTTGTTATTGCAGATTGCTGCTACAGAGCTTTCTTTATGCATATAATGATAGTCCTTGAAAGACGACGATACGATTAAATGTATCTTACTGCTACACAACTCACATAAATTTGTATAAACGCTCAGTATTTCACGTAGTATTCGTCAAATAAAACTTTAATTAACTTTAAACATTCAATAAAACCACAACAACCAAACTTTTCAACTACGTCTATAATAGAGAAACGAAACAATTTGACCACAGAGTATGTATGCGTGTGTCAAATGCATGCTGGTTAGTATAATGTTTTATTAACTGATTTATTTTATTTTTTATGCATTATTATTAAAATCTTTTTTTATATTTAATTTAATGAGACAAATTAAACTTTTTTTTTGAGTACTCTGTCTATGCACAAAATGAAAAACAAAAGAAACCATTTGACCACAGAGTATGTATAGGCAAATATATATATTTTTGATATGTCAATGTCAGTACTCTAAGTCTGTAGTAAGTATGTGTGTGTGAATTTGCATGGTAGTGTGTGTAATATTTCTATGTCTATAGACAAAATGAAAAACAAAAGAAACATGCGTGTGTGAAATACATGGTAGTGTGGGTAATGTTTTATTTATTGATTTAATGTACTTTATAAGCATTATTATTGAAAAATATTAGCGTTCTGCACTTCTCCTGTACAAAAACTATAAGTGTGCCAAGTTTTATGCTCTTGCGTCCGCGCAATTTTCGTAAAAAGGGGTCCAAAGTTTTGGCATCACGTATTAATATATAGATTATCGCAGTATTTGCTGCCGAAATTAATATTTATTTTATAAAACAGAGCTGTGCGGTTTATTTACAACTTAAAAGCCAAAGATTCACTAAAAGATGTTTTTAAAGAAATTAGTATTATTACGGTCGCTTCTCAATATATATTTAATAACATACTATATATGCGATAAATTTTAATACTTATATAAGAAAAATAGTGACAGACATACTATATATACAAGAAATAAAAATAAATTCGTACCACATAAATTACGTCTTCAAAAAATTAACAAATCCTTCATAGGCTTGGGTATACGCATATATAATAAAGTGTAATAAGATACGAGGGTAGGTCCAAAAGTTCGTGGAATGAAAGGGATCCAAATAAAATAAAACAACAAAACTATTTTTCCTTTTCAATATAATCACCCTTAACCTCAATACATTTATTAGAACTATGAATTAATTTTTCTAAACCACTATAAAAATATGTTTTTATCTTTTCCGTCAAAATGAGCCGAAATTGCCTCCTTTACTTCATTGTCGTCGGAAAATTTCCTTCCCCTTAAGTCTTTTTTTGAATTGGGAAATAAAAAAAAGTCACTTGGGGCCAGGTCTGGACTGTAGGGTGGGTGAACTAGGGATTCGAACCCATGCGTGTGCAGAGCAGCCATTGCAATTCTGCTCTTGTGAACCGGCGCGTTGTCTTGCAAGAGCAACACACCCTTTGTCAATTTTCCTCGCCGCTTTTCCGTGATGGCACCCTTTAATTTTTCTAATAAAATAAATTAAATTATAAAATAAATTAAATTAAATAAATTAAATTATAAAATAAATTAAATTAAATAAATTAAATTATAAAATAAATTAAATTAAATAAATTAAATTTCTTTGGCGGTTGTGTCCCCTTTTTATGCCATTGCATGGACTCTTGTTTGGGCTCAGGCTCAAAGTGATGAACCCATGTTTCATCTCCCGTAACAATTCGGTCCAAAATCTATGCAGGTTTATCTCCACACAACTCCAAAAAATGCTTTGACGCATCGACGCGCTGCTCTTTCTGAAACGGCGTGAGCATTCTCGGTACCCATCTTGCACAGACTTTTGTCATACCCAGGTGATCATGTATCATTCGCAAAATGGTGTTATCTGATACTCCAACTAATGCAGATAATTGTTTTTTCTTCAAACGGGCATCATCTAGTGCAATTTTCTCCACTTTTTCGACGATGTCGATGTGGTGGCCTCATCTGGCCTTCCTGAGCGAGGGTCGTCTTCAATTGACTCTCGACCATGTTTATAAAGACCATGCCACTTGTAAATCATTGATTTACTAGGGCACTGTTCCCCATAAACGACTCCCATTTCATTCAAAATGGTTTGAGCGTTCTTTCCTTGCTTGGTAAGGAATTTTACAACAGCGCGGTGTTAAATTTTCTGCATAGTTTTAGTTTTCTTCCGGATTGACTTGTTCAGCAGGCGACTGTTCGTAAACGAATGACGCAATCGGGTTGAAACTCGGTATTTATACTGATGATGAGTCTCCAATTCATATGACACCAAGCGAGCTCCCCTACCCGCGCTCCATCCTGTCCATTCCACGAACTTTTGGACCCCCCCTCGTATGTTAGACCCTCCTTTTCTTAGTTTTAAATCTAAATTCGAAAGTATATTATTAAATAAATCTTTTTACAATATTCAAGACTTTTCAGTAGATCGAAACATGTGAAACTTAGGTTGTTGACATATAATTACAATGATATAATGTATACATGTAATATTATTAAATTTATTTTAAAAAGAGCAACTGTTGAGCTTCTAAGCGGCTCTTCTCAGCAAAGCAGCATTCTGAGCTGGTGGTAGCTCACTCACGGACTGACTACTCTGAACTTTTAAATGTAGTAATTGTCGATTCAAAAGTGCGTGTAAATGTCTACTAGAATAAAGATATTTTGAACTTGAATTTGCTTTTACCAGATTCACACGTTATAATATTCTAGCTTTGTACATCTGGTAATACGTAATTTTAAATATTTTTAATATGTTGAGCGAATGTGTCACTGCAATTGAAAGCTCTCTCACTGTACTTGTCATATAATTGAGTCTACTCTTGAGAATTTCTGGTGTCGTCCATTAATTAAATGATAGGTGACTTCTCAAAGTGGAAGTTTCCAAAGAGAAAAGAAGCTTAAATTCAGAATTTATTAACTTGAAAAGTTCATGTAGAAATTTACATGATTTATTGATTTTTTTATTGAGAGGCGTGAAAAGAGGCCAAGTGGCGACCGGAACTGGTTGATATCCATCTTCATAGCCTCGAACACAGGCGTTGAATTGCCAGCTCCTCTGTATTTTAAGGACTGGAACAACTTGCCCACGTCGATGCGTCCATTCGACTACAAAGTAGGTGTCTTCAAGGCTAGAGTGTTATTGAAAGCTAGACTTACTAAGTTAATGAGTCTTAGCACCAATGACTGCATTTCCACTTTCCATCAGTTGCATTGTAGGCAGACATTAACATAGACAATGTACTAAAGAAATATAGAGAGAAAACTAAAATATTAAGTGCTGTACATAAATAGATTTAAGATTTTAATTAAAATGCAATATTTGATTATTTCGGTAAGTCTCCAAGCACTGTGAATTCCGGCCACCCTAATGCACGGTCTTCATGGGATCTTTTATCAAAGCATTGTTCTTCCAAAGTATGTCTCTGGCGACGATTAAATTTTGTTATGAATAATATAATATTTGGGAAACCATCATTGTACATTGCACACTGTAACAGTGCAGGTTTATAGAGAGGATATTTGTATGCGATTTCTGTAAGATCTGGCAAATGGAAAAATATCAAACGTTAATGTCTGAGTAGAGAAGCGCTTTATGTTTTAAAAATGTAAGTGAATACGGATTCCAGACACTAGAGACTACAATGTGACTTCTAACTATAGTGTTATATAGACTGATCTTAGTCCTGGAAGATTTGTAGGACGACTAATTAATCTTAGTAATTAAGCAGCATTAACACTGATGTTTCTGGTATATCTTATTTCAACAATTTGTGCACATGCCTTAACAGGCATCATATTAACACGACACCAATAACATTACATTAAAGTTATCTGTAACAAGTGTTTAACCTTAGTTCTTCTGACTTTTTCAGTTTATCAACTTTGAGGTAATTTGCTAATAGGTATTATTAACAATTTCTTGTAGTGCTGCCTTTAATAAATGCCCACAAACATAGAGGCCCTATGTGAGACCTTTGAGAAATAATCTGATTAGATTTAACATTCTAAGGTGGATTCAAACTATTTAATCCAGAAACTATACTACATCAACAAAGTTTATTTACGAGTTGTAGATGTCCAACTTTGTCGAGAGCACTGAAAAAAAACTTAGATAAAAAAATACAGATTAGTCTATTTTGTCTTTTTAGAGTTAATCAAAAACATTTAAAATTAGGTCGTTTTAGAATGTAAATAATGCACACACACACACACACACATACACGGTATGCAGGTTCCATTATCGAGAGATTACAAAGAAAACAGATGTTAGTAATCTTAATAGGATACAAAGTATGTAGCAAACATTAAAATACCTACCACCGCGGGTAGCTCTCGTATGAAATACCCCGCATTGTTCGGACTGCGTCATTACAATAATCTGCTATTGTGAAACCGCTAAAAGAATTTTGAACTTAAGAATCAAAAAGGAAACGGAAATCAATCGATCAATGCTATAAACGAGTACAAGCTTTAAATTCGCTGGTAAATGTCGTTAAGTTAAATGTACAATAAGGCTGTATACACACAGTTGCTTAAATTAATATGTAATAACAATATAAGTATTTGTAATAACGTGATTGTAATATTATTCATCACTCAACATATGAATTAATAATGTCTTGTGTACCTCTTATTTTTTATGTTAAAATGATTGAGTACACCTATACTATTTTTTTTCTATGTAAAATTTTGATTAAATATTTTACACTGTTTTTAAATATACAAAAAAATTAAGAAGAAATAGAAAAGTTCTACTAGTATTTTTAATTCAGTTAATTTTCGTTAGTTACTAACATCTATTGTGTGCACCTACTACACCCTCTCACCAACACTACGGGACGACTGGTAGAGAATGCCAACTGGCATTAAGTCCGCCCTTTGTATTCCTTACGTTTAGGTTTATACAATAAAGTTTAAATAAATAAATAAAAGTGAGATGCAGATTTTCTGTTATTTAAATTTTCATAACACCCAGTCTGTGGGTAACCTTACGCTAAAAAGTGTTTAAATGGAGTCACAGCGGAGTCGAGTACGGGTACACAAGTACAGGTATCGAAGTTCGAACAATGAGTCGATAAGCGGATAACATGAGCATTTAGCGTTGAGTGGTTAATGGCTGTTCCATTACCGTTTACACGAGCGTTTTCCATCTGCTGTTGTGGGCACCATTTCAACATCGATATGAGGGAAACTAACCAAAAATTGGTACAACAAATTTATTAATTAATATATAGATATGACATTTCATTTTTAACAAATAACATCTTATAAATGTAATTAAACGGTAAAAATTATTATTATTTTTAAGAGAATAATTTCTACAGTACAATGGGTATTATAATTTATCGGGTATTTTTGTTTCTGGAACACCAGCACGGTGTTGGGATTAATCGGGTGTGAACGAACCTCTCGTGACGAGCGATCTATAAGCTTCGATCTTTAAACAAAGACTCAAGAAATGCCATAAAACGTGCATTAAGGGACTCTGTTTTACAACACACGATACGACATGCTAATTAGTAGATCACTTAGGAATACCTAAGATAATATTATTAGTTTTATCTGTATCCACAGTAGTAATTTTGTTTGAATAAATAATCTTAAAATATCATAAAAAAATTGTATTTATACTTGTAGAAATAAATTCTTACATATATATTCTTTACTTATGATAGGTATACTCGCTATTGACAGTAGTTTTTTTCCTAATAACAATTACTTCATTTGCATATATAAATGCCATTAGAAAAGAGCTCATCTAGAGTATAAGAAACAAAACCGATGAGGCGACCTTCAATCAATCGAGTTAAATATTAAGAAGGCTTTCAGACAAAGTGATCAGTAATGGTCGCAAACAACCGTCTCTGGAGTGTGAGGGCGAGAGCAGGATGAGGGTCGGGACTTGGAGGGGAGGGGGGAGAAATAGGAGGATCTAATTTGGCGGTTCCTTCCTTCCTGCAGCTCAATCTAATCGCGAGTTTCCGACACTCTCTTCAATTAGAGCTTTAATGTAACTTTTGAGGTTGTGATCGTCGTTCTGTTTAAGGGATGCCACAGGGATGCTTAAATGAATATAATATAACTTAGATTAATAAACCATATCACTTGATTATTTAGTTTATTAGTTAACAGAGCTTTTAAGTCAATAGAGTAATGTTTCAAAACAACCATTATTTTTAAGGTATAATATATATACATACATATGTAAGAGAAATCTTGGTTTTGCTAGTCATCAATCATAACTAAAATTGTTGACAAATATGCTTTAAGCTACTTAACATAAAGTTAGGTAGATTTAAATACATAATTAAGTATGTTTATAAAGAACAAAATTTATAATGTAATTTTACTTTACAAAAATATTAGCAATATAACATCTTGAAGAAATTGCTCATTATATTTCACAGGAGTTTGATATATTGAGTTGTAACAGCTTATGATGAGTTAGGAGTCTTTATTATCATTGGTTTATATAAAGTAAGAATACATTTTAAAAGTAATAAAAGAAATTAAACGTGTCATGATACAGTACCGTTTATTATTATTTTTAACAATACAAACAAACAAGGGTAGCGACATTTTTGACGTTTAGTTGTAGGATATTAACAGTTAACAGAGTAAGGTAAATATAAAAATTTTGGATACAGTTAAAGTATTTTAAAATGTACTAAAAAAATTTTGGACAGATAAGTTTAAAAATAACTTCACATCGAAGATATGCGGTATGGATATTTATAAAATAATGGTTTTATTTTAGCATAGATTAAAATTGTTGAATTCTTTAAAACTTCTCTTAAATCACCGTAAATCACATTCCTAAATGTCCAGTCGCCCCTAGATTTGATTACTGTATCAACGCCCAAATGTTTTATATTGTTTTTCATACAAATAGTTAATTCAAATTATTATCTATTCGGTTTTATCGCTTTGATATTGAAGGCAGTAGCTATATTAGACAATAGATATGTCAGCCACAAAAGAAGCAGTTCCGCTACTCCGTCTCTTTGTCGCGAATTAAGGCAATTTTCTGAACGCCGGAAAATAAAATAATAGCTAGCCCATTAGCGACCCCTCCCCCCTTCCCACTCGCTCCCCCTCCTCCGGTGTGAGTCGGCGGCGCTCGCTAATCGTCGGAAATGAATTTGACGTTTCTCCGCGCGCTTTGACTCGAGCGATCCTCATTCCGCATCATTTAACGTCTCCTACGCACCGCGACACTTGCCCTCCGGTTCATAGAGACCACATCTCTTAACCTATTCATACTTAACTATACTATTCATATTTTTACACTAGCCTGGCTTATGGTAAATGACATCGCAAACCCAATAGCAAATAACGATTCGTTGTAAAACAATATTCGCACACAAACTCCGATAAGAGGTAAGATATTCGTTTAAACGATATAGAAGATTCACTGAGTTCATGTGAGAAAGAGAAATAAGGCGAGCTAATTGTCCCTCAAGATGAGATGTGTCGAGTGACAGACCCTCGTGGTGTACAATTATCGGTTTAGGTCGCATCGCTTGCTGCGCTCCGGAACAGACTGCAGGAGGGGGGAGGGGGGAAAGTCTTGTTTTTTACCTTAGAAAATATCTAAACACTTTATATTTTTTAATACTTTATTGCTTCCTTAGGAAGGTTGACTTACAATGCTTAATAATAATAAATGCTGAAGCTTATGAGCCATTTGATCTACTAATCTATAATAGAAGGTCTTACTACAAAAGATCCCATTTTTTGATAATTAATGGTGATATTACACATAGCAGGCGCTCGCGGGAGCTCTATCTCAAACAGATTATACTCATAAACATTATTACGTTGTAAAAATATTGCACCAAAAATTGGTAACAAAATGTATACTAAATGAAAACCATACACCGCAATACACCCCAAGCCCTGTAATATAAAGTGATAAAAATTTTATTATGTTCACACCAACTTATCAACTCAACTACTTTTAGTGTACACCGGACCCGATCTTACAGTTTAAAATGAATAAAATGAAGTCAAATACATTACAAATAGAATACGTGTCTACTTCACTTAATATACAAGTAATATAACAAAAACAAATAATGCATAAAATTGCACAGATATAGGTACTGTAACTTACAATAAAAAATATATATATAATTAAAAGTATATCCATAGTAATATTAACAACAGCAGTTATTATACCTAGATGTACATTATATGTATATATGTATTTATATACATCCCAAGTACCTAATGTTTGTTTTGGGGTAATACCTATATAGTAGTTAGATACATTGTCGTTTTCTTAACGCGCTTCTATTATTAAAAAAATCATATTGTAACATTTAAAAATGTTTAGTGGATCGAAATGTGTGGAACTTAAATAATTGAGTCATTTGCAGGGTTGATAATATATAATATATATATCAAACATTGTTAAATTTAAAAACAGCAACTATCGTGTTTCTGATCTCTTCTCAGCAGAGCAGCATTCCGAGTTGGTAGCTTACTCACGGACTGACTACACTGACGTTTTTTATTGTAATAATTAACGATTAAAAAGTGCGTGTAAATGCTTACTTGAATAAAGATATTTTGAATTAAAAATTTAACACATTTTAAGAACCGTAACAAAACATACCAACGCGCCTTTCATAAAAATATAGCAATGAGGATAATACTATTTGTTCCAGCACTTATTTTTTAGTTCTGAATTCCTAATACGTAATGATCTTGTAGTATAATAAGTATAGAAATATCTACCTATAAGTATAACACGTATGTATGAGAGTAGGTATGGAAAATTGTTAAAATATAACTAAGATCAAGTTGGGTTTTAAAATTATATAACACATATTAGAATTATATATAATAAGTAGTTATAGAAATGTTTTTGTTTAGTTCCTTATGCATTCATAATTTCTTCATCTTATTTAATTCAATAAAAATATTTGAAGTTATAAATTGTTCTATTTGGGCGAATCTATGAATTAGTTCAATTATTGTATAACAGATGGCACTCAGTTAATTCATAGAAGTAGTAACATTTGTTCTATGATTATCTATACAGAAAATGTAATGGTGAAAATAACTGTACATTCAATGATTTTTTTTAATTTAACAGACATTTTTTAACATTTTAAACTGTATACCTCTTTTACCTACTTATCCCAAAAATACTCTAATTCCTATCAAAGAGTACAAAAACTAATTTGTTATAAGTCATTACTTATAATTCAACAACAGATTGTTGGATTTTTATTAAAGTCATATTTATCATATATATTTTATTTTCATACATATTTACGTACATACTTTTCATTTACTTTGACGGTAAAACAGAAATTGGCACGAACAATTGTCTACAAAAAACGGAAAAGTATGAATTTTGTGATTTGTAATTTCGTACATGGTTTTTGATTTGTGTGAAGAGTGAAGAAGAGGGAGCGAAGGAAGAAGGAAGTCCAAAGTCACTAATAACTACTTAGACAATAAGAACTAAGACACAACACCTATTATAAAGTATCTTGAATAACTGTTAGATTAAAAACCAATACCAAAGAAATAATTCATATATTACCTATGTATTACAAGCAAGTGACGTCACACTACAATATTCTAAGGCCTAAAGAATATAAGTACCTACATAGATTTGCTTTAGGGATTTACTTTTCACGGCAATGTTAATCTTATATTAGAAGTACTTATTAGATTTACAAAATTAAGAGGAGCTATGAGTCAGTAATCACATATGTTGTTAAAGCGACTATATTTGATAAATATTTATTTATTTATCTTCACGCCATATCCCTTGCGGGGTAGCCAGAGACGACGGAACGCCAAACGCTACGGTCTCTGCATACCTCTTTCGCCTCGGCCACAGACATCCACCTCTTCATACATGCCCTCCAGGGGTCCTCAAGTTTTTTACGTGACCTTCCTCCAGTATCATAGATACTGTGTTTTTTTTTATAAATAAAAAATGCCCTATATATAAACCCAGTCATATCTTACAGATTGAAAATTAACTGAATATTTATTTATAGATACATCCTACTTATAGAGTCTTCCTATTAACCTATACATGATCTCTAGATATCGAGAGTTGAGTTCGTGTATTGGTTGAACCGATCCTGTGCTAAGATTATTTTTTGAAGTAATTACCGATACCTACCCAACGTTCCCACGACATACAAAATAAGTGATTACAGTTTAATCGGATTATATAACATGTAATCAGTTCCAGAGCGTTTAGTTCATTAGAAATGTTGTTGATAACTTAAGATACTTAATATAAGTATAATTAAGTACAAGTGCATAATCCTCTTTGAGGCTTCTTAGAACAAAATGAAATCCGTGCTAAGATTTTTATATTCATTAAAACTTGATTAGTTACAATTTAGGTAGCTTCTTCTTATTTGGTATATTTATCTTATATGCGCGTATTTGGAACACTATCTTAATAATTAATATTCAGAGATATTAATAATAAATTATCTTACGTCACTACAATAACGCAATATAATAATATAAATCTTAAAACACACGTGCACTCTTTAGAGCAGCACGCGCGCTTTTGACCAACCTGCGCCTTGAAAGCCCTACCCTTATTTCAACCAATGATATTAAAGAGGCGTGGTATAAGAGCGAGATGAATATACACCAGAGGGTGTGGTGTGAGAGGGATAGACGTAAGGCGGGAAGGCTTTAGTGAAAGGCGGACCGATAAGTGACGTGGAGACCTCAGTCAAAGTTTGGTAATAGTTTTGCGAGGTCGGGCGCTCGCGAAGTTGGCTTTAACGAGTATTGCGATACTCTAATATAATATTACAATTAATAGTTAATGTGTGTGTGAGTTGTGTGTGTGTGTGTGTGTCAGTATGTCCAGCTCGCGTCGCACCGCCTACACCATTGACAGCATTCTCGGACGACGTCCTAACGGTATGAAATTTATTATATACATATATATATATATATATACAAGATCGTCTAATTTATTCACTATCCTTAATTCTCTTATAATATATATCAATCGATATGACCGAAACCCCATATCATCGTAAAATAAATAAAAATAACTTAAAATAAAATTTTAACACGTTTAATGGAATTTAAAAATATATATTATAATTAATTGTCAAATAATTGGTTTAAAATTAAATAATTAATTAATTTAAATTAAAAGTTATTACTCTAAGTTACTAATTGATATTTAATTTAATTATTAATAGTAATTCAATTAATTTTAAATATTTATTAACCTGTTAATTATAATTTACGTAATCATTAAAATGTAATTGATTTATATTTTAATTAAAATATTGTATATATTAATAATAATAATGAAAAATTAGGTTAAAGCTGCAAGATGTTTTTTTTAATTTTATATAATAATAATATATATATTATATAACGTATATGTCTATATGTGTATAGGTTACAATAGTAAGTGTAAGTTTGTCTGCAACGAGCTTGTCATGCAAAAGACTTCAATGCGCTCTAAACACTCATATATACAAAACTATTTTAAACGTTGTTATTTGACCAAATTAGTATATAATTTAATTATATATTGAACATAATTGTATATTAATATTACATATTTCATAAACTTATTAAATGTAAATCAAATATTAAACCCAAAACACAAAACCAAGTAATAAGCAAGAACCCCCGTCGGTACATTGTGCAAATAATAACACTAAAAACTAAAATATACACACAACAATAGTTCATAATACAATGGGTGATGTGTTATAATGGCGTGTATTGTTTATGGATGATCGTTATAACGCATGGGTGGTTCTGAATATCTAAATGTTATTAGTGGAGTGGTTACAAAATTATTACACTTCGCCTATAATCCATATTTTTGAATCAATATTTAAGATAAAATATTACAAAAGATAAAGGTAAAGATAACTTCGTTCAAAGCAGAGCTTGTCTTCATTAGTTCTGGATATGAGAGTATGATAGTGTAGAAGATGGGATTATAAATGGTTCTAGTGTAAGTAGATTCAGAGATTTATAATAGTGTGTCTAGTTTTTCTGGATTAGTTATTATTCTATCACTTTTTGAGGAATGGTATATACGGGGAACATAACTAGTCTTAATAATGTAACATCAGGTTTATTGTAACTTAAGAGAATAAATATAATTTATAAAAGATATAAAAAGAAAAGAGAGATGTAAATTTTTATTCATTAAAAAGTACGGCGTTCTGTCCATCATTTTTTAATATATCCCATAACATCTTGATGGTTAGCCTTGGATATAAAATAAGGATAAGGATAAGGATAAGGATGTTCGAGTTATACGAAATTGTAAGCTGTGTATACATTACAATTACATTGTCACTTACAATATTACGAAAAAAAACCCCATCCAGCCCTAAACAATAAGTGAAGGACTTACTTGAATTAAACTTTTGCGAACGCCATCTTATATATATATCAGAGAGAAAAACTACTTATTAGTCCGAAAAATTGCGTAAACATAATAGTTTTTATTATTTATTGATTATAATATATTTTTGTTATATTTATATATATATGAAATTAAGTAGAGGCGTCGCCATATTGTTTATTTTGGGTTATGAGATAATAATTTAATATATTTATTAAGTATGTGACACAAATATAAATAAATAGTTATGTATGAAAGGTGTTATTGCCTTTTAAAAGTTCTCAGGTTATAATTCGTTTATATGAAAATGGAGTTTGATGGCGGCGAGTGGAACTGGAATATTTATTAACTCTTTTAAAATATTATTGTATTTGTAAGTAAAGGAAAGGAAAGAAAAGATATAATGAGAAGTTTTCTATAAAAATATCAGAAATTTGCTACGATTAACAATAATGGATAGAAAATAGTTAATAACAGATTTGTTATAATAATTGTTTATTTAAAATCGATAAAATGTTGTTGATATTATGATTTATTTGTAATTTCGTCTTTATACAATTCGCGTAATGATTGTTCAGGCAATTAGGGTTGACTTATACCTACTTTGGCGTGTCAACATTTTTAGCGGTAATGAAATGAATTCAAAGGAGCAACAAACATACGACAAAAATATATGACAAATATACGACAAACGTACGACAAACATACGACAAATATACGACAAACATACGACAAAGATACAATAAACATACAACAAACATACGACAAAAATACTACTAATATACGACAACCATACGACAAACACACTACAAATATACTACAAATATACGACAGATTTACGACAAATATACGACAAACATACGACAAATATACTACTAATATACGACAACCATACGACAAACACACTACAAATATACTACAAATATACGACAGATTTACGACAAATATACGACAAACATACGACAAATATACGACAGACACGACAAATTTACGACAAATATACAACAGGAAACAAATTTGATACAATTGACAACATTGAGTTACTTAAATTTGATTTAGTTTCAATAATATTCCGCAAACCATTACTTTAGTTATCAGTAGATTCACAAATTATTTTTAGTTTGGTATTTTGCGACATGACAGCAAAATACTATAAAAGTTAGATGTAATGATATGAACATCTTTTTCATAGAAATCTAAACTCGTTATTTCTGTTTCCGTCACAATAAATCCGCTTACAAATGTTTCGTTTCGATATTTATCTTTTTAAATATTATAAGTTTTATACGAGTTCAGAGGAAAATATAACTTTTCATCGTATCAATAAAAGCGTTTACATCCATAACAGAAATGTCATAACAAACACGTGAAGTGGCAATTTGACGGGATTTGAGGAGCTTTGCTCGTGTATACCGGTACTAACTACTCTTAGAGTATAGAAAGTGTTCGTTGCTATCTGAACTAAGAAAACATGATATAAAGCTCTTTAAAAGATTATTGAATACATCCTGCATTATAATAGTCATATGACGAACCCCTAATTGTTACATTATAATCTACAAACTGAACGTTTTGTAATCTTCATTGTGATCGTAATACTTTGTAACAATTGTAATAAATAGAATTACTATAAATAAATAGTGCGAGTAACGTCGAGTGACGTTAAGTGCTTTACAAAAAGCGTATTTTGTTTGCAGTCGTCGGTACGACTCGACCTCCGATATCCCCCGGTTGATAAATAGCAGATGTGTCAGGGAGATGTCAACTTTAATAATATTGAGATAACGTTTAAATTTGCGTATATTGGAATGTAATTAGCGAGTTTAAAGAGCAGAAGGGTGGTAATTCGGTATTATCGAGGGTTGTATGTATGAGGATTAAGAGATCGATGTCACGTCACCGACGACCTGGGAACGATAACGGCTACTGTCCTACACCGAGCCAGGACTCGAGTGCTACTCGATACCCACCTTCATGTTAACTCTCTAACTTAATGTCACTTCAAAATGTCTTTTTGGTGCAGGACGAGGGTATGGAAAGTTATAATTTATCAGGTTGACTTTACCCCTTCGGTAACTAATATTATATGTATTGTTTATTCCTAGATGGCGTTGAGCTAAAAAGCGAGGACGTCCACTCAGACTCCGAGCACGAGGTCGAACATGAACACGAGCACGAACATGAGCACGAGCACGAGCATGAGGTGAGCGTCGACCCAGGACGAGCTGATCACGAGCCACTAGAACCACTCGATGCTGGAAGACCGCGGAAGGTAAATTGCTACATTTGTCTACATTGAATTGTTTTTACTAAATTTTTACTTCTCTTTGTTTATTTTTATTGAATAAGATTTTATTGTCTTAATATTTCAAAATAACATTGTTGTACATTAGTAATTAAAGTTGTGTTATACCAATGGAGCTGTAATGACAGAGCGTCTGTGTGTGAAAGCAGGTGCGCCGCAGCCGCACAACCTTCACCACCTACCAGCTGCACGAGCTGGAGCGGGCCTTCGACAAGACACAGTATCCAGACGTCTTCACGAGGGAGGAGCTCGCCTTAAGATTGGACCTCAGCGAGGCTAGAGTGCAGGTCAGTGATTCTATTACTGTAATCATTACATTCGAGTTATCATTGTAATTCCGTGTGTAGTAACGCATTGATTTATTAAAGATATACAGCTGTAAAATTATCCATAAAATGTATCGGATCTCAAATCTGTACACTTCATGCTCTCTTTTTAATTCTTTGTTGATTCGAAAGACAAGATTTCTAAAATATTAGACAGGAACAACTTTCTTTGATTGTATCTATGTTAATAACATGACAAGCTTTAAGGAGACAAATAGTTTGAACATGATTACAAAATACATAAAACAGAGTAATATAATTTGAAATATTTTAACAGACTTAATTAAATCATTCCAAATATCAGTTTAATATTAAGCGATATTTAATTAATTGTTTAACCAAAATAGATTTCATACTATTAACGCTCGTTAAATTCCGCGGTCGCGTCACAGTGACGTGTCACATCTTATTTGTTATATTACTGTTTATTACATTTTAATTTAATGAACATTAAATTTAATCGAATTAACACACGATACTGTGATAATAGGAGTGTTCTATCGGAGGTGCACATCGACGTTAGCCAAGTGTTATTAACATTAGCGACATTGTTCGCATACAATCGCGCAGATTGCGTCGCTTAGAGCAAAACCACATTTCAATCAAATGTTTGTCATTATGGCGTCACCTCATCATGAGTTTTTGATGTTGATTTAGTGAAATGCGTTTGTAGTATTAGATTACCCACTTATACCGCAAAAATATATTATTTATTATAGGTATGGTGTAAAAGTCGTTTAAAACTATCTTTAGAAAAGGTAAGAAACAATGAAATAATAGGAATCCATTATCACATTGAGATTACACCAATTAGAACACAATTAGCAGTGAAACATCGCGAGGGTGTAATGAGACGTGAATTAGCGTCCATTGTGAGTCCATTGTGAGTCCATTGTGAGTCCATTGTGAGTCCCGGTCGCGCCACTCCGTCTTGGTCGCTGTAATGCAATAACTTGACACTCTTATTACTATACTACGCTTAGAGTGTAAGCTTTCTTGTTTGGTAAATGTATGTTGTATGTCAAAATGATAATTCTAAATTGGTTTACGATGGCGACTGGTTGTTTAGCGTCTATGTTTTTATCGGTTATTAAATTTTCAAAGCTCGGGCGAACAATCGAGCAATAGATCTAAGGCCTTAAGAGCTGGGGCGGCGGTCGACATCGCGGGCGACTAACAATGGTTTAATTAAGCACGGTTTGAACGCGAGAGCTCTCAAACTGCAGTTAAAGTGAGCGCCGCTGCAATTTGGTAATTACCAACTCCGTGGGGGGGAGGGGGTATAGTGTGGGAGGGAGGGGGTGAGAGGGGTAGGGAGGGGAGGTAATCTCGCGGCCTCGAGAGGCAGCCGGCAATGCACAGACAATAAAACACTTTAATATTTCGCAGGGCTGTATGCTGCTAATGAGGAATTCATTTCGGTCATTAGATGCTCTTGCGACGGTATTTCTTTAATTGCAGCTTAGTTGCAGTTGTAAGATTGGCCCTTGTGGAGCTGAAAAGTTTAAGACGAACTTACATAATGACTGCATTTAAATATAGGATTACGGATTAACATTTTATATTGCAAAACAATAAATGTGTATGATATGTCTTAATACAATAAAATGATCAGTATCAGCCCTAGTGGCGAGGGCGAGGTTCTTGAATCACACTCAACATTGCGTAAATTGCTTTTAATCTGTAGATGGCGTTACAGACGTCGTCACCGATAAACCAATGGCATAGAGTCGATATCGGTTTGATATTCGAATTTAGAATGCAATTGAGCAAAGACTCGGTGTGTAACTGAGCTTCTGAGCGACACTCAAACTATGAACAATGAGCGATAGAGCTATGAGTGGTGGAGTGCAGTCGAGTGCGCGTTCAATCGCCATGTTTTAACATTTGAGCTCCATTTAATTGAACTTCGTAATGGATCTTTAAAATAATTGCTCATTTATTAAATAACAATAATTCTGTCAGTTTGCTGGTGCTGGTACTTGCTATTGCTATTGCTATTTGGTGGAGATAAACACACAGACATACAGATATACAGTCTATCAAAATCATTTAGTATATTTAAACGCTGGTGTAATCGTCAGTAACATTTGGGGTCGAAACGAACGAAATTCATTCGTTTGAAAATTATGAAATTACATTTTTTTGCCTTTCGCCGGCTACAATGTCTTTTTATTAGCGCAATGCGGCTCGACTAGCTCAATTTGTTTCTATTCTCCATCCACTGTTATGCAAATTTGATTTTAAACTGGATTATTTAAGGTCGAAATTGCATTGTGATGGAGTGCGCGATAAAACCACGTATGCGTAATTGCTTTTCATTACGGTCCCATTGTAGTGGAGAGCGAGCGACAAATTGGCGACAATTACGCGATAAAAAAATTAAAAGTGGACCCGAGACGAACATTCAAAAGCTAATTCATTTTAGATACATTTTTACATTAATTTAAATATATGTTTTTTTATTAAATTAATTCATTCATTTATTCATCAGATGTTAAAATAATATCTGATGTCATATATTCGTACATTCGATACGTACATAGATACCGCTAATACATGTTAGATACTTATTTAGTTTAAAATTTTAATATAGTTTAATTTAATTTTATAATGTATTACGTAATAATAAATAAAATAACTTGAATATGAAATTAATGTCATATATAGTTGTATGAGTATCATAATATATATATGTATATAACATAGTCAGTTTGTCAACAGGTGTGGTTCCAAAACAGACGCGCGAAGTGGCGCAAGCGAGAGAAGGCACTCGGCAGAGAACACGCGCCCTTCCTGCATCACGAACACGGTACACACACACACACACACACACACACACACACACACACACAATTAATAATATTACATTACATATAAAACCTCTTTTCTGGACTTAAAAATGAGGTCTGATAAGAGCAGCTTTTTTGATACATTTATATTTTAAATAATAGGTATGCTTAGAGATTGTGATATAAACTGTCGTTGTCAACAATCTGGTAGGGTGTAATTATAATCGTATTATTCCCTAAATTATTTTTCCAATCTATCCCTGATTTACGAGAAGGGTGTCAGGTGTCACATGACACCCGAAATCATTTACGTGACACACGACAGCGGTCGTTAAATTAAACGAAATAAATCGTTATAGGAATAAAGTTTAATTACTTTGAGTAAGCTATTGATTTCTTTCATCTTCTGTCTCTTTCATGCATTGAGAAAAAATACGTCACAGATAACACTAAATATTTCTTATATGTTCCTAAAAAATATTATTTAAATCTGATTAGTTATACCCGATCTATACGATAATAAATTTTAATATCAAGTTAAATACTCACTCCAATGATATTTAAACAACAGAATGATCATTAAAATATAATTTGTTAGCATTCAACATGTATGTATAGAAGGCTATCATTATTTAAACTACAGAATTCCATAAATCACAGTAATTATACGACTCGTTGGAGCGATAACGACTAGGAAGGAACTTATAGCGATAGTTAGTAACTATTACTAGTGTACTGATCGCTATCTGCTATTCCTGGTGTCGAAGCTTAGGAATTGATAACAAACAATTCAGGTATATACAGTCTTTTTATCCCGGATTTTACCAAATTTGATACATTTTCATTCCTACTTCCTGTTTCAGTTACTTTCTTTTAATGATGGTTATTCCATTACTAGCTATAGTTTCTCTTTTTTCTAGTATTTCTTAATGATATATTTTATTATGACTTGTTAGTTGAGTTTAGCGAGCGAAGCGAGCGGAGCGCTCTACTGAAGACTTTTTCTTATTCTTTGAGACGAATGGGCCCGAAAACTACTTGAAGGAAAATTATGAAATTTTGCCATAAAAAAAAATTAAAAAACGTCGTGTCGTTGAGGAATAATCGTCAAAAACCAACACGCACACGATGAGTCATTACACTTGGATCTCTTCGCTCAATATGCAAACGGCACCCGAGATTTCGCGAGCGCAGCGTGTCGAAATTATTTATTACTCAGTAAAATCAAATAGTAATATTATTTTAAACATAAAGTGATGACAAGCCAGCTGCAGGTCGACAACGATACATTGTATTGGATGGAGCTGGTAAATGTATACAACGATGGACGGTTGCTCACCTGCCTGTGTGTTTGTTTGTCACTTATGGATATAGATAAGGAAGTTCAAGCTATTCATTTTAATAATATAGCTGATAACAGTTTATAAACTAAACATGTTCAACGAAATATTTAGTAGGCATTCTATTGATTCAAAGTGTATTTATTTAAGCATATATACAGAAGGAAATTGAAGAGAGTGTTAATATTGTGTATCTCCTGGTCAGGTGTGGGCGAGTGGGGCGGCGGCATGGGCGTGGGCGTGGGCGGCGTGGGCGCGGGCGAGTGGTGGCTAGGCCTGGGCGCGCCATTGTGGCACGAAGCACAGCCCGCCGCCGCTTTCCGAGCACTGTTACACAGGTAAGATACCCATGTCATAAGTATACTCATATTTGTTTATTAAGAGAGCCTAGAAAAATGTTCGTCTTTGCTCGAGGATAGAAACAAAGTGAATGTCTCTGTCTCTCGGTTGTATATAATTTGTAAAATATATGTAATAAATCGCAGGTACGTACTGGCTCTTCCGCCGCCGGCGCCGCTATCGCCAGCCGCCCGCTCGCCTCCCCCCTCCCCAGCACGGTCCCCGCGCCCCGCGCCGCACCCCCCCGCGGCCCTCTCCGAGCCGCTACGACTGCTACATGACCGCTACAGCCGCGTGCACACGTAGCCCTACTACATGTAAGTTATGCGGTCCTGGTACTTCGGAAAGTGATAACTATGACAAATCTGAGAAACTGTGTCTGAACGTGTTGTAAATAAATAGCTACTTACCTAACTAACTAAGCTTACTTAAAGTATGTATAACAAAACAGAGTTAATGTAATCTTTTCTGAAGATCTGAGAATAAAACTTCCGATTTTTTTTATTTATATAATGTCATGTATAGTTCGCGTGCCTTACCGTATAATGTTGTAAAATCAATCTTTCTTTATGATCTTTACTTACATAAACTAATCCGAATCGAAATGTATATAAAATGTCGAAAAACAAACACGTGTAAAATATCGTATCTGTAAAAACTTGTATGTTTTAATGTAAATAGTGTAAAATATAGCAACGACTTAAAAAACGTAATTAACAATGTTATTGATACTTTCCTTCCATTCATATTTGTTACTTACGTTTTTCAAGATGGAGACGTTAGAATTAATATGTAGTTATTATAAAATATGTAAACATGTAGAAGTTATTTATTGAGATGTAGTGAGTTTGCAATATTGTAGTCTGCTAATAAAATAGATGAGATTTATTTATATTGTTTTATTGTTATATATCCATGGTCAATTCTATAAACATGGCGGCAATCACCACCAGAAAATGGTACAAAAACGTCTAAAATATTAGTTACCAATCGATACGATACTTAGCACTGCTGACCATTATAAACAGTGTGCTACTGTTTAACCCTCCTTCACCCCCCTTCACTCCCTAACCCCCCTTCCACCCCTCTCACCGATCAGCAAAAGATTAAATTTGCGTCTCGCAACAAAGACTAAGTGTTTGAAGAAAGATTAATTTGGGAAAAATTGGACGGGGCTAAGCCCACTTACTCAATGTACACCCGACCACAAAATTTAACGAAGGATATACGCCCTAATTCACATATGAATAAGAGCTTAAATAGTTTAAAGGATTAAGGACGGGGGGTGCACTGTACGTATTCTGAAAGTGCTCCCATACAAAGAATAAAACCCGCTGGTAACTATCGAATTTTAAAACTCAATTTTCCAATATAGATTACTTTTAATACATATTTATCTTTATCTTTTAGATATTTGTTACCAACAAAAATAAATGATTAGGATGAAAATAAATATAATACATACCTATAATAATAATAACGACAAAATAAAATGAATTTTTAACATTTTTAATGTGTAGCTTTGTAACTTTTAAGTGATGTGTTTGTTTAAAACAAGATGAGGGAGACGGAGCTAAAAAGAAATAATTGCTAAATATAAAGTTAATTCGATAACAATGACAGCTGATTTTAATATATATAACCTATAAAATAATCATGGAATTGATGACTTATAGTTATTAGCCCTCGGTCTGATATTCTTCATTGAATTGTCTCAGCATACACACTACCATACGTTTCAAGCCCACTATTAAATTAAATCAATATATATTAATTGTCAATGTCAAATATATAATTTGACGCAAAATAGCTCGTCGTCCGACAACACAGATTAAAATTAAAAAATAATATAATGAGTAGAGAGGTGTTCTTTACAAACAATAGGAATAATAAATAAATTATGTTTGAATGGTTATTAATTTGGTCACTACTAGTGTCAATAAATCAGGTAAAGCCAGATGAAAAAATGAGTTCTGTTTTCATGTTAAAATTCCAATAACAAATAAATTCCAGTACCATATTCGTGTATCCAATAAAATGTCATACACAGGTATACAGATAAAATACTAGGGGCGCCAACAAACCCTCAATTTCGACTCGCTGCGCTCGCGAAATCTTAGGTGCCGTTTGCATATTGAGCGAAGCGAGCCCAGTGTATTGACTCATCGTTTCCCATTGACTTCAATGGAATAACAGTTTTTTGACAAAATATAAAAAAAAAAAAAATTATTTTTGTGAACATTTTTCAATTTTTTTTAAAACCATCTCCTAATGTGTGTCTTTTTGATTGCAAAGTTTCATAATTATCCGTCAAGTAGTTTTCGAGCCAATTCGTGACAAAGAATATAAAAAGTCTCCAGTGAAACGCTCCGCTCACTTCGTTCGCTTCGCTCAATTAGTCACTTTATACGCGTTCGTATTACAAAGCGAATATTCCAAGATGGTTTCTGTACAACACTTACTGTAACAATTCACCTAAGAGTTGTAAATGTAATATATTATCTTATTACAGATCTAGTGCTTAGTAGCATAGTTTATTCTTCATTACTTGTAACCAATTTCACTTGTAATTTCACATTCCACTTATAACAGGTTCAATGTTGACACAAAACAATACTTTAACTATTGAAAAAGTAAAAAGAGAATTCATGGAGTTTCTTCTACGTTTTGTAAGAGTAATATACATCGAAATTGTGACCTTGTCTCTTAGTGCGACCTTGTTGATCTGGTGTTTGTCGATATTAAATAAATAACAATTTAGATTAACCTAATACCTCTTTTAAATGAATGGCTTCTTAATTACATATTTATCTGCAACGTTAATGAACCTTGAACCGACCAATCTCCTCCAGACTCCTCCCCTGGGCTAGTAGTGGGAGGACGTAATTGATTAACGAAGTTCTGTAGTTAATCCAACTTGTTAGTAAAGATATACTTTTATAGTCATGTTGATATTTTAACGATATTAATTTACCTTTATATAATACATGGGGTGAAATAAAACACTTGGATATCATTTAATTAGTTGTTATATGTTTAATAAACTAATTGAACTCCTACCAGAAGCTTAAGAAGGGGAAAAGACAGTGCTGCCTTTGTAGCGAACGTCATCCGCACGACTCATTGCATAGAAAAAATGTAATTACCGCACTAAGTAGATATTTGTAGGGCTTCAACACACACGGACAATTTGGTTTGCGACACAATGAAAGTTTGCGTTTCTAATCTAAATCTAAGCCTAAATTAGATCTATAACTAGTTAACTTTGACAAACTCTAGAGTAAAAATTCTAGAGAGTAAATTAAGGGATAGATTTTGTTTATTTAATGTTATTTTAGAAGAGAAAAACATAAAATAATTATAAATAATTTCACGCAAATTTAACTCTAAGGAGACAGTTCGTATTTTTAAATGAAATAATTTTAATAATGTAAAAACAAGTGTATAAGCGTCCTAACAATCTGTTTAACTGTGGTAAATGTATGCGGGTCTGTTCGGGTGGGGGGGAGGGTTGGGAGGGGGGGGGCATGAACTGAGTCTGACACGATCATTGTTGTAGAGCTTAATTACAGCTCCGCGACCCGCTAACGAACATCATCCACCAATTACATTAGCGTGCTTTTGATTTAATATTTTAATAATTATTATTATATTTTTATGGATTTTGGACATGATGTTAATGAAGTAGAGAAAAAGTGATTTGTTATTGAAAACGAATATAATAATAATAAGAAAAATTAATAAAACACACAACATAGTCATCTAATACGGATAATCACGCCCTCATAAAACTAATTTGTTTCCCGAGCCCGCCAGCAAACACACAGAGTTTTTCTACCCTTTTAATAAACTTCATCTCAGTCCCTTTAGCCTTAATATAATCGGAAAATAGACCTTATTTGCACTGGGATAAAGGTTACACGTGCGATGTACAATAAACTCACAAATCGCTCTGAATAAACTAATAAATGTTGAAGCCGGTCGCCGGTCGCCCGCAGATGAAATTATCTTGCGACAGCCGCTTATGAGTGGAATCAATACGCGATCATCGCAATAAAAGCTGTAGATGTTTGTCGATGTCCCCCCCGAGCTCCGCCCGCGTCCCCGGAGCTCCCGGGCGCTCCGCCCCCCGGCGCCGACAATTTGCCCGATATTAAGTTTATCCAGCGATTTGTTCCCTTCTTTACACCGGGTAAAAGAGCGACGTACACTGAAATTAAATTTATTTTAATGTTCAAATTATTTTCTTGTTTCAAATAACGATATCATATATTTCATATATTTTAAAGAGATTTTTGTCTTGCGATCTATTTATGAGAATCAATCTATAGCAAATCTATTATCGTTAGGATGATAGATCATCATGTATGAGGTAGCGTGTGAGAGGCCCAGTGTGAGTCACTGACGCTGATCACTTTACACCTTGAGTATTCTGCGGCTTCACTAAAAAAACACAAAACAAAATATACCTAATATAATATGCCTACAATTAGCAACTATTCAGCTACATTTACAATGTTAGATACTTTTTAATGATATGTTAAATCTGTTTCACACTCGACCACTTACTTACAAAACCCCTTAAGAGAGATCAAAACAAACAATCTTTTGTCAAAGATACGATATTCAGTGAGTGCGTGAGAGCAGGCCTTAATGAATTAATTCAATTATGATTAAACATGATTCCATTATAAAATCTCTTTATATTTGGTGGGAAATATTAATTATAAAACAATCTTTATTATTATATATATTAAAAACATGTGAAACCACACATGACAGACGCCGCCCTTTATCTTCACCTGTATTTAATTTGCTTTGTGATATGATTGCGTTAAAATTACAACAAACAAACACACACTTAATGACCTGCACGTGTTTATTAATAATGGTTTTAAACATTGTAAGAATAAATACCGCCCTGTTAGATATTTCATTGCAATATTATATTTTACTAATAGTTTAGTCTTTATAGGGATGGTTAGGATTATATGAACATTTTTAATTTGTTTTATTCATTAACAAATTATTAGTATTACCTAAATATAAGATAATGTACCTTAATAATATATATATATATATATATATATATATATACTTGTTCGTATGTCAGTATACCACTAATAATATGAAGCGATGTTCCTCTCACAGGTGTCATTATTTGATAAGAGAGCAGCTGTTAATTCCCGCGCTCAATCATCACTATCAATTATACTAGCTTGTGTTCCTTACTTTCATTATATACAAATAATTATATTTAATTTTAAATATTAACTTATTCATTAATTAATTTTAGATAACATAAACAGTGAAATTAGAATTATTTTTAGGAGTTTATAGTGGCTGTAAATAATAAAGGATATATATACATATATTTTTTAAAGATATCCAAAGAAAATAAACGTTTTTCTATAATATATGTAAATAAAACACGCAAACAAAAAAAAATGTTATAAATATAAATTTATTGAATTAGATAGCTGGACAAAATGGAGTAGAAATTATGAAGTGTTATCAGAGAGCCTTATTGTTTTGATAAGACATAATGAGTGTCCTTATCTATTATCTATATAATGATATCTATTATGGATTTTTAGTAATTTAATATTTCGGCAAAGTAATCCTATGATATAAAATTATTTTAGAATATAAATCGTTTTGCAACCGTTTTTCTTTTCAATAAAATCTGAGCAATCAATAGTGCAAAGCCGATGTAACGAGGCCAGCTAATTGACGACTTGATACAGGATGTTACTTTTTTTTGCTCTTATAATACATTGCAATATTTTAGTAAGTATTGAATTAATTTCATATTTATTGCTATGCGTATATAAAACATATGTATGTATTTTGGGAGATCAGTTCAACAATATTAAAGAAACACTCTGTATGTAGTTATAAAATCCGTAGTAATTGGAGCAAATCTCAATTAAACACTGCCTAACATTTACAGGGTTTACGAGCGCGGCCTCACAATGACTGTTTTACTCCTGATAGTAAGTTACCTTATGACTGTTTCCGGATATGGGGAAGGAGGTAATATATAATAAATTATTAATAATAAATTATAAGAACAAACATTCAAATATATAGCTTATATATATATATATATATCTCAACGCAATTGTATCCCTGTATCAATATGGTGCATGGCTGCCATTGATCATTCTAGAATTAATATAGATAATATTGTTATTAAAACGTGTTTAGAAGGTCGTCGCGGGGGTCCTCTCGCGGGTACCCTGAGCTCCGTGGGCGCGGGCGGGGAGCATTCTCCTCCGGTCTACAGACCGGGATCACAGGCGTTTGTCTTATTATATATATCATTTTTAGTGTTATTTAAGACACCAAAAAATAGCTTTTGAGTTTTTTTATAGATACGTGGTGTCCCAATTCGTTAAACCGAAACCACCCCACCAATACTGGGAGGAGGAAACCTCACAGTCGCTGGTACCAGAGAACAGGAACTGTCTCTTGTGTGAGTCCCAAGACTCGGGAGCGTGTAGGGCGATGCCGTCCTGCGTGTACTGTGAGGCGACTGTGACCGCCCTCTGCGAGAGGAGCACGCCCTGCCTCAGATGTACCGGTAATACTGCGGATAAGATATTGGTACTGATGAAAGTAAAGTTACAAATCTATAGCATACTATAAATGTCTTTTCCTTTTTAAAGTCTATATTGCCGAAATTTTGAATAGAATTCAAAAATACTAAAAACCGGATACTTTTTGCTGTTCTTTTTTACATTTATGTTTTTGAATTCAGTAATTCTTCATTAAAGTCGCTAAATATTTTGCTTTCTTATTGTTTTAGGATATCTCCAATTTTAGGGCCTGTTTAAATTGTATTAATTGATTTTTATTCTTTTTCCTGGGTTGCAGTGATAAAGAACCCCTTCTTTAAGTGTGTCCCGGGGGAGAAATACATGGATGAGTGTGACTCCTGCCGCTGTACTGATGGTCACTCTGGTTGGTGCTCCAACCAGTTCTGCGAGTTCCGCTCTCTCCACATCTACGCTCTGAAGCTGTCTGATGGAGAGTTCTACTGATCTTCTTCTTCTCTTTAAAATCAACACATAGTTTAATTCATTCCTAACCAGAATTTTAAAGTTCCTCTGACATATGATTATAATATATTATATAAATAAATATGGAGTCAATGCATCTTTATTAAAATAACATTTTCAGTAGATATATATATATATATATATATATATATATATATATATATATATAATATAAATTAAATATATGTATGTAAGTATGTATGTATGTATGTTTATTAAAGCAATAAACTAATTTAAGCCACATTTGACGCATGGAGTACTCTTTATACATTTTCTATTTCAAATAGTTTATTAATATGGATGTGAATAAAGGAAGTATAACCGACCGGATATACACAAAATGTAATAATAATGCAAGCAATTATAGCACTTATACCAATACAGTAAAGAACATATTCTAATGATGCTATTTGCTAACATTACATGTAAATGACAATGCCACTGGATTTACACTAATTGATACAAATATTTACACAATCCGAGTCAACTGAGCGTTCATCCTTGTATCCTGGTTTTGTGTAGCCTTATTGCTATAGGCATAAGGTTCTAAATACTAAATCTAATCTCAACGCAGTGGGTGGCGATAGTTCTAAGTATTACAGTAATCATCTCAACTTAATCTCAGATCTATTACAATATGGCGGCAGAATAGTTTAGAAATTTCCTTTTAAATTTTATTTGAAATACCTTGTATTTAATATTATTAATTTAAGCAAGGGATTAAGGGTAAGGTTGATTTTAATTGATGTATAGATATAGTAAATAAATAATATTAATATATATATATATATTAATAATAGGGACTAATAGTGTTATGGCTCATATATATAAGCAATTTACCACTCACTGCTTTATCACGAAATATGCGAAACTATTTGTCCGATTAACTTATAATTTTACATAGTTACTTCTTTTGTAACGTAGACGTCCACTAAGAACGGATTTTACGGAATTCCTATCCCAACGGATTTTAACTTTTTGCATTTCGACAAGTTTTAAATGTGTAGGAGCTATACCTACACTTAACGCGGGGGTAAGAGTTACTATAGCAACAGTTACGATGACAACGGATAATATGACAAAGATTACCATAGCAACCTACGTTCACATCTAAATTAATAGTGTGCCAGAGAAGCGGGAGGAAATAAGCTAGTATAAATATTGTAATGAAATTGAACCCACTACCATTGAAACGTAATGACAACTGAAATATAAATATAACGTATCAATTACATGAAAGCAAACAAAACATTATTATAACAATCGAAAATCAACCTTATCACCTTACAATAGAACTGATATCAGCATAACGATACATAATTGATATTTTTTTGCAAAACAAATCTTAAAATACCTGTTAGAAAATAGCACTCTATGTCCTTGGAATAAGATTTAAAATGCCTTTTAAATGATATGTGGTTTGTAACAATGTAATGGTTGTGAATGAGACCGGATATAGACTTCATTTGTGTCACATCGTGTGGAGAAACCGCTGAGAACTTGTAGCGGAGAAGAGAAGCGATAAATGAGAATTGAGTTTTCGATCGCCAACTTAACATATATATATATATATATATATATAGTAAGTCAGTAAGTAAGTAAGTAAGTATAGTCCAAGGATATAATTTGGGTAATAATATTTATAAATAAATGATGTTGGTTTCAAAGCTGGAATACTAACGTGCGCGTACGCAGCGACTCCCCGCAGCGTCTTTGTGCTATACTTATTATAGGGAAGAGAAGATAGTTTTATTGCAACAAATATTATCGATAAAATTCATTACCTTATATTTCTGTCATATGTCATATTAAAGATAGTCTAATTCAAAAAATTTTTGGCTTTGGCTTTCATCTAATAAACGATTATTTATTATACAAATTTTTATCGATGAATTCATTATCTTATATTTCTATCGTATGTCATATTAAAGATAGTCTAATTCAATTATATTTTTGACTTTGCTTTCATTCAAGTATGTATTAATTCGGAATTATAGTTTTATAATTCTGTAAGCACTCATTGCTTACGGCAAATAAGTATATTATGGTGAAATTACTTCATAAAAAGTATCGATGTTTTGAAGAGCTGAGCGCATCCCTAGTGCCGTAATAAGCACTATTACATTATAATAACCGCAAAGCATCAACAAGCCGCTCCCTTTGTCCTTCATACAATATTTATGGTCTAATTTAGTCTTGAGGGTTAAATCAGCTCTAGTTACATTCGACAAAGGAGTTATTTTATATTTTTTATATATAAAATGTGTTTTTGAAGTCCATTCTTCCCTAAGGACTTATTGTTAAACATAGTTTAATTGATATGTAACATTTATAAGTATTTCACTTGATAACAATGGTCGTCGACCCGCAAAATTTATAAGAAATCATCGAAAAAAACACACAAAATGAATGTAATTGTCACAAAACGAGCATCAAATACAAGTAATAGTGACAAACATCTACAATATCGAATGGTATATTAAGTAACGCTTCAACGATTTTTAATACGGGATCATTATTGTAATTGAAAAAAAAATGGCCCAAAAACCGCATTCTCACAGCACAAAGATACACCCGCTGTGGTACAAACTGACAATAAGAGATTAAAGATATTGAAGATATTTTTAATGTATATATTAACAACGTACTGACTGTCTGTTCACTTTATATTGGCTCTATGTTGTATTGATGACACATTACATTATAATATGATGTATTTCAGTCAAACGCCAAGACAATTAGTACAAGTGTGCGTGTGTGTGTGTACATATACATATATACTTAACACACTCACACACACACACAAACAGATACGTATATACTTAAATATATATGTATGTGTGTGTGTGTTTTACCTTTAAAACGGAATCATGATGATTGGATCTTTATGAATAAGAAATAATACAACAATACATGCCAAAAAATAAACACCTACTGGCGTTCATTATTACAATCAATTATGTATTATTAGATGTTGTCTTGTTCACCCCCCATCCCCTCTCCCGCCCATCATGATATCATCATATACAAATATTTTTGTTTTTTATTATAGGCTAGTCTTTTTTGCTTTTCCGCAAGAAAAAAGTCCCAGTAAATCATACCAAATGTCATCAAAATCTGTCCCAAAATCACCAAAATCTAAATCAAATCAGCTAAAAACCCAACAGACCGATAACAGATATTTTAACCATAGTTTGTAATATATATTAACAGACAGTTATTAAAATATATTGAATGTATTTGGCTTACTATTTTATAATACTTATGTGTAGAGTTACATTGAGTTACTGATTCATACGGACGGTTACTGAAACATTGAATTCAATAAGACAGAGTCAGAGGCGGGGTACCATTTGATACTTATTGAGCTGAGCGTAAGCGAAGCTCTTAACCGTTTGGGGATCAATTTTATGTCACCACACCACATAAAAACTACTCAGTGGATCTTCATCAAAATTTGCATGGCTGTAGCTCTTGTTGACGGGCTTGAACAGAAAAAAACTGATTAATAAAATCTTGATTTGATCAAAAGTTATGGTCGAAAAAATGAATCCCCATAGACTTAAGCTTCCTCAAAATGAGCTGAGTCGTTTCATCACATGAAAACTACTGTAGCGATTTTAGTCAAATTTGGCATGAATGTTGAACTAATAAATAAGCGTCTACAGAAAAAAAACAGAATGAAAATAGCTTGATTATATCAAAAGTTATAAAGAAAAAACCAAGAGAAGTAGTCTAACTTTCATGGCGACAAACTTTTTAAATTAATTGTTCATTATTGTTATTAAATATTTATTTCCTTTTATTCTTTTCTAATGGATTTTCCTGCGATCAGCTCAATTCCCGCCACGCAGGATGTGCGGATCCTAGTAAATATATAATTAATAAACTAATTTCTAAACAATATCGACCATAATATCCATTTCTGAAAAATAAAAGATATATACTAAATGAAAAATAAAATTAACATTAATTGTTAGGCCTATCAGTTAAATCATTTTAAAAACACTGATACCTTAAAAAATGATACGTAAGCTATAAATGATTTTTAAAAATATAAATTTAAAGTTTTTAGAAACAAAAACGTGCAGTGTGTTTCAAAGATCGTTTAAAACTGAAACAGAAGCGACGAGCGGTGACGTCACAGACCAGCTACACCAGTCATTAACAGATGTTAAACTGTGGTTAAAACAAACAGATGGTTATGATAATTTCAATGCAGTTAGTGTATTTTAATTGTGCGAGTTAATCTTGTTATTATTAATTCTTTTTATATCAAAAGTGAAAATCTAGAAAAAAAAATGGTTTAATTTTAAAATTGTTCGAAATAAAAAAATATAGAACCTAGATAATTTTTTTAAATTGTTATGGAAATGCTGTTATAATGTAACAAAAACCTGTATAAAAGTTAATAGGTGTTAGGAAGAAAATAATTTTCAAGAGAATAATAATACTTTATTACCACAGAGCGTAAAACTTTTTTAAATTTGGAAAAATGTTGACTAAACACTACATGATGATGAAATTGTCCGGTGACGTATTTTTTTATATACACACACATCCATACATATAATTAAAATATTTTTTTCACGATCGCTTATAACTCACTAACGAAACATAATTCAAAAATAACAAGCCGTTAAAATTCTTTAAACTATCAAATAATATTAAAAATTACCTCTATTCAATCTATTTTACATTGACTATAATATATAATAATATATAATTGTATATATAATGTTACTATCAGTTTAAATTTCTGACCGTCTGTTAATTGTTAGTCAGTGCAACCGGGCCTAGCGCATATAAATACCTCGCGCTATGTAAGGCGTTCCTCGTCTTAGTGTAATTATAACACGACTAGTTAGTGAAATGTATCATAGATACTTTTAATATTTATTATAAATAAAAAACAACGACAAATAAATATAAATAATTAAATAAAATGTGATTTGCTAATGTTAAAAAGAAATATATATATATATATAAGTATGACAGGTTTATGAAAAGTATATATATATATTGAAAGTTAGTTTAATGACCTTCATATTAATTATATTTTAATAAATTCAAACATAGACAGTGATAGTCATTAACTCCCTGTTTTGAACGTGTTTTCATTTTCCTACACCAAATAAAGCTTCCCTGCACATTCTGCAACATTCTATTAATATATTCTCAATGATTTACAAATATATTCTTTATTTAAAGACATCAAAGCTCAAAATGCAGTGCACGTATTATCCAAATTCGTGTTTTACCTGCCCTGTTATTATAAGTTGTATCTCATAGGTCGTTGGGAGCTTTCCAGCAACGTTAAGAATGTGACACAGTGTCGGTTTTGGTTACAGTTTACGGCATGGGTTTGTTTGTGTGTCGATCCGTGTCTCACTCGTAGTCGAGCCTAAAGTTGAGAGCTAAATTGTGAATACAGGCCCCCGCTGCGCCCACAATATTTAAATTGCACTTTAAACTTTTAGCGGTTGAAATGAAATTTGTTCCGTGCTGTGTAAATCCAGAAATAACTAAGCGCTTTCTCTCAAAGTAAACTAACTCTTATCTTTATAACATAAAGCACATATTGGAATAACCTAAATTAATAACATAAGACTTCCTACCAATTGCATTGGTACGGATTTTGCCTGAAATGGTGTCGTGATGCACTCGCTCCATCTCTCTCGCACTCGTGTGTGTGTAGGTGTAGGTGTATGTCTGTCTCTGTCCAGCTGAACGATAGTGGCACGTGTTGACGTGCGTAGTGGCGGGCGTGTTTACATCGCGCGATCACCACCTCGCATTGCCTTAAATGGCGCAATGTACGACTGTATTTAAAAAAATGACAATTTCTTTACAATTTATATGTAAATAAAACTAAATAACCAGGTTGAAATATATAAATGAATCGGATGAATAGATTTGTGACTACAAACACTAAATGTATAATTAAGTCATTAGTTATAGTCAAAAACACTAGCTAGTCATAGAAGTGAATATAAAACATAGTTACTAAGTAGCAGTAGTAGCTACAAACTACTCTACAACGTAAACTACTTAATATGAGAGTAACGCGTTGATAAAAACAAAATTTGTTTGTCTTTCTGTCTGTTAATAAAAATATATATTAAAAACTAATTGTTTTTCATTTGATATATCACTTTCTATTTACATATGTATTAATAGTGTATGTATGGGCAGTCGGATACCGGGTATTTTTAGTGCTCTAAATCGAGCGCGCTCAGTGTGTCAGTGAGTCTGCGCCCACGCTCGCTCCACACTATCACTATATTTGGTTAATAAGAAAATATTTAAATATAACAATTAATTTATATTAAACATTAAACAAATATGTCGTCTGCTATTGGTACAATTTGATGGTAGTATTTATTGACACTAAACCGTGGGAACGGGGGCTTGTGTGTATGTTTGTCACATAACAATATAATTTATTAAATAAATAAATACTTTTCACCCATAAAGTAATTTCAACAATTTCTCTATAATCCTCTTGCATAAAATATCTATGTTTTTAAACTTATCAGTAAATCTTAATATATATACGAAATAAATATTTAAACAATAATAAAAGTAAATTTAAATCAATTTGTCACAATTAACTTAATAAAATCAACCAAATGAAATCTTCCACGCGATTTGATGACAATCCCTTAATTGACAGCATTTGTGAATCAAAATGGGGTAAAGCTAATAAAATCTGTCAACTTAATAACGATAAAGGTCACGTGGCGGGTCCCAAAAGAGCAACAATTGGCAACGGTCGGCAACGACGGCAACAATCAGCAACAAAAGACAACAATGGACAATTAATAGAGCAAACGAGCCGAGAGAGATATTATCGTTGGGTACACTGCAGGACGTCTGCGGGATACACCCGGGGTACATGTTACGTATTTTATTATGTAAAAGTTCAATTATTTCGACAAAGTTCAGTTCAGATCAGGTGTTTCTTAACATCTTAATTGATACTATTTTTATCGAATCGCAACCAAATAATGCTAGATTTTTAATAACAAAATTCATATTTGAAAATATAATCCAATAGCCCTTAATCTTATTAAATACACGAAATTTCCGAATCTTACAAACTATAGAACATTTGTTATATTTTAATTATTATTTAATGGGTGTATATTTTAGTAGTCCTGCGGTGTAATCGTCAAATTAGCGGGTCGCAGGCGTCGGCCACGTGACCCCTCGGTACACGCACGCAGAGATGTGATCTTGTACCCTTAATAATGTTAAGGTATATTAAATAAAATAGTTTTTGTCAGTTCTCGCTAGCAACTTGGAGATTTTGCCTTAATTTCAAGAATTTATTATGATTATCGTTGAGTTTATCGTCTTTTGGAGTTAAGGTACATTTCATAGAAATTCTACAAATATATGCAGCGTCCCTCAAAATCCATCTTTGGATCTTAATTCATTGATAAGTATTGACTTATATGTAAGATAAATGATATCGTTCCCTTGTCCGATGAGATGAAAAGTTATTAATTAATTAGTTAATTTAATTTATGCATATATTTCCATTATAATCCACAGTTGAAATGAAATTAAGATACACACATACTTTATATAATTGAATATTAAAATTAACATTTATTTAACTATAGAATTATATTAATCTATGTATTATATTATTCTTCAAATCTCTGTAAACTCAAAACATACAAATAAAATAACTATATCACTAAAATAACATATATATAAAAAGTTATTTAATATCTGTGAGAAAAGAATACCACAATCAAAATGGCGGCCGCGTTTTCATATGATACAGATCAAACTAATAACCTAACTCAATACAACCGATGCAATGTCAAAACGTATTACATACAAACAGCTGCAATCAAATATTAACCCAATTTTAATAGTTATACAGTTTAAAATCAATTGAAGCTAGTGTTTTGGGTGTCCAGTGAAAAGTGCAGGATTATTCTTTTCAAGTCGATTTGCACCAATTACACGGGATAATGTTTATTAGTAACAATTTTACGCTTCAACGGGATAATAATAAAGTTTTAATGATTCCACTATCATTATTAACGGATTAATATAATTTTAATGCTAATTAAAGCTTATTCAGAATTATATATTCTGTTGAAGCGTATGAAAGGAAAGTGGATTTGTATTATTAATATAATATAATATTATATTGCTCATTCAATTTGTAATGAATTTCAATAAATATATTATTGTTAATAGTTATTTATCGATGATAATTTAACACAGCACACTGGCTTCACATATAACGTTCTCTCCATCTGATCAGCGTCACCCGGCACTGAACTTGCTATCTATTTTTAAACGACCATGCATCGTACTGTATGCAATTACTGACTATATTATTGATTAATAATAATAATTTAAATTATAGATTATCTCAATAGCAATACTCTTATAAGATATCTAATGTTATGTAATAAGTTTGTTGCTTGAGTTGGGTGTGAAAAATTTTATATACAACAGCTGCGTTGGCACACTTCTTATTCTGCAAGGCTTTTGATTAATAACCTTAGTGATTTAGTTGTAATAAAATATAACTATATAAAATAAACTACCGAACAAACGAATTTCCATGTTCAATGTATGACAAATTTTCAATAATTTTGAAAGTGTAGTTCGTTTGTGTGTTTCTGTTTACTCGACAGATTTGATTTGACGATAATTTTTTATCAAAAATAAATCCATGATTTTTCATAAATTTTATGTCGCCGTCGCCGCTGAGGTGATGAGAGAAAAGACATTGCGACTTCATCAAAACATACCCTCGGATAAGAATAGATGATGAAAATTATCATGATTGATTCATGAAGAAGAACTACAATTAACAATATAATTATTTAATTAAATTGCCTATGCAATACTAACGGACGAACGAACATTCTTATCTCGCGACGGAATATTACAAAATACATAATGTATATAATAGTGGTTTATAAAAAAAGTATCAAATTTTGGAAGGATTATTCTGAATAGTTTGAGGCAGTGAGGGAATTAGATTTCTATACATATAGAAAAATCATATCTAGACATATATAAGGAAATATATATTGATGTTTTTCATTATTTTTGAAAAATCATTTTGCAAAGCAGCTGTCGACTATAAATATATGTTTGTAAAATTGTTTATCCGCACGTAGACCAGCGGGCAACAGCATGTTTGTTAATATGATATTTTTTTACTTCACCTAGCATTTAAGTATAAAGCCAGGGTTACACTTATACCTTTATATGTACTAACATATAACATACTAACTTTACATATAATTTATGTTAGGTACTACAGCTAGTACCTACTAGTAGTAAGCTATCCAGCCTTAATATCTATTGTATATATTAGAGTTATATTTAACCCTTCGTTATATTCTTCAAAACTATATACCAAATTCATATTCAAAACGTTACTCTTGAAAGCTGTAACAAGTAGTTTTTATTGCATATATTACAAATAAAAAACAAAAATAGTATGATAGGGCGGCGGCTAGAAGTATACTAATTGATTAGTTTTGTTAATAGACGAGTCTTAACACCAAATAAAGTCTTCGAAAAGACCAAATAGACGAGTCGCTTCCACCTGTCTCCCGAAATATCTTAGGGCGTTGCACTTTGATGCACTTGCACTGAAATCTACACAATACTATAAATACGTTGAAGCGTTTTAATACATTGCTGGTCTAATAAGACCTTATAATTATATGGTAATTGATAATGAGCAATGGGTAGGGAAGTAAAGTCATTAAAATATATACCTTGATATCGATAAAATTAAGTTCTTATTAACACTAAACCTACCCACAATTCTTGTGTATCTGTTCCTACCGCATTGGGTCGAATTGACCGGTAATTAAGTTATTTTATTATATAACGCAGGTAATAATGGAAATAACTAAAAGTAAAGAGTGTAGACATATTCTAAGAATTGTCATGTAGTTTGATAACGATATTATAACGTTTAAAAATGTGTAAGTCTTACAAAAGTTTAAGAACGGTAAATTTGACAGGTACTTGGTAGGTTTAGTGTTAATGAGTTGAAATTTGTGAATTAATTTCACGTTTAATGACTTGAAGATTGGATAAATCAAAGTGTATGAGTAAGATAATGAAAGCATATAAGATGTTAGAACTTAAATAATATTAATCTTCAAAACCGTCTGATTCTATCACATTCTTATCTCTTACCTATTTGTAATCTGAATCAGTTTGTGTGTATTTTTTTCTTGTATCAAATAATATTTTATGAAATACGGGAATTATTATATTATCTTAATTCTTAAGTATCATTTATTATGTTTTTTTTATAGTTACTGTGTATAACATAACAGGAGTCCTGGTCGTTGTTGATGAATTTCTTCTTCTTAGTAAACGTTCAATGAATTTTTGAAATATTACATTCGATCTTCGTATATATTTTATTATTCTAATATTTAAAGTTGCCTTATTTGTTGAGAGTCAAGACGTCGATCAATGTTCATATTATTTTTATATCGTATACAGAATCGTTTTTATATATATGTTGTTATCTTTAGAAGAGAAAACAAGAAAAAATTATATATTTTTTTCTACTTTTATCATTAATATAAGTTGCTATATGAATTATTTAATGCTAAGTAAATTGTCTTTCATTGTTAATTTTATAAGCTGTTTATACTACTTTTTTTTATTATGAGTATTTAAGAATCATGCGAATTTTATGCAATTATTGAAAATAAAAATTTTAATAGTCAGTAGTATTAACATTATTCAATAATATTTTTAACTATAAGAGTAACTTTTCATATATTTATATCATCTTAATTTGAATAGAAAATAATTAATAATACTGAAAGTGCGTCAACGCGAAGCGCGGGCGGGCGGTTAGGGCCTGAAATGGTTTAGGGCGGCAAGTCTGTACTATCTAGTACTGACAAGGCGGTCCTTCTCCTCTGAAGCCTTATTATTCACTAAGGGCGTAACAAGCCCAGTGATAGCAATAAGGGTTGGTGTGCGAATAGAGCGAGTGTGAAGCACGGTCCGGGCGGCGGCGCGGGCGACTACGCGCGCGCCTTGTATGGAGCGCGACGCGTTCTCCCGCAGCCACTATATAAGCTTCCCGCACCGCTCTCCGCCGCACTCGCAGTCTCGCTGCCGTAGAGTCAACTTCCAGCGCGTCCCAACACAAACACACAAACTTCAAAATGTGCGACGACGATGTTGCTGCGCTCGTAGTCGACAATGGCTCCGGCATGTGCAAGGCCGGTTTCGCCGGTGATGACGCGCCCCGTGCCGTCTTCCCATCCATCGTGGGTCGCCCCCGTCACCAGGGTGTGATGGTCGGTATGGGCCAGAAAGACTCCTATGTGGGTGACGAGGCCCAGAGCAAGAGAGGTATCCTCACTCTGAAGTACCCCATCGAGCACGGTATCATCACCAACTGGGATGACATGGAGAAGATCTGGCACCACACCTTCTACAACGAGCTGCGCGTCGCCCCCGAGGAACACCCAGTCCTGCTTACTGAGGCTCCCCTCAACCCTAAGGCCAACAGGGAAAAGATGACCCAGATCATGTTTGAGACCTTCAACTCCCCGGCTATGTACGTCGCCATCCAGGCCGTACTCTCCCTGTACGCTTCCGGTCGTACCACCGGTATCGTGCTGGACTCCGGTGACGGTGTCTCTCACACCGTGCCCATCTATGAAGGTTACGCCCTTCCCCACGCCATCCTCCGTCTGGACTTGGCTGGCCGTGACTTGACCGACTACCTCATGAAGATCCTTACCGAGAGGGGTTACTCATTCACCACCACCGCTGAGAGGGAAATCGTTCGTGACATCAAGGAGAAGCTCTGCTATGTCGCCCTGGACTTCGAGCAGGAAATGGCCACCGCTGCCGCCTCCACCTCCCTCGAGAAGTCCTACGAACTTCCCGACGGTCAGGTCATCACCATCGGAAACGAAAGGTTCCGTTGCCCTGAGGCTCTCTTCCAGCCTTCCTTCTTGGGTATGGAATCTTGCGGTATCCACGAGACCGTGTACAACTCCATCATGAAGTGCGACGTTGACATCCGTAAGGACCTGTACGCCAACACTGTCATGTCCGGTGGTACCACCATGTACCCCGGTATCGCCGACAGGATGCAGAAGGAAATCACCGCCCTCGCACCCTCCACCATCAAGATCAAGATCATCGCTCCCCCCGAGAGGAAGTACTCCGTATGGATCGGTGGATCCATCCTGGCTTCCCTGTCCACCTTCCAGCAGATGTGGATCTCCAAGGAGGAGTACGACGAGTCCGGCCCCGGAATCGTCCACCGCAAGTGCTTCTAAGCATCTCGTTAACCCTCGCGCCGCCGCCGCTCGGGCTGCGTGAGCGAGTGCTGTGTGTTGTGTTGCTCTTGTATTGAGTTCGGAACGCAAGCATTTTGTACGTTGTACGTAGTGATACCTGACAGAACTGAACATCTAATATACGCCATCTATCGTAATGTAATTTATTGTAAAATTTATATAAATTTAATTTTTCTTTTTTATTTTTATTATACTTGGGATCGTTGTGGATCTCACGCCAAAATGTAATTAATAAATAAACGGTTAATTTATTTATTTTAATTACATCATTTCTTTTATACATTCGTTGACTTTGGTTTTTAATTAGAACTTCCAATACCTGATTCCTATCCTTGTAATATAATGGCTAACGCTCAATGATTAAAATGGCGCTGAATTTTGGCACTTGCATATCTATTACAGATACATTATAGAAACATGTTTAATTCATTATTAAATACATGCCAATACATTTTGACGGCTGGTGGAAACTAGGTCAATCATAGTATTAACAGATTTCAAATGTCTCACAAGCTAGTAAAACACATTCAGCTCTCAGATGCCATTCTTTCTTATTCATATTACGAAGTCGGGGCTAGCCTCGGTCCAAAATAACCTCCAACAACCCCACACGATCAAAATTAGCCACCGCATGCACTACCATAAATAGTCAAGACAGCTCCCGCGTACAAACCATTTTCTAATTTTATCGCAATCGGGAGGCGCCAGTTGTTATAGAAACTTGAGCCTAGTGGTCTAGTAATAAACGTGATAATCAAATGGAGGCCTAGCTTCCGTAAATATCGCGCGCCGAGCTCATGAAGCATCTCACGCCGGTCTATTAATACATCATCTCCCGGACTGCTTCTGTGACATCAACATGACGTCGACACGTCGCTCGATGTTCACATACTTTGAAGTTAGAGAATTTCGTGACAAGGTAAAAGTAACCTTTTCTGTACAAGGTCTTATTGGATTATAGTGGGACGTAATTATTTTTGATATTTACTATTTTTTTTTCAGTGATCGATGTAGTAGTTATGTTCTTTTTAATATTTATATTCGAGACTTAGCTTTGGGACTTCCTGACTTCAAATATGATCTAAATGTAATTAAATACTAACAATACCTGGACATTAAATATTTTTGAAAAAATATATTGCTACATGTTTAGAAATAAATTACTGATGAAGATTTTGAAATGGCATTCGTAAAACGTCAGACTACAGCTATATTTTTTATCTCTTCTTTTTCTTGTCAGCTTATACATGCCCACTGCAAGGTCTCCCCCATATATCGCCACGATGACCGTTCTTGCGCTACCCGCATCCATCGACTTCACGCGACCTTGATTATGTCGTCGGTCCGTCTAGTGGGGGGGCTTCCCACGCTTCGTCTTCCGATTCGTGATTGTCACTAGAGAACCTTTCAGACCCATCGGCTTTTAGTTGCACGAGTGAGCGCCCCGCCCACTGCAACTTCAGATGAACAATTCTTCGTGCTATGACGGTGATATTGGTTTTTCTGTGGATCTCCTCGTTTCTTATTCAATCTAGCAGCGAAACTCCGAGCATAGCCCTTTCCATTGCTCTCTGGGTGATCTTCAGCCTTCTTATAAGGCACATCGTTAAAGGCCACGGTCCATGGTCAAAGACCTTCGTCTTCAGACATTGGTGTGTTTTGCTATTTCAGTGCTTCCCGAACGCTGCCCATTCTAGTTGGATTCGGCGAGTGATCTCTTTCTCGTTGTTGGACCTTCCTAGCCTCACCGTCTTTTCTCAAGTATATGTAATAGTCTACAACTTCGAGCGTAGCACCTCCGACAACTACTGGAGCCCACGATATGGGCATTAAATATTAGCTTCGTCTTGACCTTGCTCATTTTAAGGCCTATTTATCACACCGTTTCGGAGAGAAAAAAACCTGTCTAAAACCTCTCTGCAACTGTAAACTGTAGACTGTAACTTTCGAGCTTTAGCCGGAGTGACATAGTGGCATTTTCATACATGCATTTCAACAGTTAGATGTATCTATAGTCGATCTGGCAACTTTAGAGAGACTGCAGTACTGTCCGACCGAAAGGCATATCCCATATATCCAAAAAGAGTCTGAAATTAAAGTCTATTTTAATTAACCAATCCTGCTCTTATCATTTTGAATTGGTTTGATGATCATTAGCTGTACGATTAGATGGTCAATAGCTCAGTGATTAGTATTTCCATTACTTAAATGTTATAGAATAAAATGATAATAAAAAAGTCTGTTTAAAACAGTTATCTCCTTCATAAAGTAGTATGTAGTATTATAACCGATTTCTTATTCATAATTTCACTGTATATGAACCTTGTTTTATTTTATTAAGTACTACAATTTATATATTTATACATTTAACCTGAACACATAGAAAATAGTATTGGTATTGGTATCATAGGATATCAATGTTTGATCACATCACTATCATCACAAAAAAATCATGGGTCATCAATCCAAAGATAAACATAATAAATAAATAAATCAAACAATATATTCTTAGTCAATTCATTCACTTGTAGTATAACCGTCATACTGAATGCTGCTACCCTTTAAGTAATATCTATCATACAATACATAATAAAAGTTGTTGACAGGATGGATGGATGGGTGGATGGATGTTGATAACAGCTATTTTAACACCATTTTCGAGAAGTTAATACAAATTGTATATTAAATCTAATAGGTAAAGAAAAGTTACTCCTGTCGTTTATAAGCAGCAACTATTCTAACTCTGACATCGAACCAGGGCCACGGTCAATCGATTGGCACTAAGTTTGCCAAAAAATTTTGCATAAGTACATCTACTCCCTGCAATATCACTTCGGCGGCAAATAACGTTACTTTGTAACTAGACTATTATTATACACACTTAACAGTAAGGAAGACTAAATACAAAGCAAACAGGTAAATATTTTTTTAAATTTTATTATTGAAGTGATGTTCTCAATGAATATCTAATAATATTTGATGGTTGTGGATCAGCTGAGTGAAGCCCGCCGGCGCCGGCGCACTAAAAAAGGTTCGAGCTATTAATAAATGTAGTATTGCGTCTATTATTGTACGAGTAGCCTCGTTGTCAAATGGGACACAGATTTGGAAAATCAAAACAGAGATTAAGAGAGAGAGAGAGAGAGAGAGAGAGAGATAATAAACTACTCTTAACAATACACTTATAATAGAAGAGCTTTAGTTTGTTTGGTTTTAATTATTAATTATTAGTTTAAATCAATAAATAAGTTTTAAGTATTTGTAATGTGAAATTAATTTATTGAAATGAAATAGTGTAATACGTATCTATTTCAGTTTGTATTTTTTTTACTTTCAGAACTGACATTGCGTGGAAGATAACAATTTACATCTACACCTGATGTCAGAATATTTTATGTAAAAATAAGTTTAATAGATATTGCAAATTGTTCAGGAAAATGGCTCAATAACATCCAATTAATTTACTAATTATATATTTATATTAAATATTTAAGAATACGAAAAAGCTGAAATAAAATAGGTGTTGGTGAGAAAAGCGGTGACGTCTCGGGACTTATTTTCATCTTTAAAATATAGGGACTTCGTAATCATGGCGCTTATATATGAACAGAGAAATACATTTAATATCTCGTAAACAACAATAGTTTCTGTTATCAATACAGTCCAGTGATATAATTGTTACTCTACACTACCATTTTACTGGCAAGTTGCTAACAGTAGTATACATACATACATGTGAGTGAGTGAACACTCACACAGATAAATTAATCACTTAATCAATGCAATCACTTTAGCTCTAGTCTATAATGACTCCCAAAAACATTTTCTAACAAGTAATAAATAAATATCTTAGAACAATTTAATTTGAAACATGTTTGAAGTCTCTCCATCTCTCCATCTCTCCGCGGTGGGCGTACATTCAAATCTAAAGTCGGATTCGCGAAACGAAAGTAGGAAAGTAATTACGAATCCAACAACGTTTGGGTCGATTACGCTATTTCTATCAAAAATAAGTCTAATAATACAAGGTGTTAAAGACTATTGTCGCGTATCAATGGTATAGGCAGGTAATATATAGGTGTTGACAGTTTGTTCTTTAATATAATAGAATTTGTATTAATATTTAATTATAAATAAAAATGTTTGTATTTCTGTGAAAGATATTTTAATGTAACTGATACTTCGATATACTATGTAATTATAACTAGGGTCGCCAACAAACCCTTAATTTCGACTCGCTGCGCTCGTGAAATCTTGGGTGCCATTTGCATATTGAGCGAAGCGAGCCATGAGTATTGACTCATCGTTTCCTATTGATTTCAGTGGGATATAAATTTTTTGACATGATATTAAAAAAAAGTTTTTTTTTTTTGAGGACATTTTTCAAAAATTTTTTTATAAGATCCATCACCTTATGTATGTCTTTTTGATTGCAAAGTTTCATAATTTTCCGTTAGGTAGTTTTCGAGCCAATTCGTGACAAAGAATGTAAAAAAGTCACCAGTAAAACGCTCCGCTCACTTCGTTTGCTTCGCTCAATAATATCAAATAAAATTATATATCTGAAATATAACATAATATATATTTAATATCATCTTTATAAAGAATAACTATCATATAGGTATATGTATGTTGTGTACCAAATACTGAATATACAATAAGAAATGTTCAAATCAAACTCCACAAACAAACCGACGAACATCAACCGACTCGTCCGAACCATCCGTCCTTTGAACTTTGTTTGCGAATCATGTCACAACTGAGGTCGTATCCAATATTCAGTGATCTTCTAATGTCAATATTAATAACTAAACCATTAAATATTACAGTTAGTGAATAATATCGATATTAAGTCGCACAAAAACTGTAACTTAATATCGTACGTAATTATTACTTATTTGTTACTATATTTACTACCAGATAATAAGCTAAGAGTGCAAAGAGATGTGGTTTGAGACGATAGTGAGGGTAATGAGATCGCTGCAGATATTTAGGGATGGCCCGAGTCGGTGTTAACAACTATCGATGTTAAATTAGGTGTTTAGAATCAAATAGTCGATAAATCCATATTTATCATATTTATTTGTTTCCCTGTCTATTCGTTTACCTCAATCTATAAATATTAGTATTATTGTAGATGTGTTATTTGTGTTATTAAATTATCAAACTATAAAATTATTAAAATCTAATATATTGTGTCCCATCCCTCACGACCGCGAACGCTTGATATTAAACAAGTTGGCACTCGTCGCTTCATTTATGTCTAACGACTATCAACTATATTAATCATTATTAACCTGCAGACGACCGAGGGGTGGGGGGTTCCGGGGGGAGGGAGGTATAGATTGTAGGAATGTCCCGTCAAAGCACAGATGAATTTAATTGTCGCGCAATCAATAGAGGCGTTTATCCCCCGACGGCAGTGTTGCTCTTTCGAAGCCGTCGAACCGTGGCTGGCTTTGAGCTTTTTATTAATTTCGCCCTTAATAACCTTCGCAGATATCCGATTTCAATACGGATTGTCATTTTTTCCGCTACAGTGGATCGCTTTGATATTACGATATTGACAGATTTGTGATGAATACACGTGAATTGAATGAAACTGAATGAAATTTTAATTAATTCGAGTTATAATAGTGTCTGAGTCAGCTGACTGACTGACTGACTGACTGGTTCAGGCTTTGATGTCGCGAACGAAGCACTCACTACGTGTGGGTTTATTATATTATTATATTAGTAATAAAGTAAAATACGAAACGCTTATTTAAAAATGCCTAAACTAATGTACATACAATTAATCAATCTCTAAGATTTTAAAAGAATAATTAAAATTTTCGATTTGTTTATATTGTTAAGTTCCATTATTTTACCAATTAGGATACTTTAAGTAACTTGATTAAGAAACTTATACAATTGAGATACTTTGTTTCAAATAATTAAGATACTTTGTTTCAAATCCACGAATAATTAAAAATAAGATACTTTCTTTTTTATTATTATTTGGACTTATTTAAAGTAATATTAAGATTCCTGTTTGTCTGATTATTAAATATTTTAATGAGAAGCCCAGTATTATACAAAATTGTAATCTTGAATATCCATTCTGTTAAAAGATTTAGTTTTTTTGTAGTAGTATCTTGCTACCTGTCTTACAAACTTGGTTGTCGATTGTTTAAAACTAATTTGTACTTAAATATAACAATTATTTGTTAGAGTAATAACTTCCGTTTTTTAAGCTGTTTAACATTTTTTTTAAATACATTTTGTTAAACTTCTAGGAAATTGAGAATTAATTTTGAAATCCGTATGAGATATAAAAGTTAACTACTATAAGAATTATGTATCACTTGCCTCAATATCCTGTATTTGCCTGTGTTTTCTGTTAATTAAATTATTTTAAAGATTAACCTGGTCGATAATGTATTTCGCAGTATTTTTTATTACATGTTCAATTAATTTATATTAGAGACAGAAATGAAAGTATAAAATCAGAAATACGACGCTAAAAACATTGAAAAAAATCCATTAGTAAGGTTTAAGTACCCTTAAATTATTGTTTTATTGTAATCGCTACCCTATTCTATTATTTGATATTCAATTATCGTCTCTATTAAAAAAGGGGGAGGGTCCACTTTTCATTGTTTTTTTAGGGTTCTGTGAAAACAATAATATTGTGTAATCGTCTTGTCTGTCCGTCCTCGTGTCGTTTTTTTTTAGTTTTTTAACAATTGACGTTTAGTTTATTCATCTGAGGCTTAAATAGTTAAAATTCATGCCTTTATTTCAAATATGATTATAATTTTAGTTCGCTGTACTTAGAAGACGGTGGATCTGCTCTGTTGAGAAGTATTTTCAAAGATTATCTTAAAAAGTTTTGAATAGAAATAAATAAAATATATTACGGAGGCCACGGAAACCAGCGCTGGAGAAATATTCTCCAGTAAATGCTGAGTGGTCAAAAGTTTTGGATGTCACAGCTTATAGTTGATATTTATTTTTATTTTATAATTTTTTTTTTGTTACCTCTATTAAAAATATTTTTATGTTAAATGTTGATTTATGTTATATCCAAATAGTCTTTTGATTTGATTTGAAATAAAATACGCTTAATTAACTATTAAAAACTAAGGTTACAGAAAAGCTGTGTTTTTTAGCAGATCAGTTCTGTAAATGTAGTGGCGAGATGTTAAAAATGTAGACAATCTGTTAAACATTTGGCACCGACTCAAATAACAGTATAAAAAACACGACGAAAAAAAATCTTTATTTTTTTGTACTAATTCTTAGTTATTAAAATATAAATATCTTCTTGTTTAAGTTTTCAAAAAGATTCGTATAGATTTAGTTAAAGTTATATTAAGTTGCAGCGTTTGTGAAAATATTTTTCATATTTATCTGTTTGCTTTTTTATTACATTAAAAAAATATATATTTTATTTCCCACATTCATTTAATTTCAAAATGCCTACCACATTTTTTGTTAAAAACATAAGCGGAGGAAGGATGAAAGAGTGGGGAGGGGGGTAATTGTACGTCAAATTAGGATGTTTTGATAACAAATCTTTCCAAATATAAGTAGGTAAATTAAATGTGTATCTTTAAAGCAATATTTTTTCGTATTTCAAGAACTATACCTGTCTTTCTATTTCAAAATTTACCCTAGTTTTTTTAATGACTTCTTATTTAGAACAGAATTTATTCCTCATGTTATCTTTTCACCGCTAGAATCGTTTTAAATGTGTATGTACCATATTTACTTTAAAGCCACCAATAGCTTGCCTATACCTTATGAACAAATGTATATTATATCAGAGAAAACTATAAATAAAGAGCCAAGCTTGATTTCCTTAAGCATGAGCAAGATTTTACCCAACAGAAGCATATCACCAGAACTTATGTATGTATGAGTATTTTTACAAACGTTATTAGAGCCAAGGTTTCTTTATTAAATTGTCTCGCGACCTCGCACGAGGGCCCGGGGACACGACGGCTCTCAGGGTACGACACGATTATACATATAGTGAGAAATCAAATTAAAATATAAGGTTTACTTGTAAATTGTGCAACAGTTTTAACTTGTTTACTATTCATTAATAATTGAGCGGAGCGTAAGCGAAGCTCTTAACCGTTTGGGAAACTTCTCTTTGAAGCAACATCACATAGAAACGACTAAACCGATTTGAATGAAAATTGGCAGAGCTGTAGAGCTTGGGAATGGGCATGTTTTTAAAAAAACAGAATTAAAATATCTTATACCGTTCAGAAATTATGGTCAAAAAACTGTTTCTCCCAGATCATTCAGAAAGGGGAGGGGGCTCAGGTCAACTCCCTCGCGGCGGCGGATCCTAGTACTAATAAAATCTTAGCAATTAGTTAAAAAATGCAGTATTTATCGTATCGTGCCCGTCACTTGTAAATAGTCCGTGAGTGAATGCTGAGCGAGTACTTTACATAGCTTGAACTCGCTGTTATTTCATTACGTCATACGAGAACGCAACTCCTGCAATTAACTGCAGCTCGGGCTCAGCTTTATAACTGTTAATATAATATTATGGACATTATATACCTTATATCTATATAATATAGACTTATCAAAATTGATATATCTTAATAGTAAGAATAGATTTATATCAAATGTTTAATAGGAATCATCACAAATAATAGACAAAGTATTTGTTTATGTGTGCTCTGGATACAATTAGCACTTGACTTAATAATGATATGAACGAAGAAAAGACGTGAAATTAAATTTAAATTCTATTATTAACACAGTGATTACTCTGTGATTCTGAACGCAGTAAAAATTATGTATCTTTTAAAAAAATATTTTACATTACCCATATTTTTGTAACTTACACTAAATTATGTTGTATTGAATAGATTTTGGTGGTTAAGATATTATTATTTCTTATATAGATTAAAATTATACATATATTGTACAACTTTTATATATAAAACAGAGTAAAGATTTACCAAAATTTTTAACATAACACTTTACAGCACGGGTAATTTTCTAAGTTTCTAATTCTGAGTACCGGCTAATGTAATGAAATTCTGAAGCTGGTTGCCGCAAACTTGTATCGTCAAGGGGAGGATAAAAAGTATAAAATTTGTTTACGGCAACCAAGTATAAAATTTTAAATGACGTGAATTCACGTCAGCGGCGACCAGGAAAATAATTTGGAATGACGTGAATTCACGTCAGCGGTCGCGAATGTGTTAATAAAATATTACCTTACAGAAACCTTCTGTTAGTATAACGGTAAAGAAATAACTCACAGGTTGTAAAAATATATATGATTATAAATATATACATATTAGGATAAGATATTATTAATAGATAAAAATTCATACCCAATATTTAATAATAAAAAGTATTTATCTATAACAAATGATCTAATGATTATAATCTTTCGGTATGTTTTGATTTATTTGTGGTTCAAAAGAAATAAGTAATTTAAAGTTAAGCTCCTGTTTCACTTACGAGCACATCACAAGACACTATTGATAATTAAATTATAAAAATATAATTATTATAAAGTTTCGAATCATTAATTTTATTTGAATATTTGATCTCCATCTCTTCAAGGTCGATGCAGATGTAATTAGATAATGATTATAAAATACACTCTTTTGTCATCGGTATCGATACTTAACAATTGGAGAAGTGTGTGTGTGTGTGTGTGTGTGTGTGTGTAAATAATGTTGTCAATGGGAATTACACATAAGAGGGGTTGTGATTTGTAAAATAAAACCCCTAAGTTTTAGGACCATTAAGGTTTAGCAGTGAAAAAGTATTGCTATTTTTTATACATATGTCTGCGAAGAACTGTAAAGAATACCTACTAATGTGGTGACTGAGACGAATGGAGATTTGGTCAGACGTACACTGACATACCATAAGAATACGAATTTTGAAATTTGTGTTAAGAAACTTATTGTATTAAACACTTATTTTCCATTTATATATAGAATTCTAGTAATTTTCTGATCGTACAGGTAGGTGTTCTATTTATGTCGGTCGTGTTCATCCACTCCTGTTATTTACCTACCAAGAGACTATCTTTAGAAATCACTGAAAGATTACTTCTGTTTTATTTTGTCTAAGAAATAATCATTGAAGACATATTAATATATTTAGTCAATTATAATTATTAAATAATAATTAAAGTAATATTTCATACGATACGTAAAACTTAGAAAAGGAGAGGTAGGTATTAATATCAGTTATTAATAAATTAATTGTGTAAAACCTTTTTACACGTATAGTGACATCTATTGACAATGTCAAATACTATAACTGAAATATGCAACCGCGAGATGGCGCCTACTTGAAGTCTTAATGATAAAGCAAGAGTACTTATCATAATAGTTCCTTTATGCGACGATAGATGGCAATTATTAAAAAATTTTTGGACTTCATAATGAAATTACATTTTCTTTTATTTCCTATTTAACTTTTATTTTAACTTTTTAACTCTTCTGGGTACGCTTTTTTTTATAAATTGATGATTGATATGTATTAAGGGCAGATATGAAGAGGTTGATGTCTGTGGCCGAGGCGAAAGAGGTATGCAGGGACCGTAGCGTTTGGCGCTCCGTCGTCTCTGGCTACCCCGCGAGGGATATGGTATGAAGATAAATAAATAATATAATAAATAAATAATATCAATATGTATTGCAGTGCAACCTCGGTATAACGATTCTGGAAATTGGAAAGTATTGGTTGCATGAAATAATTGATTATAGTGAAGTTTGTTATAAAGAGGTTAAGGTGGTCTGTCTACAATTCGATTTAACAAGTTATAAAATATATTATTAATTTACATTAATAATAAACGAAAGACAAACTACTATTGACAAAAAATCTTGGATAATTATAAAAATATATTAAATCGAGAAAATATTGAGGTTCGTAAAATAAAGGTTACACTGAATTAAAAACAAATACACCAAAAAAAAAAAACATAAAAAACTTTATTTCATTTAGTTCGAGACTCAGACAATATAACAATTACGAAACGTAATGAAGAGTTGTTCTCAAACGACTACTTTAAATAGGATGGTTAGCGACTTTATGAGGCAATAAAGCAATCCAATAAGGACGCGGGGCGGATCGGGAGTCGGGACGCATATCTCCTGCAATTACGACAAAACAAATGAAACCTAACGAAATTCGCATCCGACCGAGACCGACGCGGCCCAAGATGGCGTGGAGTCAATGTTGTCAATATATAATATTTTACTGCTTAATAATATATAATTTATATCATTAAATATAATATCAATAAAAGTGCGATATACACATATTTATTAATTCTAGAATTTATTGTTTTTAGGAGATGGCATTACATTCAACATTTTTTCATCTCGAAAAGAATCTCGTTCCTTACTTTCCTAATGTTGATCATAAGTACAATTCTAAAGTATAAAATCTAAAAGTTTTTAGTATTTGCAGATCCATCCGTTACTCTGTCCGGATAGAATGCCAAAGGGCTGTGTGTCGGGTGTTTTAGGGTTTTTTCAGTGGCTTTGAATTGCAAATTGTATCCACCGCGTCGTCTCGCTCCCGTCCCGCGTGCGTCCCGCTGGCTAAGAGTAATTAAAAAATCGACTCGACACTAGCGCTGCGGCGGCGCTGTGGAACTAACTTCATTTTAAATGTCTTTAATAACCAGCAAGCAAGCAAGCAAGCAATCTACCCCTGTGTAAGGTGTAAATTGCTTGCAATATAAAATAATATTATACTTGTTTGATCAAAAATATCATATAACAACAATAGTTTTTAATATATATATTAAGTATTCACTTCAGAGTACCTGCAAACTTTTTACTTACTTACACAAGTCTCCTACTGGACAACAGATGTCGCTGGTTTAAATTTAAAGTTCAAAATTTGTATTTTAATTTGATATTTAAATGCCTTTTCTTAAGCTAACATCACCTCACAAAATATATATAAATATATATAAATTTTTAAAGGTATTATTTTAATTCCGAAATAATTGTTTCATATAACTTGTATAGTTAGTCTCTTTTTATTTTTGGACCAACATATGATTATAAATTATACAAATAATATAAAACAATATGTTTTAAGTAATGAGTTGTTATTTTAACCAATCTGTTATAAATAGAATATTTTAAAAAAGTTACAATTATAATGTTACAATGTGGATAACATTGAAAGACAGAAAGTTGTATTTAGAATGTCATCATAGACCTAATGAAAACCATCGAATCAAAGGATTATTCTATATTATATATTTTTTATTAATTGAAATTTTATTACACCAAAAAAAGAACTCATAAATATATTTAAGATTTCCTAATCTAACAAACAAACAAATTAGTTGAATTAATGTGTTGTAATCGTAATATCTTGGTAATGCGCGTGTTCCGTGCGCGGTGACGTTACAGCGCGCACGCCCACCGACACCCAGACACCCGCCGACACCCACCGACACCCACCGACACCCATTGACACCCAAGGACACCGCGTAGGACAGGAGCCGATGTACTGACTACAAACCTAACATTTAGTTACTACTTCTGCTTTTCTTTCTACATTGATTCAGATGTCATTTATTAGGTCGTTTAATTCTTGATTATTATTATTATTATTTAATTCTTGATTCGGTGATCGATTGAAATAGCTTCTCATATAAATATCCGATCTAAATATATAACTTTTATATAATGATTGATTTACTTTGAGATATTTTGCATACATAATGTTACATGTAATTTTATTTTATAACTAAAATTATAAATATATATTAGCGCAGCTCTTTGGCTATAACAGTGTAGTAAACTATTAATGGCCGATGTTAAAATGTATGTATGTAAATCACTCGCTAATTACCTTTATTTGGTTATTTTTTTAGAGATCCGCTGTTAATAATTTAAATACAAATTAACTTTACGGAATTATATTAATTGTATGATAAATGAAATTATACTATAGTCGTTATATTCAAATTCAAATATAAAATATTTTTATTCATAGACATACACTGACTTACAAACAATTATTACACTAAGGTGAGTGTAGTCAGTCAGTAAGTAACTCGGAATGCTCTGAGACCACAAACTCAACAGTTGATATTTTTAAATTAAATTTAACAATGTTATATGTTAATATCAACCCAAATGAGTCAGCCATTTCCAAACATTTCGATCTAAACCCTTATTATCATATGATTTATTTAATATATTAAATTAAATTTGAAACTAATAAAAGATATCTAATGGAAATGAATATATGTGTGCACATATACGTGTGCACACAATAATGTGTTATAAGTTAACGGAACCTGAGTTACGGAATTGCGTTGTTCCGTAACTCATATATTACAAGCATTAGTGAGTTATGACGCACAGATAACACTGACTGATGGCTGCTCGTTATGACCGCGTTATGCGGGAGTGAAGCAACACATATTATATTAAATATTAAATAATTTTATAATAATTAATTATTAATATCTAAGGTTATAAAATGAATTTTTTATATGTATTAATTATGTTATACATTTTTATAATATTAATTATATTATAAAATTAAATTTAAATATATAATTATTATTTCAAACTGGTGGTTACAAATCAAACCCAACCCACAAACTGTAATTTCGTATTACTTATTACATAAGAAAAAAGGATAAAAAATATTGTCTGTTTGTATCATCTTACCAAATAACTACTAACTAATAGTTCGGGATCGAATAACAAGACACTGTATGCAAGAACACATTTATTTATCTCTCGTTACGTATGTATGTATGTCATATTACACTTTCTCTTAAACTAATCTAATTACAACATCCACTCAATATTTACACATAGTATTACGTATGTAAAAATTATTGTATGAAAACAAGATGGCGCTTTACAATTACAGATATAAGATACAAAGTTGTTTGTGTTGTGTTATTAATACTTATTGAGCGAAGCGAGCGCAGCGAGCGCAGCGCTCTATGTTTTTGTATCCCATGTCCGGGGTATGAAAACGGCTTTACCGATCTTCATGAAATTTTGCACATTTATAGCGATGGTTTATAAAAAAGAATGAGAAAAAAACTCATGTTATAGAGAAATAATCACAAAAAATGAGTCCCATAGACTTTAATGTAAAAAAAAATCACTATATGATATTTGATTATTTTATATTTTTTGCCTGTGAATTTCAGCTTTGAACGCCGAATTGAAGGTACTCGCTTCGCAAAATTCACCGAACTCAACCGAAATTTTGACTATTGCGCTCGCAAAATCGAGGTCCTTGCCCCTAGTAGACTGAAGAAATTAAATAATTAATTGGTATTTTTGCCAGTATATTTAATATTATACTATATTAATATATACAGATGTACAGTTATAGTACCTTAATTTAAACTAAAATACTAACAAAATATTTACAAAATGACTTTGAATTACTTAAAACAAAGTCAAATATCTTAGGTTTTCAAAAGTACTTAATTAAACTTTAATCGATATAAATACGACATATAAGTTATATTTACAATTATTGCTTTATCATCTAAATATTATAGTTTAAAATGTGAACAGTACTTCAGTTACTAAAAATATTATATATATAAAAAACTTGTTATTTAGTCCGTTTGTGAACTGAAGGAAGAGGATTTTGTATTAAATTTATACTATTTAACTTATTTTTCTCATATTAATATAAATTATAAACACATTATCCCTTGGAGCCGTCAAACTATGGTTTTATTTATTCCAGCCGAGATATAACATTCCATGATGAGAACGTAACCATCTCTAACTCTTAACCAGCTCGTGAAGATGAAGCTAAACCATCGTGAGTCCCTTGCTGATGCTCTCCACGTGCTCCTTGGCCTTGAGGCGCAAGGCGGCGATGGAGGAGGAGCGCGGATCGCCGGGGGGATGAGGAGCGGGAGGAGCGGGCGCGGGGGGGGTCAGGTAGCTCGGGTACCCTGAGGGGGGGTGGCTGAGGAACCCTGGAACAAGACAGGTATTGATAAAGCTTTTGATTTGATATTTAATGATAATAATAAGGTTTTATAGATTAATGACAACAAAATTACTTAACTATACTAAATTAACTCAGTTAACAAAGCATAAAAATTAAAATTAATAAAAAAAGTAATAAATTAAGACAAGATTGAAGGTCTTTCACAAAAGATGGTAAGTTGGAGAGACAGAGCGAAGTATAGTCATTGACTTCCGTACTAGTTCTCACTGTGACGGCGGGGGTAATTATTATATTTGGGGTCCTTACCGGGTAGTGCAGTAAGTAGTGGGGGGGCAAGCCAAGGATCCACGGGCAAACCCAGCCCAGTGAGTCTAGGTACTGGCGCTCCATACTCCGAGAGCCCTAGACGAGCCGCTTCCATCTTCTCCTGACGCCGCCATTTTGCACGACGATTTTGGAACCACACCTGGAATTAAATTGGTAATTATATTTAGTGAGTACAATATTAACTAGCGGGATTACGATTAAATATATAATGTCAAATACTTCGTGAGTAAAACACAAAGTTAGTCCAACAGAAAGACAACAAACAGATCATAAATATAATTCACCCTACCATAAATATAACCAAACTGTTAAACTTCAAATCACCGACACCCTACAATTGCTAAACAAGGTACAGTTTAACTAAGTAAGTATAACTTTTAGCGAGTTCGTGTAATTGATGCTCCATATGAGGTAGTTAATAAACTTTATATCATAGCAATAAAACACAAAAGGTTAGTTCAGACAATAAATAGTTGAGAGAACACGTCACTAAACGGCTCACGGGGACAGACAGACGGGAAAACTTTGAATATATCCATGGAAGCATGGAACGCGAACTCAATCACGTGTGTGTTATGTATTTTACATCAAAATATTATTATACGATAACTATATCTATGTGTGTGTGAATAGAGTTACTTTTCGCTTATGGTTTCCCACTTTTACGGTATAAATTGGGCGTCAAGTCGTAGTGTGAAATGATATATTTGGGGGTGAAGTAAAAATACGTTTGCGTGATCGTTTCGATTTCGGTTCGAAGCGGAGTCGGGACATGCGACGAGGGATCTCCTGGAAGGTATTAAGCGCTGTCCACACTTTTATCACTTAGGTGTATCGTTTTCGTAGACGTGACATCGCCGCGTATTATGGTTGCTACTTTCAACACACACACACACACACAGACACACACTAACACATAAATACACACACATACTCAGAGATATATACACGGACACAGACACACACATGCACGCACACGCACTAACACACACACGACAAATGTAGAATACCGTATCGTTCATCTCAAATAGGAAAAAATTGCGACAAAAGAACTTTTGCTTGTAATATTAAAAATAAAGATTTGAACACACCAGTTGAAGTCAATTTATACGACTTTTGAATTATGACTCAATATCACCTAATGTATGCATACTCTAAGTATAAAAGACTGGTCGTGTCATGTCGTGTCGTGTCGCGTCGCGTCGTGTCGCGTCTTGTCGTGTCGTATAAAACTTTATTTGTATGAAATATTAAGTTCGAAAAACGGAGGGTTTGTTCCAAACATTGATTGAAGTCCACAATTAAAGTAGTTAATTTAAATATCATAGCAAATTATCAAAACGCGTGTACGCGGGAGGGCGGTGAGGGCGGTGAGTGATGGTGTCTAGCGGCGCTCGCTTCACTCTTGTTTGTTATTATATTAAATTATTATTAATCTCTTATCATACACTCGTATAACATGACTCATATAACAAGTATCATCAATTATCTGATTCTTCTCAGAGCAACGCGTTTGGATCCTTTAGTTTAAGTTGGAGTGTCTTTACAGAAGGACTTATTTCGATATGGTATCAAAAATATTCCCTCTTACCGCTCCCACTTCATAAGTGATCACTGGTATTGATATAAAGTGGAAAAAATATAAATAAATTTCAGCAGCATTTTATAAAGAAGTTACCCAAATTAAAGCGACCATAAAAGGTTTAACATACTGATTGTAAATGAAATATAAGTATACATAATTGTTAAACTACAGTGGAAGTAAAGGGATGTTAAGGAAATCTAATTATAAGAACAAACGAAGGCGAAGTTTTTGATAATTAATAAAAACAAAAATTATACTAACCATGAAACTGTTCCCAGTAAGTGTGTCGAGTCACGCGATACCGAACTAATACTTTATAATTGATATTTAACATTTTAGATTTCACCAGATTAATATATTTTAAGATATTCTAAAACTTATAAGTTAAAATAAATCGCCATTTGTAAGTTAAATGCAAAGTAATTCATCAAATAACTCGTAAATATTTTAAGCGATGCCACATTTCGTGCTTTCCTTTCGTGTCACTTACACTTTTATGACGCTTGTGACAAGTTCAAATAATCCATAAACTAACGTAAATTGTAGTTAAATTATTTTTGTTACGTGTCACACTTGATGGCGGCGCGCGGGGAATTAAAAGGAACTATATTGTACAATCTATTGATATAATATTATAACTTTTTATTATTATTTTTCATGGATATTAGTAGACCTTACTGGTAATATCCAAAATGTCCGTTTGCCTAAAATACAAGAAAAATCTAGATCCTAGGTTATATATTTCAGTGAAAGATACGTAAATCAATATTTTCTTAGACATGATGGTTTTAACCGGATCAGTTAAAACCACTGTCATTAAATTAAAGATCTGTAATAAGTTTTGATAAACCTTGTAAGACAAGATTAGCGAGTGATTTCTCATCCAAGTCAAAGAATCCATAACTATGCACAATAAATCAAATAAAAAAACAAACACGCGAAACATTAAGCGTCTGATTGAATAAAATAAACTGTACAATACAATACTCGTCCCGCCCGCGCCAACTGTCGCTACACAAAAAACGTCAAAACACTAACAATGACAGATGTCAGATTTGCGTCCGCAGCGCGCGCCGTGATTGGTCCGTTGATTTAAATATCTAGAGGACGCATCCCGCAGTTTGTTGTATTGGATTTATAATAATTGAGTTACTCCTCGCTCGTACGACCTCTTTTAATGTTAATCGACTGACAAATTGACTCCGCTGGTAATATAACATGTGTTTGGTTGTTACAATAATGTTATAATATCAGGAAAATCGAATTTCATCACTTAGGGGGTCTTTGTTTTCATGTTTTTGTGCAATTCTTTGTTTTTTGCTTTTATTTATTACGTGTTTATATTAGGAAACGCAGTTGCAGGTATTATATAATAATATTATATTTATAATTGTTAATTAACGGTTTAATGCAGGTCTCTAATCCGTTTATAGCATTGTGTACAATTAAAACAGTATTTCGTGATGAAAGTCGCGCAACTAATTATTCTCACGGGAATTGCGTGCTTTAGCGTTGTATTACTTACCCTTTTATAATGACGGAATGTTTGACGTCAGATGACGTTATTATGACCTTGTAGATTATGTTAGTTAAATATACATTTAACTAACATAGTAATTACTAATAGGAAATGTTATAAAGTATATTAGTATTATTGTGTCAAAATATCAATACATTGGCAGACGTACTATTAGATCGGAAGTCGCGGTGGGAGGGCGGAATCGACACTTCCTTGAATAACGAGACGTGAGATCGAGAGATCGAGAGATGAGTCTTCCTGAGGTGAGGCCTAGTTCATATATACTATATTATGTACCATAGTTGGGACTATATACTAGCGCTTGAATACTTACTATATATTGATTATCTTTCTACAATCTTAACAATTTGTAAAATGCGTAATGTAAAATAAACCTCAATATCAAATACATATTACAAAAAATGTTATATATGAAAGACATGACTAAAATTTTAATAAAGTATTACCGTATATAGTTATTTTTATAAAAATAATAATAAAAAATCTCAAAAAGACAATAGTATTCCTATTATTCTATATAGTATATCCAAATATATCATTTTCATTTATCTCTCTTTGAAAACTACAATGTTCTTTAGAAATTTATTTATGTAACTTCCCTAGGAATGAATTTACCAATTTCTTGAAATGGTTAAGACTGCGTTGATATTCGATGTTTATTTATACACATATAAATATATATATTATAAAGTCTTATAATTCGATCGGGATTGGAATGATTGATTGGTTAAATAATGTTTTTGGACGGGGGTAAAATTGTGGTTTTTTGGAATATAATGAGAGAATATTGTAATGGACATTTAGGAGACCGGAGTAGGCCTTGAACGTATTTATTGGATTATTTAATCTCCATATTTGAACCAAATAAAAATTAATAGGACCTCCCTAGAAAAATATTATTTTAAACTAATACATCATCTAGAAATAGTAATTTTAGGAATTCTTATTATTAGCATTTTTTTTCTATATAAAACTTCTGTGATCTGCAGTGTTAGCATAATACAAATAGATAAAATTTCGCTTAATTTTATTTGAAATGTGAAATGAAATAAATAGTAAGTGTATAATAAAACATGTAACCGCATGTGTCGTCTGTCCGTCACCTGTCACCGCACCGCAATCGATAACTGGCAGACAAGAACACGAACAAAAAAACACTTTTATGGAAACAGTGGTTCTTTTATTGGATGACATGGACGTGGAACCAAATAAACTATCAAATAAAATTTTTATTCAATATCTTTTCCATTTTGAATATTCTATTGGACTATTTTGATACCATATTTATCAAAAGCCCAAGACACTAATTTAAATTAAGGCTGAACATTTCAAACAGAATGCTCTGAGAAAAACCACACAAAAAATATAGTTTTTATTGTGATAACTGTTACAAACAATTTTGGTTTACGAACAACTAGAACCATCGCAATGGCTAAGGCTTTACTAATTGAATCTGTATCAAAGAATATAAAGTAGAAATAGTTTTTCTAATCTAGTCTAATCTAATCTAATAGTAATCTTGAAAGTTATTTTCATTTTACAAGTAGGCACCCCTACCAGTCTGAACTCCATCGATCGTCTCCAATACCTCTTTATTTACTTTACGAATTCACTCGTCCCTTTCCCTCCCAACACGAACTTCTTTCAAGAAATAAAACGAGATGCCGATATCCAAAAAACGACAGGAGGAAAAGAGATAAACAACCATCGCCATCTTAGATGCAGTCCCTGGACCAAAAGTTAGCCAATAACTCCCATTGTGAAAACAAAGGAGCGTATGTCTTAAAGTGTGTTTAACGCAAATTAGACTTTATGATTTGGGGGTAAAAGTTTCATTTCACTTGAAGCAGGCCAGGGTAAAATTAATAATAACGTTTGTAACATCTTAAGGGGAGGGTCTCAGAAATGCGTGGAGTTGACGGACAGAGTCTGCACGTGACTCCTTGGGCCTATTAATTTTGGAAATTGTTTTTGTAACCTATCACACGGGCTATTATTATAAATAACATTTTACATAACACACTCAAAATTAAAATAACAAAAGAAAGTTATGTCCGATAAACATTCTATAACTTAATGTAAAAATCAAGAAATATTATTTAAGAAAAATTAAATTAATCAACGAACAAGAAAATACAAAGATTAAGAAGAAATTATAGTATTCACAATTAAAGACATTTGGTTTGTGTGTAGAAAATTCTATCTCATATTAATTACTTTACCCATGAGTAGATTTCAAACCGACAATTACATTCGAGGCAACCCGGAGGGCGCAACTAGTACAGCCGCAAACTCGCATCAAAAGCGAGCCTAAAAACATCAATCACTCAAACTAAGTTAATCCACAACTAAATTAACTCTCGACAAACAGCATGACGTCCCCTTAATATAATCACTCGCCGAACAATTATTGACTTTATTACAATGCAGTAAGGAATAATATCACTCGAACTATCCGAACACCCTTCCTTTGTCAACAATCAATTTTCAACTATAACATTATTGAAATAGAATTGAAAATCTAATGATAAACTCTTGATTTTATTCGATCTTCACATCATTTATTTGTGATACAATTTCACTAGAGCGTAAGTTTTACCATCGTGATAGAGGAAAATGAGCTTTATTACAAGGTAATAAAAGCTGATGTCACATATAATTCTGTGATTGGTCGATTTGTGGTCGTTTTGGTGACACAAATAGAGACACTAATAAAAGACTTCTTAAATTTCATTGGTAAAAATTTTATTAACGAGATATTTTTTTATTATTATAATATATGTATAAGTGAAACCGCAGAAAAGGAACTACTTCGTAAGCGACAAAGTGTAGTTGTAGTCAATTGACTACTGAGACTGACACTTATATAGTCAAACTACTGCCCGTATGCGGACCAGACCGACCGAGATCGCACTACTATACTATAAGTACTACTACTGTGATATTAGTCTGGATTCCTCTTATTCTTGAGGCAAAAATAATTTTTCATTATAGCTTATTGAACTACTATCAGATCGTTTTACAGACAGACCGACGGTTTCAGTTTTATGATATAAATATATATATATATATATATATGTGTGTGTGTGTGTGTGTGTGTGTGTATATACAATAAAAAATATAATTTCTCCCTAAAAGACGTCATGATAGTAGCGAGTAGGTACCAGGAGAACATAAAGCCGTAAGAGGATCGTCCCCTGCAATTAAAGGGCAATATCTTTGTACAAATTCAATAAGAGCGCGCGCAAACATTGCGTCACCCCTCTATGAACTTCACAGGGCTGTCGGCATGTCAAAAAATTATATTACTCCCTTTTCACACTTCCAATAAAAAGTATTTATATAAAAAGCATATTAATTTTGTTCATTACCTTTACTTTAATATTGATAATAAAAAAAAATGTGTAACGTTTTTAATTTTCTTGAAATATATTTTAATTGTCTTGATAAGTGGTAAGTGTCAACCCTGTGTAGGGGCAGTGTGATCGCAGACTAATAGGAGGACTATTAACTTGTGCACGCGGCTTTATTTGTGCACTTTGTATGGTAATGGTAAGTTTGTTTATTAAACGACTCGTTGATTTTTAATAAACTTCCACTTCATATATTAATCATTTTTTTGTCTTAGTTAATCATTTAAATGTATTTGTTATATATTTCTTTTGAACCTTCAAATTCAATAGTATATATATATATATATATATATATATATACTAGCTGATTTCCCTCCCGCTTCGCTAGGAACACTATTAATTTGAATGTGAACTTAGGTTGCTATGGTGATATTTGTCATGTTATCCGTTGTCATCGTAACCGTTGCTATGGTAACTTGTCCCGCGTTAAGTGTATAGCTCCTATACATTTAAAACTTGATGAAATGCTAAGAGTTGAAATTAGTGGACATAGGAATTCCGTAAAATACGTTCTTAGTGGACGTCTACGTCACAATAGTATGTAAAATTACTATGTAAAATTTTAAGTTAATAGGACATATAGTTAACTCGGTCTTAACCGCGAAGATAAAGCTTCTAACAAATTTTATTAGATCTAATAATTATATAGTTTCTTACAGACATTCTTCTTAAACCTGGTAAATACACACTTAACAAACAACAATCTAGACATATATAAAAATAATTCAATAAAATATCAAACAACCAATTATTAAACTATACAAAACAATTAATAATATAAATCAACTCAATCAATAAGTGTTAAGCTTTAATAATAATAAATAATTAAATTTAATATATTTACTTTTTCTCAGTCCACGGATCCCTAATGACAAACAAAGTGAAACGAGTTCTCTCGTTTGTTTTAAATACTTTTTCAACATTGTATCAAATAAATTGCTTACAAGATAATTGTTTTAAACACCGATTACATTTTTAGAACCTAATCAAACTTAAATGTTTTTATTAAGTGAGATAACTTAAAATAATAAGCAACCCTTTAAGTTAATATTGTATTTTATAAATATTAAAAATATACATATAAGTATATTTTAATAAAATGAATTTTTATGTAAATAAATTTAAATCAACTAACGATACTTCTAAGTATATTTAATTAGGTATAACAACTATAAAATATTTAATTTATACGATAATCAAAATTATATATATACTAGCTTATTCCCTCCCGCTTCGTTTGGCACACTTTTAATTTGGATGTGAACTTAGGTTGCTATGGTAATCTTTGTCATATTATCAGTTGTCAACGTAACTGTTGCTATGGTAACCGCTGCTATATTAACTCTTACCCCCGCGTTAAGTGTAGCTCCTACAGGTTTAAAACTTGGTGAAATGCAAAAACTTGAAATCCGTTGGGATAGGAATTCGGTAAAATTCGTTCTTAGTGGACGTCTACTTTACAAAAGAAGTAACTATGCAAAATTTAAGTTAATCGGACAAATAGTTTATTTACAAAAAATATTTTAAAGAAGAAAAATCTAAAAACGGTTAGTAACATTTGCAAACCCCATGCAAGTTATTCGTGCGGGGTTAAAACGTAATTAGGCTTAAATCCCAGCCCCACGACAAACACAAACAAAAAATATCGTTAAACTGTAATAGTACCCGGGACTGCACTCATTGTAGTCTAACTACAATAGGTGTTGAATAAAACAATATATATATATATATACATATATAAAATTTACTTAAATATGTATATTTTATTAAATTAACTCCTCCTTGAAGTAGGAGTTTAAAAGAGTCCTCCTAAAGCAGTTATAACTCAAAATATACTTTCATAATACTGAAGTGAGTTTGACAACTCCTCAAATCACTGACATAAACCTTGTAACTAATCAAACATAAGTCAAACTTATGCAAAGATTGTCGTGTCACGTGTCCCGGTCGTGTCGGTCACGTGTCGGTCACGTGTCGGTCGCGTGTCCTCCTTTAATTGGCCGCGTAACCGCCGATTCGATACAAATGTATCGGGTTACAGTTAGTTTAACTATTTATTAGTGATCTGTCATTGACGATATGATTGCTGAGTGAGTGTATTAATCAAATTAATGTCCAAAATAACAAGACCCCTCTTTGTATATATTTAGGTTGTATGTAAAAGCTCTATTATTACATACATAGTATTAAATGTGTGTGTATGTGTGTGTGTATGTATGTATGTATGTGTGTATGTATGAGACCGCGCTGTCGCGTCGCTAATTGCTTTATTATGCAATATATGGAAGACGCTTCCGTATAAATAATGTAAGCGATTTACTATTAATGATTTCGCAAATATAGATATGGAATGTTTTTAATAATAAATATGACATTTAAAGTTAAAAAACTTTATCAAATATATTAATTTATAAATATTCCATCTCCACACTTGTCGAACTAAAAGCTTAATTAAGTATTTGTCAGCTCGACGCTTTCTTGCAGCGTCTTCACGCCCAATTACTTGTTATATTAGATCCTTAACACTATAAGATTAAGGTTCAATATCGTTTGATTATATAATATATAAACATTTAGTTTTATTCGTATCTAGTTATATACGTAATGAAGTGTTAACAAAAGTGTAGTTAGTAAAAAACTAACTTTACGCCCCGACACCGCTCATTTAGCTCTAAACTTACAGATAAACATCGATTTTATATAAATATGAATTTAAACTCACAAACGGGAGTTCGCCACTGAAGGTACCGTCAAAGGTTCTAAAGCTAATGAATCGCTGAGGTCGTAATTGAAGTAATTACGTAATTAAGAGATGACGGCGGCTAATTAGTTGGCGGCTTCATACTTTACTTAACCATTGTGATAAGATTTTATTTTTTATATTTTATATTGGTTTGGTTTCAAAGTATATATACTAGGGGCGCCAACAAACCCTCAATTTCGATTCGCTGCGCTCGCGAAATCTCGGGTGCCGTTTGCATATTGAGCGAAGAGAGCCCAGTGTATTGACTCATCGTTTCCCAGTGACTTCAATGGGATATCAGTTTTTTGACATATTAAAAAATATATATATTTTTTTGAGGACATTTTTTTTTATTATTTAAGAACCATCACCTAATGTGTGTCTTTTTGATTGCAAAATTTCATAATTTTCCGTTAAATAGTTTTCGAGCCAATTCGTGACAAAGAATGTAAAAAGTCTCCAGTAAAACGCTCCGCTCACTTCGTTCGCTTCGCTCAATAAGTAAAAAAAAGTATCTTCAGAGTCATATGATGTTTTTGGTACATCCCAGTAAGGGTTGCCACTTTTTTTGTAATTAAAGAACATTTATGAAGCTTAAAAAAATAGCATCAAATTAATTTATTATTCTTTGTATATGTTATATAATAATTGTACAACTGAGGCTCTTGAGAATACTTCACTATAACATAAAACTATAAAACTAATATCCTGTATTATTATTGCACAAACGGTTCAGACTTTTGACAATGACAGTGACATTGACATTAGAGTTTTTTTTTTAATTATTAGAAACAAAAGAGCACCAGTTGATAATTTTCTTCTAAAATGCATACAATCGAATTTATTTAAGTTAAGAAATCAAATTACGCAAAATATAATATATGGTACACACTTTAATGATCCCATAATGTATACAGTACTATTGGTCGAAATAACATAATCAATTTAATTTAAAGTTGAATGGCAACCCTAATCGCAATTATACCTAAAAAAACATATAAATATAATAAATCGATCTAACAAATCGTTTAATTGAATTAACATCCACGGACAAGATGTAAGCAACTTTGTACCTCTGATATAATTTGAGAGGTTGAAAGGAGATTCATTTTCTACATTAGGTTTTTACTTTCATTCTTCATTCTAGCCTTGTGTAATGATTGTTTGATTTATCAAAATTATATATATATAAAGCGTTAGTCGATATTATAGCTTTAAAACGGACCGACATTATTTTATTTTCATTTTTATCGCCAGAATAGACGCTTACTGTTTTCGAGAATACTGAGGGAGCTGAAAAATGTGTTTTGAAAGTCGGTTCAGTGCAAGAAATTTTGTATAGACGCTGGAGAAATGATAAGTTCTTTGAATATACCTAATAAAAAAGTTGCAAGGATAATCTTTGGAATATTTTTTTCCCAAAACTAGGATGTATCAAGAATCTATTGAAGTAGGTATATTTTACAAAATAGGTATGAAAAATAATATTTATTATGGAAGCAGTCGAAACTAATACCATATAGTTTCATCATTAAAAATACTTGCATAGGGATCTACGATTACTAAACAAGAAAGAAAAAGTGTCACAAACTCAACAATTGGTAATAAAATCTGCAAATAGATCAAAATACGGATATTTAGTACAAAGACGCCGGCGACCTCTTGAACATGAGTAATCCAACTTACAATAATGGCAATTTAATACGCGCTTTTGAGAAACTCCCGGCTCACTAGCAGTGTCGGATAACAAGCCATTTAACTGGACACCCCGCTTTGATCTTATATATATAAACATAAAGACTATTATTGAACAACTCATGTATCTTAAATAATTAGCCAGAATCTATCTATCCTTGGACTTCAAACACAATTTCAATCTTATTTACATGAGATTAAAGTTGGTATTAAATGGAATTACTTGTAATAGGATAAACAAAATTATTTGTATACCCACAAATAATATATAAGACCTTCATAACCGGTAATAAGAGCTATTATAATTATTTTTTAATATTGCCCCAGTCTACAAGAAGTACCGACTCAACACCGAATGAATAGATTTTTCTGAATAGTTGTCAAATTGGTCGTATAATCTGTTTGTGAGCGGCCGCCATTGTCGACGCAAAATGGCGCTAAATAAGATACTCAAAGTGTTTACATTTTTATCCTTAACTGGAATTACTTACAACTATAACTTTGTTTATAAAATAATATTAGATTTTCTTATATATATAATTCATACTGTTTTTTGTAGAGTCCATAATGAATCTAACCAAACATTGATGAAGGCATGCAAAAATTCTCATATCTGATGAAAAATAAAAACAACTAACAAACGGAAATATCAAGTTTAGAGTTCCGCCGGCTCCGACACACACACCGACATGATATCCACGGAACCTACCATTACCCGCTCTATAGGTAATTCAGTCTTTGTATTAACAACCAAAATAAACTGATCCCTCATTTCAGATGTAATCCTTTAAAGAAACTTCTTTATTGAGCTCAAGATGAATTGTCGGTTATTTTATAGGTAGTAATTGAATTACCCTTATATTTGATAGTTTCCTGTTTTATTTTTTAATTTTTTGTATACAGGAAGGAGCCGTCAATTTTTAATCAAATTATTCATTGACAATGCAAGTTATGATTTGATCCGTTGATATAAATGTACGTTATTAAGTTTTTGTCCTTTGTATTCGGGATATTATTTGGGTCAGTGAGGCGCTATTTTGATTTAAAAATACTCCTTTTTACTGTGTTATTGGTTAAAGGTATTCAGTTTTCCACGTAAGTAATTCTTTTGTAGTTTTTAGTTCAGATTCTTCCTTAATCCTTATTTTGGAATCTAGCATATAGTGGCGTTTTATACTTGCAATATATGTATTTGAAATATAAAACTTAATTATGAGAGAGAAGATAAAGAGAGAGAGAGAGATGGATAGAGAGGTGTATGAAAAATAATATCAATAAATAGGAAAACCAATTACGTGGCTTATTTGATTTATTGCGAGTGTCGCCAAAATGAGCGATAAGACTCGTGAGATACTCAACCTGAGGCAATTTGCTACGCTACATAATACATACACGCGAGTATCGTCTTTATCACATAGACATAATGTTTATATTGCCATGCTGTAATTGCACGTTTGGCATCAAACAATAGTGTACATCATCTATATTCGTGTATGGAAATTTAGTTCTTAAGAGAATACTAATACGAGTTAGACTCCCGTCCGCTAAATTGCTATGTAAGTGGATCATTTAACTTCCTTAGGGTGTTTCTGAGGGTATGATAGGTGTTTTTACGCTGTTTATGAGAGTAATGAAGAGGGTTGTTTATATTTGAGCGCTTGATCCGAAAGGGCAAAGGACGATTTGCTTTGAATATTAATAGTGCTTCAGAGAGACATTTTATTACATAAATAATAAAAAATCTACAACCCTTATTGACACGACAATTATAGGATATCTTTTAACACTAAACCTACCAAGTACCGGTCAAATTGACCGTTCTTAAACTTTTGTAAAACTCACACATTCTTAAACGTTATAATATCATTATCAAACTACATGACAATTCATAGAATATGCATACAATATTTTCTACTTTTAGTTTGTTCCATTATTACCTGCTTTATATAATAAAATAACTTTTAATTACCGGTCAATTTGACGGCGTGCGGTAGGAACAGGTATACAAGAATTGTCGGTAGGTTTAGTGTTAATAATGAGACAGAGTCGGGGCGCTTAGTATGTTAATATTTGGTTATATGTATAATGTTTATCTCGCACGAGACGCTCCTAATGTCATTAGTGAGGTTCGCGTTAGACTAACTATATCAGGATAAGTTAGTTTTACTTTTATACTTATATTTACAACTAAACTAAAAAGGTATTGAATAAGTTTTATATTCTTTAAATAATTATATATTAAAAGATTTAGACAGACAGTCTAATGTAGTGTGTAATTACTTTTACATAATATTAATTATATAATTATCTAAAGAGAACTTAAGTGTAATGAACGCGGACTGCCGTAGAACATATTCTGTACCAATTGATATTACATTAAGAACAAATTAATTGAGCGAAGTGAGCGGAGCGTTTTACTGGAGACTTTTTACATTCTTTGTCACGAATTGGCTCGAAAACTACTTGACGGAGAATTATTAAACTTTGCAATCAAAAAGATACTCATTAGGTAATGGTTTAAAATTTTTTTTTTGAAAAATGTCCTATAGAAACAATGTTTTTTTTAAAATATCATGTCAAAAAAACTGATATCCCATTGAAGTCAATGGGAAACGATGAGTCATTACACTGGGCTCGCTTCGCTCAATATGCAATCGGCACCCGAGATTTCGCGAGCGCAGCGAGTCGAAATTGAGGGTTTGTTGATGCCCCTAGTTTAATATTTAGTTGCATTAAATATATATATATATATATATATATATATATATATATTTACTTGTATGTACACATAGTGTGCTTTGATAACGTACTGGAAGGAGTTAAAAGATGTTACATGTTATAATATATAGTATTATTAACATAAATCATGATAACACAAAAGTGTAATACAAATGAAACATAAAACAACAAATCGTGGAACAGAAACTCAATTAAAGCTCCGACGCAAAGCAATTACGTATCACAAATACAATTACCGACTGATGTTTAATTAATTAATTTTATTAGCGAATAAAAACAATTAATAATTAGGAGTTTTTTTTTAACGAAGCAAGCGAAGCGAGCGGAGCGTTCTAATGGAGACTTTTTCACATTTTTGTCACGAATGGGCTCGAAAACTACTTACAGAAAATTATGAAATTTGCAGTCAAAAAGAAATACTTTTTTGAAAAATGTCATGACGTTGAGGAAAAATCGTCAAAAAGCTGATATCCCATTGAAGTCAATGGAAACGATGAGTCATTACACTGGGCTCGCTTCGCTCAATATGCAAACGGCACCCGAGATTTCGCGAGCGTGAGTCGAAATTGAAGGTCTGTTGGCGTAGTATGATTTGTTTTACCGTCTAAAGAAACGAACACTACAATGTGTAAACTAGAAGTAAACAAATAGTTTAGCAGCCGTTTTTACGAACTATTATAGTTATTACTATTTATTTAATCTAATACTTATCACCGAAGCGTATAGTTCTATTTGGGATACAATTGGTACTGGGGTTGAATGTACTAACGAAAGTTATCTTTATAGTGATGGGATAAAGCTCAATTTGAAGTGTACTTAAGAAAAACGTTTATTAGCGCGTTTGTCGCAAGTCGGGCGTGTCGATGAAGTGACAAGCGATCGAGAAGGGAGACCATGAGTTAGGGGGGGAAGTGGGAATTTTTGTGATCTTATTACAAAATTATCTAATACTAAAAAACGTTGTATATTAGTTATGCTATAATAACTTATTATTAAAAAAAAAGTCTCATAAAATAAATAAAAATGGTCACCCCACTCCATGGTTAAACGTAGCGAATACGATTACTATCGCCCTTTCATTTTTTTTTATGTATTAGTACGTAACAAGCGATTCATACAACACTTACCTTACAAAAGATTACACTTCACTCGAGTTGAATGTTATTTGAAATTGTTTACTAATTTTATGATATTTTGATATATCTTCCATGTTAGTTTTTATAATTATATATATATATGTATATATAAGCGATTTACCACTCACTGAATCATCACGAAATCTACGAAACTATCTGTCCGATTAACTTAAAATTTTACATAGTTACTGCTTTTGTGACGTAGACGTCCAATACGAACGGATTTTACGAAATTCCTATCCCAACAGATTTCAACAAATTTCAAGTCAATCGACCTTATAGCTGCGTTATATTTGTCTATTTAAAATTTTATAAATTTACACTAAATATAAAATAGAAATTAAACATTTTGCCAATACAAGTCCAAATTCACATCCAAATTAGTGTGACCTTGACGAGGGCTATCAGCTAGTCATTATATAAATATCTATTAATATACTCGTTATGAAGATGTCCTAATAACAATGGAATTACTCCAATACATTTATTTTAAATCCCTATTGATAAATTAAACTTTACAACTCCATTATCCATAGACCAACCCCGTTAAGTGATTTTATCTAAATGATATCAGATCTTAATTTAACATTGTATTTATTGGAATCACTCACACGTACTGCTATTGTGTAGTTTTGTATTTTATTCAATGGTCTTAAGATAAGTGGTTGTATTATTTCAGTTCTTTTCAGTATGTTTGTTTGTTTGAACAATATTACTCAGAAATCAATATATATATAATAAAATTACTTAACGATTGCTAAAAGTACAATAATAAAAAACTAATCAAAATTTATTAAAAAATCAGATTTTGATGTATTTACAAAACAAAATATAAGATATTTTTCATAATTGTATTGGATCTTGATAAAAATTTTTATTCAAATTAAATAGTTTTATCATTTTTATGATTATTTTATAATGATGTGATGGTTTATTTCACGATGGCTTTACTCACACTATACTTTCTTTACTATGAGTGCTTGTAGGTATTATATATGTATGTATGTTGTTACTTACTGTCTAAGGATATCCGTTAGAAAAATAAGTAAACCTTCCTCTAACTCCACTCAAGGGTTAGTAATTGAAATGTCTTCATTATCCCAAACTAAAACTAATTAAGATTAATGTTGGGAAACTGTTTTTAGATGCGATCATCGTTATACACTTTGGGAACCATAATCTTTAGCGTGTTTGCTAGTTTAAGATACACACATACAATAACTTCACACTACATTGTAAGATAACAATAGCGGGACCGTTACCAACAAAAGTGCACCAAACTCCCAAATGTCCCAAAACGACGTTTTTCCCATCAAAAACACTCGTAACCCTTTATTAACTCCAGATTAGCTACAAACGGATTATCTGACAAACGACCAAACCGCTAACTTCCTCATCCCTAATCCTTACCCACTCACAATAAAAACTAAATTGGTTTGAACTTTTAACATTTTTGTTGGTGTCGTAAGGAAGCAATTAGAGCACGTCCATTATATAAAGACCTTCCCGTTCGAGTTTGAACTCCATTAGTTGTATAGCGAGGGGGTTTTGGAGAGTTTTTGCAATATTGGTTCAAGTTTGACATATGTTCGTCTTGCGTATGGGGGATTGAGTGACATAAGCCCCTTAGGTTCATTATAGACGGTACCCTCTGGCCAATTCTGTTTGCGAACTTCACATTTCACTTAATAAAGGGTGATGCTTAGTTCCGTTTTTAAGTTCTATTATTTGGTGATATGTATATGCTTTAGCTTATTGTGCCAACAGTGAGGCTTAATTACAAACTTTAGTATTATTATTATTCTCACCTGCACTCTGACCTCCGGCAGATTGACTTTCATAGCGAGTTCCTCCCGGGAGTATACATCAGGGTAATGACTCTTCTCGAAGGCCCGCTCCAGCTCGTGCAGCTGGTAGGTGGTGAAGGTAGTTCTGTTTCGGCGATGCTTCTTCTTGTCTGCGGATCCTGGGCGCGGTGTTTCATCATCGCTCGCTGATTTATCGTCTGTCGGAGCTTGGAAGCCATCGTTGCTGTTGCAAGAGCCTTCACCTGAAGAAGTTTATTTATATCTTTATATACTTTCTTGTACACTAATAGAAATTAAATAAAATAAGAGTTACAAAAAAACAGATATTGGGCACATACAAAAGGTCGTAACGCGAAACGGCGATTTCTTCCAGACAATCTTGGGGGTTAGAAAAATCGGTAACTAATAGAGACAGGTACAAGTAACAATAGACATACATACATAACATACTAATACACATATATATGTGTATATTATTTACATAAATAACTTATGTTTCGTCACATTCAAGTATTATCTATATTTTTTTATCGTATCATCTGTGTAGTACAAATAGTTGTTCAAAAGGTCTCGTACACTGCTATCCTCGGTCTGCAATTACGAACAAACAACAAATCAAACAGATCCAGTGTTGGTATATGCTAATGGGTCAGCTATAATGCAATTATATTCAAATTTAGCAACTGTTTGTGTTTCATATCTGTTAGCAACCTTAACTACCAACACTATCTATAGATCTACGATCTACCGCATTACTAATAGATATAGAAACGGCTTCAAAAATCCAATTATAATCTACTAATAGCATAAAATATTCATATTGAAAGTTCATCATTAGTTATGGCTTAACTGCAATTCAGATAACAGAACTATAACTTTAACCAGTGCTTATATTTCAGTAATAACACAGCTCAGCTCGTAAACAGTCCGACATCAATTATTTGTCCGTAGTGTTTGCATCGCGACCACGTTACATTTACATACAGTCATACACACTGTAAATGTTGGTTTTACTCGTGCTCTTTTTTTTTTTTAAACATTTTGTTTTTATTACTTTTTAAATACATCTATAGCTGGGATTTAATTGTAGTATTGATTACAGATCCTATATAACAGCTCAGAAGATTTGGTTCAAATAGCTTGTATAGCGCCTCTTATGCCTATGTTCTAAACAATAAATAAATTACAATAAACTTAAAAAAATAAACAATAGTTTTTTTCATAATAAATGTAGTATTAGTAAATAATTGTAGCCATACAAAGTTATAATGCACTATTTGATTCATATCAACATAATACATTGGCTTACAAAAACCAATTGAACAAATTGATCAAATTATCTAACTCAAAACAAGATTAAATAAACATTTTAATTCAATAAAAAGAAATTGACATCGACTGTCACTTGTAACCCAGATTAACTAAAAGAAATCAGAGACAAACTTTGTTTCAGATTGAGCGATCAAACGTCAAAATAGACTACTTTATTTCCTCCTCACTCGCAACCGAATACCATAAGAGCGAAAGAGATAGACGCTTAAGTGACAGAAAACAAATAAAAACGCAACGCATTAAGATGTTTTACACTTATCGCGATAGGATCGCTTTTTTCTTTTTTGTAATAATTATCGATAATCTGGTAACACTCGCAGCATCAGCGGCATAATGGGCTCTCGTTTTTTTATATGGTAACCCTAATCATGTGTCAGATTTGCCGTGTTGCTACATATTAAAGCTCTTCGGCATTAATGATTTTACAAAGTGGATTCGTTACTTAATTTATTTTTTATTGATCAATAATAAGAAATAGTAACAATACCTATTTCCTCCAAACACTAAAACAATATCATTCAGGTAAGTATTTATTGAAATATGAGTAAAAAGAGTTCACATTTGATTAGGTTTTAAGTTATATCCGATAGATTTATCAATAATTTGACCCAATATAAGTAGTTAATATGACAATATTTTTTGTAAACTATCGGTCCTTTGTAGCACAATTGTTTACTTTTTATTTTTTTTAAGTGGAATTATAATAAAAAGTAATTTATATAAATTTTTGAACGACAACTGATTCCTTCCAAAGTGTCATTGACGTTAGTTGTGACAAAATAAATTCACTTACAGAGAAATATTGTTTATAAAAATATAATGTATATATGTATTGTTATTGTATATATATATATATAATATAATTATATTAAATGAATGTTATAATAAATGTTTTTAGTACTTTATATTTAGTTTATTTAATTATTAAACTGTTATTGACAAGACGAAACTTTAGCTCTTTAGTAACTAAGTTTCATTATTATGAATTTTGTCAAAATAATTAAATAACTACTCTCTTAACCTATTATTACGATAAGATATTATTTATATTAAATTATTCAATCCATAATCGGAGAGCATTTAACTTATAATATATTTTTTTTATTATTTAATTAATTTATAGCTAAAATATAATGTAAATACTATATATGTTTACAAATGATCTAAAACCAAACGAGCAACAATCATCAAAACATAATTATAAACAATATCCACTCGACCGGCGGCCATTTTGCAAATAATCGAGCTTCATCACTAGTCGATTTGCGGTCGACAATCGATTTGCGCGAATATTACGTCACTATTCGATTATTACCACTAACATACACACATACACACACATATACAATACACACACCACTATATACCTTTATATATGAGGTTATGTAACATGATAGTATGAGATTTTTGTAAATAACTTTTAATTTGTTTTATTTTCTCCATAAAAGCTTAAGCTTAGCTAAAGATTTTTAAAATACATTATTCCCTTATCCCAAATTTGTTTGGCGAAGTATGTATTTACCTTCCATACTCTCCTGTTACTTGTCATCTCTGTACATTCTCTTCTCCATATCGTCTTTCACGCAATCCATCGATCTCTTCTTCGTCCTCTACCTGTCCATCCACTTCCATACCCAGCACTCTTAGTTACATGCCTTTCATCTCTCCTCATATCATGAGAGATGGTTAGCTCTAATTGTTTTAAAAATACAATAAAATTAATATATTACCTACGCACAGTTTAGTACCTTAAGTTAAAGTTAGTTTAAAACAAACAAATATAAAGTAAAGAATGTTACAAATTGTTACAATTAATACAAAGGGTCACGCATGTCGCCTGATTATATTAATACTATTTTCAAGGAAAAAACTCGAAATATGAAAACGCTAATTAATATATGAATAACACAAATTCGACTTGAATCGCTATAATCAAACTCAGTCGGGTAACACGCGAGCTTTACACACACACACACACACACGCACATACACACACACTTAACGAATTCAATATTAAGATTATTCTAATGGCGGGCGAGACGATGAATATTTAAATAAAGATGGCTACCATAATTTTGACATTTGCTGTAAGTTGTACTACTGTAGCTCGTTTATAAACGGTGTTCTCTTAGTTGGTAAGCTATCTTTTCCGCTATTGTTTTTCTAGTTATAAATAAATATACTTAGTATTTTTTTATTTGTACTCATCTATCACGTGTAAACGTGTTTTAAAACAGAATAATTTCATAATATACACTCGTAAATATTTCACAATGCATTAATATAAAAAGTTGTTTCAAACACGATTTGGTTTAAGCGATCAAGATAAGTTGTGAAGGTAATTATTAATTTCACACAAATAAATAAATAAACTTTTTTAAGGTTACAAGCTTTTTAGATCAGTGAATTAGTTTTTATGTATATTTATTATAATAATAACCCTCTCTATTTGATATTAATGATAATTATATATAAAATTATCGATGAACCGTTTTTCCATTGAACCGAGGAACCCAAATAAAATCAATTAATTACCAAGTCAATTGAATGCTAATTAAAATACGACAAGACGTGTCTACTTCTTCATTTTTTACAAGTGACGGCTCAATAACTTACAGACATTACATTCTATTATTATGTAACATTATATATATATATATATATATATATATATATATATATATATATATATATATAACGTATTTATTATACACATACATATATATTATAATCAGGTTAAGAAAACCATGGATTATAACTTATATTTTATTTCAAATTCGTCTTTTAGATTCATGGTTACCGACTTACATTTACACTATTTCGTTGTTACATTTGAATCATGTTAAGGAAAACCGCAGGTAATATTAATTAATTCTATTTAATTTATAATTAAAGACTGATATCATCTGAATAATCGCTTAACGAATATCAGTATAAGGAAAAATTAAAATTTATTAGTTTTCTATACACTAAATGTATATTATAATTTTAGTTTATCTGAAAATGTTGTCTTTGAAAATCCAGTAACTTATATATCTTTGAGATATGTATATATATATATATATAACTTTTTGTATTCTCCTTTATATCTATTAAGAGTACCTCCTGTATCTTTTATAGTATAACTACAAATGAACTTCAAGTCATTACAAAATTTACACGTCTGTTTGCAAGTAAAACTTGTTTATTGCCAAATATACTAGGCTCATTTGAATATAACAATATTTGTCGATCTATCTTTTTGTAAATTATCAGTGATACTTTATTATATATTGTATATTAAGGGTTCTTATACAACTAAATTTCTCTTATTAATATAACATATAGTTTGGAATCATTTTGTTTGAAAATTTATTACTAATTCAAATTATGTTGCAATTTTATGAATTTGTTTCCAACTTTAGGTGATTTAAATCATAATCTTAACAGATAACATCAAATAATTTGCATCAACTTCCTTAACATCGATCAATAATCGAGACACGATCTAGATTTACATACAGACTGGTCTAGGACTAGTTTAGTCCTCTGACTAGATCTGAATCATTACTATGACTGATACAGCGATACTGTCCACTCAATAAAGATTACAGAAATGACACGCAGGCAAGACTGTGATTATTTGCATTTAATTTGTCCCATACCTTCATTTATAGTGCAAATTGTATCGGTATGTCTGTCCGTAAAAGCTTTAGATATATATAAATGTATATATGTATGCCCCGGAGGGCATGTATGAAGAGGTTGATGTCTGTGGCCGAGGCGAAAGAGGTATGCAGGGACCGTAGCGTTTGGCGCTCCGTCGTCTCTGGCTACCCCGCAAGGTATATGGTATGAAGATAAATAAATAAATAAATAAATAAATATGTATATAATGGAGGTCCGACGCGCACGCACTGCAATGAAGTCCAGTTAGAGATGTGAAATTATTTTTGATTAATAAACATATAGAGGGAATTGTGAAATACACTTCGAAGTAATCGGATTTATATTAAAGTATAGTATAGTAATTAAACACAGGATACAATATTCAGCAGTCTAAAGTATGAATAAATATATGTTAAACGCCAAATGAAATTGTATAGCTTGAAATCGGAGTTGAAAAAATATGTAAGACTCGATTTTCCACTGAAAAGTACTTCCACTATAGTTCTAGAGAACTATAACACTTCTGATCGTACTTCGTTAAATTAATTAAATTAATGACAATTACTGATTGATTTATCCCCATTCTTGGTTTCATTTTTAACTTTTTTTCATATTGCGTTTGGAAATCTTTTTATTTGTAAATTTCTTATGTTATTTTTATTGAGTTTTTACATTTACTTGTACTTACGGAAGTAAGTAATAAAGTGCTGAAAAGTATTTTACTTGTATGATAATTGATACAACAAAAATCTCTGTTGCTTTTAAATAGCTTTTAGGAATTTAATTATCGAGTTAGTCCAGCGCCATAAGTATTACAAGGCATTAGGTATTACGGGTTTAAGATATAGGTAATTTGGAGAATGATTATTCTGTTTTTGAGATTTATTAAGAAAAAAAATTGACTTTGAAGATAAATTTATACATGATAAATGTTGTTTAATGCAATAGTTAAAATATTATTTTAATGATTTGTATAACGTATGAACTGTTTAACTATTTTTATTTTCTTGTTAATTTTTAGACGTTTTGAAGTAGAGACTAACCCTTACTTGGTATTGAATTGTTTTGAAGGTACTATCTATATATAAGATATATCGTAGTTTCTGATTAACATTAAACCTACCGACAATTCTTGTATACCTGTTCCTACCGCACGCAGTCAAATTGACCGGTAATTAAAAGTTATGTTATTATATAACGCAGGTAGTAATGGAAATAACTAAAAGTAAAGAGTGAAGAAAATATTATATGCATATTCTAAGACTTGTCATGTAGTTTGATAACGATATTATAACGTTTAAAAATGTGTAAGTTTTACAAAAGTTTAAGAACGGTCAATTTGACCGGTACTTCATAGGTTTAGTGTTAAGAAAAGTAAAAGTTATACATATATGTAAGACTAAAAATATATACCTACATAAAAGTGTTTCACTTTACTTTTCTCTATACATATGACCATATTAATTATGTAAATAAATCACTTATTTTCTTTATAAATTTATATTTATACTCAATTTTAATTACCTAAAAATAAAACCTTTTAATCTATGAATAGATATTATTATTGTTTACTTATTAAATCGGAAAATCTGAGTTTTTAATTAAAATTTATTATTATATACTAAATTAAGATTTTAAAAAAAAATCCTGGTCCTTAGAATTTACAAAGAAAACAAGTAAAATATGAGTACATGGAAAATAAACTACTCTTTAAGTTAAAAAGAATCTACTCCAATTTATACTTGTAAGTAAGTATTAAAAAAATGTCGTTATATATATATATATATATATAGTTTATGTTTTATATCTAGGTAAGTTTCATTGTAAGTGTAAAAATAAAGATAAAATTTTCTGTACCTATTTTAATAACTCAGCTTCATATTCTTAAATAAACATTTAGAATTATTATTGATAGTTATTTTATCTTTTTACCATCTCTTACTATTAGTAAGTTAACTTAACTGCACTACGGCGTATCATAGCCGGAGGACGCCTCTCCATTAGATTACCTCTACCCAGGACGAAATACATTCAAACTTACATTATTATTAATACATATTTAATTTCATGTCTCCTCTTATTATAACAAACAGTAATATCTATATTTTCGTATTCAATAGTTTATTGGACGGAAAAAGTTCAACACATCTGAAATATGTCTTTTATAGAAGCATCATGTTTTAATACACAAGCGGAGCAACGAGTAAATACTAGTTCATAATAATTGTATCAATATATATAAAAAATACTCTAAAATATATGAACGAATGCTAGACCTATAACATATGTTTGTTAAAATATTTTAACAAAAAGGAAATTTTCTTATTGTAATAAAATATATATTATATCTAACTATAATATATATATATATAAGGGTCGAATTGAATTTGGATTTGCGTTCAGTTAAATATAAATTATAAAAAATAGTTTACTTACATTATAATTATTGAAATGTAAGTAAACTTAACCGACGGCTTAAATCTTAAATCGAATATAAAAATATTTGTTGTTACTTTCTAGATAGAACGAATAAAAAAGAATATTAGTCCTACACATAATCAAATAAATTATCTCAACATACAGAGAGAAGAATAATATACAATTTTAACCCTTTATCCCGAACATCATAAGGACTTCAATTTATACAATTATACAAATATAACCCCGCAGCGGTTTCTAGAAGACCGAGCTAGACTAGACTAAAACTGTAGAAATATCTCACCTGCGCTCTCAACGGCTCCAGGCGAGACTGGCACAGCATCACACGTCTCCTCTCGTCTCTGCTCGAAGTCACTCACTCTCCCCTGTCTCCCGTTCAGACCAAGGATGGCATCTATCGTGTGCCTCGGACCCTGGGTCACGGAACCCTGGGTCAATCCTAACCTACTCTTAACGGCGTCGAAACTCTGGTTCAGATGCATTTGCTGCGCGTGAAAAAACATCCCCATACGGTTTAATGTTTCCAAATTTTGCTGGTGTTGCGACAACGAAATGGACTGGTCGGTCACGTTGATTGATGATGTGGAATTTGGACTGCTCATTTGGGATCGCGGGCTGTTGGTTTCGGATCTATCCGGCGTCTGGGAGCCGTAAAACCTGTCGTCCGTGACGTCCATCGTGCTCGGCCGAACGAGCGATACTGACTGATCGAGCTTGAGCTCCGTCGGGGTTGTGAAAGGGGCGTGGCTTAAAGTGGGGGATGAAATTGCCCATTGAAAGTGCGAATTTTCGGGTCGCGAAGTGATTTTGTTTGGCAAGGCGCGGGCACTATTAGCATTTTCCCCTCGAGAGCTCCTTCGTATTGAGGCGTTCAATAGTGTTTTTCACCTTTGATTGGGTCGATTGTGTGAAGTGTTGATCGTATTCTTTGACTTGACTTGTTACACTTTAGTTTGAGATCTCTGAATGCAATTAAACTGAGTGATTCGTTTTTGTTTAACTTAAGTTTTTCCTTTTTTATTACTTATTAAATTATTATCGATCCCTTAACTCTAAGCTGTGGAGCTCTAGCTGAGAGAATAATTAAAATAAAATTATTTAAAAATATATATAAAAGCGATTTTTTATTGGAATCAAAATAAATTACGTTGGTAATTATTATAAAAGCAGAATTCTTGAAACCGGATTCGCGTAATTGAACTCAAATTAATCAGTCCGAAGCAATTAGTCGAGCAATTGGTAGATAGAGCTGGAGAGAGCGAGCAAACAGTCGCCCGTCTGTCTGTTAACACACGAGTTTAACCAAATCGGTAAACCGGTAACCCAACAATAACAGCTTTTACGGCTGACCGCTTCAATACATCTTTTAAAAACCCTTTAGCCACTTACAAAATTGAACCTTATATTAACGAGACAGAGCTTAAACTCAATTAGCGTTTTAAAGCATTAGAGTCCTTTTAAAATTGTAATGATTATCGTCAATATAACAGCTATCTCGTTTTTACAGATGTCCGTCTTGCTCCCTCTCATCTCAATGTAGCGACGGTTGCTAAGGGGCGGGGCGTGGGTGACGTCACAAGTTATCGACCAATCGGGGAGCTGTTTTTTTTTCTTCTCCTCTTTTATAGCACGTTTCTTTTGTGCGTCGCGTTAGAGGGTTAACTTGGGAAATAACGAGTAGCTTAGACAAAACTACATTAGCTTTTGTGAGGTTTTTTTTAAGTTAGCGCCATTAGCACCTTGTTATCTGTTCCGTACTTATGTAGATTCACTTCAACTTATTTAAAAAGTCTCTTAATAAGTCTTTATTCTGGTGAAGTTTATTTATCTTTTTCAATCGACACGGTTGGTACATTTAAAAAATGTAAAAAATGATTATGGTGCATTAAAAAAACTTAAAATCAATTGTATTTTTTACAATTACTTACTGGATCGCCGTTAAATATTCATTTCAATCTCCATAATGAAATGCACTGATTACTTAATGACTGCTGTGTTATATATATACAAAAACATGAACAGATTGACAAACTACAAATATTAAGTTGGACGGCTCCACCATCTCTGTGAAATAAATAAAACTATATATATTTACATATCTTCCTTTGATATTGTTCCAAATCATTTATACCTTATAATCTGTTACATTATAGTAATTAACTAATAAATCTGCAAGCAAAACCGAGTGTAGGTCTAGTGTGTTTAAATTTCATTAGCCGATAGGGAATGCATAATTAATATGTACAGGCTCAACTAATTGATTCACGGGAACTCGTGTTGTGCACTTTTGAAATACACTTTTAATAATCAATACTGTGAATAATATTGTAAATGAACCTGCGACCTTCCATTACCTCAATGTCTAACAAATGAGCCATCGGGACTCCTCTGACCTGGTTTAACAAATTATTTATATTATATGAAACATTAATTGTAATTTTGTTTTCAATTAAAATATCCCAAAGGAAAAGTACTGATTAAAATTACAATCTTTTTAATGTATATTGTGTTATGATTTTTTAATTTAAATTTAAATTCACTCACACATGCATGTCTATAACACACACACACACACACACGTCTGTGTGGAGACAAACTATTTAATTAAGGCTTCGCAGTAACATTATGAACTCTAATCAAATAATAAGATATAAAGACTGAGTTGAGTGGCTTTTGATTAATATTTGATTTATTTTCATATTATTTATATATTCAATATAAAAATTGTCGTCTGAATAACTCATATATCTGTAAATTTGTGTATTAAACAAATTTTTTTAGATCTTCCATTAAGACTATGACAAAGATGGCCTGTTTCATGGCACATTATTTGATGTATTCCAATAATAAATCAGTGTAATACATATACATACATACATACATACATACATACTGCTGTATGAACGAGCCCTAATACCCTAAGTTAAAATAATGAGTTGCTAATAGAGAATTGAACGTTAAATTAAACGAGTTTATGTCGCAGATTGATTCTGATAAGTGGGGGGGGGACTAATCTACGACCACCATATAATATTTCAACTTTAGTGATGAAACTGCACTATCGATAAACCTTTACAATTGTCAGATATTTATTTCATCTATGTTTTAAATACCGTATCAGTTACGATAAAAACATTTCTAAGCATAGGTATTCAATTTAAATTAAAAAAATACTTTTTTGTCGTTTAAATGCACAAAGATAAAATGTTAGTATAATAAATACAAAGAAAAAATATCGATAAATTTATCGAGCACCGCACATCACTATTTACCTGTCAATTGACAGCGCTGTAATTGTTGAATGAGGCAGCATTAAAGCAGCAATTAACCGACATTGATTGGTTTCCCCTCTCCCCCCCCTTTTACCGTGTGGTCCCGTCCTAATCCCGGAAAAGTTTGCACTATTGACTTGTTAAGTTTGTAAATTAGTTTAATCTAGTTTAATCTATTATGTTATCTGACGCTTCAATAATATTAACTGTATAATTACGTTATGGTTACATTATATATATATATATATATATATATTTTGTATTGATTGATTGATTGATTACAATCCAGGATCCTTTTTATCTAGCTTTATCTTGTTAATAAGAAAAAATTTGACTTATTGTTACCTTAAAATATATATTTGTTCAAACTTAACTTACGTACATTTATCTCAAATTAAATTCTATACTATAATAACATTGTAAAAACAGAGAATAGTATAAAAGAGCAATAATTGAGCGGTTGTAGGGAGACAAACCGTTGAGTTAATTAATAGACTGGACCGACCATTAATGTAGGACTGCGGGCGACGAGTGGGGGCTCCATGATGGTCGGAAACCACGGAATTGTCCTATATAAATATATATTTAACACCTTCACGTCCAAAATGGGGATGAAAATAAAGAAAGGAAGAAAGAAAAGAAGGAATGAAGGTTGAATGACAAATATATTGAGAGTGACTTTTATAATACATGGTCTTATTTTTTTTTTTGTTTACGCAGTTAGATCAGATATAATCGAACATATGGTAAATGGTAAAAAAATATTAGATATCAAGAAAAAAAAATACAAAATAGAAATGAAATAAAGCAATTACTAATAACAATGAAGTCCTGGCAACATTTGGTCTCTCTACTCCACCTGTGGTTGTCAGGCTTTGATCATAGAATTATCCTTTCTGCGTGAATCCACCCCCTCCCACCCCCTCTCCCTGACCCCTCTCTCGTCCCTCACAGTGATTGTTGCGGGCCCATTAAGCGATGATTATATTCTCAAAGAGTTCAGGTAATTGCTTCAAAAATATTAAGACGAACCCAATAACCGAGATGAAGGAAATTAATAATGATGTCAAGGTATGATTAAATTGTTTATAATTATTTATTATAATATACTTACTTTTATATAATATATCCTTTCTTTAATTTATTTCAGAAAAACTTCGTGATAGATTTCGGTTATCTACATTGAAATTCCTTTAAGATACATTGTATAGTATTTATAGTATTTGGGTGATATTAAAGTATTAATTTGGTGCTAATATCTATGGAATGGTGGAATGGTGAAGGTGTTGGTGCATCGTGAATACCTATTGAAGACCGTCTCAATCGAGTTACAGCGCAGTTGCGACTTGCGGACATTACTGTAGTATATGTTAACAACACAGATGAATACTGTACACATATATATATGTATATATATATATATATATATATATATATATATATATAAATATATATATAAATATATATATATATATATATATATATATATATATATTTATTTATTGGATTCTTTCTGTGATAAATACTTGCGCTCTGTTTAATATTTATATTTATATTATATAAATAAATCTGTGGTTAAAATTCTACGAAAATCATTTCAAAAATCTACAAACATTATTTGACAAAACTACGAAAATTATTTGAAAAACTTATTTCTGAGTTAATTATGCTTGTATACACCAAAAGAAAGAAATTTAACATAATAATAGAAAAGCATTTTTTTTTATTACATAAAATAGTAGGGTCAAAATTTTTTATGTTCAGTTTATATAACTTCATTTGAATCTAACAATAAAATATTCAAAGGAATATTCATATTATATTATATAGAGAGATTAAATTAATAAAACATATATGTATACTAATTAACAATTATCTAACAAAAAAAAAAAAAAATTCTACAGAGAATTGTCTATAATTCTTCCATATACTGAGCGGTCAACAGAAGCAATCACAAGACGGAACAAGCGGTTAACGAAGGCTGACCGCGGCAATACGCAGCCTCCATTCAACAGTAACTCACTTTGCTCCTCCCGACTCCTCCTGACTCCTCCTGACTCCTCCCACGGTCAGCTCTCCCTTGAGAAACTATACCTGGTTGTACTTAACTCATTAATCTCCTTGTCATAGTTCTCTTCTAAATAACTTTTTTCGTCAAGAGTGTTCTAATAGCTGTAGGCTGTATTATAGGCTCTACTTGTTAAATTTAGGTCAGTTGTATCTCTTTAGGGATAACCCTTTTTGATATCTCAATAGAGAAAAGGGTTTGAAAGCCAACAATAGTTTCAAATAAATACCTATAGTAAAAAAATAAGACATCTTTGTCATGTTTTCAGATATTCCTTTAAATTTCTTATATCCCAGTTATCTTACCATCGGGTAACAGAAACGTTAAAAGCCAAGCAAACTTGATAAGCATGGCTCGTGCTTAAACCACTTAGGAGGACTGTTATTAAGAAAACCGCAAATTGCTGACAAATTTTGATGTCAATTTAGATATATTTTTTTTAATTACACTCTTGTGCCCAATAATAAAGACCGAACAATAAATATTTGGTTCATTAATGATTTTTTATCACAATACGCCCAACTTGATCAAACATTTGTTCCAATAGTCTAAACTAAATTCGCCAACTCATCCAATCCATCACGACGGATCATAATAACACGCTCCCAAATTAATACCTGCCTACACCGAAATAGACTTCAAAATACCCACCAACACTACTTGGCACCTCATATTTTATATTAATCACTCAAATATGAACCTTATGTGAATAAACATAATAGTCACAATTGCATGAAAATATAATTTATACTAACATTATAAAGGGTTTAAAAATTCTGGACGGTTTTTAATACAGGCTTATTAGTGATGTTAATTTTTAGGTTATTTCGAGTGAAAAAGTACGGAATGGCATTTAGAGTGCTTTTAGAAAAGCCACCGATATATTTTGATGTAAACTAGAGTTTTTATTTTGTCGATTGCTCTATTGGGTGCTATTATTTTTTTTTGATAATTTGATACAATTTGATTGTGGTTTGTTGAATGTTATATTGACTGTCTGTATTATAATGTTTAACTGAATTTTGCTACCGTCTCAGTTTCGTTATATTTATATTATTATAGTAAGAAATAAATTTTAATGCTATTATTGAGAATTAATTAATTTTAATTTTATATTCGTACAGAGGACTGGAACATCTTGCTGAGTCGATGTTTCCGAATAGTGTCTTCAAGATAAGAGTGAATAGGTGGCTAGGTTTCCAGGTGGAATATAGTCAAGCATTAACCTAGACAAAAAAAATAAAAAAAAACCTTTTCCAATTCATTTATACATATAAATTTAACACATTACAAAGTATGGCAAATCCATTCACAATAAACACAATCAAATACTCAACAAATACGTTCCTCAATGAATGAATGAACGACTTACTCTTACAACTGAATGGTCACTTTAATGTATGTAAAGGATTTGAGATGAACATCAACAAATACAACTTGTAAGGATTATAGTTTATTAAATATTATTATTATAATAAATTGATTTTCACTTTACCAAAAGTAAATAGTGGTGATGTGTTCGTGTATTGAGAGCTTTAGGTTTAGTTGAATAATGTATGAAGGTTATACTATTATACCTTAGTCTATTTCAGTGACTTCAACTACCAATGGTTTTGTTATGTAGTAGTTCTGAGCAATATAGTACCTACTGTTTGTGGACTACTTCTGTAATATTTATAAAAATTTTAATGATTTGCCGGACCTTTCAGTTACTGACTACTACATTCAAGACGTTTTTTATTCTTCTATATTAAACTTACCTCGTTGATACATCCATCTATATATATACATAAAATTGAAATGTCTGTTTGTATGTATATGAAAGTATGGTACTCATATAATCAAAAAATTACTGTCTGTCTGTTTGGTTTGACAAATCTTTTAAACGGTTGGACCGATTTTAACAGAACTTTTACTGGCAGATAGCTGATGTTATACGTAACTTGGACTACTTTTATTAAAAAAAACAAGTCAAAAAAGTCGCAGGCAGAACTAGTCTTAAAAATGTTTGCTGAAACTTATTTAATATATATATATCTTAAAGCAAAGTAAATAGATATTGTAAGCAATATAAAGTAATAAAAATCCATTTAGGTTGTAATTATCCGTCCGTCCGTAATTGCTGGCGCCTTGGAAATGGGAAGTGCGAGGAGCTGCGAGGAAGTGGGAGGAAGTGCGAGGAAGCTCATGATCACTCTACTTAATGGGAAAATAAAATATATTCATTCTTTATCCTCTTTTTATCTTATTATCGAACTACGTAATAATTAGTTATATATATATATATATTTTAATATTGCCATATTTAATGTGTGTCTGTCACATCCATTATAACTCATTTCTCAAACTCAAATATAAACATATATTTTATATGTTTTATATTAAAAGATTTTAATGAAACTTAATTAATATAAATATATTTTAGTTGTATCCCAAGTATATTTATTTTGGGGTCACCTCAGTCCCTCAGTCCCGGGTCGCTCGGACTCGGGACACCTTATTATTGTTGAAAATTGCCGCTTATCTCATAATAGACAATCTTGTTTGTAAAATTTTCTTTCATATTACATAATAATAAATATATAAAGTCATTTGAATAGTTTAATTAATAATTATTCACCAGATGAAAACAATCACATATATAGGTATATGGTCAAATAATCAAAAGATTTGTAATCAAAATATCACAAGAGCGGGATAGCGTGATACATCCGTCCCGCTCGCACTAATTGCATTATGCCTCCATTTTTGTTCGCGCTCGGAGCCAGATTCAATTTCAAACTCATTTGTTATAGCGTAAAATAATTATTAAAAAACGTCCGTGATTCGGGGAGCGACACTTAGAATATATATAGATATAGATATATATATATATAGATATAGATATAGATATATAGATATATTATTTTCTCTTATAGATATGTTTATTAATAATAGATTCTTATATGTATATATATTAAATTCTTATCACGAGGGTCGCGGTACCCTGCGGCCGGTTATACATTTATTTCAATCCTCAATTGTGTGTTTGTTTGTCTGTTACATTGTAGATGTGTAGTATTTTTTATTTATAAGTATTTTTTTATACATGCTTATTTTTTTTTAGGATTATTATTGTTTTTTTTTAAGAACCGTCAATAAACGTAAGGTAAATAATGTAACGAAATAAATAATAAATATTTAACTTTAAAAAGATAATTGTAATGAATTAAATTGTGTTTTAGTTTCTTACTCAACTGTTGAGTTTTTTTACTTATTGTAGATATAGTAATAGTATAAGTAAATAGTAAGTTTGTTGAACCCCGTATTTAGTGAGTAATTGTAAGTTAGTTGTCGGTATAACATTACATTAATAGTAACAGAGAGCGAATTTTATCACCCGCTGAGTCAGCAAGTCTGATTGGTACGTATGCATGTGGTTCCGTATAGATTTTTTTTGTATTTTTTTTTTTATTTATTTTTTTAAAATTTTTTGTTTGCCTATATAATTGAGACGGATCAAAAATTTTAATTTGATATACATATATATATTGATATATAAGAATGATATTCGTAGTTGTTGCATTTTTACTTAACGAACTCTAAAATTACAAAGGAATCACATACAATAGTCTAGCGACGTCCCGCGGCGATGCTTATATGTAATAACATGTTTAGGGACAATCAGACGAATTTGATGAATGAGATACGATGTTATTTTGTTTATTGTTAAAAAAAAATACATTTTTATTTATATGTATACAATTTACTTACTATGTAGAATTATGTATACATTTTTTGTTATTAACATTCAAATTATATGTCCGACTGTCTTAAAATTACTTAACAACAACTTAAAACTATATAAAAAGTAAAACATTTAATACATGTTCATATAAAACCACTACAAATAAACATTACATATTCCCTCTCTGTCATAACATATCTATCTCTCTCGCACACTCCCGCTGGCTCGTTAAGGACTGTTAAACGTTGTAACATAATAAAAAACAAAATATACAAAAAGAATCATATTGACATTACTACAAAAATAACTTATCACTCCCATTTTGCTTATTGCCATGAATTAAAGTGCATTTTGGCTTGATTCCAGTATAATTAAGTTTGTTAAGCGCCCAAAAAGCGCGGCATTTGTTCGAGGCGGTGACCCATTATGGCGCCGGAATAAAAATTCAATTTTTCTATTTTTAATTGGTTTGAGGGTCGTTTGAATACACTCATTTGTATCTTAATAGATATATTTTGTTGTTAAAATGTGATTAATGAATGTTTTGGGGACAGTTATTACTTTGCAAAATGTTAAATTTGACATATACTACAAACTTATAAGTGCAATAAATAGTTTTTAACCACAAAAATGTATTATATTACTTGCAGACTTTTCGGCGTCACAAAGCGGTTTACAATGTGTAATCTCTGTTCGTGATCTTTGTCAAAGCTATTACAATTACTATTGTAATTATTAGTATTGAATTACATTTGAATTTGAATGTATTCTGTAATTAATGGTACGAAGAATGCTGTAATAAAATCAAACCGCTGTTATTTAGTATTTGATTCATAATAAATCATTAATGTTTTACATTATAACTGTTTGATTCATAATAAATCCTTTCTATATAAATAAAATATAAATATTTTACGTTAATCCTAAATATAAAAGTAAATATTCTGTATAAAAACATTCAAATACGGATTATCCTGGTAATGGTCATTTTGGTGTTTTGTTACGACTCATTGTACATCACACTTCGTAACTCGAGGAGTTCTATCGATCCCTTTGTTGGTGCGGTCAACTTTGTCAGGCCGCTTTGTTAATCGGTGGCTACCTTTGTTGCTTCGGTCAACTTTGTATAAACCACAGAAACTCCATTGAGTTTTTTTTTAGGTGTTCCAAGTTTTTGAATGGTTAAGGTTTGCGGTGAGCCTACTTTTGTAAATTATACTAAATTTATTTTTTTTATAATTCCTTGTTGATTTTGTGTTAATTTTTTTTACAATGTACAGAAGTATGCTCTTAGGATTCAGATTTGAGGAACTTCTTACAGAGATTTTTATTTAACTGTCTTGACTTTTTGTTTACATATTTTATATAAAATATTGTTATTATTTATATGATTTATATTTATATAAAATAAAATTCAATTTCATACAAGGTACAGTTAATTATTAAAGTTACAATACGATGAATTGAAGACAGTTTATGATAAGTGCGGGTCAGTGTCGGGGCGAGCGGTGATACCTCCGGCTCCGCTAGTGATGTGTATGTATCGATGAAACAATTTATATATCGATAGATATCTTAAATTATAATTATTGTTCATTCTACACTAGAATTTAAATAAAACATATAATTGCTGTCAAAATTAATTGAGTGAAGCGAGCGGAGCGCTCTATGTGAGATTTTATACATCCCATGTACGGAGTTGGCATGAAAATGGATTTACCGATCTTCATGAATTTATGCACATTTATAGCAATGGTTTATAAAAAAAAGTGAGAAAAAAAATCATGTCACCAAACAATGACAGCCCCTTAGACTTCAATATAAAAAAAAAATTAAAAAATTTCGCTATGTGATATTTGATTATTCTATATTTTTTGCCTGTCGTTCAAAGCTGAAAGAACGCTGAACTATAGATGGGTTACTCGCTTTGCTCAATTCGCCGAACTCTACCGAGCAATTTTGCGATTTGGCGAGCTCAACGAGTCAAAATTGAGGTCTGGTTCGCGCCCCCAGTGTTATAAGACAAACATACTTATACAGGGTCAGATTAATTATACTTATTAATAAAAAAAACTGTTTGGTACCTAGTAGTCATTATTATTTCATTATTTTGTCAATCAATTCAAGTGTCATTTAAATTTTTTCATGTAATTTTAAAAATGTATTTTGAACGTAATATAATGTATTTAAATAAAACTTGCTTAGAACAAATTAATACTAGTTAAGTAAAACTAAATTTTTTTTTATATTAAGACCAAATGTAAGAAGTAATAAAATTTAATTTAACGTTTATCGATATCGATATTCTTATTGTTTGCTCTCTCGCACTAGAGGGCGGAACGAGCGCGAAATTGGAGGAAAACTTTCGTAAGGGGAAATGAAATGGGATTGATAAAAATTGGAACCAAGCCTGCACAGAGACGGACTTGGATAAAAATAATATACTCACAAAAGATGTTCATATTATAAGAATCTTCATATTAAATTACGATTTATTAATAAATAATATTAATTTGAAATATATAAGTTATAATGCCTGATTAATTTGAAAAGATTTGTTTTACGATTGATATAAAAGCAAATCATTTGTAAAATAATCCAAGTCCAAATAACTAGGATCCGTCAACCGTGCGCGGCGTTTGTTGAGCCGAGCCCCTATCCTTTCTTCTTTTCTTGATAACTTTTGAATGGCTAAACATTTTTTCAATCTGTTTTCGCTAAACATCCGCGTTCAGCTCAAACATAAATGAGAAAAATTTTAGCTAATTTTCTCGTCGCATTATGGAGAAAACTAAACACAAAAAAGGTCTCCTAAACGGTTAACAGCTTCGCTCACGCTCAGCTCAATAATGAAAGATCAAGTCCGTGCCTGTTTCTTACGAGGGCTCGAAATTCACTTAGCGTCGTTTGTCGAAGCTTTTCGCCTCTTGAAACTTTTCAATAGCCGGGAATCGAATCCGCCCCCGACACCTGCATACATGTTGCACTACCAACATATTGGATAACATTTTATATTATAACATTTTTTACAAGTATATATGTAGGAGAGAGGAGAAGGAAAGAAAGAGAAAGAATGCTTTCGGTAGAAAATCTATGTATTTTTTACTTACTTTCAATGAATTATTGTACCTCTATTGTTCTAATATTTCATGACTGTCTATTGTAACCAATTCATATGTAAAATAAGAACTCAGACTAGAATTACAATATTTCAATATATATATATATATATATATATATATATATATATATATATATATATATATATATATATAATATATAAATATATATAAGTGATTTACCACTCACTGACTCGCCACGAAATCTCCGAAACTATCTGTCCGATTAACTTAAATTTTACATAGTTACTTCTTTTGTGACGGAGACGTCCACTAAGAACGGATTTTACGAAATTCCTCTCTCAACGGATTTCAAGTTTTTGCATTTCACTAAGTTTTAAACCTGTAGGAGCTATACACTTAACGCGGGGGCAAGAGTTACTATAGCAACGGTTACGATGACAACGGTTACAATGGCAACGGATAAAAAGACAAGGTTACCTTAGCAACCTAGTAGTAGAATAAGCTAGTATATTGAAATATGGTCTGTATCATATATACATATATATACGTACATACAGACTATATTTAAACATAAAAATTAGCAGTCAATATCGTTCTCAACAATAGCAATGATCCGATAACAAAAAGGTGTTAATGTGTAAGCGACAGCGAGGGACGATTACACGGACGTAACACAGGGTGTTCTTATTAATAATATATACTGTGCCCACGACTTCGCTCGTGCGGATGTTTTTAGTAGCCTAAGTTACACCTTATAAGATGTTATAAGGTGTAACTTAGGCTACTAAGCTAATAGCTGATGAGCTATCAACCAGTGAAAGTCCTGTTAAAATCGATCCAGTTGTTTCAGAGATACAGACCAAACAGTGACAATTTTTTTTTGTAAGTGTACTTACTTCAGCTGTTAATATGGAAATATAGACATACGCTTGAATTTTATATATATATATATATATGTATATATATATATATACATACATACATATACTATCTTATTCTACTACTAGGTTGCTAAGGTAACCTTGCCTTTTTATCCGTTGCCATCATCCGTTGCTATGGTATTACCGTTGCTATAGTAACTCTTACCCCTGCGTTAAGTGTATTATATATATATATATAGATTAAGATTTATACTCAACTTAATAATATACACAATTAAATATATTATAAAGTACTTAAATCTTAAGCAAATGTTAATTAAGGGTTACTTCTCAAGACTTAGTAAATACTTCTCTCCTAGACAGACTTTCATTCTATTTAAACAATTTCCTATATAAAATTATATATAGTATGTTATTTTTAATAAATTAATAATATATTAATATAAAAAAAACATCACCCGCTATATAAATATTAGTTCCGTATTCTCTCCGCGCATCAAACCGTGAAATGTCTCACTTATTTCACAGTTAATACAATATAGCACAGCCACAATTACTTTAATACATACACGCGATTATCAACTTAATTACTTTTACATAAGAATCAAAATAGCGTAAACAATTGTCAATTTACAAGATAATCTCTCTTGAATTATCAGCAGGAGGTGAGGTTTAAGAGATTACAACGCATTACATTAAGCCTATTGATAATATTTTAATGATTATAATATAATAATACTTTATCTAATAATATGATGTATATGATAAAGTTTCATAAGATATCTTAGATATCTTTTATTAGTTTTAACACTAAACTTACCAAGTACCGGTCAAATTGACCGTTCTTAAACTTTTGTAAAACTTACACATTTTTAAACGTTATAATATCGTTATCAAACTACATGACAATTCTTAAAATATGCATATAATATTTTCTTCATTCTTTACTTTTAGTTATTTCCATTATTACCTGCGTTATATAATAAAATAATTTTTAATTACCGGTCAATTTGACGGCGTGCGGGAGGAGTATACAAGAATTGTCGGTAGGTTTAGTGTTAAATCTAATTAAATATTAATAAATCATATGATAACAAAAGTTTAGATTGAAATGTTTGAAAATGGATTCATTTGGGTTGATATTATAATATTGTTAAATTTCGTTTAAAATATCAACTGTTGAGTTTGTGGTCTCAGAGCATACCGAGTTACTTACTGACTGACTACACTTACTTTTAATGTAATAATTGATTTAAAAGTGCATATATATATATATATATGTATGTTAATTCATATGTATATCTGTCTGTTATAAGTTAAAAGCCGATGAGGCTTGCATCTGAGGAAATAACAAAGAAAATGCATCCAGCATCCTCAATCTGTTGGAGATCTAAGTTATAAGAGACGAGATTGTATAAATATATTTCACTTTTCCAATACTATTTGCATTTTCAGTCGTTTACGGAATTTTGTTAAAAGAATTGAAAATCTGTAATAGACAAATAAAAATACCAAAATTTCGTTAACTAGGGGTAGTAAAGAGGTGGGGGGAGGTTAGTATAAAAATGTTATATTTTATACTACCCCCGCTCCCGTCTCTGCCCGTGTCCTCACTGAGTACAATGAACGAGTACCGTTAATAGCATTAAGTTTTCCATTTCCATTCCTCCCGCTCTCTCAATTTCATTTCGTATACAATTAGTACTCTAATGAAGTTCTATTTCCAATGTCGTTAAGTTGGAAAAATTAATATATTTTGTTATAAATATTAAATATTTGTGATTATTTATTGATCTAATCTAAACTATTTAGATTTAATTGTATTTTTAGAGTCTAAAAACAACATTACAAGTAGAATTATCAAATAACTATGTACTATATTGTAAATTAATCTTCAAAGATTACCGAAATATTGGATACCTCTTAAAATACTAATTCTCATATGAAAGGGCGGTTACAATACTGAAGATTACAAAGTGTTCAAACACACCGCTTGAAGAACCATACAAATATATCAATTTCTTAAGATATTATGACAAATCCCTTGCACAATTCAAAACATTACCAACTTTACCTTTGCTATTGAACTGTGCAAGCAAATATAACTCTTATACACCAAAATTAAGTTGATCAAAACAATATGGTAGTAACTGAAGTGTTTTTCGACCTTTACAAACTATTTTTGTATAAAACCGCCGATGTTAATACCAAATTATTTTTACTGTTGCGTTTATTTTTAATAGTATTTATTATAATGTTATTAGAATTCAAAATTCCTTGATATTTTGAAAGTAATGTAAGTTATTATTAAGAGGTGTTAGATTTGACACAAAACAATTTTTTTCTGACATACTTTGCGCAAAATCCCAAAAAAAATTGTAAAGAAATAATCCTAAGAATTTTACGGATACCTTGTGATGATTAGAGCACTCACAAACACGTGTCATACACATTTAAATATAAAAAATAAGATTAAAACTTATTTAAATAGGTCTTATTTAAGATCTAGACATTATTCAGTTGTTTTCTTTTTACTATACCCAAAAATCCTTAAGTCTATTGGGTTAATACGAGTACGTATTTTAGTTTCCTTTATTCTTGTTGGTATAATTAATTATAATTAATCGATTTTTTGATACCTTCCGCTACAGGCAAGTCTAAGTGATTTAAAAAAGCTATTTCTTTCCAATCAATATTCTTATTCTTAACACATATTGATTTACATAATTTATATATATATATATATAGAAAAATATTATGTCTGATGTCTGTTTGTAGAATTGTATTCTTTAAGCAATGTGTTTGTCATCTTAAAATGTTATTAATCTTTAATTATTTCTTGGGTTTAATATAATTAATATTGTGTTAACGATTAAACCTTAATTAATACTAGGATCCGCCAACCGTGAGCGGGTGTTGAGTTGAGCCCCTCACCTTTTTTCTTTTCTTGATAACTTTTGAATGGCTACACATTTTTTAAATCTGTTTTCGCTATAACATCCGCGTGCAGCTCAAAAATACATGAGAAAATTTTTAGCTAATTATCTCGTCGCATTCTGGAGACAACACAAAAAAAGTTCTCCTAAACGGTTAAGGGCTTCTCTTACGCTCAGCTTAATAATTTAATATCGCAATGTGTCGCACTTAAACTAACTTTTTTGTATTCATATATTTTATGTTAAATAATATATTTTCTAACGAATACCTAATTCAAGAGAGCATTATTATATTATTTTAATCATTTGAGACTATCATTAGTAAAATTTATCAAAATAAACTGTAAACTCAATCCAAAGAACGCTAAAGTCCAAATTGAGATCAAAATCGCAATCTCCGAAAAACAAAACTAATTCAAACGAAACATTCGCGAAATCGCTTACGAATAATCGCTCGCCAATTAAGCTCGCTTATTTCCTTAATTTTGAGCGATTGCTCGCTTAAAAACATTTCATTCCTACACATGGTGCTGTTAATTGAATTTATACCTTAAGTTTTAGTGTATAGAGTACAGAATAGCTGCTAATAATGGTCTGAAGACATGCTGATTTAAAGAGTAATTGCGTTCAAAGTATTTTGAAACTTATTAATTGTAAATAGAGTTTAGTTTGGCTTGAGAGCGCTGATGAGCTGAGCTAAATGGGAAATTGTGAGCTAACTCGACGACGACGGAATAAAACAACTCTTTGCACTAATAATGAGAAAGTAAGCACAGACTAACTTAGACACAGAGCTTTTCAATATTTAAATTTAACTTTTTACATTAACTGTGATATATAAAAGCTGCATTGTCTCATCTCTCCCTAATCTAATCTTTACGGTAATTGCAAAAAAAATATTTTTTTTTGCAATATTTATATATTATCTATACTTAGTTAGATCCTAGTTCATCTTATCAGCTCCATTTCTTATCAGGAGCAAAAATTTTTCAAAATTTCTTTTACAATAGACACATACCAGGTAGAGTGCTTGTCCTGTAATGCAATAAAAAACAATAATGACTACCCAGAGTCACACTACTCTACGTAGAGGTAAAGAGAATCAAACTGCACGCTAACTAAGCTCTTATTGAGGATGCTCGGGATTGAGTCACAGGCTCAGTGCGGGTGTACACACCTTGAAGGGTCGCGGGTTCAATATAGTGTTCAATTAATCATTAATAATAATTATAAACATAATTAATATATATATATACACTAAACTAAATATATGTTTAAATATAGTAGTGTTGTAAAATGCATTTTATAATATTTGATTTGTAATATTAATGATATTACTTACATTATTGTAAGTATTAATATTAAGATAGGTACAATATAGTTGATGAGGAAATAGAAATACAAATGACAGCGCGCTGATGAAGCGGAACTCATCTGCAGATTAACGAGGAGCCATTTGAATGTGTGTCTGTGTTATTACATTAAAATAATTTAAAAATAATACTAACTATATCTATATATAACTATATATTTTGGGATCGGCCATCTTTTTTTGACATTGGCATTTAGGAGTATGTTATATTGTAATGTTAAAATGTAATTAAAAGAAATAATATATATTAATTTAGAGAGTGAGTATTTTTCCTCAACCAGACGCACTGTTCATCGTAAATGAAGTGAACAGCTATTTGACTCCTTGCTATGACAGTCATAGTAATGTTAAATCTATTTCATATAGTTATATCTATACGTCCTAATCTTTGATAAAAAGATCTAATATTTGATAAAAAGACCTAATATTTGACTAAAAGACTTAATTTATGTTGTTGTAGTACAATTTATATAGTAATATATACTTACTTACTTAACACAGTATATATGATACTGGAGGAAGATCACGTAAAAAGCATGAGGACCGGAGGGCATGTATGAAGAGGTTGATGTCTGTGGTCGAGGCGAAAGAGGTATGCAGGGACCGTAGCGTTTGGCGCTCCGTCGTCTCTGGCTACCCCGCAAGGGATATGGCGTGAGGATAAATTAAGTTAAGTATTTCTACTAAAAGACCTAATCTTTGACAATAAGACCAAATCTATGACTTTTAGACTTTATCTTTGAGCCTAAGACCTAATCTTTTACAATTAAAGCTAATCAAAGACATAATCTATGACTATTAGACTTTATCTTTTAGATTAAAACCTAATCTGTTACTATTCGACCTAATCTAAGACGTTAAGACCTAATTTTTGATTATTAAAACAATTCTTGGACTTCAAGACCGAAGTTATATATAAAATTTGATTGCATTGTGCGGTTGTACCGCGCATCCAATTATTAATTAAAACATTGCCTTGACTTTAAAATAAAAGATTTTCTAAATATAAAGACCCAAAGGAACACGTGTTTAATTATATAAATATAAAATTATACTATAAGACTCATGAAAATGTTTATCCATTATTCACATTTTTATGTAAGATTGCTTTGGTGCTAAATATACGATTACTTAGTTATAGGAGCCTCAATTAGTATATAGAATACAGTTATGTAATGTAGTTAAAAAATATTATTTTATTTACGAAAAAATTTAATTACACATATTGGATACTAACATCATTTTATATTTAAATAATTTAATTATAATCTAAAACAATTAATAAAATAATAAATTATCGACATTCACAATTCATTTTTAAGTCAAAATAGAAATAACCACTTCTTAGAGTTCTTAACACAATAATATATTTTTAGTTTGCAATAACATTTACTTGATTCTACATCGATAGCGACATCTAGGAGGGAGTGGAAGAAGCTTTTCTACTAATTTTGGTGTGATTACTTTAAAACTATACATACAAATTTTAAAATACATAATATAAATATTAAATAGATAAATTAAAATTAAAATATGCTTAAGGTACATTTAATAATTAATTCAAATCTATAGCTAGCGCCATCTATCGTTCAGTAGCTAGCATCTGTCGCTCTTTTTGCACAGTAAGTTTCTGTTCTTCTTCAACGATGTCCGCTAGGAGGCGCACTGAAGTATCCATGTCTTTCATTTGAATCTTACTGAATGTTAATCGTAAATAGGGACAGGGGGCGCTGTTGTCGAAAAGAAAAGCTTGACCAGGAACCAACATAAGTCCACGGTTAAAGGCGGTTTGGAAGACCTGCAAATATTCATATATTTTTAATAAAAATCAATAAACATTCGTAAATCTACATATAATACAATATATAGCGTACATATAGTAGTACATGTTGTTTAAGTCCTTTCTATAAACGATATACTTATGGTTCGTCATATACCGGCTTCCTCGGTGGAGCTTTATAAAAGATTTGATCTCAAATATGTGGCATTTCATTCCAAATTCTTGTTTATTTATGTTTTTAAATAATGTTTGTCATGTATTTCAAACGTTTTTTTTCATCTAGCTAACGAATTTCAAAATTCATATGCGTCAAATACATATAAAGTCAAAGATCGACCTCAAAGTACTTGTAAGCTCGGACACATTATTTTGCACGCTTATTGACTTGCGGACAAAACGACTCCGTTTTGTACAAACCCGAGCATGCTAACAAATTTTCGAACCTTTAATAACAATGATACTCCCTACACGAATATTGATGATTATAACAAGTGCAAGTAACAAATCTCATACGACATCTCGAAAGTATCAGTAGCAAGTTGTGTCTATAGACCAACATTGGCCATTGGGAATCCCTGGAGAAACCCGTATTCCACTCACCATGTTGTATACGTCATCTACTCCTTGCACCTTCACCCAGTGGAAGAGACCAGCGGCGGGTAACGTCCACTGCAGACCGCGCGACTCACCCAGCGCCGCGCTCAGTGCGTCACGGCGCTGAGAGTAGAACGAACGAGTAGAATGCAGATGAGATGCCAGCGCACTGCGGTTGGAGAGTAACCTCTGGAGTATAGTCTGCAAATACGCATTCATATTCATATAGTTTATTTGGTAATATTTTTGGTTAACAAAGTTCTTAAAACTACAGTAATCGCCCCTATTACACGGTAGATTCGTTCCGCATTATAGGAAAATGCGTTGTAGGAATATTCGTGTATAACCGGGTTATCTACAAATAATTCACGTTTATCTTTTCTCATCAAAGGCAATGGAAAATTTAGAAAGAAAAACTTAATTAATTTTAATTTTTACTTAATTTTATTTAAATTTATAACAACATAATGTTCAAAGGTAAGCTAAATGAATTATGAACTGTAAAAAATTATTATAAATTTCATAGTATAGAAATATAACGTGCTAAATCCGTTATATGAAATCGTGTTATAATAGTACCATGTTATAGGGGGGATTACTGTATTTCCAAAAATATAAAATTGCCGGTTATGGCATCCCAAATCTTTCGTATATATGATAGTTTATCAATAAAGACAAATATTTTTCTGTAATCTAAGCTGTATCACTTATCACAGTAAAGATATACGATAAATATATAATTATCATATGATAAGACGCTATGACTTTTTAAAATCAATATAACAATCCGGTATCATTACGACTATCTAAGTCCCACTAAAATCCACACATTATACATTATACCTAGTTGCGTTAACAATGACTAATTTTCATATAACATCAAACTACATAATAAAACATAAAATGTATAATCTTAATATATAAAAACAAAGACACTCACTCACTGACTCATTCATCGCTCTACAGCCCAAACCGTTATACCTAGAAAGTTGAAATTTGGACACAAGACTCCTGACATATTGAATAGGTGCAATAAGAAAGGATTTTGCAAAGGTCCAAACCGCTCCAAAGTTACAGCTAAAAAACTGCAAAATTTACGCCCCGCTCCCTCTCTTCTCCTATTGCATTGCAGTAGAAATTAAAATTATTTGGCCAGTCACTATGTTTATTCTCAACACGATGTGAGAAACAAGAGTGTACCTATAACCCGATAGGAATGAAAATGTACATTTATCAAACTCAAGGCTTTCTCGCACTGATAGCGGGTCATGATGGGTTGGAGGATAGAGCGTGTATGTGTGAAGGGTAGGGTCATGGTTTCAATACTCACGAAAGTCAGTTTTTTTTTTAGTTTATTCCCGTCGCGAAGCACGGTTAACCTGCTAGTAGCTTATAAATAAAAATACCCAACACTAAAATGGACTTTTGCGAAATAATTAATTTAAGAAAGTATTTAGATATATTCGAGAGGGTCAATATAAATTTAACTAGGGGCGCCAACAGACCCTCAATTTCGACTCGCTGCGCTCGCGAAATCTCGGGTGCCGTTTGCATATTGAGCGAAGCGAGCACAGTGTAATGACTCATCGTTGTGGACAATGTCAGTAATGTAGGAGATTTCATTGTAAAGCAAAATTTTGCGCGATTTTTTTTCCCATTGACTTCAATGGGATATTACTTTTTATTGACATGACATAACATTCCTCAATGACATGACATTTATCAAATTGTTTTTTTAAACTATCACCTAATGATTATCTTTTTGATTGTAGTTTTCGAGCCTATTCGTGACAAAGAAAGTGAAAGTAGTAGAGCGCTCGCTTCGGTTAATAAAAATATATTTTTTATAATTAATATTGTCGTAGTTATAAATCTTACACAAAATAATAATTTTTTTTTTTTTTTTCGACCTATTTTCAATGTCCAGTTCATAAACGGCGTAGCGCCCCCACTTGGGGTCTGGGTCCCGTCATCGCATCGATTGCAATAGATAGATTCATCTATGGAATCTACCTAAAATAGTCAGAAACCATAAAAATATTTACATATTAGTAATACGATCAGAGCGGGTTGGTGTGCATTAATAAAATTATTTAATATTAAAGTCACAGCACGAAATGACGTTAAATGATAGCAATTATATAAAAATTAAAATAAGTAGGTGTCAAAATACTTATCACCTTATCAACAATTATCTGATAATGAATAAGTCACACCGGCTTAATGAGATATCTTTTAAAAAGATCACGTGTTGTTTTTGTCACGTTATAGTGACTTTGTTTAAAGAACTAATAACTATTAAAAACAACAACCGTCGAGGTCAATGACCTTAATGTCAAATAACACTAACAGCTGATAAATATAGTAAAATTTATGGTCAGGGATCAATTGTAAACAAAAGATATATTATGAACCGAAATCGTCACTAAAATACAATGAATAACACTGCGTTTAATTAGTTTTTGGTAATTAAAATTGTTATATTTAATAAATCGAATATATATATATACATATATATATATATATATTATATATTCGATTTTAACTGTTCTTGTAATATACATACGAAATAACGTGAAATTAGAAGAAAATCTGGAGAGACAGGAGGCGCGTTTTTTACTCGTTCTTTTCAAAATCAAACATGAATTAAAATTAAGATCAATAAAAAAAGACGAGGCGAGAATGTCTTGTTACGTGTCTGAGTTTGTGCGTGTGTGTGTGAGTGAAATGAGTGTGAGAGTGAGTGTGTGTTTACCTGTGCGAGTGTGCAGGAGTGCAGTATCTCGGCCTGCGCGTGCAGCTCGGCGTAGTGCAAGAGGGCGGGCGGCGCTGTCAGCCACGCTGCACGCAGACCAGAACTCACCACCTTAGACAAAGAGTCCAGACGAACCACGCGACCACATGCATCCAACGACAGGAACGACGGGGGCACCTTCTAGATCGTTATATTGAGTATTTTAGATAGTCATTAATCGGTAGACATAATAAATAAGTAAACTAAATATTTACTTTATTTTACGTAATAATATATAACATATAGAACAAAACAGTATCGTCGATAAGAAACTCACGTCAGTATAATTTAAAAACATGTAGGGGTCGTCCTCCACGATTAAGAGATCGTATTTACAGGCTAGCTCATATATTTGTATCCTCCTGTCTTCCGGTATAGTTGTACCGGTGGGGTTGTTGCCGGTCGGTATGAGATATATAAGTTTGGGCATCTTTTGACCCCGAGAAATTCTTTCGTGCAAAATGGAGTCTAATATCTCTGGAATCAAACCATCTTCATCTTCGGGAATGCCCAAGATTTCTGGTTGGTAGGGACGTAGCTGCAAATAATTAAATTTTAGGGAATGTTTGTGATTGAAAACTAAACTATGTGAATTTTCAATCTTATTAAGCGCAACTTAACTGAATTCCTGGTAAAAGTGAATTTAGTCTAATTAAAAGAAACTCACAGCACTGAAAACCCCAGTATACGAGTACTCAGTGGTTATCACAACATCTCCGGGGTCTACCAGCAGTTCCACACATTGGTAGATGCCGTGTTGACTGCCATTAGTCACTAGTACGTCAAAAGGGGAGGGTGGGCGATGTAGGACACGTTGGAAATCACGCAGCTCGGTGAGGAGGGATGGGAGGCTAGAGGGACATTTTTAAATTAATATATAATACTTAAATAGTACGCATAAAATATTAACAGTCCGAAAGCTAAATGAATTCCTAAAATAATTTAATGAGATATGAAGTAAATAAATATAAAAAATGTACCCTTGGGAAGGCACATATTGTAGGGCTGGAGCCAAGTCCTTTTCCTCCAGGACAATCTTGCCTCCACTTCTAGTTGCCATTTCAAGTCTGGTGAAAGGGAAGATGGATTCATTCGGCATTCCTTCTGCCAGTGATATCATGTCTTTACCTACTTTATAAGCGAGGGACGCTGTAACAAGAGAAACAATTTAGGTCATTTTATAATTAATGGTATAGATATGGTAATTTATTGATTACAGTTATATATCCGTATTAATTAAATAACAACTATTGAAAGTGTGTGTAATTATTCCATTTATATTATATGGACAATTTCTAATCAAATATTTTGTGAGTACTACGGACAAAATCAAGTAAATATATAAATACATATATTTTGTTTATAATTTGAAAACATTTTTGATTACACAATGTGAATGCTTATTCAATGAAGGTCATTCTTATTATCAGTATCATTATTGTAATGAGATCATTGACTCGTGTCATTCCGAGGTCCGGTGCTTTATCTCAAATTATTTCATTTGAAAGCATATTAATGCAAAAAAAAATAATGGAAACAGAAATTTTCTAAATGTGTCTACAAAAAAATTCTTTTGCCCTGGAAGTAAAGTTAATCATTGGGGAAATAAAAACAAATATTTTAGAATCATTGAGACGAAGTTTTTTAGCATTCCATGGATTCATCGTGCGGGTGCCGGGCCCATCGCGTTGCAAGAAGAGGAGTGCAAACAATGCCTAGGACTTGCGATCCAGGTATAGGTTTAAGGAGTCCCTTTACTATGCGCATACACGCTCACCTTCACTGTTCACGCTCCTCTCCTTACCTAACCAAATATCGTAAGAACCTACTAAAGCTGCCTTTGAAATAGGTTCCAGAAATGAACTGATGATCGTTCTAGAAAGGCCGAGATCCTTAAATAAGTTGTAGAGATTTTGCTGTTATACCTCTCGCTACTACTTCTACAGCGTTCAAATTAACTATAAATTTATTCCGGATCAGTTCGTTACATAGTTCGTAATACTCGTTAAACTTAAATGTATGATCTTTGGGTATATTTGTTTCCCAGGGTACAGTAAGCTCCACAAGTATAACGCGCCTTAGTTGTTTTGAGTACAGGAATAAGTCCAGCCTAGATGACGAAACACAAACATCCCCGGAGATTTAATTATTGTTATTTGCACGAAAGTTTTTCTAAAATTGATGCAGCCACTGTTATCGTAAACATTTTTAGTTTGAGGCTTTGTATGAGATGAGGCTTCAAACATTAAATGATATTTACTAATCTTATAATAAACAATAATACTATATAACTGTTTACATAATAACTAAGCTTAAAGTCACTTATGTTTCGTTTTCAGTTGTGATTCAAGTTATTTTTATAATTATTTTAATACTTAATTGAACAGTTAATTGTTTTCAAACCTTAGTAATGGTTTAGTTGCAGTTTATAAAATAAATATATAATTCAAATTAAGGCTCTAAAGACTATCCGTTATTAGTGGGTAGTATTTTATCTTTCACCTAAGTTTAGAATTAATTTAAATGGTAATTATAATTTAAATGAGTAGATTAAAAATAAAATTACTTGGTATATTTAAATGATATTTTTTTCTATTACTATTAAATAATAAATAAACACGATATAATATTTATTATATTATATTTGGATACCAGACAATTTAAAAAGTTCTCGATCTTTCAGCAAGGTGTATAAATATTTTTCTTCTAGAAGTCTTGATTCATTTACAATATCTTCTTTCAAAACTAAATCACCTTTTCTCTCGACCCACTCTTGATCTTCTTGTAATAGGAGAAGATATTCTGCAACTAGATTATGTGTAATAACACCCTCGTCCACAACCGCTAAGCGTTTCTCTTCAACGTGTTCATCTTCTTGAAATATCGATTGTTTTTTTGTCTTCAAATGTTCTAGAGTATCTAAATATCCTATTTCTTCTAAATCCCTGAGCCTCTCCTGTTCATCCAGCCATCTATCATGTTCTAGTTCATCATGCAGTCTTTGTTCTTCTATCTCGCCTAATAGTCTTACTTCTTTTAGCTCTCTGATCCTCTCCTGGTTATCGAGCCATCTTACATGTTCTAGTTCATCATGTAGTCTTTGTTCTTCTATCTCGTCTACTAGTTGTTCTTCTTCTAGCTCTCTGATCCTCTCCTGTTCATCCAGCCATCTTACATGTTCTAGTTCATCATGTAGTCTTTGTTCTTCTATCTCGTCTACTAGTTGTTCTTCTTCTAGCTCTCTGATCCTCTCCTGTTCATCCAGCCATCTATCATGTTCTAGTTCATCATGCAGTCTTTGTTCTTCTATCTCGTCTACTAGTTGTTCTTCTTCTAGCTCTCTGATCCTCTCCTGTTCATCCAGCCATCTTTCATGTTCTAGTTCATCATGCAGTCTTTGTTCTTCTATCTCGCCTAATAGTCTTACTTCTTTTAGCTCTCTGATCCTCTCCTGGTTATCGAGCCATCTTACATGTTCTAGTTCATCATGTAGTCTTTGTTCTTCTATCTCGTCTACTAGTTGTTCTTCTTCTAGCTCTCTGATCCTCTCCTGTTCATCCAGCCATCTTACATGTTCTAGTTCATCATGTAGTCTTTGTTCTTCTATCTCGTCTACTAGTTGTTCTTCTTCTAGCTCTCTGATCCTCTCCTGTTCATCCAGCCATCTATCATGTTCTAGTTCATCATGCAGTCTTTGTTCTTCTATCTCGTCTACTAGTTGTTCTTCTTCTAGCTCTCTGATCCTCTCCTGTTCATCCAGCCATCTTTCATGTTCTAGTTCATCATGCAGTCTTTGTTCTTCTATCTCGCCTAATAGTCTTACTTCTTTTAGCTCTCTGATCCTCTCCTGGTTATCGAGCCATCTTACATGTTCTAGTTCATCATGTAGTCTTTGTTCTTCTATCTCGTCTACTAGTTGTTCTTCTTCTAGCTCTCTGATCCTCTCCTGTTCATCCAGCCATCTTACATGTTCTAGTTCATCATGTAGTCTTTGTTCTTCTATCTCGTCTACTAGTTGTTCTTCTTCTAGCTCTCTGATCCTCTCCTGTTCATCCAGCCATCTATCATGTTCTAGTTCATCATGCAGTCTTTGTTCTTCTATCTCGTCTACTAGTTGTTCTTCTTCTAGCTCTCTGATCCTCTCCTGTTCATCCAGCCATCTTTCATGTTCTAGTTCATCATGCAGTCTTTGTTCTTCTATCTCGTCTAATAGTTGTTCTTCTTCTAGCTCTCTGATCCTCTCCTGTTGATCCAGCCATCTTACATGTTCTAGTTCATCATGTAGTCTTTGTTCTTCTATCTCGTCTATTAGTTGTTCTTCTTCTAGCTCTCTGATCCTCTCCTGTTCATCCAGCCATCTTTCATGTTCTAGTTCATCATGCAGTCTTTGTTCTTCTATCTCGTCTAATAGTCGTTCTTCTTCTAGCTCTCTGATCCTCTCCTGTTCATCCAGCCATCTATCATGTTCTAGTTCATCCTGCAGTCTTTGTTCTTCAATCTCGTCTAATAGTCGTTCTTCTTCTAGTTCTCTGATCCTATCCTGTTCATCCAGCCATCTTTCATGTTCTAGTTCATCCTGCAGTCTTTGTTCTTCAATCTCCTCTAATAGTCGTTCTTCTTCTAGTTCTCTGATCCTATCCTGTTCATCCAGCCATCTTTCATGTTCTAGTTCATCATCCAGTTTTTGTTCTTCTATTTCGTCTAATAGTCGTTCTTCTTCTAGCTCTCTGATCCTCTCCTGTTCATCCAGCCATCTTTCATGTTCTAGTTCATCATGCAGTCTTTGTTCTTCTATCTCGTCTAATAGTCGTTCTTCTTCTAGCTCTCTGATCCTCTCCTGTTCATCTAGCCATCTTTCATGTTCTAGTTCATCCTGCAGTCTTTGTTCTTCAATCTCGTCTAATAGTCGTTCTTCTTCTAGCTCTCTGATCCTCTCCTGTTCATCCAGCCATCTTTCATGTTCTAGTTCATCCTGCAGTCTTTGTTCTTCAATCTCGTCTAATAGTCGTTCTTCTTCTAGTTCTCTGATCCTATCCTGTTTATCCAGCCATCTTTCATGTTCTAGTTCATCATGCAGTCTTTGTTCTTCTATCTTGTCTAATAGTCGTTCTTCTTCTAGCTCTCTGATCCTCTCCTGTTCATCCAGCCATCTTTCATGTTCTAGTTCATCCTGCAGTCTTTGTTCTTCAATCTCGTCTAATAGTCGTTCTTCTTCTAGTTCTCTGATCCTATCCTGTTCATCCAGCCATCTTTCATGTTCTAGTTCATCATGCAGTCTTTGTTCTTCTATCTCGTCTAATAGTCGTTCTTCTTCTAGTTCTCTGATCCTATCCTGTTCATCCAGCCATCTTTCATGTTCTAGTTCATCCTGCAGTCTTTGTTCTTCAATCTCGTCTAATAGTCGTTCTTCTTTTAGCTCTCTGATCCTCTCCTGTTCATCCAGCCATCTTTCATGTTCTAGTTCATCCTGCAGTCTTTGATCTTCAATCTCGTCTAATAGTCGTTCTTCTTCTAGTTCTCTGATCCTATCCTGTTCATCCAGCCATCTTTCATGTTCTAGTTCATCCTGCAGTCTTTGTTCTTCAATCTCGTCTAATAGTCGTTCTTCTTTTAGCTCTCTGATCCTCTCCTGTTCATCCAGCCATCTTTCATGTTCTAGTTCATCCTGCAGTCTTTGATCTTCAATCTCGTCTAATAGTCGTTCTTCTTCTAGTTCTCTGATCCTATCCTGTTCATCCAGCCATCTTTCATGTTCTAGTTCATCCTGCAGTCTTTGTTCTTCAATCTCGTCTAATAGTCGTTCTTCTTCTAGTTCTCTGATCCTATCCTGTTCATCCAGCCATCTATCATGTTCTAGTTCACCAAGCAGTTTTTGTTCTTCTATCTCGTCTAATAGTCGTTCTTCCTCTAGATCTCTGATTCTCTCCTGTTCATCCAGCCATCTATCATGTTCTAGTTCATCATGCAGTCTTTGCTCTGCTATCTCGTCTAATAGTTGTTCTTCTTCTAAATCCCTGAGCGTCTCCTGTTCATCCAGCCATCTATCATGTTCTAGTTCATCAAGCAGTCTTTGTTCTTCTATCTCGTCTAATTCTCGTTCTTCTTCTAAATATTCTTGTATATTATCATAATCGTTTAATGTATGTTTTTCTTCTTTGACATGTAAATATTCTTTATTTTTATTTCGGTTATTAATTTTAGACTTTCTGTCTGTGTTTTCTGAATCATGTTCCTTTGCTTTTTGTATATTGCAATTTATTTTGTAGTAAAGTAGAGTATTAGCCACATTTTGTACTTTGTATTTTAACAAGTATATCACAGTTAAAATTACGTTCGTACTAATATTTTCAATTATATTTAACATTTTTCGATAATTTGTATTCAATTCTTTCTATTTTGATATATTACGTGCGTTTTCCACTGAGGACAATTTACTTATCGAAGAAATTGGCGATAACATAGTGTATGGTATCAGTGCTATCTAGTCAGACTACTTAAAACAATATTATCAAAATATATTTGAATCATAAGTCATTATTTATTAAGAATATCTATAAATATTATATTAAGAGGTATATATTTTTGTTGTTTGTAAATATGTTTTTAAAAATATTATTTTAAATATATTACATGGTTACACGCTATGACCTACGACGTGTAAGAGGATACGAGTATATCTTAACAAACAATTATTTTAAATAACATGAAAACTTTTTTTTGATTTTCTGAAGATTTATTTAAAAGATTAATGTAATCATAAAAAAGACTTGTTACATCGTCATTAAAAATGATATAATCTTGTGTTAATCCAGAAATATATATATTTTTTTAATCTTATTAAATATTATTATATAAAATGTATAGAGATATATATATGTTTTGAATAAAATCTAAATTACAATAATAAGGTCAACACAATACTTAAGAAACTACATTTTAGATGAAAATTTTAGTTTATAAGTTGGTAAATTTTTTATAAGCAAAAGTATACTCATAGTTCTTTACTTCATTTGACTTATATTTTAATTATATTTGACTTATATTTTAATTAGCTGACGTGTTGTTATACAATAATGGTGCTTTGAAAGCTCATGTTCTTTGATATGTCATCTGTAATATATATTCTTATAATTTGACTCAAAACTTATTAAGCTGCGATAAAGCTCAAAAACGTTATTTTAAAATCCTACACATATATAAAAATAATTTTTTTTGGATTTTATAAACATTTGTTCCCTTTTAGGTTTACTAAACATGTATTATTAATATATCAAAGTCAAATTACTCACTTATTTGTCTGGTAAGAGCCGGCTGTCGTTTCAAGGCTCGCTTGCTAAGAAACCTCGTATAATCCTTTTCATCCAATACTCGATATTTCTGTTTAAAGCTGTTCTCATCTTCGGTATAAAACTTGAAAATATCTTCAACATTCTGAGAGTAATATCTCTTCAGTGTGTAAATTGGTCGGAAATTTGAAATATTTTTTAATAATTTTGCATTCATTCTTGTAAACACTGTAATTAATATTGTTACTTAATACTAATAACAAATAAGGTCCACTGTTTATACTATTCGGCGTATTTAAAATTACTATATTTGAATTAATGGTATAAAAAATTTAAATTTAATTAATTCGCCACGTATATCGTCAGCGGCGGCAGCAACATACTGTACTCAGTGATATGGATTGATAAAAAAGTTTATTTAAATTCAATGTCGCAAATTTTTGATAAATAATTAATTATTTGTATCTTCGTATTGCATTTAATGTAAAGAAACATACGTTTTCGATACGTTTCTTGTTTTTTACGATACGTTTCTTGTTTCTTTTATAGTGCTGGTTTGATTTTTGAAGTCAATGTGGGAACCATTCTTAAATACCTGTAATTTAGACAATTATTACGGATATATTATCTCTAATTTAATGTTCCGGAAGAGAGATGTTTTGTACAAATTCTATAGCAATTGCATGGAATCTTTCTTCTTTTTTAGCTATCATATTTTGCTTTGTTGGATTAAATTAATATTTTTTTTTGTCAAACTTGCTGTATTTAATAGTTCAGTCTGCGCATACAAGAGAATTGGGCTATATCTTTTAAAAAGGTAAGACTGATATGATTATTCGTTTCGTATAACGTGATGTAAAAACCAACGACTTAACAGACATTATGTTTTTCTTATTGATATTTAATTCTCCAATCCTCTAGTTAATTATAATACCAATAATAATAGCACCACCTTTAACACTACCGTGTTCCAAAATGGTTGCAATATTCGGTGAACAATTTGTTTTTGAAATTTATTTTTCATTTTCTCTCTTCTCTCTTCGCGCCCAGAGAGCTGCTGCATGCCATCAACGATGCGGCTCTTTGTACCCATTGCATAACATTGTCATAGCCTAACGATGACTGCGAGAATTTGGAAAATTGGAGAATCGTCACTTTATATTTCGGAATGAAAATAAAAGTATGGAAAAATTATGAAAAACTTTCACTCCGGATTGAAAATGTTGAATAAGATCATTGAAAATGACACTTCAGAGTAGAAGGCTTAAAAAATTAATTTTACTTCCTTGTTGTTGTCCATGATACTGAAAAATAACTTTTTTTTTTGTTTTTTTGTCTCTGCTGTTAGCCCTACTGGCCATGACAGCGTCACCGGTGTAACGAAAAAAAAAAAATAACTACCGCTTTTTGTTCCATACATGACGTGTTTTTCGACCAAATGTCAAATGACATGCGTCACCACGCCAACATGTTCGTGTCTCTGAACTATCCATTGGCTATATATGTATTTCTCATGTTACACTACAAGATGGAACTGAATTAATTATTATTGTTGCAAATCAACAACAATGCAAGAGAAAACACTACCAAAAAAAAATACTACCAAAGAAAACATCTAAAGATACGGTTGTTATAAGATAACTTGTTAATGTTATGTCCATCACTTTTGTATACTTCAGTTATCATCGGCCAATTGTCACAGTAATATAATCATCACATCTATTATAACTATTAGCAGCCTCAGATTTTTTTTTCTTACGGATGAAAAACTAAGAATGGCATTTTTTATATTTACCTATATCATTTTCATATTTCAGTCATCAAATGTACACTAAAAATGCATTCAACGCTACTCTTTCTGTGTTAAGTCAAATTATTTCAAATTATATAGAAATGAACGAGTAGGATTTATTTTATACTACCACATAAAAGAATTTATAATAAAAATATATATAACTGCAAAGAAATGCAAAATTCAAATTCAGCAACCATGCTGAATATTCAAATTTATTTTTAATTTCAGATATGATTAAATGATAATATTTTTTTAAGAAAAGAGTAAACAGGTTGGAGTGTTTGTAATTTAAAGTATTTTAAGCCATTTTGTCTTTTTATAGTCGAGTTAGAAGTTACTATCATTAAATAATTACAACATCTGAAAGAGCATTGTTTACATTATCCATTACTGATTGTTGTCTATTAATTATTTCACTTTTTATTATGAGAATTATCATCAGCAAATAACACTATTCCAGGTTTATCCCGGACAAAGTAAGGTCAAGTAAGTGATGTATGTCAATGAGGAACAAGAAAAGTCCTAATATAGAAGTTTTTGTCACGCCCATTTTGACAAATGAATCAAGGGAACTATTTCCATTCGCGTCTATTTTCCGAATTTCTTCATCAAAATATGACTATTACAATCAAGAGCCTTTATCTAATTCCATAATGTTATAATTTACTAAATAGGGTTTCATGCTGTACACAATTCCAAACGCCTTCGATAAATCACAAAATGCTAAGTGCTTTCAGCAATCTTTTGATTCCATCTGTTGTTGAACGACCAGGAGTGAAAAGAAACCATTTTCTTTTTTATTTTTTTTTTATATTGCAATTACGTATAGTTGACTAAGGATATTTTTTTCAAAGATCTTACTAAATGTTTGTAATACAGAAATTGATCTATAATTAGTTAGATCTAATGTACTGTAATAAATACTGGTGTTATGTAACTATGTTTCATTAGACCGGGAAATATACCACAATCTATACAGTTATTGATTGAGCATCAATATTTATTGTTTTATTGGGCATTAACTTTATCTATATTGTCTCAAAGTAATGTCAGAGCTGTAGAGTTTGAGGAGTTTAAAGATTTAGTGGTAATTGGAAAATCAGTTATAAACAAACTTCCAAGGCAGTTGCAACCTCAGGGTTAGAGGAAACATAATCATTGTCTATATTTAATTTGAAGTAATTTCTTTCAGATTTTGCTTTTCCAGTTTCCTCATTAATTATTGTTACTTTATTATTATTCAAGTTGTTTTTATTTACTATTTTCCTACATAATGCATAATGATTTTAGTAGTTTAAGTTAATTTTTAAAAGATTAAAAAAATTATATGACATTTCACAAAATTTCCACGTGTCTGTACAACCCTGTGTTGATGTTTTATGATAAAAAGAGACAGGGACACACGCACACACACACATACACACACACGCACACACACACACACACACACACACGCACACGCACACGCACACACACACACACACACACACACACACACACACACACGTGCGCACATACTACTACATATATCCGTATGCCTAAGAAACTTCGGTCCTTAATTTTTTAGGTAATTTATTTGAAGATCTGGAATAAGTGCATTTAAATTTCTTTATAAAATATCAAACATTTGACAATGGATAAGTCTCAATTTATTATTATTATTATTTTAATAATTTTTATTAAATACTACTCGTATTCGATCGAATTCGATCATCTTTTCTTGTGGTAATTATATTATAAGTATGTTCAAATGTTTGTACTTCAATTGTATTACTTTGAAATTATAACAATAATGTTTCCCAAGTATTACTTGAATTTCACTACTACAAAGTAGTTTTGAAAAGATCTCTTAAACCATATTGTTTAGGAGACGGTTAAATGATTTTCAAGATTACTGTATATTTTAGAAATTCTATAATTAATATCTTTTTAATTTTAATTAATATTAAGTGCACATGATTTCTAATATAATAATTGCTGATAAGGTACCACCATTCATTTAATTTTAATAATAATCTTATTAGAACAATGCAAAGGACTTTCAAACAGCAATTAATTATTCAAATTTAAGAACTGATATTTATTAAAATGGTACCTTCAATATAACATGCAAATTAAAAATTATCAAGTACTTACTATAGTTATTCATTCTTGCATGTCCACGTCACTGTGTTGGTGGCGCCCCCTGGCAGTGGATCCTCCTTGGCTGAATTATTGTTCTAAGTTCATTCGGCGCAGAGGATTATTTTTAATACCGACACAAACAAAGTTGTAAATAAAACCTGCTAACGAAATGTACTAAAACAACTTACCTTATCGACTATATGAATCCAAATGAAAAAATTTTATTAGCGTGATGTATATTTTTAAATAATTTATCAAGCGCCATCTGTTGTACACTTTTCAAAACTTTTATCGTTAAAAAAGATGGTTCAGTATTTTGTGTTATTGAAAGTATTCATACACTATTGTTACAGTCATATAATCATAAGAGGAAAGACGAGATGTAAGTATAATAATAAGAAATAATAAGACTATTATATGTGAATTCAGACTACACATATAATTATGTATTAGTATGTTATATTATATAAATTGTGAATTATATGTAGTTTTATTTAGCATCAAGCCTTAAATTACTGTAATTTTGTTTTCATTAGAGTTTAACCATTTTTGCATATGGTGTATGTCGACTAAAATTATTTTACTATTTTCTGAAAGCATTTTTTTCAAGAGTATATCTACAATTTATATTATATATTAAGAATAATCAAAAATGTTCGGGAAAATGTCTCTATATTACAACATTAAAGGTTTACAAAGTTTATTAGTATGTCATTAATTTTGTATGTAACTTAAATTCTTATTTATAACAAATATGAACCCATGATCAGATCAGAGCTTGAGTTTGTAGTTCCGAGGCGACGAGTGTTCGCTCTCGGACGGTGTATTCACAGTGGACTCATAGGAAAATCTGAAATAATAATATACATCTGTCCGTATGTAATCTCAAAATGATGTACAAACGATGATGGGCAAAAATGTATGGGATGTGTACCCACGACCAATAACGACCAGACATATGTCGTTAGAAAGCTCTTTTCATGACTATCATTTGTTATTATGGGGGTTAGTCTCAATTCGTTGTGGGAAAAATGTTATAGTTACTTAAATGATATCTATAAAATAAAAGTAGTTAGTTCCAGATATTTTATCTTTGTTATTATGGGGGCTAGTCTCATATCGTTGTGGGGTCTTCCAGATATTTAAAAAAATGTGTTTAAAAGTTAAAAATCCCTACGTAAACCCTTAATGCAAGGTGTAGTTTCCGAAATGGTCATTGCGTACGCGTCACCCGCCGGCCGCCCGTCGCGCCTCCGATCGCCGCCTTTATTTGTACGGAACGGCGTATTTAGTAACGTATTTTTTATTTTTATATTTTTTGACTTCAATTATATTGTATATTGGTTCAATCCTCCAGCAGCATTTTTAAATGATGTAATTTTAGACAACATAGATGACTAGTTTTTAAATAATAAGAATTCTGTTTGTAAATCAGTAATAAACGATTTTTTTTTATTTTAGGTTTCTTTTTCACAATTTGACTGTCCTAATATTTAACTCATGTTAAGTTAACGCTGACAGTACATGGAGTCTACACAAAAAATGTTTTTTTATATATCTAGAACTAACAACTTTCATTTTATAGATATCATTTAAGTAACTTTAACATTTTTACCACAACGAATTGAGACTAGACCCCATAATAACAAATGATAGTCATGAAAAGAGCTATCTAACGACATACGTCTGGTCGTTATTGGTCGGTGGGTACATTTTGCCCGTTGTCCTTTAGAATGAGGTGTTTGAGTTTATATTCCATGAGGTAAAGTTATTAAAAATCGGAACTGTAATTACTAGATACAAGAATATAAACCTACAAATTTATTTATTTTAATTCACTATACATTTTTTAATTTTTTGTGTTATTATATGAAGAAAATTATAACAAAATGTTCCTCAAGAAATTTTTTTTTTTTTTACTTTTCAGAAATTTACCAAAAAAATTTTTTAAGATGAATTCGCATTTTTTTATGAATCATTTCATTTAGCTCTCGCCTTCTTTATATTTCTCTAAACAGCCTTCGATTGTTCCGATTTTTAAGACTTTCAAATTAACATAAAGCAGAACCAAGAGGGTTTTTTAAATGACATAATTAAATTTTTACTGCGCAGAAACTAATTAGTAAATAAACTAACGCAGCAATATATAGAAAGCCAAAATGCTGTATTATATTTAAATTGCATTTCTTATTTTCTTACACAAATGTTTTTAGTGTGGTAGTGTGTAATTAGTTTTGGTAGTGATTGATTTGGAATTTGGTATTACGTTTCACAATGGCAAGGAAATGGCAACTTTATACCTTGCAATTGTATTTATGAACAATTATTTTCGTTCAACTGAAGTTTTTTTACAGTCTACTTATTTTTAAAGCAATTAAAAAATAGGATATATAGGTAAAATAATGTTATCAAATCCTAATTATACATATCATTATCCTCAATAAGAATCATTCACCTAAAACACAGATACTTAAAAAAACTTAATGATATAGCGATTAAAAACATAATTAAAACTTTAATTTGTTTATTTGAAAGCAATTCCTTTTATACTAAAGCTAATGTATAATATTATTAAATAACAATTACTCACCAAACAATTTATAACACGTTATTGTAATTTTATAACAGAGATATAATTTAAATATTACAACTTCTACATATGTCTACTCTGATTAAAATATATATTACAACTAAAAAATGCGGGTAGGGAATGATCTAGTAAGAACCTTTTTGAATAAAATTTAATAACTTGAAAATTAATAATTTTATTTCTAATAATAATTAGAAAACCGTTTAGGACTTCCGTCTTCTATGTAATAATTGCGTAATATTTTATATAAGAATTTTACTTTTATTTATTTTTGTTTTTTTTTTTATATATGATAGTGTGTGTTTGTTACCTGTGTATGTGTGGTGGAGGGGGTGGTGTCAGTGAACACGATACCAGCGACAACTGACACACACCACCACGCTGCTGGATAAAATTTATAAACACATTAATTAGAAGCAAAATTAAAAAGAAGACCTATTAACAAATAGATTTTATTCATTTACTATCGATAAATTTACCAAAAAAAGACTCTGTTTTTCTGTTTTTCTATCTTCTTTTGACTCTTTGTTGACTCAGACAGACTTTTCGATTGTATTGTACTTTTATCGGAAATGTAGGTTACGTTGAATTGAAATGGAGTAATTAAGTAATTGAAATTCAGAATATACATAATATACACTCAAATATGTAATATAATAATTGTCTTACAGTTCCCATATTAGCTTCCATTTCGTGTAATTTTCTGTTCAAATCGTGTTTCAATCCTCGCATTAGAACAAAATCTTTTTCTAATATTCCCTGAAGTCCTGTGAATATAATAATAAGTCATGTATATTGATATAATCATTACAATATATATTATATTTAATATAGTGTTACTTTACCGGCCTTCTCCAATAGTTCATCTAGGTTCTGTCTTGAAAATTGAGGTTCTGGAGCGACCGGGGTGAGGAGTTTGGGAGACGGAGGTGGTTTGTGAACCACCGCTCTCGGAGACACTATATAGAGTATATATATATGTATAAGTTATATAATACGATTAAACAATATAATACTAAGGGCTTCAACAGACCCTCAATTTGGACTCGCTGCGCTCGCGAAATCTCGGGTGCCATTTGCATGTTGGGCGAAGCGAACACAGTGTAATGACTCATCGTTTCCCATTGACTTCAATGGGATATCAGTCTTTTGACATAACATTTTTCAAAAAATTTTTTTGACATTTTTCATTTTTTTTTAAACCATCACCTAATGTGTGTCTTTTTGATTGCAAAATTTCATAATTTTCCGTCAAGTAGTTTTTGAGCCAATACGTGACAAAGAATGTGAAAAATTCTCCAGTAGAACGCTCCGTTCGCTACTCTCGCTTCGCTCAATAAATCAAACTCTGAATTTCTGAAATTAAATGGCGTTTTAGCATTAATATTATGGAATCGATTGAATTTTTTATACATCTTCATATTCTCTATTTCTATTTAAACTTGTAAGATTGTAAGTAAAACATTTATTATGTTAATTGTGTTTGTAACAAGCAATGGAGGTTTTTTATAACCTGACGACTGTGATTTCAAACAATATTTAAAACTCAGAAATCTTTTAATTCAAAGAAGGTATGCCCGTTTTTATACTCTATTTCTTGTATTGGAGTACTTACAAACTACCCTCCTTTCGTTATGGTTGCTTTTGTATTTTATCTAATTTTGAGATAATAGTATTAACACTAAAACAAAAAGCTTCGAAAGTCTTCAAAAAGCTTAAAAAAATGTTAACATAAACGACGCAAATATTGTATACATTTTCAACATCAACAGAAAACGATTCTGAGTGGAATGATCATTGAATAACTGATCTGTATTTCAGTCAGACGGATAACATTATCTTAAACCTATGTAAATCTTTTATTTTGTATTTGCTTTATAAAATGCAATCAAAAATACGTATTAGAGTATACCCATGACGTGTTCCCCGAGGTCCCATGCTGATGGTCTTCGTGTCCTCAGTGCGTGTGTGGGGGGCGGGGGCACAGGGCGTGGGGTGGCACGGCCTCGGAGCACACACACGTGGTCGCAACAACACAATAACACCTCACAGGGAGGACCACACTCACTGGGAACGGGCAGAAGACATAATGTAGCAGGCGCGAAGAGCTGTTGCTGACACCTTTTCTCGGATCTGTGACGAGTAACTTTCGGAGCCGGTGGAAGTGTTCAAAATATTAAATTAAAAAGATCAAAGATAGTATGTCCGAGGTCAAAACTTCTATACTACCCTTATTTGTAAACATTATTTGTTAAGAAATGTGTTAGTTTATATTTCATAAGTAGGAATATTAAATTATTTTATCGACCCCTTAATACAGGAACATAATTTTCATTTATCGCTATATATATAGAAATATGATAGAATATTAGTGTGTATTATCTATAAATAATGAAATAAACGTCACTATGATTGGGAATACGAGTCTCCTTGGTGTTCGTGGTCCCCATCGGCTTGTGGCAGGTGTCCCTCCGAGGACCCTCGAGGGGGACCTGTGAGATAAAAATACAATACCAGTATAAATAAATATTGATTTTGAAAACTTCAAAACTTAATTCAAGATCAGAAAGAAATAAAATCAATTTTATTCCATTTTTATAAGCTCTCGTGACCTATATATTATTCTCACCTGGATGTATACAATATGGTCCAAATTCAACCTTCTTGCCGAGTACTCCAAGAAAAGGGAATTTTATTTTCACCGTTTGAAGCAAACACTCCTCGTATAAATCCCAAATGTGAACGTTCTGAAATAAATTGTTCTTAGCCTCTCTATTTAAAAAAGAAAGACAGTCGGCTAACTTACACAATTGCTGCAGTAAGCGACCACAATTTGTGAAGCTACAACAACTGCTACATCCAAGATGGCGGGCGACCCTGGAACCGTGAGACTCGCAAACTGACAGCCCTGAGGGCTCTCCCACAGTCGCACCACACCGTCAGGGCTGCCCGTAGCTAACAGGTGTAGGGCTGGCACCACGTGGAAACATGAAACGCCCTGAGGAGTTACGTATGTATAAAACTATTGGTTTAAATTGTCTTCTTCTTTGATGTAATAGCACTCACCCTTTGAACTTTAAAAATATAATCATCCAGCTTGCCCCTAGCGTGTCGCGAGCGCACGCTGACTGAGCTATCGAGCGAGCAGGACAGCACTATATCCCCGTCTCGTTCATAGCACACGCGACGCACCGAGCGAGAGTGAACGCGACGCCAGAGAGAGAGGGAGACGTACCTACTATTTGGAGGGGAGGGGAGCTCCTAAGAGGAACGTGTATTTATTGTATCTTAGCTAAAAGTACGTTTTAAATACATCTATATTTCTATAGAAGTAAAACAAAAAGTACATACCATCCAAAAGTAATAATTAATATTATCCGGTGATTTTACATGCAGGAGAGATACTCGAGGTTGTAAGAATCTAATCCTAGTGAGGTCTCCTCTTTCATTGCCGAAGATCAGTTCAGATTCGTCTCCGAAGTCCTTCGCTGCTTTATACGCGAGACACTGAACACCGAATTCATACCGAATTCATATTAATATCTTGAGTATTTTTAAGTAAAAGATAAATAAATTAATGACATAATTCTTGTAATCCTCTTAACGAGCCACACTATAAAATAGTTAAAATACGAGACAGCTAACCTATAAACTTATTCGAAAATAAGCCTTTTAACTTTTTACAAAGATTGAGTTTCTATTGGGTTGGCAACTAAGTAATTACGAAATTTTTTTTAGAAAATCAAAGACAATTTTTACATGGATCTAAATAATTTTATTCTGTTATGTATTGCCCATTTTGATCAATGACCTTTTGCTATCTTTCAGACAGCATCATAATCCCACGTTCATAAAACTTCTGGTTTTTATGAGCAAAAAACTGAATCTGGTATGATTATTATTGAAATTTTTACCATTTAAGGAGTTTTGTAAAGATCGAAACTAAAAGTAATCAGATGGTGCAACGTCAGGACTATATGGTGGATGTGACAAAACATCCCAACCAAGCTCCAATATTTTTTGCCGAGTGAGAGATCCGAATCGATTATTGCTTTGATTTGCGTCATCAACTTCATCTCGACAACCAGAACGTTTTTCATCTTTGAGTGAAAAATCACCAGAACGAAATTTGGCAAACCAATTTTCACACTGCCGTTCTTTTAAGGCTTCGTCACCATAAACAGCACATATTTTTTTATGAGCTTGCGATGCGATTTTCCCTCTGCATACGATCAATATCTTTTTTTTACACGGTTTTTTCTGGAATCAATCTATTCAGAGATAAATTCGAATGAAAGTTACAATTCACTGTCAGAAAACTGGTTTTAGATATTTGATGTACAAATATTAGTTACTGAATTTTAGTACACGTAGTAATTAAGTAATTAAATAAGTAATTACACTTTATTTACACAATCAAAACAAAATATCTCACCGTGGGTATATGTGGAATACCGGTGATGCAAAATATAGGAGCGTGGGAGAGAGTCATCACATCGTAGATGGTAAGGCTGCGGTCTGATGATGATATAACTAGACTCTGCACATCCTGGAATCATACTTTACTATCAATCATTTGGGTCCTATATAAAATGTCATTTTAAATGACACTTCTTGATCTTGTAAGTTATAGTAATAGGTCATTATTTTTGTATTGATATCTTTTTCTTCAAGACAAATTTATTCAATTGGGTAAATTCGATGAACCCGATTATGAAGTTGTTCGAATGTTCCTCTAACTGAAGATAAATAAAAAGTTAGCTTACATTTAAGTACACAGCATCCGTTATCCAGCAGTTCTTAACACGACGATGCACCCCAGTCCTGTGATAGAAAACCTAAAGAAACAAATTAGTACTCATCATGGAGTCATCATCATACTTTGAAATATGTTTGCATTGTATCATGACATTACCTCGTAGGAGTTAATGAGATCCATTTCCCCGCTGTACACTCCGACGCGACCACCTCGAGATATTGCCACATAGCAGAAGCTATCTTCACGCTCTATACTCACTAACTTAACTATCGTCTCGCGCTGGAATATAATTATATATATTTTTTAATCAATACAACCTATATTTAAGGATTGATCAAGTTTTGGAAGCATGTGAGTATATCCATTTGTGATATTTGAAGAGCTTAAATTTTATAATAAGTTCTCTTTAATAGAAAGATAAAACCACTTAAGAAAGTTTGATATCAAATCGTTTTTAAGCCGATATTCCACAAAAAGAAATCCCCAAAAAAAAATTTTAAAAATTCTTCAAAATACCCACCTTACAATGCTCCAACTTTTTGACTTGTCCTTGAGTCATGGGTTCCCACCTCTCTTTCCTGGAGCTGGTGGTGCGCGCACCAGCCGCCACCAGACGACCCACAACCTGTCGCCACCACACACGACCACTGCCAAATACATCCAAAGCTTGGAACAGCTGGTGAGCGTGCGGAGAGTACTTGTGGTGACCTGACAGTGACCGTTGTATGACTTTAGATATATAATATATGATAAATATTTGTCCGAATCTTGTTCTTGTCAGATATATATATATATATCTTCAAAAAAGCAGTAGTTATTAATAGTATGTTAACCAAATATCTGTTCCAGGGCTGTCACAAATCCCTTCTCGTCGAGACACAGAGCGGCGGGCGGCGCCGGAGCCCTGGATGAGAACTCAATACCCTCTTCAGCCGCTGCAGCACGCATCACTTCCTCTATTCGCCTTTATTAAAAAAAATGATGCAGTCATGGCAAGCAGTATCCAAATTTGAAACATTAAAATTAATAACATTAATCTGACTTTCATATCACAACACGTCCAAGAACATGAACATTGTATTACATTACTTAGAACATATTTTGTCTTCGTAAGCCGAGTACGATATGAATACAGTGTAATATAATATTTGTTTTATTGGTAGGTACCATTAAGTTGAACATAACTTAGATGGTCTGTATTTTTAATAATTTCATAATAGTATGGATCGAAATGTTTGACTGGAATTTATGTAAACATCGTGAACCATCTTATTTTATACCCATGACAAAAAAAACGTTCGCCATCTTGTTGCGACCGCCATATTGATTTTAATTTGAATTTGAACATCATTCCCCTTAACGTATTTTGGTTTTTTGTATTTAATACTCATGTCAAAAATTTATTCGCCGTCCGCCATATTAAAATTGGGTTTCAAAATTTGACCCACCACCATCCTGCTACTCAGACATACTTAATTGAAACATAATTCAAAATAATCAGAGGAACTCATGTTTTGTTTACAGCTACATACGAAGACTTAGGTCTATCTATAGCTATAAATGTATCTCAACTAATATATAATTTTCATGATAAATTGTTTTAATAAATAACATTATCAAAATCAGCTTAAGCTACTTCTGAATGTTAAGTATCATAAAATTTCTTAACCTCTCAACGTCTCGCGCTGCGTTCTTCTCCTTGGCCTTCTTAAAACATCTCCTCAGTTTGCTGAGCACTGCTGGAGTTAACTTCTTCAACAACTCACGGGACAAGGAGTCTTCTTCTTCGTCACTATATACGTATGTTACATATTATATAAATATAGATTATATTTTATATGCAACTTAATTATCACAAAATCAATCATGGTCCCCATTAATGCCTTAATTAAAATTAAATATACAAGGTTCTAAGAAACTGGATTGTTTGACATATAATAAAAACAAAATATATTTTTACATAAATTTAATAAAATAAGACATTTTTTTAATATTTACTATAAAACTTATATTTATAAAATTGTAAGTAAAATACGTGGTTAAACGAATATCTTAGAAACGCATAAATAGAATATTAGTCAATAAGCCAAATTGTCTAAAATGAGAGATTTAAGCATCTTGCCAAAGCTTATGTTGTTAACTACTTGTTGTCAGTGACTTCGACTGCGTCCCGTATTTAAAAAATAATTTTAATCCCCTAAAATTTATAGAAATCACCTGTTTTTTAGTATTGTTGTAATGTAACCCCAACAAAGTTTGTTTTTCCATGAAAAATAATTTTCTAGAGTAAATACTACCCTATTTATTGATTATAATAAGCGCTACCACACTAAATTTCATTGTGTGTAACTCTTTATTTTTGTTTTTATAGATTGAAATATTTATAATAATAAAATAATTAAAACGATCTAGTAGTTTGCCGACCGAACAAACAAACAAGCAGCTTAACAGAAAAACGTAGGTACGAAAAAAATACTATCATTTTGAGTTGTCAAGTATAAAACACCTTATTTAATAGACAATGTCACTATTTCTAATATGTATACAATTATAGAGTACATACCCCGAGAGGCTTTCTTCAGAATTGCTTCTAACTGAGTAACTTCTTTCAATGATCTCCGAGCATTCATCATTAAGCGATTTCTGAGACTTTATTGACATATTAAATAATGTTTTATGTAATTTTGTAATGTTTTTCTATACATGAAATGCAGAACTAGGAAGATACGTGTTATAAGGTTTTGTTTAATCAATATTCACAATGAGAAAAACAATAATTACTATAGTAACATATTTTGTTGTAAGCGCCATCTAGTTGTGGTTGTACTACAACAATGTTTCATTTAATGTTTGTATTATTTCATAGATGGCCGTAGTCTCTTTATTTTCACTTAACATTCACTTATGGTCTAAGAACTAGTAAACCCTCTGGGTAACGGTCTATAAGGTTAGAAATTCTTAAAGTGATGCATGCTAAGTACGGTAATCATAGCCTGGTAAGCGTCAGTCCCGCACGTATCAACTATGTTTTTAAAAGTGAGTATAAAACAATATTAAAAATCATCTGATATGTCCATCATTCCATTCTTTATCATCATATGCTTCTTCATTTCTGACTTCATAATCTAGAAAGAAACAATATTTTAATACACTAATAATAAAATTACATATCAGATCTTGCGCCGATTTATATAGAATTTTATATATTACTAGCAGACCCGGTCACGCGTTGCTGTGACTATTATTTTTGATATATTACATTGTACTAAACTATTTAAGGGGTAACGTTCAGAGTACATCTGTCATGAAAACCATAATGTTTTCTTATAGTCGATATTAAGCAAAAATCAAAACAAAATAATTATAATTATTTTTTTAATTTTATCCAAGTTTATAACACTTTGTATATTACAAAGTTTTTAGTAAATAACTTGGAACACTAAACTTACGAATGAGGTAGGTAGGGTAGATATCTCATTCGTAATTACTCAATCCAGTCAATAGATACCGCCATCTTTTAGAATTGTTAAGAGCTAACTGCAAAATGATAAACTAATAATTTGCAATAAAATAATACTGCGACTATGAATTGAGTTGAAAATTATTATATCTTTTTTAAGTTAGGTCAAACTGTACGTGGTGTGCAAATTTATTTAAATCAGTTAAGTAGTTTAGGAGTCCATCGCGGACAAATAACGCGACACGTGATTTATATATATTAAGAATTCTGGTGGATTTTTTTTATCATTTAATATTTTAAATAATATAATAAATAAATCGTAAAATTTTCCTTTTTTTTAATATGTTACTTTATCATTTTATTAAGACGTTCATAATTAAAAGTATTTGGTGGTTTTTACTAATACATACAATGAAAGTTAAACTCAAAACATTTAAATTTTAAAAGATTTTTTTTTTTTAATAAATACAATTTTTATACAACTCGGCAGAATTCGTTCTGTCAAATAGATTTGGAATGTGGCAGTTTATATTTCGACCTTTAGACGTTTTTACTCTGCTGATCCTCACACATCGCCCTATCATCATGGTGACGGTTCTGTTCAGGAGAATTAAAGAAAAAGGTCAGCTCGGGTGACTTAAGTATCTTAGCTTCCACGAACTTTGGTCACCCTTTTGAGACCCACTAAAAACCCCGATTGGGATGTCTGCCAGAGGGCTTCAAACCAAGAGGGGAACTTAAGGTTCAAACCTGATTGAAAAATAATCTAAAGGGATAGTGGGAACCTAAAGGTGACAAATATTTATAAAGTGGGTGCTTCAATTACAAAGTATAGAGATAATTAATTATTTATTACTATTATTATTAACATAGGGTTCATAACCGATGAAATAAAAAATAATGAAATAAAACGTACATAAGTATTTTCAGTAATCGCGTTATTGTAAATCCAGTGAATCATAATTATTAACAAAAATCTGTTTTATTTTTATTTTAGTGCTTTATGATACACAATGTTTTTTGTTTGATTACCTGGTGAATATATAAATAAATCTGATGGTTTTCCAACACGGGAACAGGCAACATACAATTGACCATGTGAGAAACATGGGTTTTCTAGATTAATACCACAAACACCTAATGATTGCCCCTGGGACTTATTTATGGTCATAGCAAAAGCAAGCCGCACTGGAAATTGTAGTCGTTTAAATTCAAATGGTACATCAGTCGGTATCATTGGGATGCGTGTTATCAAAACGTCTTCTCCTTTATACTTTCCTTTCAGTATAGTTGCTTCTATCACGTTGTTCAATAATTTTTTTATCGCTAACCGTGTGCCATTGCAAAGACGCGGTTGGTTGATATTTCTCAACATTATTACTACCGAACCAACCTTTAATTGAAGATTGTGAGGTGGCAATCCTGGTAAATCCAGCGAGTTTAAAAATTCAGGCGGATAGTTAACGACATCATCTTGGTTAGTAGCCGAATCAACTGATTTATATATCCTCAATTCGCCTGTAATTTGTTCTTGAATTTTGAAATTTAATTCACTTACATCTATGTTTTTTGCAGCCAATATAGCCCGTTCGCTCAACCAATCATGGTTTCTATAATTTTGAGCAACATCTGGAAACACCTTTTGAATAAGTTCATCTTTTGATCTAGTTAACTGACAAAAACCTTGAGGAAAGTTAATGCAACCAGTCAAGGTGTCTATAGGAAATTTGCCATTACCAATGTCAATGAGTTGTTTAGAGAATATGTCTCCAGATTTGTCATTTTGCAACTTGATACGCATATTCTTGCTTAAGTGTAATACCTTCACATGTTTCCACAAATTGGAGGACTTTAAACAGGCATTAAGTTCATCAGCTGACGTTGATCGTGGAATCACTGGCAATGTTTGACGAAAATCTCCTGCTAATAAAATCATTGCACCACCAAATGGGTTATTATTGCTCCGGAGATCTTGTAAGGTTCTATCTAAAGCCTCCAAAGATTTTTTATGTGCCATCGTGCATTCATCCCAAACAATCAATCCACATTGTTGCAAAACCTTTGCCATTGCAGAGTTCTTCGAAATGTTGCAGGTTGGAGTTTCGTTGCTTTGCATGTTTAATGGTAATTTTAGTGCTGAATGAGCTGTTCTACCACCTTCAAGCAAAGTTGCTGCGATTCCCGACGAAGCGAGTGCAAGTGCAATTTTATTTTGTGAGCGAATTGTTGCTAATATCAATGAAATCAAAAAAGTTTTTCCTGTACCACCAGGTGCATCTAAGAAGTAAATCCCTCCTCTTTTATCATTTATTACTTTCAAAAGTGTATCAAATACATACTTCTGTTGTTCATTCAATAGTGGAAGATTCGTTTGAATTAATTCTTTCAAAGTGTTGAGATCATACAGTTTTTCTCGGTGCAACTCTTGGTTAAAAGCATCATGCATTGGACGATTGGGTGCGGCCAGGCCTAATTGAAATAATAGTTTGTTTGACATCATCAAGCACATGTCCTCAATTGAAATCAATACTTCATTGTAAATTTCTTCGCTTATTTGTATATTTGGATTTCCAATTACAGTTGTCCTATTAACCTTTAAAATGTTCTTCAGGTTCACTTGACTCCATTTTCGCAGTATCAGTAGGCTTTTGTAATAATATTTTGTAGATAGAAGAAGGAAATGTGTCTCTCTAAAATCAATTAAAAACATTTTCCATCGATTAAGTTCCAACCATTGTTATTTTAAGAACCCTTAGCATTTTTAAGTGCTTATTTTGCCCGATATTTGTGATATACATATTAAGATCGCAATAATTGTAATTGCAGTTAACGTTGGCATGGAGGTAAATTTCATGAGTCATAACTAATAATTCAGTGCAATTTTTGTCTTTGAAAAGCTAAAAAGTGGGCGTTCATTTGGTGTAATCTGATTCCTATTGCAAAATGTTTTTTTTATAGATAAAAGGGATACCAATATTTAAAAATAAAAAATCACACAATATTTTTCTACAATATGTTTTTAATTTAATATTACTAGTTTTTTTGTGTATTGTGGGTAGTTTTCACTACCAGTGGATTCAAGGTCGCGTGACTATCGCGAAGTAACTCTGCGTAAGCTGTTTGAAAGCCTAAGTCTGTATGATGTCCACCGTGGCTGAGCGCATGAATCTATTCTGAAGCACTTGGCTGCAAGCAATTTAAAAGTTTTACAAGGAATGTCTGATAATAAGTGTGGTGTGCCTATCCTATGATATAATGGTAGTCCTGAACATTATAAATAAGATAAATTATTTGTTTTTTTAAACATTATTCTTCTTTTGAGATCCAGAGGTCACAGATGCGACAAACATAATGTCGCAAGTTTTGACTTATAATGCTTCCCGAAAAACTTAATCTTTAGTTAAAAAACATAGATTCAAAATTTCAGTACGGTGTTTATAACAATAGTACAACAGATAACACAATATGTTAACTAACTGATAAATTTACGAAGAATAGTTTCGAATTTGGTCTATTTCTAGGCAATCGGATTTATTTTTGAGATAAACTGCTCAGTCTTACTATAAACATATGACAAAATTTAAAGCCCAGATTATTAGCCTTTCTATTACAAAAGTAGGCTATGTTGACGATATGCCTAGCGTAAATCAACTTTCTGAACATATTTCTTCTGCTACCAAGTCGAAGATGTTGTCTATTAGGATTCCAATCCAAAAACATGGTTTTGTATAAATACTGTTACGTTAAATATTTTAAATTAAAATACCTTGTAAACCTAACAACTTCATAAAAATATCATTGACGTAGTTCTTTTCGACTTGTTTGGTCTCAACGTGAAACCGGAGAGAGTATCAGTAATGTACGCCTATTACAGAATTAAAAAATCTTTTAAAATAATTATACACAAAATTATGAAGTTATGGGATTCGAAGGAAGGAGTCTGAAACATACAGGGAAATTAGATTGGAATAGAACAGTAATCATGTTGCTAATTTTTAATGTTGGTTAAATCTAAATTATCTGTCACATCGCCAAGCAATACGTGATTCTGAAGCTGGAAATTGCTTTAAAACTTAAAATATATGTTATGGCAATATTGTATAATCAGTTCCTTGCAATTCTGCGTCCTTTACAAAACATGTAAGACTGAACAAGTTCGTAGTTGATGTCATATTTTTGTATTTTATTTTATCTTATGATCTTTAAAGATAAATATTTATTTAGCGTTTTCTTTTATTCCAATTCCACGATATTAATTTGTAAGTTATCTATACTTAGGTACATACTAGTTTATAATATTTTAACAAGCAAAATCTTTACATTAAGTTTCAAAATATCTAAAAAAGTTGTAAAAAAATTAACCGTTATTTATTTTGCTGTTTTTGTTTATAGTTCGCACATACACAAGAACTATTGAACTAATTTCAATGACTTTACCAATCTTATTACTTTGTTTGTTAATATACGAGCATATTGATAAATCTAGTATTTAGTTTTAATTTATTTAAATAATATAAATAATTATTCAATACACATCCTTAATAAAATGTTATTAACCAACCATTAATATAACTTAAAAGGAATACAACTATGTTATAATTGTGCATTCTGCTTCCTGTTACAACCTATCCCGCCTTATTTGAAAATACCATTTCCATCATTACTGGTTTTTTTTATTAGATTGTTGTGTTATATTATAAAGGTGTTTCGATGTTTTATTCAGTATCCCTGTTATTATTAACTCAGACTTAGTAGTTTTATAGAATAAATTCTAAGTAAATATACCAAATATAATCAGTGACAATCAAACTACGATACCTTATCAGTGACATTGGCTTATATCTAAAAAGTGTCCTTCGTTCTAAATACAAAGATCTTTTTAGCGCTATTCTATTAACACAGTATTATAATAGTTATTTTACGTTCCGTGATAGGGTCTAACACTTAATATGGAAACCACATCAACTCAGAATACAAAGAATTTGTTTAAGTTCTACAAAGATCAAAATATTGCATTTAATAAATTCGGGGTACTTAATGAGAAGGATTACAAGAAATTTCTAAGTAAATGGACATTATCACAGAAGACTTCAATTACGAAAGAATTGAGTAAGTAATATTACACCAATAAAAAAAATATATATTTAAATTTAGCTTTAAAAACTCTTACAGTATTAGTAGGTACAGAATTATAACTGAATTTATGGTTTACAAGGTAAACAAATTTTATGAACGTTTACAGTGAAATGGAATTTAATTGTAGTGATTCCTTTAGCTTATAATAAAATCCGATCGTAACTTAATATTATTTGTTTTTGATATTTGTTCAAGCTTCGAGTCTAGAATGACTCGAAGTCGACTCTAGAATGATTCTAGAAAACTGTGAAAAAATACATTATATATTCTCAATTTCAAAGAATAATTTTGTACGCTGTAGAAGTAGGAGCGACAGGTGGTATACAAAATCTCTCTATAACTTATTTAAGGATCTCGGCTTTTATAGAATTACGAGTATCATCGGTTCATTTCCAGAACGTATTTTAAAAGCGGTTTTAGTAGGTTCTTATGATATTCGATTAGGTAGTGAGAGGAGCGTGAACAGTGAAGAAGAGCGTGTATGCACATAGTAAACCCTTAAACCTACACCTGGATCGCAAGTCCCAGGCATTGTTTGCACTCCTCTCCTGGCAACACCGACACCCGCACGGTGATTCCATGGAATGAATTTCATAACTTTCGTCTCTGAAATATTGAGAACACGTCCGACTTTTTGTCAATTTCTCACTTATCTAATTGAGGTGAATATAATAATATTCTGATGTTTTGATTGTTGTGGGTTTCTTCAGGATTTCAACTTCTAAGTCAATTTTTCTTTCTCGCTTATAAAATGACTGTCTTATTTTGTAGACTAAAATAATGAGATATGACATAATGACACTTATTTTAAGCTTAAAGTAAAACAATTTAAATACGAGTTAACAGTTTAAGTACCAGGTAATGTAAGAAGATGTAATCTCTAATAACGAAATGACGTTGATTCAAAATTAACAACCTTTTACTGTCGCTCAGTAAATTAAATGTAGATAATGAAATACTTGTGATAATATATACATAATCTCGTAAAACTGATATTATTTCGACATATACTAGATATACGTACGTGTATGAAACCTGTTCCACTGATAGTGTCATATGTATGTATGGGGCCTATTGCTCCGACAGTATCATATGCATATATGGGATCTATTCCCCTTATAGTGTCATATGCACGTATGCATCCTGTTCCCCTGATTGTGGCCTCTAACCTCCCCTATAGCCATACTGAGGCTCGCTCATACTGATCCATCTGACTACTGGTCTAATGATAAACTGATCCCTATATTGATACTTATACTGAGTTGCTACTGACAATTGTCTATGCTGATCTGGTACTGGTAAAACTATTACCCGGAGTATGATCACTGTTCACACGATCCGTATAATATTACGGAATATATACATAAGCACTGATCTAATTTATATTAAGTAAATTCACTCACATGAAGCCGGTGATGCTGTGGCTCTGAGCTTCTGTTACCTGGCTTTCTCTCACTAATCACCAGCGAATAACTATGACAAGCGTCAACTTATTATATTATTATATTATATCGCGACTACCCACAAAATCGATTTATATATATTAGGCATAGTTAAGTATGTATTATACAGATGAGGAACAAACAACGTGGAATTAACTATAAATAGACTGAAAGGAGTAAATCAAATTAATAAAAAGTGATTATAGGACGTCTTTGTCCTATAAACAGTTTCTATAAACAGAGGGTACATGCATATATATTTTTAATAAATTACAACTCATAACTAGTAGGTGGCCTATAATAAATTATTGACATCAATCAATGACAATGTCAATATCAATGACATCGCTACGGGTGACGAATCCTAGCTTTACTATTTTGATGTACCGTCCTAAAATTAAAACAAAATATGGTTGTTCGAAAATAAGGAAAACCAAACCCAAGTCCGTAAATCGCTATCGGTGAAGAAGAAAATGATAGCTGTATTTTTTACTAGACGAGGTATATTGGAACGAGTTGTTTTGGATAGTCAGCGCACAGTAACGACCTCATGGTATATCAATGAATGTTAAAGTTGTACAGAAACTCAAGGAAGTTCGTCCAAACTCAAGAATAGATGGTTGGCATTTTCACCACGACAACGCTCCTGATCATCTTGCTCATGCAACAGTTGAATTTTTGATCACATTTGAATTTGTAAGCATCTTGCTTACATCTCCCTGTGACTTTGCTTTGATTCCAATTGTGAAGGTTCAGTTCAAAGGCAGGAAGTTTGCGAGCAATGCTGAGTTATTGGCAGTGTGGGATCAAGCATGTTTAGAACTCCCAGAAGAAAAACGAAATGAATTTTTTGACAACTGCTTTTATTTGACTTAGTGTATAAACGGAAATGGAAATTATTCTGAAAGATTTTAATAATTATGACAGTATTGCAAAACTTATCTGGAGACCTAGTACTTAATATAACAGATGCTTAAGTATTTCCGACTAGTTATGCATGCATGATGCTTTAGGTATGTGGGTCAAGATTACGTGATCGTGATTTAGTGAAACATCAACGTTACTTGACATACGTTTATTCACACCTAACTACTTTGTACGACTGAATCCGTGACTGAGTGTCTCAGTGTGTCAGTGTGGTGCGTTCATCGTATCTCACTTATATACATTTAATATTGCTTACTTACACAATATATCCCCTAAAATGCATTGGGTATGAAGCGATCACTCCCATGTAATTTCAAGATTGACTATAAATGTATTTTGACAATAATTACTATTTCTGATTATTTTAAAATTTGTATTCAGATTCAGATTCCTAAGTCTTTGTAAATCATGGCACAATTTAATTCTGATTTGTTATAAATAATAAAGCGGCTTTGGCTCAAAAGTGAATACTTTAAACTGTGCCAGTTATATTCCGTTGGCCTTTCTTTAACTTTTCCTTTATATTGCAGGTGATCGTGCAGACGAATTTGGCGGAAAAATCAATAAAAGTCTTTCAGAGGGCATGCCTAATGAAGAGACTTTTCCTTTTACTAAACTTGAACTGACGACAAGAAGTGGAGAAAAAATAGTCATTGAAGGGCAGGATATGCAACTCGCTCAACAATATATCTCACCAAAAGGGTATTTGTTTTCATAGTTGATATCTGTTATCAGTTGTGATGACTTAACTCCATCAGAGAGTAGTCGATTTTAAAATCCGTAGTGTTGTCTGATTTGGTATAAAATGTTATATAATTATTATTACTTTTGGGGAAACTAACCGGTGTTTAATTATTTTATGTATTTCTGATATATGAATTATTGTGAATGGTTTCTAAATGCTTGTATAGTTTAATTCTGGCTTTGTTAATAAATAATGTGAAATCCTGTAAGAACGAATGACAACCAGTCCCCATACATACGAGTAAAACAATTAAAACAATTTTGCTCAACAATTCCATTAATGTTCATCGTCATCTTCTAAACCGTATTAGTTACTATTTATAATAAAATAAATCTCTTTTCTACGCTTAAAAAAGTACTCCGTCAATATTAATATTAGGATATTCTTATAAAAAGATTCTATATCTCTACTTCTGTTGCTTTCTTTTTACTCAGGTAGGATCGAATTCATTTTATATCCTTTTAACAGATTTTAGTTATTAATAGCAACTGAATTTGCAGATTGCCATGTCTTGTTTCTGAGTTGCAAAAGTTTGAACAAGAACTGCATCGTCCACCGCCAGTGGATCGCGACCTATTAGTTACCAACGGAATACACCACGGTCTCCATCTGTGCACAGAAATACTTGTAAACCCTGGAGACCCGGTCATCTCTACTGAATTCTTGTACAGTGGGTTGCTTTCAATTGTAAGTGCTTGATTTATAATATTTCTTTTTGTTAAATTAATACAAAATATATTGGTTGTAGATTGGCCACTTTTGTTAGAAAATATGGTATTATTAATAATAACTACTATTATAACATTATAGCTACAACAATATGAAGTAGAATATCTTGGTATAAAAGAAGACAAAGACGGTTTAATCCCAGAAGAATTAGAGACAGTTTTAGAGAGGCGGCAAAGACAAGGTCTCAAAATGCCAAAAGTGATGTATCTCATACCGACTGTGAGCAATCCAAATGGTTTTTTGATGTCAGAAGAGCGGAAACGGAGGATATACGACATCGCCTGTGAATACGACTTGATAATTATAGAAGACGAAGTTTATATGTTCCTGAACTATACAAATGTGAGTTTTTTTTACTATTAAATTCAAAGTTTTAAGCCCAATTACCAAAGATTACACAACCAATCTTAATAAATATATTCAAATATTTTTTAAATCCTGATTCGATTTGATTTCTGTTTGTTTGAACACAAATTCATGTGTTCAAACAAAACTTTTCACTTTTGTATTATTGTTTTGTTATTGTAAGATAGTTGTTAAAGACTTTATTCCTTATTAGAATTCTAAAATCATTTCCAGATAATCTATAGTTATTTAACAATGTAGCAGTGCGCGTAGTCGCAAACAGCAAAACACAAATCAATCATTTAGTACAAAATAAAATATCGATACATAATGTCAGTAGAAATATCCAAAAATAATATTAATAAACCGTAGATATTATTAAAAATAGAAAAGGGCAGTTTATACAAAAACGTTTAAATTTCGTCTCCAATAAGTTAACAAATCCTTCAAGGGGTTGAGTGTACGCATATATAATAAAGTTCGTCAAGATATCTTAGACCATTCTTTTGTTCGTTATAAATATAAAATAAAAAATTAATTATTAAATAAATCTTATTATATTATTAAATAAATTCTAAAAATTATCTTTATATTACATAAACTAAAAACACAATAATTAATTTCATTTAACGATATTTAGGTAGAATATATGTATGATTTTTTACGTTAATATCTTGGTTATCAATAATCATGATTATTGATATATGATCATGAGTAAGATTTAGATTTTCAATGGAATGTACAAATAATTATTAATGAACAGAATCAATAGCTTAGTAACCCTTACTATTTACAGAATTTGTAAATTGTTGTTTATAAGTATTTAAACACCAAGAATATATATATATATATATTGTATCACTCTTGCAACTGTAGAAAAATTACAAAAGCATTACCGGACTTTGAATAAGGGGTAGCTCTCTCTTTGAACACACGTATATTATATTAATATTGAAATAGCTTTGTAGCAAATAAATCCTTGCAGTGCTCAAATAAATCCTCAAAAATGCAACTTCGATTCGATTCGATATTCAAAGCCTGCATTTGTAAGTTTTTCTCCATTACACCATCGATACATTATTACAGGAGATGATCGACGAAAACCAAATTCAGTCTCAATGTATAAAAAGGGTAATCGTCATTCATACTTTCTATATTTTTGAACAGTTTGTTAGTAATGCCTTCTATGCTTTAACAATTTAAATACCACCATTGTCGCTGTTTTTTAGGGATGTCCATAAGGACTTGGTCTGCCATGAGTCCAAAACTACTTATTCTTTGATGAGAGAGTAGGGGTGCATTGTCACAGGTAGCATGTGTATTAATATAAGTAAAAATAGTATAATAAAATGTATATTAGACATTTTAAATATTACGAGGTTGAGCCTGATTTTTTATAAGGATAAAATTACTATTTATGTATTCTTAAACACACTATTTATGTATTCTTAGAACACTTTATTCATCAGGTGGTGCCACCATCATTCCTCTCATTAGATACTACAGGGAGGGTGATACGTCTGGACTCGTTCTCGAAGGTGATTAGTGCGGGGTTGCGCGTGGGATGGATGTCGGGACCCAAAATGCTCGTGAAGTACGCCGAGATTGCAAGTTTAGCGCAAATAATACATCCTTGTACCTTGGCTCAGGTGAGGGTGAGATGCAATTAGATGAAGCTTTTAATTCACCAAATATATCCCTGGTGAATTAACTCTAGATTAATTAGATTAATTAAGCTCAACTAGATTAATTAAGCTCAACTAGATTAATTAAGCATTAAGTTGTTGATATCTTAAAAATTTGATAGGCTATAATCTTGTAAAATTTTTCATACCTTATATTCTAATTAGTAGACAATGTAGCGAAATTAACACTTCCATATATTAATCTCCGGTTTCGATCACTGAAGTTTTCGAATTTTTTATATTTTTTTATACAGATAGGTAGGTGATAAAGGAAAATATCTTAATCAATCTTTAAGATTATATAAATAATTCTAAGACTAATAATTCAATGCTTCCACAACTACTTACATTAATTTCTAAAATGATATATTAGCTAGCTCCATTAATGACATTTCAAACACTTCCAGACTATAGTATACCGTCTCATGATTGATCGTGAAAGTTTAGCGACACTGATCCTGAGTGCTCGTGAAATCTATAAAAAACAACGAGATTATGTTAACGATGCTCTGAAGGAGATCGAAGACTTGATAGAATGGAAAGTACCTGCGGGAGGATACTATCTGTGGCTAAAAATCCGAGGAGTCGATGACGTTAGAAATATGGTTAGTGGTCAGCATTATTTAAAGGGATTTCAATAAGTAATAAAGAAATACTTTTCAAAAAACTGCTTCTGACTTGCCCAAGTAGTTTGCCCAAGTGGTAGCTTTGCCACCCTGGAGTACTTTTTCGAACTATGCATTGAATTATCGTATTATAAGGGCTTCGTTAGAAGTTAATCTAAAGGTTTGCACATATAGGTGTATAGTTATATATACCTGAAAGAGAGAAGGCCTTTTCTTTGTATTATCCCACCATATAATTTCAGGTTTTTAAGACGGCATTCGAGCATGGCCTTATGCTGGAGCCAGGTCATAGTTTTGCTTACGACACTGAGATGGCGTGTCCTTATATAAGAATCACATTTTCCAAAATGAACTTGAAAGAGGCTGTGAATGACATACGTACTATAGGACAAATTATACGAAAAGAAAAAAAGCGACTTGAAATGAAAAAAGATTTTGGTTATTAACGTTAACATTATGTAATGAAATTGCATGTATTTAAGTAAACATGATAAAGACAGTAATGGGAATAACTTCTTGTTAGACATTCCCTTCTGGCATCTGGTATAAGTAAATTCATACCTGTAAGATTTACATGGATAGATGTATCCAATATGGGCAGAAACGACATTGTAACAACTTTGCGACTTCGTTCCGGATACACCTTTAAATAGCTTAAGTTTCTCATGCGACAACAATTATCTCCATAATGTTCAGAATGTGGCGTAGTGGAAGAAGAATTTCATGAAAATTAGAGTTTTTGGTAAAGTTTAATATAAATTTAGAAGTGGGTTTGTGTAATATTGGGTTTGTGTAACTTCTACTGTTGCCAGGGCACTTTGTAAAACAGAAATTAAAGATATTAAGCGAAGATAAATGCCACATTTGCAATTACTTATTAGGATAAGATTCTTTTTGTGAACAATTAAATATAATACTATGTGATACGGGGATGGCATATTATATTTAGAATAATTCTTCTTATAAAAAACAGAAAAAAAAGGTTAGCAATGTGTCCTCACAGTGACACAACAGTACTGAGCAATTGTATATAACTATATAGAATCTAAGGACTGAAGTTTTTGGTAAATAGTAGTGAAAGTTAACAGTTCAACCAAAAATTGTAAATACTTTGATTTAATTATTAAGAAATTTTACATATTGTTACATTAAAAATCAAGGTTAACAACTGCCTGTCTACATAAAATTCCTGCAATTTAGAAATATGGGCATTAATTAAAATAACAGTATGCATTATATTTATTTAATTTATTTAAAAATCTCATAATTGAAATTTAGTTACGAAGAAAATCATATAATATTTTTCAGTCTCTTTCAAATCACCTTCCTGAACATGGCAGGTATTCCTACCAGGTATTCCAAGTCTAACTGCTAACAGCTCCAAACAAAACTCTGTGCACGAAGCATACAGCGTACCTACAGCTTGCTCCACATTATAAAATGTAGGAATACAGCAGTCTAAAACTTAGCGAAAATATTAAACATAATATTTTTGTGTCATAGAAATTATAATTCTAAAACTTATCTTCAATGTTAATGAGTTGTAAAATTCAATTTAATGTATTTTCAATGATTGTTAAACTTCGAATATATTTTCATAAATTAAAAATGGTTTATTTTCTATTTCATTTTTTATGACATCGTATCGGTTTAAATCTAATGACAAAATGTCCAACACCTTTTTTTGTCCCCAAGTGTTTTCATTATAATTTCATTTATTCGAGTCATGTTTCAAGTTTTAAACCATTGATTCTCGGCTTTGTAATTATTATTACAATTACATTACATTGCTTTACTTGAAAACCATTTCATAACAAAGTTATGTAACCGAATTCAATATCTATGATTTTATAGATTTATCACTCATACTTCAAAATGCTATTTGCAGAATAATTGGGCTGAGATTAAGCGAAGCTCTTAACCGTTTGGGAAACTTATTATTGAAGCAACATCACATAAAAACTACTGAACCGCTTTGAATGGAAATTCGCAAAGCTGTAGAGTTTAAGAACGGGCATGTTAAAAAAAAACAGAATTAAAATATCTCATTCCGTTCAGAAATTATGATAAAAAAACTGAAGGGACTCAGCTCAACTCTCGCAGCGGATTCTAGTTTTATTCAGTTTCTAAATATTTAATATCATTGAATACCTACATGGAGTCCACAATTCCCCTTGTTATACGTAAATATTTTAATAATTGTATAGTATTTAGTATGTATTGGTAGGTTTTTACAGAAATTAAGGCTTTAAGTTTTAAGGAAAGTATTTAAAAATGTTCTATTCCATTTATAGAGATTAGTATCGCTCCTGCTTTTACGAGATAGTTACTCATCTTTTATGTAATATAGATATTTTTATTGTACAGGCGTTTGTCAATTTCATTTTATCGGGTAGTTTTGTTTTTATTCCGCAAAACTTCTTTTGAAGGTTGGTAAGTAGTAAGATATTTTATATTACGATGTGTCCGCTGAGTGTATATAGTAGTTTCTAACATTTTTATAGACATCTGATATCCTAGTTTATTAAAGAATTAATTTTGAAAATTTATTCTTCAATTGACAATTGTCTTATTTGTTTCTTCTTGTAAGTACAATATCTTGTGGTAAGTATAATATACTTTTTTATATATTTTATTGTATTTTATACGTCTGGAATAATTTGCAGTTTTAAGTGAAATGCTCATCTTTTGTTTCTAATTGTGTAAAGTAGTCTGCTTATGTTTTTGTACTTTTCCAATTTGGTTATATGTTTTTATCATTTCACTTTAATTTCATTATTCTAGTACAGCATATACAAATATTTTATTTGCTAGATTTATATTCATTTATATGTGTTTTTCTTTTCTTCTTATTGTCTGTCATTAGATATAATTTATGTTTTATTTTATGCTATACCATAATATCTAAAAAAAAAAAATAAATGTGGAGATTTTCAACCTTTTGCAATGAAAATATATTATAATATTAAATTATGATCTTTTTGAAATCGTGTGGTGTTTCAATATTGTATTATGAACTGGCTGGGTCCTCGACCCTCGACTTTTTTTCTTAATAAAAGTAGTTTCTTTTTTTAATAACAGCAACAAAACACTAATGAAAGTTTTGTAAAAATCGGTCCAAACATTTCAGATTAGTCGTACCTAACAGATATACCGACAGAAGGAGAAAAAAAAATTTTTTTTTTTGAGTTCCGTATCTACTTGATATGTATTTACTGTTAATTTGAATTTACAAACAGACACTTCAATTTTATTTATATGTTTAGATAGAATATGTTAATTATATTTTTGTTAGGTGATAATAATTCTAATTATTATAGAATATTATACATTTTTTGTTGTTTAATTAAAGTATAACTTATACATTATCCGATAAACTTGGATTGTTGAGTTTTTAAATTCTAATGGCGCAGAGAAATCGCAGTCGCCATATTGGACACTAGAGAAACCTCACTGACTCCGGATGCCATCTTGAGTTAATTAAGACTGATTCACACGCATCAGTGAAATCACAGTACATATTCTATGAAGATTGTGTGTGTCACATTTCACCCGAGCGAAGCCGGGTTTTCATCTAGTTTATTATAAAACAAAAATACATGCGTCATGTATTAGTTGTCAGTTCGTGGCCTCACCAATATAAGATATCGTTTTTGGCCTTTAACGTCAATAACCGTTTAAATATTAGATAATTGTTATAATAGAGATAATTATAATGATAACATTAATTAAAAATATATAACATTTTTATACTAAATTATAATAAATAATTGAAATCACGTTTTCGCGACACGCCATACTCGATCAAGTTAGTTATAAATTATTTTAATATTGACAAACTTATTTATTATTATGCACATGAACAGTTTTTTTTCAACGTTTATAAATATTTTGTATAATTAAGTATACAAATTATTATGTATATTATATTAAATACTAGTTGAGGCGTCGTTTAAAATATTAATTACAAATTATTGGAAATTGTGATCACCACCCATGATCAATTGAATATTGTAAATTTCTGCAGTCGTTTGCAGTATTGTATTTAAAATTTCTCCGCGCATAATGTTAAACTGAAATTTCGTCTACATATTTCGGATTCGAAGTATATGGCTACGCTTAATTTGCGAATTTGTTGTGCTGGTGGAAATTACAGAAGAGCGTATTCCAAAATAGATAGTTTTCCAACAGCTCTAGGAATTAAAACTCCTAACATTAAAGGTTTTCAAAATTTAGATATCCTACGTTCCCTTGGATGCATAGTGCGAGTAGAAGGCTTTAAGCAAAACCCATTCGATGTCATAGAACTAGTGTTTCTTATATCCGAAGTTCAAACGACTAGGAGGATACTGGTTTAGCAGTGGGCATTACTATTACTTACAATAAAGTCCGAGCGAAGGGTTATATTATCTAACATATGACATTTAGGGAAGCCCACGACGCCCATTTAGAATTCTGATAATCTTTGCAATCTCACAAGTGTCTTGTACTATGATTATTATTAAACAAAATAGAAGAAGTCGAATTGAAAATGAAAAAAAAGAAATGCCAGGAAAGTAAACAAAAAGCTTGTAAAAACTTTGATGAATATAACAGAACGAACCATAAATAGACCAGTGTCCTACATTCCTCTCTGTCCCCATATTTGAATAAATAACATTCAAACTAAATAATAAGATTATTTTTTGAGGAGAAATTTATTAGTTGGGTGGATCAAACGAGGATCTAGAAAGACGAAACAGTTGAACAGTTTGGTTGCGTTTTTTTATCGAAAACCTATCGTAATGCTTCTTGGTTTATGTTTGTTGAAAATCAAAAAGTAAATGCCGAAATAATAATATATTTTGAGACTAAAAACTGTTAAAAATACAAGGTATCTGTTGTATGAAGAATATCCGTTAAAATTAGGGCCACAGTAGACATTGTTACGACAAAATTAGCATTAATATTCAATAACTGTGTAAATTGTACTATATTTCCTGATCTAATGAGACAGTGGAAATAACAACATTATTTAGAGCCGACTCAACTTTAGATCCAACTAATTATAGATACATTTCAGTATTAGATACCCATTTTTAGTCTTTCAATCTTGGAAAAAAATTCTTTAGTGAACTAGAATTATAGTAACAATTACATTTTATTTATAACATACCTAAATGAGCCAATGAAGAGAATTTACAAGAATGAGAATAGAAAGTTAATTTATTTAAAGACAGTTTCTTCTACCCTTTCATTATATTTATCTATATCTATACATGTAATTAGTTAATAAAAAACTTACATTTCTTTCGAGGTTTTTAAAAACATGCAACTTAATACCATAAAAAGAACAGTTTAGATTGTATTACAATGATATCCATTTTAAAAGAAAATAAAAATGTAAAACTTACAACTTGCATTCGATGAAAATTATCGAATTAAAGTCAAATTTGTAAAAGACAACCACTAAATTTAAATATTTTAAAGTAATTTGATACATAATAATTTATTTTTCATAGTTTTTTATTTATTCATGTCTGTGTTCGTGTGATAATGATTTATCATCACACGAGTCAGACTTATATTAATATCAGACTAATAATAATATTATTATCCCGTCTCCAGAAAGAAAGCACGTTATTTTTTACCTCTCAAAGTTTGTTATAATCACGGTATATATATATATACCGTGATTATTATTATTATATATATATAGTCAATATGTCACGGTCATTCTATTTTTTGGGTAGACCTCGAAGAATTCGGTCTGCCCATTCATTTGTACCCGACTTTCGAATTTTGGAAAAATTTCTTCACAGGAGTTCTTCTTATGACCCCCTGAGTCCGAAATGACCATTGGTCAAAAAGTTTATATATATGTATATGCGTGCGTGCTTCCAGATTCGACTTTTGTCAGCACGATAGCGGCCGCAGTTTCACTCGGATCGCTTTCAAACTTTGCACAAAAATCAACCATCCAAAAATGAAGGTTAAGTTCGTTAATCAGAGAAATCCGGCCACAGGGGGCGCTAGGGCCTCACATTTTCTGATTTCAGTTTTTCGACCATAACTTTTTTCCTATGCAAAGAAGATCAATCGTGTTTATATTATATGATGTGTTTGATGAATACCTATAATTAATGTAAATAAACCGAAAACCTAACTTCAATAACTTAGGGGTGGGGGTAAAAAAACCCGAAAATTTTTGGAAAAAAAATCATAACTTTTTTCTGGTAAACATTCTTACATAACAAGTATTTTTAATAGAAAGGTTATTTTTTACTCTAAATTTAAGTACCAAAAGTTTTTCCGTAAAAGGTACCGTTTTCGAGAAAAAAAATAAAAACCACTTTTAGCTTGAAAATTTAAGGTAGGTAAAACCACGGCAACTTTTTTCTGGTAACCATTCCCTCCTCGCAAATATTTTTAATAGAAAGATTATTTTTTACTCTAAATTTAAATACCAAAAGTATTTCCAAAACAGATACCTTTTCCGAGAAAAAAAATAAAATCCGCTTTTTGCTTGAAAATTTTTGATGTAAACAACGGCATCATGTGTTATTCTTAGGTAGTGAGTTATATTTTAAACGAGTTACACACGAGGTCTACCCACGCGTGTCCCCCTGCGGCAACGGATTTTTTACATTAAAATGATAAGGCGTATAAATAATCAAAAATTGTATCTTTATATATATATATATATATATATATATATATATATATATATATATATATATATATATATATATAAGCGATTTACCACTCATTGACTAATTACAAAATCTCCGAAACTATCTGTCCGATTAACTAAAAGTTTTATATAGTTACTTCTTTTGTAACGTAGACGTCCACAAAGACCGGATTTAATGGAAGTCCTATCCCAACGGACTTAAACCTATAGGAGCTATACACTTAACACGGGGCTAAGAGTTACTTTAGCAACGGTTACCATAGCAACGGTTACGATGACAACGGATAATATGACAAAGGATGCCATAGCAACCTAAGTTCACATGCAAATTAATAGTGTGCCAAGCGAAGCCGGAGGGAATAAGCTAGTATATATAATATAATAATATTTATTGGGTAGACCTCGAAGAATTCGGTCTGCCCATTCATTTGTACCCGACTTTCGAATTTTTGAAAAATTTCTTCACAGGAGGTCTTCGTATGACCCCCTGAGTCCGAAATGACCATTGGTTGTCAGCACGATAGCGGCCGCATTTTCACTCGGATCGCTTTCTAATTTTGCACAAAAATCAACCATCCAAAAATGAAGGTCAAGTTCGTTAACCAGAGAAATCCGGCCACAAGGGGCACTAGGACCTCACTTTTTCTGATTTCAGTTTTTCGACCATAACTTTTTCCCTTTACAAAGAAGATCATTTGCGTTCATATCATATGATGTCTTTCATGAATACCTATAACTAATGTACATAAACCGAAAACCTAACTTCAATAACTTAGGGGTGGGGGTTAAAAACCGAAAATTTTTGGAAAAAAAATCATAACTTTTTTCTGGTAAACATTCTTACATCACAAGTATTTTTAATAGAAAGATTATTTTTTACTCTAAATTTAGGTACCAAAAGTTTTTGCGTAAAAGGTACCGTTTTCGAGAAAAAAATAAAAACCACTTTTAGCTCGAAAATTTAATGTAGGTAAAACCACGGCAACTATTTTCTGGTAAACATTCCCTCCTCGCAAATATTTTTAATAGAAAGGTTATTTTTTACTCTAAATTTAAATACCAAAAGTATTTCCAAAAAAGATACCTTTTCCGACAAAAAAAAATAAAAACCGCTTTTTGCTCGAACATTTCTGGTGTAAACAACGACATCATGTGTTATTCTTAGGTAGTGAGTTATATTTTAAACGAGTTACACACGAGGTCTACCCACGCGTGCCCCCTGCGGGCACGGATTTTTATGTTAGATTGATGTTTCATTGTCTATCAGATGATCTATAATATTATTATTCTATTTTAAGCAATGTTTCAAATAGAGATAAGGACGACAGTTTCGTTTTTGGATCCCGGTTGCCAGTGAATAGCCAGGGAATTCTTTTTGTCGCATCGTTTAAAACTTTCATAGATATTACGACAGGGATACTTTCACAAGACTTCCATTGTACAGTTCTAAACAAAATATACAACCGTGCTTCCAACGCATAGTGCAAGTATGCCAAATGAATTGGGGAACAGCAGTTTAAAACCGTTCCATAAATGTTCTCTAGTATTGCTTTGAACGTCACCAACTTTCTCACTGGGTGGAACTGAAAGGAATAACTTAAAAATGTTGTCTAAAAGAGGCCAAGCCTGTGATGGCTGGTGTTGTCCAAGGCTACGTACTATACGCAGAATTCATCACTCGGCATGCAGTACATTCCGGCCGGGGAGCTCTCTCTGGAAAACGTCGACGTGTACTTTGAAATCTTCCTGGGGAAGATTTTGATATTGAATAAATTGAAGCTCACATCATATGACGTGAATTTGCACGTTAACCACAAAATCCCACAAAAGACTTTAAACCTGGATAAAGCTGTGGAACGCCGGATCAAAGGTGGACTGTATAATGCACAAGTTTGGCAAAATATCGAGTACTGCTCTTATCTATATAGATCTTATCCATATGGTGATCCGGCCAGAAAGAAGCTGACGTTTCTAACAATTAATCGTGTACAGCCAAGATCCCTTAATTCTTTGACATTGTGTTGAGACTTTGCTTCTCTATGCGACTTCTATAACTTCTATTGCGGGGAATATTTCTCTAATAGCAGGATTTTATAGGGATGAGTGGCCTTCAACAGTGCAGTCTCAATATGGCATGAACTTTCTTCGGCGGCGATAGCGCCTACTTTCTCCTCAAACAAGTTCCGGAAAGAAAGCATTTTTTATAAATCGCAATCGCAAGCTCGTTTATCTTTTCAATGTAACAAAAAACAACGTGAACTGTTAATACATATCATCCAGGTCAACATTCGGTCATAAATTTTCTTAATATATACGATAATAATCCTTGTCCTTATACATTTTTATAATATAAATACAATAACTTACATACGTTGGAATTATATTATTAACTTAATTTTAAAAAAGCACATATGTAATAAACCTTATTTGTAATAATTATAATTATAACAAAAATATAAAATAAATTAAAACATTCAATTACATCTATGACAAATTTATATTATATTATACATACATTAACTAACGTTTATTCCCCTCACGGCCAAATATTAATCAATATAAAGAGAATACTAACTACTCGTGTATATACGAGTAATGTGATCAGTTTTAAAACATCGTTCAAATTTTGTTCATATAATTATGTGTGTCATATAATAAATATAAATTATTACCTTTTATAGGAATCATATCGGGTGTTACGTTTAAATAAAAGTGATAATTTGAAACTGAAGATGTTAAATACAACATACTTAAGACCTATTGTGTCCGGTCTGAGACGGTATTCGCAGGATGTAAAGGATTTGTTTAAGTTCTACAGCGATGATGACACTGGGTTTAATCAATACAGGACACTCGACGAAAAGGATTATTCAAGATTTCTTAGCCGAAGGGCGTCATCGCAGAAACCCGCACCCACGCGACAACTGAGTAAGTGAAAGTACATTGTCATAATATAACCCAGTCCACATTATATTATTAATTAGTAAGTATAAAAATCATTATTCTAAAAATGTATGTAGAGACTAAAGTTAATAAGTTTCTTCTCTTTAAAATGCATTAGAATACTTGTATTCAAATAACTGCTGGTGTTTTAAGTTCCAGCCTTTTTTTACATGATACTCATTAAAGGTTTAAATATCAATTTGGGTATTGCGCAAGTAAAGAACATAGTAAATACATTTAAACAGCCTAAACACGTGTTCTAATATTTAAACAAATAATATTTCAGTTGTACAAACAGAGAGAAGTGCCAAAAAAATATGTAGAAATCTAGCAGAAGGCATGCCCAATGAAGCAACGTTTCCTTTCACTAATCTCGAACTGACGACCAGGAGTGGCGAGAAAATTGTTATAGGAGGGGAGGACTTGGATCTCGCTTTGCAGTACATTCCACCTAAAGGGTACTTAATTACAAAACAATTAAAAATAAAAATATAATAAAACAATAAAAGTGCAACATATTTATATTATATGTATTTGTTTTGATAAAAGTACATGGTACAGAATTCAAAATAAGTTTTCAAGTATGCATATCACTTTGAAATTAAGTAAGTCGAAAACGTCTAGTTAGACGGTTCTAAATTTACCTTGAAACATTGAAAATATTAGTAATTATATATTACATTATGTTTGAAATAAGATGCCACTAGATAACGCCTGGGAAGATGTACGGAACGGTTACAAAATTGATCATTTCTTGACCTCTCTATGTTTAACAAAATATATATTCTACTTTTATAAGAAGCTTTGGATATAAGGAAGCGTTATTATCAATATAATTAGTGAACATCAATTATCTTTCGATAGGTTGATAGCGGATTCGGACAATCTATTGTACATTTATTTTGTTTCTCGATTCAAAATATAGGAACTATTATTTTAATATTATTTGCAAGTATTATAGTTAGTCTAAGTTATTATAAACGTCGTTTTTATATCAAATATACGAGTATTAGCAAACTCTACAGGACATGAGTTATATCTTCAAAGATATAAACTGATGGAAGCGTAGAATACAGTACAGCGTACAGTAGCCTATTTAAAAATAATTTTAAAGGATTCCCAAGTACCCATCTTGTAAATATCTTCCACCTCCTTCTTGTAAAATAAAAATAAATTTTGCACATGTTCTTGATACCCAGAGCAGAATGCCGTAAAATGCTATGAAAGTATGTAAAGTACACCTTTTGGCGACATCAGTTAACTTGCTTATAATCCGAATCGCAATATGTAGCTGAACTTAAACCTTAAGTTAGTTCTCAATTAATGTAACATATATTGCAAATACATAATACTCCTTGCTATAGAAACTGCTATTTTAAATCAAATGATTTTCAAAATACTGTAATTACTTTAACGTTTATATCAGGTTGCCATGCTTAATCTCCGAACTGGACAAGTTCCAACAAGATCTGCACCAACCGCCGCCGCTTCCTCGTAACTTGCTCGTCACTAACGGAGCTCAGCATGGCATCCATCTTTGCACTGAACTACTGGTAGACCCTGGAGATCCTGTCATATCTACAGAATACTCCTACACCGGATTACATTATATTGTAGGTGTTAGACTTTGAAAATCAGATAATATTATGTAAAGAAAAAGATATATCAAAAACTTATTTATTGCAGTTAAAACCCTATAATGTGGAATATATTGGTATCCCAGAAGATAAAGACGGTTTAATCCCAGAATTGTTAGAGTCGGTTTTAAATAAAAGGCAGGCACGAGGTCTTAAGATGCCAAGAGTAATGTATCTCATTCCAACTGTCAGTAATCCTACTGGATTCTTGCTGTCAGAAGAAAGAAGACGCAGGATTTACGAGATTGCCTGCAAATACGACTTAATAATAGTAGAAGATGAGGTTTATATGTTTCTCAACTACACTGACGTGAGTATAAACTTTAATTTACAGCACATTCTTCTTTCTAATTCTGTGTATCATTTCTACACGCGAATATCGTTTTCATCGCAATAGAATCGCTATATTTTTTTTTATAAATAAACAGAAGTCAGTCAATTACACGTTCTCCTCAGGTGGTGATACCTTCGTTCTTGTCGTTGGATACGACGGGGCGGGTCCTACGTATCGACTCATTCTCGAAGGTGATAAGTGCGGGTCTGCGCGTGGGCTGGTTGACGGGACCCGCGCCGCTTATCAAGTACGCCGAATTGGCTTCTTTGTCTCAGATGTTGCATCCTTGTACTTTAGCTCAGGTAATTCTTGAACGTCGGAAATTAAATTTGTCAAGATTCTCTATAACGTATTCAAATACGTCCTCGACATTAATACTCTCATTGAAAATAAACCTGATCTATTCGACTCCTCAGAAGTTACAGAGGTAAAAGCATCAAAGAATCCTCTTTATACGATACACATTTTGCGAATCGAATGAAACTGTAATATAAACATGTCATAAATTATTACAACTCCCAATTGCTTTCAGTCGGTAGTATATAATCTGATGTCGGACCGAGCGTCCTTGGCTACACAACTCCTCAGCGCCAGACAGTTTTACAAGAACCAGCGAGATTGTGTTAACAATGCTTTGAAAGAGATCGAGGACCTGATACAATGGGAGGAACCTGCCGGAGGATACTTTCATTGGTTAAAAATCCGTGAAATCAACGATGTTCGAAACATGGTTAATATAATACATATTTATTTACAGAGAATGTCATGAAGTTTTTTCCGGTTCATGTTTTGATCATCATCATGATTATTTCAGGTTTTCAATACGGCATTCGACCATGGACTTATGTTGGAACCAGGGCAGAGTTTTATTTACAACAATGAGATGTCCTCTCCATACATACGACTTACATTCACTAGAATGATTCTAGAAGATCTCGAAAAAAATGTCCGTACTATTGGCGAAATCATACGGGAGGAAAAGAAACTACATTTTTAGTTAACGTTAAGAAAGTTAGCCTTTCTTTAACATTCGTTTTGTAATCAATTTGAATGGGAAAACTTGTTTTTAATTTAATAAAGAACAGGCTATAGTTCAATACTAAACCAGCTTTCTAAATATATATATATATGTTTTAAATGTGTTGTATCTTTAATTCTGTACAAACTAAATAACTATGTCCGTTAGTCGCCATATTTCCAGATGTTCACGAACAACCGACATTATAAAAAAACTTTATAAATCTTGCCTATTCTTTTATGGGAAAATACAAATTCTTTTTTATAAAACAAAGAACTCAATTTCTTGTTTAATTTAAAGTATTTTACATAACATGTCTAATGATAATTATAATTGATAATTGCAATAATTAGTTCGATTATATGTAAATATGTAAAAATTAAGTAAATTAAAATGTAAGTACTATCAACTCATAAATACATGCCTGGGAACTAATAACTGCTACAATGACTGTAATAGCCATTGTTAAATAGAATCGTTTAATTATTGCGAAACCAACAAGTGTGTTAGTAGATGCTACATTGTATCAAAGATTTTTTATTGTCGGTTAATATTTTAATATTTCAAGAATTCTTACCATACTGTGAAACACCTATCAAGACTAGTAAAAAATAATTTTAAAGCTAAAAATGTTAAAACCAATTCATACACGCCTTATTTTTACGACTTTAAGACTGTATTCGCAAGACGCCAAGAATTTGTTCAAGTTCTACAGCGATGAAGACAACGGATTTAAGAATTACAGGACACTCGATGAGAAAGATTACAAGAGATTTCTCAGCAAAAGGGCGTTATCACAGACACCGGCGCCTACGAGACAGTTGAGTAAGTTATAAATGATTGTCGTGGAACCTTAAGACCGGTTGCCGCGACGACTTCAGGAGACTTAAATGTAATATCTTTGCTAATGGTTGTATATATATATTTTTAAATAAACAAACAGGTAATATTCTGAACGATAATGATTAATTAAACTTATTTGCACCAAAAAATATGACTATTAAGAAACACAAGTGCATTTTTTCTTTTTATGGAATTTTCAGTCGAGACTAACAAACTCGAACATACTCGTAGCCCTTCTAAAAGTATTCTCTACGGGATATCTATCGTGTTTCTCGTTTTTATCGATATAATATCAGCTCAGTTTTTTGGTTATTTCGAGACGATCCTACTGTCAAACAGTTTCGCAATTTATCTAGAAACCTTAGTAACATATTAATCAACCAGCAACCCTTTAAAAATACTTTAATATTACAATAAAATTTCTCATTTTAGTCAGCAAACTAAGTTATATTGCTATGTTAATTGATACTGTACATAACACTAGACATCCCTTCATATCTAAACATAAACCTACATTTAGAGCAAATATAGATATTATAAAAATAATAATATAGAGATAAGAAAATAATAAAAAACTGAAGAATTTATCATAAGGCAGATTAATTATATAGTAATGATCCAAATTGCGTTCAACGGAATATGTCTTAGTTCCTTTTTTCATATGTTGTCTCAGTTCAGAGTTGCTTTTTCGCCGCGTTCTGTAATAACCTTTCACATTCATACATGAGATTCTTTTAATTACACGCCCTTCGTCCATTCACATTACGTGAGTATGACGTAAATTTTTGTTTGTTTATTTGTTCGCGAATCACAGAAAACCGTTTGAACAAATTTAGTATAGTTATAACTTATTCTGACAAGAAAACGCAAAAACTTGTAGACTTTTTATTCGCTTTAATTATAATTTGTCAAAAAACGTAAATATCAAAATATAATAATGTTTTAAATGTTGTAGCTTTGAAGAAATAACTACGTTTTTAAATATTTTTGTAACGTTAATGGGACAAGTTATAATATTATTAAAACATTATTTCAGTTGTTCAAACGGAGAGAAGTGACAGAAAAATCAGCCGCAAACTAGCAGAAGGAATGCCCAATGAAGCAACGTTTCTTTTCACAAACCTTGAATTGACTACTAGGAGTGGTGAAAAACTTATTATAGGGGGAGAGGATCTAGATCTCGCCCTTCAATATATTCCTCCAAAAGGGTAATAAAATATTATTCTACTTCCAAGGACAATTTTATTATACATTTATTTTTAGGTAGTCTTGCGAATTAAAATACTAGGTCCAGTATAATAATTCAAAAGGAAAAAAAATTACTAATCCTCTTTAACTCCAGATTGCCATGCTTAATCTCCGAACTGGACAAGTTCCAGCAAGAACTGCATCAACCGCCGCCGCTTCCTCGTAACTTGCTCGTCACTAACGGAGCTCAGCACGGCTTCCATCTTTGCACTGAACTGCTGGTAGACCCTGGAGATCCTGTCATATCTACAGAATACTCCTATACCGGATTACATTATATTGTAGGTGTCGGACTTTGCAAGTAAGATAATATTATATGAAGAAAAAGATATATCAAAAACTTGTTTATTGCAGCTAAAACCCTATAATGTGGAATATATTGGTATCCCAGAAGATAAAGACGGTTTAATTCCAGAATTGTTAGAGTCAGTTTTAAATAAGAGGCTGGCACGAGGTCTTAAGATGCCAAGAGTGATGTATCTCATTCCAACTGTCAGTAATCCAACTGGTTTCTTAATGTCAGAAGAAAGGAAACGCAGGATCTACGAGATCGCTTGCAAATACGACTTATTGATAGTAGAAGACGAGGTTTATATGTTTCTCAACTATACTGACGTGAGTTTAACCTGTGCAGTACATCCGAATATCTTTTTTATCGCTATAGAATCGATATATATATATATATATATATATATATCGATTCTATATATTCTATATATATATATATACATTGTAAATTACATGACACATCGTTTTCCTCAGGAGGTGATACCTTCGTTCTTGTCGTTGGATACGACGGGGCGGGTCCTACGTATCGACTCATTCTCGAAGGTGATAAGTGCGGGTCTGCGTGTGGGCTGGTTGACGGGACCCGCGCCGCTTGTCAAGAATGCTGAATTGGCTTGTATGTCTCAGATGCTACACCCTTGTACTTTAGCTCAGGTAAAGTTGCATAGTATATATCCAGACAATTGAAAAGATAGTAAACTTAAACAAAACATTGATGTTAAACTGTCTTCTACGCCACCCATCATATGAAATTAATATTAGTTATAATATTTTTTCTCCACAAATAGCATAATAAATATTACGAAAATTGTGTCAGATTGATAACTTGAAATGTATTTAAATAAAAAAAAATACTGTAATCTCAACTTTTAACTCATTAATATAATAATGACTTATCGAAACAACCAGGAAGGTGGAAGGTAATACAAATAGTTATTTAATAAGCTCATGTACACAATTGACTATTACTTAGATAAGCTTCAAATTACTTACCATAATTTGCATTTTATTATACCAATATGAGATATTCTGAAATTTAAGTGAAATTTTAGATACACTAAATGACGGATTTAAATTTTGTTTCAATATTTGGTTGCGTGTGAGTGATTTGTCGTTTGACGCATCTAACCCATATTATTATAGATCAAAACTCAACTATTTATATATAATGATTTATCTAACCTGTTATTTAATTGTACTCTATTCATTCTGTATTGAGTACTACGAGTTGTCTATTATCCTCCTCTATTTATAAGAGATTAATATTCTTTGCTATGTACATATTGATAACTTTATCACAACCGAATTTTTCAGTCAATAACATACAGTCTGATGTCCGATCGCACCTTATTAACAACACAACTACTTAACGCCAGAAGATTCTACAAGAACCAAAGAGACTGTTTGAACAAAAGTTTAAAGCAGATCGAAGATCTGATAGAATGGGAAGAACCGAGCGGGGGATACTTTCATTGGCTGAAAATACGTGGAGTTGAAAACGTGCACAACATGGTTATTAATAGTTTAAGTCATCATTTGATATTGTATTGTAATGCGACCCACTAGTCATAGTCTTATTTCGTCCACATTTCAGGTTTTCACCAGGGCATTCGATCACGGGCTCATGTTGGAACCAGGTCAGAATTTTAATTACTACAATGAAATGCCCTCTTCATACATTCGACTTACATTTACAAGAATGAACTTAGAAGACCTTGACGATAACGTGCGCACTATTGGACACATTATACGAGAGGAAAATAAATTTAATGAAGTAAGAATTTATGTTCAATGATAGTCTGACTGCTCTGGGATACAATTTTTTATAATAAAGTTTCTTCCAAAATATTTTTATAGTATCATTATAATTAAATTAAACTTAAACACGAAACTATTCTTTGTCGATGTTTCAGTTTAATTCATGAATGTGAATAGTTCTTAACATTGTCACTTATATTTTAATAAGGCTTTAACAATAACCAAATGTGAATGAAATTTCGTTTATACATTTTGATACATATACTAAATATACTATATGTTAAAGAACTTTCCGGTATCATAGTCAATGTCATTAAGCCATTAGGAGTCTACCAAAATAATTAAAATACTAAATATTATTTTACAGCTAAGGTAAGGTAAGTATAAGGTAAGGTAAGGTAAGGTAAGGTAAGGTAAGGTAAGGTAAGGTAAGGTAAGGTAAGGTAAGGTAAGGTAAGGTAAGGTAAGGTAAGGTAAGGTAAGGTAAGTGTCAAGTCAAAGATCCTAAATGTCCTAATTCTTAATTAATTCTTAGCTTGCATGAAGATTATGGAATAGTTTCAAGCTTGTGATACGTACATAACATTTGTTTTCTAATACCTCGATACAACCTTGCGATATACTCCTTCTCCGTTTATACCACTGCAAATGACTCTTTGAAATTTAAATAATACCGAGCCATTTATTGAAAGGTAGAAATAATAAATCGGACCCTAACCAAACTTCTTGATTTCGGTAACCAACATAAAATCTTACATTGACACACAATTATTACATAAACCGACGAATTAGTGATGTCCTGTGATTGATACTACTATATTAACATTCAAATATATAAAACACTATTTAACTCTATGTACTACAAACTTATGAAGGTATTCCCACATATTCTGTAGTTACATTGTTAGTTTTCAACAATGTATACCTAAATTAAAGGAATATATCATTATTAAAGATTAATTTGGACATGAGTATTATTAAAAAAACCTTTAAATATACATACCTATATAAAATAGACAATAAAAGATTTCTGAAGTGTTTTTCTTATTCTTAATGCTTCACGAGAAAGTATTGTTTTGATGTTGATCAAATTGTTACTTTAGAATTAACATGTAATACTTTTTATTCCTGGAAAATATGTAGCTACAAAAATATTAGATAAGAAAGGATTTTGTTAAAACTGTGATGTTACAAGTCTTATCACCATGACAGAGTCACCTTGCACATAATATTAAAGACAAACAGATGCCTAAAGATAAATGTTAATAGAAAGGTATGAAATGAAAAGCCAATATTGAACATTGCCTATTGTATATAATACTTACTCTAACATGTCGTATACTACGCGTAGCTATACACAAGCAAGTTGATTTACTTCACACAGACTTACTACATTTTATAGATATTTAATGTTGAATAAAGTATTTTAGAGTATGTAAAATATGGAAACAGAATTTATGAACACTAAGACGTTTTATCGTCCGTCAGAAAGAACTATTTTGAAAACTAGAGATGTTTATATAAAATGTAGAAAAGCCTGTCTTTAATACAACGTTCACTCAGTTCTTTACTTACAAAAAATAATGAGTTTTAATTTAAGCCAATACAATATCAAGATTTAATTAAAAGAAATAACATCACATGTTACAGGATTTTAATGAAATAAGCAATGATATGAAAATAAATGGTTTGAAATTTAATTTATTGCTTAGGTTTTAAATAAAACGAGAGGCCCCAATGTGATAAAACTTTTACCGAACTAGCGATTCACGGCTAAGAACGATCAAAGTTTTAAAAAACTAAAATCACATTAATAACTACTTACAATATATTATATAAAATAACGGACGGTTATTTATTAAGATAAATAAATAAAAATTTTCACTAGGAGCCCGAAACGAATAGGAACTCTCGACCACTTGATGGATCTTTGCACTCATAAAAGTATAATAATATTTTATATAAGAAAATAATATGTCATAGATTCCAAAACAAGCAATACCTAAGTTTATTTTATTTGTTTTTTATACTCTAGAACAATGCAAACGAATTCCGGAGTTATTTGAGTATTGACTTATATTATATATAATAAATTTCTTATGCTATTTTACATACATATATAGAAATGTAAATAGGAAAATATACAAAAATTTATAAGTCCTACGAAAAGTTATTAAAAGCGATTAGAACATAATATGGTTATTATTTATTAAAATTATATTATTATTATTATTATTAACATGGAATGTCTTATTATAAGTCGGTAAAACCAAGTCTACAACTATATAATACTTTATTATTATACCTTAAAATAAATACCTTACAATATTCTATCACTATGTTATTATTGTACGAACGCGTATACATGTATTTTCAAATACAGCTCATTTAATATTTCCTTAAAAGAGACGTTGTCAATTTTTAGAACATGAAACTTGACATTTAAGAAACCTCACTTTCCTTTGATGTATGGTTCTATGAAGAGAATATAAATGTAATTCTCGTTTTGAAGAAATAATTAAACAATTATTTAATTCGCTATAAGGTAACGTACATACGATACAGGACACTCGAAATAGACAGAATAGAACTGAAAACTTAGCAAATCTTTAGAACATCCACAATTAATGACTACAGTTTAAATAATCTTGTTTGTATCATGGTCGATGTGATGATTTTTACGTTATAATTCAAGTATCTTTATTATTCGTGATACTCTCACTCACTCTGCATAGAAAAGACAACGTTCTAATGATTTCTCGAGCATTTCTTTCTATCCATCCATTCATCTATTGTATTATACATTAGAACAGCGAACTTGTTTTTTGTATCAAGTGACAACAAAAGTAAAGCAATACAGGATTAATTAATAAGAATTGAATGAATCCTGCGGACAGGATGTTACTTAATATATGGCGTTCTGTAAAATTTTTCAGCTCTATTTTATATTTGTTTAAGTTTGAGTGATGATATTAAGAAACTAGGTGAATATTTGTGGAATTATCGTTAAAAATGAAACATTGTAGGTTTTTTTAATGATTCATACTGGGAGATGAGACCATTGTGGTATTGGTATGTAGGTAAGAGTGTTAAGGGTAGTGGTGGTTGGAGTATCGAAAAGATAAACGAAAGGATAGGAGGGTAAGCATATAGGTTGGGTTAATTTGATACTTTAGATGTGATAGCGTGGAACCTTAGTTAAAGTTAGTTTATAATATATTAGACGTTAATTGGTAAGTTAGGTGAAGATGTACTGGAAGAGACGTTGCTAGTATACGGGGTTAGTAAATGGGGCTTAAACAGGGTAAGTAGACGCGGCTAGTAGACGGGGCTGTGAGCGTCATAGTTGAGCTGCAAGTAGGGAGGGATGGCAGCTGACAGCTCGGACGCTCGCCGCCGGAGCGCCGCGATGCTGTGCCCGCGCCACACCTCCTCCTCACCACACTCTGTACCTCCTGCAATATGAGAAGAATTTACATTTCCAACTTTCAGTTCAACATCGTTATTTTTGAGTTTTCTTACATTTTCACGAGTTTTGATTAAAATCAATCAAAATCGAAATCTTCATTTATACACAACCTTTTTTCATTGTCAAAACTATACCATCATAGATTTCTAAAAACTATTTATATCGGATATGAAGCAGATACAGCTTACAAGCTGCACAAAGCTTATTAAAATGTAGTTGTTCGTATAGCAGTTATCTATATCTTCTTTTAAACACAGTTACAGCTTCTTTTAAACAAAATATTCCAAACGTCGGGGTAAAATTTAAGTTTTGAAATATACACTACATTGTCCGTACGCTAATTTAATTAAAAAAAAATTGAAAGCGTCTGTGTTATTGCTATTAAACTGTTATAATTATTTTCCCCTAGAGATGAAATTTTCAGTTTAAAGTTTCATAAGATCTAATTTGGCGAAAAATTCACTTTACTATCTACCATTGCCCACAATTTCTGCCACAGACAAGTAATTTGTTTCAGTTATTGTTTACTATTTAAATATTCGTCCAGACCCAAGTCGAATATAAAATTTTACCAAAATATTTTTGCCCCAAATACCATACATAGAAAAGTTATAGTACATTTAGAACAGCAAATCACACTTATATATAGTAGTGACATATTTGTTAAAATTTAAGATTCAGCGTATCTCATTACATCATAAACTAAAATTAGTTGGACATACATCTAAAATTAGTTGGACATACCGTTTGGTGATCCGTTGTTGGGTCCGCAGTGAGCGGCGTGCGGCGGCGTCGGAGTCGCGGAGCCTTCTAGCTGTTGACCGCTGATGTTGTTACAGTACGACATCATTGTATCTCCTGTAAAATATTCACAAAATAATATCGATATTATAGTCTTTATGAAGGTTTTAAAGCTAAGATCCACTAGTAAATCCATGGATACAATTTAGAATATTAAAAGAGATGTTATTAAATAACCAGAATCTATTTTACCGAGTGTATTTAGTGGATAATGCGACTGATAAGGCTGCGATGCGACTGAGCTAATCGGCAGAGCAGGATTCAGATCTGCTGTGAGTTGACCAAACCCGCCCATCGTGACTCCACCTTGGGAGAGCTGACCTAGACCTGGAAAAATAGCCCATATGTTATGGCGTCTTCAAATTATTACATATTTCTATGTTTAAATGCATAATGTACTGTGGCTTGACTACAGGTTTATATCAGAAGTATTCATTAAGTAAACCAACACGCCAGTTTACGACCTGTATGTGAATATATTTTTGTGTTTTACTGTGATTGTTTGTATTTCTGTCTTGAATAGCTGCCATATGAGTTATAATTACGTTTATGTCACATTGTAGACTTACGCATTATGTTATTGGGTTGGGAAAAGTCTGTTAGTACTTATAGAGTTTTTAAAACTGCAAGGTAATATATATGTGCTTTGACTACATATATTATTCGTTGTGTAGTATTCAGCCTACCTGCAGGCATAGACCATGGTCTGTCAGCGAAGACTCCAGGGCTGCACACGTCTCCGGCTCCGAAGGGCGGTAGACCATGCGACGGCAGCAAGGCTCCAGGTGATCTAAACACATTGGTGCTTTTCTTGCGCTTCTTCCATTTAGCACGACGGTTTTGGAACCAGACCTGGAAGCAAACAGAATTATTAAGCTATTTTATATAAATACATATTTGCTATAGCTCTATTAAAACTAAAATAGCACAGATATCAATTAAAGTTTTTACTAGAAGGCGCGGAAACGCAAATTCCTAAATAGTTCAACCGATTGCCAATAAATTTAGTAAACATTTAAATATACATAATATTTTGGTATTATCTATTTTCAGTATTGCTTTATGTTTTTAATATCTTTCTATACTGTTAAAGCAAGGACGATCAAAGTTTCTACTCTTGGGTGTCTACATATTCGTATGTGGCTAATTTATGTTTTCTATTTTCTGCCAGAAAATATTAATATATGAATTTGCGATATAAATTAAGCGTGTTTTGTATAATTACTATCGAAATAAAACAAATCTAAAGCTAAGCAGAATCTTATTATCCAATACTTTAGATTACAGAAGTATTGCTAACTGTAAGGAACAAAGAATTATCAAAAATAGTATTTAGTAATTATCGCGAAAATAGAAATCATGAAACACTAAAAAGGACAAGTCTAATGAGAAAGTATTTAAGGTATATTTGTATTGTGTACTGAAATATATGTAATTATATTCTTATTACTAACTTTTAACGAAATTTAAACCAATTGTTTCTATAATTCACTGACCATTCTTTTGACCGTCATACAAAAATACTATTTATGAAAAAAGATAGTTACTTTTTGCGTTAGTTATTATAAGGTATTGATAGTAAAAAGAGTAAGAGGAAAAGTCCAAGAGAACAGATTAAAAGACAAAGAAATTCCAGGAATTATGAATGTGGGAACTAGTTATATTAGAATTATTATCGCCTTCTTACCGGAATTAAATTAAATTATTTTAGATCAATTATATTAATAAAATACAATAAGTCCACAATGAATAAGATCAAATATAATGTAACATTTATTTTTAGTCCTGATGACATAAATTTCAATCACTAAATATTTTTATGTTAAAGCACTAACAAATCAACAAGAAAATCATTTAATATAATTTGATCAATTAATAAAAACACTTCTGGGACAAACAGTTTATAATAGAGACATAATTTGAAGCAAACAACAGAAAGGGACACAAAAACGCCGGTTCTCTGTCTATTTATCATAAAATAAGGTAAATAATTATATCTTAATGTTTTTTGAATAGTAAAATCAGGCAGACAGACAACAGACAAAGACATGAATGAGATGATCCTATCCGTTGTTGTTTTTAGATATCAATATACTAGCTTATTCCCTCCCTCCCGCTTCGCTGGCACACTATATACTAATTTAGATGTGAATTTAGGTTGCTATGGTAACCTTTTTCATATTATTCGTTATCATCGTAACCGTTGCTATAGTAACTCTTACCCCCGAGTTAAGTGTATAGCTCCTACAGGTTTAAAACTTGGCGAAATGCAAAAATTTTAAATCCGTTGCTATAGGAATTCCGTAAAATCCGTTCTTAGTGGACGTCTACGTTACAAAAGAAGTAACTATTTACAATTTTAAGTTAATAGGACAGATAGTTTCGGAAATTTCGAGATGCGCTAGTGAGTGGTAAAAAAAATATATAGATTTTGTTTGATCTATAGATTTTGTTTCTTTCTCGGTAATAATTGATACAGTTATAAATATCTCATGTATTTTAAGGTCAATAAATAAAAATGAGATACGTAATAGTGTAATAACTGTATCGTGATGCAGGGCTCTAATTATTTATTAATTATAATACTGCCCAATCCAGATAGATATGGAACAATTTATCATATAATAATTTTTTTCCAATGTAAGAAATTATATTTCTTAAATTTATTGTAAGAGCAGAATGTAATTCAAAATATTTATATTTATTTATTATTAGGCTAACTTTGATAATATTAAGCGTTTTGGGTTTTATATACTCCGCCTGTGACAACTGGGCGTGGAGCGGACATAGCCACATAAGGGAAAACATCTAAAGAAAATATAGTGGTATTATAGCTTGCTTAGCCGCTGTGGTATTGTGGTATAATATACATTGCCGTTACTTAAACACCACATTGCTAATGGACGGATGTTATTTGTTATTTTATATGTCTCAATCAGATTTATTGATTTATTTACAAACGCTATTAAAGAAACCGATAGATCAAAGAAGAATAGAAGAGTTAATGAGAACTATACTTTATATACTGCTAAATAGTAATATATATTCGTAATTCAGGTATATATATCACAAAATGTATATGTATATACTACAATATATAAGTATTACATTGTTATTAACATATTTTTTAATTATTCGACTCGGCGTCTACATAAAGCCTACACAAATAAAAAAAAAACAACAATGTACGACAATCACATTAAAGATGCACACCGCGGGGGGTTGGTTGGAAGGGAGAAAAGGGAGGGGGGTTGAGGTAGGGGGCTGTTCTCATTTAGCACGTGTCAGAGCCATCCTCTATTATTTATGGTTCGTTCTTGTCGTCTACGCAATATTTTATATTTTTTTTCTCGATATATTATTAAAATGGTTTGTAAAGTTTGCAGTATAGCCTTAATTACATGTATTTTTTAATGATATAGCAATAAAAGTGTATTATTATTAATTTTCTATATTAAATGACGATCTGTCTTCCGTTTACGTAATCCAAACTCTTTCTTATACATTTATCATTCTTAAACCGTGATCCCGGGGGAAGCTTACCCCGGAATCAATAAGAGATGACTGACGATTTGATGTAATCCCGGATCGTTTGTCACGGTCACTACTGAGGTTGTAGCTTGTGTTAAGGAAACAATATTAATTGTAGGTGTTCAAAATACATACATAAACGGGGGTGATTAAATCAACCCTAGAATTAGGAACTTTAATGAATCAATATATATATATATATATATATATATATATCAATATATATATATATATATATATATATATATATATATATATATATATATATATATATATATATATATATATATATATATATATATATATATATATATATATATATATATATATATATATATATATAAGTGCTTTATAATTTGATTAAATACAACTTCAACTACATATATCTGTAATTAGTAACGAAGGTATATACAATATTGCTATAGAAGTATGTTTTTTTGTAAAGTACCTGATATATATTCAATACACTTTTCCCAGAACTTCTTGCCTGTATATCTGTTTCTTTGGTTTACTTGAAGATATTATTCCAGAATTACATTTTAAGATGTTTAATATAGCACAAGTTTTATCATAGCCACTGAAAAATAATTATTCAAATAGCATATTTAAATATTTCTCTTTATTATACATAATATCCACTGGATTTTTTCACATTAATATAATAAAAATATAAGTTTGTCTGATTCTTTTTTGTTTAAAATAATTATTTATTTATTATTTTTATTTCTAAAATTGTAATATCGAAAGTAAGCTTTTGTACACTTACATTCCCCCCTCTCCAGTACATCCTAAGGCTGGCTGGTAGAGAATGCCTTTTTAGCATTAATTTATATATTTTTTGTAAATTTGTGCAATTAAGTGTTGAAAGTGTTTATTGTTTGGTAACAGTGGTTTTCAATTATGGAATCGTAAAGCACACGCGAACAAAGTGAAATTGTTATGAAATATCATAATATCCATTATATTTTATTGAGTCTTTTTAGCATTAAGCTCTCCTTTTGTACATTTTTTATAAATTTTAGCAATAAAATATTAAAGAAAGTGTTGAAAGTGTTTATTGTTTGATATAATTCGGTTGTTTTCAATTATGAAAACGTAAAGCACACGCGAAAAAAGTGAACTTGCTTTTTTGTTATAATTTTTTTTTAAACACCGTAAATTTAAAAAAAATGTTAATATATCATTGAATATAAAACAAATGATAGATATCTTGGTAAGTATCATAAAAGCTCTCGAAGGTTTAGTGATATTATCAAAGTTAGATAGTAACAATCCTCGCGATCTCTTTAACGACTCTTTGAATTTTCTATTTCCTTCTCCGTAATACCGAAAATACCCCTAAGAACCCACAGATCATTTGAATAAGTATTTAATGTTTTAATTACTAAATATGTTAAGATGTTTTTCAATTATATTTATATCAAATGATATACCGTGGAATTTAACTATAAATATTATAGTTTAAATATAATGTGATTTGGAAAAAAAAGTTCTCTGACAATTTTTATTTATGTACTGAGTCTATTAGAACTGAATTTTATTTTATTTTTTTATGATTTATAAAAAATATCACCACTTAAATATTTTTAAATGGTATTTAAGCTTCATTGACTCTTTGTTTTCTCGGTTATATTACTAATAATTCGTGTTTTACTATTTAGTTAAATATATAAATAAAATTTTCAGGACGTTTCTAAATTTCAGTACAAGACATTAAATGAAATTAACAATGGCGGCGGGTTGTATAAAGAAAATATATTCATTAAATATATTAATAAATACAATTGAAAAGGTTTTGCTTAAACGCTTTTGAAATAAAATATATGTACGTATGTGTAAAAAATTTCATATTTAATCTATAATATAAAAATGATTCGAAAATGTGTTGGTAAGCGCATAACTCAACAACGCATGGACCAATCATAACAATTTTTTTTTAAGTGTTCCTTGAAGTACAAGGATGGTTTTTACGGCGAGAAAAAATCAAATAATTTCATGGAAATCCCTAATACCGCCCTTTTCTTTTTCCCATACAAATATTTTCTAACTAAATGTAGAGTCAATTTTAACTATATTACTATTCAATAAAGTTCATATTAAATTACAAGCACTCACTGTTGTCTAAACATTGTACGAGTAGGTGAGTTCCTAACGTTAAAAAGTTGAAATTTGAAAATTTAAAACTGTCATAAATAAAAAATCAAGGACGAATAAATATAATTGATTACGAAATTGAATTTGGTATATTGGAAAAATAAATAAATATTATTAAAAATATCAAAATTTCTTATTCTTAAATTATATGCTGGCAATTTTTTCGTGGTGTAGGCCTACTGGGGACCCCGCCACATTACATAACGGGAACGCATCCCAATACACAGTAGGCTCATAGGGGATGTGGAAATCTGTGTATTCACTGACTGCCATTATATTTACAATTTAAAAAGTTTACACTAAATATAAAATAGATTTTAAACATTTTGTCAATTCAAGAAGTCTAAGTTTACATCAAAATTAATAGTGTGCCCAGCGAAGCGGGCGGGTATCAGCTAGTAAACAGATAAAGGTTAGCACAGTAATATTTTCTAACTTTTGAATCTTAAAGATATTTTTTCTATATAAAGTCATTTAAATGTAAATGGTATAGTATATAGTATATATATAGTTATAGTGTGATTCCAGATACATTCGTTTTCCATTACCGGTGTCGTCAGCGGTCGTGACGGAGAGCTTAGCGCCGCGGCCGCCTGCTCGTGTTCCTTCGTGTTTGTTCGTCGTGATGGCATAGACGGGTATTATGTGATAGGATATAGCGGATATTGCTCTTTGGTATTAATATGTTTAATGTTTCATTATTATAGGTTGTATCATGTTATCTTAATATTATTTTATTTCATTAAATAGCTTCCGACAAAATTTGAATATTTTTTTACCATGCACCACTCACATAACAACTTTCGCTACATTTTTATGTAATATAAAAAACAAATATTTTATAGTGTTGACTTTTTATGTTAACGTAAAAAATATTATTTTTTTAGATAATATTTAGATATTGTAAAGAGGCCGCTCTATGTATGTTTTTAATTACGTAAACCTGAATCTTTTCAAGAGAAACGATTTCTTGGTCGTGATTGATGAGTTAGTACATTTCACGTTGATTTACCGGCTTTATTATTTACAAATTATATACAATATTTTAAAAAACTTTTTATTCAATACTAATTTTTACTCCCAGCTTCTTTTATTACTGAAAATATTTTATCATATACGAAAAACTTTCAAATAAATTAAATTTTAGCCGTTTAAATGCTTTCTCTTAAAAATCACGTTATACATAAATTTTACAAGCACACCATTTTACACACTTCATCTGATAATATTAAACATAAGCTGTTTAATATTTTAATAAACTCGTGACAATTAGTTCTACGCTAAAAGAATCAAGAACAAATCGTCAATCGTATAAACGTACCTTTAGAGACCTTCACATATTTTGTTGAAAGATAATACTTATAAAGATAAAGGAATTAAAATCGCTGATTGAAGGGTGATAGTATAACGCTACATCTTATATTATCTCCCAAACGCTCATATGACGTGAATGAGAGAAGCAAACAAGACGCTCACGGAGCACGGTAGCTAACTGTTGCCACCTTGTGTCTACTGTGCTAGTTTGTGTCTGTGGTTTTACCTTATTTCGTTTTATATTATATATACATTGTTTATAGAGATGTACTACATAAGGCTTTCTTGTATTACCTTTACGAAACCAAGACAAAGACACCAAGAAGCTTGTTATTATGTTATAGGAAAATTATTTTTATCTTTATGTCTTGGTCTTCCATTCCCATATAAATTTTATTACATATTCAATAAATCATTATAATACAGTTAAATTATTATTTTAGGAATATATAACATCGAACAATAACCCATTTAATTATAAGCTACTAACATCATATTAAACAAAAGTATCTTCTATAAGTAAAATAAACAAAAGTATCTTCTATAAGTAAAAGTACTATCCTTATCCTTAGATTTATTTAGATTTACAATAAGACCAAATATAATGAATTTAAACTTTAGATTAGATTAGAACACTTTGATTCAGTATCCATAGTTCTTTTAAATAAAGCTTCAGGAAGTAAAGAATAGAAATTGAGTACATATGTCCTGTATTTGAGAATACTCCCAATATATACATATATACAGGAAATTCATCGTCATAATACATAAAGCAATACAACCCAATACATATATATATATATATACAACAGTACATGAGCACCGCTCGATACATAGACGCGCAAGCGTACCTCGACCATGCGGTTTAGTGAAGTCTCTGATAAATATCGATAAAATATGTTTCTAATTTTACGTATATGATAAAATATACTATTGGCTATATTTTATGAATGGTTAAAATTATTTTTAATACATATGGAGTTCAAATTTACAGGAAACGTTGAAATATAAATATTATTTATTTCACTTTATACCATATTAATATTTATACGATTGTTTTTCTATAACAAAATATTTGCCTTATTAACAATAAAAAAAAATGTTTTGAAATATTTGAAATATCAATATTTGATTAATAAAAGTTGATTTAGTGATGAAATAAGGTTTGTCCTTTGAATATTTGTAGTTACAGTTGAATATGATTATTATCGCCATCACTATTAAACATTCTATCGACATCCGCCATCACTAATATCCGCATAGTTTCCGGTCTACTGAAGACCTACGCATTCCTCCCGGAACAGAATACAGTAGCAATTAATATTATATTCCACTTCTATTTAATATATAGTATATGTTTCACGAGTCACGTGTACAGATACAAACAGAAATGTATTAAAAATATAGAATTTAACTGTTTTATACAAATTAATGAAGCCATTTTCTTTTGTATATATTTTTGCAAAGCAAAAATCACAAAAATTACTTTATATTGTGTTAATTAGTAGAACTATGATGATAATTATGGAATTTGATTAACGGTTAAGGGTCGCTATTTTCATATTCAATAGAATATAAATTTTACCAAAACTGAAGGTGATTAAATATCTTTTACTTGCTAGCTTAGTAGATAGACGATGATGAGGTCCGACGCAATAGTTTTTTTTCATTATAATTGCTCGAAAATGACAATTTACTGCGCCGATTTTGATGTATAAAAATCCAAGTAAATGTATTAGATACTTATTACCGTTGAAAATATTAATAATAGCGGAATCATAATAAAATTTATTATTATATGTAGCATATCACTAGATTTAAAATTTCGACCACAGTTTAAAAAGAAACATGAAAACGATACCAGTCTACCAATTTTCAATGAGATTTACTTATAATTGGATTAACTGTGTCAATGATTTACTCTTCGCATAACTTCACGTATAATAAGAAAGTGGATATATTTATTTACATATTAATATAATAAAGCGAATTTGATTCCTCTCTAATCTCATACTAATCTCTGTTTCTAAAACGTCAGATTTGTAATGTTCGTATTTTGAGAAACGTAATACATACAACTATACACCCTAAGAACATTATTAATTTAATGTCATTTAATGTTTAATTTTATGTTTTAATGCTACTAATATAGTTTTTAAGTCTGTTATACTAACAAATTAAGTCTTAGATACTTTTAATAAAGATTATTATTATATTATTATTATTACAAGTATTAGAAAATACCATAGAAAGAAATGATAAATGCAGATAATGATGCTTCATATCAGCGTAATGTTCCGAAGACCGTGTATATATATATATATATATCAGAATAATTGATATCAGTACAATTGCTTAGTTTAAGGAGAAATATTAATACTACGATTAAAACTTACAAAAGGAATAATTTTAATAAATTAAACCACAAATTATTAAAATAATAATTGAAATTTTATGTAAATTTCAATTTAAAGTCGGCGGTCTCAAGCATTAATTAAAATGAAACCGTCGCATTCGACGAACTGTTTGCTAAATTGTATTGTTTTATAGTTAATCCAGTTTTATTAAAATATATATATACATATATATATTTTATATATATACATATATTCTATACTCTGAGTTCTGGTCAAAGGTACTCAAAATGTAGTCATTGCATTTGTCATTATGTATAATAGAAATGCAGATTTAAAACTTAAACATTATATATCATCCCATAATTTAATTTAATCTATTTAAATTCCACATTTCACTTCATTCTTAAAACACTTGTAAGTCTTATTCTGACTTAACACGGAATTAGTTTTACGGTTAAGTAATTTTATAAAACAAATCCGTTAACATATATTGTGTTATAATATAATTAATTGTTAAAAGTTTTCTCAATTAAAATATAAATAAGATCCTACTAGAATTTTATTCTTCAATATTTTTATGTTCTTATTCATGAGTTATGAAAGTGACAAAGGCGGTTAACCGGAATAAAATATTTAGGTAAGTTCATAAAAAACACAAAAGATAAAGGAATCCAGACCGTAATGAAACCTGTATTTTTCCACATAACATTTATTTTCTATAAATCCGGTCAAAGATTTCGTTACTTTGAACATCTCGCTACGAAATCCATCAAGTACCAAGTATCAGTCCAAGCTCTTGGTCTTGTAATTATTATTTTGTACGTATTTTATCGTAATAGAAACTTAGTATAAATCTGTTTATTCATAACTCAAAAAACACAACTCCGACCTCAAAGATTCGTTTTTTACATGGAAATATTGTCGCGATTTGCGAATTATTTGAATATTCAAAAAACATTATTAGCTATCGTTAATAAAAAGTTATGTTTGAAATATTGCATCGAATTGTATCCAATCCAAACCAGTGAAAGATTTAGTTCTAAACAAACCTGATATTTAATAAACCCAAAATCCCCATCAAGTTGTATGAAGCGTACACACAAACAGTATTAACAGTCTCCTGGGTATAGCTGCATCTGTACCTACACGATGGTGTAATGGCATCACTAAGATCAAATACGTGTTTGTTTTTTCTTTATCTGGGGTGTCATTTTTTGAGGTTTCAGTTTGGTGTATTGTTTCATTACCTTCTCTTAGATGATGGTGTTTTGAAAACAACGGCTTTTATGAAGTTATTGCTAAGTATTGATATAAATTTGAAATTGAAATAAGAAAAAATAACCAATAGACGAGCCGGGATACATTATAGACAGTTAATGGTGAAAGTTATGAAAATCTCGATTTATTAACAACATATTTAACTATATGAAAATTTCCATACTCTTCCTACTAAAAAAAGCACAATTACAGCAGTCTAAACATATATAGTGTGTAAAGTATTAGCGCGTCCTCCGGCAGGGCGCGCAGCGGGCGGCGTCTTTACCAACATTTGATAAACAATTTATTCATTATAAAACAGACACGAGCCAACCCTCACTTTCATCCCCCAATATTGACTTTTAAATCTGAGGGGAGCTAGTTATTATTAACGGATTAGACGCTCAATTAGTTTTTATATGGGTGTGCGGTGATCTTATAAATGTTTATCAAATAAACATACCAACAGTGGCTTTAAGATTTCATATTATTTATTAAATTATGTATTTATTAACACTATATCTGTGTGTATATCTGTGTAATGATTTACTGTTGCTACTAATAGCACCTTTCAACCTCAAAATTAAACCAGGAAGACTAATGGTCAGCACCACCTGGGAATAAAGTGACCCCAAAATTAGTTCGTGATCCGCAATCCGTTTTTATTGCAGACGTCGGAGTATAATGGTAAATCAAGTGTAATCCAGGGGAGGGATACTGAGAATAAAGTCATAAGTTGAAATGTTACGTTCAGTTTGTTTACTTCTGGTATTCTAGATACGCTGTTTCATTTTTATGTAGTTTTGATTCATTTTCAGGTCATTTTTCACGTTTAGATCGTTTTAAAGTCAAATAATTTCGATGATTTTCAATTTAACACTTACTATAATGTACTTATAGGTATCGTACTCAATTAAATTGATATCAACACCTGTCGATCGATAGTCATGGGCGCGGCGCAGCTGATGGACTAAATGTAATATGATTTGGCCCCTACGTGATTTAATTTATATATTTTTTAAGCAATATTTTTGTTGCATGCTATTTTTATGTTTTGTTATTAATCATTTGAAGTTATATATTATTATAGTTTATTAAATATAATATTGTACTTAACGTTATGAGGACAAAGTCACTTAACATTTATACTAAAAAATATATATATTTCTGAAATTATATAAGAAAAAATAAAGTTTGGATATCTTTTTAAATCGCAAACTTAAATACAGTCTATTGCGAAATTAGATTTAAATATATATATATATATATATATATATATATATATATATATATATATATATATATATATATATATATATAATCCTTTTGAATTAGTTTTATTAAAATGTAGCAAACCTAGCAATAAGGAAGTAGATACAAAATGCAACATATCACAAAATTTAATACCATATTATATTAAAATTACAAACATTACACGCCGTTGACCGCAAAACATAACTTATTGTGCTAATAAATCTTAATACTTCGCCCCGGGTACACTAATACCCCTAATGCCGCAGGGATGCTGTCTGCTGAACCTACAGTATTTTTATATCGATAATTGAGATTATTTTAATTTTTATACATCCAAATTTTATATTTACGCCAAAAATCCAGTGTCAATTAGACACTTCATTGTCAATTTAATCTATAATACAATTAACCGGATAACCGGATGCATGAGATCACAAAAATACTAAAAGTATCGAATTAATGATGAGATAGAAAGATTTCCCATGTAACGTAGTCGGTGAGAATAGTATATGAGGGTTTAATCGATGTCGATAGTGACACAACACTATGGCGGTATATCTTTTTAATAATGGAAGGATTTAGTAAACAAAGTGCGAATAAGGGAGGGTAGCTGTGACGTTTTTTATTTGACGCCGGCGGAACATTTGTGAATATAGAATGAGAGTCATTGTGTATTGCGAAAAACAGGTGGAATAGTTCATTTTTAAGCGTGTGTTTTGTTTTTTTTTTGTATAAATCATTATGCTATTATAATAATTAATATTCATGGTATAAAACTTGTAAGAAACTGTTAATTCGTGTTTGTATTCTAATAATATATATAAGGATACTCGTAGCTCTGTTTTAAACGACATATTTAAATAAATAATTATATTATATTAAATTGATTGTTAGTGTTTTTTTAATCATAACATATTCATCTCGTTTATTTAGTAATATTTTTGGTTTGCAAAGTTCTTTTCAAAAATATAAATTTGCCGATTAGGGCAGCCCAAATCTTTCGTTTTGTTTTACATTTTCTAATAACATGTATATAATATGTATATATATAAATACACTATACAGTAGTATAGACTAAATAAATAAAATATAACTACAACACCTCTGATTTTTGATTTATTTATTTGTTCATTATTATTATCTGGCCCTGACTAGTGCTATATCCCTAAAGATAGAAATACATATATGTTTTGTTTCCACCAGTCGTATGTAAATTCCCATCCCTATTACTCTGCCGTTAATTCCTTTTATTTATTCTGATAATTTTAATCAGCCACTCATCTGGTACAATGGTATACTTGACTTTTATTCACTGATTGTTCATTTTCATTCTATGATTTACTTATAAATAATTATGTCATTCAGTCTCTGTTTGATTAATAACACTTCCGTATCATCCATATTAGAGATTTTTATGAATAGAATGAACGAGAATGTCCAAAATGGCGTCGCCTTACTTGATTCGTATTAACGTTTTATTGTTCTAAGATTAGAGAATTATTGTTATTATCTTCTAAAATTAGGTTAGGATTTGCTTTATATTTTATAGATCTATAAGTATTATTATTTACTAATACGATGTGTTACACATTGATAAGAAACTAGTCAATAACCATGGTATAATAGTTAAAAATATTATTAAATATAAGACAGAATTGTTTGTATGTATCTTTTAAGATGTTTTTAAAATCTGAGTACAAACTGGAATATAGATATGACATGGACGTAAGTCTTGACACTGAGTTACTCATAGATCATTTATTATGATTAATGACTCACTCTGTTATCTGTTCATAACTTTGTTCATAACAGTTTAAGGCAAATATTTAATCAAATATAAATTTAGGAACTTAATACTAGGATCCTTTCTTAACACTAAACCTACCAAGTACCGGTCAAATTAACCGTTCTTAAACTTTTGTAAAACTTACACATTTTTAAAGGTTATAATATCGTTATCAAACTACATGACAATTTTTAGAATATGCATATAATATTTTCTACACTCTTTACTTTTAATAATTTCCTTTATTACCTGCGTTATATATTAAAATAACTTTTAATTACCGGTCAATTTGACGGCGTGCCGTAGGAACAGGTATACAAGAATTGTCAGGAGGTTTAGTGTTAAATATACAATGTTCGAATGCAAATTCTTTACAACTACAGATATATTGTTAATATTCTATCGCTTGAAAGTCGCTTCTTTCCTACACTATATATTAATATAAATGTATATTTTCTTATTCTTTTAGTAAGAATATGTATGTTTATATATAATATACACAGAATTATTTAAATCTAATAGGTATTAGGTTTTACTTACACGTTGTCATGACAATATAATTAGTTTAACGCTAAACCTACCAAGTACCGGTCAAATTGACCGTTCTTAAACTTTTATAAAACTTACACATTTTTAAACGTTATAATATCGTTATCAAACTACATGACAATTCTTAGAATATGCATATAATATTTTCTACACTCTTTACTTTTAGTTATTTCCATTATTACCTACAATACAGGTATACAAGAATTGTCGGTAGGTTTAGTGTTAAAAAATCTATATTGGCTAGGTTTTTAAACCTAATAAATTTTACCAAATACTATTATTGTATTCCTCATTTCCGAAACATATTTTTAATTCATTTTAATTCAACTTTTGTATTTTCTTTCGTCATTAAATAAAATATCAGATAAAATCTTTCCATGGATAAAGATAGGGTGGGGATCCCATAAGCGAAGAACAGATAGGAGAATCATACTTTTATTGAACCTTTTCATTTTTATCGATATTGTTATTGGATGCACTATTTGTATTACATTTAGACCTTTTTATGAATATTAATATTACATAAAATATATAGGTACAATACATACATAATGCCAATTTTAATATTTAGTATTTATATATAATCTTGTTGCAATAAAAATCCCCGCCAACTGCTATTGTGTATTTGAATATAACACACTTCTTAACACACATTTGCATATTAAATGAGAAAAAGATTCAGATATATTTACTTAAATACAAATATTAAAACTTTTACAACTTTGTGTGTGAAACGGATATAAACTGAGAACCTTTTTAATGGTTTCTTTTGAATTCAGTGTCGTTTTTAGTGTTTTTTAGTCCACTTAAAACCTTTATAGGTCCGTCGCGTCCATTCTTCCGTTTACATACACACTGGACACGCCAACAAGTTGCTAGAGTAAAATTTTTGAAAATATTTTTTTAGTTAACCCTATCATATAATGATAATATAGATTGAATAATATAGAATAATATAGATTGTTGATTGTTTAAAACTTATAGTGTGTTTGCCAAATTATATTTTGATTAAGGATTTCGTTTATGAAATATTAAGCTGTAAACTGCATTTTTTTAAGATTCAATTAAACCTTTACATATACCTTGCGAGCTAAATGGTTGAGGTTGGGAACGTGAAAAAATTGTGGATAGTAGCACATAAAAGAAACCAATCACAACTAGGCTAATTAAGTAGGCTTTACAAGTTTACAAGTAATAGTCGGATAATTTAAAATATACATTTTTGTGCGTATAAGTATATTTCAAACGCTAACTAAATCGTAGAAGCCTGATCTAAATAATGCACTATAGAGAAGAATATCTTTAAAACATCTACAAAAAGTTCGCTAGTGTATATGTCTATCTATCTATCCATCATGGTAAACTATGGAACCCTACATAGCGAGTAACCCGACACGCACTTGGCCAGTTTTCTCTTTTCAATATGTATTATATGAATATCAGTAATTCGACATACCATGTCCTGTGTGGGCACTATTTATACTATTATTGAGCCTAATAATAAAACAACAGTAGTCGTCATTAAAAATCACTATTGTTTTTCAAATTATTTTCCTTGGTTATACACTTTTGTATGCGTTCAAACCACTTGTCAAAGCATTTTTGTCCATTCCTCTTGAGCCACCTCCAAAACAAGATTTTCTTATGCATCAACGAAAATGATGCATGCACATGCACTTTCTCTTAATGTTTGGGAATAAATTGAAGTTTCGTACCAAATCAGGACTGCATGGCGAATCATCAATTTGATTGCTCAAGAAGTCTTTTGTTATATGAAATGTGTGACTGCTATGCTAGCAATCGTGATGAAGAACGATCCGACGGTGCCTGTTTGCTTTTCGTATTTCAGCGAAGACTCCGGGCAAACAAATAGTTGTGTACTATTCAGAATTAACCGTCCTTCGTTCTTCTAAAGCTCCAGACAGACAGTTTCCGAAGAAACAGGCGACCATTTGTTTTGAGGTACTTTGAGCGCGAATAAGTTTTGACGGATTTGGTTCCTCTTGAAACACCCACATAGTGGACTGCTGTTTAGTTTCAGGTTCACAGACATAAATCCACGATTCATCATTTGTTAAATGTTAAAAGTGTCTTCTCAAGAACTACAATTCTATTTATTTTCAAAGTCTTTTTGATATTGTGCGACATTATGGTATCCAGTGTGAACCATTTGTTGCAACAAACTAATGCCTAAATTTGACTCAATTTCAGAATATGTCACATGATGATCCTGCATAATCAGTTTTTGCACAGCATTTATATTTTCTGGAACAACGACTGCATTTGGACGACCTTGACGATTCTTGTCGATGAGCGAACAGCGACCAAGATTGAATTCATTGTACCCACACTTCATAGTAGCATAAGACGGGGTCTCGTCCCCAAAAGGTAGAAATTAGTTAATTAACGCACTCGTGTTTAGATGGAGTCACGTCGAAAATCGTAGTTAATATGAATTACATCAAAATTACCAAGATTTAATTAGATTTTTTTACTGAGACCACATTTCCATAATAATGCAAAATAAGTATTGCTAAGACTCGACATGTAAATAGTGCCCTAACTTGCTGTGTTTTTGATACAACTACAATTTATTACTTAACTTTTGTTTTAAGAGTAGAAACAATAGAAAAGTGAAATATATGTTTGTTTAACAAAATAAAATGCAAAAACTAACTAAAATAATAAATTACATTTTTAATATAATATTGATACAACTCGGAGTGACCGACAATTATAGTTATAGTCCTAGAAATAGCAGACCCTAATTAGTTCAATTCCATTTTTTTCTTTAAATTTACTTTAAACAAGCCAATTTAAGACCAACCAGCTCAATCTTTTCCGCCGGTAGTTTTAAAAGAAATATATTTTCCAGAAAACTTTAAACAACTATTAATTAATATTACGATGAGGCTTACATATGAAAACCTGCGACCTGAATACGTATAAATACGATTTGGAAGTAAAGTAACATGCTAAAATAACCTTTTATCTTCAGTAAAAAAACGAGTGGTAATGCAAACACAACTTCACATACACCTCGGTCCTTAAAAAGTAGCTACAAAGGCTCGCTATAAAAATAAATAAAAACTTTACAAGAATTTCACGGTTAGGCGCGAAGTAGTCGCCGTGTAAGACGAGAGACAACACTGAACTGGAGATAGCACGACGGGTTCTGTATAATATATATTTGTTTTTTACTTTGATTATACATTTAAGGACATACACTGTTTTGTCTTCATCGAGACACAAATCTAATGGAAACAGATTTTAAACGTTGGAAGAAAGGAGAAATTTTAAATTATTATTGTTAATACACACTAAGATTTTGAGAATCCCTATTAGAAAATGACTCATTTTCAAATGAAGCAACGCGAAATATATAATACAATTTTCTATAAAATACTAAAAAAGAAGTACTTGATATAAATAATATTTATATAATTCCAAATATTTTTATTTTTCTTTTGTTAAATGAGTGGCGCTTCCCGAAAATATTTACACATTAAGGAATAGGTTAAAACATTTTTGTAAGGTAAGATATTAGGGTTTTGTATCTACCTACGTAACCCGAAACCGTTCGATCATACACTTGTGTGGTAAGGTGGAACCGAGTACAATCAGCTACTGTTTGCTGGATTTTAATTATTCCATCTGAATGGGCTTTATATCGAGAATTTATTGTTGGTTGTGTTACTCATATCAGAATTATATGATGTGGTGTGACGTTATAATATTAACGTTTATTACATCTTCAAAAGTAAATGGAAGTTAAAACGAAAGCCTTATATTATAAAATATCAACTACTATAGAATATAAACTATAGCATGTAGCCAGTAAGGCAAATACACTATTCATGATGAAACTCCATACCAAAACAAACTCCATATAAACCTTTCAAATAACATCTCTACAAGAGCTTGAAGCGGGTAGAAATGTATTTGCAACCGTCATGTTTGTCCGTCCGTATTAACTAAATAGCCTTCACAAACACACAGATTAAATAAGCTCAACTCGGTTCTGAGTATTAACGCGGAGTCTTTTCACACTGTATCAGGCTTCGTTATTTTCTATTTATGTAATTTTTAATATTGTTAAAAGAAATCTTTAAAAAATTAGGTTTTCGACACAATATTCAGTTATATTACAATTTATTTCAATGTTAATTTATTATTTGTCATCAATATATAACATCTCTATATTTTGTAACTAAACTTTTTAAAATTTTATTGAACAATTTGCATTCAAAGATTTATGTTTAGGATAAAATTATCAAATTTTATTTTATTACGACAAATTAAATCTTCTTTGAATACGTTCAAAACATTCCTTTACATAAATCATAAAATAAATGACAGCAGCAATCCTCAGATATACTAACACTGAATACGTGAGCAATGAATACAAACTCATGACACATATCATTAAACAACACAAAGAACTAATACAGTAGCTATTATTGATCAACAGATCGATGGTTAGCGCACTTTAACGATGCGTCGGGAACTTTCACGGATTACAAATCATTATATACACATGGTTATGACGACTGAATAGACTCTACAAGACATTTCAGATAGAGAGAGACAGATAGATTTAAAAGTGAAAAAGGAAACCATAATCAAATCTAAAATAATCCTGATTCAGAGGCAAGAACTTAAACATAATTGTAGGATTTAAGATACAGAAATATAATGCGGATTGGCGAAATCAAAGCAATAAAAGTGTATAAAAGGGAGTACAGTGATGTCTACACACTAATTGTTGATGGAACGTTGCTGCCGTGTGTCAGGCGTTAACGAAATACAAATATTGGTGGACACACGACACAAATTAAGACTAATTCCTAACGCAAAGCATAGTTTATCTCGAAACTAAATGCTTCTACAAAGTCACTATTAGCAGATTACTACACATCATAGAATTTGACGATTTACGATCATTAAAATCAATACGTTGTAGGTTTAAGGAGTTAACATTATTTTGTGGTCCTATTTTGCTACAGTTAAACCGTTTAAAGTAATTGTCACTTCATACATGTTTCAATAATATGTAATATGTCGTTTGGTGCTCTATTAATACAAAATATAAAAAATTTTAACATTAGATTTAATACAATATTCTGTGTAATATTATTGAGAAAACCATATGAAAGAATAATTATTTCATAAGTAACAATTCAGTTTACAGTTCATAAAATTTTAATTTCAACTTAAGTCAAGCGTCCGACAACGGCGACCTTCCACTTTTCTTGCGTTAAACACACATAAAGACTACATAAAATCCGTTTATACGTAAACCGAAGGTTGGTCCAGGTAGAAGGCCTCGTGAAATGTATCAATGTAGTGCAACTTTTGTACGTGACGTGCGAAGAGGGAGTCACGCAAGGTGATGCTCTTGGTCCGCCGTTTATTTTTTTATATTTTTTGTATATTGATGAAAGAATTTAGCGGATGTTAGATGTAACGGTTTAAGGTATGTTTGTGTTTGATTCGGTTTGACTTGTTGACCGGTTTCGTAATGATCGTTTTAAGCTTACTCCAATTGTTTGATTAATGATAATAAAAAGTTGTAAGTAAATCATCACTGACCTGTACTCTGCTTTCCGTGAGTCCGATTCGCATCGCTATTTCCTCTCTCATAAATATATCTGGGTAGTGAGTTTTCGTGAAGCATCTCTCCAACTCGTTCAGTTGCGCTGGTGTAAACCTATTTTAATTATTCATAAATATTTTTCTCAGATGATTGTAACATTATTGACTATTGTTTCCTAACCGTTACCTCGTTCTATGTCTCTTCTGTTTTGCCGGCTTATCACTATCTGACGCTGAAGAAGACATGCTGACAGGGACTGTGGCCATGTGTCCGCTATGTTGTTGGTGAATGCCGCCTGCAAGGGGGAATCTTTAGAGTAATTTGAAAAATTACATTAGAACCGGTAAATTAAAAATAGATCTGATGATGATAGATGATGATCTTTAAAAAGTCACTTGTGTTCTTGATAACTTAATTTATAGAATCGCAGAAGTGATTATATATTTTGATAACTTAAAACAGAAAATTCCCAAGCAGAATGGGAGAAAAAACAAACAATAAAATACCTACAAAAATATTTATAAAGATGCACATATATGCATAGTTATAAAAGATAGCAAAACTATACATTTTTTTTCTACATATTTTTGTCTGCTTGTATGTGTGTACATCTACTTAATCTCTTCCTCTCCCTTTATCTTTCCGTACCTTGTAGATGATCAGCTCGTATGGAGTGAGCGAGGAGGCGCGCTCCGGTTGCATGATGCCGATCCACAGTCGGCTTCAGATCGAGCTTGCTCTCCGAGCACTGCTCTTTGTGACCTGGCAATTAAAGGTTAATTTTGTTGATTTTATTGTATTTAAAATTATTTTAATTCCTTCTAAATATATTTTTTATGTACTAAGATTAGAAATATGAATTATCCGTATTATTATTCTAATAACTTGAACTACACTACTACAGAACTGCATAAAAGAGGTCAAATATTGTCGCGGTCCAGTCATCTTAGCAAATAGGCATCTCACAAACGCTAATGCAAATCTAGACGACGATTCTGTTAAACAACTACAAGATACAGTTTCAAGAAACACAAATAAATTGCAGGTACTATGTTGTACATCTTCATATTAGGTGCAACTAGATCGTCAATAAAGAAAGAATCTTTTCTTTCGAAGTAGGCACATATTGTTTAAAAAAATGGTATTAGATATTAAAATAATAAAATATAATAAAATTATTATCATCAGTACATAGTATTATTAGTCATCTAGTAGTTCTAATGTAGACTTTCTAGTGTTCTATTCCTATTTGTTCCGACGAAATAATGCGTCGCGTTTAAAAACAAATTATTATAAGATTTTTATAGGTTGTGTTATTTATATTAATAACTACATTTTAGTGAAAAGTAAACGAAGGAACGAAAGAGTTTTGTTATACTTGTATAATTAGTTATGATATTGTACACCTAAGGTTTATAAAATATAAGTTAAGCCCACTTTTTCGGCTTCACATTACATTTTTTTATCATCAAAGAATTATATACATTTTTAATATTGTTTATATTAAAACGGCAACCGTATTCAGCAATTAATTAATTATTTTATTTTTTGATTCTCACTTTTGCTCATAAGATAAAATGTAAAAAAAACAAACATTTCCCTTAATAAAGTAAATAAATCTATAAAAGACATAACCATTTATCTAAATAAGAAAGAACATTATTAAGAACGTAAACAAATAATTCAAAGAAAGCCGACAACAAATATTACAGCCCCGGGATCAAGGGATTACCACGGGATCGTAAACCGGGGTTAATAGAAACGGATCCCGTAAAATAGAACTGTTCCCATCACTACGATATTGCTTCTTTATAAGGGATTTTATACTTCTATAAAATGTATCTTAATGTTGTCTGTTCGTGTTTATTTTTAGTGCGCTTTATTTACTACTTACTTATGGATTATTGTCAGAAATAGTGTAAAACTAACAAATCACTACCATATGCATATTATATTTAGTAGTTTCTTAACTTATTAACTTATTATTACTTAGCCAAAGGTTCTATTTCAATAAGACCACATTGTAGGGGAGACCGGGGCTGGTTGACTTAGGGGCAGGTAGACTAATTGTCAAAAACGCGAGTTAGGCAAACTTTTTGCAAAGATCGACTAGGTGAGCGTATCCATTATTCCCCCGCGCACAATCATCAGAAAAACCGCGGAGCAGACCCAAACCGTTTGTCAGCTAGAGCCTATTGTTCAAAAACAAGACACTTAAGTAACTATTTTTGCCTTAATTCTATTTGTTATAACTCTTTTCATTTTGTTGTGATTGCTTGTCAAACTGTTTAATACGAATGTTTGATTTTCGAACTTTGTATGCTTCCTAATTATTTTTAATTACGACACCATTTTAAGGTTTTGGCACGTAGTTAAAAATTACTAGGTCGTTTGGGGCTGGTTGACTCATTTATAAAGGGGTTGGTTGACTATCTAGTCAACCTGCCCCATACAATTTTGGATATACTAGATATAAATTGGTATAAAAATTATTGTTCTTAACCTAACATTTCCAGTTTAGAACGATGCAAATCTATAAACGAAAGTCAAATCGACGTGAAGACATACTGGAGAGAGTATGTCGACAAGTTATTTTCGCTTAAGTATCAATTCCAGCAAAAGAATTTGCCATACCATATAAATTATCGCCATGTAGTAAATATGAAAAAAAAATGCAATCCCGGACTGTCTAGATCTCAATTGACCTTGGAAAGCGTTGGCTACATAAAAAACAGACAAATATTCAGTGACGAGGCAGAGCATGCATCAGAAAATTGCCCATAAGGGAGCTGATGATGTTTATTATGAATTAACGCCTTACGAGTCCCGAAAATTTGCATATGAATTTGCAAAAAAAAAATCTATTCCTGAATCATGGGATAAAAAACAGATTGCTGATGAAGATGGGGTAGGGAGTTTGCTTAAACGTCATCCTATTCTCTCTATTCGATCTCCTCAAGCTACTATTTTGAGACAATTCTTTCAACAAAAACAACGTGCAGTTGTTCTTTGATTACCTAAGAACCTACGTTTAAATGTAAGCCCTGGGTATATTTAGAATGTAGATGAAACAGGACTGACAACGGTTCACATTCCTGATAAAGTAATAGCTCATCTTGGCACCAAAAAATTGGGAAAAATGATCTCTGCTGACCGAGGTTTCGCTGGTGACAGTCGCAGTTGCTATCTCGGCCTCGGCAATATGGTCCTTCCGTTCTTCGTTTTCCCACGTGTTCACTATAAATACTATTTTGACTATTCTAGACTAAAGGACGATCAAAGACTATTTTAGACTGGAGGTGGACCGACAGGTTCTTAACGGTGTTTAATGTTGTTGAAGATGTTCTTAAAAATGTTGATTGCATTTACTTTAGTATTTAAATCTTGTTCCTTCGTAGTCTTGGTACTCATTACTTCTTAGGTCAACTTACCCCTAGTGACAAGTCAACCTGCCCCAGGCACGGGGTAGGTTGACTCGTTTTTCCCGTTCTATAGAATCGAGCCTATATACTATGTTTTAATAAGTATCGAGCTTATTGTAATTTCTTTCTAGAGCTAAATAGTGTCACTATCAATGGAATTGCTTTTCACAAAAATAAACATTAAAGCAATAAATATATTAACTTTTAAACTGAAAATTGGTCAACCAGCCCCGGTCTCCCCTACTTGGAAAACCTTATTTGCGCGGGGCTAAAAAATAGCTAGACAACAGAAATGCACAGAAATATAATTATTTGTAAATTTTCTATAAAAACCAACCCTTTAGATGAAATTTTGATGATTCTTTTATATATTGTATGTCTATGAAGTAATCTATTTTGCATAATCTTAGTGTAAGAAATTTTTGAATGACTTTCTTTTTAATAAGTATTAAAAAACCCTGATGAGTTTCTTCCTAAAAATTTTTGCGTATAATGTATGTCGTTAAAGGTATCTTTAAAAAGTTACATTATTATTTGTCGTTAAAGGGATCTTTATCACAATTTTTTATCATGAAAAAATTCGTGATAGAGATAAAGCCTTTATTGTTGGATATATTAAGTTAAATGGTTTTTCTTTCAATTATTATATTTTTAGGAAATTTAATATACGTTTAAACAAGGTTGACGATAAAATTATTAATAATATAGAATCTAATTCATATAATTATTTATGGAATGAAATTAATGCATTGTACATTTTTAGTTTGTGATATAATTGAGAATTAGAAAAAAAAAAGAAATGTATAGTATAAAAAATATTGTATATGTATAAAGTTGTCGTGTATAAGGTTTTAATTGTAGTTATTAAGGAAATTCAATACTGCAATGGTTTAGGTAAAATATACCTCTTAATTGTAGAGAGCTTTAGTTTTGTTTTCTCATCATCAAAAAGATTCGTATTATAACATTTTTTAAATAGTAATTTAAAGGTAATGTGATTATTAAAATAAAATAATTAAATGTTAATTGTGTTTTACATCAAATTTTTTATACATATAGAAGTAATTAATTATAAAGTAGGCTTTACTGACCTCCCAGTGCTGTGGTCAGGTTATTAAGCATGGCCTCAAAAGGCCAACCCTGGCCACCCCCTATACCGACATCTTCACCCTCACCCCCGCACAAAACATTCAAAATTTACACAAATCGCACTAAAAAACACAATTCAAAAATTATCGATACGGCTCGAAGGACCATTTATCATATTATTTTTTATACGCCGGGTCACTCGCGGTCACAAAACGACGAAATATCAGCAAAATCCCTACTTAATACAAAATAATTAGCGCTATATTAAACCCAATTAGTTTTAATTACGACTCCGCTCAACTTATTTACACACTTAATTTTTGTTATAAAATTAATATAACCCGTTTAGTATCAATTTGTATAAATTTGCAGTTTGATTGGTTCGCCCTTAAAATGATCGCTTAATGTGGAAACTCGGCGACGACTGGTACAAAAACAGATAGTGCTCACATTGTTGTCGAGATAGAGATCAAGGGAGGATCTGAGGGGGATGTGTCTATCTCTCTCCCTCCCACGCGATCCACGTAAAGCTCAAGCGACACACTCACCCGCGCATCCGTAATGGATGTTAACATTTTGTTTACGGCCGATTTGAACAAACGAATAATCTATTATTTCATTCGTGCACGTATTATTGATATGGCGCTTTCAACTCCCTGCAATATTCAACAGCCGCTGAACTTACGTCCATCCCTTTCGCACCTAAGCCTAACGGAGCGAGCCTTAATGCCTCTATCTCTGTCTTACACCAGTTTAGAATTCCGAAACGCGGGGTATCGCTCAGAGTCGACCAATCAGAGAAAGGGAAAATCACTTCTCGGCATTTCAGGGCTGGCCCAAGCGAGATATTGAAATATTATGTCTATACATTCAGGGCGTTTCTTTTGTAATGGAAAAAACAAATAGAGCCTGAACTTATAGCGGTATATATACGATAGGAGGATGGATCTCGAACATTTCAGGGCTGCGTCGGATGGTTTGAGTGCGTTTTCTTGTTACGTCTGTTTTGGACGTCGTTGAATAAGGAATGCGTTACTTTTTCACTTTTAAAATATTCGACCTTTGGTGCCTTTATATATTTTTAATTTGTCACGTCAATTGATAAGTTATTTTAAGTTATTTTTTTTTCTCTTTTATTTAGACTGGACAAATATTAATCTGAATTATATAATAAATACTGAAAGTAATCAATACATATATGAAAATGATACCTGCCCTTGAATTGTATCTAAAAATTCTATTTCTCTAAAAGTGGAGCCCAAAAAGTCTGTCGTAATTAAATAATGTTTTTCTCGTCATTTATTATAAACACAGTTAATTTTATATCGCAATATTAAACCTTCAAGTGTAGAAATAAAGCAGGAAAGAATTTAATAAAAACTTATGAAAGTTACCTTTGAAAGAATTCCTCTTAAGCAGACCTGCGACAAGACAGTCGCAGGGGTTTATTTTATTTTTAGTTTTTTTTTAACAAATTTACTAAATACTAAATAATCACAAATTTAAACATTATCCAAATAAATTCATATTTAAATTATACAACAAAATATTTTTTTTTTAAAGTTAGAAGGATCTTATGAAAAAACTATTTTTATTATAATAAAAAATATATTTATTCAAAGAAAAAAATTATATTTTTTTATTAAATATTTCATATTTAATTCTAGGTATAAATTCATGGATATTTTATTCATGAGAAGCGAATACTTAAGTTTACTATTCCAAGAGTTTAATTTTTAATTTAAAAAACGTTGTAAAAAGTAGATTATATTTTAAAATTATTTTATTTAAATTTTGTATAATCTAAATTAAACTTTAGGATAACTTATTAAATGTATGAAGAAGTAAAAATTAATAATACATACTTTTATTAATATAATAATTCAATATAAAGTTATTATTTACCACAAATAACCACCTGTATATATAGTACATATATATATAGTATGTATACATATAGTTCGTCAAAACCCTTCAATTAGAGCCCTCTCCTCATCCAGAGCACAGGAATTTAGATTAAAAATACCAGGTTCAAGTGAGGTTATGCTCGTATACTGTCATAGAGTTTCACTATTATACAATAATTATACTTTTTATATACAAGACTTTTATAATATGAATAATAATAAGAAATAACGTGTTTTATACAGTTATTCTTTTTTTATTTACTTTTTTATATGTAATTTGTTATATAAACTTTATGTTATGTTACAATGAGAAAAAAATCTTAAAAATTCTCGTATTATTAAAGTAAACTAAATTAAATTTAATATAATAAATAGTTTAGTACTATTAAGTAATAGAACTACGTATATATATATATATATATATATATATATATATATATATATATATATATATATATATATATATATATATATATACATTTTTTTTTTTTTTTGTCCTCCTACCAAAGTTCTGTCGTGTACATCCTAGGCTTGGCTGGTAGTGAATGTCTTTGTGTATTAAGCCCGCCTCTTGTGCAATATTTTGTGTATTGTGCAATGAAGAATTAAATAAATAAATATATATTTGCTATATATATTGTTATAGAATCCATTTCGTGGGTATTTACTGTACTGCGTAAGGAGGGTTATGTTTTACAGTTTATGTATATATATTTATTTGTAGCCTAAAGAGCACGATGGATTTCATTTTGTGGGGTATTTTTCGATTCTTTATTGTCAGTAACATTTGGAATTTCAAAATATTTACATACATTCCACCTTTCTAATATAATAAATTACTAAAACAAGTTCGTTTATTTGTTTCAGTTGAAATCATTATAATTATTCCTATATTGTATATGATAATAAAATATAAAACATTGTAAAACAATTTAATGTCTCCAACTGCGTCTGTGAAATAACAATATATATACTTTTTTTTTTGTTTTATTAACCAAATTACGCAGAAAACAATATATTTGATTCAATTAGAAAATTGCATTAAAAAACTGATTTAATAATCAATCTACAATCCAAGATTGAAATTCGCGTTACATAGATAGATACTGAGCTAAATCCATTAGAGTCCACCGATCAGTCGAGATGTTCTTTTAGGCAAAAATGGGATTAGGATCGATTATTAATTTCATCCGTGTTTAAAAGATCGTTTCGGTTTTTCTTAGGTTTATATTTATTACAAGCTACCAGAGAACTAAGAGTACAAGTTTAAGAGAAAACATTTGATGTCTAAAGATAATTATTAATACTTATCACAATGGGTAAAATAAGAAAAAAATATAGTCTTCGGGTCCTCTTGAAATTGCCAAGCCCAGGAGACCTGACCCAGCAGCACCTTTCTGACCTTACTCTTACGTCTCTGACCATTATATTAAGAATAGGACATTTTTATTAAGTTTATAATCATTTAATGTTTTTTAATTAAATGCTTCCTCCGCTGAAACATAACTCTGAAGTTTAAGGTGTCAATGACCTCTAAAAATAAAGTAAATAAGTAAATAGCGCTAGAAACAAACAGTCTTATTAGCGGGAGAGATGACGTCACGAGGTGATTTTAGAACTATTCTGTGTCTTTGCTTACATTTGAAGTATATCTGATATTTTATTTATGAACAAAATTACTTTTTTTTATATTTTCTCGGACGAACTTTGTTCGTTCTGTATTGTTTTCACTTTTCTCGAATGGATGGATGACTGTGGACAGGATTTTTTTTAGTTTATTTTCATATTTAATTACATTATTTTGTATAAATATTAATCACACTTTTTTGTAATTTTTTAGTATTTATAAATAAACATGTATTTAACGTTTTCTTTTCTTCAATAAATAATAATTATTTTACTTGAAAATCAATTGTTTTTTTATTAACATTTATAATTTCGTCAAAGTTCATTCTGGAAATACCCTGGGTATGGAATCTTCACTGGTTTGTGTTTTAAATGAATTATAAAATTATATTAGGTGTATAGAAATAGTATAAAATATTCATGCAACACTTTTGAACGGTTGTACATTTAGTTTTGTTACTAAACTATACCAATACAAAATTGACCTTATGTTAATCCAAAAAGTGTATCAAAACGCCATTAGCAGGAGCGAGGTGCTAAGCGATGATTTTTAATAAAAAATACACCCCTACTTTAATATTGTGCTTTGGGGTTTCTTCATACACCTCACCTAAAACACACTCATTTATTATACAAAGGAAAATCGAACCTAACTTAAACATAATACAGGTCATATTCTCATCACGGTGTTTCAAATTTTTGGATGGTCTTCTAAAGTTAAATGTAAATTGAGCTTTATTTTATTATAATAGAGTTGAATTTCCATTGCTGTTATGTATTCCTGTTATAAGGGAGTAACGCATTGTACCCGTAAAACCACGCGTAGTTTATTATAAGTTAATACGAACCCGCCTTAGCCAAGTACACCCAAGATCAACGTAAGTATAAACCTTTGATTATTATTAATTTGTTTGCTTAAAACATGATTTTGTTGATACATTGTTAGGTGCACATTTTTATTCTTAGATATGTATTATGTAAAGTAAATAGATTTTTTAAGAATATGTGTAAGTACACACACTCACACACACATTTATATATATATATATATATATATATATATATATTTTTATTATAATATTTTTATACAAGTTATGACAAATTTAATAAATATTTTAAAAGATAAATAAAATAAAAAATAACATCAATTTCAATTGTATTCATTATTAAGTAAAACATAATTTCATAATGACAATATTAATTAAAAAAGTATATATATTTTTTTTTATTCCCAAATGTTTATATTTCCACCGTCCCGCAGTACACCTCTCCCCATGTTCCTATTCTAATAAACTTACATGGTTTTTAACTCCAGCTCGATTATAACAATGTCTTTTATAATCATTTTGTTATTGATAGATATTATACAATCAAAAAAATATTACAAGACATTATATAACATATAGAACTGTCTGTCTGTCTGTTTGTTTGCGACTTATCTATAAAACAGTATGTTTAGGATACTATCGTATATTAATAAATAATATGATTTTTAATACATTAAAAATAATATATATATACATTAATTATTTGTATGTCAAGATGAAAATATATAATTTTTTTTCTTTATTTAATTAATCAAATATTACTTTCTAAATCAAACCTCCTCATTTAATTTGAGATGAAAGAGATTTATAATTAACATGTCTCGTAGGGAAGTCCTGATTTAATATTTCTTCACGATTAAATCGTCTCGTAAACTTAGTGATGTACCTTAGGTAATATCGATTAATTTTGTTTGTTTTTATACATCTAAAAGTAAATTGTAGTAAGTTTGTAACACAAGTCTCTAGTTGTTATTAGTGTTAGATAACTAATTTTTTTTATAGTATTTTTATATAAATAAATCCAAAAGTTATTTAATCATTTCATGGCGCAGTCCCATCCCCACGCTGTAAGAGGTAAGTCCTGTTTCCCCGGGAGAGATAATATATTGTAATACGTATCCCGGTTTCACGAACTTACCCGTTTATTAATGCTTTATTATTAAAATTAATGCAAATTATAAAATTATATTCCACTATATATATATCCTATTTCAATGGATGGAAAAAGTGTGTAAAATTATATTTTATTTGAATGTGTACGTTTTATTTTAGATAAAATTATCAAAATCGTTTAATCGTAGTATAATCTCGTTTTATATATTGTTAGTCCGTTTTTCCTCTCAATTTCACAGTACGTAGCAGCGTAAGCCACGATACAGCGCTCTGAATACAAACTGCCGATTACAGCTCCCGACAAACATAACTCAAACTGTATTACAGCTCGTTTATAAACGAGCGGACGCCATTTTTTATTTTTATTTTTTTTTTGTTTTTTTTTTTTTGGTTACATTCTGCCAGGGGTAAGTATGGTTTAAGGTTATCAGTATTAAAATAATTAAATTATTTTATCATCAACGTTGAATCACGGTTATTGATAACAACTACTGACTGACTGACTGACTGACTCGTATGTATAACCTCCATCTTACTTTACATATTAGACAAACTTACGAACAGACTTATTTATCGTTTATTATCATAATGAAAAAGTAGAAATGGAAACATCATATTGAAGCGATTATTCCTTTAACAGAGAAACAATAATTGCTTATTAAAAATCAGAATATAAAAAGACTTAAGTTGTTTCTTTGAATTATCAAATAGAATTACAAAATTATTGGAAGCAATCATTTTATTTTTAATTATTTATTGACCCTTAGCTTCTTTACTTTTTTATTTCCCAGATTATGTCAGTACGAACCCCCCTGTTGTTAACACGGACAGAGTCGCAGGCAAGACAAGTTAATACATAAACGGCATTCAAACATTCAATAATGTCAGATTAGAGAGTCAAAAGTCCGTGATAGATATTAAGGTGAACATTGACAGGTCGTGTGTCCATCAAAGGTGGAACATAAATTGTTTAGGAAATATTTAATGTACGCGTGCAGGGTGGAGGGTGGAGGGTGGAGGGTGAAGGGTGAAGGGTGTAGTGATGAGAATAATATCAAATACAAAGTCATTACTTACAAGTCTTTATAGGGAATCTCTTTATACATGTCATGGTCATGTATAGTATGGAAATTATAGTTATATATAATTTAATACAGCAGTATTTAGTTATAATTTTTTATTTTAAACATTTATCTCAAAGAAAGAAAGAAAGGTAGCGCGTTAGAAAGAGACAAAAATCTTTAAAAATAAATAAAATACAATATAACAATGATAATGAAACAGGATAGGGCATTACGCAAAGGTGCATCAGACATTTGATTGATATTTATTAAAAGGGCAGTTACTACACCACTTACATATGTACCTTAAAAAAATCCTAGCCACCTTAAAAGTATAGCAATAAGGTCTATTTTATCTTACCTTATACAAAATTAAAGGAAAAGTATGGTGGTATTTAATTCTTTGAGATCAGTTCAATGAAATGATTCCTTCTGACGTTCAATATTGAAATGTTTTTCATTAAATAATGCACATTAAAAATATTATGTTGGTTGTTTGATCTATTGTACATATTAACCGTTAGAGACTGTATCTTGAAAGGATTGAAGTCATGTGCACGCCTAATAAGGGCCTGTTTCAAATAAGGTCCATTATTTCAAACTTCCCCAACTAAATATTTACATAGAAATCGTATATCGCGTTCAACATCCGACGTTCAATGCTTCGTGATGTCCATTTTGGCAGTGGCTCTTTGTACAACCTCAGGAACGATGAACGAGTATCAATTTATAAAAAGTAAGAAAGTGCATTGACGCAGGACTATTCAATTGCCTAACAAGGTCCACCCTGTTGTCTCAAAAAGGCTCGGACCATGTTAGGGGTATTATGTTTTAAAATTACTATTGGAACAATTTTACCCATATATAGATAAATAAATAAACATTGTGAATATTCGTTTATACTTTTTTATATTTGTCATGATTGTTATTTTTAAACATCTAATAAGGCCCATACTACAATTATAATAGTATAATACCTAATAATATCCAAGATATTGAGTAACGTATTGTGATTTGGTAATAAAAATAAGCACAAAATTACAATTTATTTAATATAAATCTATAACATAGATTAGCTGTAATTCATATACATTTTATAAGACTTTATAAGGACCACGACACTAATTTGTATGGATTTCTGTTTTATTATTCGAAATTTTTAATCAACACTTTTTTAAGATATAATATACAATGTGTGAAATCTTGCAGTTAAATTTTGAACCACATTAAGAACCCTGGTACCCAATAAGGACCAGAGAGGCACTTTTAAGAAACTCTTTTTATAGATTGGCAGTTGGTGTCTTGTTTTTGTACAAAATTTTCTCCTTAAATGTAAATAGTTTATTAAAAACACACCTGGCCCTTATTAGGTGCCTAATTAAATTAAATATATTATTCGGAATCATTTTCTATCTACAACTATCTATAGATAGATCATACTATAGAATAATATTATCTATTCATTGGAACAGGAAATTTTTAATCTAAATGTGATTAAATCTAACCCCTGACTGATTAAAAACAGTTGTTAACGACAGACTATATTAATATCATGCTGAGATTTTGTTAACATTAAGGTGGGCGTCCTAACGGCCTTCAGTACAGATGTACTAGTGTACCATTACCATTGTACCATTGTACCTATTATTGTACTCTACTTTCTTATGTACTTACCTACCTACCTAAGTATACTTTTATGATTTAATTGTATTATTCTTTATATTTTTTTTTTTACTGAAAAATTCATAGTATTTTTAAGACAATTTATTTATTTTTGGATATTATACATTTATTGTATAATTATACATATAAGTAAATACTATAACTATTAACAAACATGACAGTGCAATTCTAACAAAAGCTATATTTACCGATGCCTCAGGGTTTAGGAGTTAATGTGCTTGCGAACAATAAACACACGATTACCGACCGTGTGAACCGCCCTTAGATCAATAGCGGCGCGTGTGGAGGTGCGTTTATAATGTATTTGAATATTGACCTTAATTATTATGTCACGTTAAATTGGTTACCCATCAAACTGTCAACAGCGGGCACTGTTGCTTAACAAAGAGTTCTACTCGTGTGCTTTCCTATAATATATTGTATTAATTCTTTATAGATTTTGATTCACTATAAGTTAATAGAGCGATAGTTTTTAATTTATTGGTATAATATGATATGAATTAATCAAATATTTTTAACTTTTAAGAAGTGCGTGTTGTTTGAGTATATAGGAGAAATAAACTAAAGTCTTGTTGCTCTTGCTCACAATTCAAAACGCAACTACAATAAGAACTTCAAGTTGATATTGGGTAAGAGAATGGTAATACGCATTGTGGTCGAGCCAACCCGCATTCGAGCTGAAGTAAAGGCAAGCAAAGATCCACTAGTGAGAGTACTCATTAATAGATAATAGAAAAATCAGAAGATTGAAAAAATATTACGTCACCGTCGGAAATTATTCATATATAAAGAAAGATAACTTAAATATATATTTAATTGAGCGAAGTGAGCGTAGCGCTCTATGTCAGACTTTTTGCATCCCATGTCTGGGGTTGGCATGAAAACGGTTTTACCGATCTTCATGAAATTTTGCACATTTATACCGATGGTTATTGCAATGGTTTATAAAAAAAAGTGAAAAAGTAACTAATGTCGTTGAGGAATAATCATCAAAAAATTATGTTTCCATAGACATCAATGTAATAAAAATTCGCTATATGGTATTTGAATAATATATTTTTGCTTGTCAGTTTCAGCTTTGAACGCTGAATTGAAGATGGGTTACTCGCTTCGCCCGATTCGCCGAAGTTTACCGAGATTTTGCGAGCGCAGCGAGTCCGGTTCGCGGGGGTATATAATCAGTAATGATTTATTTATTTAAAGGCACATAAAATAATAAATGTTACACATCGTCCTCGACCTCCCACGCACATTGTCTAAGACATCCAAAATATAAAATACCTTTGAGCGGAAGAGCGGTAGCGCCAATTAGCGGACACACGAGAACCAGCCATGTGAACTGTGCCTTATATACAGGCTGCTCTTATATATTATATATAATCGAAAATTCATCGGACTCGAACCTGTGACCTCTGGACGAAGAGACACAATGATTTTACGAATTCGTCTCAACACTTATTTTTGTATTGAGAAGCGTTTTGATGCTCATGATTTAATAGTTTTACTAAATCCCAGGATCGATCCCCGGAACAGAATATAGTTTTTTTATTAAATTATTTAAAAAAATAAAATGAAATATTGAAATATATAATTGACAGTTTTAGACTAAAATATTCCACTTTTAGTTTCGTCTATTCTGTTGGCACTACTGTCAATAACTAAACATATTTTTTTATATAATTATAAAACCCAACACCTATATATATACAAATGAGCCCCGCACGCCGCACGTCTGTTGTTTTCACACGTCGGTAGCTTTCCTATGTGTATCAATATTTTAAGGAAAATTTTTGGGAAATATTGTTTATTGATCTAGAAACTTCTTTTATTTGTCCCTCTGTCTCATATTAACTGTCTAACTTTGTGGTAAATTTTGTTGATATCAACTTTTGCTATATCTTTATTTCTTTATTTATACAATTTCAAGGAAATAGATATGAAAATCTTATAAATACTATTACGTACCAAAATTGGAAAAATCCATTTTATGTGTTCTTAATAAGATATTTTTAATATTCTAATTCCAGTGAAGTAAAAACTTAGTATTCGTTGAGTTTCAAATCAAATATATATTAAAAACACCAAAAGAATCTAATATTATAGCGCTGCAGAGTAGGTACTTGAAATAAAAACTTATCTTACGTACATGTTTAAGTTATTCTAAAGTTTCTGCTAAATAAATAAATAAAAAAAACATTTTATCTATCTTTCGATACCCCCACGTCACGAGGCGGGAGGGTCGGGAGGGTCGGGAGGGTCCGCGTGATTTAATATTAATAGCGTTTTAACTGACTTGATTTATTTAACTGTCACAAGTTACAGACACTTTACACTAAAATAAAAAATAACTCTATGCGTTTACAATTTATGAAAATTTTAAACTTATTTAGATTTGTAAAAAAAAAATATTGAAACTATATATGAGGTAAAATGTAGGTCCTTTTTAATAGATTTGATTAGAATATATATAGGTACAGATTTTTGGCTATAAGAGACTAAGTATACCAAAATGCATTTCCTCTTATGCAAAATATATTCCAACATCGATTAACGATTAAACTATCAAACACTTGACTGTTAATCAGAAACAGATAGTCAAAATTCTAGATTATTTTATAACATTAAGATAGTAACAATACAATAAGCTTTATTTCTAAAATCTGTTTAAAGATACACTTGCTTATAAAACGACTTATAAAAGACTTATAAAAGCTTAAATTATTTTATTAGATTAACATCTAGTTGATCCTAAACGCATATTATATATATATATATATATAGTATCAACTATATATATATATATATTGTCCGCTGTGTCTCCTACATTGCACCGCAGCGTCCCGTCGGCCCCAGTTTTGTTTATTGCTAATAAGGCGCTAAAGCCATACCGCTATATTGTCCCGGGGATTTTTAGGATATTTCGCGAACATTTCTACGCCTTATAACTTAACACCTTAATTTTATTCCGTTTAATATATATCTGTTTTGTATGTTGAGATTGCTTTAACTTTTTTAAAGTATTTTTTTTTCTTTGAAATTACGTTTGAATTATTATTTTACAATTAAGTTATTAAAATTGTCCACTTTACAATATGCGACTGTCTTTCCGTAGACTGCATAAATTTGAATGCTGGTACTTTATAGAAAATCATTCAAATCTATAAATCCTTAGAATGTTGGTTTATAAAGGAATACTTGAAGGCAAATGCAAGCTTTGATGCGGATGGTCAGATAAAAAAGTATATAAAAGGTAAGAGGAGAGATAAGAGATGAAAATAATGATTATTTTACGTTGTTTAATCACGTAATGATGACGGAAGAATAGCAGGTAATAAGAGTTTTAATATTTAATCTGGATCGTTATAAGAGAAGACAATGGCAGGCACGTATTAGAAGAGAGAGAGATAAGGACAGAAGAAAATCTCCGAATAATTCTAATTAATAATGGAACGACAAAATTTAGCTTATCCTGTAGACACATACTGACAAACTTACTAGTTTACTGATACAGTATTTATATTTTAAATGTTTTTATTTTTATTTTGACTTTCTCGTTAATTGAGTCTATACTAAATCGCAATCAAAATTATAATAAAATTTGTAACAAGACAGTGAAATGTATTTCACTAATATTAACACTACTTAGTCGGTCTGTACGTAGTTGGAAATCGTGCTGTCGGTGTGAAGTGATCGGCAAATAAAAAGCTATTTGGTAACCGGAGCAAGACTAGCTGGACGCCAGGGTCCGCTTGGAATGTATATAATACGTAAAAAAAAGTTCACGTAAGAATAATACTTTATATTTCTACAAAACTTATTAAATTAATACTATTATAATCATTCAAAGGAAAATAAAAAACTTATATACAACCAATAACCAATAGCCGAGCGGGAATATAACCGACCAATAGCAATCAAAAGATTTGTTGGTTCATAGCATTAATTAAAGTCCAGAAGTGTCACATGCAATAGTTTAATTATCACATAGAGAAGACGACAAACAACAGTTTTAACACCTCTATGCATTATTTGTTCTGTGTCAGTGTTTATGAAATCTATTTTAAATTGACCATATATTTTTAAGTGTAGACAATCAGAAAATTGTTCAAAGAAGGGTGTTTTAAATTCGAATACAAGCAATTTTATTTATATTTGCCAAAAAATTTAATGCACTGTATAATCTTACACTATATAATCTTACACTGTATAACCTTACACTGTATAATCTTACACTGTATAATCTTACACTATATAATCCTACACTGTATAATCTTACACTATATAATCTTACACTGTATAACCTTACACTGTATAATCTTACACTGTATAATCTTACACTTATCACTGTATAAAACTATAATGTCATGTGGTTTAATTATACATCTCAGATTTGCTACTGATAATTTAAGACATTCTCAAAATAACACAAATTAGATCAGGATCGTTTATTAATTTTACTGTTAGCGTTACTGATCCGTAGATGCCATTGAAGTATATGACGTATTTACTTAGATACAGATTGCAATCCAAACTGTATATATTGCAATGTTTCATTATATTCATGTATATATATGTACATTGTGCATAAAAAATGAAATGTATTTAAATTTATAGTTATCATGGGTTAAGTCCTAGACACTCGTATATGGAAAAATCATATGTTATTGAGATTTTCAACAGTCATCTTCATTTTTATTATTTCTAGAGATATTTTAAATACGTTTGAAGGTAGAGAATAATATTAGTAAATAAAATAATATTTTGAATTTCGTGAACTGCAATGGAGAAGATTGTGTTCGTTCTTGTTGTTTTTAGACTTGAAAAAATATACTAACGTATAAGTTGTTTCAGATGAAATAAATAACCTTTGATATAATATTTAATTATTATTAGCCACTCCCGGACACCCCACTTAAAAATCCGAATCCCGATTCCCGAGAGAACTCACTCCATTTGTCTACGTCCGCGTTGGAACACGGAAAATTCATTACAATTTCTTTGGGGTGAATTCCTTATTTTAGTTACTTTTCTTATTATTACCATTATATTATATAAAAAAGAATTAATAATAAAAATTGTTGTTTATAGAATTCAAATTATAAATATCTAACATAATAATAATAACTATTTAAATTTCATTACAAAGTACATTAAAATATAATATTGTCGTGAATTCTAATACATTTATTACTTTAGATATTGGTCATCCAAAATGAAGAAAGCCTCATCCATCCATTTGTATTTCATGCCATAGAATCAATTACAATAAAGATGGTCACAAACTTATTCTTTAATAATAAATCTATTAATAAATTAAAATATTTTAAAAAAGGGAACAAAAATCACAAACTTGAACTAGAAGATTAAGGTAATATTGTAGTATTTAAATTATTTCTAAACAGTTTGTTCTAATTTGTCAAAACCAAATAACAACTTTTTATTATAAGCGCCATCTACAAATTATCTTTGAAAACAACTATACTTACAAAAAACAAGGCTTCTTAGTTCGTTTCCTCGACACACGATGGCAGTATTTAACAAAATTATTGAATTCTCCGTTTGGTGTAGCCTATGTTTAAAGTCTTATTAAACAGAAGATTATGGATAAATAAATAAATTTGTATATTGTTTTTACACATTAAACAACTTCGGGTACAGAAGAGCGCCATCTCTTGGTAAGTCTTCAATACAAGAACTAAACTTGATTATAACTATCCTTTTATTTCAGTGTTTAAATAATAGATGGCGGTAAACGGAAAAATACTAAAAAGATGCAAGCCACGGTGTAAAATGAAATAAGTATTTACACCGAATAATTGAGACATATTTGAATTTAACTCTTTTTTTACTGTATATACTGTTATTATGTAAATCAAAACTAATACTTGGAAGAATAATTTTAGAATACTAAAAACTTTTCATTTCTAATAATGAAAACAAAATATAACATTTTAGTTTCGTACTTTTCAGTTAAAGTGTTACTTTTTAACGCAAGGCAAATAAAAAAAATATAATATCATGACATTGCATCGTTGTAATGCGTAATATAATTGTAAATACGAGATTTTATCTACACTAGATTTATAGACATAGTTACAATAAATACAGTAATAAAGCCTTGCAGTATGATAGTAGCAAGAAACGAAGAGCCGAAAGCTTTATCTTATCTTTCTTTTCTGATGTCTTTTCTCTCTCTGTCTCTCTCTTTCTGTTTTAAATATTTTTTCTTTTCTCCAGGACGCATCCCTTTAGTGCTAAATATGAGGACGGTATACCCTTAGATGTTTTGATCATTAACCATCAGTACAAAATAAATAAACAAACTACTAGTCTGGACTAGTTATAAATTAAAACATTGACCATTGATACAGACAAAGTATGTTACTATAATTATCATTTATTTGGACAAAGTCTGTGATCATAGATTGAGACTGAGATATAACTATAATGATATATTAACTATATGTAGTACATAATTTGTATCTGACCACTAATAATAACATATGCCTCTATAAATATTCAGTATTTCATGAAGTGAATCATTTAATTTGTAGGCTTTACTTCTTATCCGTTCGTAGTCGTTTCATCAGGTTGAAATTTTTAATATGTATGGTAATACAAAAACATGGCGAGAAAAAATTACTACTTTTTTTTGCGGGAAACGGTTGAGGAGAAATAGAATTGAAGTCCGTCGTGACAAGGTACGAACAAATATAATATCCTGTTTTAATACAATAATATTAAAGTATACATTTAACTAGAAAGTATGTTGCCAGACTATACCAGAGAAAAATTGTAAGTTTTACAAACAAATAAAGACTCGATTATGAAGATATTCATAATATAAAGTAACTACTTAATAAGTAGTATTCAGCATAAGACAAGAATCAAACAGGAATAGAAGGGCCGCTACATTGTAGCCTTATTTTGAGTTTGAGAGTATCTTTATTCCAATTAGTATGGTATCAATAGTCCTGGCACTCCCATTTGATACACAAGTGATCACTGATATTGATTTAAAGTGGGAAGATATAAATAAATAAATATATATTCATAAGAGTTAAGAGGTCCTATAAATATCGGTGTTAGAACTCTAATTTCAAGTGTCAAATTTTATTTTATTCTGTATCGTGTTTCGATATTTGATCAATTGATAACTTCAAAAAATGCTCTGGACTTACAGCTGGCTGAGCTGGTCCCAGGTATAGATCCTAGGCGTTCATGTGGGTATAGAGCTATATGATGCCAGGGGCTTAGAGGAGTGTCCTGGGACATTTGGGCCTAATTCTTCTAGAGACTGTGACTGGGTAGGAGGGACTTTGGCCTCTTTTATCTTAACAGGTTTGGGAGGGGGGCAGAGCAGCTTTCCGGGTTATAACAAGCCTGCAAATCATTGCGGAAAATGAGGTTGCATTGTGGATTCATTGTCGTTCCCTCGGGTTGGTCTGTTTTATACTGCAAAGATTAATACATTGGTTAGGTTAGATTTTTAAAAGAAGCATAAAAGATGTCGCCTCCGTCGCGTTAAACAGGGTTACATATAGAATACTGGATTAATCGATGCGGTTAGCGTAGGGTACCTTAATTAGTAAAGAGGCGGTTTCTGAGAGGACGCAGATTCGAATCCTGGACGTGTCGATGAATTTTTGAAGTTATATATATTGTACAAATATATAGATTTTTTTCACAGAACAAAGAGACTGAGCATGTTACCGATGGCGCATTGGTCTTAATCTTACGGGTCTTGCAGTTACTTGGAATGCAACCCATAATAATAAGAAAAAGACATGCAGGAACATATGACGTGACTATTTCATATCTCGTTTATATGGTTGACATTCTGATAATTTTATTTATAAGTAAGTGATAACATACCAACTTTTTGAAATATAGTTTCGTACGTTGCGTTACGCTTCTAATATAATGAGTATAAAGTGAAGAGATTGTTTGAAAATGTATTTTTTAAGCACTGAACTAAATAAAATTATTTAGCATTTGGTTAGTTGAATCCGACTCTCTCTCTCTCTCTCCTTGGCAATTATTATTCCCATCTGATGTGGGGGTCTGCCTTTCTCGTCTTCTCTCTCCACTTCGCTCTGTTGGACATATCTTCCTCAGTCACGTCGCAGGAACTCATATCCTTTCGAACAACATCTAACCACCTGGTCTTCGGTCTTCCCCTTCTCCGGACCCCCTGGGTGTTCAGATTGGCTACTGTGCTGCCTATATAGTCGGGAGGTCTTCTCTTGACGTGTCCGAACCATCGCAGCCTACTCTCCTGTAACTTGTCAGCAATGTCGCGAACGCCGAGACTACGGCGAACGTACTCGTTGCGTTGCGTTGCGTCTCGTCACCCCGCACATCCACCGAAGCATTTTCATTTCAGCCTCAGATATAGATTGGACTTGTCGTTGAGTAAGGGCCCACGTTTGGCTGCCATAAGTTAGAACAGGCCTAATCATGCTCTTATATACAAGGCCTTTTAGCTTTACAGGCATTCTACGGTCGCAGGTTACGCCAGTTACTTCCCGCCACTTAAGCCAGGCCGCCGCCATTCGATGCTGAATGTTTGCTTCCAGATCTCCTGTGGTGTGCAACATAGTGCCCAGATATTTGTATTCATCACATTTTTTAATTTGTTGCCCATCTATAATGAGATTGTCACTCTGTGTGTCATCAATCACTGTGTAAAACCTTCATCTCCCGTTCATACTCAACGGTGTCAAGTGCAACGGTTGCCCTATCTTTGTCCGTTTTTACAACGAGTATAATAAAATAAGTCGAATAACAAACATTCAAGTAACCACTTTTCACATCAGTCTGTCCTTGAGCATGGCACATTTAACTGAGAAAGAACAAATATCGAACAAGACGAAAACCCGGTAATTATTTCAGATAATACTGTTGTATTATCTACGAAATATTTACCGAGTTTTCGCCAGTCCATAAAAGGGGCTAAATTAGTATTTTTGTATAAATAAACTTTTTTTTATCACCATAGATGGAGTTTTTATCTATTATGTATTTGATACACTTGAACGGTTAATGGATCCAGAGAAGTCCACGTTTACACGCACTAAGACAGAAATATTCTTACTATTAATAAATAAAGTATTGTCAACAATATTGCTGTTATATTGTGCATTTGGTGGAATTGTAAGATTGCGACAATTTTTAAACAGCATTGAAATCATCAAAAAGGTCTGTATTGTGTACATATCAATTATGAGTTGTAAGGCAATAACAAAACTATATAGAGTGTTTTGGTAGTTCTAACACAATAATGAGACTCTCGACATTTTTGAGGATTTACTTTACTTCTCTATCATCCTACCACACGTGGGGATAGATTTCCATTTATATTTCGTAGATCCTGGTATCGTATCTAAAGCTCGGAATTCTATTCCGAAGTTTTGATTAAAAATATGTAACAGCACAATTTGACACAATATTATAATTGAAGAGGCATATACTAGCTTAATTCTTCACTTTCCATCCCTATAATGAATAACTGTAATACAGAAGCACTGCTTTATGTCAATAAACATAAACTTTAAAAAACTAGATATGAATATTATAAAAACTGTATTTGATGATAAATAATTTGTAGCTCACATTAAGTTACAACAAATTGCAAATAAATCACATTTTTAATTCGCAGATTAAATTGAAAATTAATAAAACTGTATATCATTGCGAGAATAACAAAAAAAATATGTGTTTAATCTTATTTTTCACATTCGTTTCACCGTTTTTAAGTGTACTGGAGGCTTGGATATATGCAGGCTGTAAGTAAAAATTTTAATTGGATTTCCTTTGAACATTAAATATAAGTTAAACATTGTTTTAATGAAACATTTCTTTTTTTTGGTATATTAAATATTTTTTTATATAATTCTAAGCATACACGATACTCACATATGAACTTGAGATCAAAACTTATATAAAAATTTGTTACAAAAGCTCTCCGTTATAAAAAGTTATGTGGAAAAGTTAATAATGGTACAAATAAAATGTTTAGACTTTTGTTTCAGGGCCGGATATTAAAGATTGTATTCGCTTTTATGAAGCTATTACAATCACTTTGATCAATATCCAGTTTCTACTTTTGATAGAATACCTCAACTCGGCGTTTAGATCAATTAATAAAGAACTTAAGGAAGTACTTATACAACTAAGATTTGATGGTCGGTAACTTTAAAAAGTTTTCCGTAGCGAAAATAACTTTAACTAAATGTTTAACTTTAACTATTATTTTTTATACTTTACTATATAAAAACTGCATAATATAAATGTAGATGTTATTTACAGATAAATTGGAAGCACGTAGATTGAGAAATGCTAAAAGACTTCGACATTTGATGAATTGTTTCAAGGAAACCTGCAATGTTATAAAAAAAATCCAAAGAAATAACAATTTTCTGTTGCTTTGTCATGTGATGTTAACTCCTTTACGTCTAATACTAACTAATTATTTTCTATTTCATGTCATTATCAATGAAGGTAAGTTATTGTTCAGGCAAATTAACTAAAACCTGCTTTATTCTGAACTGAAATGCTATCTATACCTATATCATTAATTTGGTTACAGAGACATCTATGTTAAAATTATTTAAATTAATAATTCGACTTTCTTGGTTGGTCATCAACGGTTTTCAAGCAATTATTCCTATTCTACCTTGTACAAACACTCAAACAGAGGTTGTATATATATATACCTTATAAATAAATAACAAAGTTTGACCTTTCCTAACTTATATTTATTGCGGCGTTGGGGATCGCCAACCGACACGCCATATTCTGAACGGCGGGAGGTGGAGGACGGAGCTACAAATAGCTACGTGGAATGTAAGAGGAAGAATGGAACAGAAGATGAATGAATTATTATTAGTGATGGATGACAAAGATCTGGATGCTATTTGTGTGTCTGAGACCAAGCGAAAAGGCAATGCTACGACCGATTTGCCTGGCAACAGGGTCACTTTCTGTGCTGGGGTTCCAGAGGGTGAGCGAGGTTGCCAAGGTGTAGGCTTATTGTTGTCCTCTCGAATGGTTAATGCAATGGGTTGGAAACGCGCGAAGTGGTTACGAAAGCGTGCTTGGCAAGTACGGTGAAAAGAGAGTAAATGAGGCTGGAAAGATTATTTTGGAATTTTGTAAGGACAGAAATTTGTTTGTGTGCAAACACGATGTTTGATCACAAACAAATTCACATGTACACATGGGAGCGAGCTGAAGAAAGAAGTATGGTTGATTTATTCCTAGTGGATCAGCGTATTCGAAGCCAAGTTATGGACACGACAGTGTTTAGGGGTGCTGATCTGGGAACGGACCATTATCTAGTCTTTGCTAAACAGATAAGAGGTCTGTTTGCAGGTTGGCGCATCCACACGACGCGGTATCCTAGCTTGGAGTTGAATTATCGCATAAGAAGCTGGAAGCTTCAAGATCCAATAATCAGAGAGGAATATCAAGAAAGGGTTTCCAAGAAGCTTGAAAGCTGTGATTCTGGAAATGGAAGTGCTGAGTTATGCTGACAGAACCTTAGGAATGGTATAGTGGAAGTAGCGACAGAGATATGTAGTAAAAGGAAAAGAGGTTTTAGTAAAAAGCGCGATGAATGGTGGGATAATGAAGTGAAAGACGCTGTGGAGTTAAAGAAGAAAGCATAGCTGGATTATAAAGCCTCGGGTAAGGATAAAAGTATGAGAGAGATAAGACTAAGAGAGTACAAGCTACAAAAGCACAAAACGAAAGCACTTATAAAGATGAAGCGTGAAAATTCTGAGAGAGAAAGGGATGAAAGGTTCACGAACAACTTCCGGGAAAACACGAAGCTTTCTGGCGAGAAGTTAGAGATTCCCGGGGTTGTTCGGTAACTTGTAGAATGAAAGGGGTGCTTTCGAAGAGTGGTGAAATTTTAACCGAGCAAGCACACTTTTTGCAGCGGTATGAATGTGAGGACGCCTCGGCCTTGAGTACCAGCGAAATGCTGAGTTTGGATGTAGCCGATGGTGAAATCAGTTTGGAAGTAGTTTTTGCTTGCTATATGCAGATGATGCAGTGCTCATTGCATCATCAGAATGTGATTTGCAGGCATTGGTCACCACTCTGAAAGATGGGTGTGAAAATAATGGTCTAAACCTGAATGCAGATAAGACGGAGGTTCTAATATTTGAAAGAAATCAAGAAAGAACAGAATGTAAGATCAACGTGAATGGTAAGATAATAGAACAAGTGAATGAAGTGGTATATTTGGGAAGTATGTTTCGCAGAGACGGAAGATACGAAATGGATGTGGAAAGGCGTATTGCTGCTGGTAAACAGAGTCAATGGTGCTTTGGCTGCATTGTTGAGACGGCGAAACGTCAGCATAGCTGCACGTTTGGCTGTACACAATGCGGTTTTTCTACCGACGCTGTTATACGGAAGCTAAACGTGGGTAAATGTAAGAAAGATGAATGCTGTGGAGATGCGATCTCTTCGCAGAATATGCGGAGTCAGTCTAGCTGACTGAATGAAGAGATCCACAGAATGGCAGTTACTCGCGAAAATGTCACGGTGAGAATGAAGAAGAACGTGCTCAGGTGGTTTGGGCACGTCGAACGACTGAGTGATGAAAGAAAGGTAAAAAAGATTTATATAGGAAAAGTGATCATAAGAAAGACAAGGGGAGGCCTCGAGTCACCTTCGAAAACACAGTATCTATGATACTGGAGTATGAGGACCACCGGGGGGCGTGTATGAAGAGGTTGATATCTATCGAAAGAGGTATGCAGGGACCGTATCGTTTGGCGCTCCGTCGTCTCTGGCTACCCCACAAGGGATATGGCGTGAAGCTAACTAAATAAATAAATATATAACTTATATTTTATATTTCAGATAGACGATACTAAACTCCTCATCGGCGAGCTGATGTGTCACGTTCAGTCCTGGAATGATCCACTTCTTGATTCTCTGGATCCATTTTATATGCAACTAATTGCTAATAACACAGGCACACAAAAAAAAAAAAACGTCATGAACCAGAGGGGAGACCCCATTATTCCTAGGTTTTTGGGATCGCTGAAACCGAATATGACAATAAAAACTAATTTAAAATGCCCGTTTTGCCGCTAGCACCCCCTTACTACCTCTTAAGGGGTGAAAATTTAAATTTTTGTAAAAAATCAAGATAGATGTGTCTTTCTACGTTTTTTGGGATGCTGAAACCGAAAATGATGACTAAAAATAAATTCATGACCACTATCACCCCCTACCATCCCTTACAGGGGGTGAAAATTTCATTTTTTTCTATAAAATCAAGACAGATGTGTATTTCTACGTTTTTTGGTATAATGAAACCGAAAATGACAACCAAAAGTGAATTTGATACCTCTTTTACTCAATACCACCCCCTAACTACCCCTAACGGGGGGGAGGGGGTGAGGGTAGTTTCAATTTTGTATAAAATCAAGATGTATGAAGAAATTTTGACGATTTACAGTAAATGACATGTTTATCAAACTAGTTTGAAGTTACTCTTAGCTCTTATATTAGAAATTCAAATGCTTTATCGATCAGAAGTATCTGATATATATTCATGATTTAATTCTATTCTTAGCGTAACCCAGGAACAACGGCGTGGACGTAGTAGATTTCTGTTCCTTTTTGGAGTGCTGGATTAAAGTGAGTCCCCTTGCCTCTCACTATCCGGGGTGCTGAATTAAAGTGAGTCCCCTTGCCTCTCACTATTCAGCGTCTACCTGTTTCTACGATAACGAACTCTCTTGTTGTCAAAAGTTCTTCTAAGTGGTTGCCTTTTATTGATTCTTTTCTGTTCTGGCAAATCTCTTTTTAAATTCCAACAGTAGTCTGCTAACATATTGACATCCCATTTACCCTGATAGCGCTGTTCCATTGTGTTAAGATCCTGTCTGATGGAACCTTTCACCTTGCTCCTCACTATAGTCTCCTAAATTGGCCGAAAAATAGTAACCTTTATATTTCGGAGGCATAGAATTAGGTTCAGCATCTTTTAAGCGATTTACAAGACTGCCGGATGGATAACAGTATAAACAGAATTAAATAGAAAGCAAAAAAAAAAAACAAAAAATGAAACAACTTGTTAAGAATAGGACAAAAATCATGATTCAGTCTTAGTATCATAATAACAAATATATGCATACAATAAGGTTACCATATACTTTATAATCATTTTTTCTCTCAGCATCTTGAAAAACATAGAAATTCACATATTTTCGGTTCCAGCATCCTAAAAAACGTAGAAATACACATCTATCTTGATTTTATAGAAAAATTGAAATTTTCACCCCCTTTAAGGGGTAGTAAGGGGGTGATAGTGGTCATAAATTTATTTTTAGTTATCATTTTCGGTTTCAGCATCCCAAGAAACGTAGAAATACACATCTGTCTTGATTTTATAGAAAAAAATTAAATTTTCACCCCCTGTAAGGGATGGTAGGGGGTGATAGTGGTCATGAATTTATTTTTAGTTATCATTTTCGGTTCCAGCATCCCAAAAAACGTAGAAAGACACATCTATCTTGATTTTTTACAAAAATTTCAATTTTCACCCCTTATGAGGTAGTAAGGGGGTGCTAGCGGGAAAACTGGCATTTAAAATTAGTTTTTATTGTCATATTCGGTTTCAGCGATCCCAAAAACCTAGGAATAATGGGGTCTCCCCTCTGGTTCATGACGTTTTTTTTTTTTTGTGTGCCTGTGTAATTATTCATTTACAGTCATGGGTATTTATGATTTAGGAATGCCCTTAATGTCTAAGGTGAGATATTTAAATATAAATAATCTAAATATAATAAAAGTTATAAGATAAGCCTAACAATTTCTCAGTTCAAATTAAAATACTGACGTGATTTATCGGAAGTTACCCTGTATTCTGTAACTAGTTACCCAGACATTAAAAGTCAAGATCAGTCTGTAAACAGTTTATTAGCGAAAGTTTCCTTATTTAATAATTATTCCTTCTACATAGATTAATCCATGTTTCTATTATTTTACAGATCATTGGATTCACTACAACTATGCTGATGATTATACACTTTTAAAACCTTAACTACAATACAATACCATCTATAATAATACTATAATTATGTAAACTGTAGACATTACTATAATATTTTACGTAGGCGCTATTACATAGTTGACGCGGGCCTAATTTCATAATTGTCATTCGTTTCAGATGTCGATACAGCCTTCATTGTATCATTGATATATTTACTATAATGTTTTATATATATAACACTTCTTCTTTCTCAGTGTGTATAGTGCACCGTTTTGAAATTTATCTCCATATTATCCACGTTTGATCTGGCGGTGTTTCAGTCGCAATCTGTTTGCATATTTTTGACTTTTTACTGTAATGAAGTGATATTTCGTGTTCTTTCTATTTCTAGCACGAGTTTCATTTAATAATTAGCCTTAAGTAAGTATATTCTTAGTGTTCTTGTTAACGCATCCAAAGTGTTGATCCTTATAATCTATAGTTTTTTACAGGGTGGAACAATCATTACGCAATAATAATAATTATCCCGAAATATTTGGGTATTTTCCAAGTATATTGCGACATATGTCGATATGTCGATATGTATATTTGATTTTTCACTACAAATTAGTGCTACAAGTTTGGAATTTTCTCCAATGCTTAATTGTTTTACGTCTTATTTTGTTTGTCCAGTTTGGACCATTGGAGTCAACATTGGCTATTGTACATACTGTTCACGAAGTAGAGTACATTATTTAGATACATTTCAATTTTATAGGCATTTTTAAGATCCACATGTCTGTATTACATTATTTTTGTTTATCCCATAAATATATAAGCAGTATAATTTGTCTGCACATAATTATAAACTTATGATACTTTATACTCAAACACTTTCTAAAAGAATACAACGGAAATACAATATTTCGCGGTTGAGAATTTAATATGATATTGATGAGATGAAGATGATGAAATGAAAGATGAAATTATAGACTTCATGGCTATAGATATAATGATAAAATCGATAGTAAAGGAGAAATTAGCAAGAATTGTAAAAAGAAGCAGTGTGTAATGAAAGGATGTGTAATGTAAGGTGATTTTGAATTCATTTATGAGGTATAAACAAGGCTTCTTAGTTCGTTACCTCGACACACAATGGCAGTATTTATTAAAAATATTGAAGTCCCCTTCTAGTGTAGCCCGTGTTTAATGTTTTAATAAGCAAAAGATTATGGTAAAACAAAATTACATATTCTTTTTACACACTAATCTTAACTAACTTAACTTAGGGTAAGAAAAAGTGCCATATTGCCATAACTTTGATCTTAATTTATTCTATTATTTCAGTATTTGAGAAATATGGATGGTGGCTAACAGAAAAATACTAAAAAGATGCAAGCCATGGTGTTTTATGAAATAATTAATTTACCCTGAATAATTTTTGTATTTAACTCTTTTCGTTTTCTGTTTATACTGTTATTATGTAAATTAAAATTAAATATTTGGCGTGAAGAATAATTTTATAATCTTAAAAACTTTTTACTTCTAAAAACAGAAACAAAGTACAAAATAGTTTCGTACTTTTCGATTAAAATGTTACTTTTTAACGCAAGGCAAATATAAAAAAATACATTATCATGATATTGCATCATTTTAATGCATAATCCAATTGTAAATATGAGATTTTATGGACACTAAATTTATAGACATACTCGTAGTTACAATAAATATAGTAATAGAGCCTGCAGCTAATTACCGGAAGGTCGCCTGGTAACTCTTTCTACCGTGATAGTAGTAAGAGACGAAGAGCTGAAAGCTTTATCCTATCTTTCTTTCCTGATGTCTTTTCTCTCTCTGTCTCTCTCTTTCTGTTTTATATATATTTTCTTTTCCCCGGGACGCATCCCTTTAGTGCTAAATATGAGGACGGTATAACCTTAGATGTTTCATAATAATCAGTCACAAAATAAATAAAAAATACTTATTAGTCTTGACTAGTTAATAAATTGAATCTTTGACCATTGATACAGACAAAGTAGGTTAGTATAATTAACATTTATTTTGACAGTCTGTGATCATAGATTGAGATTGAGATATAACTATAATGACATATTAACCACATGCAGTACGTAATTTGTATCTGACCACTAATAATAACATAGGCCTCAATAAATATTCAGTATTTCATGAAGTGAATCATTTAATTTGTAGGTAGCTTATCCGTTCAAAGTCAGTTCGCTAGGTTTAAATTTTTAGCATGTATTGTAGTACAAAGAAAACATTGCGAGTGAAGATTACTACTTTTGTTTGCGGGAAATGGTTGAGGAGAAATAGAATTGAAGTCCGTGTTGTTAAGGTACGAAAATATCTAATACTATTCCGCTTTAAGAAATACCAAAACCTGTTTTAATACAGTAATATTAAAGTATACATTTAACTAGAAAATATGTTACCAGACTAAACCAGAGTACAAATGTAAGTTTTACAAAAAATAAAGACTCGATTATACTGATATTGATTTTGTAGAGATTATACAGGTAGGTTCGTCCTACAAAAAATGCCCAGAACTTGTAGCTGACTGAGCTGGACCCTGGTATAGATCCTAGGCGTTCACGTGGGATATAGACCTATATGATCCCAGTGGCTTAGAGGACTGTCTTGGGGTATTTGGGTCTGATTCTCCATACGTTCTAGAGACTGAGACTGGGTAGGAGGGATTTCGGCTTTTTTATTTTAACAGGATTGGTAGGGGTGGTGGGGGAGGGTGCAGAGGAGTTTTCCTAGATATAACGAGCCTGCAAATTATTACGAAAAATGAGGCTGGTCACTGGAATGTTTGTGTATCCAGAAATTCTATGTGTTCTGTAGGCTTGAGAAGTTCCAATGATTTCCTCTACCAGAATAGGTACGTAGTGATGTTTTTGGTCCTTAGAGATTGTTTTTGGTGGTTTACAACCGAAATTGAGCAGCGTTATGCTAGATTCTGTTAAATCATTCTTTTTTACTGCTTAATACGGCATGATACGGCTTTTTATGTTTATCCCACAACTAAGGCTATATAAGCAGTATAATTTCTCTGCACATTATTATAAACTTATAATACTTTATACTAAAACACCTTCCAAAAGAATACAACGGAAATACAACATTTCACGGTTGAGAATTTAATACGATATTGATACATGAAATTATAGACTTCATGGCTATAGATGTAATAATAAAATGGATAGTAATGGAAAAATCGGCAAGAATTGTAAAAAACAGCAGTTTGTAATGAAAAGATGTGTAATGTAAAGTGATTTTGAATTCATTTAAGGTACGAACAATGCTTCTTAGTTCGTTACCTCAACACACGATAGCAGTATTTACTACTAGTCGTTCTGTGAACAGGAGACCTCAGTATGTTAGGGGAGTAGATAATGTTGAGAAATTATTTATAGTGGACTTCACGAGATGTAGTGGTTACGATATTTCACCCGTGAACCAAGTATGAGCGCCACCCCAGTAACCTCCGTACACTGGACCTAAATCAAAACCAAAAAAAAATAATACTTAGAAGAAATTTGGCCGCCATTTTGGATTTTGAAATAACAAAAAAACACCTTAGATTTCGGCAAAGAATACTTAAACGAAATTTCAGCCCGCAAGCTGCCGCAAAGTCCGTTTTTTTGCAAGTACGCAAAGTTATTGTGGAACGGATCAGAAATCCGCCTATTTGAAATTTTTCGCCCAAGCAAAAAAACGACTTGACATAAAAATTTAAATAATTCAAAGAACACACCTACTATTTTTCGTAACGATTGTATAAAAAATACGTCTACTACGCCAAAACAAAAACTTAAATCACCGTAATTTTGAATTTTTCTTCCCAGTAAGAAATATGGCCAAACAAAAAAAAATTTATGACTCAAAGAACATGATCAGCAATTTTTGTGGTGATCGGATGAAAATTGCTTGACATAAAAATTCAAATAATTCAAAGAATACGCCTGCCGATTTTCGTGAGGATAGGATGAAAAATACGCCGGACACGCCGGAACAAACATGCTGCAATACATAAGGAAAAATAGCAGAATGGGCCTATCAAGTGGAAACGTAGTCCTTCGGACAAACGCTTCGCTATGCTCAGCATTCGTCCTTCGGTCAAAAAATATTGAAGTCTCCTTTTGGTGTACCCAATGTTTAATGTTTTAATAAGCAAAAGATTATGGTAAAATAAAATTACATATTGTTTTTACACACTAATCTTAACTAACTTAACTTAGGGTAAGAAAAAGTGCCATCTTGCCATAAACTTGATCTTAATTTATTCTTTTATTTCAGTATTTGAGTAATATGGATGGCGGCTAGCAGAAAAATACTAAAAAGATGCAAGCCATGGTGTAATATGAAATAATGAATTTACCCTGAATAATTTTTGTATTTAACTCTTTTCGTTTTCTGTTTATACTTTTATTATGTAAATTAAAATTAAATATTTGGCGTGAAGAATAATTTTATAATCTTAAAAACTTTTTACTTCTAAAACAAGAAAGAAAATACAAGAGAGTTTCGTACTTTTCGGTTAAAATGTTACTTTTTAACGCAAGGAAAATATAAAAAATACATTATCATGATATTGCATCATTGTAATGCATAATATAATTGTAAATATTAGATTTTATCTACACTAGATTTATAGACATAGAATAAATATAGTAATAGAGCTTGTAGCTAATTACCTGAAGGTCTCCTGGAAACTCGTTCTACCGTGATGCAAGCAAGAGACGAGGAGCCAAAAATTTTATCCTAGCTTTCTCTTCTGATGTCTTTTCTCGCTCTCTCTGTCTCTCTCTTTCTGTTTTATATTTTTTCTTTTCCCCAGGACGCAACCCATTGGTGCTGAATATGAGGACGATATACCCTTAGATGTTTTAATCACTAATCATCAGTTACTTACGAAATAAATGAAAAAAACCTACTAGACTTGACTAGATAATAAATTAAAACATTGACCATTGGTACAGACAAAGCAAGTTAGTATAATTATCATATATTTTGTCAAAGTCTGTGATCATAGATTCAGATTGAGATATAACTATAATGATATATTAACCAACTGCAGTAAGTAATTTGTATCTGACCACTAATAATAACATAGGCCTCAATAAAAATAAAGTATTTTCTGAAGTAAATCATTTAATTTGTAGGTTGCTTTTTATCCGTTCGAAGGTGTTGCGTCGCGTTTAAAAAAATAATATGTATTTTAATACAAAGAAGACATGGCGAGAAAAGATTACAGACAGATTACAGAGACAAAATAGAATTGAAGTCCGTGGTGTTAAGGTATGCGCAAATCTAATACTATTCCGCTTTAAGAAATACCACACCCTGTGTTAATACAGTAATATTAAAATTCGCCGCCGTGCGTTGCGGGAGATGAGCTGAGCCCCCTCAATTTTTTAATCATAATTTCTGAACGAAATGAGATATTTTAATTCTGTTTTTTTTAAACATGCACATTCCCAAGATCTACAGCTCTGCCAATTTGCATTCAAATCGGTTCAGTAGCTTTTTTGTGATGTTGCTTCAAAAAGACGTTTCCCAAACGGTTAAGAGTTCGCTTACGCTCAGCTCGATTAAAGTAATCTTTTAACTAGAAAATATGGTACCACACTAAGCCAGACAACAAATGTTAATTTTACAAAAATAAAGACTCGATTATACTGATATTGATTTGATGATGACATTCATAATACAAAGTAGTATATAATACAAAGTAATACAAGTAAACTAATAAGTAAGATTCAGCAGAAGACAAGAATAAAAAAGAAATAGAAGAGCAAGTATATCGTAGCCTTATTTTAAGTTTGAGAGTGTCTTTACAGAAGGGCTCAATAGTCCTGACACTCCCATATGATACACAAGTGATCTCTGATATTGATTTACAGTGGGAAAGATATAAATAAATAAATATATAAGCTCTAATGCAGTCGTCAAATTTTATTTTATTCTGTATCGTGTTGCGATATTTAATCAGTCAATAACTTCCAAGAATATATAATGACCTCCAGATAGATGAGTACCAATATAGTTTTTGAAAAGAGGCAATGTAGTCTCTCATTTTGTAGATGCGTCCTCCAAAACATGCTCAGGACTTAAAGCTGGCTGAGCTGGACCCAGGTAGATCCTAGCCGTTCACGTGGGATATAGAGCTCTATGATCCCGGTGGCTTAGAGGACTTTCTCGGGGTATTTGGGCCTAATTCTCCATACGTTCTAGAGACTGAGACTGGGTAGAAGGGACTTCGGCTTTTTTTTATTTTAACAGATTTGTGGGGGGGGGGGGGGTAGAGCAGTTTTCCGGGCTATAACGAGCCTGAAAATTTATGCGGAAAATGAGGTTGCCTATCATTGCGGATTCATTGTCGCTCCCTCGGATTGGCCTGTTTTATACTGCAAAGATTAAAATATTGGTTAGGTTAGATTTTTAAACGAATCATAAAAGATGTCGCCTCCGTTCCGATAAACATGATTACATATAGAATACTGGACTAATCGAGGCGGGTAGCGATAGGGTTCCTTAATTAGTAGTGAGGTAGTTTCCCGGAGGACGCAGATTCGAATCGAAGTAATATATATAGTACAAATATATAGATTTTTTTCACAGAACAAAGAGACCGAGCGTGTTACCGACGGCGCATTGATCTTAATCTTACGGCTCTTACAGTTACTTGGAATGCAACCTATAATAATAAGAAAAAGACGTGCAGGAACATATGACGTGATTATTTCATATCTCATTTATGTGGTTGATATCCTGATAACTTTATTGATGAGTAAGTGATAACATAAATTTTTTTGTGAAATATAGTTTTGTACGTAGCGTTACGCTTCTAACATAATGAGTTAAAAAGAAAACTTTTTGTTTGAAAATGTATTTTTAAGCACTGAAAAAAATAAAATTATTTGGCATTTGGCCTTTGGTTAGTTGAATCCGATGTCGTTTAAAATAGATAGTGCCGAGTACTCTAACTTTTCATGGGTCCTCTATTGACAAGCATAGTCACTAGAATTTTTGTGCTTGTATTCTATGTATTCGGTATGCTTAACAAGTTCCAATGATTTTCTCTACCAGAATAGGTACGTAGTGACGTGCCCTGAACATTGTTTTAAGTGATTTAGGGCTGAAATTGAGCAGCGTTATGGTAGATTCTGTTCTATTATTGTTTTTTTTTTTGCCTTAATACGACAAGATACGGTTCCTTTATGTTTATCCCACTGCTAGATTCTCCGGACTATCATTAGTCACTCCATTGATCTGCCGGTAACATCGAGCTGGTATCAGAAATAGTTTGAGGGCAAGAATTTTCTAACAATTTGATATATTCCATGGGTATGGCATACGACATCTTCTTTATAATTTCCAAACATTCCTGTACTTAGCAAACAGAGATTCAACATTAAAACTAATCATAATCTCGTTTCTGCTTATTGTAAACTATTTAAGAGAACTCAAAAGATTTCGCTAGTGTGTTAAAAAATTTGTAGTGTTTTCGTAAAATCTGTAGGAGGGTATGAGATACTTCTTTATGCTTATCTGACCGCTCTTGGCTGATAATAGGGCGAAACGATTCATTCCCTTTGTGAACTTTGAACAATCCATACATCCTTTGGTAATTGATGAAGTCTGGGACGTAGAGGCTAATAAAATTTTTTCAGACCTTCCCTACAGGGTTATATTGCACTTGCTTCTATGTCTTACTACCACTGTGCTAAACTTTCATCTTCCGTTCATACTCAACGATGTCGAGTACAAGTGTTGCCCTGTCTTTGTCCACCTTTTTCAAAATATCTTTATTCAAGTAGGCATTTACACGCACTTTTGAATCGTCAATTACTACAATACAAAAAAAGGTCAGTGTAGTCAGTCCGTAAGTAAATTACCACCGGCTCGGAATGCTGCTCTGTTGAGAAGAGCCGGCCAGAAACTCAACAGTTGCTCTTTTCAAAAGATATATAACAATAGGTGATGTATATTATAGTATAATATAAATCCTGCAAATGATTCAACAACTTAAGTTCCACATATTTCGATCCATTAAAAACTCTTGAACGTTATAATAAGCTTTATTTAACAATAAACTTTTGATTTTAGATTTAAAACTAAGAAATGGAAGGTCTAAGATATCTTGTGGAACTTTATTATATATGCGTATACTCAAACCCATGAAGGATTTATTAACTTTTTGAAGCCGAAACTTTGGCGTTACGAGTTTGTTTTTATTTCTCGTATTTATCGCGTGTCTGTCACTGTTTTTTATATAACTATTTAAATTTTGACGTATATATAAAATGTTATTAAATATGTATTGGGAAGCGACTGTAAGAATACCTATTTCTTCAAAAACATCTCTCAGAGAATCTCTAGCTTTTAAGTTATAAATAGCCCGCACAGCTCTTTTTTGTAAAATAAATATAGAATTAATTTCGACAGCACTGCCCCATAATAAAATACCGTAAGATAAAATACTGTGAAAATAACTAAAATACACAAGTCGAGCCGTATTTATGTCCGTTAATTGTCTAACTTTTCTAATTGCAAAGACGGCGGAGCTGAGTTTGGCTGCGAGTGTTGAGAGACGGGGGTTCCACTGGAGCTTTTTATCTAATGTTAAACCTAAGAATTTTGTTGAGTCAATCAATTCTAACACTTCATTGTTAAGGAGCAAGTTACAATTTTTACTTTTTACATTAGGAAGTGTAAACTCTACGCATTTAGTTTTCTTAGCATTTAACACTAAATTATTATTAATTTCGAACCAATGTAGGACTCGTGACAAAGTACTGTTTACTTCGTCATAATTAATCCTATCACGCTCAACTTTAAAAATAAGCGAGGTGTCATCAGCAAAGAGTACAATGTCACACAGACCTTTAACAAAAAAGGGCAAGTCATTAATATAAAGTAAAAACAAAAAGGGGCCCAGAATAGATCCTTGTGGAACACCCATCTTTAGGTGAGAACCAGACGATTTAGAATTGTTTACGTAAACTGTCTGGATTCTTTGATTCAGGTAAGAGGCAATAAGATCAAGCGCAGCGCTACGTACACCGTAGTGGTTTAGTTTGCATAGTAACGTCCGATGGTCCACACAATCAAAGGCTTTGGACAAATCGCAAAACACCCCAATTGCATTCTGCGACTTCTCCCACGCATCGTAAATGTGCTTAAGAAGCGCAGCACCCGCATCAGTCGTTGATTTGCCTTTGGTGAAACCATATTGTTCACTATGCATGATCCCACTGCTATACATAAACTCTGAAATCTGATTTAAAATAATTTTCTCGAAGACCTTACTCAAGGTCGGTAAAACCGAGATAGGCCTATAATTTTCGGGATCCAATCTATCGCCACTTTTAAACAAAGGAACTATTTTACTGTTTTTCATCAAATCTGGAAATATACCGGTTTCGATACATTTGTTAAAAATAAGGGATAATTGAGGGGCAATATCATTTATAATAGTGCTAAGCAATTTAACTGACATACCCCAGAGATCACCGGTTTTCTTCGAATTTAAGGTTCTAAATGTATTAACTATTTCATCTGATGAAACAGGTTTAAAAGCAAAATATTTATTATTGACTTTAACATTTTTGTTCAATTCCGCGATTGCAACCGATGATGAGGAATTTAAATTACGTGTGACTGTTATTGGGATTTCAGTAAAAAAGGTCTCAAAAACAGCCGCCACCTTTGATTCTTTATTTATTTCAATATTATCAATTTTTAACTTTATAGGTCCATTGGGAGCCCTAGATTTTCCAGTAAAACTAGATAAAACATCCCAAGTTGCCTTTATTTTATCTGCTGAATTTAAAATTTTATTTTTTATATAAATGGACTTGGCTTGTACGCAAACGTTCTTAAATATTTTAGAGAAATTTCTGACTCTATTTAAGAACACCGGATCATGATTCCATTGCCTCTCACCATATAAATCATATAATCTTTCTCTGCTTCTATATATTCCTACGGTAGCCCAATCACTAAATTTAATTTTAAAGTATTTCGTAAACGTTTTTGGCTTAAAAATATTATTAAATTCATTTAACAATAAATCGAAAACTTTATTATATAAATTGTTCGGATTGTCATTGGTTACATTTTCTTTAACCACTATTTTCGCAACATTTTTTTTAAAAGTGAGCATTCTATTTTTTGTTATTGGTCTACAAGTGAATTTTTGGGGTCTTGCAATTTCATGATTAATTAAGAGAGAAAATTGTTGACCACAGTGGTCTGAACTTAAATTCGATATTATCCTCTCTTCATATACGTTACAGTGACAGAACACATTATCAATACAAGTCGCGGAAACACTAGTTATTCGAGTAGGTTCCGAAAAGACGTTTAACAGGTTATAGGATTTAAACAAATTTAATAAACGAACACTACACGAAGTTACTTGTAATATATCTACATTGAAGTCGCCGCACACTATCACCGATTTGTTTTTATTACAAAGTGTTGTTAAAATATCCTCCATTTTATTTTCAAATTCATCAAAGTCTCCAGAGGGGGGTCGGTACACGCATAAGATAATATATTCATTGAGCTCAATGCAGGACAGCTCAATAATTCGCTCGACAGAGAGCGCCACTATGTCTGAACGAGACTTAAAAACTACATCACTACGAGCTAAGATAAGTGAGCCACCGCGAATAGCTTTCTCTCTACAGAACGAACTTGACAATTTATAATTTTCGATATTTATAATATTGTTGCTCTTTGACAACCAGTGCTCTGTAATGCACAATAAACTAATATTGAATTTTTTAACAAAAAGTTCCACTTCCGACTCTTTGCCACCTAAGCCTTGTATATTTTGATGGATAATATTAAATAGCTTAGGCTTTGTCGTATTATTCAGTTTAAAGTGGAACGATTATTTTCTATCACAGTTATATTATTGTGATTAATGTCATTTTTCGTTATATCCCTTATAACGAAGTTTTTTATATAAAATGCTACTAAAGTAGCAATTTGTTTTTTATAATACTGAGGCAGATACATTGTACCTTTTGTCATTCTAAAACTATCATAAATAAATTTATTTATGTCAAAATAAAGAAAAGCGTCGCTATGACGGTATGTCAAATTATACAATGTCATGTTAAGATTATAGATGTATTTGTTCTGTTTGTCCGAATAAGATAATGAATATGGAAATGAGCACAATACAAATTTACAATTATTTTTGCTATTTATAATTAATAATTTTTCCATATTTTTAATAATTTCACTTTTCTTAACGGACAAACCATCTCCATGTAATAATACAATAGTACTATTTTTGATCAAATTGTAGCTCATCATTTTATTTACATGATATTGGTAACTGGCTCCAGGCGTGCATATATTACATAAATTATCTAATTCATTATTTAAAAGGGACCCAAAGCCTTGACCTAATTGGTCAGAGAAAACAAAGTAATTATTTTGGAGCACAGCGGAGGACTTATTAATTGTTTGACTGTTTGTCATAATATCTACATCTTTAATACTAAGTTTATTATGTATAGCCGAGTCACCCAACACCTCAGAGCTTATTTTACTAACTTCATCTAATTTTTTACTCACACAACTACAATTAGAGTAATTATTTGTTAAAGACATATGACATTTATTTCTTTACATTGAGTATGACAAAATAAATCGAATAACAAACATTCAAGTAATCACTCTTCATATCAGTCTGTCCTTGAACATGGAGCATTTAACTGAGAAGTATTTGTGTATAAATAAACTTTTTTTATCACCATAGATGCAGTTTTTATTTATTGTGTATTCGATGCATTTGAACAGTTAATGGATCCAGAGAAGTCCGCATTTACACGCACTAAAACAGAAATATTATTAATAATATTATATAAATTATTATCATCCATATTGCAATTATATTGTGTATTTGGTGGAATTGTAAGATTGCGACAATTTTTAAACAACATTGAACTCATCAAAAAGGTAAGTCTGTATTATGTACATGTTAATTATGAGTTGTAACAATAACAAAATTATATAGTTCTTTGCTAGTTCTAACGTAATAATGAGACTCTCGACATTTTAAAGGCATTACTGATTTATTTTGTTCCACTGCCACTTCTCTACCACCGTATTACACGTGCGGATAGATTACCATCTTTATTTCGTAGATATTACCTGGTATCGTATATGAACCTAGGAATTCTATTCCGAAGGCTTTGATTATTAATTTATAACACAACAATTTAACACAAGATTGAACAGGCATACTAGTATACTAGTTCAATTCGTCACTTTCCTTTCCTGAAATGATATGAAATGATATGAATACAATACCACTATTTTATGTTAATAAAAATAAAACTATCAGAAACTAGACATGAATGTTATGTTATTTTGTGGTTCTTCTCAGACCAGGGCGCTTTTGGAACCCTCGTACCTTATTTTAAGTTGGAGTGTCTTTACACAAGGGTTTATTTTGATACATACTATATCAATATAGGCCCGCCTGTCACTTCTATTTGACGTACACAAGTGATCACTAGTAAGGATTCAAAGTGGAAGATATATAAATAAATAAAAAAACTGTTTTTGATGGTAAATAACTTGAAAGGAATATATTGTGCAAGCGAGTTATATTAAATGTATATAAATGAGGTGCAATGAACGCACCACACTGACACACTGAGACACAGTCCCAGCGTCAGTCGCGCAATGTAATTAGGTGTGAATAAACGTATGTCCAGCAAAGTCGATGTTTCACTAAATAGGATCACGCATAATGACCCACATACTTAAAAACTTAAAGCTTAGGTTAAGGTACTACAAATTGCAAATAAATCATCAATCATAAAATCTTTTTTAATTTGCAGATTAAACTGAGTATTAATAAAACTGCATATCATTGCGAGAATAACAAAAAAAAGACGTGGTTAATCTTATTTTTCATATTCGTTTTACTGTTTCTAAGAGTTCTAGAGGTTTGGATTGATGCAAGTAAGTTACAATTTTTATTATATTTCCTTTAAACTTTAAATATAAGTTAAACAAGTTTAAATAAAAAAAAATACACTTTTTTATTTTACTTTTTGGTATAATTAATTTTAATTTTACTTCTTGGTATATCAAACATATATTTTATTGTATAAATCTAAGCATACACAATACTCACTTATGAACTTGAGATCAAAGCTTACAAAGGCTCCCCCCTGTTATAATACTGTTTAATAATGGCTTGGAAAAAAAAATAATAATGGTACAAATAAAATGTTTAGACTTTTGTTTCAGAGCCAAATATTATAGATTTTATTCGCTTTTATGATGCTATTACAATCACTTTGATCAACATCCAGTTTCTACTTTTGATCGAATACCTCAACTCGGCGTTTAGATCAATTAATAAAGAACTTAAGGAAGTTCTTATACAACTAAGATGTGATGGTAACTCCAATGAATTTTCTGTAGCGAAAATACTTTAACTAAATCGTTAACTTTAACTCTTTGCTTATTTGAGCGAAGCGAGCGGAGCGCTCTATGGGAGACTTTTTCACATTCTTTGTCACGAATAGGCTCGAAAGCTACTTGACGGAAAATTATGAAATTTTGCAATCACAAAGACATACAACAGGTGATGGTTTTAAAAAAAAACTTTAGAAAAATGTCATGTCAAAAAAACAACACTTACACGATGAGTCATCACACTGGGCTTGCTTCGCTCAATATGCCAATGGTTTGTTGGCGTCCCTAGTATACTTTATTTTGTTTTTGACATAATGTATATAGATATCATGATTTGTTTATAGATAAATTGGAAGCACGTAGATTGAAAAATGGTAAACGACTTCGACATCTGATGAATTGTTTCATGGAATCCTGCAATGTTATGAAAAAAATCCAAAGAAATAACAATTTTCTGTTGCTTTGTCATGTGATGTTAACTGCTGTACGTCTGATAATATCTAATTATTTTATATTTCATATCATTATCCATGAAGGTAAGTTATTATTAGACAAATAGATTTATAAATTTACTAAAATAATCTCTTGAAAGCTTTATATAGAATAAAAACTTGATTAAGTCTGAACTGAAATGCTATATATCATTAATTTGGTTACAGAGACATCTATGTTAAAATTATCTAAATTCTTAATCCGACTTTCTTGGTTGGTCATCAACGGTTTTCAAGCAATTATTCCTATTCTACCTTGTACAAACACTCAGACAGAGGTTGTATACATTATATCTATAATAAAGCTTGACCTTTCCTAACTTATATTTTATATTTCAGACAAACAATACTAAACTCCTCATCGCCGAGCTGATGTGTCACGTTCAGTCTCGGAATGATCCCCTTCTTGATTCTTTGAATTCATTTTATATGCAACTAATTGTTAGTAATTATTCATTTACAGTCATGGGCATTTGTGATTTAGGGATGCCCTTAATGTCTAAGGTAAGATATTTAAATGTAAATAATATAGATATAATATAATGAAAGGTATAATACAGGATGGGCCAAAAATTTTTGCAAATAGCAACACTTGATTTCTCCATAACCGTGAGAGCAAGGGGCGCGCGGGTGGCGGGGAATTGTGCGTCGTTTAATGCAATTTTAGTCACGATGGAGAGCTTCACGGGACAACAGCGTGCTTTTAGCGTAAAACAATTTTACAAAAACAACGATTCTTACGTTACTGTCCGACGCCTCTTTAGAGTTGAATACGGATTACAACGTGTGAGTGTCCAAGTGTTAATTTAATTAAAGCTTGGTTTAAAAACTTTGAGCAAACAGGATCGACAACGAATATTAAACAAACTGGGAGACCACGTTCAAGAAGAAGCGAAGAGAACATTCGGGAGGTTGAAATTTCTGTAAGCGACGATCCAGAATCATCTACGCGTAAGCGGTCGGCGGCTCTTGCTATACCAAGAACTAGTCTGCGGCGAATCTTGCATTTAGACCTTAAACTGCACCCATATAAGCTTCAAATTGTACAGGAGATGAAACCAAACGATTACATTCAACGCAAGTTATTTGCTGACACTATACTGGAGCGATTCTCTAGCCTTGAGAATGTATTGTTTACGGACGAGGCCCATTTTCACATTAATGGTCACGTAAATAAACATAATTGTCGATATTGGAGCACGGAAAACCCTCACTATAAATACCAAAAGCCTCTCCATTCACCAAAAACGACAGTGTGGGCTGCCATATTCGCAAAGGGCATAATCGGTCCATACTTCTTTGAAAATAATCAAGGAAATAACGTAACTGTGAACTCAGTGGAATACGTGAAAATGTTGCGAGAGGTTTTGACACCACAGTTGCATGAATTTGAAGGATACAATAGCCGGACTTGGATGCAACAAGATGGAGCAACATGCCATACATCAAACGTGACTTTACCGGTGGTCAAAGAAATGTTTCCTAACAAATTGATTTCTCGCAGAGGTGATATCCCATGGCCTCCCAGAAGCCCGGACCTTACACCTTGCGATTTTTTCTTGTGGGGATATCTGAAGAGTCGAGTATACTTTAATAAACCGACGACCATATCCCAATTAAAAGAAAACATCCACGAGGAGGTAGCCGCGATTCCTCGCAGCATGTGTCAACGAGTTTTCCAAAGTTTACGTAGTCGATTGCAGGAGTGCCAACGACGAGACGGAGCACATCTCGACGATGTCATTTTTAAAAAATAAATTTTAATAAATGATAATTACGTTAAATAAATCATAAACAAAATAACATTTGTACTTTTATTTCTAGACATGCTTCAAAAGTGCAAAAATTGTTGGCCCACCTGTATAATAATATAGGTATAATATAATAAAAGTTATAAGATAAGCCTACCAATTTCTAAGTTCATATAGAAATACCGACGTGATTTAACTGAAGTTACCCTGTATTCTGTAACTAGTTACCCATATATATAAAGTCAAAATCCGTCTGTAAACAATTTGTTACCGAAAGTTTCCTTATTTAATAATTATTCCTTCTTTATAAATTAATCTTTGTTTATATTATTTTACAGATCATGGGATTCACTACGACTATGCTGATGATTATACAATTGTAAAACCTTAACTACAATACTACAAAACCACCTACAATATGTTAATACTATAATTATGTAAACTGTAGACATTGCTATAATAATTTATATAGGTGCTATCACATAGTTGACATGTACCTAACATATTTCTCCTCATTGAAAATCTCATTTATCTGACGTTGGAATTTCAGTTCTGTGACAATAGAAAAAGTTAATTAAAATATTTATGCGTTACTATATTATCATGTAGTTGGCATCATTTCAACATATTTGTCATTCGTTTCAGTGGTCGATTCAGTCTTCATTGTATCATTTATATATTTACCATAATATTATTATTATTATATATATATATATATATATATATATATACTTCTTCTTGCTCAGTGTGTATAGTGCACCGTTTTGAAATTTATCTCAACTTTGTTCACGTTTGATTTGCGGTGGTGTTTCAGTCGCAATCTGTTTGAATATTTTTGAATTTTTACTGTAATGAAGTGATATTTCGTGTTCTTTCTATTTCTAGCACGAGTTTCATTTTATAATTAGCCTTGAGTAAGTGTCTTCTTAGTGTCCTTTATAAGCGCATCAAAAGTGTTGATCCTTATAATGTATAGTTTTTAATAGGGTGGAACAATCATTAGGAAATAATTTTTGTGTATTTTCCATGTATATTACTATATATATCGTAATTTGATTTTTCACTACAAATTAGTGCTGTAATTTTTTAATTTTCTCTAATGCTTAATTATTTAACGTCTTATTTTGTTTGTCCAGTTTGGACCATTGGAGTCAATATTGGCTATTATACTGTTCACGAAGTTTTGTTCTTCCATGAGGTATTGTACATTACATTGTACTTTGTAGGCATTTTTAGGATCCACATTTCTGTATTACTTTATTTTAGTTTATCCCGTAAGTCTATACAAGCAGTATAATTTCTCTGCACATTATTATAAACTTATGATACTTTATACTAAAACACCTTCCAAAAGAATACAACGGAAATATAACATTTCGCGGTTGAGAATTTAATACGATACTGATAGATGAAATTATAGACTTCATGGCTATAGATATAATGATAAAACCGATAGTAACGGCGAAATTGGCAAGAATTATAAAAAGAAGCAGTGTGTAATGAAAGGACGTGTAATGTAAGGTGATATTAATTAATTTATGAGGTAAAAACAATGCTTCTTAGTTCGTTACCTCGATACACGATGGTAGTATTTATTAAAAATATTGAAGTCTCCTTCTAGTGTAGCCCGTGTTTAATGTTTTGATAAGCAAAAGATTATGGTAAAATGAAATTACATATTGTTTTTACACACTAATCTTAACTAACTTAACTTAGGGTAAGATACAGTGCCATCTTGCCATAAACTTGATCTTAATTTATTCTTTTATTTCAGTATTTGAGTAATATGGATGGCGGCTAACAGAAAAATACTAAAAAGATGCAAGCCATGGTGAAATAATTAATTTACACTGAATAATTTTTGTATTTAACTCTTTTCGTTTTCTGTTTATACTGTTATTATGTAAATTAAAATTAAATATTTGGCGTGAAGAATAATTTTATAATCTTAAAAACTTTTTACTTCTAAAAACAGAAACAAAATACATGAGATTTTCGTACTTTTCGATTGAAATGTTAACCTTTAACGCAAGGCAAATATAAAAAAAAACATTATCATGATATTGCATCATTGTAATGCATAATCCAATTGTAAATATGAGATTTTATGGACACTAAATTTATAGACATACTCGTAGTTACAATAAATATAGTAATAGAGCCTGCAGCTAATTACCGGAAGGTCGCCTGGTAACTCTTTCTACCGTGATAGTAGTAAGAGACGAAGAGCTGAAAGCTTTATCCTATCTTTCTTTCCTGATGTCTTTTCTCTCTCTGTCTCTCTCTTTCTGTTTTATATATATTTTCTTTTCCCCGGGACGCATCCCTTTAGTGCTAAATATGAGGACGGTATACCCTTAGATGTTTCATAATCATCAGTCACAAAATAAATAAAAAATACTAATTAGCCTTGACTAGTTAATAAATTGAATCTTTGACCATTGATACAGACAAAGTAGGTTAGTATAATTAACATTTATTTTGACAGTCTGTTATCATAGATTGAGATTGAGATATAACTATAATGACATATTAACCACATGCAGTACGTAATTTGTATCTGACCACTAATAATAACATAGGCCTCAATAAATATTCAGTATTTCATGAAGTGAATCATTTAATTTGTAGGTAGCTTATCCGTTCAAAGTCAGTTCGCTAGGTTTAAATTTTTAGCATGTATTGTAGTACAAAGAAAACATTGCGAGTGAAGATTACTACTTTTGTTTGCGGGAAATGGTTGAGGAGAAATAGAATTGAAGTCCGTGTTGTTAAGGTACGAAAATATCTAATACTATTCCGCTTTAAGAAATACCAAAACCTGTTTTAATACAGTAATATTAAAGTATACATTTAACTAGAAAATATGTTACCAGACTAAACCAGAGTACAAATGTAAGTTTTACAAAAAATAAAGACTCGATTATACTGATATTGATTTTGTAGAGATTATACAGGTAGGTTCGTCCTACAAAAAATGCCCAGAACTTGTAGCTGACTGCGCTGGACCCTGGTATAGATCCTAGGCGTTCACGTGGGATATAGACCTATATGATCCCAGTGGCTTAGAGGACTGTCTTGGGGTATTTGGGTCTGATTCTCCATACGTTCTAGAGACTGAGACTGGGTAGGAGGGATTTCGGCTTTTTTATTTTAACAGGATTGGTAGGGGTGGTGGGGGAGGGTGCAGAGGAGTTTTCCTAGATATAACGAGCCTGCAAATTATTACGAAAAATGAGGCTGGTCACTGGAATGTTTGTGTATCCAGAAATTCTATGTGTTCTGTAGGCTTGAGAAGTTCCAATGATTTCCTCTACCAGAATAGGTACGTAGTGATGTTTTTGGTCCTTAGAGATTGTTTTTGGTGGTTTACAACCGAAATTGAGCAGCGTTATGCTAGATTCTGTTAAATCATTCTTTTTTACTGCTTAATACGGCATGATACGGCTTTTTATGTTTATCCCACAACTAAGGCTATATAAGCAGTATAATTTCTCTGCACATTATTATAAACTTATAATACTTTATACTAAAACACCTTCCAAAAGAATACAACGGAAATACAACATTTCACGGTTGAGAATTTAATACAATATTGATACATGAAATTATAGACTTCATGGCTATAGATGTAATAATAAAATGGATAGTAATGGAAAAATCGGCAAGAATTGTAAAAAACAGCAGTTTGTAATGAAAAGATGTGTAATGTAAAGTGATTTTGAATTCATTTAAGGTACGAACAATGCTTCTTAGTTCGTTACCTCAACACACGATAGCAGTATTTACTACTAGTCGTTCTGTGAACAGGAGACCTCAGTATGTTAGGGGAGTAGATAATGTTGAGAAATTATTTATAGTGGACTTCACGAGATGTAGTGGTTACGATATTTCACCCGTGAACCAAGTATGAGCGCCACCCCAGTAACCTCCGTACACTGGACCTAAATCAAAACCAAAAAAAAATAATACTTAGAAGAAATTTGGCCGCCATTTTGGATTTTGAAATAACAAAAAAACACCTTAGAATTCGGCAAAGAATACTTAAACGAAATTTCAGCCCGCAAGCTGCCGCAAAGTCCGTTTTTTTGCAAGTACGCAAAGTTATTGTGGAACGGATCAGAAATCCGCCTATTTGAAATTTTTCGCCCAAGCAAAAAAACGACTTGACATAAAAATTTAAATAATTCAAAGAACACACCTACTATTTTTCGTAACGATTGTATAAAAAATACGTCTACTACGCCAAAACAAAAACTTAAATCACCGTAATTTTGAATTTTTCTTCCCAGTAAGAAATATGGCCAAACAAAAAAAAATTTATGACTCAAAGAACATGATCAGCAATTTTTGTGGTGATCGGATGAAAATTGCTTGACATAAAAATTCAAATAATTCAAAGAATACGCCTGCCGATTTTCGTGAGGATAGGATGAAAAATACGCCGGACACGCCGGAACAAACATGCTGCAATACATAAGGAAAAATAGCAGAATGGGCCTATCAAGTGGAAACGTAGTCCTTCGGACAAACGCTTCGCTATGCTCAGCATTCGTCCTTCGGTCAAAAAATATTGAAGTCTCCTTTTGGTGTACCCAATGTTTAATGTTTTAATAAGCAAAAGATTATGGTAAAATAAAATTACATATTGTTTTTACACACTAATCTTAACTAACTTAACTTAGGGTAAGAAAAAGTGCCATCTTGCCATAAACTTGATCTTAATTTATTCTTTTATTTCAGTATTTGAGTAATATGGATGGCGGCTAGCAGAAAAATACTAAAAAGATGCAAGCCATGGTGTAATATGAAATAATGAATTTACCCTGAATAATTTTTGTATTTAACTCTTTTCGTTTTCTGTTTATACTTTTATTATGTAAATTAAAATTAAATATTTGGCGTGAAGAATAATTTTATAATCTTAAAAACTTTTTACTTCTAAAACAAGAAAGAAAATACAAGAGAGTTTCGTACTTTTCGGTTAAAATGTTACTTTTTAACGCAAGGAAAATATAAAAAATACATTATCATGATATTGCATCATTGTAATGCATAATATAATTGTAAATATTAGATTTTATCTACACTAGATTTATAGACATAGAATAAATATAGTAATAGAGCTTGTAGCTAATTACCTGAAGGTCTCCTGGAAACTCGTTCTACCGTGATGCAAGCAAGAGACGAGGAGCCAAAAATTTTATCCTAGCTTTCTCTTCTGATGTCTTTTCTCGCTCTCTCTGTCTCTCTCTTTCTGTTTTATATTTTTTCTTTTCCCCAGGACGCAACCCATTGGTGCTGAATATGAGGACGATATACCCTTAGATGTTTTAATCACTAATCATCAGTTACTTACGAAATAAATGAAAAAAACCTACTAGACTTGACTAGATAATAAATTAAAACATTGACCATTGGTACAGACAAAGCAAGTTAGTATAATTATCATATATTTTGTCAAAGTCTGTGATCATAGATTCAGATTGAGATATAACTATAATGATATATTAACCAACTGCAGTAAGTAATTTGTATCTGACCACTAATAATAACATAGGCCTCAATAAAAATAAAGTATTTTCTGAAGTAAATCATTTAATTTGTAGGTTGCTTTTTATCCGTTCGAAGGTGTTGCGTCGCGTTTAAAAAAATAATATGTATTTTAATACAAAGAAGACATGGCGAGAAAAGATTACAGACAGATTACAGAGACAAAATAGAATTGAAGTCCGTGGTGTTAAGGTATGCGCAAATCTAATACTATTCCGCTTTAAGAAATACCACACCCTGTGTTAATACAGTAATATTAAAATTCGCCGCCGTGCGTTGCGGGAGATGAGCTGAGCCCCCTCAATTTTTTAATCATAATTTCTGAACGAAATGAGATATTTTAATTCTGTTTTTTTTAAACATGCACATTCCCAAGATCTACAGCTCTGCCAATTTGCATTCAAATCGGTTCAGTAGCTTTTTTGTGATGTTGCTTCAAAAAGACGTTTCCCAAACGGTTAAGAGTTCGCTTACGCTCAGCTCGATTAAAGTAATCTTTTAACTAGAAAATATGGTACCACACTAAGCCAGACAACAAATGTTAATTTTACAAAAATAAAGACTCGATTATACTGATATTGATTTGATGATGACATTCATAATACAAAGTAGTATATAATACAAAGTAATACAAGTAAACTAATAAGTAAGATTCAGCAGAAGACAAGAATAAAAAAGAAATAGAAGAGCAAGTATATCGTAGCCTTATTTTAAGTTTGAGAGTGTCTTTACAGAAGGGCTCAATAGTCCTGACACTCCCATATGATACACAAGTGATCTCTGATATTGATTTACAGTGGGAAAGATATAAATAAATAAATATATAAGCTCTAATGCAGTCGTCAAATTTTATTTTATTCTGTATCGTGTTGCGATATTTAATCAGTCAATAACTTCCAAGAATATATAATGACCTCCAGATAGATGAGTACCAATATAGTTTTTGAAAAGAGGCAATGTAGTCTCTCATTTTGTAGATGCGTCCTCCAAAACATGCTCAGGACTTAAAGCTGGCTGAGCTGGACCCAGGTAGATCCTAGCCGTTCACGTGGGATATAGAGCTCTATGATCCCGGTGGCTTAGAGGACTTTCTCGGGGTATTTGGGCCTAATTCTCCATACGTTCTAGAGACTGAGACTGGGTAGAAGGGACTTCGGCTTTTTTTATTTTAACAGATTTGTGGGGGGGGGGGGGTAGAGCAGTTTTCCGGGCTATAACGAGCCTGAAAATTTATGCGGAAAATGAGGTTGCCTATCATTGCGGATTCATTGTCGCTCCCTCGGATTGGCCTGTTTTATACTGCAAAGATTAAAATATTGGTTAGGTTAGATTTTTAAACGAATCATAAAAGATGTCGCCTCCGTTCCGATAAACATGATTACATATAGAATACTGGACTAATCGAGGCGGGTAGCGATAGGGTTCCTTAATTAGTAGTGAGGTAGTTTCCCGGAGGACGCAGATTCGAATCGAAGTAATATATATAGTACAAATATATAGATTTTTTTCACAGAACAAAGAGACCGAGCGTGTTACCGACGGCGCATTGATCTTAATCTTACGGCTCTTACAGTTACTTGGAATGCAACCTATAATAATAAGAAAAAGACGTGCAGGAACATATGACGTGATTATTTCATATCTCATTTATGTGGTTGATATCCTGATAACTTTATTGATGAGTAAGTGATAACATAAATTTTTTTGTGAAATATAGTTTTGTACGTAGCGTTACGCTTCTAACATAATGAGTTAAAAAGAAAACTTTTTGTTTGAAAATGTATTTTTAAGCACTGAAAAAAATAAAATTATTTGGCATTTGGCCTTTGGTTAGTTGAATCCGATGTCGTTTAAAATAGATAGTGCCGAGTACTCTAACTTTTCATGGGTCCTCTATTGACAAGCATAGTCACTAGAATTTTTGTGCTTGTATTCTATGTATTCGGTATGCTTAACAAGTTCCAATGATTTTCTCTACCAGAATAGGTACGTAGTGACGTGCCCTGAACATTGTTTTAAGTGATTTAGGGCTGAAATTGAGCAGCGTTATGGTAGATTCTGTTCTATTATTGGTTTTTTTTTTGCCTTAATACGACAAGATACGGTTCCTTTATGTTTATCCCACTGCTAGATTCTCCGGACTATCATTAGTCACTCCATTGATCTGCCGGTAACATCGAGCTGGTATCAGAAATAGTTTGAGGGCAAGAATTTTCTAACAATTTGATATATTCCATGGGTATGGCATACGACATCTTCTTTATAATTTCCAAACATTCCTGTACTTAGCAAACAGAGATTCAACATTAAAACTAATCATAATCTCGTTTCTGCTTATTGTAAACTATTTAAGAGAACTCAAAAGATTTCGCTAGTGTGTTAAAAAATTTGTAGTGTTTTCGTAAAATCTGTAGGAGGGTATGAGATACTTCTTTATGCTTATCTGACCGCTCTTGGCTGATAATAGGGCGAAACGATTCATTCCCTTTGTGAACTTTGAACAATCCATACATCCTTTGGTAATTGATGAAGTCTGGGACGTAGAGGCTAATAAAATTTTTTCAGACCTTCCCTACAGGGTTATATTGCACTTGCTTCTATGTCTTACTACCACTGTGCTAAACTTTCATCTTCCGTTCATACTCAACGATGTCGAGTACAAGTGTTGCCCTGTCTTTGTCCACCTTTTTCAAAATATCTTTATTCAAGTAGGCATTTACACGCACTTTTGAATCGTCAATTACTACAATACAAAAAAAGGTCAGTGTAGTCAGTCCGTAAGTAAATTACCACCGGCTCGGAATGCTGCTCTGTTGAGAAGAGCCGGCCAGAAACTCAACAGTTGCTCTTTTCAAAAGATATATAACAATAGGTGATGTATATTATAGTATAATATAAATCCTGCAAATGATTCAACAACTTAAGTTCCACATATTTCGATCCATTAAAAACTCTTGAACGTTATAATAAGCTTTATTTAACAATAAACTTTTGATTTTAGATTTAAAACTAAGAAATGGAAGGTCTAAGATATCTTGTGGAACTTTATTATATATGCGTATACTCAAACCCATGAAGGATTTATTAACTTTTTGAAGCCGAAACTTTGGCGTTACGAGTTTGTTTTTATTTCTCGTATTTATCGCGTGTCTGTCACTGTTTTTTATATAACTATTTAAATTTTGACGTATATATAAAATGTTATTAAATATGTATTGGGAAGCGACTGTAAGAATACCTATTTCTTCAAAAACATCTCTCAGAGAATCTCTAGCTTTTAAGTTATAAATAGCCCGCACAGCTCTTTTTTGTAAAATAAATATAGAATTAATTTCGACAGCACTGCCCCATAATAAAATACCGTAAGATAAAATACTGTGAAAATAACTAAAATACACAAGTCGAGCCGTATTTATGTCCGTTAATTGTCTAACTTTTCTAATTGCAAAGACGGCGGAGCTGAGTTTGGCTGCGAGTGTTGAGAGACGGGGGTTCCACTGGAGCTTTTTATCTAATGTTAAACCTAAGAATTTTGTTGAGTCAATCAATTCTAACACTTCATTGTTAAGGAGCAAGTTACAATTTTTACTTTTTACATTAGGAAGTGTAAACTCTACGCATTTAGTTTTCTTAGCATTTAACACTAAATTATTATTAATTTCGAACCAATGTAGGACTCGTGACAAAGTACTGTTTACTTCGTCATAATTAATCCTATCACGCTCAACTTTAAAAATAAGCGAGGTGTCATCAGCAAAGAGTACAATGTCACACAGACCTTTAACAAAAAAGGGCAAGTCATTAATATAAAGTAAAAACAAAAAGGGGCCCAGAATAGATCCTTGTGGAACACCCATCTTTAGGTGAGAACCAGACGATTTAGAATTGTTTACGTAAACTGTCTGGATTCTTTGATTCAGGTAAGAGGCAATAAGATCAAGCGCAGCGCTACGTACACCGTAGTGGTTTAGTTTGCATAGTAACGTCCGATGGTCCACACAATCAAAGGCTTTGGACAAATCGCAAAACACCCCAATTGCATTCTGCGACTTCTCCCACGCATCGTAAATGTGCTTAAGAAGCGCAGCACCCGCATCAGTCGTTGATTTGCCTTTGGTGAAACCATATTGTTCACTATGCATGATCCCACTGCTATACATAAACTCTGAAATCTGATTTAAAATAATTTTCTCGAAGACCTTACTCAAGGTCGGTAAAACCGAGATAGGCCTATAATTTTCGGGATCCAATCTATCGCCACTTTTAAACAAAGGAACTATTTTACTGTTTTTCATCAAATCTGGAAATATACCGGTTTCGATACATTTGTTAAAAATAAGGGATAATTGAGGGGCAATATCATTTATAATAGTGCTAAGCAATTTAACTGACATACCCCAGAGATCACCGGTTTTCTTCGAATTTAAGGTTCTAAATGTATTAACTATTTCATCTGATGAAACAGGTTTAAAAGCAAAATATTTATTATTGACTTTAACATTTTTGTTCAATTCCGCGATTGCAACCGATGATGAGGAATTTAAATTACGTGTGACTGTTATTGGGATTTCAGTAAAAAAGGTCTCAAAAACAGCCGCCACCTTTGATTCTTTATTTATTTCAATATTATCAATTTTTAACTTTATAGGTCCATTGGGAGCCCTAGATTTTCCAGTAAAACTAGATAAAACATCCCAAGTTGCCTTTATTTTATCTGCTGAATTTAAAATTTTATTTTTTATATAAATGGACTTGGCTTGTACGCAAACGTTCTTAAATATTTTAGAGAAATTTCTGACTCTATTTAAGAACACCGGATCATGATTCCATTGCCTCTCACCATATAAATCATATAATCTTTCTCTGCTTCTATATATTCCTACGGTAGCCCAATCACTAAATTTATGGCTTGGAAAAAAAAATAATAATGGTACAAATAAAATGTTTAGACTTTTGTTTCAGAGCCAAATATTATAGATTTTATTCGCTTTTATGATGCTATTACAATCACTTTGATCAACATCCAGTTTCTACTTTTGATCGAATACCTCAACTCGGCGTTTAGATCAATTAATAAAGAACTTAAGGAAGTTCTTATACAACTAAGATTTGATGGTAACTCCAATGAATTTTCTGTAGCGAAAATACTTTAACTAAATCGTTAACTTTAACTCTTTGCTTATTTGAGCGAAGCGAGCGGAGCGCTCTATGGGAGACTTTTTCACATTCTTTGTCACGAATAGGCTCGAAAGCTACTTGACGGAAAATTATGAAATTTTGCAATCACAAAGACATACAACAGGTGATGGTTTTAAAAAAAAACTTTAGAAAAATGTCATGTCAAAAAAACAACACTTACACGATGAGTCATCACACTGGGCTTGCTTCGCTCAATATGCCAATGGTTTGTTGGCGTCCCTAGTATACTTTATTTTGTTTTTGACATAATGTATATAGATATCATGATTTGTTTATAGATAAATTGGAAGCACGTAGATTGAAAAATGGTAAACGACTTCGACATCTGATGAATTGTTTCATGGAATCCTGCAATGTTATGAAAAAAATCCAAAGAAATAACAATTTTCTGTTGCTTTGTCATGTGATGTTAACTGCTGTACGTCTGATAATATCTAATTATTTTATATTTCATATCATTATCCATGAAGGTAAGTTATTATTAGACAAATAGATTTATAAATTTACTAAAATAATCTCTTGAAAGCTTTATATAGAATAAAAACTTGATTAAGTCTGAACTGAAATGCTATATATCATTAATTTGGTTACAGAGACATCTATGTTAAAATTATCTAAATTCTTAATCCGACTTTCTTGGTTGGTCATCAACGGTTTTCAAGCAATTATTCCTATTCTACCTTGTACAAACACTCAGACAGAGGTTGTATACATTATATCTATAATAAAGCTTGACCTTTCCTAACTTATATTTTATATTTCAGACAAACAATACTAAACTCCTCATCGCCGAGCTGATGTGTCACGTTCAGTCTCGGAATGATCCCCTTCTTGATTCTTTGAATTCATTTTATATGCAACTAATTGTTAGTAATTATTCATTTACAGTCATGGGCATTTGTGATTTAGGGATGCCCTTAATGTCTAAGGTAAGATATTTAAATGTAAATAATATAGATATAATATAATGAAAGGTATAATACAGGATGGGCCAAAAATTTTTGCAAATAGCAACACTTGATTTCTCCATAACCGTGAGAGCAAGGGGCGCGCGGGTGGCGGGGAATTGTGCGTCGTTTAATGCAATTTTAGTCACGATGGAGAGCTTCACGGGACAACAGCGTGCTTTTAGCGTAAAACAATTTTACAAAAACAACGATTCTTACGTTACTGTCCGACGCCTCTTTAGAGTTGAATACGGATTACAACGTGTGAGTGTCCAAGTGTTAATTTAATTAAAGCTTGGTTTAAAAACTTTGAGCAAACAGGATCGACAACGAATATTAAACAAACTGGGAGACCACGTTCAAGAAGAAGCGAAGAGAACATTCGGGAGGTTGAAATTTCTGTAAGCGACGATCCAGAATCATCTACGCGTAAGCGGTCGGCGGCTCTTGCTATACCAAGAACTAGTCTGCGGCGAATCTTGCATTTAGACCTTAAACTGCACCCATATAAGCTTCAAATTGTACAGGAGATGAAACCAAACGATTACATTCAACGCAAGTTATTTGCTGACACTATACTGGAGCGATTCTCTAGCCTTGAGAATGTATTGTTTACGGACGAGGCCCATTTTCACATTAATGGTCACGTAAATAAACATAATTGTCGATATTGGAGCACGGAAAACCCTCACTATAAATACCAAAAGCCTCTCCATTCACCAAAAACGACAGTGTGGGCTGCCATATTCGCAAAGGGCATAATCGGTCCATACTTCTTTGAAAATAATCAAGGAAATAACGTAACTGTGAACTCAGTGGAATACGTGAAAATGTTGCGAGAGGTTTTGACACCACAGTTGCATGAATTTGAAGGATACAATAGCCGGACTTGGATGCAACAAGATGGAGCAACATGCCATACATCAAACGTGACTTTACCGGTGGTCAAAGAAATGTTTCCTAACAAATTGATTTCTCGCAGAGGTGATATCCCATGGCCTCCCAGAAGCCCGGACCTTACACCTTGCGATTTTTTCTTGTGGGGATATCTGAAGAGTCGAGTATACTTTAATAAACCGACGACCATATCCCAATTAAAAGAAAACATCCACGAGGAGGTAGCCGCGATTCCTCGCAGCATGTGTCAACGAGTTTTCCAAAGTTTACGTAGTCGATTGCAGGAGTGCCAACGACGAGACGGAGCACATCTCGACGATGTCATTTTTAAAAAATAAATTTTAATAAATGATAATTACGTTAAATAAATCATAAACAAAATAACATTTGTACTTTTATTTCTAGACATGCTTCAAAAGTGCAAAAATTGTTGGCCCACCTGTATAATAATATAGGTATAATATAATAAAAGTTATAAGATAAGCCTACCAATTTCTAAGTTCATATAGAAATACCGACGTGATTTAACTGAAGTTACCCTGTATTCTGTAACTAGTTACCCATATATATAAAGTCAAAATCCGTCTGTAAACAATTTGTTACCGAAAGTTTCCTTATTTAATAATTATTCCTTCTTTATAAATTAATCTTTGTTTATATTATTTTACAGATCATGGGATTCACTACGACTATGCTGATGATTATACAATTGTAAAACCTTAACTACAATACTACAAAACCACCTACAATATGTTAATACTATAATTATGTAAACTGTAGACATTGCTATAATAATTTATATAGGTGCTATCACATAGTTGACATGTACCTAACATATTTCTCCTCATTGAAAATCTCATTTATCTGACGTTGGAATTTCAGTTCTGTGACAATAGAAAAAGTTAATTAAAATATTTATGCGTTACTATATTATCATGTAGTTGGCATCATTTCAACATATTTGTCATTCGTTTCAGTGGTCGATTCAGTCTTCATTGTATCATTTATATATTTACCATAATATTATTATTATTATATATATATATATATATATATATATATATACTTCTTCTTGCTCAGTGTGTATAGTGCACCGTTTTGAAATTTATCTCAACTTTGTTCACGTTTGATTTGCGGTGGTGTTTCAGTCGCAATCTGTTTGAATATTTTTGAATTTTTACTGTAATGAAGTGATATTTCGTGTTCTTTCTATTTCTAGCACGAGTTTCATTTTATAATTAGCCTTGAGTAAGTGTCTTCTTAGTGTCCTTTATAAGCGCATCAAAAGTGTTGATCCTTATAATGTATAGTTTTTAATAGGGTGGAACAATCATTAGGAAATAATTTTTGTGTATTTTCCATGTATATTACTATATATATCGTAATTTGATTTTTCACTACAAATTAGTGCTGTAATTTTTTAATTTTCTCTAATGCTTAATTATTTAACGTCTTATTTTGTTTGTCCAGTTTGGACCATTGGAGTCAATATTGGCTATTATACTGTTCACGAAGTTTTGTTCTTCCATGAGGTATTGTACATTACATTGTACTTTGTAGGCATTTTTAGGATCCACATTTCTGTATTACTTTATTTTAGTTTATCCCGTAAGTCTATACAAGCAGTATAATTTCTCTGCACATTATTATAAACTTATGATACTTTATACTAAAACACCTTCCAAAAGAATACAACGGAAATATAACATTTCGCGGTTGAGAATTTAATACGATACTGATAGATGAAATTATAGACTTCATGGCTATAGATATAATGATAAAACCGATAGTAACGGCGAAATTGGCAAGAATTATAAAAAGAAGCAGTGTGTAATGAAAGGACGTGTAATGTAAGGTGATATTAATTAATTTATGAGGTAAAAACAATGCTTCTTAGTTCGTTACCTCGATACACGATGGTAGTATTTATTAAAAATATTGAAGTCTCCTTCTAGTGTAGCCCGTGTTTAATGTTTTGATAAGCAAAAGATTATGGTAAAATGAAATTACATATTGTTTTTACACACTAATCTTAACTAACTTAACTTAGGGTAAGATACAGTGCCATCTTGCCATAAACTTGATCTTAATTTATTCTTTTATTTCAGTATTTGAGTAATATGGATGGCGGCTAACAGAAAAATACTAAAAAGATGCAAGCCATGGTGAAATAATTAATTTACACTGAATAATTTTTGTATTTAACTCTTTTCGTTTTCTGTTTATACTGTTATTATGTAAATTAAAATTAAATATTTGGCGTGAAGAATAATTTTATAATCTTAAAAACTTTTTACTTCTAAAAACAGAAACAAAATACATGAGATTTTCGTACTTTTCGATTGAAATGTTAACCTTTAACGCAAGGCAAATATAAAAAAAAACATTATCATGATATTGCATCATTGTAATGCATAATCCAATTGTAAATATGAGATTTTATGGACACTAAATTTATAGACATACTCGTAGTTACAATAAATATAGTAATAGAGCCTGCAGCTAATTACCGGAAGGTCGCCTGGTAACTCTTTCTACCGTGATAGTAGTAAGAGACGAAGAGCTGAAAGCTTTATCCTATCTTTCTTTCCTGATGTCTTTTCTCTCTCTGTCTCTCTCTTTCTGTTTTATATATATTTTCTTTTCCCCGGGACGCATCCCTTTAGTGCTAAATATGAGGACGGTATACCCTTAGATGTTTCATAATCATCAGTCACAAAATAAATAAAAAATACTAATTAGCCTTGACTAGTTAATAAATTGAATCTTTGACCATTGATACAGACAAAGTAGGTTAGTATAATTAACATTTATTTTGACAGTCTGTTATCATAGATTGAGATTGAGATATAACTATAATGACATATTAACCACATGCAGTACGTAATTTGTATCTGACCACTAATAATAACATAGGCCTCAATAAATATTCAGTATTTCATGAAGTGAATCATTTAATTTGTAGGTAGCTTATCCGTTCAAAGTCAGTTCGCTAGGTTTAAATTTTTAGCATGTATTGTAGTACAAAGAAAACATTGCGAGTGAAGATTACTACTTTTGTTTGCGGGAAATGGTTGAGGAGAAATAGAATTGAAGTCCGTGTTGTTAAGGTACGAAAATATCTAATACTATTCCGCTTTAAGAAATACCAAAACCTGTTTTAATACAGTAATATTAAAGTATACATTTAACTAGAAAATATGTTACCAGACTAAACCAGAGTACAAATGTAAGTTTTACAAAAAATAAAGACTCGATTATACTGATATTGATTTTGTAGAGATTATACAGGTAGGTTCGTCCTACAAAAAATGCCCAGAACTTGTAGCTGACTGCGCTGGACCCTGGTATAGATCCTAGGCGTTCACGTGGGATATAGACCTATATGATCCCAGTGGCTTAGAGGACTGTCTTGGGGTATTTGGGTCTGATTCTCCATACGTTCTAGAGACTGAGACTGGGTAGGAGGGATTTCGGCTTTTTTATTTTAACAGGATTGGTAGGGGTGGTGGGGGAGGGTGCAGAGGAGTTTTCCTAGATATAACGAGCCTGCAAATTATTACGAAAAATGAGGCTGGTCACTGGAATGTTTGTGTATCCAGAAATTCTATGTGTTCTGTAGGCTTGAGAAGTTCCAATGATTTCCTCTACCAGAATAGGTACGTAGTGATGTTTTTGGTCCTTAGAGATTGTTTTTGGTGGTTTACAACCGAAATTGAGCAGCGTTATGCTAGATTCTGTTAAATCATTCTTTTTTACTGCTTAATACGGCATGATACGGCTTTTTATGTTTATCCCACAACTAAGGCTATATAAGCAGTATAATTTCTCTGCACATTATTATAAACTTATAATACTTTATACTAAAACACCTTCCAAAAGAATACAACGGAAATACAACATTTCACGGTTGAGAATTTAATACGATATTGATACATGAAATTATAGACTTCATGGCTATAGATGTAATAATAAAATGGATAGTAATGGAAAAATCGGCAAGAATTGTAAAAAACAGCAGTTTGTAATGAAAAGATGTGTAATGTAAAGTGATTTTGAATTCATTTAAGGTACGAACAATGCTTCTTAGTTCGTTACCTCAACACACGATAGCAGTATTTACTACTAGTCGTTCTGTGAACAGGAGACCTCAGTATGTTAGGGGAGTAGATAATGTTGAGAAATTATTTATAGTGGACTTCACGAGATGTAGTGGTTACGATATTTCACCCGTGAACCAAGTATGAGCGCCACCCCAGTAACCTCCGTACACTGGACCTAAATCAAAACCAAAAAAAAATAATACTTAGAAGAAATTTGGCCGCCATTTTGGATTTTGAAATAACAAAAAAACACCTTAGAATTCGGCAAAGAATACTTAAACGAAATTTCAGCCCGCAAGCTGCCGCAAAGTCCGTTTTTTTGCAAGTACGCAAAGTTATTGTGGAACGGATCAGAAATCCGCCTATTTGAAATTTTTCGCCCAAGCAAAAAAACGACTTGACATAAAAATTTAAATAATTCAAAGAACACACCTACTATTTTTCGTAACGATTGTATAAAAAATACGTCTACTACGCCAAAACAAAAACTTAAATCACCGTAATTTTGAATTTTTCTTCCCAGTAAGAAATATGGCCAAACAAAAAAAAATTTATGACTCAAAGAACATGATCAGCAATTTTTGTGGTGATCGGATGAAAATTGCTTGACATAAAAATTCAAATAATTCAAAGAATACGCCTGCCGATTTTCGTGAGGATAGGATGAAAAATACGCCGGACACGCCGGAACAAACATGCTGCAATACATAAGGAAAAATAGCAGAATGGGCCTATCAAGTGGAAACGTAGTCCTTCGGACAAACGCTTCGCTATGCTCAGCATTCGTCCTTCGGTCAAAAAATATTGAAGTCTCCTTTTGGTGTACCCAATGTTTAATGTTTTAATAAGCAAAAGATTATGGTAAAATAAAATTACATATTGTTTTTACACACTAATCTTAACTAACTTAACTTAGGGTAAGAAAAAGTGCCATCTTGCCATAAACTTGATCTTAATTTATTCTTTTATTTCAGTATTTGAGTAATATGGATGGCGGCTAGCAGAAAAATACTAAAAAGATGCAAGCCATGGTGTAATATGAAATAATGAATTTACCCTGAATAATTTTTGTATTTAACTCTTTTCGTTTTCTGTTTATACTTTTATTATGTAAATTAAAATTAAATATTTGGCGTGAAGAATAATTTTATAATCTTAAAAACTTTTTACTTCTAAAACAAGAAAGAAAATACAAGAGAGTTTCGTACTTTTCGGTTAAAATGTTACTTTTTAACGCAAGGAAAATATAAAAAATACATTATCATGATATTGCATCATTGTAATGCATAATATAATTGTAAATATTAGATTTTATCTACACTAGATTTATAGACATAGAATAAATATAGTAATAGAGCTTGTAGCTAATTACCTGAAGGTCTCCTGGAAACTCGTTCTACCGTGATGCAAGCAAGAGACGAGGAGCCAAAAATTTTATCCTAGCTTTCTCTTCTGATGTCTTTTCTCGCTCTCTCTGTCTCTCTCTTTCTGTTTTATATTTTTTCTTTTCCCCAGGACGCAACCCATTGGTGCTGAATATGAGGACGATATACCCTTAGATGTTTTAATCACTAATCATCAGTTACTTACGAAATAAATGAAAAAAACCTACTAGACTTGACTAGATAATAAATTAAAACATTGACCATTGGTACAGACAAAGCAAGTTAGTATAATTATCATATATTTTGTCAAAGTCTGTGATCATAGATTCAGATTGAGATATAACTATAATGATATATTAACCAACTGCAGTAAGTAATTTGTATCTGACCACTAATAATAACATAGGCCTCAATAAAAATAAAGTATTTTCTGAAGTAAATCATTTAATTTGTAGGTTGCTTTTTATCCGTTCGAAGGTGTTGCGTCGCGTTTAAAAAAATAATATGTATTTTAATACAAAGAAGACATGGCGAGAAAAGATTACAGACAGATTACAGAGACAAAATAGAATTGAAGTCCGTGGTGTTAAGGTATGCGCAAATCTAATACTATTCCGCTTTAAGAAATACCACACCCTGTGTTAATACAGTAATATTAAAATTCGCCGCCGTGCGTTGCGGGAGATGAGCTGAGCCCCCTCAATTTTTTAATCATAATTTCTGAACGAAATGAGATATTTTAATTCTGTTTTTTTTAAACATGCACATTCCCAAGATCTACAGCTCTGCCAATTTGCATTCAAATCGGTTCAGTAGCTTTTTTGTGATGTTGCTTCAAAAAGACGTTTCCCAAACGGTTAAGAGTTCGCTTACGCTCAGCTCGATTAAAGTAATCTTTTAACTAGAAAATATGGTACCACACTAAGCCAGACAACAAATGTTAATTTTACAAAAATAAAGACTCGATTATACTGATATTGATTTGATGATGACATTCATAATACAAAGTAGTATATAATACAAAGTAATACAAGTAAACTAATAAGTAAGATTCAGCAGAAGACAAGAATAAAAAAGAAATAGAAGAGCAAGTATATCGTAGCCTTATTTTAAGTTTGAGAGTGTCTTTACAGAAGGGCTCAATAGTCCTGACACTCCCATATGATACACAAGTGATCTCTGATATTGATTTACAGTGGGAAAGATATAAATAAATAAATATATAAGCTCTAATGCAGTCGTCAAATTTTATTTTATTCTGTATCGTGTTGCGATATTTAATCAGTCAATAACTTCCAAGAATATATAATGACCTCCAGATAGATGAGTACCAATATAGTTTTTGAAAAGAGGCAATGTAGTCTCTCATTTTGTAGATGCGTCCTCCAAAACATGCTCAGGACTTAAAGCTGGCTGAGCTGGACCCAGGTAGATCCTAGCCGTTCACGTGGGATATAGAGCTCTATGATCCCGGTGGCTTAGAGGACTTTCTCGGGGTATTTGGGCCTAATTCTCCATACGTTCTAGAGACTGAGACTGGGTAGAAGGGACTTCGGCTTTTTTTATTTTAACAGATTTGTGGGGGGGGGGGGTAGAGCAGTTTTCCGGGCTATAACGAGCCTGAAAATTTATGCGGAAAATGAGGTTGCCTATCATTGCGGATTCATTGTCGCTCCCTCGGATTGGCCTGTTTTATACTGCAAAGATTAAAATATTGGTTAGGTTAGATTTTTAAACGAATCATAAAAGATGTCGCCTCCGTTCCGATAAACATGATTACATATAGAATACTGGACTAATCGAGGCGGGTAGCGATAGGGTTCCTTAATTAGTAGTGAGGTAGTTTCCCGGAGGACGCAGATTCGAATCGAAGTAATATATATAGTACAAATATATAGATTTTTTTCACAGAACAAAGAGACCGAGCGTGTTACCGACGGCGCATTGATCTTAATCTTACGGCTCTTACAGTTACTTGGAATGCAACCTATAATAATAAGAAAAAGACGTGCAGGAACATATGACGTGATTATTTCATATCTCATTTATGTGGTTGATATCCTGATAACTTTATTGATGAGTAAGTGATAACATAAATTTTTTTGTGAAATATAGTTTTGTACGTAGCGTTACGCTTCTAACATAATGAGTTAAAAAGAAAACTTTTTGTTTGAAAATGTATTTTTAAGCACTGAAAAAAATAAAATTATTTGGCATTTGGCCTTTGGTTAGTTGAATCCGATGTCGTTTAAAATAGATAGTGCCGAGTACTCTAACTTTTCATGGGTCCTCTATTGACAAGCATAGTCACTAGAATTTTTGTGCTTGTATTCTATGTATTCGGTATGCTTAACAAGTTCCAATGATTTTCTCTACCAGAATAGGTACGTAGTGACGTGCCCTGAACATTGTTTTAAGTGATTTAGGGCTGAAATTGAGCAGCGTTATGGTAGATTCTGTTCTATTATTGGTTTTTTTTTTGCCTTAATACGACAAGATACGGTTCCTTTATGTTTATCCCACTGCTAGATTCTCCGGACTATCATTAGTCACTCCATTGATCTGCCGGTAACATCGAGCTGGTATCAGAAATAGTTTGAGGGCAAGAATTTTCTAACAATTTGATATATTCCATGGGTATGGCATACGACATCTTCTTTATAATTTCCAAACATTCCTGTACTTAGCAAACAGAGATTCAACATTAAAACTAATCATAATCTCGTTTCTGCTTATTGTAAACTATTTAAGAGAACTCAAAAGATTTCGCTAGTGTGTTAAAAAATTTGTAGTGTTTTCGTAAAATCTGTAGGAGGGTATGAGATACTTCTTTATGCTTATATGACCGCTCTTGGCTGATAATAGGGCGAAACGATTCATTCCCTTTGTGAACTTTGAACAATCCATACATCCTTTGGTAATTGATGAAGTCTGGGACGTAGAGGCTAATAAAATTTTTTCAGACCTTCCCTACAGGGTTATATTGCACTTGCTTCTATGTCTTACTACCACTGTGCTAAACTTTCATCTTCCGTTCATACTCAACGATGTCGAGTACAAGTGTTGCCCTGTCTTTGTCCACCTTTTTCAAAATATCTTTATTCAAGTAGGCATTTACACGCACTTTTGAATCGTCAATTACTACAATACAAAAAAAGGTCAGTGTAGTCAGTCCGTAAGTAAATTACCACCGGCTCGGAATGCTGCTCTGTTGAGAAGAGCCGGCCAGAAACTCAACAGTTGCTCTTTTCAAAAGATATATAACAATAGGTGATGTATATTATAGTATAATATAAATCCTGCAAATGATTCAACAACTTAAGTTCCACATATTTCGATCCATTAAAAACTCTTGAACGTTATAATAAGCTTTATTTAACAATAAACTTTTGATTTTAGATTTAAAACTAAGAAATGGAAGGTCTAAGATATCTTGTGGAACTTTATTATATATGCGTATACTCAAACCCATGAAGGATTTATTAACTTTTTGAAGCCGAAACTTTGGCGTTACGAGTTTGTTTTTATTTCTCGTATTTATCGCGTGTCTGTCACTGTTTTTTATATAACTATTTAAATTTTGACGTATATATAAAATGTTATTAAATATGTATTGGGAAGCGACTGTAAGAATACCTATTTCTTCAAAAACATCTCTCAGAGAATCTCTAGCTTTTAAGTTATAAATAGCCCGCACAGCTCTTTTTTGTAAAATAAATATAGAATTAATTTCGACAGCACTGCCCCATAATAAAATACCGTAAGATAAAATACTGTGAAAATAACTAAAATACACAAGTCGAGCCGTATTTATGTCCGTTAATTGTCTAACTTTTCTAATTGCAAAGACGGCGGAGCTGAGTTTGGCTGCGAGTGTTGAGAGACGGGGGTTCCACTGGAGCTTTTTATCTAATGTTAAACCTAAGAATTTTGTTGAGTCAATCAATTCTAACACTTCATTGTTAAGGAGCAAGTTACAATTTTTACTTTTTACATTAGGAAGTGTAAACTCTACGCATTTAGTTTTCTTAGCATTTAACACTAAATTATTATTAATTTCGAACCAATGTAGGACTCGTGACAAAGTACTGTTTACTTCGTCATAATTAATCCTATCACGCTCAACTTTAAAAATAAGCGAGGTGTCATCAGCAAAGAGTACAATGTCACACAGACCTTTAACAAAAAAGGGCAAGTCATTAATATAAAGTAAAAACAAAAAGGGGCCCAGAATAGATCCTTGTGGAACACCCATCTTTAGGTGAGAACCAGACGATTTAGAATTGTTTACGTAAACTGTCTGGATTCTTTGATTCAGGTAAGAGGCAATAAGATCAAGCGCAGCGCTACGTACACCGTAGTGGTTTAGTTTGCATAGTAACGTCCGATGGTCCACACAATCAAAGGCTTTGGACAAATCGCAAAACACCCCAATTGCATTCTGCGACTTCTCCCACGCATCGTAAATGTGCTTAAGAAGCGCAGCACCCGCATCAGTCGTTGATTTGCCTTTGGTGAAACCATATTGTTCACTATGCATGATCCCACTGCTATACATAAACTCTGAAATCTGATTTAAAATAATTTTCTCGAAGACCTTACTCAAGGTCGGTAAAACCGAGATAGGCCTATAATTTTCGGGATCCAATCTATCGCCACTTTTAAACAAAGGAACTATTTTACTGTTTTTCATCAAATCTGGAAATATACCGGTTTCGATACATTTGTTAAAAATAAGGGATAATTGAGGGGCAATATCATTTATAATAGTGCTAAGCAATTTAACTGACATACCCCAGAGATCACCGGTTTTCTTCGAATTTAAGGTTCTAAATGTATTAACTATTTCATCTGATGAAACAGGTTTAAAAGCAAAATATTTATTATTGACTTTAACATTTTTGTTCAATTCCGCGATTGCAACCGATGATGAGGAATTTAAATTACGTGTGACTGTTATTGGGATTTCAGTAAAAAAGGTCTCAAAAACAGCCGCCACCTTTGATTCTTTATTTATTTCAATATTATCAATTTTTAACTTTATAGGTCCATTGGGAGCCCTAGATTTTCCAGTAAAACTAGATAAAACATCCCAAGTTGCCTTTATTTTATCTGCTGAATTTAAAATTTTATTTTTTATATAAATGGACTTGGCTTGTACGCAAACGTTCTTAAATATTTTAGAGAAATTTCTGACTCTATTTAAGAACACCGGATCATGATTCCATTGCCTCTCACCATATAAATCATATAATCTTTCTCTGCTTCTATATATTCCTACGGTAGCCCAATCACTAAATTTAATTTTAAAGTATTTCGTAAACGTTTTTGGCTTAAAAATATTATTAAATTCATTTAACAATAAATCGAAAACTTTATTATATAAATTGTTCGGATTGTCATTGGTTACATTTTCTTTAACCACTATTTTCGCAACATTTTTTTTAAAAGTGAGCATTCTATTTTTTGTTATTGGTCTACAAGTGAATTTTTGGGGTCTTGCAATTTCATGATTAATTAAGAGAGAAAATTGTTGACCACAGTGGTCTGAACTTAAATTCGATATTATCCTCTCTTCATATACGTTACAGTGACAGAACACATTATCAATACAAGTCGCGGAAACACTAGTTATTCGAGTAGGTTCCGAAAAGACGTTTAACAGGTTATAGGATTTAAACAAATTTAATAAACGAACACTACACGAAGTTACTTGTAATATATCTACATTGAAGTCGCCGCACACTATCACCGATTTGTTTTTATTACAAAGTGTTGTTAAAATATCCTCCATTTTATTTTCAAATTCATCAAAGTCTCCAGAGGGGGGTCGGTACACGCATAAGATAATATATTCATTGAGCTCAATGCAGGACAGCTCAATAATTCGCTCGACAGAGAGCGCCACTATGTCTGAACGAGACTTAAAAACTACATCACTACGAGCTAAGATAAGTGAGCCACCGCGAATAGCTTTCTCTCTACAGAACGAACTTGACAATTTATAATTTTCGATATTTATAATATTGTTGCTCTTTGACAACCAGTGCTCTGTAATGCACAATAAACTAATATTGAATTTTTTAACAAAAAGTTCCACTTCCGACTCTTTGCCACCTAAGCCTTGTATATTTTGATGGATAATATTAAATAGCTTAGGCTTTGTCGTATTATTCAGTTTAAAGTGGAACGATTATTTTCTATCACAGTTATATTATTGTGATTAATGTCATTTTTCGTTATATCCCTTATAACGAAGTTTTTTATATAAAATGCTACTAAAGTAGCAATTTGTTTTTTATAATACTGAGGCAGATACATTGTACCTTTTGTCATTCTAAAACTATCATAAATAAATTTATTTATGTCAAAATAAAGAAAAGCGTCGCTATGACGGTATGTCAAATTATACAATGTCATGTTAAGATTATAGATGTATTTGTTCTGTTTGTCCGAATAAGATAATGAATATGGAAATGAGCACAATACAAATTTACAATTATTTTTGCTATTTATAATTAATAATTTTTCCATATTTTTAATAATTTCACTTTTCTTAACGGACAAACCATCTCCATGTAATAATACAATAGTACTATTTTTGATCAAATTGTAGCTCATCATTTTATTTACATGATATTGGTAACTGGCTCCAGGCGTGCATATATTACATAAATTATCTAATTCATTATTTAAAAGGGACCCAAAGCCTTGACCTAATTGGTCAGAGAAAACAAAGTAATTATTTTGGAGCACAGCGGAGGACTTATTAATTGTTTGACTGTTTGTCATAATATCTACATCTTTAATACTAAGTTTATTATGTATAGCCGAGTCACCCAACACCTCAGAGCTTATTTTACTAACTTCATCTAATTTTTTACTCACACAACTACAATTAGAGTAATTATTTGTTAAAGACATATGACATTTATTTCTTTACATTGAGTATGACAAAATAAATCGAATAACAAACATTCAAGTAATCACTCTTCATATCAGTCTGTCCTTGAACATGGAGCATTTAACTGAGAAGTATTTGTGTATAAATAAACTTTTTTTATCACCATAGATGCAGTTTTTATTTATTGTGTATTCGATGCATTTGAACAGTTAATGGATCCAGAGAAGTCCGCATTTACACGCACTAAAACAGAAATATTATTAATAATATTATATAAATTATTATCATCCATATTGCAATTATATTGTGTATTTGGTGGAATTGTAAGATTGCGACAATTTTTAAACAACATTGAACTCATCAAAAAGGTAAGTCTGTATTATGTACATGTTAATTATGAGTTGTAACAATAACAAAATTATATAGTTCTTTGCTAGTTCTAACGTAATAATGAGACTCTCGACATTTTAAAGGCATTACTGATTTATTTTGTTCCACTGCCACTTCTCTACCACCGTATTACACGTGCGGATAGATTACCATCTTTATTTCGTAGATATTACCTGGTATCGTATATGAACCTAGGAATTCTATTCCGAAGGCTTTGATTATTAATTTATAACACAACAATTTAACACAAGATTGAACAGGCATACTAGTATACTAGTTCAATTCGTCACTTTCCTTTCCTGAAATGATATGAAATGATATGAATACAATACCACTATTTTATGTTAATAAAAATAAAACTATCAGAAACTAGACATGAATGTTATGTTATTTTGTGGTTCTTCTCAGACCAGGGCGCTTTTGGAACCCTCGTACCTTATTTTAAGTTGGAGTGTCTTTACACAAGGGTTTATTTTGATACATACTATATCAATATAGGCCCGCCTGTCACTTCTATTTGACGTACACAAGTGATCACTAGTAAGGATTCAAAGTGGAAGATATATAAATAAATAAAAAAACTGTTTTTGATGGTAAATAACTTGAAAGGAATATATTGTGCAAGCGAGTTATATTAAATGTATATAAATGAGGTGCAATGAACGCACCACACTGACACACTGAGACACAGTCCCAGCGTCAGTCGCGCAATGTAATTAGGTGTGAATAAACGTATGTCCAGCAAAGTCGATGTTTCACTAAATAGGATCACGCATAATGACCCACATACTTAAAAACTTAAAGCTTAGGTTAAGGTAGTACAAATTGCAAATAAATCATCAATCATAAAATCTTTTTTAATTTGCAGATTAAACTGAGTATTAATAAAACTGCATATCATTGCGAGAATAACAAAAAAAAGACGTGGTTAATCTTATTTTTCATATTCGTTTTACTGTTTCTAAGAGTTCTAGAGGTTTGGATTGATGCAAGTAAGTTACAATTTTTATTATATTTCCTTTAAACTTTAAATATAAGTTAAACAAGTTTAAATAAAAAAAAATACACTTTTTTATTTTACTTTTTGGTATAATTAATTTTAATTTTACTTCTTGGTATATCAAACATATATTTTATTGTATAAATCTAAGCATACACAATACTCACTTATGAACTTGAGATCAAAGCTTACAAACGCTCCCCCCTGTTATAATACTGTTTAATAATGGCTTGGAAAAAAAAATAATAATGGTACAAATAAAATGTTTAGACTTTTGTTTCAGAGCCAAATATTATAGATTTTATTCGCTTTTATGATGCTATTACAATCACTTTGATCAACATCCAGTTTCTACTTTTGATCGAATACCTCAACTCGGCGTTTAGATCAATTAATAAAGAACTTAAGGAAGTTCTTATACAACTAAGATTTGATGGTAACTCCAATGAATTTTCTGTAGCGAAAATACTTTAACTAAATCGTTAACTTTAACTCTTTGCTTATTTGAGCGAAGCGAGCGGAGCGCTCTATGGGAGACTTTTTCACATTCTTTGTCACGAATAGGCTCGAAAGCTACTTGACGGAAAATTATGAAATTTTGCAATCACAAAGACATACAACAGGTGATGGTTTTAAAAAAAAACTTTAGAAAAATGTCATGTCAAAAAAACAACACTTACACGATGAGTCATCACACTGGGCTTGCTTCGCTCAATATGCCAATGGTTTGTTGGCGTCCCTAGTATACTTTATTTTGTTTTTGACATAATGTATATAGATATCATGATTTGTTTATAGATAAATTGGAAGCACGTAGATTGAAAAATGGTAAACGACTTCGACATCTGATGAATTGTTTCATGGAATCCTGCAATGTTATGAAAAAAATCCAAAGAAATAACAATTTTCTGTTGCTTTGTCATGTGATGTTAACTGCTGTACGTCTGATAATATCTAATTATTTTATATTTCATATCATTATCCATGAAGGTAAGTTATTATTAGACAAATAGATTTATAAATTTACTAAAATAATCTCTTGAAAGCTTTATATAGAATAAAAACTTGATTAAGTCTGAACTGAAATGCTATATATCATTAATTTGGTTACAGAGACATCTATGTTAAAATTATCTAAATTCTTAATCCGACTTTCTTGGTTGGTCATCAACGGTTTTCAAGCAATTATTCCTATTCTACCTTGTACAAACACTCAGACAGAGGTTGTATACATTATATCTATAATAAAGCTTGACCTTTCCTAACTTATATTTTATATTTCAGACAAACAATACTAAACTCCTCATCGCCGAGCTGATGTGTCACGTTCAGTCTCGGAATGATCCCCTTCTTGATTCTTTGAATTCATTTTATATGCAACTAATTGTTAGTAATTATTCATTTACAGTCATGGGCATTTGTGATTTAGGGATGCCCTTAATGTCTAAGGTAAGATATTTAAATGTAAATAATATAGATATAATATAATGAAAGGTATAATACAGGGTGGGCCAAAAATTTTTGCAAATAGCAACACTTGATTTCTCCATAACCGTGAGAGCAAGGGGCGCGCGGGTGGCGGGGAATTGTGCGTCGTTTAATGCAATTTTAGTCACGATGGAGAGCTTCACGGGACAACAGCGTGCTTTTAGCGTAAAACAATTTTACAAAAACAACGATTCTTACGTTACTGTCCGACGCCTCTTTAGAGTTGAATACGGATTACAACGTGTGAGTGTCCAAGTGTTAATTTAATTAAAGCTTGGTTTAAAAACTTTGAGCAAACAGGATCGACAACGAATATTAAACAAACTGGGAGACCACGTTCAAGAAGAAGCGAAGAGAACATTCGGGAGGTTGAAATTTCTGTAAGGGACGATCCAGAATCATCTACGCGTAAGCGGTCGGCGGCTCTTGCTATACCAAGAACTAGTCTGCGGCGAATCTTGCATTTAGACCTTAAACTGCACCCATATAAGCTTCAAATTGTACAGGAGATGAAACCAAACGATTACATTCAACGCAAGTTATTTGCTGACACTATACTGGAGCGATTCTCTAGCCTTGAGAATGTATTGTTTACGGACGAGGCCCATTTTCACATTAATGGTCACGTAAATAAACATAATTGTCGATATTGGAGCACGGAAAACCCTCACTATAAATACCAAAAGCCTCTCCATTCACCAAAAACGACAGTGTGGGCTGCCATATTCGCAAAGGGCATAATCGGTCCATACTTCTTTGAAAATAATCAAGGAAATAACGTAACTGTGAACTCAGTGGAATACGTGAAAATGTTGCGAGAGGTTTTGACACCACAGTTGCATGAATTTGAAGGATACAATAGCCGGACTTGGATGCAACAAGATGGAGCAACATGCCATACATCAAACGTGACTTTACCGGTGGTCAAAGAAATGTTTCCTAACAAATTGATTTCTCGCAGAGGTGATATCCCATGGCCTCCCAGAAGCCCGGACCTTACACCTTGCGATTTTTTCTTGTGGGGATATCTGAAGAGTCGAGTATACTTTAATAAACCGACGACCATATCCCAATTAAAAGAAAACATCCACGAGGAGGTAGCCGCGATTCCTCGCAGCATGTGTCAACGAGTTTTCCAAAGTTTACGTAGTCGATTGCAGGAGTGCCAACGACGAGACGGAGCACATCTCGACGATGTCATTTTTAAAAAATAAATTTTAATAAATGATAATTACGTTAAATAAATCATAAACAAAATAACATTTGTACTTTTATTTCTAGACATGCTTCAAAAGTGCAAAAATTGTTGGCCCACCTGTATAATAATATAGGTATAATATAATAAAAGTTATAAGATAAGCCTACCAATTTCTAAGTTCATATAGAAATACCGACGTGATTTAACTGAAGTTACCCTGTATTCTGTAACTAGTTACCCATATATATAAAGTCAGAATCCGTCTGTAAACAATTTGTTACCGAAAGTTTCCTTATTTAATAATTATTCCTTCTTTATAAATTAATCTTTGTTTATATTATTTTACAGATCATGGGATTCACTACGACTATGCTGATGATTATACAATTGTAAAACCTTAACTACAATACTACAAAACCACCTACAATATGTTAATACTATAATTATGTAAACTGTAGACATTGCTATAATAATTTATATAGGTGCTATCACATAGTTGACATGTACCTAACATATTTCTCCTCATTGAAAATCTCATTTATCTGACGTTGGAATTTCAGTTCTGTGACAATAGAAAAAGTTAATTAAAATATTTATGCGTTACTATATTATCATGTAGTTGGCATCATTTCAACATATTTGTCATTCGTTTCAGTGGTCGATTCAGTCTTCATTGTATCATTTATATATTTACCATAATATTATTATTATTATATATATATATATATATATATATACTTCTTCTTGCTCAGTGTGTATAGTGCACCGTTTTGAAATTTATCTCAACTTTGTTCACGTTTGATTTGCGGTGGTGTTTCAGTCGCAATCTGTTTGAATATTTTTGAATTTTTACTGTAATGAAGTGATATTTCGTGTTCTTTCTATTTCTAGCACGAGTTTCATTTTATAATTAGCCTTGAGTAAGTGTCTTCTTAGTGTCCTTTATAAGCGCATCAAAAGTGTTGATCCTTATAATGTATAGTTTTTAATAGGGTGGAACAATCATTAGGAAATAATTTTTGTGTATTTTCCATGTATATTACTATATATATCGTAATTTGATTTTTCACTACAAATTAGTGCTGTAATTTTTTAATTTTCTCTAATGCTTAATTATTTAACGTCTTATTTTGTTTGTCCAGTTTGGACCATTGGAGTCAATATTGGCTATTATACTGTTCACGAAGTTTTGTTCTTCCATGAGGTATTGTACATTACATTGTACTTTGTAGGCATTTTTAGGATCCACATTTCTGTATTACTTTATTTTAGTTTATCCCGTAAGTCTATACAAGCAGTATAATTTCTCTGCACATTATTATAAACTTATGATACTTTATACTAAAACACCTTCCAAAAGAATACAACGGAAATATAACATTTCGCGGTTGAGAATTTAATACGATACTGATAGATGAAATTATAGACTTCATGGCTATAGATATAATGATAAAACCGATAGTAACGGCGAAATTGGCAAGAATTATAAAAAGAAGCAGTGTGTAATGAAAGGACGTGTAATGTAAGGTGATATTAATTAATTTATGAGGTAAAAACAATGCTTCTTAGTTCGTTACCTCGATACACGATGGTAGTATTTATTAAAAATATTGAAGTCTCCTTCTAGTGTAGCCCGTGTTTAATGTTTTGATAAGCAAAAGATTATGGTAAAATGAAATTACATATTGTTTTTACACACTAATCTTAACTAACTTAACTTAGGGTAAGATACAGTGCCATCTTGCCATAAACTTGATCTTAATTTATTCTTTTATTTCAGTATTTGAGTAATATGGATGGTGGCTAACAGAAAAATACTAAAAAGATGCAAGCCATGGTGTTTTATGAAATAATTAATTTACCCTGAATAATTTTTGTATTTAACTCTTTTCGTTTTCTGTTTATACTGTTATTATGTAAATTAAAATTAAATATTTGGCGTGAAGAATAATTTTATAATCTTAAAAACTTTTTACTTCTAAAAACAGAAACAAAGTACAAAAGAGTTTCGTACTTTTCGATTAAAATGTTACTTTTTAACGCAAGGCAAATATAAAAAAATACATTATCATGATATTGCATCATTTTAATGCATAATCCAATTGTAAATATGAGATTTTATGGACACTAAATTTATAGACATACTCGTAGTTACAATAAATATAGTAATAGAGCCTGCAGCTAATTACCGGAAGGTCGCCTGGTAACTCTTTCTACCGTGATAGTAGTAAGAGACGAAGAGCTGAAAGCTTTATCCTATCTTTCTTTCCTGATGTCTTTTCTCTCTCTGTCTCTCTCTTTCTGTTTTATATATATTTTCTTTTCCCCGGGACGCATCCCTTTAGTGCTAAATATGAGGACGGTATACCCTTAGATGTTTCATAATCATCAGTCACAAAATAAATAAAAAATACTAATTAGCCTTGACTAGTTAATAAATTGAATCTTTGACCATTGATACAGACAAAGTAGGTTAGTATAATTAACATTTATTTTGACAGTCTGTTATCATAGATTGAGATTGAGATATAACTATAATGACATATTAACCACATGCAGTACGTAATTTGTATCTGACCACTAATAATAACATAGGCCTCAATAAATATTCAGTATTTCATGAAGTGAATCATTTAATTTGTAGGTAGCTTATCCGTTCAAAGTCAGTTCGCTAGGTTTAAATTTTTAGCATGTATTGTAGTACAAAGAAAACATTGCGAGTGAAGATTACTACTTTTGTTTGCGGGAAATGGTTGAGGAGAAATAGAATTGAAGTCCGTGTTGTTAAGGTACGAAAATATCTAATACTATTCCGCTTTAAGAAATACCAAAACCTGTTTTAATACAGTAATATTAAAGTATACATTTAACTAGAAAATATGTTACCAGACTAAACCAGAGTACAAATGTAAGTTTTACAAAAAATAAAGACTCGATTATACTGATATTGATTTTGTAGAGATTATACAGGTAGGTTCGTCCTACAAAAAATGCCCAGAACTTGTAGCTGACTGCGCTGGACCCTGGTATAGATCCTAGGCGTTCACGTGGGATATAGACCTATATGATCCCAGTGGCTTAGAGGACTGTCTTGGGGTATTTGGGTCTGATTCTCCATACGTTCTAGAGACTGAGACTGGGTAGGAGGGATTTCGGCTTTTTTATTTTAACAGGATTGGTAGGGGTGGTGGGGGAGGGTGCAGAGGAGTTTTCCTAGATATAACGAGCCTGCAAATTATTACGAAAAATGAGGCTGGTCACTGGAATGTTTGTGTATCCAGAAATTCTATGTGTTCTGTAGGCTTGAGAAGTTCCAATGATTTCCTCTACCAGAATAGGTACGTAGTGATGTTTTTGGTCCTTAGAGATTGTTTTTGGTGGTTTACAACCGAAATTGAGCAGCGTTATGCTAGATTCTGTTAAATCATTCTTTTTTACTGCTTAATACGGCATGATACGGCTTTTTATGTTTATCCCACAACTAAGGCTATATAAGCAGTATAATTTCTCTGCACATTATTATAAACTTATAATACTTTATACTAAAACACCTTCCAAAAGAATACAACGGAAATACAACATTTCACGGTTGAGAATTTAATACGATATTGATACATGAAATTATAGACTTCATGGCTATAGATGTAATAATAAAATGGATAGTAATGGAAAAATCGGCAAGAATTGTAAAAAACAGCAGTTTGTAATGAAAAGATGTGTAATGTAAAGTGATTTTGAATTCATTTAAGGTACGAACAATGCTTCTTAGTTCGTTACCTCAACACACGATAGCAGTATTTACTACTAGTCGTTCTGTGAACAGGAGACCTCAGTATGTTAGGGGAGTAGATAATGTTGAGAAATTATTTATAGTGGACTTCACGAGATGTAGTGGTTACGATATTTCACCCGTGAACCAAGTATGAGCGCCACCCCAGTAACCTCCGTACACTGGACCTAAATCAAAACCAAAAAAAAATAATACTTAGAAGAAATTTGGCCGCCATTTTGGATTTTGAAATAACAAAAAAACACCTTAGATTTCGGCAAAGAATACTTAAACGAAATTTCAGCCCGCAAGCTGCCGCAAAGTCCGTTTTTTTGCAAGTACGCAAAGTTATTGTGGTACGGATCAGAAATCCGCCTATTTGAAATTTTTCGCCCAAGCAAAAAAACGACTTGACATAAAAATTTAAATAATTCAAAGAACACACCTACTATTTTTCGTAACGATTGTATAAAAAATACGTCTACTACGCCAAAACAAAAACTTAAATCACCGTAATTTTGAATTTTTCTTCCCAGTAAGAAATATGGCCAAACAAAAAAAAATTTATGACTCAAAGAACATGATCAGCAATTTTTGTGGTGATCGGATGAAAATTGCTTGACATAAGAATTCAAATAATTCAAAGAATACGCCTGCCGATTTTCGTGAGGATAGGATGAAAAATACGCCGGACACGCCGGAACAAACATGCTGCAATACATAAGGAAAAATAGCAGAATGGGCCTATCAAGTGGAAACGTAGTCCTTCGGACAAACGCTTCGCTATGCTCAGCATTCGTCCTTCGGTCAAAAAATATTGAAGTCTCCTTTTGGTGTACCCAATGTTTAATGTTTTAATAAGCAAAAGATTATGGTAAAATAAAATTACATATTGTTTTTACACACTAATCTTAACTAACTTAACTTAGGGTAAGAAAAAGTGCCATCTTGCCATAAACTTGATCTTAATTTATTCTTTTATTTCAATATTTGAGTAATATGGATGGCGGCTAACAGAAAAATACTAAAAAGATGCAAGCCATGGTGTAATATGAAATAATGAATTTACCCTGAATAATTTTTGTATTTAACTCTTTTCGTTTTCTGTTTATACTTTTATTATGTAAATTAAAATTAAATATTTGGCGTGAAGAATAATTTTATAATCTTAAAAACTTTTTACTTCTAAAACAAGAAAGAAAATACAAGAGAGTTTCGTACTTTTCGGTTAAAATGTTACTTTTTAACGCAAGGAAAATATAAAAAATACATTATCATGATATTGCATCATTGTAATGCATAATATAATTGTAAATATTAGATTTTATCTACACTAGATTTATAGACATAGAATAAATATAGTAATAGAGCTTGTAGCTAATTACCTGAAGGTCTCCTGGAAACTCGTTCTACCGTGATGCAAGCAAGAGACGAGGAGCCAAAAATTTTATCCTAGCTTTCTCTTCTGATGTCTTTTCTCGCTCTCTCTGTCTCTCTCTTTCTGTTTTATATTTTTTCTTTTCCCCAGGACGCAACCCATTGGTGCTGAATATGAGGACGATATACCCTTAGATGTTTTAATCACTAATCATCAGTTACTTACGAAATAAATGAAAAAAACCTACTAGACTTGACTAGATAATAAATTAAAACATTGACCATTGGTACAGACAAAGCAAGTTAGTATAATTATCATATATTTTGTCAAAGTCTGTGATCATAGATTCAGATTGAGATATAACTATAATGATATATTAACCAACTGCAGTAAGTAATTTGTATCTGACCACTAATAATAACATAGGCCTCAATAAAAATAAAGTATTTTCTGAAGTAAATCATTTAATTTGTAGGTTGCTTTTTATCCGTTCGAAGGTGTTGCGTCGCGTTTAAAAAAATAATATGTATTTTAATACAAAGAAGACATGGCGAGAAAAGATTACAGACAGATTACAGAGACAAAATAGAATTGAAGTCCGTGGTGTTAAGGTATGCGCAAATCTAATACTATTCCGCTTTAAGAAATACCACACCCTGTGTTAATACAGTAATATTAAAATTCGCCGCCGTGCGTTGCGGGAGATGAGCTGAGCCCCCTCAATTTTTTAATCATAATTTCTGAACGAAATGAGATATTTTAATTCTGTTTTTTTTAAACATGCACATTCCCAAGATCTACAGCTCTGCCAATTTGCATTCAAATCGGTTCAGTAGCTTTTTGTGATGTTGCTTCAAAAAGACGTTTCCCAAACGGTTAAGAGTTCGCTTACGCTCAGCTCGATTAAAGTAATCTTTTAACTAGAAAATATGGTACCACACTAAGCCAGACAACAAATGTTAATTTTACAAAAATAAAGACTCGATTATACTGATATTGATTTGATGATGACATTCATAATACAAAGTAGTATATAATACAAAGTAATACAAGTAAACTAATAAGTAAGATTCAGCAGAAGACAAGAATAAAAAAGAAATAGAAGAGCAAGTATATCGTAGCCTTATTTTAAGTTTGAGAGTGTCTTTACAGAAGGGCTCAATAGTCCTGACACTCCCATATGATACACAAGTGATCTCTGATATTGATTTACAGTGGGAAAGATATAAATAAATAAATATATAAGCTCTAATGCAGTCGTCAAATTTTATTTTATTCTGTATCGTGTTGCGATATTTAATCAGTCAATAACTTCCAAGAATATATAATGACCTCCAGATAGATGAGTACCAATATAGTTTTTGAAAAGAGGCAATGTAGTCTCTCATTTTGTAGATGCGTCCTCCAAAACATGCTCAGGACTTAAAGCTGGCTGAGCTGGACCCAGGTAGATCCTAGCCGTTCACGTGGGATATAGAGCTCTATGATCCCGGTGGCTTAGAGGACTTTCTCGGGGTATTTGGGCCTAATTCTCCATACGTTCTAGAGACTGAGACTGGGTAGAAGGGACTTCGGCTTTTTTTTATTTTAACAGATTTGTGGGGGGGGGGGGGTAGAGCAGTTTTCCGGGCTATAACGAGCCTGAAAATTTATGCGGAAAATGAGGTTGCCTATCATTGCGGATTCATTGTCGCTCCCTCGGATTGGCCTGTTTTATACTGCAAAGATTAAAATATTGGTTAGGTTAGATTTTTAAACGAATCATAAAAGATGTCGCCTCCGTTCCGATAAACATGATTACATATAGAATACTGGACTAATCGAGGCGGGTAGCGATAGGGTTCCTTAATTAGTAGTGAGGTAGTTTCCCGGAGGACGCAGATTCGAATCGAAGTAATATATATAGTACAAATATATAGATTTTTTTCACAGAACAAAGAGACCGAGCGTGTTACCGACGGCGCATTGATCTTAATCTTACGGCTCTTACAGTTACTTGGAATGCAACCTATAATAATAAGAAAAAGACGTGCAGGAACATATGACGTGATTATTTCATATCTCATTTATGTGGTTGATATCCTGATAACTTTATTGATGAGTAAGTGATAACATAAATTTTTTTGTGAAATATAGTTTTGTAAGTAGCGTTACGCTTCTAACATAATGAGTTAAAAAACTTTTTGTTTGAAAATGTATTTTTAAGCACTGAAAAAAATAAAATTATTTGGCATTTGGCCTTTGGTTAGTTGAATCCGATGTCGTTTAAAATAGATAGTGCCGAGTACTCTAACTTTTCATGGGTCCTCTATTGACAAGCATAGTCACTAGAATTTTTGTGCTTGTATTCTATGTATTCGGTATGCTTAACAAGTTCCAATGATTTTCTCTACCAGAATAGGTACGTAGTGACGTGCCCTGAACATTGTTTTAAGTGATTTAGGGCTGAAATTGAGCAGCGTTATGGTAGATTCTGTTCTATTATTTTTTTTTTTTTGCCTTAATACGACAAGATACGGTTCCTTTATGTTTATCCCACTACTAGATTCTCCGGACTATCATTAGTCACTCCATTGATCTGCCGGTAACATCGAGCTGGTATCAGAAATAGTTTGAGGGCAAGAATGTTCTAACAATTTGATATATTCCATGGGTATGGCATACGACATCTTCTTTATAATTTCCAAACATTCCTGTACTTAGCAAACAGAGATTCAACATTAAAACTAATCATAATCTCGTTTCTGCTTATTGTAAACTATTTAAGAGAACTCAAAAGATTTCGCTAGTGTGTTAAAAAATTTGTAGTGTTTTCGTAAAATCTGTAGGAGGGTATGAGATACTTCTTTATGCTTATCTGACCGCTCTTGGCTGATAATAGGGCGAAACGATTCATTCCCTTTGTGAACTTTGAACAATCCATACATCCTTTGGTAATTGATGAAGTCTGGGACGTAGAGGCTAATAAAATTTTTTCAGACCTTCCCTACAGGGTTATATTGCACTTGCTTCTATGTCTTACTACCACTGTGCTAAACTTTCATCTTCCGTTCATACTCAACGATGTCGAGTACAAGTGTTGCCCTGTCTTTGTCCACCTTTTTCAAAATATCTTTATTCAAGTAGGCATTTACACGCACTTTTGAATCGTCAATTACTACAATACAAAAAAAGGTCAGTGTAGTCAGTCCGTAAGTAAATTACCACCGGCTCGGAATGCTGCTCTGTTGAGAAGAGCCGGCCAGAAACTCAACAGTTGCTCTTTTCAAAAGATATATAACAATAGGTGATGTATATTATAGTATAATATAAATCCTGCAAATGATTCAACAACTTAAGTTCCACATATTTCGATCCATTAAAAACTCTTGAACGTTATAATAAGCTTTATTTAACAATAAACTTTTGATTTTAGATTTAAAACTAAGAAATGGAAGGTCTAAGATATCTTGTGGAACTTTATTATATATGCGTATACTCAAACCCATGAAGGATTTATTAACTTTTTGAAGCCGAAACTTTGGCGTTACGAGTTTGTTTTTATTTCTCGTATTTATCGCGTGTCTGTCACTGTTTTTTATATAACTATTTAAATTTTGACGTATATATAAAATGTTATTAAATATGTATTGGGAAGCGACTGTAAGAATACCTATTTCTTCAAAAACATCTCTCAGAGAATCTCTAGCTTTTAAGTTATAAATAGCCCGCACCGCTCTTTTTTGTAAAATAAATATAGAATTAATTTCGACAGCACTGCCCCATAATAAAATACCGTAAGATAAAATACTGTGAAAATAACTAAAATACACAAGTCGAGCCGTATTTATGTCCGTTAATTGTCTAACTTTTCTAATTGCAAAGACGGCGGAGCTGAGTTTGGCTGCGAGTGTTGAGAGACGGGGGTTCCACTGGAGCTTTTTATCTAATGTTAAACCTAAGAATTTTGTTGAGTCAATCAATTCTAACACTTCATTGTTAAGGAGCAAGTTACAATTTTTACTTTTTACATTAGGAAGTGTAAACTCTACGCATTTAGTTTTCTTAGCATTTAACACTAAATTATTATTAATTTCGAACCAATGTAGGACTCGTGACAAAGTACTGTTTACTTCGTCATAATTAATCCTATCACGCTCAACTTTAAAAATAAGCGAGGTGTCATCAGCAAAGAGTACAATGTCACACAGACCTTTAACAAAAAAGGGCAAGTCATTAATATAAAGTAAAAACAAAAAGGGGCCCAGAATAGATCCTTGTGGAACACCCATCTTTAGGTGAGAACCAGACGATTTAGAATTGTTTACGTAAACTGTCTGGATTCTTTGATTCAGGTAAGAGGCAATAAGATCAAGCGCAGCGCTACGTACACCGTAGTGGTTTAGTTTGCATAGTAACGTCCGATGGTCCACACAATCAAAGGCTTTGGACAAATCGCAAAACACCCCAATTGCATTCTGCGACTTCTCCCACGCATCGTAAATGTGCTTAAGAAGCGCAGCACCCGCATCAGTCGTTGATTTGCCTTTGGTGAAACCATATTGTTCACTATGCATGATCCCACTGCTATACATAAACTCTGAAATCTGATTTAAAATAATTTTCTCGAAGACCTTACTCAAGGTCGGTAAAACCGAGATAGGCCTATAATTTTCGGGATCCAATCTATCGCCACTTTTAAACAAAGGAACTATTTTACTGTTTTTCATCAAATCTGGAAATATACCGGTTTCGATACATTTGTTAAAAATAAGGGATAATTGAGGGGCAATATCATTTATAATAGTGCTAAGCAATTTAACTGACATACCCCAGAGATCACCGGTTTTCTTCGAATTTAAGGTTCTAAATGTATTAACTATTTCATCTGATGAAACAGGTTTAAAAGCAAAATATTTATTATTGACTTTAACATTTTTGTTCAATTCCGCGATTGCAACCGATGATGAGGAATTTAAATTACGTGTGACTGTTATTGGGATTTCAGTAAAAAAGGTCTCAAAAACAGCCGCCACCTTTGATTCTTTATTTATTTCAATATTATCAATTTTTAACTTTATAGGTCCATTGGGAGCCCTAGATTTTCCAGTAAAACTAGATAAAACATCCCAAGTTGCCTTTATTTTATCTGCTGAATTTAAAATTTTATTTTTTATATAAATGGACTTGGCTTGTACGCAAACGTTCTTAAATATTTTAGAGAAATTTCTGACTCTATTTAAGAACACCGGATCATGATTCCATTGCCTCTCACCATATAAATCATATAATCTTTCTCTGCTTCTATATATTCCTACGGTAGCCCAATCACTAAATTTAATTTTATAGTATTTCGTAAACGTTTTTGGCTTAAAAATATTATTAAATTCATTTAACAATAAATCGAAAACTTTATTATATAAATTGTTCGGATTGTCATTGGTTACATTTTCTTTAACCACTATTTTCGCAACATTTTTTTTAAAAGTGAGCATTCTATTTTTTGTTATTGGTCTACAAGTGAATTTTTGGGGTCTTGCAATTTCATGATTAATTAAGAGAGAAAATTGTTGACCACAGTGGTCTGAACTTAAATTCGATATTATCCTCTCTTCATATACGTTACAGTGACAGAACACATTATCAATACAAGTCGCGGAAACACTAGTTATTCGAGTAGGTTCCGAAAAGACGTTTAACAGGTTATAGGATTTAAACAAATTTAATAAACGAACACTACACGAAGTTACTTGTAATATATCTACATTGAAGTCGCCGCACACTATCACCGATTTGTTTTTATTACAAAGTGTTGTTAAAATATCCTCCATTTTATTTTCAAATTCATCAAAGTCTCCAGAGGGGGGTCGGTACACGCATAAGATAATATATTCATTGAGCTCAATGCAGGACAGCTCAATAATTCGCTCGACAGAGAGCGCCACTATGTCTGAACGAGACTTAAAAACTACATCACTACGAGCTAAGATAAGTGAGCCACCGCGAATAGCTTTCTCTCTACAGAACGAACTTGACAATTTATAATTTTCGATATTTATAATATTGTTGCTCTTTGACAACCAGTGCTCTGTAATGCACAATAAACTAATATTGAATTTTTTAACAAAAAGTTCCACTTCCGACTCTTTGCCACCTAAGCCTTGTATATTTTGATGGATAATATTAAATAGCTTAGGCTTTGTCGTATTATTCAGTTTAAAGTGGAACGATTATTTTCTATCACAGTTATATTATTGTGATTAATGTCATTTTTCGTTATATCCCTTATAACGAAGTTTTTTATATAAAATGCTACTAAAGTAGCAATTTGTTTTTTATAATACTGAGGCAGATACATTGTACCTTTTGTCATTCTAAAACTATCATAAATAAATTTATTTATGTCAAAATAAAGAAAAGCGTCGCTATGACGGTATGTCAAATTATACAATGTCATGTTAAGATTATAGATGTATTTGTTCTGTTTGTCCGAATAAGATAATGAATATGGAAATGAGCACAATACAAATTTACAATTATTTTTGCTATTTATAATTAATAATTTTTCCATATTTTTAATAATTTCACTTTTCTTAACGGACAAACCATCTCCATGTAATAATACAATAGTACTATTTTTGATCAAATTGTAGCTCATCATTTTATTTACATGATGTTGGTAACTGGCTCCAGGCGTGCATATATTACATAAATTATCTAATTCATTATTTAAAAGGGACCCAAAGCCTTGACCTAATTGGTCAGAGAAAACAAAGTAATTATTTTGGAGCACAGCGGAGGACTTATTAATTGTTTGACTGTTTGTCATAATATCTACATCTTTAATACTAAGTTTATTATGTATAGCCGAGTCACCCAACACCTCAGAGCTTATTTTACTAACTTCATCTAATTTTTTACTCACACAACTACAATTAGAGTAATTATTTGTTAAAGACATATGACATTTATTTCTTTACATTGAGTATGACAAAATAAATCGAATAACAAACATTCAAGTAATCACTCTTCATATCAGTCTGTCCTTGAACATGGAGCATTTAACTGAGAAGTATTTGTGTATAAATAAACTTTTTTTATCACCATAGATGCAGTTTTTATTTATTGTGTATTCGATGCATTTGAACAGTTAATGGATCCAGAGAAGTCCGCATTTACACGCACTAAAACAGAAATATTATTAATAATATTATATAAATTATTATCATCAATATTGCAATTATATTGTGTATTTGGTGGAATTGTAAGATTGCGACAATTTTTAAACAACATTGAACTCATCAAAAAGGTAAGTCTGTATTATGTACATGTTAATTATGAGTTGTAACAATAACAAAATTATATAGTTCTTTGCTAGTTCTAACGCAATAATGAGACTCTCGACATTTTAAAGGCATTACTGATTTATTTTGTTCCACTGCCACTTCTCTACCACCGTATTACACGTGCGGATAGATTACCATCTTTATTTCGTAGATATTACCTGGTATCGTATATGAACCTAGGAATTCTATTCCGAAGGCTTTGATTATTAATTTATAACACAACAATTTAACACAAGATTGAACAGGCATACTAGTATACTAGTTCAATTCGTCACTTTCCTTCCCTAAAATGATATGAAATGATATGAATACAAAAGCACTATTTTATGTTCATAAAAATAAAACTGTCAAAAACTAGACATGAATGTTATATTATTTTGTGGTTCTTCTCAGACCAGGGCGCTTTTGGAACCCTTTTTGGAACCCTCGTAGCCTTATTTTAGGTTGGAGTGTCTTTACAGAAGGGCTTATTTTGATTCATACGATATCAATATAGGCCCTCCTGTCACTTCCATTTGACATACACAAGTGATCACTGGTAAGGATTCAAAGTGGAAAATATATAAATAAATAAAAAAACTGTTTTTGATGGTAAATAACTTGAAAGGGATATATTGTGCAAGCGAGTTATATTAAATGTATATAAATGAGGTGCAATGAACGCACCACACTGACACACTGAGACACAGTCCAAGCGTCAGTCGCGCAATGTAATTAGGTGTGAATAAACGTATGTCAAGCAAAGTCGATATTTCACTAAATACGATCACGTATAATGACCCACATACGTAAAAACTTATAGCTTACGTTAAGGTACTACAAATTGCAAATAAATCATCAATCATAAAATGCAATCATAAAATCTTTTTTAATTTGCAGATTAAACTGAGTATTAATAAAACTGCATATCACTGCGAGAATAACAAAAAAAAGACTTGTTTAATCTTATTTTATATATTCGTTTTACTATTTCTAAGAGTTCTGGAGGTTTGGATTGATACAAGTAAGTTACAATTTTAATTAGATTTCCTTTAAACGTTAAATATAAGTTAAACAAGTTTAAATAAAAAAAAATTTACTTCTTGGTATATCAAACATATATTTTATTGTATAAATCTAAGCATACACAATACTCACTTATGAACTTGAGATCAAAACTTACAAAGGCTCCCTGTTATAATACTGTTTAATAATAGCTTGGAAAAAAAAAATAATAATGGTACAAATAAAATGTTTAGACTTTTGTTTCAGAGCCAAATATTATACATTTTATTCGCTTTTATGATGCTATTACAATCACTTTGATCAATATCCAGTTTCTACTTTTGATCGAATACCTCATCTCGGCGTTTAGATCAATTAATAAAGAACTTAAGGAAGTTAGGAAGTAAGGAAGCAACTAAGATTTGATGGTAACTCCAATGAATTTTCTGTAGCGAAAAAACTTTAACTAAATCGTTAACTTTAACTCTTTGCTTATTTGAGCGAAGTGAGCGGAGCGCTCTACTGGAGACTTTTTCACATTCTTTGTCACGAATAGGCTCGCAAACTACTTGACGAAAAATTTTGAAATTTTGCAATCAAAAAGACACACAACAAGGTGATGGTTTTAAAAAAAACTTTAGAAAAATGTCATGTCGTTGAGGAATAATCGTCAAGAAACAACACATACACGATGAGTCATTACACTGGGCTTGCTTCGCTCAATATGCAAATGGTTTGTTGGCGTCCCTGGTATACTTTATTTTGTTTTTGACATAATGTATATAGATATCATGATTTGTTTACAGATAAATTGGAAACACGTAGATTGCAAAATGGTAAACGGCTTCGACATCTGATGAATTGTTTCATGGAATCGTGCAATGTTATGAAAAAAATCCAAACAAATAACAATTTTCTGTTGCTTTGTCATGTGATGTTAACTGCTTTACGTCTGATAATAACTAATTATTTTATATTTCATATCATTATCCATGAAGGTAAGTTATTATTAGACAAATAGCTTTATAAATTTACTAAAATAATCTCTGGAAAGCTTTATATAGAATAAAAACTTGATTAAGTCTGAACTGAAATGCTATATATCATTAATTTGGTTACAGAGACATCTATGTTAAAATTATCTAAATTCTTAATCCGACTTTCTTGGTTGGTCATCAACGGTTTTCAAGCAATTATTCCTATTCTACCTTGTACGAACACTCAGACAGAGGTTGTATACATTATATCTATAATAAAGCTTGACCTTTCCAAACTTATATTTTATATTTCAGACAGACAATACTAAACTCCTCATCGCCGAACTGATGTGTCACGTTCAGTCTCGGAATGATCCCCTTCTTGATTCTTTGAATTCATTTTATATGCAACTAATTGTTAGTAATTATTTATTTACAGTCATGGGCATTTGTGATTTAGGGATGCCCTTAATGTCTAAGGTAAGATATTTAAATGTAAATAATATAGATATAATAAAAGTTATAAGATAAGCCTACCAATTTATAAGTTCATATTGAAATACCGACGTGATTTAACTGAGGTTACCCTGTATTCTGTAACTAGTTACCCAGATATAAAAAGTCAAAATCAGTCTGTAAACAGTTTGTTAGCGAAAGTTTCCTTATTTTATAATTATTCCTTCTTTATAAATTAATCTTTGTTTCTATTATTTTACAGATCATGGGATTCACTACAACTATGCTGATGATTATACTCTTTTAAAACCTTATATACTATACTACAATACCACCTACAATAATACTATAATTATGTAAACTGTAGACATTGCTATAATAATTTACGTAGGTACTATCACATAGTTGATATGTACCTAATATATTTCTCCTCATTGAAAATCCCATTTATCTGACGTTGGCATTTCAGTTCTGTGATAATAGAAAAATTTAATTAAAATATTTATGCGTTACTATATTATCATGTAGTTGGCATCATTTCAACATATTTGTCATTCCTTTCAGATGTCGATACAGTCTTCATTGTATCATTTGTATATTTACTATGATATTAATATATATATATATATATATACTTCTTCTTGCTCAGTGTGTATAGTGCACCGTTTTGAAATTTATCTCAACTTTTTTCACGTTTGATTTGCGGTGGTGTTTCAGTCGCAATCTGTTTGAATATTTTTGAATTTTTACTGTTGTTTTTCGGTCGATAGAGCCAAGGTAATAAAAACGAGATTATTCCCAGGAACGCATAGGCAATTTATTAGAAAACATCTTACGACTATAAATAATTAAGAAGTGAAGGCGATAGCGTGATCTACAATTTTACTACCGCCATCTAGTGTAGGATAGCATGTGACATTTTAGACTTATTGTTAATATATAAAATTCAAATTATACATACCGCCCGCAAAGGACTAACTAGTCCTTCAAACCACTTATTTATGTTATACATACTAAATTGGGAAACTTACAAAAACTTAAATTACTTTTACCACGTTATGATACACTTCTGAACACTAAATGCTTGTTACTATCTGTATTGCGTACATATGTGTACTGTATGAAAATAAGCGAATCTCGCAATACAAATAAATAAATAACTAAAACAAAACGTAGTATAAAATGCTTACAATTCTTAACATATTATCCACTAATCCTACACTATTAAAATATAACCATAAAGAATAACATTTGTCTAACTTACTTAATACTTAACTTAATAAACAACAGCAAACTTCAATTTACATTAAATACCACAAAGCCACAACCCTTTTTTTAATAGTAATTTATTATACATCAACATCAATAGGCAAGGGACATAGCTTAGAAGTTGGACGTTGAATCAATGAATTTTTATAACGAAGGGTAACTACACGTGTGACGTTATCGCTACCCGGATGAACCTCTACAACCCTACCATAAAGCCACTTAGTTGGAGGTAGATTTTCATCCTTGACTAAAACCACATCACCCTTTTTGAATTCTGGGGTCTTAGTCTTCCATTTATATCTTTGAAAAAATTGAGTTAAATACTCTTGCGACCATCGCTTCCAAAAAACTTGTACCATGCGCTGTGTTAGTTGCCAACGTCTCAAACTACTTACCACATTATGTTCTAATGTATGATCAGGTGCTACTATCAAAGGTTCACTAACTAAAAAGTGGCCTGGAGTTAAGGGAACACAATCATCAGGATCCGAACTATCTCTAGATAGCGGCCTCGAATTGAGACATGCCTCAATTTGAGCTAGTACCGTCGCAAGCTCTTCGTATGTAAGAGTCGAGTCACCTATTACTCTACGCAGATGATACTTTATACTTTTTATTCCTGCCTCCCATAATCCGCCAAAGTTTGGAGCATGTGGGGGAATAAAATGCCATTCTGTGCCATTGGTTGCCAGTACCGAAGCAATATCCGAAGCAAGGGTAGATTGTTCACTTGCAAATAGTTTTTTCAGTTCCCGCGAAGCTCCTACAAAATTTGTACCATTGTCACTCCATATATGATTACAGCGACCGCGACGAGCAACGAACCGTCTATATGCAGCCAAAAAGCCTTCCGTAGTTAGGTCCGAAACAGCCTCGATGTGAACGGCTCGTGTGGCCATACAAATAAAAAGACAAATGTAGCCTTTATAAGATCTTTGACCTCTGCCCTTTGAAACACGTATGTTGATGGGACCTGCGTAGTCGACACCCGTATGTGAAAATGGCTTGCTAGGGGTGACTCGACACGAGGGCAATTGACCCATCAAAGGAGTCCTAAAAGTAGCTGCATTCCTAATGCATTGGACACAATGGTGTATGTGACTTTTGACAGTGGGTTTTAGCCTAGTCACCCAATAACTATTTCTCACATAATTGCAGGTTAATTGTTGTCCGCCATGCATGGTTTTTAAGTGGGCGTCAGCCACTATAAGTTTAGCCAAATGAGATGCGCCGTCAATTATAATAGGATGTTTACTTGCGTCTGATAAATTTGACCTTTCCATTCGTCCCCCGACTCTCATAATACCCAGTTTATCCATAAATGGATTAAGCGCTGACAGTCTGCTCCTTTGACTTACATTTCTAGTTTTGGTGAGACTCACAATCTCTAGCTTAAACGCGTGCGATTGATGATTTCGTATGCAACAATCAAGAGCTTCTTCGATCTCTTTCGCTGTAAGATAAGACGAACAACTTAAATTCGGTTTGGAGAATTTCAATCGACAGAATCTTCGACAGAACGCAATAACTCTTACAAATTTTGTTAGTGTGGAAAATCTAGTGGAAAAGTCCGTACTTTGATCTATTACAGTAGCTGCATGGGTTTTAGTTGCTCTCACTTCTAGTTCAGTTTTAGTGCATATAGCATCCGGTTTTTCATATTTAATTAATTGATCACATAACCAGCTCGGACCGTGCTGCCACAATGGATTATTTAATAGTTCAGCCGGTTTCATACCCCTTGACGCATAGTCAGCGGGATTATCTTTGGAACTTACATACGACCATTGGGACGACTCTAAATGCGTAAGGATTTCCGAAGTTCGATTAGCAACAAAGGTTTTCCATCGACTGGGATGATCACTTAGCCAAGCCAAAACCACTGTTGAATCAGTCCATGCATGCAATCTTACCTTCTGGATCTTTAAAACTCTAGCTACTTCAATCAATAGCTTTGTGGCTAGAACAGCTCCACACAATTCAAGCCTTGGTATTGACAGTTGTTTGATAGGAGCAACTTTAGTTTTGGCTGTGATCAGGCGTGATTCCACCCTGCCGTCTAATTTAACACATCTGATATACACTGCTGCAGCATAAGCTACATTAGAAGCGTCACCAAAGCCATGTAGCTCAACCACTGTATCACTATCTGATGACTGAACCCATCGAGGTAAATGAAATCTTATCAATTCGCCTAATTCTTCTCGATAGCGTTTCCATTCATCCAAGAGCTCAATTGGTAATCGATCGTCCCAATCAAGTCCTGTTAACCACATTTTTTGGATGAACATCTTCGCAGTGATAATACATGGAGCAATCCACCCCAGGGGATCATATAACCGACTTATTTCTGCTACAATTCCTCGCTTAGTTTCAGGTGCAGTGTCAGATGATAGCTTAACTGTGTACTCAAATTCATCTGTAAAACGGTTCCAAGTAAGACCCAGAATTTTTATAAGATCATCTTCCCTGATTTTTATGTCCTTGCCATGATGTTCTTGCTCCAACTTTAACAATCCTTCTTTATTACTAGACCATTTCTGTAATTTAAAACCTCCCTTCTTCATCAATTCATTCATTTCTTCATATACCTTAATAGCTTCGATTTCAGATTGACAACCTGTCATGAGATCATCCATATAAAAATCAGTTCTAACTCTATCCGCAGCTAGGGGAAAATTATGACCTTCATCAATGGCGACTTGATGCATAGTTTTTACTGCTAAGTATGGTGCGCAAGATGTACCGAAGGTTACCCTCAACAATCGGTAATCCTTGATTTGCAAATCACTCTCATTACGCCAAACTATTCTCTGATAGTCCACATGCTTCCTAGCTATCTTTACCTGTCTGTACATTTTTATAATATCAGCCGTAAGACAGATAGGATGCATTCGCCATCGCATTACAATGTGCCGCAATGCTGGCTGCAAAGTCGGTCCAACCATCAAAGTATCATTTAGAGACACACCGTTAGCGCTTCGATCTGAAGCGTTAAATACAACTCTCGTTTTCGTAGTACTCTTGTCCGGTCTTGAAACTGCATGATGTGGTAACCATACCCTTTCTCTTGTTTCTTCTATATTATCTTCTACTTCTTCCATATGACCTAGACTAATATATTCTTTTAATACTTCTGCATAATTATTTTTTAATTCTACGTCTTTTGCCAATCTTCTTTCCATGCTAAGCAACCTCTTTACTGCGACGGATCTTGTATCTCCATAACTATTTTTTGAATTTACCTTGGAGCGGAAAGGCAATTCCACTACATAGCGTCCATTTTCGTCTCTACTCTTAGTAACAGCAAAATGCTTCTCGCATTCTTGCTCTTCCGGTGTCAATACCTTTTCGCATTCGAAGTTAGGTTCGGATTCTATCTCCCAAAAACGCTTAAGAAGATTTTGTTCGTCCAGTTGAACATGCATGTTTATAATCTTATTGTGACATTTACGTTCGTTGGCGGTATCTTCGCTTACCAATCCTGATAATACCCATCCGAGGTAAGTATCCTGAGCGATCATAGATTCCGTAGGGTGTCTTTTCAACCCACTTTTCAGGATCTTGCAATATACGTCGGCCCCTAATAAAACATCAATTTTATTGGGTGAATTGTATTCAGGATCTGATAACCTGACGCCACCTAAGTCTTCCCACTTAGGTAAATAAAATTTCCTTTCTGGTAATACTGAAGTAACCTTCTGTAATACATGAGCCTTTACCTGTATTCTAAACGAAGGGTCACAAAGTGATTGCATTTTTACCATAACCACATATTTTGAGGTTAAATCATTCTGACCTCCACCTAAACCGGCAATGCAAGTCTTTGATGCTGTTTTATTTAAACATAAATATTGAACAGCAGCTTCAGAAATAAAAGACGCTTGCGATCCTTGGTCTAATAAAGCTCTCAATATCTGAAAGGAACCATTGCTAGCCTCCGCTTTAATTAAGGCTGTTGCTAACAATGTTTGGCTCTGTATTCGATCAGTCACAAAATGACTAACAATATTATTATTTTTTATGGCCTCATTCGTCCTTGAAGACGATTCCCGGTCCTGTTCCACTACGTCACCAGTCTTCGCAATTATTACTGTATTTGAGTTGGCTCTACCGTGAAGAAGCGTGTGATGCTTCCTTTTGCATATACGACACGTTATTGGTACCCGACACATTTTACCTGTATGATTGGTTCCCAAACAGTTAAAACAAAGACCTAAGGTCTTAACTATAGCCTGACGGCTATCTAGATCCCGCTTGGTGAATTTAATACAGGAAAACAGTTTGTGATTTTCACCGCAATGAGGACAAATTGTTTTAGAAGCGATGTGCAAAGAATTAAGCTGATACGAATTTTGTTTTACTGGCTTACCTTTATTTTTTGATGACTCAACAAATTCTAAGGCACGAAAACGTTCTTCTAGAAACTGCTTAAAATTATTGAATTTAGGTAACTCGACTGATAAACTATTGACATACAATTCCCACTGCTTTCTTGTTTCATCGTCCAACTTCAAGCTAACTATATAAATGATAATAACGTCCCAAGACTCTACTTGAATTCCTAAATTAGACAATTCATGAATACAATCCGTGGTAGTGTCAAGTAAATCTTTAAGAACGTGAGGTGATTCCACAGACATAGTACGTTGAGCAAACAAACGCTTTAAAATACAATTTGACATATACCGCTTATTATTATATCTATTCTTCAATAGTTCCCAACATTTCTGGTAATTATCTTGCGTAACAGGAATTTGTTTTATTAATTGTTCTGCTTCTCCCTTTACTTGAGTTTTTAAGTAGTGTAATCTCTGAACGTCATCTAAAGTGGTATTATTATGTATTAACGAAGTGAAAAGATCTTTAAATGAAGTCCATTCTGCATAGTCACCTCCGAACACTGGAATAGATATTTTCGGTAATCGGACAATAGAATCTTTATTTCTTTGAGAAGGTTCTCGACCTGAAGACGGGGATGATACTATAGAATTTAGTAATGTTTTAAGTTCGCTCTTGTAAGTTAAGTACAGTTCGTAACCAATATTAAACACATCATTCTTTATATAACTACTTTCGTCTAATTTTTCCTTTTTATAAGCACAAATAATATCCTCATGTTTTTGATTATATTTAAGCATTGTTCCTTCTAAACTTTCTAATCTTGCAGCGACGTATGTTTCCGTGATTCTCTCTTTTGGTGATTTTTTAAAGTTAATTCTTCCTTTTTCCATTTGATTTATAAAATCGTCCATTAGTCTAAAATCGGCTTCCATTTTACTTATTTAAATTTTTAATGAAATAAGAAGTTTATAAGTCTTGAGTGAATGTTATAATTTTACAAGTCCAAATAATGCCGAATTCTTCTAAGTGTTTTGGACTTAGCACGATCAAATAAAAACGGGCATAGATTCTCCGTCTTGTCGTTTTTCCATTAATTATTCTAAGTCCTATTTATCACTTTTAAATTTTTACAAGTCCAAGTTTGAAATCACTGATTTTTTAAAGTTATTTTAACACTGTCACTAAGATTCAAATTAGCGTACTCACGTTTGTTGCACCTCAGACTTTACCACTTGTAAATTTGGCTCCTTCAGTTAGTTCCGATTTTCTCCACCAGGTGGCGCCACTGCAGCACCGTCTTCTTGGTTCGAATGTTCGTAAATTTTCGCACAATGGTGGCGACCTCTTTTTCTTTATACACTGAACAACACTTTACTGACTTTATATCACTTTCACTTTTTTGGGGTGTACCAATATATGTATTACATATCAAAAAACGTTCCGACTCGTAAGGACCTTTGTTTTTCGGTCGATAGAGCCAAGGTAATAAAAACGAGATTATTCCCAGGAACGCATAGGCAATTTATTAGAAAACATCTTACGACTATAAATAATTAAGAAGTGAAGGCGATAGCGTGATCTACAATTTTACTACCGCCATCTAGTGTAGGATAGCATGTGACATTTTAGACTTATTGTTAATATATAAAATTCAAATTATACACTGTAATGAAGTGATATTTCGTGTTAAGTGTCTTCTTAGTGTCCTTTATAAGCGCATCAAAAGTGTTGATCCTTATAATGTATAGTTTTTAATAGGGTGGAACAATCATTAGGAAATAATTTTTGTGTATTATCCAAGTTTATTACGATATATGTCGTAATTTGATTTTTCACTACAAATTAGTGCTGTAATTTTTTTTATTTTCTCTAATGCTTAATTGTTTTACGTCTTATTTTGTTTGTCCAGTTTGGACCATTGGAGTCAATATTGGCTATTATACTGTTCACGAAGTTTTATTCTTCCATGAGGTATTGTACATTACATATAAACTTTGTAGGCATTTTTAGGATCCACATTTCTGTATTACTTTATTTTAGTTCATCCCGTAAGGTTATATAAGCAGTATAATTTCTCTGCACATTATTATAAACTTATAATACTTTATACTAAAACACCTTCCAAAAGAATACAACGGAAATATAACATTTCGCGGTTGAGAATTTAATACGATACTGATAGATGAAATTATAGACTTCATGGCTATAGATATAATGATAAAACCGATAGTAACGGCGAAATTGGCAAGAATTGTAAAAAGAAGCAGTGTGTAATGAAAGGACGTGTAATGTAAGGTGATTTTAATTAATTTATGAGGTAAAAACAATGCTTCAATCTTGCCATAAACTTGATCTTAATTTATTCTTTTATTTCAGTATTTGAGTAATATGGATGGCGGCTAACAGAAAAATACTAAAAAGATGCAAACCACGGTGTAAAATGCAATAAATAATTTACATTAATTAATTTTTGTATTTAACTCTTTTTGTTTTCTGTATATACTGTTATTATGTAAATTAAAATTAAACACTTGGAGTGAAGAATAATTTTATAATCTTAAAAACTTTTCACTTCTAAATACAAGAGAGGTTTATTTCGTACTTTTCGGTTAAAATGTTACTTTTTAACGCAAGGCAAATATAAAAAATACAATATCATGATATTGCATCATTGTAATGCATAATATAAAATAAAAAAAATACAATATCATGATATTGCATCATTGTAATTGTAAATATTAGATTTTATCGACACTAGACTTATAGACATAGAATAAGCATAGTAATAGAGCTTGTAGCTAATTACCTGAAGGTCGTCTGGAAGCTCCTTCTACCGTGATAGTAGCAAGAGACAAAGAACCGAAAGCTGTATCCTATGTTTCTTTCTTGATGTCATTTCTCGCTCTCGCTTTTTTCTTTCTTTCTGTTTTAATTTTTTTCTGTTCCCCAGGACGCATCCCATTAGTTTTAAATATGAGGACGGTATACCCTTAGATGTTTTGATAATTGATCATCAGTAACTTACAAAATAAATTAAAAAAACCTACTAGTCTTGACTAGTTAATAAATTAAAACATTGACCATTGATACAAAGTAGGTTAGTATAAATATCATTTATTTTAACAAAGTCTGTGATCATAGATTGAGATTGAGATATAACTATAATGATATATTAACCATATGTAGTACGTAATTTGTGTCTGACCACTAATAATAACATAGGCCTCAATAAATATTCAGTATTTCATGAAGTGAATCATTTAATTTGTAGATGACTTCTAATCCGTTCGAAAGTTCGTCGCGTTTATAAATTTAATATGTATTTTAATACAGAGAAAACATGGCGAGAAAAGGTTACTACTTTTGTTTGCGGGAAACGGTTGAGGAGAAATAGAATTGAAGTCCGTCGTGTCAAGGTATGAACAAATATAATATTTTTCCGCTTTAAGAAATACCACAGTCTGTTTTAATACACTAATATTAATGTATACCTTTAACTAGAAAATATATTACCAGACTAAACCAGAGAACAAACGTAAGTTTTACAAAAAATAAAGATTCAATTATACTGGTATTGATTTCGTGAAGACATAATATAAAGTAACTAAATTAAGTACCTAATTAGTAGTAACAATAAAACAGGAATGGAAGGGCAGCTATATATCGTAGCCTTATTTTAAGTTTAAAAGTGTCATTAAAGAAGGGATTATTTCGATAAGTATGGTATCAATAGTCCTGACACTACCATTTAACACACAAGTGATCATTTCAATTCAAAGTGATTCAAAGTGGAAAAGATATAAATATAAATATATATACATAAGAGTTAAGAAGTCTATACATATCGGTGTTAGCACTCTAATGCAGTCGTCAAATTTTATTTTATGCTGTATCGTGTTTCGATTGAAAATATTTTCTCTTAAAGTTTTGCAGATGAGTTTTTAAAAACAGAGTGACAGAGAGACATAGTTTCTGAAAAGAGGCAATGTTGTCTCTCATTTTATAGGTTTGTCCTCCAAAAAAAGCCCTGGACTTACAGGTGGCTGAGCTGAACCCAGGTTTAGGACCCTAGGCGTTCACGTGGTTTTAGAGCTATATGATCCCAGTGGCTTAGAGGAGTGTCCTAGGGTTTTTGGGCCTTATTCTTCATACGTTCTAGAGGCTGTGACTGGGTAGGTGGGACTTTGGCCTCTTTTATTTTAACAGGTTTGGGAGGGGGGCAGAGGAGCTTTCCGGGTCATAACGAAAATGAGGCTGCCTATCATTGCGGATTCATTGTCGTTCCCTCGGGTTGGTCTGTTTTATACTGCAAAGATTAAAACATTAGATAGGTTAGATTTTTAAAAGAAGCATAAAAGATGTCGCCTCCGTCGCTTTAAACAGGGTTACATATAGAATACTGGATTAATCGATGTGGTTAACGTAGGGTACCTTAATTAGTAGAGAGGCGGTTGCTGAGAGGACGCAGATTCGAATCCTGTCCATGTCGATGAATTTTTGAAGTTATATACATATATTGTACAAATATATAGATTTTTTTCACAGAACAAGGAGGCTGATCATGTTACTGACGGCGCATTGGTCTTAATCTTACGGGTCTTGCAGTTACTTGGAATGCAACCTATAATAATAAGAAAAAGACGTGCAGGAACACATGACGTGATTATTTCATATCTCGTTTATGTGGTTGACATTCTGATAACTTTATTTATAAGTAAGTGATAACATACCAACTTTTTGAAATATAGTTTCATACGTTGCGTTACTCTTCTAATGTAATGAGTATAAAGAGTAGAGATCCTCTACCAGAATAGATACGTAGTGACGTGCCCTGGACATTGTTTTTGGTGTTTTAGGGCCGAAATTTAGCAACATTATTGTAGATTCTGTTCTATTATTGTTTTTTTACTGCTTTAATATGGTAAGATACGCCTTTTTATGTTCATTTCACTATTAGATTCTCTGGACTATCATTAGTCAAAAGTAGTTTGAGGGCAAGCATGTTCTAAGTTCTTACTATTTGATATGAAGATGACGGATGCCATACCCATGGAATCATGGGTATGGCATCCGACATCTTCTTTATGATTTTCCAATTATTCTAGTACTTGGCAAAAAAAGATTCGACATTAAAACTAACCATAATCTCGTTTCTGCCTATTGTACTGTTTTGGAGAACTCAAAAGGTATCGCGAGTGTTTTACGAAGCATGTGTGTTTTCCTAACATCTTTACGAAGACAAGAGATGCCTCTTTATGCTTACCTGACCTCGCTTGACTAATGATAGGGCGAAACGATTCATTCCCTTTGTGAACTTTAAACAATCCATACATCCTTTGTGGTTAAGGAAGTCTGGGACGTAGAAGCTAATAAAATTTCTGAGACCCTCACTATAGGGTTATATTGCACTTATGGTCAGGGGTACCATCTCAGCTTTTGTACCAAAAGTTGCAGTGTGGTACACGGGTACGCGACCCCGGCTCCCCGAGGTTCTACTGTCTTTACTTCTCAAACTTCCAGGCAGTAGTATTCTATTCCCTCTATATCGTTTCCCATTCTTACCACATTCCTTTCCATCCCATCCCTATTTTCCTTTTCTAGGTCCAACAAAAGCCGTTCCGTCCTGCTAAATACAAAAGTCTGTTTTGGCAGCGAAGATGGCAGCACAACGCAGATTGTGCAAACGGGCCTGGTGGAGTTGGCAACGCAGTAAGACAAGGTGGATGGCCCAGGGCGAAGGTGGAGGGCGGGTGCAGGTACCGTCGGCCAGACACTGCATCCAATCGTTCGTCTAATCTTAGCGGTACTCCGTTCCATTGGAATAAGGAGCGGGCGGACGAGAGAGGGCGTCTTTGTTTGCGCAGAACTTACGTACTATAATATTTTCCCACGCAGATGACACCTGGCAATAACACGGACAGTGAGCAAAGTCCTATTGCGATGGAGACTGTGGTGGGTACTGATCTGGTGAGTTTGGTCCCTAGCTGGATTTCTGCGCGTAGACGGTTGGGCGGTGATGGTCGTTTCATGACTTGACTGTGGCGGAAGTCTGGCAGCTCGCCCATCGACAAAGCAGCTCTAATTAGGGATCGCACTGCTTTCCACAATCGGGGAGGGGCCTAGAAAAGGTGGCCAAAACAAAGTTCGTCTCACTTTTTACTCGGTCGGCTAACCGCGATCGCCTGATCACCATCTTAATGCAGTGGAAAGAAACACAAATATACGAAACCGTTTACTATAGCTGCTTGGAATGTAAGCACTTTGCTAGACAACGAGAATAACTTATTAACTTACTACTTAACTAAAAACAGCTTGCGCGCAAACAGTCCCGCTATAATATTGATATCGCTGCAATTAGTGTAACACATCTAGCGGATAGTGGCGAGCTCTGTAAGGGACTCTGTAGGTTTACATACTACTGGATAGGTCAACCAACAACGGAACGACCTGTTAGTGGCGTAGGTTTTGCCATAAAAAATGAGATCTCTCATTGAACCTCCAAAAGGCGTCAGTGACAGAATCATGAATCTGAGACTCTACGTAAGACCTGGTAAATACCTGCATTTCATCAGCATTTACGCACCTACCTTGACCTCATCAGATGAAGATAAATTCAAATTTTATGAAGACCTTCGTACAGTCCTACTAAACCTACCACAGCAGGATAAGATTTTTCTTCTCAGAGATTCTAACGCGCATGTTGGGATAGACCACATAGCTTGGAGAAACGTACTGGGCAGACACGGTATCGGAAAGTGCAACACCAATGGTACTGCATTATTAACTCTATGTGCGGAATTCGAGCTCAGTATCACAAACACGTTCTTCAGGCTACCTGATAAATATAAAACATCTTGGATGCATCCGCGCTCTGGCCATTGGCATCTTCTCGATTACATCATAGTACGAAGGCGTGACCTGAAGGATGTACTTATCACAAGAAGGATGCGTGGTGCCCAGGGCTGGACAGATCACCGTCTCATTCGATCCAAGATGAGGCTTAACTACAAGCCTCCGCGCAGAGCAGAACATAAAACTCCAGCGAAACTAGCTTTTACAAAGTTAATAAGTGGCGAAGAAACTCGGCTCCTCCTTGACGCAGAATTTGAACATGCCATGTCCAGTGCTGATGGTGACTCAACCATTGATGCTAAATGGCGTTTAGATAGACAGAAATAGGGAAACTCGTTGAAAACTTCAGGACTACTTTGAGAAGCACTGACTGACTGACTCTGGACAACGAAAATCTATGCAGCAGGAACTTAAAATCAAAGTGCGAGAATCAAAAGATAACTGGTGGATCAGAAAATCCGAAGAATTACAGTATCTGGCAGATAACGACTTAAGAGTATTTTCGGACCACGGACCAGGAAGACCGCCCCAGTATACTCGTGAGACAAGACTAAGAGGCTGACTGATCCTGAAGAAGTTCTTCTTCGTTGGGCTGAGCATTTTAATGAATACAATATCTTAACACCCTTGAGAACCTGCCTGTCGCGTTGGAGTTGGATGAGCCACCGTCATTTACAGAATTAATTTCCGCGATAAATCGTTTGAAAGATGGCAAGTCACCAGGTCTAGTATAGTCTTCCTTCAAAGGGTTTCAAATACGACGGACCAAACAATAAATCTAGACTGTTTGCCCTTATTCAACAAATTTGGGCTGATGAGCTTGTTCCACAAAACTGGAAAGATGCTACTATTGTTAAGCTATACAAAGGTAAAGGAGACCTCTCAGATTGCGGCTCATTTAGAAGAATTCTCTGCTCTCAGTGGCTGACAAGATACTCAATGTGGTTTCAGAACGAATCGAGGGACGATTGATGCCATCTTTGTTGTCAAACAATTACAAGAAAAAAGCCTTGAGCAACACCGTGACCTCCATATGTGTTTTGTGGACCTGAAAAAGGCCTTTGATCGCGTACTAAGATCTGACCTCTGGACAGTACTCGATAAATATGGCTGTCCTGTGAAGTTCGTAAATTTAGTGCGTCAATTTCATGAAGGCATGATGGTTCGTGAACGCCACAAAAACGACTTTACAGAACAGTTTAATGTAACAAGTGGAGTGAAACAAGGCTATGTAATAGCTCCAACCCTATTTGCTAATTACTTTGCTGCAGTTATGAAGGATGCAATTAGGAACTGCAATGATAGTGTTTCATTAAATGTTCGCTTGGACAAGAGTGTACTCGTACTTGACCTTACCCGTTTCAAAACAATACGTAAAGTCCAGCAGACCTCTGTACTGGAAATTCTTTATGCAGACGATGTCTGTCTTATGGCTGACAATATGGAGAATCTGCAAAGATACGTCGACAATTTGGATGACTCCTGTCGAAAATTCGGCCTTGTAATCAGCGCGTCGAAAAGTCTGATTCTGAAATAACCTGCAAGAAGAATCAGCTAGTGACACTGCTGTCTTCTTAAATGGGAAAAAACTAGACGAAGTCAATGCCTTCCGGTATTTAGGAAATCTCACGACCTCTACACAAAACTTTCCGTCTAAAGAGCAATCATACTTCCTCTGCTTCTGTATGCCTCGGAGAACTGGTGTCTGTACAAGGCTGACATCAGACGTCTTGACGTCTTTCACATAAAGTGTCTCCGTGCCATCATTTGTTTGAAATGGCAGGATCGTTTCTCTAACTCTGACCGGTATGGAGGAACTGTTAACGAAGTGTCAACTACGCTGGTCTGGACATCTAGTGCGTATGGACTCCTCAAGGTTGCCAAAGTCAGTCTTTTATTCAGACCTTAGCTCAGGAAAGCGCAAACCCGAAGGACAATATCTACGCTACAAAGATGTTCCGAAGCGCCACCTAACATCCTGTGGAATATCTTGCGATTCTTGGGAGGAGGTTGCTACTCAGAGACCTGAGTGACGAAATGCTGTCAAAACGGGCATTAATAATTTTGAGCGCGCTCGCATCGAACATCTTGACGCCAAACGCTAGCTTCTGAAAACTCGATCCAAGCCCTCCTATAATTACACATATAATGTTAGCGGGAAGCTTTACTGCGCTATCAGTAACCGAATTTTTGAAACTACGAGTAAATTCGGTTTTGCGAGTCACATTCGCGCTCCCGAACCTCGAACTAATTATTAATAACAGTGTGTCGCCGTCGACGGATACGTCTAGGAGGACATCATCATCATCATATTGCACTTGCTTTTAAGTCTAGTAACCACTGTGTAAAACCTTCATCTTCTATTCATACTCAACGGTGTCAAGTGCAACGGTTGCCCTGTCTTTGTCCGTTTTTACAACGAGTATAATAAAATAAGTAGAATAACAAACATTCAAGTAACCACTTTTCACATCAGTCTGTCCTTGAGCATGGCACATTTAACTGAGAAATAACAAATATCGAACAAAACGAAAACCCGGATAATTATTTCGGATAATACTGTTGTATCATCTACGAAATATTTACCGGGTTTTCGCCAGTCCATAAAAGGGGCTAAATAAGTATTTTTGTATAAATAAACTTTTTTTTATCACCATAGATGGAGTTTTCATTTATTATGTAGTTGATACATTTGAACGTTTAATGGACCCAGAGAAGTCTACGTTTACACGCACTAAAACAGAAATATTCTTACTATTAATAAATAAAGTATTGTCAACAATATTGCTGTTATATTGTGCATTTGGTGGAATTGTAAGATTGCGACAATTTTTAAACAGCATTGAAATCATCAAAAAGGTCTGTATTGTGTATATTATATCAATTATGAGTTGTAAGGCAATAACAAAATTATATAGAGTGTTTTGCTAGTTCTAACACAATAATGAGACTCTCTCGACATTTTTAAGGCATTACTGATTTACTTTACTTCTCTATCATCCTACCACACGTGGGGATAGATTTCCATTTATATTTCATAGATCCTGGTATCGTACCTAAAGCAAGGAATTCTATTCCGAAGTTTTTATTAAAAATATGTAACAGCACAATTTGACACAAGATTGAAGAGGCATATTAGCTTAATTCTTCACTTTCCATCCCTATAATGAATAACTGTAATACAGAAGCACTGCTTTAAGTTAATAAAAATAAAACTGTCCAAAACTAGATATGAAAGTTATAAAAACTGTATTTGATGATAAATAATTTGTAGCTCACATTAAGTTAGAACAAATTGCAAATAAATCACATTTTTAATTCGCAGATTAAATTGAAAATTAATAAAACTGTATATCATTGCGAGAATAACAAAAAAAATATGTGTTTAATCTTATTTTTCACATTCGTTCCACCGTTTCTAAGAGTTCTGGAGGTTTGGATGTATGCAGACTGTAAGTTACAATTTTATTTGGATTTCTTTTAAACGTTAAATATAGGTTAAACATTGTTTTAATTAAACATTTCTTTTTTTTGGTATATTAAATTTTTTTTATATAAATCTTAACATACACGATACTCACACGTGAACTTGCGATTAAAACTTACTTAAAATATAAAAATTTGTTACAAAAGCTCTCCGTTATAAAAAGTTATGTTGGAAAGTTGATAATGGTACAAATAAAATGTTTAGACTTTTGTTTCAGGGCCGGATATTAAAGATTGTAACCGCTATTATGAAACTATTACAATCACTTTGATCAATATCCAGTTTCTACTTTTGATCGAATACCTCAACTCGGCGTTTAGATCAATTAATAAAGAACTTAAGGAAGTTCTTATACAACTAAGATTTGATGGTAACTCCAATGAATTTTCTATAGCGAAAATACTTTAACTAAATCGTTAACTTTAACTCTTTGCTTATTTGAGCGAAGCGAGCGGAGCGCTCTATGGGAGACTTTTTCACATTCTTTGTCACGAATAGGCTCGAAAGCTACTTAACGGAAAATTATGAAATTTTGCAATCACAAAGACATACAAGAGGTGATGGTTTTAAAAAAAAACTTTAGAAAAATGTCATGTCGATGAGGAATAATCGTCAAAAAACAACACATACGCGATGAGTCATTACACTGGGCTTGCTTCGCTCAATATGCAAATGGTTTGTTGGCGCCCCTAGTATACTTTATTTTGTTTTTGACATAATGTATATAGATATCATGATTTGTTTACAGATAAATTGGAAGCACGTAGATTGCAAAATGGTAAACGACTTCGACATCTGATGAATTGTTTCATGGAATCCTGCAATGTTATGAAAAAAATCCAAAGAAATAACAATTTTCTGTTGCTTTGTCATGTGATGTTAACTGCTGTACGTCTGATAATATCTAATTATTTTATACTTCATATCATTATCCATGAAGGTAAGTTATTATTAGACAAATAGCTTTATAAATTTACTAAAATAATCTCTTGAAAGCTTTATATAGAATAAAAACTTGATTAAGTCTGAACTGAAATGCTATATATCATTAATTTGGTTACAGAGACATCTACGTTAAAATTATCTAAATTCTTAATCCGACTTTCTTGGTTGGTCATCAACGGTTTTCAAGCAATTATTCCTATTCTACCTTGTACAAACACTCAGACAGAGGTTGTATACATTATATCTATAATAAAGCTTGACCTTTCCTAACTTATATTTTATATTTCAGACAGAAAATACTAAACTCCTCATCGCCGAGCTGATGTGTCACGTTCAGTCTCGGAATGATCCCCTTCTTGATTCTTTGAATTCATTTTATATGCAACTAATTGTTAGTAATTATTCATTTACAGTCATGGGCATTTGTGATTTAGGAATGCCCTTAATGTCTAAGGTAAGATATTTAAATGTAAATAATATAGATATAATATAATGAAAGGTATAATACAGGGTGGGCCAAAAATTTTTGCAAATAGCAACACTTGATTTCTCCAAAACCGTGAGAGCAAGGGGCGCGCGGGTGGCGGGGAATTGTGCGTCGTTTAATGCAATTTTAGTCACGATGGAGAGCTTCACGGGACAACAGCGTGCTTTTAGCGTAAAACAATTTTACAAAAACAACGATTCTTACGTTACTGTCCGACGCCTCTTTAGAGTTGAATACGGATTACAACGTGTGAGTGTCCAAGTGTTAATTTAATTAAAGCTTGGTTTAAAAACTTTGAGCAAACAGGATCGACAACGAATATTAAACAAACTGGGAGACCACGTTCAAGAAGAAGCGAAGAGAACATTCGGGAGGTTGAAATTTCTGTAAGGGACGATCCAGAATTTGCTGACACTATACTGGAGCGATTCTCTAGCCTTGAGAATGTATTGTTTACGGACGAGGCCCATTTTCACATTAATGGTCACGTAAATAAACATAATTGTCGATATTGGAGCACGGAAAACCCTCACTATAAATACCAAAAGCCTCTCCATTCACCAAAAACGACAGTGTGGGCTGCCATATTCGCAAAGGGCATAATCGGTCCATACTTCTTTGAAAATAATCAAGGAAATAACGTAACTGTGAACTCAGTGGAATACGTGAAAATGTTGCGAGAGGTTTTGACACCACAGTTGCATGAATTTGAAGGATACAATAGCCGGACTTGGATGCAACAAGATGGAGCAACATGCCATACATCAAACGTGACTTTACCGGTGGTCAAAGAAATGTTTCCTAACAAATTGATTTCTCGCAGAGGTGATATCCCATGGCCTCCCAGAAGCCCGGACCTTACACCTTGCGATTTTTTCTTGTGGGGATATCTGAAGAGTCGAGTATACTTTAATAAACCGACGACCATATCCCAATTATAAGAAAACATCCACGAGGAGGTAGCCGCGATTCCTTGCAGCATGTGTCAACGAGTTTTCCAAAGTTTACGTAGTCGATTGCAGGAGTGCCAACGACGAGACGGAGCACATCTCGACGATGTCATTTTTAAAAAATAAATTTTAATAAATGATAATTACGTTAAATAAATCATAAACAAAATAACATTTGTACTTTTATTTCTAGACATGCTTCAAAAGTGCAAAAATTGTTGGCCCACCTGTATAATAATATAGGTATAATATAATAAAAGTTATAAGATAAGCCTACCAATTTCTAAGTTCATATTGAAATACCGACGTGATTTAACTGAAGTTACCCTGTATTCTGTAACTAGTTACCCATATATATAAAGTCAAAATCCGTCTGTAAACAATTTGTTACCGAAAGTTTCCTTATTTAATAATTATTCCTTCTTTATAAATTAATCTTTGTTTATATTATTTTACAGATCATGGGATTCACTACGACTATGCTGATGATTATACAATTGTAAAACCTTAACTACAATACTACAAAACCACCTACAATATGTTAATACTATAATTATGTAAACTGTAGACATTGCTATAATAATTTATATAGGCGCTATCACATAGTTGACATGTACCTAACATATTTCTCCTCATTGAAAATCTCATTTATCTGACGTTGGAATTTCAGTTCTGTGACAATAGAAAAAGTTAATTAAAATATTTATGCGTTACTATATTATCATGTAGTTGGCATCATTTCAACATATTTGTCATTCGTTTCAGTGGTCGATTCAGTCTTCATTGTATCATTTATATATTTACCATAATATTATTATTATTATATATATATATATATATATATATATATATATATATATATATATATATATATATATATATATATATATATATATACTTCTTCTTGCTCAGTGTGTATAGTGCAACGTTTTGAAATTTATCTCAACTTTGTTCACGTTTGATTTGCGGTGGTGTTTCAGTCGCAATCTGTTTGAATATTTTTGAATTTTTACTGTGATGAAGTGATATTTCGTGTTCTTTCTATTTCTAGCACGAGTTTCATTTTATAATTAGCCTTGAGTAAGTGTCTTCTTAGTGTCCTTTATAAGCGCATCAAAAGTGTTGATCCTTATAATGTATAGTTTTTAATAGGGTGGAACAATCATTAGGAAATAAATTTTGTGTATTTTCCAAGTTTATTACAATATATATCGTAATTTGATTTTTCACTACAAATTAGTGCTGTAATTTTGGAATATTCTCTAATGCTTAATTGTTTTACGTCTTATTTTGTTTGTCCAGTTTGGACCATTGGAGTCAACATTGGCTATTGTACATACTGTTCACGAAGTTTTATTCTTCAATGAGGTATTGTACATTTCTAAAATACATATATACTTTGTAGGCATTTTTAGGATCCATATTTCTGTATTACTTTATTTTAGTTCTTATATAAGCAGTATAATTTCTCTGCACATTATTATAAACTTATAATACTTTATACTAAAACACCTTCCGAAAGAATACAACGGAAATATAACATTTCGCGGTTGAAAATTTAATACGATACTGATAGATGAAATTATAGACTTCATGGCTATAGATATAATGATAAAACCGATAGTAACGGCGAAATTGGCAAGAATTGTAAAAAGAAGCAGTGTGTAATGAAAGGACGTGTAATGTAAGGTGATTTTAATTAATTTATTAGGTATAAACAAGGCTTCTTAGTTCGTTACTTCGACACACGATGGCAGTATTTATTAAAAATATTGAAGTCTACTTCTAGTGTAGCTCATGTTTAATGTTTTAATAAGCAAAAGATTATGGTAAAATAAAATTACATATTGTTTTTACACACTAATCTTAACTAACTTAACTTAGGGTAAGAAACAGTGCCATCTTGCCATAAACTTCATCTTAATTTATTCTTTTATTTCAGTATTTGAGTAATATGGATGGCGGCTAACAGAAAAATACTAAAAAGATGCAAGCCATGGTGTAAAATGCAATAAATAATTTACATTAACTAATTTTTGGATTTATGTTTTCTGTTTATACTGTTATTATGTAAATTAAAATTAAACACTTGGAGTGAAGAATAATTTTATAATCATAAAAACTTTTCACTTCTAAATACAAGAGAGTTTTATTTCGTACTTTTCGGTTAAAATGTTACTTTTTAACGCAAGGCAAATATAAAAAACACAATATCATGATATTGCATCATTGTAATGCATAATATAATTGTAAATATGAGATTTTATCGACACTAGATTTATAGACATAGACATAGACAATAAACATAGTAATAGAGCTGCTTGAGCTAATTACCTGAAGGTCGTCTGGAAGCTCCTTCTACCGTGATAGTAGCAAGAGACAAAGAACCGAAAGCTGTATCCTATGTTTCTTTCTTGATGTCATTTCTCGCTCTCGGTTTTTTCTTTCTTTCTGTTTAAATTTTTTTCTGTTCCCTAGGACGCATCCCTTTAGTTTTAAATATAAGGACGGTATACCCTTAGATGTTTCATAATCATCAGTCACAAAATAAATAAAAAATACTAATTAGCCTTGACTAGTTAATAAATTGAATCTTTGACCATTGATACAGACAAAGTAGGTTAGTATAATTAACATTTATTTTGACAGTCTGTGATCATAGATTGAGATTGAGATATAACTATAATGATATATTAACCATATGTAGTACGTAATTTGTATCTGCCCAATAATAATAACATAGGCCTCTATAAATATTCAGTATTTCATGAAGTGAATCATTTAATTTGTAGGTAGCTTATCCGTTCAAAGTCAGTTCGCTAGGTTTAAATTTTTAGCATGTATTGTAGTACAAAGAAAACATGGCGAGTGAAGATTACTACTTTTGTTTGTTTGCGAGGAATGGTTGAGGAGAAATAGAATTGAAGTCCGTGGTGCTAAAGTACGAACAAATCTAATACTATTCCGCTTTAAGAAATACCACACCCTGTTTTAATACAGTAATACTAAAGTATACATTTAACTAGAAAATATGTTACCAGACTAAACCAGAGTATAAATGTAAGTTTTACAAAAAATAAAGACTCGATTATACTGATATTGATTTTGTAGAGATTATACAAGTACGTTCGTCCTACAAAAAATGCCCAGGACTTATAGCTGACTGAGCTGGACCCTGGTATAGATCCTAGGCGTTCACGTGGGATATAGAGCTATATGATCCCAGTGACTTAGAGGACTGTCTTGGGGTATTTGGGTCTGATTCTCCATACGTTCTAGAGACTGAGACTGGGTAGGAGGGATTTCGGCCTTTTTTATTTTAACAGGATTGGTAAGGGTGGGGGGGGGGGGTGCAGAGGAGTTTTCCTGGATATAACGAGCCTGCAAATTATTACGAAAAAGGCTGGTCACTGGAATGTTTGTGTGTCCAGAAATTCTATGTGTTCTGTAGGCTTGAGAAGTTCCAATGATTTCCTCTACCAGAATAGGTACGTAGTGATGTTTTTGGTCCTTAGAGATTGTTTTTGGTGGTTTACGACCGAAATTGAGCAGAGTTATGCTAGATTCTGTTAAATCATTCTTTTTTACTGCCTTAATACGGCATGATACGGCTTTTTATGTTTATCCCACAACTAAGGCTATATAAGCAGTATAATTTCTCTGCACATTATTATAAACTTATAATACTTTATACTAAAACACCTTCCAAAAGAATACAACGGCAATACAACATTTCACGGTTGAGAATTTAATACGATATTGATACATGAAATTATAGACTTCATGGCTATAGATATAATAATAAAATGGATAGTAATGGAGAAATCGGCAAGAATTGTAAAAAACAGCAGTTTGTAATGAAAAGATGTGTAATGTAAAGTGATTTTGAATTCATTTAAGGTACGAACAATGCTTCTTAGTTCGTTACCTCAACACACGATAGCAGTATTTACTACTAGTCGTTCTGTGAACAGGAGACCTCAGTATGTTAGGGGATGAGATAATGTTGGGAAATTATTTATAGTGGACTTCACGAGATGCAGTGGTTACGATATTTCACCCGTGAACCAAGTATGAGCGCCACGCCAGTAACCTCCGTACACTGGACCTAAAACAAAACAAAAAAAAGAATACTTAGAAGAAATTTGGCCGCCATTTTTGATTTTGAAATAACAAAAAACACCTTAGATTTCGGCAAAGAATACTTAAACGAAATTTCAGCCTGCTAGCTGCCTCAAAGTCCGTTTTGTTGTAAGTCCGCAAAGTTTTTGTGGTACGGATCAGATATCCGTCTATTTGAAATTTTTCGCCCAAGCAAAAAAACGACTCGATAAAAAAATTTAAATAATTCAAAGAACACACCTACCAATTTTCGTGACGATTGTATAAAAAATAAGTCTACTACGCCAAAACAAAAAATTAAATCACCGCAATTTTGAATTTTTCCTCCCAGTAAGAAAATTGGCTAAACAAAAAAAAATTAAATAACTCAAAGAACATGATCACCAATTTCTGTAGCGATCGGATGAAAATTGCTCCTGCTAGGCCAAAAACAAAACTTAAACACGCCGTCAATTTGGATATTTTCGCCCAATCAAAAAAACCGCTCGACATAAAAATTCAAATAATTCAAAGAATACACCTGCCGATTTTCGTGACGATAGGATGAAAATTACGCCGGCTACACCGGAACAAACGTGCTGCAATACATAAGGACAAATAGCCGAATGGGCTTATCAAGTGGAAACGTAGTCCTTCGGACAAACGCTTCGCTACGCTCAGCATTCGTCCTACGGTCAAAAAATATTGAAGTCTCCTTTTGGTGTACCCCATGTTTAATGTTTTAATAAGCAAAAGATTATGGTAAGATAAAATTACGTATTGTTTTTACACACTGAATAACGTAGGGTAAGAAAGAGTGTCATCTATTGGTACTTTTTCAATACAAGTACAAAGCTTAATAATAAAAAGATGCAAGCCATGGTATAAATTAAATAAATAATTTATATTTTTGGATTTAACTCTTTTTCTTTTCTGTGTAGTCTGTTATTATGTAAATTACAATTAAACACTTGGAGTGAAGAATAATTTTATAATCTTAAAAACTTTTCACTTCTAAAAACAGAAACAAAATAGAAGAATTTCGTACTTTTCGGTTAAAATGTTACTTTTTAACGCAAGGAAAATATAAAAAATACATTATCATGATATTGCATCATTGTAATGCATAATATAATTGTAAATATTAGATTTTATCTACACTAGATTTATAGACATAGAATAAATATAGATAATAGAGCCTGTAGCTAATTACCTCAAGGTCTTTTGGAAACTCGTTCTACCCTGATGCAAGCAAGAAGTCGAAAATTTTATCCTACCTTTCTCTTCTCATGTCTTTTCTCGCTCTCTCTGTCTCTCTCTTTCTATTTTATATTTTTTCTTTTCCTCAGGACGCAACCCATTGGTGCTGAATATGAGGACGATATACCTTTAGATGTTTTAATCACTAATTATCAGTTGCTTACGAAATAAATGAAAAAAACCTACTAGTCTTGACTAGATAATAAATTGAAACATTGACCATTGATACAGACAAAGTAGGTTATTATAATTATCATTTATTTTGTCAAAGTCTGTGATCATAGATTGAGACTGAGATATAACTATAATGATATGTTAACCATATGTAGTACGTAATTTGTATCTGACCACTAATAATAACATAGGTCTCAATAAATATAAAGTATTTCGTGAAGTGAATCATTTAATTTGTAGGTGGCTTTTTATCCGTTCGAAGGTGCGTCGCGTTTAAAAAATTAATATGTATTTTAATACAAAGAAAACATGGCGAGAAAGGATTATAGACAGATTACAGAGACAAAATAGAATTGAAGTCCATCATGTTAAGGTACGCGCAAATCTAATACTATTCCGCTTTAAGAAATACCACACCCTGTGTTAATACAGTAATATTAGGATTCGCCGTAATATCATGTTGCGATATTTAATCAGTCAATAACTTCCAAAATATATAATGACCTCCAGATGAGTACCAATATAGTTTTTGAAAAGAGGCAATGTAGTCTCTCATTTTGTAGATGCGTCCTCCAAAACATGCTCAGGACTTAAAGCTGGCTGAGCTGAACCCAGGTGGATCCTAGGCGTCCACGTGGGATATAGAGCTATATGATCCAAGTGGCTTAGAGGACTGTCTCGGGGTATTTGGTCCTAATTCTCCATACGTTCTAGAGACTGGGTAGAAGGGACTTCGGCTTTTTTTATTTTAACAGATTTGGGGTTGGGGGAAAGCAGCTTTCCGGGCTATAACGAGCCTGAAAATTAATGCGGATAAATGAGGTTGCCTGTCATTGCGGATTCATTGTCGCTCCCTCGGATTGGCCTGTTTTATACTGCAAAGATTAAAATATTGGTTAGGTTAGATTTTTAAATGAATCATAAAAGATGTCGCCTCCGTCCCGATAAACATGATTACATATAGAATACTGGACTAATCGAGGCGGGTAGCGATAGGGTTCCTTAATTAGTAGATAGGCAGTTTCCCGGAGGACGCAGATTCGAATCGAAGTAATATATATCGTACAAATATATAGATTTTTTTCACAGAACAAAGAGACCGAGCGTGTTACCGACGGCGCATTGGTCTTAATCTTACGGCTCTTACAGTTACTTGGAATGCTACCTATAATAATAAGAAAAAGACGTGCAGGAACATATGACGTGATTATTTCATATCTCATTTATGTGGTTGATATCCTGATAACTTTATTGATGAGTAAGTGATAACATAAATTTTTTTGTGAAATATAGTTTTGTCCGTAGCGTTACGCTTCTAACATAATTAGTTAAAAAGAAAACTTTGTTTGAAAGTGTATTTTTAAGCACTGAAAGAAATAAAATTATTTTGCATTTGGCCTTTGGTTAGTTGAATCCGATGTCGTTTAAAAAAGATAGTGCCGAGTACTCTAACTTTTCATGGGTCCTCTATTGACAAGCATAGTCACTAGAATTTTTGTGCTTGTATTCTATGTATTCGGTATGCTTAACAAGTTCCAATGATTTTCTCTACCAGAATAGGTACGTAGTGACGTGCCCTGAACATTGTTTTAAGTGATTTAGGGCTGAAATTGAGCAGCGTTATGGTAGATTCTGTTCTATTATTGTTTTTTTTTTTGCCTTAATACGACAAGATACGGTTCCTTTATGTTTATCCCACTGCTAGATTCTCTGGACTATCATTAGTCACTCCATTGATCTGCCGGTAACATCGAGCTGGTATCAGAAATAGTTTGAGGGCAAGAATGTTCTAACAATTTGATATATTCCATGGGTATGGCATACGACATCTTCTTTATAATTTCCAAACATTCCTGTACTTGGCAAACAGAGATTCAACATTAAAACTAATCATAATCTCGTTTCTGCTTATTGTAAACTATTTAAGAGAACTCAAAAGATTTCGCTAGTGTGTTAAAAAATTTGTAGTGTTTTCGTAAAATCTGTAGGAGGGTATGAGATACTTCTTTATGCTTATCTGACCGCTCTTGGCTGATAATAGGGCGAAACGATTCATTCCCTTTGTGAACTTTGAACAATCCATACATCCTTGATGAAGTCTGGGACGTAGAGGCTAATAAAATTTTTTCAGACCTTCCCTACAGGGTTATATTGCACTTGCTTCTATGTCTTACTACCACTGTGCTAAACTTTCATCTTCCGTTCATACTCAACGATGTCGAGTACAAGTGTTGCCCTGTCTTTGTCCGCCTTTACATTAAGTATGACAAAATAAATTGAATAACAAACATTCAATTAACCACTCTTCACATCAGTCTGTCCTTGAACATGGCGCATTTAACTGAGAAGTATTTGTGTATAAATAAACTTTTTTTTTATTACCATAGATGGAGTTTTTATTTATTGTGTATTTGATACATTTGAACAGTTAATGGATCCAGAGAAGTCCGCATTTACACGCACTAAAACAGAAATATTATTAATATTATTATATAAATTATTATCATCGATATTGCTATTATATTGTACATTTGGTGGAATTGTAAGATTGCAACAATTTTTAAACAACATTGAACTCATCAAAAAGGTGAGTCTGTATTATGTACATGTTAATTATGAGCTGTATTGCAATAACAAAATTATATAGTTCTTTGCTAGTTCTAACGCAATAATGAGACTTTCGACATTTTAAGGCATTACTGATTTATTTTGTGCCTCTGCCACTTCTCTACCACCGAAATCTTTGATAATTAATTTATAACACAACAATTTAACACAAGATTGAACAGGCATAATAGTATACTAGTTCAATTCATCACTTTCCTTCCCTAAAATTATATGAAATGATATGAATACAAAACCACTATTTTATGTTAATAAAAATAAAACTGTCAGAAACTAGACATGAATGTTATATTATTTTGTGGTTCTTCTCAGACCAGGGCGCTTTTGGAACCCTCGTAGCCTTATTTTAAGTTGGAGTGTCTTTACAGAAGGGCTTATTTTGATACATACGATATCTATATAGGCCCGCCTGTCACTTCTATTTGACGTACACAAGTGATCACTAGTAAGGATTCAAAGTGGAAAATATATAAATAAATAAAAAAACTGTCTTTGATGGTAAATAACTTGAAAGGGATATATTGTGCAAGCGAGTTATATTAAATGTATATAAATGAGGTGCAATGAACGCACCACACTGACACACTGAGACACACAGTCCCAGCGTCAGTCGCGCAATGTAATTAGGTGTGAATAAACGTATATCAAGCAAAGTCGATGTTTCACTAAATAGGATCACGCATAATGACCCACATACTTAAAAACTTATAGCTTACGTTAAGGTACTACAAATTGCAAATAAATCATCAATCATAAAATGCAATCATAAAATCTTTTTTAATTTGTAGATTAAACTGAGTATTAATAAAACTGCATATCATTGCGAGAATAACAAAAAAAAGACGTGTTTAATCTTATTTTTCATATTCGTTTTACTATTTCTAAGAGTTCTGGAGGTTTGGATTGATGCAAGTAAGTTACAATTTTAATTAGATTTCCTTTAAACGTTAAATATAAGTTAAACAAGTTTAAATAAAAAAAAATTTACTTCTTGGTATATCAAACATATATTTTATTGTATAAATCTAAGCATACACAATACTCACTTATGAACTTGAGATCAAAACTTACAAAGGCTCCCTGTTATAATACTGTTTAATAATAGCTTGGAAAAAAATAATAATAATGGTACAAATAAAATGTTTAGACTTTTGTTTCAGAGCCAAATATTATACATTTTATTCGCTTTTATGATGCTATTACAATCACTTTGATCAATATCCAGTTTCTACTTTTGATAGAATACCTCAACTCGGCGTTTAGATCAATTAATAAAGAACTTAAGGAAGTTCTTATACAACTAAGATTTGATGGTAACTCCAATGAATTTTCTGTAGCGAAAAAACTTTAACTAAATCGTTAACTTTAACTCTTTGCTTATTTGAGCGAAGTGAGCGGAGCGCTCTACTGGAGACTTTTTCACATTCTTTGTCACGAATAGGCTCGAAAACTACTTGACGAAAATTTTTTAAATTTTGCAATCAAAAAGACACACAACAAGGTGAAGGTTTTAAAAAAAAACTTTAGAAAAATGTCATGTCGTTGAGGAATAATACAAAAAAACAACACATACACGATGAGTCATTACACTGGGCTTGCTTCGCTCAATATGCAAATGGTTTGTTGGCGTCCCTAGTATACTTTATTTTGTTTTTGACATAATGTATATAGATATCATGATTTGTTTACAGATAAATTGGAAGCACGTAGATTGCAAAATGGTAAACGACTTCGACGTCTGATGAATTGTTTCATGGAATCGTGCAATGTTATGAAAAAAATCCAAACAAATAACAATTTTCTGTTGCTTTGTCATGTGATGTTAACTGCTTTACGTCTGATAATAACTAATTATTTTATATTTCATATCATTATCCATGAAGGTAAGTTATTATTAGACAAATAGCTTTATAAATTTACTAAAATAATCTCTGGAAAGCTTTATATAGAATAAAAACTTGATTAAGTCTGAACTGAAATGCTATATATCATTAATTTGGTTACAGAGACATCTATGTTACAATTATCTAAATTCTTAATCCGACTTTCTTGGTTGGTCATCAACGGTTTTCAAGCAATTATTCCTATTCTACCTTGTACGAACACTCAGACAGAGGTTGTATACCTTATATCTATAATAAAGCTTGACCTTTCCTAACTTATATTTTATATTTCAGACAGACAATACTAAACTCCTCATCGCCGAACTGATGTGTCACGTTCAGTCTCGGAATGATCCCCTTCTTGATTCTTTGAATTCATTTTATATGCAACTAATTCTTAGTAATTATTCATTTACAGTCATGGGCATTTGTGATTTAGGAATGCCCTTAATGTCTAAGGTAAGATATTTAAATGTAAATAATATAGATATAATATAATGAAAGATATAATATAATAATATAGATATAATATAATAAAAGTTATAAGATAAGCCTACCAATTTCTAAGTTCATATTGAAATACCGACGTGATTTAACTGAGGTTACCCTGTATTCTGTAACTAGTTACCCAGATATAAAAAGTCAAAATCAGTCTGTAAACAGTTTGTTAGCGAAAGTTTCCTTATTTTATAATTATTCCTTCTTTATAAATTAATCTTTGTTTCTATTATTTTACAGATCATGGGATTCACTACGACTATGCTGATGATTATACTCTTTTAAAACCTTATATACTATACTACAATACCACCTACAATAATACTATAATTATGTAAACTGTAGACATTGCTATAATAATTTACGTAGGCACTATCACATAGTTGATATGTACCTAATATATTTCTCCTCATTGAAAATCCCATTTATCTGACGTTGGCATTTCAGTTCTGTGATAATAGAAAAATTTAATTAAAATATTTATGCGTTACTATATTATCATGTAGTTGGCATCATTTCAACATATTTGTCATTCCTTTCAGATGTCAATACAGTCTTCATTGTATCATTTGTATATTTACTATGATATTAATATATATATATATATATATATATATATATATATATATATATATATATATATATACTTCTTCTTGCTCAGTGTGTATAGTGCACCGTTTTGAAATTTATCTCAACTTTGTTCACGTTTGATTTGCGGTGGTGTTTCAGTCGCAATCTGTTTGAATATTTTTGAATTTTTACTGTAATGAAGTGATATTTCGTGTTCTTTCTATTTCTAGCACGAGTTTCATTTTATAATTAGCCTTGAGTAAGTGTCGTCCTAGTGTCCTTTATAAGCGCATCAAAAGTGTTGATCCTTATAATGTATAGTTTTTAATAGGGTGGAACAATCATTAGGAAATAATTTTTGTGTATTTTCCAAGTTTATTACGATATATGTCGTAATTTCATTTTTCACTACAAATTAGTGCTGTAATTTTGGAATATTCTCTAATGCTTAATTGTTTTACGTCTTATTTTGTTTGTCCAGTTTGGACCATTGGAGTCAACATTGGCTATTATACTGTTCACGAAATTTTATTCTTCCATGAGGTATTGTATATTTCTAAAATACATATATACTTTGTAGGCATTTTTAGGATCCACATTTCTGTATTACTTTATTTTAGTTTATCCCGTAAGTCTATATAAGCAGTATAATTTCTCTGCACATTATTATAAACTTATAATACTTTATACTAAAACACCTTCCAAAGAATACAACGGAAATATAACATTTCGCGGTTGAGAATTTAATACGATACTGATAGCTGAAATTATAGACTTCATGGCTATAGATATAATGATAAAACCGAAAGTGGCAAGAATTGTAAAAAGAAGCAGTGTGTAATGAAAGGACGTGTAATGTAAAGTGATTTTAATTAATTTATGAGGTAAAAACAATGCTTCTTAGTTCTTTACCTCGACACACGATGGTAGTATTTATTAAAAATATTGAAGTCTCCTTCTAGTGTAGCCCGTGTTTAATGTTTTAATAAGCAAAAGATTATGGTAAAATAAAATTACATATTGTTTTTACACACTAATCTTAACTAACTTAACTTAGGGTAAGAAACAGTGCCATCTTGCCATAAACTTGATCTTGATTTATTCTTTTATTTCAGTATTTGAGTAATACGGATGGCGGCTAACAGAAAAATACTAAAAAGATGCAAGCCATGGTGTAATATGAAATAAATAATTTACACTGAATAATTTTTGGATTTAACTCTTTTTGTTTTCTGTGTATATTGTTATTATGTAAATTAAAATTAAATACTTGGAGTGAAGAATAATTTTATAATCTTAAAAACTTTTCACTTCTAAATACGAGAATATAATATTCTAAGAGAGTTTTATTTCGTACTTTTCGGTTGAAATGTTACTTTTTAACACAATGCAAATATAAAAAATACAATATCATGATATTGCATCATTGTAATGAATAATCCAATTGTAAGTATGAGATTTTATCTACACTAGATTTATAGACATGGTTACAATAAATATCATAATAGAGCCTGTAGCTATTTACCTGCAGGTCGTCTGGAAGCTCGTTTCACCGTGATAGTAGCAAGAGACAAAGAACCGAAAGCTTGTTTCTTTCTTGACGTCATTTCTCGCTCTCGCTTTTTTCTTTCTTTCTGTTTTAATTTTTTTCTGTTCCCCAGGACGCATCCCATTAGTTTTAAATATGAGGACGGTATACCCTTAGATGTTTTGATAATTGATCATCAGTAACTTACAAAATAAATTAAAAAAACCTACTAGTCTTGACTAGTTAATAAATTAAAACATTGACCATTGATACAAAGTAGGTTAGTATAAATATCATTTATTTTAACAAAGTATGTGACCATAGATTGAGATTGAGATATAACTATAATGATATATTAACCATATGTAGTACGTAATTTGTATCTGACTAATAATAATAACATAGGCCTCAATAAATATTCAGTATTTCATGAAGTGAATCATTTCATTTGTAGATGACTTCTAATCCGTTCGAAGGTTCGTCGCGTTTATAAATTTAATATGTATTTTAATACAGAGAAAACATGGCGAGAAAAGGTTACTACTTTTTTTTGCGGGAAACGGTTGAGGAGAAATAGAATTGAAGTCCGTCCTGTCAAGGTATGAACAAATATAATATTTTTCCGCTTTAAGAAATACCACAGTCTGTTTTAACACACTAATATTAATGTATACCTTTAAGTAGAAAATATATTACCAGACTAAACCAGAGAACAAATGTGTGTTTTACAAAAAATAAAGATTCAATTATACTGGTATTGATTTCGTGAAGACATAATATAAAGTAACTAAAGTAAGTATCTAATAAGTAGTAAGAATCAAACAGGAATGGAAGGGCAGCTATATATCGTAGCCTTATTTTAAGTTTAAAAGTGTCATTAAAGAAGCGATTATTTCGATAAGTATGGTATCAATAGTCCTGACACTCCCATTTAACACACAAGTGATCATTTCAATTCAAAGTGATTCAAAGCGGAAAAGATATAAATAAATAAATATATATACATAAGAGTTAAGAGATCCTATACATATCGGTGTTAGCACTCTAATGCAGTCGTCAAATTTAATTTTATGCTGTATCGTGTTTCGATATTTGATCAGTCGATAACTTCCAAGAATATTTTCTCTTAAAGTTTTGCAGATGAGTACTGACATAGTTTCTGAAAAGAGGCAATGTAGTCTCTCATTTTGTAGGTTCGTCCTCCAAAAAATGCCCTGGACTTACAGGTGGCTGAGCTGAACCCAGGGATAGGACCCTAGGCGTTCACGTGGTTTTAGAGCTATATGATCCCAGTGGCTTAGAGGAGTGTCCTAGGGTATTTGGGCTTTATTCTTCATACGTTCTAGAGACTGTGACTGGGTAGGAGGGACTTCGGCCTCTCTTATTTTAAGAGGTTTGGGAGGGGGGCGGAGGAGCTTTCCGGGTTATAACGAGCCTGCAAATCATTGCGGAAAATGAGGCTGCCTGTCATTGCGGATTCATTGTCATTCCATCGGGTTGGTCTGTTTTATAATGCAAAGATTAAAACATTAGTTAGGTTAGATTTTTAAAAGAAGCATAAAAGATGTCGCCTCCGTCGCGTTAAACAGGGTTACATATAGAATACTGGATTAATCGATGCGGTTAACGTAGGGTACCTTAATTAGTAGAGAGGCGGTTTCTGAGAGGACGCAGATTCGAATCCTGTCCGTGTCGATGAATTTTTGAAGTTATATAAATTGTACAAATATCTCGTTTTTTTCACAGAACAAAGAGACTGAGCATGTTACCGACGGTGCATTGGTCTTAATCTTACGGGTCTTGCAGTTACTTGGAATGCAACCTATAATAATAAGAAAAAGACATGCAGGAACATATGACGTGATTATTTCATATCTCGTTTATGTGCTTGACATCCTGATAACTTTATTTATAAGTAAGTGATAACATACCAACTTTTTGAAATATAGTTTCGTGCGTTGCGTTAAGCTTCTAATATAATGAGTATAAAGAGAAGAGATTGTTTGAAAATGAATTTTTTAAGCACTGAACTAAATAAAATTATTTAGCATTTGGTTAGTTGAATCCAACGTTTAAAATATTTAGTACCGAGTATTCTATCTTTTCATGGGTCCACTAATGACAAGCGCAGTCACTGAAATGTTTGTGTATCTAGAAATCATTGTATGTATTCTGTATGCTTGAGAAGTTCCAACGATTTCCTCTACCAGAATAGATACGTCACTACGTATCTAAGTGCCCTGGACATTGTTTTTGGTGTTTTAGGACCGAAATTTTGCAGCATTATTGTAGATTCTGTTCTATTATTGTTTTTTTACTGCCTTAATACAGTAAGAAACGCCTTTTTATGTTTATTCCACTACTAGATTCTCTGGACTATCATTAGTCACTCCATTGATCTGCATCGAGCGGGTATCAAAAGTAGTTTGAGCCCAAGAATGTTCTTACAATTTGATATATTTCATGGGTATGGCGTCCGACATCTTCTTTATAATTTCCAAGTATTCTAGTACTTGGCAAAAAGAGATTCGACATTAAAACTAACCATAATCTCGTTTCTGCCTATTGCACTGTTTTGGAGAACTCAAAAGGTTTCGCGAGTGTTTTACGAAGCAAGTGTGTTTTCCTAACATCTTTACGAAAACAAGAGATGCCTCTTTATGCTTACCTGACCTCTCTTGACTAATGATAGGGCGAAACGATTCATTCCCTTTGTGAACTTTGAACAATCCATACATCCTTTGTGGTTGAGGAAGTCTGGGACATAGAAGCTAATAAAATTTTCTCAGACCCTCACTGTAGGGTTATATTGCACTTATGATCAGGGGTTCCATCTCAGCTTTTGACCAAAAGTTGCGGTGTGATACACGGGTACGCGACCCCGGCTCCCCAAACTTCTACTGTCTTTACTTCTCAAACCTCCAGGCAGTAGTATTCTATTCCCTTTATATCCTTTCCCATTCTTACCGCATTCCTTTCCATCCCATCCCTATTTTCCTTTTCTAGGTCCAACAAAAGCAGTTCCCTCCTACTAAATACAAAAGTCTGTTTCGGCAGCGAAGACGGCAGCCCAACGCAGATTGTGCAAAAGGGCCTGGCGGAGTTGGCAATCCAGTAAGGCAAGGTGGATGGCCCAGGGCGAAGGTAGAGGGCGCGTGCAGTTACCGTCGGCCAGACACTGCATTCAATCGATCCTCTGATCGTAGCAGTACTCCGTTCCATTGGAATAAGGAGCGGGCGGACGACGGACGGACGGACGAGAGAGTGCGTTTTTGTTTGCGCAGACACTTACGTACTATAATATATTCCCACGCAGATGAAACCTGGCAATAACACGGACAGTGAGCAAAGGCCTATTGCGATGGAGATTGGTGGTGGGGTACTGATCTGGTGAGTTTAGTGGGGTACTGATCTGGATTTCTGCGCGTAGACCGTTGGGCGGTGTTGGTCGTTTCATGACTTGACTGTGGCGGAAGTCTGGTTCGGCAGCTCGCCCATCGACAAAGCAGCCCTATTTAGGGATCGCACTACTTTCCCCAATCGGGGAGGGGCCTAGAAAAGGTGGCCTAAACAAAGTTCGTCTCCCTTTTTAACCGGTCGGCTAACCGCGATCGCCTGGTCACCATCTTAATGCGGTGGAAAGAAACAAAAATATACGAAACCGTATACTATAGCTGCTTGGAAAGTAAGCACTTTGCTAGACAACGAGAATAACTTGTGTCCCGAGCGAAAAACAGCGCTCATTGCGCGCAAACAGTCCCGCTATAATATTGATAACGCTGCAATTAGTGAAACACATCTAGCGGATAGTGGCGAGCTCTTTAAGGGGCTCGGTGGGTTTATCTACTACTGGATAGGTCAACCAGCAACGGAACGATCCGCTAGTAGTGTAGGTTTTGCCATAAAAAATGAGATAGCTAGATCTCTCATTGAACCTCCAAAAGGCGTCAGTGGCAGAATCATGACTCTGAGACTCTACGTAAGACCTGGTAAATACCTGCATTTCATCAGCATTTACGCACCTACCTTGACCTCATCAGATGAAGATAAATTCAAATTTTATGCAGACCTGCGTACAGTCCTACTGAACCTACCACAGCAGGATAAGATTTTTCTTCTCGGAGATTTTAACGCGCGTGTTGGGACAGACCACATAACTTGGAGAAACGTACTGGGCAGACACGGTATCGGAGAGTGCAACAACAATGGTACTGCATTATTAACTGTATGTGCGGAATTCGAGCTTAGTATCACAAACACGTTCTTCAGGCTACCTGATAAAAACAAAAAATCTTGGATGCATCCCCGCCCTGGCCATTGGCATCTTCTTGATTACATCATAGTACGAAGGCGTGACCTGAAGGATGTACTTATCATAAGAACGATGCGTGGTGCCCAGGGCTGGACAGATCACCCTCTCATTCGATCCAAGATGAGGCTTAACCGCAAGCTTCCGCGCAGAGCAGAACATAAAACTCCAGCGAAACTAGCTTTCACTAAGTTAATAAGCGGCGAAGAAACTCGACTAATCCTTGTCGCAGAATTTGAACATGCCATGTCCAGTGCTGATGGTGACTCAACCAATGATGCTAAATGGCGTTTAGATAGACAGAAATACGGAAACTCGTTGAGAACTTCAGGACTACTTTGAGAAGCACTGACTGATTGACTCTGGACAACGAAAATCTATGCATCAGGAACTTAAAATCAAAGTGCGAGAATCAAAAGATAACTGGTGGATCAGAAAATCCGCAAAATTACAGTGGCTGGCAGATAACGACTTAAGAGTGTTTTCGAACGACGGACTAGGAAGACCGCCCAAGTATAGGGGAGACCGGGGATGGTTGACCAAATTTCAGTTTAAAAGTTAATATTTTTATTGTTTTAATGATTATTTTTGTGAAAAGCAATTCCATTGATAGTGACACTATTCAGCTCTAGAAAAAAATTACAATAAGCTCGATATCAATCAAAACATAGTATATAGGCTCGATTTTGTAGAACGGGAAAAACGAGTCAACCTACCCCGAGCCTGGGGCTGGTTGGCTGGTCACTAGGGGTAAGTTGACCTAAGAAGTAATGAGTACCAAGTCTAGGAAGGAACAAGATTAAAATACTAAAGTAAATGCAATCATCATTTTTAAGAACATCTTCAACAACATTAAACATCGTTAAGAACCTATCGGTCTACCTCCAGTCTTAAATATTCTTTGATAGTCCTTTAGTCTAAAATAGTCAAAATAGTATTTATAGTATTTATAGGACCATATTGCCGAGGCCGAGATAGCAACGTAGTTTAATCGTAGGTAAACGGTTCTTAGGTAATCAAAGAACAACTGCACGTTGTTTTTGTTGAAAGAAGTGGCTCGAAATAGTAGCTTGAGAAGATCGAATAGAGAGAATAGGATGACGTTTAAGCAAACGCCCCAGCCAATCTTCATCAGCAATTTGTTTTTTATTCCATGATTCAGGAATAGATTTTTTTTTCGCTAATTTATATGCAAATTTTCGGGAGTCGTAAGGCGTTAATCCATAATAAACATCAGCAGCTCCCTTATGGGCAATCTTCAGATGCAAGCTCTTCCTCGTCACTGAATATTTGTCTGTTTTTTATGTAGCCAATACTTTCCAAGGTCAATTGAGAGAGAGTCCGGGATTGCATTCTTTTTTTTTTACATGGCGATTTTTTATATGGTATAGCAAATTCTTTTGCTGGAATTGATACTTTTTTCGGCGAAAATAACTTGTAGACATACTTTCTCCAGTATGTCTTTACGTCGATTTGACTTTCGTTTATAGATTCGCATAATTCTAAACTGGAAATATTAGGTTAAGAACAATAATTTTTATACCAATTTATATCTAGTATATCCAAAATTTTATGGGGCAGGTTGACTAGATAGTCAACTAACCCCTTTTAAAATGAGTCAACCAGCCCCAAACGACCTAGTAATTTTTAACTACGTGCCTAAACCTTAAAATGGTGTCGTAATTAAAAATAATAAGGAAGCATACAAAGTTCGGAAATCAAACATTCGTATTAAACAGTTTGACAAGCAATCAAAACAAAATGAAAAGAGTTATAACAAATAGAATTAGGAAAATAATAGTTACTTCAGTGTCCTGTTTTTGAACAATAGGCTCTAGCTGACAAACGGTGTGCGTCTGCTCCGCGGTTTTTCTGATGATTGTGCGCTGGGGATTAATGGATACGCTCACCTAGTCGGTCGATGCAAAAAGTTTGCCTAGCTCGCGTTTTTAACAATTAGTCTACCTGCCCCTATAGTCAACCATCCCCGGTCTCCCCTACTCGTGAGATAGGACTTAGAGGCTGACAGATCCCGAAGAAGTTCTTCTTCGTTGGGCTGAGCATTTTAATGAATACAATATCTTAACACCCCTGAGAACCTGCCTGTCGCGTCGGAGTTGGATGAGCCACCGTCATTTACAGAATTAATTTCCGCGATAAATCGTTTGAAAGATGGTAAGTCACCAGGTACTATAGGTATGTAGGTATAGGTGTATAGGTACTACAGATATAGGTATATAGGATAGTCTTCCTTCAAAGGTTTTCAAATACGGAGGTCCAAACAATAAATCTAGACTGTTTGCCCTAATTCAACAAATTTGGGCTAATGAGCTTGTTCCACAAAACTGGAAGGATGCTACTATTGTTAAGCTATACAAAGGTAAGGGAGACCTGTCAGATTACGGCTCATTTAGAGGAATTCTATGCTCTCAGTGGCTGGCAAGATCCTGGCGCATATCATCAACAAGCGCCTGTGTACACTAGCTGAAAGCTTCCTTCCCGATACGCAGTGTGGTTTCAGACCGAATCGAGGGACGGTTGATGCCATCTTTGTTGTCAAACAATTACAAGAAAAAGCCTTGAGCAACAACGGGACCTCAATATGTGTTTTGTGGACCTGAAAAAGGCCTTTGATCGCGTACCGAGATCTGACCTCTGGACAGTACTCGAGAAATATGGCTGTCCTGTGAAGTTCGTAAATTTAGTGCGTCAATTTCATGAAGGCATGATGGCCCGTGAACGCCACAAAAACGACTTTACAGAACAGTTTAATGTAAAAAGTGAAGTGAAACAAGGCTATGTAATAGCTCCAACCCGTTTTAGAGCAAAACGTTAAAGTCCAGCAGACCTCTGTACTGGAAATTCTATATGCAGACGATGTCTGCCTTATGGCTGACAGTATGGAGAATCTGCAAAGATACGTCGACAATTTAGATGACTCCTGTCGAAAATTCTGCCTTGTAATCAGCGCGTCGAAAAGTCAGATTCTGAAACAGTCTGCAAGAGGAAAATCAGCTAGTGATACTGCTGTCTACTTAGGTGGGAAAAAACTAGACGAAGTCAATACCTTCCGCTATTTAGGAAGTCTCACGACCTCTACACAAAACTTGCCATCTATAGAACAATCATACTTCCTCTGGTTCTGTATGCCTCGGAGAGCTGGTGTCTGTACAAGGGTGATCAGACGTCTTGACGTCTTTCACATGAAGTTTCTTCGTGCCATCATTTGTTTGAAATGGCAAGATCGTTTCTCTAACTCTGAAGTCTTTTGTCAGACTAAAATTACCGGTATGGAGGATCGCGATGGAGAAGCGCCACCTAACATCCTGTGGAATATCTTGCGATTCTTGGGAGGAGTTTGCTACTCAGAGACCGGAATGGCGAAATGCTTTCAAAACTTTAATAATTTTGAGCGCGCTCGCATCGAACATCTTGACGCCAAACGCTAGCTTCTGAAAACTCGATTCCAGCCCTCCTACAATTACACATATAATATTAACGGGCAGCTTTACTGTGCTATCAGTGACCGAATCTTTGAAACTAAATTCGGTTTTGCGAGTCACATTCGCGCTCACGAACGTCGAACTAATTATTAATAACAGTGTATCGCCGTCGACGGATACGTCTGGGAGGACATCATCATCATATTGCACTTGCTTGTAGGTCTAGTAATCACTGTGTAAAACCTTCATCTTCTTTTCATACTCAACGGTGTCAAATGCAACGGTTGCCCTGTCTTTCTCCGTTTTTACAATGAGTATAATAAAATAAGTCGAATAACAAACATTCAAGTAACGACTCTTCACATTAGTCTGTCCTTGAGCATGGCACATTTAACTGAGAAATAACAAATATCGAACACAACGAAAACCCGGTAATTATTTCGGATAATACTGTTGTATTATGTACGAAATATTTAACGGTTTTTTTTCAGTCCATAAGAGGTGCTAACGAAGTATTTGTGTATAAATAAACTTTTTTTTATCACCATAGATGGAGTTTTTATTTATTATGTATTTGATACATTTGAACAGTTAATGGATCCAGAGAAGTCCGCGTTTACACGCTCTAAAACAGAAATATTCTTACTAATACTAAATTATTATCATCAATATTGCTATTATATTGTGTATTTGGTGGAATTGTAAGATTGCGACAATTTTTAAACAGCATTGAACTCATCAAAAAGGTAAGTCTGTATTATGTACATGTCAATTAAGTTAAGAGTTCTAAGGCCATAACAAAACTACATATATAGAGTTTTTTGGTAGTTCTAACACAATAATGAGACTCTCGACATTTTTGAGGCATTACTGATTTACTTTACTTCTCTATCATCCTACCACACGTGAGGACAGATTTCCATTTATATTTCGTAGATCCTGGTATCGTATCTTAAGGCATATACCAGTTCAATTCTTCACTTTCCAACGCTATAATGAATAACTGTAAATACAGAAACATTGTTTTATGTTAATAAAAATAAACTTTAAAAAATAGTAATGAATGTTAGAAAAACTGTATTTGATGATAAATAATTTGTAGCTCACATTAAGTAACTATTAATTGCAAATAAATCACATTTTTAATTCGCAGATTAAACTGAATATAAATAAAACTGTATATCATTGCGAGAATAACAAAAAGAATATGTGTTTAATCTTATTTTTCGCAATCGTTCCACCGTTTCTAAGAGTTCTGGAGGTTTGGATGTATGCAGACTGTAAGTTACAATTTTATTTGGATTTCTTTTAAACGTTAAATATAGGTTAAACATTGTTTTAATTAAACATTTCTTTTTTTTGGTATATTAAATTTTTTTTATATAAATCTTAACATACACGATACTCACATGTGAACTTGCGATTAAAACTTACTTAAAATATAAAAATTTGTTACAAAAGCTCTCCGTTATAAAAAGTTATGTTGGAAAGTTGATAATGGTACAAATAAAATGTTTAGACTTTTGTTTCAGGGCCGGATATTAAAGATTGTAACCGCTATTATGAAACTATTACAATCACTTTGATCAATATCCAGTTTCTACTTTTGATCGAATACCTCAACTCGGCGTTTAGATCAATTAATAAAGAACTTAAGGAAGTTCTTATACAACTAAGATTTGATGGTAACTCCAATGAATTTTCTATAGCGAAAATACTTTAACTAAATCGTTAACTTTAACTCTTTGCTTATTTGAGCGAAGCGAGCGGAGCGCTCTATGGGAGACTTTTTCACATTCTTTGTCACGAATAGGCTCGAAAGCTACTTAACAGAAAATTATGAAATTTTGCAATCACAAAGACATACAAGAGGTGATGGTTTTAAAAAAAAACCTTTAGAAAAATGTCATGTCGATGAGGAATAATCGTCAAAAAACAACACATACGCGATGAGTCATTACACTGGGCTTGCTTCGCTCAATATGCAAATGGTTTGTTGGCGCCCCTAGTATACTTTATTTTGTTTTTGACATAATGTATATAGATATCATGATTTGTTTACAGATAAATTGGAAGCACGTAGATTGCAAAATGGTAAACGACTTCGACATCTGATGAATTGTTTCATGGAATCCTGCAATGTTATGAAAAAAATCCAAAGAAATAACAATTTTCTGTTGCTTTGTCATGTGATGTTAACTGCTGTACGTCTGATAATATCTAATTATTTTATATTTCATATCATTATCCATGAAGGTAAGTTATTATTAGACAAATAGCTTTATAAATTTACTAAAATAATCTCTGGAAAGCTTTATATAGAATAAAAACTTGATTAAGTCTGAACTGAAATGCTATATATCATTAATTTGGTTACAGAGACATCTATGTTAAAATTATCTAAATTCTTAATCCGACTTTCTTGGTTGGTCATCAACGGTTTTCAAGCAATTATTCCTATTCTACCTTGTACAAACACTCAGACAGAGGTTGTATACATTATATCTATAATAAAGCTTGACCTTTCCTAACTTATATTTTATATTTCAGACAAACAATACTAAACTCCTCATCGCCGAGCTGATGTGTCACGTTCAGTCTCGGAATGATCCCCTTCTTGATTCTTTGAATTCATTTTATATGCAACTAATTGTTAGTAATTATTCATTTACAGTCATGGGCATTTGTGATTTAGGAATGCCCTTAATGTCTAAGGTAAGATATTTAAATGTAAATAATATAGATATAATATAATGAAAGGTATAATACAGGGTGGGCCAAAAATTTTTGCAAATAGCAACACTTGATTTCTCCAAAACCGTGAGAGCAAGGGGCGCGCGGGTGGCGGGGAATTGTGCGTCGTTTAATGCAATTTTAGTCACGATGGAGAGCTTCACGGGACAACAGCGTGCTTTTAGCGTAAAACAATTTTACAAAAACAACGATTCTTACGTTACTGTCCGACGCCTCTTTAGAGTTGAATACGGATTACAACGTGTGAGTGTCCAAGTGTTAATTTAATTAAAGCTTGGTTTAAAAACTTTGAGCAAACAGGATCGACAACGAATATTAAACAAACTGGGAGACCACGTTCAAGAAGAAGCGAAGAGAACATTCGGGAGGTTGAAATTTCTGTAAGGGACGATCCAGAATCATCTACGCGTAAGCGGTCGGCGGCTCTTGCTATACCAAGAACTAGTCTGCGGCGAATCTTGCATTTAGACCTTAAACTGCACCCATATAAGCTTCAAATTGTACAGGAGATGAAACCAAACGATTACATTCAACGCAAGTTATTTGCTGACACTATACTGGAGCGATTCTCTAGCCTTGAGAATGTATTGTTTACGGACGAGGCCCATTTTCACATTAATGGTCACGTAAATAAACATAATTGTCGATATTGGAGCACGGAAAACCCTCACTATAAATACCAAAAGCCTCTCCATTCACCAAAAACGACAGTGTGGGCTGCCATATTCGCAAAGGGCATAATCGGTCCATACTTCTTTGAAAATAATCAAGGAAATAACGTAACTGTGAACTCAGTGGAATACGTGAAAATGTTGCGAGAGGTTTTGACACCACAGTTGCATGAATTTGAAGGATACAATAGCCGGACTTGGATGCAACAAGATGGAGCAACATGCCATACATCAAACGTGACTTTACCGGTGGTCAAAGAAATGTTTCCTAACAAATTGATTTCTCGCAGAGGTGATATCCCATGGCCTCCCAGAAGCCCGGACCTTACACCTTGCGATTTTTTCTTGTGGGGATATCTGAAGAGTCGAGTATACTTTAATAAACCGACGACCATATCCCAATTAAAAGAAAACATCCACGAGGAGGTAGCCGCGATTCCTTGCAGCATGTGTCAACGAGTTTTCCAAAGTTTACGTAGTCGATTGCAGGAGTGCCAACGACGAGACGGAGCACATCTCGACGATGTCATTTTTAAAAAATAAATTTTAATAAATGATAATTACGTTAAATAAATCATAAACAAAATAACATTTGTACTTTTATTTCTAGACATGCTTCAAAAGTGCAAAAATTGTTGGCCCACCTGTATAATAATATAGGTATAATATAATAAAAGTTATAAGATAAGCCTACCAATTTCTAAGTTCATATTGAAATACCGACGTGATTTAACTGAAGTTACCCTGTATTCTGTAACTAGTTACCCATATATATAAAGTCAAAATCCGTCTGTAAACAATTTGTTACCGAAAGTTTCCTTATTTAATAATTATTCCTTCTTTATAAATTAATCTTTGTTTATATTATTTTACAGATCATGGGATTCACTACGACTATGCTGATGATTATACTCTTTTAAAACCTTATATACTATACTACAATACCACCTACAATAATACTATAATTATGTAAACTGTAGACATTGCTATAATAATTTATATAGGCGCTATCACATAGTTGACATGTACCTAACATATTTCTCCTCATTGAAAATCTCATTTATCTGACGTTGGAATTTCAGTTCTGTGACAATAGAAAAAGTTAATTAAAATATTTATGCGTTACTATATTATCATGTAGTTGGCATCATTTCAACATATTTGTGATTCGTTTCAGTGGTCGATTCAGTCTTCATTGTATCATTTATATATTTACCATAATATTATTATTATTATATATACATATATATATATATATATATATATATATATATATATATATATATATATATATATATATATATATATATATATATATACTTCTTCTTGCTCAGTGTGTATAGTGCACCGTTTTGAAATTTATCTCAACTTTGTTCACGCTTGATTTGCGGTGGTGTTTCAGTCGCAATCTGTTTGAATATTTTTGAATTTTTACTGTAATGAAGTGATATTTCGTGTTCTTTCTATTTCTAGCACGAGTTTCATTTTATAATTAGCCTTGAGTAAGTGTCGTCTTAGTGTCCTTTATAAGCGCATCAAAAGTGTTGATCCTTATAATGTATAGTTTTTAATAGGGTGGAACAATCATTAGGAAATAATTTTTGTGTATTTTCCAAGTATATTACGATATATGTCGTAATTTCATTTTTCACTACAAATTAGTGCTGTAATTTTGGAATATTCTCTAATGCTTAATTGTTTTACGTCTTATTTTGTTTGTCCAGTTTGGACCATTGGAGTCAACATTGGCTATTGTACATACTGTTCACGAAGTTTTATTCTTCAATGAGGTATTGTACATTTCTAAAATACATATATACTTTGTAGGCATTTTTAGGATCCACATTTCTGTATTACTTTATTTTAGTTCATATATAAGCAGTATAATTTCTCTGCACATTATTATAAACTTATAATACTTTATACTAAAACACCTTCCGAAAGAATACAACATTTAAAATATAACATTTCGCGGTTGAGAATTTAATACGATACTGATAGATGAAATTATAGACTTCATGGCTATAGATATAATGATAAAACCGATAGTAACGGCGAAATTGGCAAGAATTGTAAAAAGAAGCAGTGTGTAATGAAAGGACGTGTAATGTAAGGTGATTTTAATTAATTTATTAGGTATAAACAAGGCTTCTTAGTTCGTTACTTCGACACACGATGGCAGTATTTATTAAAAATATTGAAGTCTACTTCTAGTGTAGCTCATGTTTAATGTTTTAATAAGCAAAAGATTATGGTAAAATAAAATTACATATTGTTTTTACACACTAATCTTAACTAACTTAACTTAGGGTAAGAAACAGTGCCATCTTGCCATAAACTTCATATTAATTTATTCTTTTATTTCAGTATTTGAGTAATATGGATGGCGGCTAACAGAAAAATACTAAAAAGATGCAAGCCATGGTGTAAAATGCAATAAATAATTTACATTAACTAATTTTTGGATTTATGTTTTCTGTTTATACTGTTATTATGTAAATTAAAATTAAACACTTGGAGTGAAGAATAATTTTATAATCATAAAAACTTTTCACTTCTAAATACAAGAGAGTTTTATTTCGTACTTTTCGGTTAAAATGTTACTTTTTAACGCAAGCCAAATATAAAAAACACAATATCATGATATTTATTTATTTATTTATTTATTTACCCTTTATTGAATATTACAAAAGGCGAACTTAATGCCTGTTGGCATTCTCTACCAGCTAACCTTTGTGGATGGTGAGAAATTGCGGTAGGCGTAACAAAAGTAAAATTCAAAATAAAACTAGTACTAAGTGAAATAAAAAAATAAATATATATATAAAAAAATAAATATATATATATAATATGTAATAATAATAAAAATAAAAATAAAAATAATAATAATAATAAAATAATAATAAATAAACTATAATATATATATAAATTATATATATATATATATATATATATATATATATATATATATAGACAAATTATAAACACATATAATGTCTAATTAAATATACTTACATATAATAAATAGCATATATATATCTGAATGAAATGTGTATTAGGAAGATTCTAGGAAGTAGTTGCGAACAAGATTTTTAAACGACCTTTTGGTAGGTGCCCTCCTTATATTTTCAGGGAGATTGTTCCAAAGGATAGACGCTTGAACTCTAAAAGACTTTTGAACAAAATCAGTATTATGGGGTAGAATGGAGATTTTAAGGTTGGAAGATGATCGAAGCATTTTGTTATGAGTTGCGTGAAGATATTGGAATTCCTTCTTTAGGTATGAAGGCGCATTTGGATCATTTAAGATTGAATAGAGGAGATTAAGTATTCTAGAGCTACGCCTCTGTCGAATAGTGAGCCATTTAAGTATAGTGCGAAATTGAGAAACATGATCATACTTACGTAAGCCGAAGATGTAGCGGAGACAGTTGTTAAGGAGGCGCTCTAACTTGTTGAGAAGATCATTGTTTAGGTCTGGATAGGAGACATCTGCGTAATCAATAAGGGGCAATATAAGAGAGTTGATTAGCATTATTTTCGTCTTAATAGGGAGGAAATGTTTAGTCCGATATAAGGACTGTAATGCGGCAGTGACTTTGCGGCATATTTCGTTAATCTGCTGGCGCCAATCCATTTTACAGTCAATGCACAACCCCAGGTTTTTTACGGTCTTAGATAGTGGTATGACATTGCCATTATATGTGATGGCAGGCATGCTGTCAAAATCAGTTCTGACCAGCAATCTTGAGCTTCCAATGACTATAGCTAAACATTTTTTAGGATTAACAGAAACACCAAATCTGGAGGACCATAAACTCAATTGATTTAAGTTGCGATTAATGGTAACAATTGCATTTGAAAGTTCATTTATCCCAGTCTGCACATAGAGCTGAAGGTCATCAGCGTATAAGTGATACGAACAGTCGAAGTTGGGAAGTAATGTATCAATAAATAAAGAAAATAAAATAGGAGAAAGAATACCGCCTTGTGGCACACCAGTTTCTATGTTGGCCCATATGGAGGATGAGCCACCCATGCAAACTGACTGTTGGCGGCCACGAAGATAAGATGAGAACCATTTAACTGCAGATGGGCTGAACTTGAGTAAAGATAAAATGGCAAGGAGGATTTCGTGGTTAACTGTGTTGAAAGCATTTGAAAAGTCTACAAGCACCAACACTGTTAATAGCTTTTTGTCCATACCAAGTCGTATATCATCTGTTACCTTTATGAGAGCGGTATTGGTGCTGTGACCTGGACGAAACCCAGACTGGTAAATACTCAGTAGGTTGTACTTGAAAATATGAGAAGATATTTGCTTAAAAACACAGGCTTCTAGAACTTTTGAAAGGAATGGCAATATGGAGATGGGTCTGTAGTGATTTGGGAGAGTAGGTTGAGGAATTTTTGGTAACGGACGCACCAAAGCTTTTTTCCAAATATTAGGATATTCACCAGATATTAAGGAAAAGTTAACAATGTGAGATATTAAAGGTAAAAGAGGATCCATAATATTAAGGATCATAGATCTGCTAATATCGTCACAGCCCATTGCCTTAGATTTTATAGAGAAAATGGTTGTTTTAATTTCATCCTGTGGTACAGTCGTGAAATAAAAAGATGGAATATCAGGACTCTGCATTGATGAAATGAAAGCAAGTGTTTGAGATAGGATTGTATGATCTAATTGAGGAATAGAGACAAAATAACTGTTAATTTCATCTAATGCCAGAGGGGAGCAAGGATTAACGGAAGGTGACGTGCAAACACCAATAGAAATTAGAAACTTCCATGTATCGGAAGATGAAGAATTGCTTATATTGTCATGTATGTAACGGCGTTTAGCTATTCGTATCACTTGATTGCACCGATTCCTCGCACGCTTGTATATTGACCAATTCTGTGCATTGCGGTCTTTTTTGAATGCTCTAAATAAACGATCCCGTTTAATCATAGCAGCCCGAATAGAGGCAGTCATCCACGGCGCTGCAGGCCGCTTTAATTTAACTTGATGAACTGGTGCGTGAGTGTCATACAATGTTAAAATAGCAGTGTTAAGATAATGAATTTTGTCTTCAACTTTCGACGCTGCATTTATTACCGAGAAATCAAGATTGTAAGCATCCCGCATTAAATTATCTAAGTTTATTTGTGACAAATTTCTAATTTCCAAGATTTTAGGCTTCTGTTTTGGGGGTTTTAATTTGTATGACAAGTAAATAAGGTCGTGTCGCGAAAAGCCAGGAGCAGATAACTGTCCAAATTTTTGTGATAATTCAGGGACTCCGGTAATTATGAGATCTATCCATGAATCATCACTGTCTAAATTGTGATGAGTTGCCTTCAATGGGAGAATTGAGAGATTAACTGACTCAATGATATTGCATCATTGTAATGCATAATATAATTGTAAATATGAGATTTTATCGACACTAGATTTATAGACATAGAATAAACATAGTAATAGAGCTGCTTGAGCTAATTACCTGAAGGTCGTCTGGAAGCTCCTTCTACCGTGATAGTAGCAAGAGACAAAGAACCGAAAGCTGTATCCTATGTTTCTTTCTTGATGTCATTTCTCGCTCTCGGTTTTTTCTTTCTTTCTGTTTAAATTTTTTTCTGTTCCCTAGGACGCATCCCTTTAGTTTTAAATATGAGGACGGTATACCCTTAGATGTTTTTATAATTAATCACCAGTAACTTACAAAATAAATTTAAAAAAATCTACTAGTCTTGACTAGTTAATAATTTAAAACATTGACCATTGATACAAAGTAGGTTACTATAATTATCATTTATTTTGACAAAGTCTGTGATCATAGATTGAGATTGAGATATAACTATAATGATATATCAACCATATGCAGTACGTAATTTGTTTGTGACTAATAATAATAACATAGGCCTCAATAAATATTCAATATTACATGAAGTGAATCATTTAATTTATACGTGGCTTCACTTCTTATCGTCGTCGTCGTTTCATCAGGTTGAAATTTTTAATATGTATTGTAATACTAAAACATGGGGAGAAAAGATTACTACCTTTGTTTGCGGGAAACGCTTGAGCAGAAATAGAATTGAAGTCGGTCGTGACAAGGTACGAACAAATATAATATTTTTTCTCTTTAACAAATATAATATCCTGTTGTAATACACTAATATTAAAGTATACCTTTAACTAGAAAGTATGTTACCAGACTATACATAGAAAATTGTATATTATATGTAATTGTATTGATACTATACAGAAAAAAATTTTAAGTTTTACAAAAAATAAAGACTCGATTATACTGATACTGATTTCGTGAAGACATTCATAATACAAAGTAATAAGTGATCAATATTGATTGGATGGAAAAGATATATTAGGTCTACAACTTTGCTCCCGCTGTTTTCCAAAAGATGGCGCTAGTAGCCAGTAATAGTTCAAATAAATAAATCACAGTTGTTTTCCATCAGCTTTGACATCTATAAATATAACCTTACATCGATATTAGTTAATTTTTGTTTGCGGCATATAGACACTTAATTAAATATGTCAACTTATAAACCGAATTCACGTTATTTGCGGGAGATTTTACTTTTTCATTTCAACATGAAAAAATCGGCGGCTGAGGCTCATCGGCTATTTCAAGTACTTATGGTGATGATACTATTAGTGAAAGAACGTGTCGTGAGTGGTTCCAGCGCTTTAAAAGCGGTGATTTTGTTGTTGAAGATCGGCATAGCGGTGGCAGAGATAAAACTTTTGAAGATGATGAACTGGAGGCTTTACTGAATGAAGACTCGTGCCAAACTCATGAACAGCTAGCAAAATCATTGGGAGTAACTCAGCAAGCAGTATCAAAACGCCTGGAACAGGTGGGGATGATCCAAAAACAAGGATACTGGGTATCGTATCAGTTGGAACCAAGAGATGTTGAGCGACGTTTATTTGCTTGTGAACAGCTGCTTGAAAGACAAAAACGAAAAGGATTTCTTCATCGTATTGTTACTGGGGACGAAAAATGGGTGCACTACGACAACCCTAAGCGACGCACATCATGGGGATTGCCCGGCCACACTCCTACGGCGACACCTCGACAGAATATTCAGGGATCCAAGGTCATGTTGTGTATTTGGTGGTATCAGCTTGGCGTAATTTATTATGAGCTGCTAAAACCTTCTGAAAAAATTACTGGTGCACTTTATCGAACGCAATTAATGCGTTTGAGTCGGGCATTAAAAGCAAAACGGCCGTAATACGCTAATAGACACGAAAAAGTAATTTTGCAACACGACAATGCTCGACCTCACGTGGCGAAAGTAGTCAAGACGTACCTCGAAACACTGAAATGGGAAATTCTACCTCACCCGCCATACTCTCCAGATGTTGCTCCATCTGATTACCATTTATTTAGGTCGATGGCACACGGCCTGGCGGGCCAGTGCTTCGATTCTTTTGAAAAAGTTAAAGAATGGATCGATTCTTGGATCTTATCAAAGGATGAAGAATTTTTTCGACGCGGGATTCGTTTGTTGCCTGAAAGATGGGCCAAAGTAGTGGAAAGTGACGGACAATACTTTGAAACATAAATAAGATACCATTTTTTTTTATATAATTTTTAAAATTTAAAAAAAAACGGCGGGAGCAAAGTTGTAGACCTAATAAATAAATAAATATATATAAGAATTAAGAAGTCCTATAGTTTTGCAAATCAGTACTGACATAGTTTCTGAAAAGAGGCAATGTAGTCTCTCACTTTGTAGGTTCGTCCTCCAAAAAATGCCCTGGACTTACAGTTGGCTGAGCTGGACCCAGGTATAGACCCTAGGTGTTCACGTGGTTTTAGGGCTATATGATCCCAGTGGCTTAGAGGAGTGTCCTGGGGTATTTGGGCCTGATTCTCTACACGTTCTAGAGACTGAGGCTGGATAGAAGGGACTTCGACCTTTTTTATTCTAAAAGAGTTGTAGGGTGGTTAAGCAGCTTTCCGGGTTATAACGAGCCTGCAAATCAATGCAGAAAATGAGGTTGCCTATCATTGCGGATTCATTGTCGTTCCCTCGGGTTGGCCTGTTTTATACTGCAAAGAATAAAACATGGGTTAGGTTAGATTTTTAAAAGAAGCATAAAAGATGTCGCCTCCATCCCGATAAATACGATTACATATAGAATACTGGATTAATCGATGAGGGTACCTTAATTAGTAGAGGCGGTTTGCCAGAGGACGCAGATTAGAATCCTGGCCGTGCCGATGAATTTCTGAAGTAATATATATTGTACCAATATATAGATTTTTTCACAGAACAAAGAGACTGAGCATGTTACCGACGGCGCATTGGTCTTAATCTTACGGGTCTTGCAGTTACTTGGAATGCAACCTATAATAATAAGAAAAAGACGTGCAGGAACATATGACGTGATTACATCATATCTCGTTTATATGGTTGACATCCTGATAAATTTATTAATAAGTAAGTGATAACATACCAACTTTTTGAAATATAGTTTCGTACGTTCTAATATAATATAATGAGTATAAAGAGAAAAGTTTGTTTCAAAATGTATTTTTTAAGCACTGAACTAAATAAAATCATTTAGCATTTCGTTAGTTCAATCCGACGTCGTTTAAAATATTCAGTACCGAGTATTCTATCTTTTCATGGGTCCACTGATGATAAGCGCGGTCACTGGAATGTTTGTGTATCCAGAAATCATTCTATATATTCTGTATGCTTAAGAAGTTCCAACGATTTCCTCTACCAGAATAGATAAGTACTGACGTGCCCTGGACATTGTTTTTGGTGTTTTAGGGCCGAGATTTAGCAGCATTATTGTAGATTCTGTATTATTATTTCTTTACTGCCTTAATACGGCAAGATACGCTTTTAATGTTTATCCTGCTACTAGATTCTCTGGACTATCATTAGTCACTCCATTGATCTGCATCGAACGGGTATCAAAAATAGTTTGAGGGCAAGCATGTTCTTACAACTTGATATATTCCATGGGTATGGCATCCGAACTCTTCTTTATAATTTTCAAGTATTCTAGTACTTGGCAAAAAGAGATTCGACATTAAAACTAACCATAATCTCGTTTCTGCCCATTGTACTGTTTCGGAGAACTCAAAAGGTATCGCGAGTGTTTTACGAAGCATGTGTGTTTTCCTAACATCTTTACGAAGACAAGAGATGCCTCTTTATGCTTACCTGACCTCTCTTGACTAATGATAGAGCGAAACAATTTATTCCCTTTGTGAACTTTGAACAATCCAAACATTCTTTGTGGTTGAGGAAGTCTGGGACGTAGAAGCTAATACAATTTTCTCAGACCCTCGCTATAGGGTTATATTACACTTATGGTCAGGGTTATCCATCTCAGCTTTTGGACCAAAAGTTGCGGTGTGGTAGATGGGTACGCGACCCCGGCTCCCCGAGCTTCTACTGTCTTTACTTCTCAAATTTCCAGGCAGTAGTATCCTATTCCCTTCATATCTTTTCCCATTCTTACCACATTCCTTTCCATCCCATCGATATTTTCCTTTTCTAGGTCCAACAAAAGCAGTTCCCTCCTACTAAATACAAAAGTCTGTTTCGGCGGCGAAGATGGCAGCCCAATGCAGATAGTGCAAAAGGGCCTGGCGGAGTTGGCAATCCAGAATGGCAAGATGGATGGCCCAGGGCGAAGATAGAGGGCGCGTGCAGTGACCGTCGGCCAGACACTGCATCCAATCGTTCGTCTAATCTTAGTGGTACTCCGTTCCATTGGAATAAGAAGCGGGCGGATGAGAGAGTGCGTCTGTGTTCGCGCACACACTTAGGTACTATAACATATTCCCGCGCAGATGACACCCGGCAATAACACGGACAGTGAGCAAAGTCCATCGGCGATGGAGACTGGTGGTGGGGTACTGATCTGGTCAGTTTGGTCCCTAGCTGGATTTCTGCGTAGGTGGTGGTTTGGTGATTGGTGATGGTCGTTTTATGACTTGACTGAGCCGGAAGTCTGGTTCGGCAGCTCGCCCATCGACAAAGCAGCTCTAATTAGGGATCGCACTGCTTTCCACAATCGGGGAGGGGCCTAGAAAAGGTGGCCTAAACAAAGTTCGTCTCCCTTTTTACCCGGTCGGCTAACCGTGGTCGCCCGGTCACCATCTTAATGCGGTGGAAAAAAAAACAAAAATATACGAAACCGTTTACTATAGCTGCTTGGAATGTAAGCACTTTGCTAGACAACGAGAATAACTTGTGTCCCGTGCGAAAAACAGCACTCATTGCGCGCAAACAGTCCCGCTATAATATTGATATCGCTGCAATTAGTGAAACACATTTAGCGGATAGTGGCGAGCTCTGTAAAAGACTCGGTGGGTTTACATACTACTGGATAGGTCAACCAGCAACGGATCGATCCGCTAGTGGTGTAAGTTTTGCCATAAAAAATGAGATAGCTAGATCTCACATTGAACGTCCAAAAGGCGTCAGTGACAGAATTATGACTCTGAGACTCTACGTAAGACCTGGTAAATACCTGCATTTCATCAGCATTTACCACGCACCTACCTTGACGTCATCAGATGAAGATAAATTCAAATTTTATGAAGACCTTCGTACAGTCCTACTAAACCTACCACAGCAGGATAAGATTTTTCTTCTCGGAGATTTTAACACGCGTGTTGAGATAGACCACATAGCATGGAGAATCGTACTGGGCAAACACGGTATCGGAAAGTGCAACACCAATGGTACTGCATTATTAACTCTATGTGCGGAATTCGAGCTCAGTATCACAAACACGTTCTTCAGGCTACCTGACAAATACAAAACATCTTGAATGCATCCGCGCTCTGGCCATTTTTATCTTCCTGAGTACATCATAGTACGAAGGCGTGACCTGAAGGATGTACTTATCACAATAACGATGCGTGGTGCCCAGGGCTGGACAGATCACCGTCTCATTCGATCCAAGATGAGGCTTAAGTACAAGCCTCCACGCAGAACAGAACATAAAACTCCAGCGAAACTAGCTTTTACAAAGTAAATACGCGGCGAAGAAACTCGGCTCCTCCTTGACGCAGAATTTGAACATGCTATGTTGTAACTATTGATGCTAAATGGCGTATAGATAGACAGAAATACGGAAACTCATTGAGAATTTCAGGACTACTTTGAGAAGCACTGTTGACTCTAGACAACGAAAACCTTGCATCAGGAACTTAAAATCAAAGTGCAAGAATTAAAAGATAACTGGTGGCTCAGAAAATCCGAAGATTTACAGTAGCTGACAGATAACAACCGAACTGCTAAATTCGTCCGAAAACCGATAGTCAAGGAGTGGATCTACAATATCTTGACGCCCTTGAGAACCTGCCTGTCGCGTCGAAGTTGTATGAGCCACTGTAATTTACAGAATTTATTTCCGGGATAAATCATTTGAAAGATGGCAAGTCACCAGGTACAGATAGTCTTCCTTCAGAGGTTTTCAAATACGGCGGACCAAACATTATATCTAGACTAATTCAACAAATTTGGGCTGATGAGCTTGTTCCACAAAACTGGAAGGATGCTACTATTGTTAAGCTATACAAAGGCAAAAGAGACCTCTCAGATTGCGGTTCATTTAGAGGAATTCTCTGCTCTAAGTGGCTGGCAAGATCCTGGCGCATATCATCAACAAGCGCCTGTGTACACTACCTGAAAGCTTCCTTCCCGATACCCAGTGTGGTTTCAGACCGAATCGAGGGACGGATGATGCCATCTTTGCTGTCAAATAATTACAAGAAAAAAGCCTGGAGCAACACCGTGACTTCTATATGTGTTTTGTGGACCTGGAAAAGGCCTTTGATCGCGTACCAAGATCTGACTTCTAGCCAGTACTCGAGAAATATGGCTGTGCTGTGAAGTTCGTAAATTTTGTGGGTCTTGCTTCTGTGTGCCTCGGACACCTGGTGTCTATACCAGGGTGACATCAGACGTCTTGACGTCCTGCACATGAAGTGTCTCCGTGCCATCATTTGTTTGAAATGGCAGGATCGTTTCTCTAACTCTGAAGTCCTTCGTCGGACTAAATTGACCGGTATGGAGGGTATGCTAACTACGCTTGTCTGGACACATAGTGCGTATGGACTCCTCAAGGTTGCCGAAGTCAGTCTTTCATTCAAAGCTTAGCTCAGGTAAGCGCAAACCCGAAGGACAAGTGCCACCTAACATTCTGTGGAATATCTTGCGATTCTTGGGAGGAGCTTGCTACTCAGAGACCGGAGTAGCGAAATGCTGTCAAAACGGGCACTAATAATTTTGAGCGCGCTCGCATGGAACATCTTGACGCCAAACGCTAGCTTCTGAAAAAGCCCAAGCTTCTGAAATCTTCTGAAAGCTTCTGAAATCGACCCAAGCCCTCCTATATTTACTCATATAATGTTAGCGGGAAGCTCTACTGCGCTATCAGTGACCGAATTTTTGAAACTACGAGTAAATTCGGTTTTGCGAGTCACATTCGCGCTCCCGAACCTCGAACTAATTATTAATAACAGTGTGTCGCCGTCGACGGATAAATCTGGGAGGACATCATCATCATCATATTGCACTTGCTTGTATGTTTAGTAATCACTGTGTAAAACCTTCATCTTCTATTCATACTCAACGGTGTCAAGTGCAACGGTTGCCCTATCTTTGTCCGTTTTTACAACGAGTATAATAAAATAAGTAGAATAACAAACATTCAAGTAACCACTTTTCACATCAGTCTGTCCTTGAGCATGGCACATTTAACTGAGAAATAACAAATATCGAACAAAACGAAAACCCGGATAATTATTTCGGATAATACTGTTGTATTATCTACGAAATATTTACCGGGTTTTCGCCAGTCCATAAAAGGGGCTAAATAAGTATTTTTGTATAAATAAACTTTTTTTTATCACCATAGATGGAGTTTTCATTTATTATGTAGTTGATACATTTGAACGTTTAATGGACCCAGAGAAGTCTACGTTTACACGCACTAAAGCAGAAATATTCTTACTATTAATAAATAAAGTATTGTCAACAATATTGCTGTTATATTGTGCATTTGGTGGAATTGTAAGATTGCGACAATTTTTAAACAGCATTGAAATCATCAAAAAGGTCTGTATTGTGTATATTATATCAATTATGAGTTGTAAGGCAATAACAAAATTATATAGAGTGTTTTGCTAGTTCTAACACACTAATGAGACTCTCTCGACATTTTTAAGGCATTACTGATTTACTTTACTTCTCTATCATCCTACCACACGTGGGGATAGATTTCCATTTATATTTCATAGATCCTGGTATCGTACCTAAAGCTCGGAATTCTATTCCGAAGTTTTTATTAAAAATATGTAACAGCACAATTTGACACAAGATTGAAGAGGCATATTAGCTTAATTCTTCACTTTCCATCCCTATAATGAATAACTGTAATACAGAAGCACTGCTTTAAGTTAATAAAAATAAAACTGTCCAAAACTAGATATGAAAGTTATAAAAACTGTATTTGATGATAAATAATTTGTAGCTCACGTTAAGTTAGAACAAATTGCAAATAAATCACATTTTTAATTCGCAGATTAAATTGAAAATTAATAAAACTGTATATCATTGCGAGAATAACAAAAAAAATATGTGTTTAATCTTATTTTTCACATTCGTTCCACCGTTTCTAAGAGTTCTGGAGGTTTGGATGTATGCAGACTGTAAGTTACAATTTTATTTGGATTTCTTTTAAACGTTAAATATAGGTTAAACATTGTTTTAATTAAACATTTCTTTTTTTTGGTATATTAAATTTTTTTTATATAAATCTTAACATACACGATACTCACATGTGAACTTGCGATTAAAACTTACTTAAAATATAAAAATTTGTTACAAAAGCTCTCCGTTATAAAAAGTTATGTTGGAAAGTTGATAATGGTACAAATAAAATGTTTAGACTTTTGTTTCAGGGCCGGATATTAAAGATTGTAACCGCTATTATGAAACTATTACAATCACTTTGATCAATATCCAGTTTCTACTTTTGATCGAATACCTCAACTCGGCGTTTAGATCAATTAATAAAGAACTTAAGGAAGTTCTTATACAACTAAGATTTGATGGTAACTCCAATGAATTTTCTATAGCGAAAATACTTTAACTAAATCGTTAACTTTAACTCTTTGCTTATTTGAGCGAAGCGAGCGGAGCGCTCTATGGGAGACTTTTTCACATTCTTTGTCACGAATAGGCTCGAAAGCTACTTAACGGAAAATTATGAAATTTTGCAATCACAAAGACATACAAGAGGTGATGGTTTTAAAAAAAAACTTTAGAAAAATGTCATGTCGATGAGGAATAATCGTCAAAAAACAACACATACGCGATGAGTCATTACACTGGGCTTGCTTCGCTCAATATGCAAATGGTTTGTTGGCGCCCCTAGTATACTTTATTTTGTTTTTGACATAATGTATATAGATATCATGATTTGTTTACAGATAAATTGGAAGCACGTAGATTGCAAAATGGTAAACGACTTCGACATCTGATGAATTGTTTCATGGAATCCTGCAATGTTATGAAAAAAATCCAAAGAAATAACAATTTTCTGTTGCTTTGTCATGTGATGTTAACTGCTGTACGTCTGATAATATCTAATTATTTTATATTTCATATCATTATCCATGAAGGTAAGTTATTATTAGACAAATAGCTTTATAAATTTACTAAAATAATCTCTGGAAAGCTTTATATAGAATAAAAACTTGATTAAGTCTGAACTGAAATGCTATATATCATTAATTTGGTTACAGAGACATCTATGTTAAAATTATCTAAATTCTTAATCCGACTTTCTTGGTTGGTCATCAACGGTTTTCAAGCAATTATTCCTATTCTACCTTGTACAAACACTCAGACAGAGGTTGTATACATTATATCTATAATAAAGCTTGACCTTTCCTAACTTATATTTTATATTTCAGACAAACAATACTAAACTCCTCATCGCCGAGCTGATGTGTCACGTTCAGTCTCGGAATGATCCCCTTCTTGATTCTTTGAATTCATTTTATATGCAACTAATTGTTAGTAATTATTCATTTACAGTCATGGGCATTTGTGATTTAGGAATGCCCTTAATGTCTAAGGTAAGATATTTAAATGTAAATAATATAGATATAATATAATGAAAGGTATAATACAGGGTGGGCCAAAAATTTTTGCAAATAGCAACACTTGATTTCTCCAAAACCGTGAGAGCAAGGAGCGCGCGGGTGGCGGGGAATTGTGCGTCGTTTAATGTAATTTTAGTCACGATGGAGAGCTTCACGGGACAACAGCGTGCTTTTAGCGTAAAACAATTTTACAAAAACAACGATTCTTACGTTACTGTCCGACGCCTCTTTAGAGTTGAATACGGATTACAACGTGTGAGTGTCCAAGTGTTAATTTAATTAAAGCTTGGTTTAAAAACTTTGAGCCAACAGGATCGACAACGAATATTAAACAAACTGGGAGACCACGTTCAAGAAGAAGCGAAGAGAACATTCGGGAGGTTGAAATTTCTGTAAGGGACGATCCAGAATCATCTACGCGTAAGCGGTCGGCGGCTCTTGCTATACCAAGAACTAGTCTGCGGCGAATCTTGCATTTAGACCTTAAACTGCACCCATATAAGCTTCAAATTGTACAGGAGATGAAACCAAACGATTACATTCAACGCAAGTTATTTGCTGACACTATACTGGAGCGATTCTCTAGCCTTGAGAATGTATTGTTTACGGACGAGGCCCATTTTCACATTAATGGTCACGTAAATAAACATAATTGTCGATATTGAAGCACGGAAAACCCTCACTATAAATACCAAAAGCCTCTCCATTCACCAAAAACGACAGTGTGGGCTGCCATATTCGCAAAGGGCATAATGGGCATAATCGGTCCATACTTCTTTGAAAATAATCAAGGAAATAACGTAACCGTGAACTCAGTGGAATACGTGAAAATGTTGCGAGAGGTTTTGACACCACAGTTGCATGAATTTGAAGGATACAATAGCCGGACTTGGATGCAACAAGATGGAGCAACATGCCATACATCAAACGTGACTTTACCGGTGGTCAAAGAAATGATTCCTAACAAATTGATTTCTCGCAGAGGTGATATCCCATGGCCTCCCAGAAGCCCGGACCTTACACCTTGCGATTTTTTCTTGTGGGGATATCTGAAGAGTCGAGTATACTTTAATAAACCGACGACCATATCCCAATTAAAAGAAAACATCCACGAGGAGGTAGCCGCGATTCCTTGCAGCATGTGTCAACGAGTTTTCCAAAGTTTACGTAGTCGATTGCAGGAGTGCCAACGACGAGACGGAGCACATCTCGACGATGTCATTTTTAAAAAATAAATTTTAATAAATGATAATTACGTTAAATAAATCATAAACAAAATAACATTTGTACTTTTATTTCTAGACATGCTTCAAAAGTGCAAAAATTGTTGGCCCACCTGTATAATAATATAGGTATAATATAATAAAAGTTATAAGATAAGCCTACCAATTTCTAAGTTCATATTGAAATACCGACGTGATTTAACTGAAGTTACCCTGTATTCTGTAACTAGTTACCCATATATATAAAGTCAAAATCCGTCTGTAAACAATTTGTTACCGAAAGTTTCCTTATTTAATAATTATTCCTTCTTTATAAATTAATCTTTGTTTATATTATTTTACAGATCATGGGATTCACTACGACTATGCTGATGATTATACTCTTTTAAAACCTTATATACTATACTACAATACCACCTACAATAATACTATAATTATGTAAACTGTAGACATTGCTATAATAATTTATATAGGCGCTATCACATAGTTGACATGTACCTAACATATTTCTCCTCATTGAAAATCTCATTTATCTGACGTTGGAATTTCAGTTCTGTGACAATAGAAAAAGTTAATTAAAATATTTATGCGTTACTATATTATCATGTAGTTGGCATCATTTCAACATATTTGTCATTCGTTTCAGTGGTCGATTCAGTCTTCATTGTATCATTTATATATTTACCATAATATTATTATTATTATTATATATATATATATATATATATATATATATATATTTGAAATTTATCTCAACTTTGTTCACGTTTGATTTGCGGTGGTGTTTCAGTCGCAATCTGTTTGAATATTTTTGAATTTTTACTGTGATCAAATGATATTTCGTGTTCTTTCTATTTCCAGCACGAGTTTCATTTTATAATTAGCCTTGAGTAAGTGTCGTCTTAGTGTCCTTTAATAGGGTGGATCAATCATTAGGAAATAATTTTTGTGTATTTTCCAAGTTTATTACAATATATGTCGTAATTTGATTTTTCACTACAAATTAGTGCTGTCATTTTTGAATTTTCTCTAATGCTTAATTGTTTTGCGTCTTATTTTGTTTGTCCAGTTTGGACCATTGGAGTCAATATTGGCTATTATACTGCTCACGAAGTTTTATTCTTCCATGAGGTATTGTACATTACATATAAACTTTGTAGGCATTTTTAGGATCCACATTTCTGTATTACTTTATTTCAGTTTATCCCGTAAGTCTATATAAGCAGTATTATTTCTCTGCACATTATTATAAACTTATAATACTTTATACTAAAACACCTTCCCAAAGAATACAACGGAAATATAACATTTCACGGTTGAGAATTTAATACGATACTGATAGATGAAATTATAGACTTCATGGCTATAGATATAATGATAAAACCGATAGTAACGGCGAAATTGGCAAGAATTGTAAAAAGAAGCAGTGTGTAATGAAAGGACGTGTAATGTAAGGTGATTTTAATTAATTTATTAGGTATAAACAAGGCTTCTTAGTTCGTTACCTCGACACACGATGGCAGTATTTATTAAAAATCTTGAAGTCTGCTTCTAGTGTAGCTCATGTTTAATGTTTTAATAAGCAAAAGATTATGGTAAAATAAAATTACATATTGTTTTTACACACTAATCTTAACTAACTTAACTTAGGGTAAGAAACAGTGCCATCTTGCCATAAACTTCATCTTAATTTATTCTTTTATTTCAGTATTTGAGTAATATGGATGGCGGCTAACAGAAAAATACTAAAAAGATGCAAGCCATGGTGTAAAATGCAATAAATAATTTACATTAACTAATTTTTGGATTTATGTTTTCTGTTTATACTGTTATTATGTAAATTAAAATTAAACACTTGGAGTGAAGAATAATTTTATAATCTTAAAAACTTTTCACTTCTAAATACAAGAGAGTTTTATTTCGTACTTTTCGGTTAAAATGTTACTTTTTAACGCAAGGCAAATATAAAAAATACAATATCATGATATTGCATCATTGTAATGCATAATATAATTGTAAATATGAGATTTTATCGACACTAGATTTATAGACATAGAATAAACATAGTAATAGAGCTGCTTGAGCTAATTACCTGAAGGTCGTCTGGAAGCTCCTTCTACCGTGATAGTAGCAAGAGACAAAGAACCGAAAGCTGTATCCTATGTTTCTTTCTTGGTGTCATTTCTCGCTCTCGCTTTTTTCTTTCTTTCTGTTTTAATTTTTTTCTGTTACCCAGGACGCATCCCATTAGTTTTAAATAACGGTATACCCTTAGATGTTTTGATAATTGATCATCAGTAACTTACAAAATAAATTAAAAAAACCTACTAGTCTTGACTAGTTAATAAATTAAAACATTGACCATTGATACAAATAGGTTAGTTTAAATATCATTTATTTTAACAAAGTCTGTGATCATAGATTGAGATTGAGATATAACTATAATGATATATTAACCATATGTAGTACGTAATTTGTATCTGACCACTAATAATAACATAGGCCTCAATAAATATTCAGTATTTCATGAAGTGAATCATTTAATTTGTAGATGACTTCTAATCCGTTCGACGGTGGTGCATCGGTTTTAAAATTTAATATGTATTTTAATACAGAGAAAACATGGCGAGAAAAGATTACTACTTTTGTTTGCGGGAAACGGTTGAGGAGAAATAGAATTGAAGTCCGTCGTGTCAAGGTATGAACAAGTATAATATTTTTCCGCTTTAAGAAATACCACAGTCTATTTTAATACACTAATATTAATGTATACCTTTAACTAGAAAATATATTACCAGACTAAACCAGAGAACAAACGTAAGTTTTACAAAAAATAAAGATTCAATTATACTGGTATTGATTTCGTGAAGACATAATATAAAGTAACTAAATTAAGTACCTAATTAGTAGTAACAATCAAACAGGAATGGAAGGGCAGCTATATATCGTAGCCTTATTTTAAGTTTAAAAGTGTCATTAAAGAAGGGATTATTTCGATAAGTATGGTATCAATAGTCCTGACACTCCCATTTAACACACAAGTGATCATTTCAATTCAAAGTGATTCAAAGTGGAAAAGATATAAATATAAATATATATACATAAGAGTTAAGAAGTCTATACATATCGGTGTTAGCACTCTAATGCAGTCGTCAAATTTTATTTTATGCTGTATCGTGTTTCGATTGAAAATATTATTGGAAGAAAATATTCTTGGAAGTTATCGACTGATTTTGATCAGTCGATAACTTGCAAGAATATTTTCTATTAAAGTTTTGCAGATGAGTTTTTAAAAACAGAGAGACAGAGAGACATAGTTTCTGAAAAGAGGCAATGTAGTCTCTCATTTTATAGGTTCGTCCTCCAAAAAATGTCCTGGTCTTACAGGTGGCTGAGCTGAACCCAGGTTTAGGACCCTAGGCGTTCACGTGGTTTTAGAGCTATATGATCCCAGTGGCTTAGAGGAGTGTCCTAGGGTTTTTGGGCCTTATTCTTCATACATTCTAGAGGCTGTGACTGGGTAGGTGGGACTTTGGCCTCTTTTATTTTAACAGGTTCGGGAGGGGGGCAGAGGAGCTTTCCGGCTCATAACGGACCTGCAAATCATTGCGGAAAATGAGGCTGCCTATCATTGCGGATTCATTGTCGTTCCCTCGGGTTGGTCTGATTTATACTGCAAAGATTAAAACATTAGTTAGGTTAGATTTTTAAAAGAAGCATAAAAGATGTCGCCTCCGTCGCTTTAAACAGGGTTACATATAGAATACTGGATTAATCGATGTGGTTAACGTAGGGTACCTTAATTAGTAGAGAGGCGGTTTCTGAGAGGACGCAGATTCGAATCCTATCCATGTCGATTAATTTTTGAAGTTATATACATATATTGTACAAATATATAGATTTTTTTCACAGAACAAGGAGGCTGATCATGTTACTGACGGCGCATTGGTCTTAATCTTACGGGTCTTGCAGTTACTTGGAATGCAACCTATAATAATAAGAAAAAGACATGCAGGAACATATGACGTGATTATTTCATATCTCGTTTATGTGGTTGACATCCTGATAACTTTATTAATAAGTAAGTGATAACATACCAACTTTTTGAAATATAGTTTCGTACGTTGCGTTACTCTTCTAATATAATGAGTATAAAGAGAAGAGATCCTCTACCAGAATAGATACGTAGTGACGTGCCCTGGACATTGTTTTTGGTGTTTTAGGGCCGAAATTTAGCAACATTATTGTAGATTCTGTTCTATTATTGTTTTTTTACTGCTTTAATATGGTAAGATACGCCTTTTTATGTTCATTTCACTATTAGATTCTCTGGACTATCATTAGTCACTCCATTGATCTGAATCGAGCGGGTATCAAAAGTAGTTTGAGGGCAAGCATGTTCTTACTATTTGATATGAAGATGTCGGATGCCATACCCATGGAATCATAGGTATGGCATCCGACATCTTCTTTATAATTTCCAATTATTCTAGTACTTGGCAAAAAGAGATTCGACATTAAAACTAACCATAATCTCGTTTCTGCCTATTGTACTGTTTTGGAGAACTCAAAAGGTATCGCGAGTGTTTTACGAAGCATGTGTGTTTTCCTAACATTTTTACGAAGACAAGAGATGCCTCTTTATGCTTACCTGACCTCGCTTGACTAATGATAGGGCGAAACGATTCATTCCCTTTGTGAACTTTGAACAATCCATACATCCTTTGTGGTTAAGGAAGTCTGGGACGTAGAAGCTAATAAAATTTCTGAGACCCTCACTATAGGGTTATATTGCACTTATGGTCAGGGGTACCATCTCAGCTTTTGTACCAAAAGTTGCAGTGTGGTACACGAGTACGCGACCCCGGCTCCCCGAGGTTCTACTGTCTTTACTTCTCAAACTTCCAGGCAGTAGTATTCTATTCCCTTTATATCGTTTCCCATTCTTACCACATTCCTTTCCATCCCATCCCTATTTTCCTTTTCTAGGTCCAACAAAAGCCGTTCCGTCCTGCTAAATACAAAAGTCTGTTTTGGCAGCGAAGATGGCAGCACAACGCAGATTGTGCAAACGGGCCTGGTGGAGTTGACAACGCAGTAAGACAAGGTGGATGGCCCAGGGCGAAGGTGGAGGGCGGGTGCAGTTACCATCGGCCAGACACTGCATCCAATCGTTCGTCTAATCTTAGCGGTACTCCGTTCCATTGGAATAAGGAGCGGGCGGACGAGAGAGGGCGTCTTTGTTTGCGCAGAACTTACGTACTATAATATATTCCCACGCAGATGACACCTGGCAATAACACGGACAGTGAGCAAAGTCCTATTGCGATGGAGACTGTGGTGGGTGAGTTTGGTCCCTAGCTGGATTTCTGCGCGTAGAAGGTTGGGCGGTGATGGTCGTTTCATGACTTGACTGTGGCGGAAGTCTGGTTCGGCAGCTCGCCCATCGACAAAGCAGCTCTAATTAGGGATCGCACTGCTTTCCACAATCGGGGAGGGGCCTAGAAAAGGTGGCCTAAACAAAGTTCGTCTCCCTTTTTACCCGGTCGGCTAACCGTGGTCGCCCGGTCACCATCTTAATGCGGTGGGAAAAAAAACAAAAATATACGAAACCGTTTACTATAGCTGCTTGGAATGTAAGCACTTTGCTAGACAACGAGAATAACTTATTAACTTACTACTTAACTAAAAACAGCTTGCGCGCAAACAGTCCCGCTATAATATTGATATCGCTGCAATTAGTGTAACACATCTAGCGGATAGTGGCGAGCTCTGTAAGGGACTCTGTAGGTTTACATACTACTGGATAGGTCAACCAACAACGGAACGACCTGTTAGTGGCGTAGGTTTTGCCATAAAAAATGAGATCTCTCATTGAACCTCCAAAAGGCAGTGACAGAATCATGAATCTGAGACTCTACGTAAGACCTGGTAATTACCTGCATTTCATCAGCATTTACGCACCTACCTTGACCTCATCAGATGAAGATAAATTCAAATTTTATGAAGACCTTCGTACAGTCCTACTAAACCTACCACAGCAGGATAAGATTTTTCTTCTCAGAGATTCTAACGCGCGTGTTGGGATAGACCACATAGCTTGGAGAAACGTACTGGGCAGACACGGTATCGGAAAGTGCAACACCAATGGTACTGCATTATTAACTCTATGTGCGGAATTCGAGCTCAGTATCACAAACACGTTCTTCAGGCTACCTGATAAATATAAAACATCTTGGATGCATCCGCGCTCTGGCCATTGGCATCTTCTCGATTACATCATAGTACGAAGGCGTGACCTGAAGGATGTACTTATCACAAGAAGGATGCGTGGTGCCCAGGGCTGGACAGATCACCGTCTCATTCGATCCAAGATGAGGCTTAACTACAAGCCTCCGCGCAGAGCAGAACATAAAACTCCAGCGAAACTAGCTTTTACAAAGTTAATAAGCGGCGAAGAAACTCGGCTCCTCCTTGACGCAGAATTTGAACATGCCATGTCCAGTGCTGATGGTGACTCAACCATTGATGCTAAATGGCGTTTAGATAGACAGAAATAGGGAAACTCGTTGAAAACTTCAGGACTACTTTGAGAAGCACTGACTGACTGACTCTGGACAACGAAAATCTATGCAGCAGGAACTTAAAATCAAAGTGCGAGAATCAAAAGATAACTGGTGGATCAGAAAATCCGAAGAATTACAGTATCTGGCAGATAACGACTTAAGAGTATTTTCGGACCACGGACCAGGAAGACCGCCCCAGTATACTCGTGAGACAAGACTAAGAGGCTGACTGATCCCGAAGAAGTTCTTCTTCGTTGGGCTGAGCATTTTAATGAATACAATATCGTAATATAAGGTTTTTTTCGCGGGTAGTTGTACATTAAGCAACACATAGTTTTTTGTCCTCCGTTTTTTAATTTCATTATATAGTGAAACTTTACATATATACATTAAAAAACCTTACTTAATGTACTAGAAGTAATTCTACATACCTGGCATAAATAAACTTTCACAACAAACAAGTTTTGGATAATATCACAAATGGATCTACACACACAACTACGTAAGAACATGGATGAGATTGTCAATATGTTTGAGTCCCGTATGGATCACTTTGACAAGGAACTTGCACTTTCACAAGCTTCAAAAACTTCTTCTGGCACTTGTAAGGATCTCCCAGGACTTGCAGCTGAATACTCCGCTTTCAAGAGTCTTGTTTGGAAAACCCTATCCATGTTGCGGCAGCAGTTACAATTGTTGTCAGAAGGATTTGATAAACACGAAGCAAGATCACGAAGTAAAATTCTCTTGTTTCATGGTTTACAAGAGACTACCGATGAGAAGACAGAATCCATAATTAAATCTGTGATGTTTGACCGCATGAAGCTGCCAAGTTCAGCAACAGAGAACATTGATATTTGTCATCGACTCGGCGCTAAAAGAGACAGACCACGTCCCATATTAGTCAAGTTTCTTGGTTTAAAAAATAGAAATCTTGTTTGGGATTCAAAAACCACACTTAAAGGAAGTGGCTGCACTTTATCTGAGTTCCTCACAAAGCCCCGGCAGGAGGTTTTTATGACTGCACGCAGGCATTTCGGTATCAAGAACTGTTGGACTTCAGAGAGGAATATAGTCTTAGTCTTGCCGGATAAAAGTAGGAGTAAAATAATTTCTTTAAGCGAGCTACAACTGCTACTTGACAGATTTCCTTCTTCAACTGATTCCTCTTTGGCAAATCAGGAACATAAGCAATCTTCCAGAACTCGCCGGGCTCTTAAGGTAACTAAGTAATTACGTTAACTAGTTGCTTAAAGAGTTGTGTTCACTTCGCGATCGCTATTGTGTCTTTAAAATATCTAAACATGTTTAGTGTTACGCTGCGTTCCCTTTCATTTGCCTTAATACTTTAAAAACGAATACAATGTCGACTTTAAATAAATTAATATTACTTTCTTATTTCATTTGTTATGACATTTGTCAGTTAGTTGACACTAGTGAGCGTTCGGAAAGTTGTTACTGCGAGGTGTTACCGGTTTTTAAAATATTATTGTTTTATTTTTGTTTGTTACATTAATTAATATTGTTTTAATCTTAAAATGTATGGTTGTTATATACTTATTGTTTTTGTTTTACTGTTAATCATTTACAACCATTTTTTTTTTCTTTTTATTATTTTTAATTTTACCTAATTGTTAGTTTACTATCGAGACTACCAGATTTTTTTTAACGTATTTTTTATGCTATGCCATGTATGTAGTAAAATTGATTTTGTTGATTTTTTTAATAGTCTTGTATATTTTATATAAATTATTAATTTTATTTTATTTATATTATATTAATTTATTTTATTTTATTCTATCTTTTAACTATTTTTAATTTTTATATGTCGGATATACTGAATATTGATGATAACTATTTTTCTTGTACTTCTAATGATGATTTTCTCAGTGTTTCCAGTAATTCTTCTTCTTCCCACAGTAATTCATCTTCCCTATATACTCAAATTAATTCAGTCTTTTGCAACAATTCTGAAAGCCTCAATATAGTTCACATTAACGCACAAAGCATTCCGGCCCATTACTCCGATCTTCTCGCATCATTTAACGGTGTCAGTGTCGACGTTATTCTGGTCTCAGAGTCCTGGTTAAAACCCTCTCTTTCCACCTCTTTCTACAACATTCCTAACTTCAATCTGATACGTAATGACCGAACTTCTAAAGGAGGTGGTGGTGTCTGTATCTATCTCCGTGACTGTATTTCCTTTAACATAGTTAAGCAATCTTCTGACCCTTCTCCCGAACCTTATCTTGAATACCTTTTCATTGAAATTATAGCTCGTCATACTAAAATTTTAGTTGGCGTTCTTTATAGTCCTTCGCTTCATGTCAATTATTTCAATACTTTCGAATCCCTCCTCGATATGCTATCTCCTTCCTACAGCCATGTTATTATAATGGGTGATTTAAATACATGTTTAGTCAAAAATGACTTTAGAGCTCAAAAACTTGAATCCCTAATATCCTCCTTTAATTTGACCTTGTGTCACCTCTCTGAGACCCATTTTCCGCCTAACTCCAAGCCATCGCTTCTTGATCTTATCTTTGTTTCAAAGTCTGAAAATGTTCTAAGTCATGGTCAACTAACAGCCTCTTTCTCTTACCATGACCTCTTATTTCTTCGCTATAACTTACCTTTTTTCAAACGCAAACAAAAGTGTATATTTCGTCGCAGTCTTAAAAGTATTAACCCCAATAACCTTATATCTGATGCACTTAATATAAATTGGTCTGCTCTGTATGACTCTCAGAGTGTTAATGAGATGGTTACCATCTTTAATGCAGAAATAATTAAGCTGTATGATGTCCATGCTCCAGTTAAGCAAATAAGAGTTCGACATCTCCCTGCACCTTGGCTTACTCCTACAATTAAAAAACTCATGGCGAAACGGGATAAAGCTAAAAAAAATTGCAAAAAAGATGCATCTCCAGATAAAATTAAAATTTACAAAACACTGCGTAATCTCTGTAATAGAATGTGTAGGGACGCAAAACGTCGTCATATATTTTCTTCCATACACAATCATTCGGGTCCACAAATGTGGAACTTCTTAAAGTCACTAGGTGTGGGTAAAAATCGTAATACTCTCAATCACACTGTTGATTTAAATCTTTTAAATACACATTTTTCTTCTCCACCCTTAATACTTTCTAAAGAACGTAAATCTAAAACCCTGCAACAATTGTCAAATGTCACCCCACCTATCTGTGATTCTCCTTTTTTCTTCCAGGTTTTAACGGAGGGAGATGTGAAAAATTTCCTACTTTCTACCTCTTCTAAGGCCGTCGGTAATGACGACATTAGTAGAGATATGCTTATTCCTATAATCGATATCCTATTACCTATTATAACTTATATTTTAAATTTTTCTTTAAGAACTTTCACATTCCCTTCTGCATGGAAGGCAGCACATATAATTCCCTTACCTAAAATAAGTAATCCTACCTTGCCTTCTCACTATCGACCAATATCTATACTCCCTTTCCTTTCAAAAATTCTCGAAGACGCTGTACACAAGCAACTCTCTGAATTCCTTCTTGGTAATAATCTTTTAAGTCCTTTTCAATCTGGTTTCCGTCCTCATCATAGCACTACCACAGCACTAATCAAAGTTACTGATGATATCCGATATGCGATGGATAATAAACAGCTTACGATACTCGTTCTTCTGGATTTTAGTAATGCATTTAATTCAGTGGACTTTGATATTTTGCTTGGTATCCTCTCCACTTTCTCTATATCTCCTTCCGTTTTAAACTGGTTCAAATCATATCTTTACGGGCGTCGGCAGATTGTGAAATCCGATGACAGTTCTTCTCATTGGATGGATCTTTCTGCTGGTGTACCTCAAGGCGGCGTACTATCTCCATTACTCTTTTCTATATTTATAAACGAAGTCTCTAAAATAATATCTTCTTCCTACCATCTCTATGCAGATGATTTACAGCTTTACAGACACGACACTTTTTCTACAATTGAACAGGGAATAGCATCTATCAACTTCGACCTTGAAAACATACACTTATGGGCAGAAGAATATGGTTTACTAGTTAATCCAAATAAGTCTCAAGCTATTATAATTTATAACAAGCAATCTCGCAATAAAATCAATTTTTCCACCTTGCCTTCTATTCTTTACGATGGTACTCCAATACAGTACCTAGATACTGTAAAAAATCTGGGATTAACCATGGACTCCCATTTCACTTGGGTAGCTCACTTCAGCGATATAAGCAGGCGCCTATATCGTTCGCTACACTCACTTAAACGTCTTCAAAATTTACTTCCCTTTAAAACTAAAATTATACTTGCCCAATCTCTCCTACTTCCTCTTCTTGACTATGCTGACATTTGTTATTTAGATGCGACTGAGGAGCTACTTGACAAATTCGATCGACTTCAGAATTTATGCATCCGTTTTATCTACGGGTTGCGTAAATTTGACCACATTTCGGAATACCGCCGTGAGTTAAAGTGGCTCCCTATCCGCTTCCGCCGGAATGTGCATGTATTAACACTTCTCTATAAAATTCTTCTAAAATCTTCTCCTTCTTACTTGCAAGATCTCTTTCAATTATGTCCACCTAGACAATTGCCTGAGCGATCTTGTGTTTCCTTAAAATTTCTTGAGGTGCCTCACTATAACACTGCCCATTACCGCAAATCCTTTTCTGTTCTTGCTGCTCAACTCTGGAACTCATTACCTCCTCACTTGTACGAAGACTGTCCCACTATTACTTCCTTTAAGTTTAGACTGAAGAATTACTTCCTCTCCCTCTAAAATGTCTTCGGTATATATATTATATTTATGTAAGTATGTATTTTATTTATATTTTTGTATATTTAAGAAATATGTGTTTATATATTCAGATATAAATGTGTATGTATGTAATTTGTATGTGTTTAATATATATTTGAATATCTTTTTAATACTTTTAATATATATGTTTTTATATTTTTTTTTTCGATATTTATTGTACCCATACCGCGATTATCAAAATATTTTTTCCGATAACGAAGGGTTTCTGGTAGAGATCTCTTTTAAGAGATAAGTCATCCTTTTTGTGTATACTTTATTTTAAATAAATTGTTTATTGTGATTTACTGGTGCATAAATAAATAAATAAATAAATAAATAAATAAAATAAATAAATAAATATCTTAACACCCTTGAGAACCTGCCTGTCGCGTTGGAGTTGGATGAGCCACCGTCATTTACAGAATTAATTTCCGCGATAAATCGTTTGAAAGATGGCAAGTCACCAGGTCTAGTATAGTCTTCCTTCAAAGGGTTTCAAATACGACGGACCAAACAATAAATCTAGACTGTTTGCCCTTATTCAACAAATTTGGGCTGATGAGCTTGTTCCACAAAACTGGAAAGATGCTACTATTGTTAAGCTATACAAAGGTAAAGGAGACCTCTCAGATTGCGGCTCATTTAGAAGAATTCTCTGCTCTCAGTGGCTGACAATATACTCAATGTGGTTTCAGAACGAATCGAGGGACGGTTGATGCCATCTTTGTTGTCAAACAATTACAAGAAAAAAGCCTTGAGCAACACCGTGACCTCCATATGTGTTTTGTGGACCTGAAAAAGGCCTTTGATCGCGTACCAAGATCTGACCTCTGGACAGTACTCGATAAATATGGCTGTCCTGTGAAGTTCGTAAATTTAGTGCGTCAATTTCATGAAGGCATGATGGTTCGTGAACGCCACAAAAACGACTTTACAGAACAGTTTAATATAACAAGTGGAGTGAAACAAGGCTATGTAATAGCTCCAACCCTATTTGCTAATTACTTTGCTGCAGTTATGAAGGATGCAATTAGGAACTGCAATGATAGTGTTTCATTAAATGTTCGCTTGGACAAGAGTGTACTCGTACTTGACCTTACCCGTTTCAAAACAATACGTAAAGTCCAGCAGACCTCTGTACTGGAAATTCTTTATGCAGACGATGTCTGTCTTATGGCTGACAGTATGGAGAATCTGCAAAGATACGTCGACAATTTGGATGACTCCTGTCGAAAATTCGGCCTTGTAATCAGCGCGTCGAAAAGTCTGATTCTGAAATAACCTGCAAGAAGAATCAGCTAGTGACACTGCTGTCTTCTTAAGTGGGAAAAAACTAGACGAAGTCAATGCCTTCCGGTATTTAGGAAATCTCACGACCTCTACACAAAACTTTCCGTCTAAAGAGCAATCATACTTCCTCTGCTTCTGTATGCCTCGGAGAGCTGGTGTCTGTACAATGGTGACATCAGACGTCTTGACGTCTTTCACATAAAGTGTCTCCGTGTCATCATTTGTTTGAAATGGCAGGATCGTTTCTCTAACTCTGACCGGTATGGAGGATCTGTTAACGAAGTGTCAACTACGCTGGTCTGGACATCTAGTGCGTATGGACTCCTCAAGGTTGCCAAAGTCAGTCTTTTATTCAGACCTTAGCTCAGGAAAGCGCAAACCCGAAGGACAATATCTACGCTACAAAGATGTTCCGAAGCGCCACCTAACATCCTGTGGAATATCTTGCGATTCTTGGGAGGAGGTTGCTACTCAGAGACCTGAGTGACGAAATGCTGTCAAAACGGGCATTAATAATTTTGAGCGCGCTCGCATCGAACATCATGACGCCAAACGCTAGCTTCTGAAAACTCGATCCAAGCCCTCCTATAATTACACATATAATGTTAGCGGGAAGCTTTACTGCGCTATCAGTGACCGAATTTTTGAAACTACGAGTAAATTCGGTTTTGCGAGTCACATTCGCGCTCCCGAACCTCGAACTAATTATTAATAACAGTGTGTCGCCGTCGACGGATACGTCTGGGAGGACATCATCATCATCATATTGCACTTGCTTTTAAGTCTAGTAACCACTGTTTAAAACCTTCATCTTCTATTCATACTCAACGGTGTCAAGTGCAACGGTTGCCCTGTCTTTGTCCGTTTCTACAACGAGTATAATAAAATAAGTAGAATAACAAACATTCAAGTAACCACTTTTCACATCAGTCTGTCCTTGAGCATGGCACATTTAACTGAGAAATAACAAATATCGAACAAAACGAAAACCCGGATAATTATTTCGGATAATACTGTTGTATTATCTACGAAATATTTACCGGGTTTTCGCCAGTCCATAAAAGGGGCTAAATAAGTATTTTTGTATAAATAAACTTTTTTTTATCACCATAGATGGAGTTTTCATTTATTATGTAGTTGATACATTTGAACGTTTAATGGACCCAGAGAAGTCTACGTTTACACGCACTAAAGCAGAAATATTCTTACTATTAATAAATAAAGTATTGTCAACAATATTGCTGTTATATTGTGCATTTGGTGGAATTGTAAGATTGCGACAATTTTTAAACAGCATTGAAATCATCAAAAAGGTCTGTATTGTGTATATTATATCAATTATGAGTTGTAAGGCAATAACAAAATTATATAGAGTGTTTTGCTAGTTCTACCACAATAATGAGACTCTCTCGACATTTTTAAGGCATTACTGATTTACTTTACTTCTCTATCATCCTACCACACGTGGGGATAGATTTCCATTTATATTTCATAGATCCTGGTATCGTACCTAAAGCTCGGAATTCTATTCCGAAGTTTTTATTAAAAATATGTAACAGCACAATTTGACACAAGATTGAAGAGGCATATTAGCTTAATTCTTCACTTTCCATCCCTATAATGAATAACTGTAATACAGAAGCACTGCTTTAAGTTAATAAAAATAAAACTGTCCAAAACTAGATATGAAAGTTATAAAAACTGTATTTGATGATAAATAATTTGTAGCTCACGTTAAGTTAGAACAAATTGCAAATAAATCACATTTTTAATTCGCAGATTAAATTGAAAATTAATAAAACTGTATATCATTGCGAGAATAACAAAAAAAATATGTGTTTAATCTTATTTTTCACATTCGTTCCACCGTTTCTAAGAATTCTGGAGGTTTGGATGTATGCAGACTGTAAGTTACAATTTTATTTGGATTTCTTTTAAACGTTAAATATAGGTTAAACATTGTTTTAATTAAACATTTCTTTTTTTTGGTATATTAAATTTTTTTTATATAAATCTTAACATACACGATACTCACATGTGAACTTGCGATTAAAACTTACTTAAAATATAAAAATTTGTTACAAAAGCTCTCCGTCATAAAAAGTTATGTTGGAAAGTTGATAATGGTACAAATAAAATGTTTAGATTTTTGTTTCAGGGCCGGATATTAAAGATTGTAACCGCTATTATGAAACTATTACAACAACTTTGATCAATATCCAGTTTCTACTTTTGATCGAATATCTCAACTCGGCGTTTAGATCAATTAATAAAGAACTTAAGGAAGTACTTATACAACTAAGATTTGATGGTCGGTAACTTTAAAGAGTTTACGTAGCGAAAATAACTTTAAGTATATCTTTAACTTTAACTATCTATTATACTTTACTATAATTATATAATAACTGCATAATATATATGTAGATGTTGTTTACAGATAAATTGGAAGCACGTAGATTGCAAAATGGTAAACGACTTCGACATCTGATGAATTGTTTCATGGAATCCTGCAATGTTATGAAAAAAATCCAAAGAAATAACAATTTTCTGTTGCTTTGTCATGTGATGTTAACTGCTGTACGTCTGATAATATCTAATTATTTTATATTTCATATCATTATCCATGAAGGTAAGTTATTATTAGACAAATAGCTTTATAAATTTACTAAAATAATCTCTTGAAAGCTTTATATAGAATAAAAACTTGATTAAGTCTGAACTGAAATGCTATATATCATTCATTTGGTTACAGAGACATCTATGTTAAAATTATCTAAATTCTTAATCCGACTTTCTTGGTTGGTCATCAACGGTTTTCAAGCAATTATTCCTATTCTACCTTGTACAAACACTCAGACAGAGGTTGTATACATTATATCTATAATAAAGCTTGACCTTTCCTAACTTATATTTTATATTTCAGACAAACAATACTAAACTCCTCATCGCCGAGCTGATGTGTCACGTTCAGTCTCGGAATGATCCCCTTCTTGATTCTTTGAATTCATTTTATATGCAACTAATTGTTAGTAATTATTCATTTACAGTCATGGGCATTTGTGATTTAGGAATGCCCTTAATGTCTAAGGTAAGATATTTAAATGTAAATAATATAGATATAATATAATGAAAGGTATAATACAGGGTGGGCCAAAAATTTTTGCAAATAGCAACACTTGATTTCTCCAAAACCGTGAGAGCAAGGGGCGCGCGGGTGGCGGGGAATTGTGCGTCGTTTAATGCAATTTTAGTCACGATGGAGAGCTTCACGGGACAACAGCGTGCTTTTAGCGTAAAACAATTTTACAAAAACAACGATTCTTACGTTACTGTCCGACGCCTCTTTAGAGTTGAATACGGATTACAACGTGTGAGTGTCCAAGTGTTAATTTAATTAAAGCTTGGTTTAAAAACTTTGAGCAAACAGGATCGACAACGAATATTAAACAAACTGGGAGACCACGTTCAAGAAGAAGCGAAGAGAACATTCGGGAGGTTGAAATTTCTGTAAGGGACGATCCAGAATCATCTACGCGTAAGCGGTCGGCGGCTCTTGCTATACCAAGAACTAGTCTGCGGCGAATCTTGCATTTAGACCTTAAACTGCACCCATATAAGCTTCAAATTGTACAGGAGATGAAACCAAACGATTACATTCAACGCAAGTTATTTGCTGACACTATACTGGAGCGATTCTCTAGCCTTGAGAATGTATTGTTTACGGACGAGGCCCATTTTCACATTAATGGTCACGTAAATAAACATAATTGTCGATATTGGAGCACGGAAAACCCTCACTATAAATACCAAAAGCCTCTCCATTCACCAAAAACGACAGTGTGGGCTGCCATATTCGCAAAGGGCATAATGGGCATAATCGGTCCATACTTCTTTGAAAATAATCAAGGAAATAACGTAACCGTGAACTCAGTGGAATACGTGAAAATGTTGCGAGAGGTTTTGACACCACAGTTGCATGAATTTGAAGGATACAATAGCCGGACTTGGATGCAACAAGATGGAGCAACATGCCATACATCAAACGTGACTTTACCGGTGGTCAAAGAAATGTTTCCTAACAAATTGATTTCTCGCAGAGGTGATATCCCATGGCCTCCCAGAAGCCCGGACCTTACACCTTGCGATTTTTTCTTGTGGGGATATCTGAAGAGTCGAGTATACTTTAATAAACCGACGACCATATCCCAATTAAAAGAAAACATCCACGAGGAGGTAGCCGCGATTCCTTGCAGCATGTGTCAACGAGTTTTCCAAAGTTTACGTAGTCGATTGCAGGAGTGCCAACGACGAGACGGAGCACATCTCGACGATGTCATTTTTAAAAAATAAATTTTAATAAATGATAATTACGTTAAATAAATCATAAACAAAATAACATTTGTACTTTTATTTCTAGACATGCTTCAAAAGTGCAAAAATTGTTGGCCCACCTGTATAATAATATAGGTATAATATAATAAAAGTTATAAGATAAGCCTACCAATTTCTAAGTTCATATTGAAATACCGACGTGATTTAACTGAAGTTACCCTGTATTCTGTAACTAGTTACCCATATATATAAAGTCAAAATCCGTCTGTAAACAATTTGTTACCGAAAGTTTCCTTATTTAATAATTATTCCTTCTTTATAAATTAATCTTTGTTTATATTATTTTACAGATCATGGGATTCACTACGACTATGCTGATGATTATACTCTTTTAAAACCTTATATACTATACTACAATACCACCTACAATAATACTATAATTATGTAAACTGTAGACATTGCTATAATAATTTATATAGGCGCTATCACATAGTTGACATGTACCTAACATATTTCTCCTCATTGAAAATCTCATTTATCTGACGTTGGAATTTCAGTTCTGTGACAATAGAAAAAGTTAATTAAAATATTTATGCGTTACTATATTATCATGTAGTTGGCATCATTTCAACATATTTGTCATTCGTTTCAGTGGTCGATTCAGTCTTCATTGTATCATTTATATATTTACCATAATATTATTATTATTATATATACATATATATATATATATATATATATATATATACTTCTTCTTGCTCAGTGTGTATAGTGCACCGTTTTGAAATTTATCTCAACTTTGTTCACGCTTGATTTGCGGTGGTGTTTCAGTCGCAATCTGTTTGAATATTTTTGAATTTTTACTGTAATGAAGTGATATTTCGTGTTCTTTCTATTTCTAGCACGAGTTTCATTTTATAATTAGCCTTGAGTAAGTGTCGTCTTAGTGTCCTTTATAAGCGCATCAAAAGTGTTGATCCTTATAATGTATAGTTTTTAATAGGGTGGAACAATCATTAGGAAATAATTTTTGTGTATTTTCCAAGTTTATTACGATATATGTCGTAGTTTGATTTTTCACTACAAATTAGTGCTGTAATTTTGGAATATTCTCTAATGCTTAATTGTTTTACGTCTTATTTTGTTTGTCCAGTTTGGACCATTGGAGTCAACATTGGCTATTGTACATACTGCTCACGAAGTTTTATTCTTCAATGAGGTATTGTACATTTCTAAAATACATATATACTTTGTAGGCATTTTTAGGATCCACATTTCTGTATTACTTTATTTTAGTTCATATATAAGCAGTATAATTTCTCTGCACATTATTATACACTTATAATACTTTAAACTAAAACACCTTCCAAAAGAATACAACGGAAATATAACATTTCGCGGTTGAGAATTTAATACGATACTGATAGATGAAATTTTAGACTTCATGGCTACAGATATAATGATAAAACCGAAATTGGCAAGAATTGTAAAAAGAAGCAGTGTGTAATGAAAGGACGTGTAATGTAAGGTGATTTTAATTAATTTATGAGGTATAAACAATGCTTCTTAGTTCATTACCTCGACACACAATGGCAGTATTTATTAAAAATCTTGAAGTCTGCTTCTACTGTAGCTCATGTTTAATGTTTTAATAAGCAAAAGATTATGGTAAAATAAAATTACATATTGTTTTTACACACTAATCTTAACTAACTTAACTTAGGGTAAGAAACAGTGCCATCTTGCCATAAACTTGATCTTAATTTATTCTTTTATTTCAGTATTTGAGTAATATGGATGGCGGCTAACAGAAAAATACTAAAAAGATGCAAGCCATGGTGTAAAATGCAATAAATAATTTACATTAACTAATTTTTGGATTTATGTTTTCTGTTTATACTGTTATTATGTAAATTAAAATTAAACACTTGGAGTGAAGAATAATTTTATAATCTTAAAAACTTTTCACTTCTAAATACAAGAGAGTTTTATTTCGTACTTTTCGGTTAATGTTACTTTTTAACGCAAGGCAAATATTAAAAATACAATATCATGATATTGCATCATTGTAATGCATAATATAATTGTAAATATGAGATTTTATCGACACTAGATTTATAGACATAGAATAAACATAGTAATAGAGCTGCTTGAGCTAATTACCTGAAGGTCGTCTGGAAGCTCCTTCTACCGTGATAGTAGCAAGAGACAAAGAACCGAAAGCTGTATCCTATGTTTCTTTCTTGATGTCATTTCTCGCTCTCGCTTTTTTCTTTCTTTCTGTTTTAATTTTTTTCTGTTCCCCAGGACGCATCCCATTAGTTTTAAATATGAGGACGGTATACCCTTAGATGTTTTGATAATTGATCATCAGTAACTTACAAAATAAATTAAAACATTGACCATTGATACAAAGTAGGTTAGTATAAATATCATTTATTTTAACAAAGTCTGTGATCATAGATTGAGATTGAGATATAACTATAATGATATATTAACCATATGTAGTACGTAATTTGTATCTGCCCACTAATAATAACATAGGCCTCTATAAATATTCAGTATTTCATGAAGTGAATCATTTAATTTGTAGATGACTTCTAATCCGTTCGACGGTGGTGCATCGGTTTTAAAATTTAATATGTATTTTAATACAGAGAAAACATGGCGAGAAAAGATTACTACTTTTGTTTGCGGGAAACGGTTGAGGAGAAATAGAATTGAAGTCCGTCGTGTCAAGGTATGAACAAGTATAATATTTTTCCGCTTTAAGAAATACCACAGTCTGTTTTAATACACTAATATTAATGTATACCTTTAACTAGAAAATATATTACCAGACTAAACCAGAGAACAAACGTAAGTTTTACAAAAAATAAAGATTCAATTATACTGGTATTAATTTCGTGAAGACATAATATAAAGTAACTAAATTAAGTACCTAATTAGTAGTAACAATCAAACAGGAATGGAAGGGCAGCTATATATCGTAGCCTTATTTTAAGTTTAAAAGTGTCATTAAAGAAGGGGTTATTTCGATAAGTATGGTATCAATAGTCCTGACACTCCCATTTAACACACAAGTGATCATTTCAATTCAAAGTGATTCAAAGTGGAAAAGATATAAATATAAATATATATACATAAGAGTTAAGAAGTCTATACATATCGGTGTTAGCACTCTAATGCAGTCGTCAAATTTTATTTTATGCTGTATCGTGTTTCGATGGAAAATATTATTGGAAGAAAATATTCTTGGAAGTTATCGACTGATTTTGATCAGTCGATAACTTCCAAGAATATTTTCTATTAAAGTTTTGCAGATGAGTTTTTAAAAACAGAGAGACAGAGAGACATATTTTCTGAAAAGAGGCAATGTAGTCTCTCATTTTATAGGTTCGTCCTCCAAAAAATGCCCTGGACTTACAGGTGGCTGAGCTGAACCCAGGTTTAGGACCCTAGGCGTTCACGTGGTTTTAGAGCTATATGAACCCAGTGGCTTAGAGGAGTGTCCTAGGGTTTTTGGGCCTTATTCTTCATACGTTCTAGAGGCTGTGACTGGATAGGTGGGACTTTGGCCTCTTTTATTTTAACAGGTTTGGGAGGGGGGCAGAGGAGCTTTCCGGGTCATAACGAACCTGCAAATCATTGCGGAAAATGAGGCTGCCTATCATTGCGGATTCATTGTCGTTCCCTCGGGTTGGTCTGTTTTATACTGCAAAGATTAAAACATTAGTTAGGTTAGATTTTTAAAAGAAGCATAAAAGATGTCGCCTCCGTCGCTTTAAACAGGGTTACATATAGAATACTGGATTAATCGATGTGGTTAACGTAGGGTACCTTAATTAGTAGAGAGGCGGTTTCTGAGAGGACGCAGATTCGAATCCTATCCATGTCGATTAATTTTTGAAGTTATATACATATATTGTACAAATATATAGATTTTTTTCACAGAACAAGGAGGCTGATCATGTTACTGACGGCGCATTGGTCTTAATCTTACGGGTCTTGCAGTTACTTGGAATGCAACCTATAATAATAAGAAAAAGACATGCAGGAACATATGACGTGATTATTTCATATCTCGTTTATGTGGTTGACATCCTGATAACTTTATTAATAAGTAAGTGATAACATACCAACTTTTTGAAATATAGTTTCGTACGTTGCGTTACTCTTCTAATATAATGAGTATAAAGAGAAGAGATCCTCTACCAGAATAGATACGTAGTGACGTGCCCTGGACATTGTTTTTGGTGTTTTAGGGCCGAAATTTAGCAACATTATTGTAGATTCTGTTCTATTATTGTTTTTTTACTGCTTTAATATGGTAAGATACGCCTTTTTATGTTCATTTCACTATTAGATTCTCTGGACTATCATTAGTCACTCCATTGATCTGAATCGAGCGGGTATCAAAAGTAGTTTGAGGGCAAGCATGTTCTTACTATTTGATATGAAGATGTCGGATGCCATACCCATGGAATCATAGGTATGGCATCCGACATCTTCTTTATAATTTCCAATTATTCTAGTACTTGGCAAAAAGAGATTCGACATTAAAACTAACCATAATCTCGTTTCTGCCTATTGTACTGTTTTGGAGAACTCAAAAGGTATCGCGAGTGTTTTACGAAGCATGTGTGTTTTCCTAACATCTTTACGAAGACAAGAGATGCCTCTTTATGCTTACCTGACCTCGCTTGACTAATGATAGGGCGAAACGATTCATTCCCTTTGTGAACTTTGAACAATCCATACATCCTTTGTGGTTAAGGAAGTCTGGGACGTAGAAGCTAATAAAATTTCTGAGACCCTCACTATAGGGTTATATTGCACTTATGGTCAGGGGTACCATCTCAGCTTTTGTACCAATAGTTGCAGTGTGGTACACGGGTACGCGACCCCGGCTCCCCGAGGTTCTACTGTCTTTACTTCTCAAACTTCCAGGCAGTAGTATTCTATTCCCTTTATATCGTTTCCCATTCTTACCACATTCCTTTCCATCCCATCCCTATTTTCCTTTTCTAGGTCCAACAAAAGCCGTTCCGTCCTGCTAAATACAAAAGTCTGTTTTGGCAGCGAAGATGGCAGCACAACGCAGATTGTGCAAACGGGCCTGGTGGAGTTGGCAACGCAGTAAGACAAGGTGGATGGCCCAGGGCGAAGGTGGAGGGCGGGTGCAGTTACCGTCGGCCAGACACTGCATCCAATCGTTCGTCTAATCTTAGCGGTACTCCGTTCCATTGGAATAAGGAGCGGGCGGACGAGAGAGGGCGTCTTTGTTTGCGCAGAACTTACATACTATAATATATTCCCACGCAGATGACACCTGGCAATAACACGGACAGTGAGCAAAGTCCTATTGCGATGGAGACTGTGGTGGGTACTGATCTGGTGAGTTTGGTCCCTAGCTGGATTTCTGCACGTAGAAGGTTGGGCGGTGATGGTCGTTTCATGACTTGACTGTGGCGGAAGTCTGGTTCGGCAGCTCGCCCATCGACAAAGCAGCTCTAATTAGGGATCGCACTGCTTTCCACAATCGGGGAGGGGCCTAGAAAAGGTGGCCTAAACAAAGTTCGTCTCCCTTTTTACCCGGTCGGCTAACCGTGGTCGCCCGGTCACCATCTTAATGCGGTGGGAAAAAAAACAAAAATATACGAAACCGTTTACTATAGCTGCTTGGAATGTAAGCACTTTGCTAGACAACGAGAATAACTTATTAACTTACTACTTAACTAAAAACAGCTTGCGCGCAAACAGTCCCGCTATAATATTGATATCGCTGCAATTAGTGTAACACATCTAGCGGATAGTGGCGAGCTCTGTAAGGGACTCTGTAGGTTTACATACTACTGGATAGGTCAACCAACAACGGAACGACCTGTTAGTGGCGTAGGTTTTGCCATAAAAATCACAAGAAGGATGCGTGGTGCCCAGGGCTGCACAGATCACCGTCTCATTCGATCCAAGATGAGGCTTAACTACAAGCCTCCGCGCAGAGCAGAACATAAAACTCCAGCGAAACTAGCTTTTACAAAGTTAATAAGCGGCGAAGAAACTCGGCTCCTCCTTGACGCAGAATTTGAACATGCCATGTCCAGTGCTGATGGTGACTCAACCATTGATGCTAAATGGCGTTTAGATAGACAGAAATAGGGAAACTCGTTGAAAACTTCAGGACTACTTTGAGAAGCACTGACTGACTGACTCTGGACAACGAAAATCTATGCAGCAGGAACTTAAAATCAAAGTGCGAGAATCAAAAGATAACTGGTGGATCAGAAAATCCGAAGAATTACAGTATCTGGCAGATAACGACTCACAGTATTTCGCCTAGAACATGCTAGGTGGACAATATTCATGTTATCATTTCCAGGTAATCTTAATTACAAAACGTAAACAACATCCCTAAACTCCAATTCCGAGAATCTGTTGTTTGTCACATGTTTAACTGATGAGTCATAGGGGTCAGAAGGCAGGTAATGAGTTTAATGCAACCTTTCCAATCAATCAGTTGCAATTTAGCGACACTTTCGTGCACGTCTCATAGTGGATTATAGTAATATTGTGAGTGTTTGTGATGGATATTAATACTGAGGGTAAATCCTATTTTTTAATAAGTATTTATTTAAAACAAAATCTATTGAAATGTATTTTTAATGTAATTTTAACATACATTACATATTTAAGCGTATATTTTTTCAAAAAAAAAAACTTTGACAGAGCTAAATTTACAGACATTCACCTCTATCCGGGCTAATTCTTAGATATATCATAGGAATAACTTTATTCTATATAAAAATACACATATTATTTAGCACACTTGAGTACAACATGTTTTTTTCTTTTTTTTTTCAGAACACGTTTACTCCATTTCAAGGATAGACTTTTTCGGAGAATGGTTAAAACACACGAAGAATGAAAAAAATTCGCTTGTATATGTCTACCTTTCTTCAAAATTTCACTTTGGTGACATTACTGAAAGTAGCCGAAAAGAAATAAATTTGAAAATATCCAACTTTTCAAATAAGATTGGTACCAAATGGTTGGCTTCAGGAAAGTCGAAGGAGCGTTTTTTAATTAAAAACAAGACGTGGCTGGATGAAGCAGACATACAGTTCACCGCGAGTTCTTCTGCGTCACAACCTTCGACATCGAGTGGGGCTGTGACTCCTGCAGGAAGACCTCGCAAAGATTTCGAAGAATCATCGTTTAAGACGAAGAAACGTCGCGTTGTGGATCTCGTAGAATCGCGAAGTGTCAGTGAATTAGTGACTGCTGCCGAAATTGCTGTGCGTTCAACAGGCCAAAGAAAAATTGCCAACGTGATTAGAGACATTAGTGAGAACCCAGATAATATTAAGAAGTCTAAAAATACCAGTTCTGTTATTCCTAGGCAGTTAAGTAGTGACGAAGCCTTAGCTTACTATATAGATTCTAAATCAACAACGCATGCATACAAACAAACAAGAAAGTGGTCCATGAAGGCAGGACATAATGTATTTCCGTCATATTTTAGTTTAAGAAAGTCCAAACAGGCCTGTCACCCTGCAGAGGAGCACATTGCTATAACAGAAACTCGTGCTGAAATAAATTTGCAAGCCTTATTAAATAAAACAGTGGAACGTCTAATATTAGCACAGAATGAAGTTATCAGCAGTGTCCACCCAACAAGTTCATCGTTTACACTTGTTAGTAAATGGGGATGTGATGGAAGTTCTGGGCACAGCATATACAAACAGAGATTTGAAAACACTGAAGATACGGACGAGTTTCTTTTTGTATTTTCTTTGGTTCCCCTTAAGTTATATGATGGGTCCAAAATTATTTGGCAAAATCCTCGGCCTTCATCAACAATGTATTGTCGCCCAATCAAATTTATATTTGCTAAAGAAACGAACGACTTCACGTTAGCGGAGACAAACAGATTGTTGGAAGAAGTTAACGATCTTCTTCCAACACTTATCAAATTTGATGATTCTCAAATCTCTGTGAAACACGAACTTTTACTGACAATGACAGACGGAAAAGTATGCAACGCATTAACAGAAACTCGTTCATCTCAAAAGTGTTTCATCTGTGGCGCCACCCCGAAAACAATGAACGATGATCCCGCGAAGTTCAACAGCAATCAAGAACATTTTGGCTTTGGTTTATCTACACTTCATGCTTGGATTCGTTGCTTTGAATGCCTTTTACATATCAGCTACAAGTTGAATATAAAGAAATGGCAGGCTAGAAGCGACGAAGACAAAGCAGATATCAAAGTTCGTTCCGAAGAAATCAAGTTGAAATTTAAGAACGAGATGGGGCTTATTGTTGATAAACCAAAGCCAGGATTTGGTTCTTCAAATGATGGAATCACAGCCCGTCGCTTTTTTAAGAATGCTGAGATGAGTGCTCACATCACAGGGTTAGATTTACAGGTTACAATTATCAAACAATTTGATGTTATTTTGAGGAAATTGTCTTCTGGATTCGAAATAAACTTAGCGGAATTCAATAAATTTTGTCTCGAAACCAGAAGACATTATCTTAGTCTCTATTCGTGGTACTGTATGCCTGCTACTGTATACAAAATATTAATTCACAGTACAGAGGTCATCAAAGCAGCATTGCTTCCGATTGGGCAGCTTTCCGAAGAGGCTCAGGAAGCACGGAACAAAGATTGCCGCAGATTTAGGGAGTACAACACCCGCAAGTGCTCGCGTGTTGCCACGAATAGAGACTTACTGTCTATGTTAGTTATAACATCTGATCCTTTGATCAATAGCCTTCGAGAGATTCCCCGAAAAAAACCGGAAAAAATATGTACAGAAGTTTTAAAGTTAATTGTAAGCCCTAGCATAGTAGAATCAAGGTCGGAATCGTCATCATATTGTCGCACAATGCCACAAAATGATAAAGATTACCCTATAAAAAATTCATCAGAAGACTCTGATGATGATTATTAGGTTAATTTAGTATTTTTAATTTTATTTTTGTTGTTTATATAATATTTTTGAATATATTTTCTGTTTTTATACCAATTTTTCTTTTTTTATTACAAAAACATGACTACCTATATGTAAAATAGTAAAAGCCTTGTTATATAACATAAAATAATTTTGTCCACCTAGCATGTTCTACACGAAACACTGTGCGACTTAAGAGTATTTTCGGACCACGGACCAGGAAGACCGCCCCAGTATACTCGTGAGACAAGACTAAGAGGCTGACTGATCAAGAAGAAGTTCTTCTTCGTTGGGCTGAGCATTTTAATGAATACAATATCTTAACACCCTTGAGAACCTGCCTGTCGCGTTGGAGTTGGATGAGCCACCGTCATTTACAGAATTAATTTCCGCGATAAATCGTTTGAAAGATGGCAAGTCACCAGGTCTAGTATAGTCTTCCTTCAAAGGGTTTAAAATACGACGGACCAAACAATAAATCTAGACTGTTTGCCCTTATTCAACAAATTTGGGCTGATGAGCTTGTTCCACAAAACTGGAAAGATGCTACTATTGTTAAGCTATACAAAGGTAAAGGAGACCTCTCAGATTGCGGCTCATTTAGAAGAATTCTCTGCTCTCAGTGGCTGACAAGATACTCAATGTGGTTTCAGAACGAATCGAGGGACGGTTGATGCCATCTTTGTTGTCAAACAATTACAAGAAAAAAGCCTTGAGCAACACCGTGACCTCCATATGTGTTTTGTGGACCTGAAAAAGGCCTTTGATCGCGTACCAAGATCTGACCTCTGGACAGTACTCGATAAATATGGCTGTCCTGTGAAGTTCGTAAATTTAGTGCGTCAATTTCATGAAGGCATGATGGTTCGTGAACGCCACAAAAACGACTTTACAGAACAGTTTAATGTAACAAGTGGAGTGAAACAAGGCTATGTAATAGCTCCAACCCTATTTGCTAATTACTTTGCTGCAGTTATGAAGGATGCAATTAGGAACTGCAATGATAGTGTTTCATTAAATGTTCGCTTGGACAAGAGTGTACTCGTACTTGACCTTACCCGTTTCAAAACAATACGTAAAGTCCAGCAGACCTCTGTACTGGAAATTCTTTATGCAGACGATGTCTGTCTTATGGCTGACAGTATGGAGAATCTGCAAAGATACGTCGACAATTTGGATGACTCCTGTCGAAAATTCGGCCTTGTAATCAGCGCGTCGAAAAGTCTGATTCTGAAATAACCTGCAAGAAGAATCAGCTAGTGACACTGCTGTCTTCTTAGGTGGGAAAAAACTAAACGAAGTCAATGCCTTCCGGTATTTAGGAAATCTCACGACCTCTACACAAAACTTGCCGTCTAAAGAGCAATCATACTTCCTCTGCTTCTGTATGCCTCGGAGAGCTGGTGTCTGTACAAGGATGACATCAGACGTCTTGACGTCTTTCACATAAAGTGTCTGCGTGCCATCATTTGTTTGAAATGGCAGGATCGTTTCTCTAACTCTGACCGGTATGGAGGATCTGTTAACGAAGTGTCAACTACGCTGGTCTGGACATCTAGTGCGTATGGACTCCTCAAGGTTGCCAAAGTCAGTCTTTTATTCAGACCTTAGCTCAGGAAAGCGCAAACCCGAAGGACAATATCTACGCTACAAAGATGTTCCGAAGCGCCACCTAACATCCTGTGGAATATCTTGCGATTCTTGGGAGGAGGTTGCTACTCAGAGACCTGAGTGACGAAATGCTGTCAAAACGGGCATTAATAATTTTGAGCGCGCTCGCATCGAACATCATGACGCCAAACGCTAGCTTCTGAAAACTCGATCCAAGCCCTCCTATAATTACACATATAATGTTAGCGGGAAGCTTTACTGCGCTATCAGTGACCGAATTTTTGAAACTACGAGTAAATTCGGTTTTGCGAGTCACATTCGCGCTCCCGAACCTCGAACTAATTATTAATAACAGTGTGTCGCCGTCGACGGATACGTCTAGGAGGACATCATCATCATCATATTGCACTTGCTTTTAAGTCTAGTAACCACTGTTTAAAACCTTCATCTTCTATTCATACTCAACGGTGTCAAGTGCAACGGTTGCCCTGTCTTTGTCCGTTTCTACAACGAGTATAATAAAATAAGTAGAATAACAAACATTCAAGTAACCACTTTTCACATCAGTCTGTCCTTGAGCATGGCACATTTAACTGAGAAATAACAAATATCGAACAAAACGAGAACCCGGATAATTATTTCGGATAATACTGTTGTATTATCTACGAAATATTAACCGGGTTTTCGCCAGTCCATAAAAGGGGCTAAATAAGTATTTTTGTATAAACAAACTTTTTTTTATCACCATAGATGGAGTTTTCATTTATTATGTAGTTGATACATTTGAACGTTTAATGGACCCAGAGAAGTCTACGTTTACACGCACTAAAACAGAAATATTCTTACTATTAATAAATAAAGTATTGTCAACAATATTGCTGTTATATTGTGCATTTGGTGGAATTGTAAGATTGCGACAATTTTTAAACAGCATTGAAATCATCAAAAAGGTCTGTATTGTGTATATTATATCAATTATGAGTTGTAAGGCAATAACAAAATTATATAGTGTTTTGCTAGTTCTAACACAATAATGAGACTCTCTCGACATTTTTAAGGCATTACTGATTTACTTTACTTCTCTATCATCCTACCACACGTGGGGATAGATTTCCATTTATATTTCATAGATCCTGGTATCGTACCTAAAGCTCGGAATTCTATTCCGAAGTTTTTATTAAAAATATGTAACAGCACAATTTGACACAAGATTGAAGAGGCATATTAGCTTAATTCTTCACTTTCCATCCCTATAATGAATAACTGTAATACAGAAGCACTGCTTTAAGTTAATAAAAATAAAACTGTCCAAAACTAGATATGAAAGTTATAAAAACTGTATTTGATGATAAATAATTTGTAGCTCACGTAAAGTTAGAACTAATTGCAAATAAATCCCATTTTTAATTCGCAGATTAAATTGAAAATTAATAAAACTGTATATCATTGCGAGAATAACAAAAAAAATATGTGTTTAATCTTATTTTTCACATTCGTTCCACCGTTTCTAAGAGTTCTGGAGGTTTGGATGTATGCAGACTGTAAGTTACAATTTTATTTGGATTTCTTTTAAACGTTAAATATAGGTTAAACATTGTTTTAATTAAACATTTCTTTTTTTTGGTATATTAAATTTTTTTTATATAAATCTTAACATACACGATACTCACATGTGAACTTGCGATTAAAACTTACTTAAAATATAAAAATTTGTTACAAAAGCTCTCCGTTATAAAAAGTTATGTTGGAAAGTTGATAATGGTACAAATAAAATGTTTAGACTTTTGTTTCAGGGCCGGATATTAAAGATTGTAACCGCTATTATGAAACTATTACAATCACTTTGATCAATATCCAGTTTCTACTTTTGATCGAATATCTCAACTCGGCGTTTAGATCAATTAATAAAGAACTTAAGGAAGTACTTATACAACTAAGATTTGATGGTCGGTAACTTTAAAGAGTTTTCCGTAGCGAAAATAACTTTAGCTATATCTTTAACTTTAACTATCTATTATAATTTACTATAATTATATAATAACTGCATAATATATATGTAGATGTTGTTTACAGATAAATTGGAAGCACGTAGATTGCAAAATGGTAAACGACTTCGACATCTGATGAATTGTTTCATGGAATCGTGCAATGTTATGAAAAAAATCCAAACAAATAACAATTTTCTGTTGCTTTTTCATGTGATGTTAACTGCTGTACGTCTGATAATAACTAATTATTTTATATTTCATATCATTATCCATGAAGGTAAGTTATTATTAGACAAATAGCTTTATAAATTTACTAAAATAATCTCTGGAAGGCTTTATATAGAATAAAAACTTGATTAAGTCTGAACTGAAATGCTATATATCATTAATTTGGTTACAGAGACATCTATGTTAAAATTATCTAAATTCTTAATCCGACTTTCTTGGTTGGTCATCAACGGTTTTCAAGCAATTATTCCTATTCTACCTTGTACGAACACTCAGACAGAGGTTGTATACCTTATATCTATAATAAAGCTTGACCTTTCCTAACTTACATTTTATATTTCAGACAGAAAATACTAAACTCCTCATCGCCGAGCTGATGTGTCACGTTCAGTCTCGGAATGATCCCCTTCTTGATTCTTTGAATCCATTTTATATGCAACTAATTCTTAGTAATTATTCATTTACAGTCATGGGCATTTGTGATTTAGGAATGCCCTTAATGTCTAAGGTAAGATATTTAAATATAAATAATATAGATATTATAAAAGTTATAAGATAAGCCTACCAATTTCTAAGTTCATATTGAAATACCGACGTGATTTAACTGAAGTTACCCTGTATTCTGTAACTAGTTACCCAGATATAAAAAGTCAAAATCAGTCTGTAAACAGTCCGATAGCGAAAGTTGCCTTATTTAATAATTATTCCTTCTTCATAGTTTAATCTTTGTTTCTATTATTTTACAGATCATGGGATTCACTACGACTATGCTGATGATTATACACTTTTAAAACCTTATATACTATACTACAATACCACCTACAATAATACTATAATTATGTAAACTGTAGACATTGCTATAATAATTTACGTAGGCACTATCACATAGTTGATATGTACCTAATATATTTCTCCTCATTGAAAATCCCATTTATCTGACGTTGGAATTTCAGTTCTGTGATAATAGAAAAATTTTATTAAAATATTTATGCGTTACTATATTATCATGTAGTTGGCATCATTTCAACATATTTGTCATTCCTTTCAGATGTCGATACAGTCTTCATTGTATCATTTATATATTTACTATGATATTAATATATATATATACTTCTTCTTGCTCAGTGTGTATAGTTCACCGTTTTGAAATTTATCTCAACTTTGTTCACGTTTGATTTGCGGTGGTGTTTCAGTCGCAATCTGTTTGAATATTTTTGAATTTTTACTGTAATGAAGTGATATTTCGTGTTCTTTCTATTTCCAGCACGAGTTTCATTTTATAATTAGCCTTGAGTAAGTGTCGTCTTAGTGTCCTTTATAAGCGCATCAAAAGTGTTGATCCTTATAATGTATAGTTTTTAATAGGGTGAAACAATTATTAGGAAATAATTTTTGTGTATTTTCCAAGTTTATTACGATATATGTCGTAATTTGATTTTTCACTACAAATTAGTGCTGTAATTTTTTTTATTTTCTCTAATGCTTAATTGTTTTACGTCTTATTTTGTTTGTCCAGTTTGGACCATTGGAGTCAATATTGGCTATTATACTGTTCACGAAGTTTTATTCTTCCATGAGGTATTGTACATTACATATAAACTTTGTAGGCATTTTTAGGATCCACATTTCTGTATTACTTTATTTTAGTTTATCCCGTAAGTCTATATAAGCAGTATAATTTCTCTGCACATTATTATAAACTTATAATACTTTATACTAAAACACCTTCCCAAAGAATACAACGGAAATATAACATTTCACGGTTGAGAATTTAATACGATACTGATAGATGAAATTATAGACTTCATGGCTATAGATATAATGATAAAACCGATAGTAACGGCGAAATTGGCAAGAATTGTAAAAAGAAGCAGTGTGTAATGACAGGACGTGTAATGTAAGGTGATTTTAATTAATTTATTAGGTATAAACAAGGCTTCTTAGTTCGTTACCTCGACACACGATGGCAGTATTTATTAAAAATATTGAAGTCTGCTTCTAGTGTAGCTCATGTTTAATGTTTTAATAAGCAAAAGATTATGGTAAAATAAAATTACATATTGTTTTTACACACTAATCTTAACTAACTTAACTTAGGGTAAGAAACAGTGCCATCTTGCCATAAACTTCATCTTAATTTATTCTTTTATTTCAGTATTTGAGTAATATGGATGGCGGCTTACAGAAAAATAAAATGTAAAAAATAAAATGTAAAAATGTAAGTGTGTAAAATGCAATAAATAATTTACATTAACTAATTTTTGGATTTATGTTTTCTGTTTATACTGTTATTGTGTAAATTAAAATTAAACACTTGGAGTGAAGAATAATTTTATAATCTTAAAAACTTTTCACTTCTAAATACAAGAGAGTTTTATTTCGTACTTTTCGGTTAATGTTACTTTTTAACGCAAGGCAAATATAAAAAATACAATATCATGATATTGCATCATTGTAATGCATAATATAATTGTAAATATGAGATTTTATCGACACTAGATTTATAGACATAGAATAAACATAGTAATAGAGCTGCTTGAGCTAATTACCTGAAGGTCGTCTGGAAGCTCCTTCTACCGTGATAGTAGCAAGAGACAAAGAACCGAAAGCTGTATCCTATGTTTCTTTCTTGATGTCATTTCTCGCTCTCGCTTTTTTCTTTCTTTCTGTTTTATTTTTTTTCTGTTCCCCAGGACGCATCCCATTAGTTTTAAATATGAGGACGGTATACCCTTAGATGTTTTGATGATTGATCATCAGTAACTTACAAAATAAATTAAAAAAACCTACTAGTCTTGACTAGTTAATAAATTAAAACATTGACCATTGATACAAAGTAGGTTACTATAATTATCATTTATTTTGACAGTCTGTGATCATAGATTGAGATTGAGATATAACTATAATGATAAATCAACCATATGCAGTACGTAATTTGTTTGTGACTAATAATAATAACATAGGCCTCAATAAATATTCAGTATTACATGAAGTGAATCATTTAATTTATACGTGGCTTCACTTCTTATCGTCGTCGTCGTTTCATCAGGTTGAAATTTTTAATATGTATTGTAATACTAAAACATGGGGAGAAAAGATTACTACCTTTGTTTGCGGGAAACGGTTGAGGAGAAATAGAATTGAAGTCCGTCGTGACAAGGTACGAACAAATATAATATCCTGTTTTAATACAATAATATTAAAGTATACCTTTAACCAGAAAATATGTTAACAGACTATACCAGAGTACAAATGCAAGTTTTACAAACAAATAAAGACTCGATTATGAAGATATTCATAATATAAAGTAAATACTTAATAAGTAGTATTCAGCATAAGACAAGAATCAAACAGGAATAGAAGGGCAGCTACATTGTAGCCTTATTTTGAGTTTGAGAGTATCTTTATTCCGATTAGTATGGTATGAATAGTCCTGACACTCCCATTCATTCCGCTTCGAGCAGTTGGACCGGACACATGTCCCGACTACCTGCTTCCGTGTACCCACGCTGTCCGTACCACTCCGTACCGTACCGGCCAGTACCATACGGGTCCAAAGCACCCATTGTGTTAACAAGTGTCAGTGAAGTGAAAGAAGCCGACTCAAGATTCCTGGAAACGCAGCTGCGCTTTTTAGGGGTCCTAAAGTCCGGCGTCGCCCTAGTTAGGGTACGAAACCCAATCCAAGCCTTCGTCGTATAGTCTGCGTTGAGTAAGTATACAGTCGGTAGGGCGTTAGGCACAAACCTCCGTCACCTACGGACGGAGCCATAGTAGGCTCACAGTAGGAACCCATCTCCCTGCCTCCGCAGGGAGAACCAATTGTCTATCGGGGTCCAGTATGGACCTCGACAAGATAAATATGAGGGCCTTCTTCTGCTTTATGCAGAAGAAGTACCCTGACCTCTGTCGCGAATTCGCGACGCAAGCCACCGACTCGGGGAGCTCAAACTTACCCGAGCCGGAAGAGGGAACCTCCGACATGGAGACTGAATCCGCCTCCCCACAAGAGGGGACGGAATCTGACTCCGAGTCGAGGACTTCATCCTCTTCCTCGGACGCAGAGGAGGACGACGGTTTCACGACCGTGCAATCCAAATCTGCTAAAAGGAAGGCGATAAAGGCACCCTCGCCAATATTGCCGCGGAAGCGCGCTACGCTGCCCGCAAGTACCGAACCCAAACGATCGTCGGTTCCGGACCCGACCGCGACGTCACGAAGCGTCCGTCCGCGCCCTCAGCGCCCACGCCATCAGCGCACTCTGCGCCCGCGACTTCTGCGCTCTCTGCGCCCGCGACTTCTGCGCTCTCTGCGCCCGCGACTTCTGCGCTCTCTGCGCCCGCGACTTCTGCGCTCTCAGCGCTCTCTGCGCCCGCGACTTCTGCGCCCTCAGCACCTGCACCTTCAGCAGCCAAGTCCCCGCCGCCGCTGTACATAAGAGACAAGTCCAAATGGGACACCGTGTCCGCCCTCATGACGGAGCGAAAGCTCTACTACACCTCGGCCCGCTCGACGGTACAGGGCATTCGCGTTCAAACCGCGACATCAACAGACCACCGTGGTCTGACAAAGCTCCTACGCGAACGTGGGCACGGATACCACACATTCGCGTTCGAAGATGAACGCCGCCTCACGGTGGTCATCAGGGGCCTCCCCGTGGAGCGCCCAGCTGAGCGGATTTACGAGGACCTTAAGTCTCAGTGTTATCCCGTCATATCGGTACACCGTATGTACTGACCGACCACTAGGGCTCCTTTCGAGCTCGTACTAGTTCACTTAGAGCTTTCCCCGAAAGGAAAGCAAATTTTTAATGTTAAGGCAATCTGCCAACTATCCGGTTTTAGGGTCGAACCCCCTCGCGGTCGCGGTTTTCCAGGGCAGTGTCATCGCTGCCAACTCTACGGCCACTCACAACTGTTTTGCCACGCGCGTCCGCGGTGCGTTAAATGCTTAGACGACCACGTGACAGCCGACTGTCCGCGCAAACAACCGATCCCGGAGTATCCTCCCGGCTGCGTCTTGTGCCAGCAGAAGGGCCACCCCGCAAATTACCGCGGGTGCCCCAAAGCACCATGCAGGACGCAGCCGGCGAGGATCCCCTCGCGCTTCGTTCAGCCTCCCTGGGCTCCTCTAGCCCCGGGAAGGGCCGCATCCCCTCAGGCAAACCAGGCCCCTCAGGCACCCGCGAACGCTTGGGTGAAACCCCCGAGGGTGAACCCCACGCCCGCGCCGAAACCGACATCGCCGCCGCCGCACAGTGTTTCGTGTAGAACATGCTAGGTGGACAAAATTATTTTATGTTATATAACAAGGCTTTTACTATTTTACATATAGGTAGTCATGTTTTTGTAATAAAAAACGAAAAATTGGTATAAAAACAGAAAATATATTCAAAAATATTATACAAACAACAAAAATAAAATTAAAAATACTAAATTAACCTAATAATCATCATCAGAGTCTTCTGATGAATCTTTTATAGTGTAATCTTCATCATTTTGTGGCATTGTGCGACAATATGATGACGATTCCGGCCTTGATTCTACTATGCTAGGGCTTACAATTAACTTTAAAACTTCTGTACATATTTTTTCCGGTTTTTTTCGGGGAATCTCTCGAAGGCTATTGATCAAAGGATCAAATGTTATAACTAACATAGACAGTAAGTCTCTATTCGTGGCAACACGCGAGCACTTGCGGGTATTGTACTCCCTAAATCTGCGGCAATCTTTGTTACGTGCTTCCTGAGCCTCTTCGGAAAGCTGCCCAATCGGAAGCAATGCTGCTTTGATGACCTCTGTACTGTGAATTAATATTTTATGTACAGTAGCAGGCATACAGTACCACGAATAGAGACTAAGATAATGTCTTCTGGACAAAATCTTTCGAGACAAAATTTATTGAATTCCGCTAAGTTTATTTCGAATCCAGAAGACAATGTCCTCAAAATAACATCAAATTGTTTGATAATTGTAACATCTAACCCTGTGATGTGAGCACTCATCTCAGCATTCTTAAAAAAGCGACGGGCTGTGTTTCCATCATTTGAAGAACCAAATCCTGGCTTTGGTTTATCAACAATAAGCCCCATCTCGTTCTTAAATTTCAACTTGATTTCTTCGGAACGAACTTTGATATCTGCTTTGTCTTCGTCGCTTCTAGCCTGCCATTTCTTTATATTCAACTTGTAGCTGATATGTAAAAGGCATTCAAAGCAACGAATCCAAGCATGAAGTGTAGATAAACCAAAGCCAAAATGTTCTTGATTGCTGTTGAACTTCGCGGGATCATCGTTCATTGTTTTGGGGGTGGCGCCACAGATGAAACACTTTTGAGATGAACGAGTTTCTGTTAATGCGTTGCATACTTTTCCGTCTGTCATTGTCAGTAAAAGTTCGTGTTTCACAGAGATTTGAGAATCATCAAATTTGATAAGTGTTGGAAGAAGATCGTTAACTTCTTCCAACAATCTGTTTGTCTCCGCTAACGTGAAGTCGTTCGTTTCTTTAGCAAATATAAATTTGATTGGGCGACAATACATTGTTGATGAAGGCCGAGGATTTTGCCAAATAATTTTGGACTCATCATATAACTTAAGGGGAACCAAAGAAATTACAAAAAGAAACTCGTCCGTATCTTCAGTGTTTTCAAATCTCTGTTTGTATGTGCTGTGTCCAGAACTTCCATCACATCCCCACAATCTTATTTGAAAAGTTGGATATTTTTAAATTTATTTCTTTTCGGCTACTTTCAGTAATGTCACCAAAGTGAAATTTTGAAGAAAGGTAGACATATACACGCGAATTTTTTTCATTCTTCGTGTGTTTCAACCATTCTTCGAAAAAGTCTATCCTTGAAATGGAGTAAACGTGTTCTGAAAAAAAAAAGAAAAAAACATGTTGTACTCAAGTGTGCTAAATAATATGTGTATTTTTATATAGAATAAAGTTATTCCTATGATATATCTAAGAATTAGGCCGGATAGAGGTGAATGTCTGTAAATTTAGTTGTCAAAGTTTTTTTTTTTGAAAAAATATACTCTAAAATATGTAATGTATGTTAAAATTACACTAAAAATACATTTCAATAGATTTTGTTTTAAATAAATACTTATTAAAAAATAGGACTTACCCTCAGTATTAATATCCATCACAAACACTCACAATATTACTATAATCCACTATGAGACGTGCACGAAAGTGTCGCTAAATTGCAACTGATTGATTGGAAAGGTTGCATTAAACTCATTACCTGCCTTCTGACCCCTATGACTCATCAGTTAAACATGTGACAAACAACAGATTCTCGGAATTGGAGTTTAGGGATGTTGTTTACGTTTTGTAATTAAGATTACCTGGAAATGATAACATGAATATTGTCCACCTAGCATGTTCTAGGCGAAATACTGTGCGCCGGTACGAAATTCCGCCGACGGAATTGCGGGCTCGTTCGCGTGCGTCTCAAGCCTCTTCGGTGTAATAGACATCGAGGAGCTACTCGTGTTCTCGAGGGATACGGAAAAGAATCCCCCCGCGCGGATGGATGTGCTCCTCAAGCACGCCGTCCTAATCAGTCAAATTTACAAACACACAATGTCATCTTAAATGACATCACACGGTAGAATAAAACCTCGCTCTCTGACTGTGGCGACATTCAACGCGAACGGACTGCTCAAACAGATAGATCACGTACGCGACTTCGTAGTTGCCCACCAGATAGACATACTGCTAATCCAAGAGACCTTTCTAAAACCGTGTAACCGCGATCCGCGCATCGCAAACTTCAACGCAGTTAGGAACGATAGGGCAACCGCGATGGGGGGAACCATCATTTACTACAGAAGGTCTCTTCATTGTACCCCGCTCGATCCGCCCCCACTAATTAACATAGAGGCGTCACTATGTCAGGTGGGTATGACTGGCCATCAGCCGATCATACTAGCATCAGTATAACTCTCCCCGAATAAGGACCTACTAGAGGGGGACCTTAAGTCCCTACTCCAATTAGGTAACACAACCATTCTGGCCGGCGACCTAAATTGTAAACATCCCCGCTGGAACTCTAGAATCGTAAATACTAGAGGACGTCTCCTTGATAGGCTAAGCAATACGCCTGGTCTCAACTTTGAGATCATAGCGCCCTTGAGCCCCACGCGATACTTTGACTCGGACTTCCGACACGACACACCTGACGTGCTCGATATAGCGCTCTTGAAATACGTAACGCTTCAGTTGCGATCAATCGAGACACTATCCGAGCTAGACTCCGACCATCGACCAGTCCTAATCCAGCTAGGACCCCTCCACCCTACGGCACCCGCGTTAAAAACTATAATCAACTGGAGAAATCTAGAAGAGCAACTCCACTCCCCCGCCTCAGTGCACCTCGACGAAATACCTGACCAGATCGTAACGGTCGAGGACGCTGAAAAAGCCGCGACGCGATTCACAAATCATCTTTCAGAAATAATAGGAACGTCCTCGAGGGAGGTCTGCGCAACCTTCGATGGGAGCCGTGCACTCCCTCCGGACATTAGGTACCTAGTTAACCGTAAAAACGCCGCGATCAGGAACCATGACACATATCCGACAGACGAACATCGACGGGAGCTACGCCGCCTCCAAAGGGAGTTGAGACAAGCTCTTGACACCTTTAGAGATGGAGGCTGGGACAAGAAGCTTTCAGAGCTCTCTCCTTCACACCAGGCTTACTGGTCATTGCAGAGAGCCCTGAAAGTCGAAACTGTCTCGGCAATGCCCCCGCTCGATAGACCTAACTCCACGCCCGCCTTCGACGACCGAGACAAAGCGGAATGTCTAGCCGACAGCCTAGAGAGCCAGTGTAGCATTAGCACGCAACCGGTCGAACGCGAACATGTCGAAGTCGTCGACAACACTGTTCGAGTCGAGTTCGAGGAAACGAACCTCGAAGAGGTAACGAACCTAGTTAAGGCGCTTCACGCCAAAAAGTCGCCAGGATCAGATAGGATCACCAACAAAGTGATCAAACTCCTTCCGCCTCCTTTGCTTTACCTAATGGTTAATATTTTTAATGCTCTACTGGCCGGTTGCCGGTTTCCGGCTCAGTGGAAAGAGGCCATAGTGATAGGCATTCACAAACCGGGTAAGCCCCGGAATCTTCCAACTAGTTACCGTCCAATTAGTCTCCTTAGTTCCCTAGGGAAAATCTATGAGAGGAATATCCTGAGTAGACTTAAGTCAGAAGTAGAGAGACTGAACATCATCCCAAATGAGCAGTTTGGCTTTCGAGCCTATCATTCCAGTTCCCACCAGGTGCAACGCCTTACGGAGCACATTATTTCAGGGGCCACTTTGTGCCGCAAGTTGCGTAGGACAGGAGCGCTTTTCCTCGATGTAGCGAAGGCATTCGACAGGGTCTGGCACAATGGACTGGTGTACAAGCTATACCAGTTCAGGGTGTTGGACAGACTCGTACTAATCATACGGGACTTCCTGTCGAATCGCTCCTTCCGCTACAGAGTGGAAGGCGTGATGTCGACTCCCCGCCCCATCAGGGCGGGCATCCCTCAAGGTTCAGTCCTCTCACCAATTCTTTTTTCAATTTACTCCAGCGACATTCCTAGGCCGCGTTCTAAAGTAGAATTAGCAATGTTCGCGGATGACACCGCAATTTACACATCCTCAAGGGATCCTTATGAGATCTCTCAACGCCTCCAATCCGCAGCCGACTCCCTCGGGAACTGGTTTCGGAAATGGAGGATTGAGGTGAACCCGGGGAAGAGCACCGCGGTACTCTTTGAACGGTCACGATCCACAAGGGGCCCGGAGATTAAACTCTTTGACAAACCGATTCCTTGGAAAAACAAGGCCAAGTACCTAGGAGTGACGCTGGACAAACAGCTAATATTCACTTCACATATCGAGGACTTTCGCAACAGAACGACCTTTATCCTAGGGCGACTTTATCCCCTGTTAGGCAAGCGGAGTAAAATGTCCCTTAGAAATAAGGTCACTCTTTACAAAGCCTGCATACGCTCCGTCATGTCCTATGCAAGCGTTGCCTTCGCTCACGCGAACCTGAAGCCCCTTCAGAACAGATTCATGCGGCTCGCCACTGGTGCACCGTGGTTTATGCGTAATATCGACTTGCACAGAGACTTAGACCTACCGACGATCGCACAGTATTTCAAGGGGCTCTCCAAATGCTACTTTGACAATGCTGTGGGACACCCGAACCCGCTGGTGGTTAAGGCCACAGGATACACGGCCCGTAAGACCCCTAAAGTCAGAAAGAGAAGATCCGAGTCGGTACTTTTCGATCCGGACGACGCGATTACGTTAGGGAACGCTACGTAAAAGCGGCAAAGCGAACATAAATACTACAAATACACACACAGCGTCTTCACCGGCGAAGACGAGGCCCCCATCCCCAAGCACGTTGCTCCGGCGTTCTGCCGTCGGAGGACGTTAGTGTTAAATCCTAACCCACATCCAACCCTCGCTTCCCACCTAACGGCGTCCTGAGCCGTGGTCCGAGCCTCGCAGGAGGCGCCCTCAAGACGCGCGTTACCCTGGGGCCCTTCAGGCCCCCCTTTTTCAAGGGCGGGTCTCTGCACCCGTCCATTCCACCGGTGACGCTGTCATGGCCGGTAGGGCTAACAGCAGAGACAAAAAAAAAAAAAAAAAAAAAGACACTCCCATTTGATACACAAGTGATCACTGATATTGATTTAAAGTGGGAAGATATAAATAAATAAATATATATTCATAAGAGTTAAGAGGTCCTATAAATATCGGTGTTAGAACTCTAATGCAGTCGTCAAATTTTATTTTATTCTGTATCGTGTTTCGATATTTCATCAATTGATAACTTCCAAGAGGACGCAGATTTGAATCCTGTCCGTGTCGATGAATTTTTGAAATTATATATATTGTACAAATATATCGTTTTTTTTTCACAGAACAAAGAGACTGAGCATGTTACCGACGGCGCATTGATCTTAATCTTACGGCTCTTGCAGTTACTTGGAATGCAACCTATAATAATACGAAAAAGACATGCAGAAACATATGACGTGATTATTTCATATCTCGTTTATGTTATTGACATCCTGATAACTTTATTTATAAGTAAGTGATAACATATCAACATTTTGAAATATAGTTTGGTACGTTGTGTTGCGCTTCTAATATAATGAGTTAAAGAGGAAAGTTAGTTTGATTTTTTTTAAACACTGAACTAAATAAAATTATTTTGCATTTGGTTAGTTGAATCCAAAGTCTTTTAAAATATTCAGTACCGAGTACTCTAACTTTTCATGGGTCCACTAATGACAAGCGTGGTCCCTGGAATGTTTGTGTATCCAGAAATCATTCTGTATATTCTGTATGCTTGAGAAGTTCCAACGATTTCCTCTACCAGAATAGATGCTTAGTTCCGTGCCCTCGACATTATTTTCGGTGATTTAGGGCCGAAATTGAGCAGCGTTATGGTAGATTCTGTTCTATCATTGTTTTTTACTGCCTTAATACGACAAGATACGGTTCTTTTATGTTTATCCCACAACTAGATTCTCCGGACTATCATTAGTCACTCAATTGATCTACCGGTTGCATCGAGCTGGTATACGAAATAGTTGAAGAACAAGCATGTTCTTACAATTTGATATATTCCATGGGTATGACATCCGACATCTTTTTAAGAATTTCCAGGCATACCTGTACTTGCAAAAAGAAATTCGACATTAAAACTAATCATAATCTCGTTTCTGCTTATTGTAGACAATTTAAGAGACCCCAAAAGATTTTGCGAGTGTTTTACGAAGCAAGTATTTTTTCCTAACATCTTTACGAAGACAAGAGATGCGTCTTTATGCTTACCTGACCTCTCTTGGCTGATGATAGGGCGAAACTATTCATTCCCTTTGTGGACTTTGAACAATCCATACATCCTTGGTAGTTGAGGAAGTCTGGGACGTAGAGGCTAATAAAGTTTTTTCAGACCCTCGCTACAGGATTATATTGTACTTGATTGTATGTCTAACTACCACTGTGCTAAAGCTTCATCTTCCGTTCATACTCAACGATGTCAAGTACAAGTGTTGCCCTGTCTTAGTCCGCTTTAAAATAAGTATGGCAAAATAAGTCATATAACAAACATTCAAGTAACCACTCTTCACATCACTCTGTCTTTAAACATGGCGCATTTAACTGAGAAACAACAAATATCGAACAAAACGAAAACCCGGTAATTATTTCGGTTAACACTGTTGTATTATCTAAGAAATATTTATCAGGTTTTCGTCATTTTAAAAAGGTGGTAAAGTAATATTTGTGTATAAATAAACTTTTTTATTTATCACCATAGATGGAGTTTTTATTTATTATGTATTTGATACATTTGAATGGTTAATGGATCCAGAGAAGTCCGCGTTTACACGCACTAAAACAGAAATTTTCTTACTATTAATAAATAAATTATTATCATCAATATTGCTGTTATATTGTGCATTTGGTGGAATTGTAAGATTGCGACAATTTTTAAACAGCATTGAAATCATCAAAAAGGTCTGTATTGTGTACATATCAATTATGAGTTGTAAGGCAATAACAAAACTATATAGAGTGTTTTGCTAGTTCTAACACAATAATGAGACTCTCGACATTTTTAAGGAATTACTGATTTTCTTTACTTCTCTATCATCCTACCACACGTGGGGATAGATTTCCATTTATATTTCGTAGATCCTGGTATCGTATCTAAAGCTCGGAATTCTATTCCGAAGTTTAGATTAAAAATATGTAACAGGACAATTTAACACAAGATTGAAGAGGCATATACTAGCTTAATTCTTCACTTTCCATCCCTATAATGAATAACTGTAATACAGAAACATTGCTTTATGTTAATAAGAACAAAACTGTCAAAAACTAGATATGAATGTTATAAAAACTGTATTTGATGACAAATAATTTGTAGCTCACGTTAAGTTACAACAAATTGCAAATAAATTACTTTTTTAATTTTCAGATTAAACTGAATATTAATAAAACTGTATATAATTGCGAGAATAACAAAAAAATGACGTGTTTAATATTATTTTTCACATTCGTTCCACCGTTTCTAAGAGTTCTGGAGGCTTGGATTTATGCAGACTGTAAGTTACAATTTTAAATAGATTTCTTTTAAACGTTAAATATAGGTTAAACATTGTTTTAAACATTTAAACATTATAAACATTTCTTTTTTTTGGTATATATATTTTTTTTTTTATAAATCTAAGCATACACGATACTCACATATGAATTTGAGATCAAACCTGAAAAAATTGGTTACAAAAGCTCTCATTTATAAAAAGTTCTGTTCAAAAATTAATAATGGTAAAATAAATTTTTAGACTTTTGTTTCAGGGCCAGATATTCTAGATTGTATTCGCTATTATGAAGCTATTACAATCACTTTGATCAATATCCAGTTTCTAATTTTGATCGAATATCTCAACTCGGCGTTTAGATCAATTAATAAAGAACTTAAGGAAGTACTTATACAACTAAGATTTGATGGTCGGTAACTTCAAAGATTATTCCGTTGCGAAAATAACTTTAACTAAATCTTTAACTTTAACTATTATTTATTATACTTTACTATAATTATATAAAAACTGCACAATATATATGTAGATGTTGTTTACAGATAAATTGGTAGCACGTAGATTGAGAAATGCTAAAAGACTTCGACATCTGATGAATTGTTTCAAGGAAACGTGCAATGTTATAAAAAAAATCCAAAGAAATAACAATTTTCTGTTGCTTTGTCATGTGATGTTAACTTCTTTACGTCTAATAATAACTAATTATTTTCTATTTCATGTCATTATCAATGAAGGTAAGTTATTATTCAGGCAAATGAACTAAAACCTGATTTAATCTGAACTGAAACGCTTTATATCATTAATTTGGTTACAGAGACATCTTTGTTGAAATTATTTAAATTAGTTATTCGACTTTCTTGGTTGATCATCAACGGTATTCAAACAATTATTCCTATTCTACCTTGTGCAAACACTCAAACACAGGTTGTACATCTTATATATATATATATATAACAAAGTTTTGACCTTTCCTAACTTATGTTTTATATTTCAGATAGACAATACTAAACTCCTCATCGGCGAGCTGATGTGTCACATTCAGTCTTGGAATGATCCACTTCTTGATTCTCTGGATCCATTTTATATGCAACTGATTGCTAATAATTATTCATTTACAGCCATGGGCATTTTCGATATAGGAATGCCGTTAATGTCTAAGGTAAGATATTTAAATATAAATGATATAGATATAATAAAAGTTATAAGATAAGCCTAACAATTTCTCAGTTCAAATTGAAATACCGACGTGATTTCTCCGAAGTTACCCTCTATTCTGTAACTACTTACCCAGACATTAATAGTCAAAATCAGTCTGTTAACAGTTTGTTAGCGAAAGTTTCCTTATTTTCTGTTAATAATAATTCCTTTTTTATAGAATAATATTTGTTTTTTTTATTTTTACAGATCATTGGATTCTCTACGACTATATTGATGATTTTACACTTTTAATACTTTATATATTATACACCCATACCTCGCTGTGCGTCGTTTCGTTTTGCGTTTTGTCGAAGTTGCGTCGCTGCTTAATTTGTATAAATTTTCACTGTGCATAGTCAGATTTTCGATGTTGAGTTGTTTTGGATTCGACTCTTTAATTTTTTGTTTGAAAATTTCTGTTTTTTTCTAAAACATAGCAACACATTTTCCCGATTCCTTTTCTAACTAAAAATCAACGTAAATTTAATACGTGTTTTATTTTCACTTTGATTTGCTAATTTTAGACTTTAGTTTCAATAACGTAGTGTGTTGTGTGTTTTTAAAGAGAATAATAAATTAATATAAATTTTTACGTGTTGTTTCTGGTTACAAAAAATATATTTCCAATTTATTTATTGGCAGAGTAATATTATTTTTGTTTGTGTAAATATTTTTTTTTTGATCAATTTTACTTTTTAAAAAGTAATATTTTCGTAACCCTGGAACTTATCTTCGATCTTTACATGGTTTGCTATAGAAAAACTGAATTCACTTTGCGTCGTTTCAATTTGCGTCGTATTTTTTCTGAACGTAACCACGAAGCAAAGTGAGGTATGAGTGTACTACAATACAATACCACTTGTAACAATAGTATTTTTATGTAAATAGTAGACATTGCTATAATAATTTACGTAGGCCTTAAATATGTTCTTAACATATTTCTCCTTATTTAAAATCCCATTTATCTGACGTTGGAATTTCAGTTCTGTAATAATTTCAAAAATGTAATTAAAATATTTATGCTTTACTATATTATCATGTAGTGGGCATCATTTCAACATAATTGAGATTCGTTTCAGATGTCGATACAGTCTTCATTGTTTCATTGATATATTTACTTTAATGTATTTATATATATATATATATATATATAATATAAATATATAATACTTCTTCTTTCTTAGTGTGTAAAGTGCACCGTTTTGAAATTTATCTCAATTTTATTCACGTTTGATCTGGTGGTGTTTCAGGCGCAATCTGTTTGAATATTTTTGAATTTTACTGTACTGAAGTGATGTTTCGTGTTCTTTTCAATACTAGCACGAGTTTCATTTTATAATTAGTATTGAGTAAGCGTCGGTTTAGTGTTCTTGTTAACGCATCCAAAGTGTTGATCCTTATAATCTTTAGTTTTTTACATGGTTGAACAATCATTATGGAATAATAATAATTATCGCAGGACTTTTTGGGTATTTTTTAAGTATATTGCGTCATAGGTCGTAAGGAATTTGATATTTCACTACAAATTAGTGCTGTAAGTTGGAACTTGAAATTTAACGATTTATTGTTTTACGTTGTTTTATTTTGTTTATCCAGTTTGGAACATTGGAGTCAACATTGGCTATTATACTGTTCACGAAGTTTTATTCTTGAATGAGTTATTATAATTGTATATTATTTAGTTACATATAAATATTGTAAGCATTCACATTTCTGTATTACATTATTTTAGTTTATCCCTTAAGGATATATCAGCCATATGGCCGAAGAAATTAATTTCTCTGTCAATAATTATAAACTTCATACTAAAACACCTTCCAAAAGAATGCAATTGAAATACAACATTTCGCAGATGAAAAGAACGTAGCTTCAAAGCAAACACGTTGACAGTCCCAGTTTTTCACAGTTTTTCTCCCATGAGTTACTGATCCTAGAGGTTGAAAACTCCTAACTCTTTGACGCCAGTTAATGACAGTTCCTGTACATCTTATTAACTCTTCTATGTAATTACGTGATGATCGATGAAAAGGTGCGTCTATGTGAACATAATTTGATAGAAATTGTCAATAAAATTAAATATACTTACCCAAGAAAAACTATTTATTCTCGAACATTACTTAACTCAAAAAAACCTTTACTTAATAAAATATTTCTTTTACAAGAGCTTTGTAGCTTAAACTTTTCTTAAACAAAAATATTTAGATCGCCCCATAAACTCAGAAACATTCATTAAAAATATATATATTATTTGTTAAAACTTATTCCTTCTTCATAAATTAACTACATATATGTACTTTGTTGCTACAGATCTTTTAATTGGCTAACACTGATAATGGTATTAAAAATTACCTTATAATTCTGAATAATAAAAAAAAAATTGTGTTCATTTTACACATATTTTAAAGTAAACTTTTTAAAAACACCCAATAAACTTTTCACAAAATCAGGAATCAGACAATAGTAACACCGATTACTTATTTATAAGGATTTTTATTACCTTAAGGACTTAGAAGTTCCATGAGAATTATAGACTTCATGGCTATAGATATATAGCAACCGATAGTAATGGAGAAATTGGCAAGAATTGTAAAAAGAAACAGTGTAATGGAAGGATGTATAGTGTAAGGTGATTTTAAATTAGTTAAAAAAAATCATCTATTAATCTATGTATAGCTATAGAGATGAATATGTATGAAGTAAGAATAGTATTATTGTAATTAACTCTTCTTAAGGAAATATTTAATTCTTTCATAACGGGTCATTTGAAGTCATTTTAATCTTTAATAAATAATGTGTTGTATAAACAATCGATGAAATAAGTGGTGTATACACTGTAATTTAATAATTATCCTATTATAAAGCTCATGTCACATTTTGAGAGAAATGCAGCGAATTATCAGAGGACTCAAAAAGCTTTATGCCAGAAGAAATGACCTAGGCATAAGAACTTGCACATGGTTTTACATTACCTTGGAAAAGAGTTACACCGTGTTCCGGGAAAAGTTCTGCAGTGGAGAGAAAAGAGGCTGAGGATATACAGATTAATGAAGACAGAATAATTAATTTAAAATCATTCTAGGCTTGTAATGGAAACGGCCTGTAAATTGCTTTCAGACCTTTCTTATTTCTCCTTGTGAAATCAGCCCATATGTCTGTCTGTCTGTCTCTTAGAACTTCGATCCCTAAAAAATTACTCAAAATTATAATTTCTTCAATAAGTCACGAGTAAGCTCTGTGATTCTCTGGTACAGGTTGTTCCAGATATTATTTCCTTAGGTTAATGTTTTAAAATAGATATATATATACTAAATAAAACAGATATAATATATGTGTAGCATGTAGTATTTATCATCTATCGTTAACCCGGCTGCAAAAGTGTCAAGGAAAGCCAGGAGGTGACTAGTTACTATCTATCTCGTAATGAAACAAAACAAATGTAATTGGTATTGTATTAAATATATATATTTATCAACTTCAACACCAATGTCATTGGAGATTTAATTTAATATCACGTAATTATAATTGTAAGATAACTTAACAGTCATCATTAGAATATAACAAACAACAAAGCGAGTGCAAATGACAGCCATTTTGTTTTACGTAAGAGTTAAGAGTTCATATTGCACATATAACTATACTTAATGATTCATTTTAAAGTTTGTATAAGCTTCAAATTTATTGCTACATTTCTTTGTCAAATACGCAACTGTAGAAGTAGGAGAGAGAGGTTTACAGCAAAAACTCTACAACTTAAGGATCTCGGCCTTTCTAGAACTATTATCTGTTCATTTCTAGAACGTATTTCAAAGGTTTAGTAGGTTCTGATATTTGGTTAGATAGGGAGATGAGCGTAGAGTGAGGATGAGGGTGTAAGCGCATAGTAAACTCTTAAACCTACACCTGGATCGCAAGTCCCAGGCATTTGCACTTCTCGCCTGGCAACGCGACGGACCTGGCACCCGCACCGTGAATCCAAAGAATGCTAAGACGCTTCATCTAATTATCATATAAATATGTTTTTAAATTGTATGTTTGAAATTTTTATAAATTTTGTGTTTTTAAATTATTTTGATATTGAATAATAAAAACACAAACACACTTGTATTTTATTACATAACACAATTAACGTTCGAAACTTTCATTGCCGCCGGCTCAAAATTAAATCACTCAAGTGAATAAAGAAAACGCTGTATAAAAATACCTTACATGTAATTAGCGATTTTGATTAAAAATTTAAAACAAAATCAGGATTCGAACCTGTTATAACAGAAAACTTTAAATATCAACTTGGTTTCGTCTTCTTCATTCGTCTTGTAAAATACCAGTGGTTGTCAATATTATAAGTTAAACAAATATCATTTCTCAATAGAGAAAGCACAGAAAGGTTTTCTCTTATAGAATTAGGAGTCAAAAACTAATATATTATGCTAATGTCTGCGTGTTACGTAAGTTTGAAAGCTGTAAGAACAATGCCTACTTGCATATGATACTTTATGACCATGTTTTGCATACGCATACCAGTCTGGGGAGCACTAAAATTAAGCAGATACAAGATAGGTCATTTGTGACACATCTTCACAAGTAAACCCTAGATTCTAATCTATCCGGATATCACTGCTGCAAGATTCTTTAGAAAACACGTAATATTATCCATATTTTAAAATGCGTGGGACCTTTCTATCAACATCCTTTTGGGGCGGAAACTTAAAAAACTATCATAAATAATAAAAAAACAGGTGAAAGAAATCCTTAGAATATTAATGTTATTAGAAACAGGGCCGGACTCACACTTGACAAGTTTGACATTTTTTATTTATTTATATTATCTGATAAAAAATAACATTTATATTTATTTTAATACATATTTTAGGGGAGTTTTTAATTGACTACAAATTAAAATGCTGTAATAGTAATTTAATATCAATCCACCAATTAAATTGATAATTGATGAAATTTTATTTCAGGATGTATCGATAATAATAATTTAGAACACGCAATGTCTAGAAAACATAAATTATAGCATTATTTAATAATCTCAAATTACATGATTGATAAAAAATTATATAGTAGGTTATTAAAATAATTATAAATATTATTTTAATTAAGGCTTTTAAAGAGATATTTTTTGTATCTTTATGTATTTAAAAATAAATATAATTGAAAAACATTATATGTATTTCGATTTTCTGTACAATTATTAATAAAATATCTGAATAATTGTATAAATAATTAAATTCTTGAATCCATCCCTGGTAAGCGACAGTCGCTAGAGCAGCCGCTCTCCAGTTTCTTTCAGTGTTAAGTTGACTGCGGAGAAGATAACACGCAGGATACATTTTATTATTATTTTTTTAATGTATTTTTGTCTTCTGTGATGATGAACCATTTTTATTGGAAGGAAAATGTGATTCAGTCAGTACGATCTTTATAATATAATTCGTTTTAAAAATATTTTTTGACTGAAAAGTGGAGTTTTTTGTGAATTACGTTAATTTTTGAAAGGTATGTCTTTTTTTTATTTTATTTTTTTATATAATTATATTTTAATTTATTTTATTAATTATTATTTATAAAAAATATTATATTAATAAAAAAACCTACAAATACCAAAAATAACTAATGTTACGTAAAACAGTTTGAAAAAAAAAACAAAAAAAAATTCAAATAGAAATCCGAAGCGACGTGAAAGTAGCAATTCATTAAATCATTAATCCATTAATCATTAAACTTCGGAAGTAAAATCACAAACATTGATTCACATCATTAAACAGTCACAGTCATTAATATCGACAAAATGGCGGAGAACTTTGTTTTCTATTCATTTTTATTAATTAGAAATGTAAGAAATAAAACGCGGACATTTAATCAAATGAAACAATCATTGAATAATGTAAACACAAATCAGGAATGAAAAACTATCCGCGTTTACAACAAGTATTGAATATCAAAACATTGTCAGTGTTGAAGCGTGAAGCGTGCTCATAATTAATTACTTCAAAATAAACAAATTGAAAAATCCAATATTTTATTTCATTTCATGTCATCTCATTTCATCTCATTTCATCTCATTTCATCTTATTTCATCCCATTTACGGTTTAAAAAAATCTTTATAAAAGGATCTGAACTAAATATACATAGTATATAAAATGATATCAATATTGAAGTGTATAAAAAAATAAGTCAATATTAATTATTATAGTTAAATATATTAAATATATGTTATAATTATTTCGTAATCAATACAAGAGAAACATCCACAAGAAGTGAATGAATCAATCATTGGAAAGCATTAACAATGCGGTCCCACGGCAGCACTAGCCTCGTACACTGACTTTCACTGGGGTTCAAGGCCGAAGAGACTTACGGACAAACATCAATATCCATCATATTATTATAGCAGTATTAAAGCTTTAGAGCTTTATTGTTCCCAAAAAAAAAACAAAAATAATAAACCCATATTTTAGGTAATGGCGACATTATAGATTGACCGAAAATGGCCGACTTGTCGACAAGAGATCGGCACTTGATTTAGATTTGATAGCAAGATAATGTAGTAATTATAATATTAAATAAGAGAAGTTAACGAACCCATGTCATAATTCTAATTTGAAAATTCCAAAATTTTGTACAGCGATGACACGTCGTTCAAATATAGAAAAATAATAGAAAGTTTTTTAACACTTTCTTTTAAATAAATAAAAGTAAAAATTATTAATGTTAGAGTCGAATATTTGATGTTACATCAAATATTTCTTTAAAGAATCATATAATTTTGTAATACTCCTCATTTTCGTCTTCTTTCTCTTCTTATGAAAATACGTTATTTAATCGTTACGTTGGAAATTGCTTTTACAGAAGGGCTTATTACGATAAATCTGGTATCGAAATAGGCCCTCCTGACACTTCCAATTTGACGTACACAAGTGATCAATAATGATTCAAGGTGGAAAAGATATAAATAAATAAATAATCAATTTGAATAAACAATAATTTACACCAGGTAACTAGGATGCGACTGATTTTTATCAAAAGTTGTTTCGTTTTGGGAAATTTTCTAACTTTTCTTAAAAGTATGTGTTTAAGAGTATATGTAAATGTGTGTATGTTGGAGAGTAAATTATGGAATATCAAAAATACTGAGAATTGTGACAGCCTATAATAATATTATCGGATTGCTTTCTATCGAAAGTTGTCACTAAATTAATAAGCGATCCAACCGGAACTATTTTTGCGTGTTTTGTTTGATTTGTTATGCAAAATAGTTATAAAATATATTAGCGAAATTTCTATTTTAATTAATTATGAAAGAAAGTATTATAAATAAACATTGATTAAAAATCAAATGTTACTATAGTGGATAAATATAATGTATGTACATATAGTAGGTGCGTGCGTCGCGCGATGGTTAAGTAGTCCAGTGGGGGGGTGGGGGGAAGTGTCCACGGTTCATGACGTGTCGTCTAATATAATAATACATTTTAAAATACTCCCATATTTGTCTAGTATATACTAGTATAAACATATATATAAATATACTTATAGATTTATATATATTTCTTTATTGCGTTAATATACCTTAAGTTTGTCTGTTAGAGTAAAATCAGCAGTTTTGTAAATTCCACCTTAGATCAAATTATGTATTTAGTTAAGAGAAAAAAATAAAATAAATCTAATAGGAAGGATTACATGTAAAAATTATTACTACTAACATACTGTCTCCATGAGTAGTATTACTAGTAACTACTAGTAACTACTAGTGATACTACTACTACATACGTCTACATTACAATGGACACAAACCAGATTTCTTACAACTTTCCGGACCATATCTAGAGCGACTTGAACACGATATCACTTCGCAAATATTTCACCAAACACCAAATAAATAAATATAAAATTCTATACTAATTTGTATAACATTTTTCATAAATATCAGAATATTTTGCTCTTAACAAATATTCAGGTTCTTTCGAGTTATAACTAAAGCTAAGTATTACATAACGTGTATAAACTATTTGTCATACAGACATAATAAATATATATATACACACCATATATTGTGAAGAACTTTTTTAATTTCTCACTTTCGCTACAAACCGGTTAGTTTTCTTATATCCTTATATTCTGAATCTAAATATTATACAACTACATGTTTCTGTGTCATCTTTGAGTTATTAAATATTAATATTATATATATATATATATACACTTTTATTCTATAACATGTAAAGCCCTGAATTTATTCCATTGGGTTAAGTTTCTCTAAATTTCAACATAAGGAAGACAATATTTTCAAGCCATTATTAGATACATTTAAAAAAATATTTTATTTCTGATACATACTTGCTCTAGTAATTATAGAAATGGGTTTTGTGTAAATTATTTCTCCAACTAGCTTTTGACGGAGACTTTATTGTTACAATAAGAGACAATCTATAAGAGATAATATTATACAATCCTTAAATTTGTATCGCACTGATCATGACTTTATATTAAATAACAAACGTCATAAAATTTATACACATGACATGTATAAATAAAAACAATTATCATTGCAATACAGTATGTAACAATATACAAACATGAAAATGTTAAATAAAACTGCTCTATGGTTTAAAGAGTGTTTTGAGTAAAAGTTATAAAAATTTTATAGAAGAGATTTACAAATGTGTAGCACAAGTTAGTAAAGCGAAAAAACGCAAGTAACTTTCGACACATATATATACGAGTATATATATACACAGACAACAGATATTCGTAGATAAATTAGACTGGAATGCACCAATAGCTGTATGTATGTATGTATGTATGTATGTATGTATGTATGTATGTATATATATATATATATATATATGTAGTTATTTCCGCGTTCCAATACTACTTATAAAAATATTATTAATACAATCATATACTATAAGACTTATATATATTGTATTATTAAAAATATATAAAATTATATTCGTGTTAGTATATTAATGTTCATTAAAATATTTTTATTGAGATCATTGTGAATTTTTTAAATATTACGATAAAAAAAGTATAATCAATAATTTTAAAAAAAATTACTAGTAAGTACTTTATTGATAATATAAAAAAAATTAAGGAATTACTGAAAACTTATTATTTTTTTATCAACTCTCAAATGTTTTTTGCTTTTATGTAATGGTTTTACAACCACGAATACTACCAACAAATTAAACACACATTTCAAACCAGATTTACTTATATGGATAATTTAACCATTACTTAGATATCTTCAAGTTTACCTACTTACTAAATTTAGGATTGAAACGAGACCGGATATTCCGATCGAATTAGGTTTTAGAGTTATTGAAGATATACTTAGACGTAGGTGTATTTGATGATATATATATATATATATATTAGATACTTCTTGATTCTACAGACAGTATAACATAAAAGTCAGATTACATTAAGATATAAAAAAATAATTTTAATTTCATTCAATAAATACATGAAACTCCTAGTTTAATTAACGTTATATAAGATTTTTTATCTCCTCTCAAAAAGCACATCCCATTAATCTCTCGCCTTCTTAGATAACAAATTAATAATACAACAGTGTGTGACGAAATACAACTACTGCCTCAATAACCTTCCATTTGAAAGGCCTGCGTGGGAGCAAGGACACCCTGTGCACACTTGTCCCATGGTAGTATTGTTAGAAATATATATAGTAACTTAACATTTTGTTTGTTAAAGTATTACCTTAATTATCAATCGCTAAAAAAATTAAAAACTTTAAACTAAACTTTTAAGCTCTATTCGTTATTTAGAGGAATAGAGAGAAAAGTTCAAAAAACTTTTCTACTATTATGATGGTTTTCCTTCGATTATTTCACAATATTATATTTAAGTGTAGCCCTGTAAGTGTCTTTGTTATTTTGTCACCCACCTCCAATAGCTTCTTAGTTGTCGTCATGTTTTTGAATTGGAACATATTAGCTAGGCTCCAACCATCTAACATTCACTCGCAACGATTATATACAGTATATCAAAGCACAAATTATCATTTTGAACACAGATTTATTCGAATTGCCCTAGTGGATTAGATTAGATTAGATTACATTGGATTGGATTGGATCGGATCGGATTGGATTGGATTGGATTGGATTGGATTGGATTGGATTGGATTGGATTAGATTGGATTAGATTGGATTAAATTGGATTGGATTGGATTAAATTGTATTAAATGGGATTAAATTGGATTAAATTGTATTAAATGGGATTAAATTGGATTAAATTGGATTAGTTATGTAAAAAAATTACAATGAATATAATAGATACAATCCTCCTGCTATTAATTGCATTAGAATTATTTGTTTCGTATCCACTCAATGTTTTATTTATGTGTCATTATGGACCTGACTTGCAAATCTACTTAGATTTCTAAATGAAAGCCTTTTACATTATTTTCTAGTAATTATGTCGCAAATGTAACGACCAGTTTGAAAGGTGAATGAACTTTAAATATAACAAAAAATCGTAATAAATATATAAAGATATTTTAAATAAAATCAAAGGATAACGTATTCATAAAACATTTTTTAAGTTTTTGAAATTGTTCTGTGTATGTTTACTTTTGCATCAATCGGAAATTATGGGATCGATTTTGATGAAATTTGGTGGGGATTTTATCCAGTTATTTTTTTTTTTAATTATTCATACTTTTCATTATATATAATTCTCTCATTGCCCACTTATAAATTAGTGCTAATACTACTACTAGTACTATAAACCTAATTATTTAAGAATTCATAAATAATAAACCAGCATGTTACCAAAAAACACTGGCACTCTTATAAACTCAACTCAACAAAACCAACGTTAAGCTGTCAATTTTTTCGTCTAAAGTTGCAACACTTATATGATAAAGATATTAACACGATTAATAAAGATATAAAGATATTAATTAAGTTAACCAACTGCGTGATGGTCTGAACTAGATAGTACTCGCGTGTCTTGGACTTTGCACGTAATAACTGTAATATTCCGTGACCTAAGATATAATGTTTTAATAGTCGAGTATCAAAATGTCGAACGGATTTTCATTATAGAAGTGTAAAGCTTATCCAATCACGTCCCGAGGGAGGCTGGTAACTTCCCAAAAGTATTCGACATAAGACACTATCTCTGTCTCTCTCTCACACTATCTCTCTCTCTTTCTCTTTCTCTCTCTCTATCCAAGATTTTTGTACATTACACCGTAATATCGTAGTTAAAATTACAATAATATCAACCTCGTGGTTAACTCGTCAGATAAATAAAATAACCTGTCTCATGAGGCAATAAACTTAAGCTTTCTCCGATATTTAGCAACGCACTTTCACATTCATTCACAGATGAGGTTATTGACCTCACTGATTAACAATCACAAATAGTATCTCTTAAATTCTTCTGACAGATTGGAAATAGTTATATTCATCATTATCATCTAAGTGTGAATCGAAATGACTATAAGCACGTATCGGAGGCTCACAGAAGATTAATCCTTCCGATTCCATTTATCTCTAGGAAATAATCTTAACCCTATTACAAATGTAATAAATAAAAAAAATGCCCTTCAGCTAACAGTAAGTATAACAAATCAAAAAAAACTCATCAATTAAATCTAGAAACGTATTCAAAACAAAACCTTGAACAAATTGTAATGATTCTCACGTAGGACTTGTGTAAGTCCAATTATAGTAGTAATAGTATGAATACTAAAAAAGCTACCTACGATTTAAAACCATAACCTTCACAGAATCATTGAGGAATAGGCAAGTATGAATAAGTTAGTTGAACCTGACTTCATATTAAGTTCTAGCTGATTCAAGCCCACTTCGCTGGGCACACTATTAATTTGGATGTGAACTTAGACTTCTTGTATTCACAAGGCGGGCGGTGGCGGGATCCCCAGTAGGCCTGCACCACAAAAAAATATAACTAAGGACAATTTTTTTTTTTGATAGGAGTTCCGTAAAATCCGTTCTTAGTGGACGTCTACGTCACAAAAGTAACTATGTAAAATTTTAAGTTAATCGGACAGATAGTTTCGGTGATTTCGTAATGAGTCAGTGAGTGGTAAATCACTTATATATATATATATATATATATATATATATATATATATATATTAGGTTATAGCATAAATTTATTAAGTAATTATGAATAAAAAGAGATATTTCAGTTATTTAGGTTTCTATAATTCTAAATTATGTATATTTAAATCGTTTAATACATTTTTAATTGCTACAATTACGTAAAAATTATCTAAACAATACAATGTGGGACAATACGTACATTTCTTTCCACACTTCTTACAAACGTCAGTAAATATAATTTATATTCCCAAGACAATGGCACTTACTGCTTTGTTAGTGACATAATCGGTGAGTGACTTGAATATTAAAGTTGTCCTAAATAGTTCATGGTTTAAATCGTGAATACACTGATTTAAATATTTTTTATACGATTTTATTTTTGATCATGGTTTTTATTGATAAATTATATTTATTGTACATCTACTAATTATATTTGACGTAAATTTTCGTATTTATATATTAAAAATAATAAGAGTTAACTGATTAGAGTTAAGAGATTGGTGTTTTTATATATTTTTTTGTTATTATTGCACCAACATACAAACACACCGACCGAACTATCATTATAAAGCAATTTGTTGTCAAATTATATAACTGACTCGGTCATGAACTCGTGAACTTCATTGTCAGTGTCTCACGTTGACCTTTGTTCTATATTTTTTTAATATTTTTTTTATTCATTTTCCGTAACTTAAAAAATATAAAAAATATAATTTAAAAAATTTAAAAGATAAGAAAAAATATAAAATATATATATAGGTAAATTTTTTATATAAGAAAAAAATTATTCCGATACCGGGAATCGAACCCGAGCCTCCTGGGTGAGAGCCAGGTATCCTAGCCACTAGACCATATCGGATATGTAGAAGTAATCAATTTTATAGATATATAGCTAAAGTATATTGAATTTAAAAAACTCATTCAAATACCTCTATTATTATATTATTAAAACCTCATTATTTTAATATTTAAACTCAATATCTAATATTAGTAGTTAGTAAATACAAAGCGGACTAGATCCGGTAATGCCGCCTCGTTTCATGCTTTCTTATTTCAGCCTCAAAATGGCGATGCGGTTGGTGACTTTAAAAAAACTATTGCAATATATTTCATTCATTATCGAAAATGTTAATTGGTTATACATCTTTTATATAAAATACTCGTATAACGATTTCACTAAATAATGAATAGTAATAACTAAGTGAATACAGGAAGTATTGCGATACAAAATATCAAATTTTTAGTTCTAAAGTTTCACATATTGGTTAATGTTTTAACATTTCACCATTATAACCACAAAACCACAAACAGACGGAAATATTAATATCATATATTAAAATTTACTGAATCGAATCGACTGTTAGTATTATTAAAAATGTATTTGTAACGAGAGTAAAACTGCGTGTTATAAAGTAGTATTTTATTATACAAAAAACTTCGCCCCCGGGTGGGCTCGAACCACCAACCTTTCGGTTAACAGCCGAACGCGCTAGCCAATTGCGCCACGGAGGCAGCGATGGCTATATATAAAATACAACGACTAATCTTACTATATAAATATAGATACCTAACGTGTATATTTCTCTATAGTCATGTTATCCTGGTACTAATATAGTACTTTGTTTTGATGAAACAAAGCAAAATGGATTGCTAACTGATTTGATTGGATTCGATTTGATTAGATTAAAAAAATTAAAAAAAAAATCTTTGTAAGGTACTCTATTCGCTAACTCTGCTAAGGTCTATCTATGTCTATAAATCTAAGGTCTATAAATAACTTTCCGAACTGATTGAAAGCTTTGGAAATGAAAAAAAGATTTGTACTAACTAAAGAATTTGATTTGTATGATATAGAAACTTGGTTCTTGACTGGGAACAAATTAAAATATTATGTAATGTTAGAAATGCTACTAATACATAGTAATCAGTGTAATAATAACTGAACTAGTTGAATACACTTGCCTCAATATTGCGTCATGTCGGAAATTAACTTTCTCTTGATCGGTCCGAGAGGACGGACAGACAGGTAGTCAAACCGCATTCTTCACTTTCATTAATTTTAATATATTAGGCTTTTCTATAATCGGTTAAGTGTACAACGTTGCAGTTCAACTGGTAGTATGATATGCGGGACATAAATACTTGGCTAGATAAATTCGAATAAAAACCTTTTCTTAGATATATGGACTAAATGAATACTAGGATCCGCCAACCGTTCGCGGCGGCTGTTGAGCTGAGCCTTCCTTTCCACTTTTCTCGATAACTTTTGCATGGCTAAACATTTTTTCAATCTGTTTTCGTTATAACATCCGCGTTCGGATCAAACATACATGAGAAAATTTTTAACTAATTATCTCGTCGCATTCTGGAGACAACTAAACACAAAAAAGCTCCTCCCAAACGGTAAAGAGCTTCGCTTACGCTCAACTCAATAAATTGACTAATAAAGTTATAGAAGCAATAAAATCTGTTTTATTTTATCTTAAACTATAACTAAAACAGATTAAAATAAAAATAAGTATCCACATGTTACAGACAGATCAAACTTCTAAACGTGTAGTATTGCCAGAATCGTGAGCTAATAGATAATAAAAAATATTTAAATTGAATTCAAATTAAAATGACATTTATTTATTACACACCTAACACTTAAATTACAAAATTGTTCAATTTTATAAACCGTAAACCATTAATACATTAATTGCCAAGTTGTTAAGGCGGATTCATTGTCCCAGTAACCTTTGTATCCACTTTAATAATAATAATAAAAATAATAACAATACATTATTTATGTTAATATTATGATTTTATTGCAGATAATAACGAAAGGTTAAAAGTTATTGGTGAATGAGGAGACGACAAAAATGAATTTCACTTTTTTAATAAATTCGGTTTTACTTTCGCTCAAACAAGTTTACGACATTAAATATTATTTATATTAAACAGAAAACATACATTTGACGTGTTTTTATGAAATATAATATGTAAAATCATATTTTTGATTAAATATATTATATTTGCTGCATCGTTTAATTATTTATATAATTTTAAATGTTTAACATAAAATATGTTAATTTTATTCTAGTTTAACTCACGTATCATCGTGTTTCATAAATAAATAATAATGCAATATTGCAATATAACATTTAAAGATTTATATTATATATATATATATATATACATATATATTATTAACTAGCTTATTCCTTCCCGCTTCGCTGGGTACACTATAAATTTGGATGTAGACTTAGGTTGCTATGGTAACCTTTGATACATTATCCGTTGTCATCGTAACCGTTGCTATAGTAACTCTTACCCCCGTGTAAGTGTATAGCTCCTACAGGTTGAAATCCGTTGGGATAGGAATTCCGTAAAATCCTTTCTTAGTGGACGTCTACATCACAAAAGAATTAACTATGTAAAATTTTAAGTTAATCGGATAGATAGTTTCAGAGATTTCGTGATGAGTCAGTGATATATATATATACCACATATATATATACTTTATACTTTATTTACAACACAACACTACCCAATACTATAATATATTTGAATTTCAAGAAGTACCTATTCATAAGTTCATTGAACCTTGTTTCGTAACTTAACCTTGCTGACCAAGAGTTGCTTATCACTTTGGATAATGGAATTTGAAGCATACGAAAGTCCGAAATGAAAGCAAATGTACACAGAACTAACCACTAAAAACTGGTTCAAACCGGTTCCATCCACTTAAAAGACATTCAGTCTTCCTGTCATTTCACTTTATTTTTACTTCTATCCCAAATATGCCATTGCCGTCTCTATTTATTAGATACTAAAGGCTATATGTATAAGACAAATATAGTTAATGTAAGCAGTGAGTGTTCTTTTTCTATGAAGCATATTTTTTGTCACATAATCTTGTATAAGAAGGTAATAATAACATGTAAATACAATTTCTATTCTTCAGTTACCAATATAAAGCAAGTATTAGTTGATTATGTTATAACATAGTATGCAATATTATATAACACAAAAACGTTAAACTCCAAACCAATGACCCTATCGCTCTAAATACCGACACACTAATGCAATTAATAATTCAATTAGACACGGTAGCAGACATCATAATGATAACGAATGAGTGCGTGTTATCACATTATTTTGATTAAATTAATTCAAATCAACTATCTTTTAATATGAACCTACTTCAGGTTTCATAACACAACTGGGTAGTGCCCGAAGATCTGGAAAGAGAGAAGAGAAAATTCTCTCTGCTCGCATTATCCTGGATAGCTCCTGGATTTTATGATTCTCAGTTGAACTTTAGGAGACCTGATCCATGAATGCGGAAGGGTTATTAATCTGTTTCTCTGTACTTCGCCAATACCTTCAAGGTACTAGATGGAAAAGTAATACACAGAATCATTCAGAAAAAAATCTCCTTTCTCATTTTGTAAACATCGATTGTTTAGATATAAAAAAAAAACTGATAGATGTGCTAACGCTAAAAAGTTATTAAATATTAGCCACAACTACCTAGGGGGGGAGGGGGGGGGGGGGCGTTGGAAACTTGTATTTGTAGCATACTATTACTAATCGCATAATAAAATATCTAGGTTGCCCAGCTAGGTCACAGGAAATAAACCTTATGACGATTTTATCTTAAATATGCGAGGTGCCGTGAAAGTCCGTAAGTTTACTAGAAACTAGACGTGAGCGAACTAAAATACTTATTTGTAATAAAAATCATTCAAAATATATAATAAAACAACACAATTAATAAAATGCATTTATATTTTCGGCCATTTTGACAATTGAGTAGCTTTTTTGACAAGCCAGCCAAACGTCAATCCATTGAAACTAAATACAGTGTCAATATCAATTAACAAATGTCACAAGACACTAAACAAACATGTTCAGACAATACACAACACGACACCCACAATACAATACAATCATTTGATATGTTGACTAACTTTCAGGTTAAATTGATTTATGACTTCTTATAGATTGTTTGAAGTCTTGGTATGTCATTTTTATGGACGCCATTTTGAAGATAATGTTACTTCTTTGTACTGTTTATTTTTTTTATATTTTTAATTTAAAATGAGGTCAAAGATTAAAATTAGTTTTCATTTTAATGATATTTTATTGCTTAATTTTATTAATATTTTTTATTAAACTGAGGCGTTCTCGTAAAGATTTATTTAAAAGATGTTCAAAATGTTCTTCAAAGTCACGTAAGAAAATGTTTAAACAAAATAATTTAAATATATGTAGGTATATAGTACATACAACGGTATTTAAAGAAAGCACAAACACTGATATTATCTAAGAAACAAGTAATTAATTTAATTTATTTTGTATGTTGTATGTAAAATGAACATTAAAAATTTTATAATACTTTCTTCACAATCTTGATTAACACAATGTCCAAAATATTAAGAACTTAGAAACCGATAGAACTATTGTATAATAAGTATTAGAAATATTCATATATCTTTTGATTTTACTTTAACATATATTATTATATAACGTACATTTGAAATTTGATAATATACAAATAGCAATTGAGAAAGTGAATTGACATTAAATGAAGTCTAGAAATATTGATAATTAAATCTATTTGTATTAATAAACTCATTAGAAAGAATGATTTTCATATATGAGAACATACAATATATATATATATATATATATATATATATATATATATATATATATATATATATATATTTTAACTACTCAAATAAATGTGAAATACGTAAAACTAATGAAAAATGTATAAATTTGCATTTATACATTCAAAATCTAATTATGAATTTAATTCCTTCAAAAATATTTACTGGAAATCAAAAGTTTAAAAAATAATATAAAACATCCAATAACGGTTGAGGTGCTATAATTAATAAATAATTTTGAATTGAATTAGTTTGTGAGTGGAAGAGCATAACTGTCGCTGAATCCAAGGTGTATCGACAAGAGCATAGATGTAGATAGGATAGTTAAAGTATACCATCCATCAACAGTTAAAATTAAATAAACAAAAGTATACTATGATTGACACTTCCTCCAACTTCAATATTTCTATCATTTATCAAATATTCGTTTAAACATTTAAACATTATTTGTATAATTGTTGTTACAATTTAAACCACAGTCAAAGTGTGGGAACCTCAGTTATAGGGTTTGCATTGTCAACTGAACTAAGGAATCTGAAAGCCTTAAAACGAATACAGTAGCGCTTGTTAACAACTGGAAAGTTAAACACTTAAAGATGCTACTGTTTAAATTTATACGAAATAAAACTAAAACATATTTCAATAAAAAGAGACATAAACAGTTCATTCAACTTTATTAAAGACAAATATATTAAGAGAAATTATTGTATAATTATTATTGCATTAAATATTTCATAAAATACTTCCTGAAGTTATAAAATTCATCCATAATAATCATCTTTCACAATGCGATGAAACGGTGTATGTTCTTAAAATGACACGCGCGAGTGGTCAAGTCGGACTTGCGTTGGAGTCACTTGCGTGGAACGAAATGTTAACATACTTCTGATCCGTTTACGTAACTTAATTGATTTGGTTACTATATTAATAATTGCTTAATTATTGTAACTCTTCAATATAACAAGAATCGCATGATTAATTTTATGTTAATAATTTAAATTTTCTTTTTATATTATAGTAATATTTTACTCAATTCCGAGTAAAACACGGCTAGTTTGAAGAGAAAGCAACTTTCCCGTCACATTACCTTCATTTTGCTTTCGTATTCCAGTAATTATGTTATTACTGTAACACGGTGTAACGAATGAGACCAATAACAAACTTACATAATGTCCAAGTGTATTATTATAAGGATGAATTAGCTTAAAGCCTTCGCCTTTCTTCACTACCGATAGCGTTACCAGTTGAGCTGCCAGTTGAGCTACCAGTTGGGCTACCAGTTGGGCTACCAGTTGAGCTACCAGTTGAGCTGCCAACAGCGGCACAATAACCTCGCGTAAGCGAGATATGCGGATAAAAAATTCAGTAATGACAATGAGCCCAAGTGATAAAATTGTAGCGTTTTAAATATTTTTATTCATTAATAAATGTTTGTTCTAAATAACCTTTACTTTAGAAAACCTAGAGAATGATTAATTCTTTTGTTTTATCGAAAAAACACGCTTAATGTCGTCTCGTTATTTTTAATAAATAGTATTTTTTATTATTTTGAAAACCTTTCTATCTAATATTTTTTAGTTTACCTGGAATTTTGTATTATGATTGTAAGGAATTTTGTTAATATAAATATAATCAAAGCTTATCAATTGGACCAGTCACGGTGGAACAAGCGTGATAATAGTTTCACGATCATTTAGTATCAGACAATCTAGAAAAAAGTATCTGAGGAAGTCTTCTGGTAATAAAAACGAACGTCCGAAGACATTAGGGTCTTCCTGTTGACTTAGGATGTTTAAAATTGCTATTACATTTATTTAAAGAAACGCTTACCAATGATTAAGTTTCTAAAATAAAACATTTTTCTTTTAAACTCTAACATCTCCCTTTCTGGTGATTATGGTTTATATAAAAAACCCTAAACATTTTTTTGATTTCTAATTGTGGACCTACCTGCATAAACTATGAATTTCCATAGAATCTAGATCTTTCATAGGGGTAGCATAGAGGGTTGAAATTGCATAAATATGTCATGATTGATGTAAAAGAATTAATTATTCAAAGTTATTTCCCAGTTACAGTATTCTTGTCTGTATTATAAATGTTTAATAGGATAATAAGTGAATAATTCAGTTATTATTACATACTTATAAGTTGAGCGATTGCTGCCTTGCCCTGGAGCCATCTGGAACAACTCAAAAACAAACAAAATCGTTCGAATAGTTTGGACGGAGTTCAGTCATAGATACAAAAGAGTTTACCTGTATTTAAAAACTATTGATCATTTATAGTATATTCTGTCCGTAATTAGGAAATTGAGCATAATAATTAAATGACTTCATCATATTTAACCGCAATACTGCGTGTAATGGTAGATATTTTACCATATTGATTTATCCGGTGAGTTAGAGAAAGCTAATGTCGTTTTCACCTTCGGAAAAGTCTAGATTTACTGTACCTTAATTTATAAATCATATTAGGTATATAGGCATTATATATATTTAAGTTTTAGATTATTGACTAGTCAGTGACTTTGTCTGTTCTCCTTTACTCCGACTAAAAACGTCATCTATCGTGTAACAAATAGAGATCTATTTCAAGTATATTGAATATAAAAACTAGTAATAAAAAAATATATTGTTATAATTTAATATATTGTTAAAGCGAAAGGAGTATTCTATAGGCTAATTAGTAGAGGATTAACATTGAAGGTTCTTAGAACAATAACACTAAGACAATGGACGGTTTTATCAAAGATAATCTCTTATATACAATGCAAATACAGGCTCTTCTAATATAAAGAGGCCTATGATTTAGCAATACAAGTACTGTTTTTATTAAGGGTTTTTTAACTGAAGGGTTTTAGCAAATAAATTAGTCTGACATTGAAGCTACTCAATTCTTTTGATGCATCAATCAAGAATTCTTGTTGTTAGAAGAAGAAGGATACCTAGCTCAAAAATAACCTAGATATATATCTTAATCAAAACATGCATAGATACTGCCAACAGTGAAAAAGTAAAGCCATAAATAAAAATAATACCTAGGGCTGAAACGTAAGCTATTAAGTATCGATACTTATGCGTTTCGATGGTTTTTATTTTTAAAATTGTGAATAAAAAAAAATATTGTCATAATACATTGATAAGAAAATAAGTTTTTAAAATAGTTTATCAAAAAAAGTTGGTGTTCCCCAAAAATATTAAAATACTTCGACCACAGTCAGAGCTCGGTCAAAGGTTAGAATATTCAACAGCGGAACGGAATTATAACAAAACCAACGACGAAATATGGTAACTGACGGTAAACTAGGACTAGGATGCTTTTAAAATTGTGATATGATCTGGTAGCTATACATCAAAAGCAAAAGTACTTTTGACTGACACACACTCGATACTTAGTTTCAAAGTATCGATAAAAAAGTACATGATATCGGAAGGAAAGTATCGAGTACTTGTATTTACTCGTATCGTTACATCCCTATGAATACCCTCTACTACCTTTAAAAGACCATCACATAAAAACCTTTAAGTTCATATATATATGTATATAAATTGTCGAAAACCTAAAATCAATTATAAATTCGCGATACGATTTTCTCCTAGGAAGTTATTCTGAGTGGCGTGTAAAACCGTCACAAATTGCTATTCCAATCAGATAATAAGGGCATTAGTTACGTGTATGGTAACATGGTATGCAACGTAAATTACGTAAACATGTGAATTTTAATACGTAATTCTACATAACATATGTAATACCACCTTTTGGTACTGCCTACGCAAGAAAAGTTTCAAGTTTCAAATTGCTATAATAAAAAATATTAAGAATTTATTACGACATAATACGCTTACTTTCTTTTTCATTAAAGAAATATTCGAGCTATATATGGCCTCTACCTAAATAGTAGTAATTTTCTTAATCTACACAGATGACATGTATTTTTGTTTTTTTCAGATGGCGCACATCGTGCTGGCCGTTCTAGCTTTCATTGCTGTCACTTCAGCTCATAAAGAACAAACCAGATGGTCCCGACAGATCAGTTCTTATACATCCGATATCGGTGATTGGGTTCCTTTAAAAAGTCCTGTAGAAAGTGAATTACCCCAAATCAAAAATCAAGCTGTGGCGGAACCAAGAATTTTGAGTGAACCTTTCCCCGAATTTACAAGACCAACTGGATTTAGCCAAGATGAATTTGAATCGAGGGCATTCTATAATCCACCAGCAAATCGCCATCTTTACCTTCAGTCGGTACCTTCAGCTCCGCAGAACTATCTCTCGGATCAAGGGTTCAACCAAGGTTTAAGATTCGGCTTAACTCAACCAAATTATCCACTTAGCCAAGGTTTTATAGCTCCACAGTTTAGTTTTGATGGTGTCCCACAATTTAAAACAAGACCGCAAATTATTTCCAATCCAGTGAAGTTTGAAAACGTTCCGAAAGTTAAAGTGCCCGTGACAAATCCGGTAAAGCCATTTGCAAACCAAGCACCGAAACTAAAACTAGAAACGCCAAAGTTCGTAGACGGATATCGCGTAGAAAATACTAGCAGCAATTTTCCAAAGAAAAAACCACAATCGCTTCAAAAAATTAAATTTGAAACAGATAAATCGAGAGAAGTATTCACTGCCCCTAAACCTAATTTAGAACGAGAAGAAGTTCAGTTACTGTATATGCCCTTGGAGTCTTTGAACAGAGGACATTTTAACTTCAGAAGTCCGCTTACGTCAGCACAAGTTTTGAATACGGAGTTATATAATCAAAATACAAGACCTAATCCTGTGATGCAGAACTTTGCAGAAATACAAAACCCAATACTTAAACAATTGGACAATTTTAATTCCCAAGAATATCTTGCTAATTATAGTCCGATTCGGCAAATCGATTCAACCCCGAAATTTTCAACCACTACCACGCCCTTCCCAATCACTTCACCGACAACAACCAAACCAAAGAAACTGAAACCGCACCAACCACCCCTCGCTATCTTTTTAACCCAAGATGCCAAGAAAGACGATCAAGTGAAAGTTGGAGATGTATTATATACTTTGAAGAACGCCAACACTGTTGATGTTTTAGATTCAGTAAATCCTTTAAACGCTCCTTCAGTTTTTATAGGACCATCTTCTTTAACACCGCCCGAAAATTATGTAAAATTCGATCTACCCTATTTATCTAATATTGAAAATACCGACAAAAAACTCAGACAATTACCATTTTTCGTTGCACCTTTAAGCTACAATACTCCCCAAGGATTTGCAAAAATTCCATTCCCATCCCCCCATGTGGGATCGGTTGTTATAAATTCCCAAATGAAAGATACGGCAACTGCGTCCAAAGGAACAATAATTCCTGAAGTTTTTACCAACTCTTTTTCCCGACCAACAGCTTATAGACAGGAGCAAAAGCCAATAACTCAGAAACCTGTAATAAGTTATTACACTACTTCAGCCCCAAATTTAAATTCCCCTAATTATGAACAAAATTACTATTCCATTGAACCGCAAGCTGTTAACTCGTTACCGCCATCGAAAGAACATGAAACAAAACTTATCAGCCAGCAACCATCTCAAATAAAAACTGGCTCTTACTTCTTGCATAATATGGAAAATCCACAACGATACAACCAATATAACCACCAAAAATTCGTTAATTTTCCTCAAGAAACTATTTATAGACCACAAGAACCTCCCGGAATCGTGAATGTAATCAAAACTGAAACTACTACTACTCCAAGAACTACAGTCTCAACAACCACTGCACCGACTCCACCTACCTACCCGAACCAACTACTTGAAACTCATAATCCATATTCTATTAATCAAGCCTTTAGTTTTAGCACACCATTAGATTACCATAACTTTTTTGATGAATACAAAGAAGCCTACGTGACTCCGGGATCCAATCAAGCGCATCCATCGTCGTCACCATCGATTCCAAATAATACCACACTTCTTTCTGAAAATCAAAGGAAACCAGAACAAACAGTCGTTAAAGAAGAATCGCATCAATCCTCTCCGAATCATATGAACTTTTACAGTCCAGAAATTCATCATCTACCTGAAAACCACAATTTAAGATACCCTGTTTTTAATACAAATGATTACTATACTACCACTGAATCACCCCGAACTGAAGTTACTCATACTAACGCAGGACAGGTAAATGAGAATACTCAAACATTTACAAATTTCCAGAAAAAATCGGAATATAATGATAACGTTGAAACTCAATCACCTGCATATGAGAATCATACGGACACTATTAATAATGAACAAATTTCACAAGATAAACAAACTACCAAATTAGCTCCTGAATATAACCAATTTGATACTATTAGCAACTCACAGGAAACACTGGATGTGGATGATAATAGCAGTAGTAGTAGCACTAGTACCACAACAACGAGAAGAACAACTCTAAGATCTAGAGGTCGTCCGCGATATCCTTCATATAAACCAGACTCCAGTGAATATTCTACTCGGTCAACAGTTACCCGAAGGCCTCTGAGAGAAAGAAAAACGTTACCACCAAGATATAGGTACGAACCAAATAAAATAACAACCGAAAAGGTAACTAAGAAACCTATCGACTCCGATGAAAGTACTACCAAATCCAATAGGTATAGGACTAGAGGAAGAATTCAATTTAAACCATCAGATGCAGACGACATTTTTTCGAAAAGAAATAAACAAAATACTAAAGAACAAGATTTAGCTTACCAAAGAGATGTACTCCATCAAAATTATCCAGTTACATTGATGGAAAGAACCAGCACAGTAGACATTGAAGCTATTACTGAACCTTCTGAAAAAGAAAACTTTCCAAACAATCAAGAAAGTGCTAGTACTAAAATAGAAGATACGGAGGATGCTTACAGTAATGACAAGATCTCTATAACCGATAATGTCAAAGAAGAATTCAAAGAAATTTCACCTCAATACCCGACAGCTGAAGATTCTCAAACGGGAGCTTCATATGTACCAAACAAAATACCAGTCCGTAGTGATGAATTCTTCTATCAGTCAAAAACTAGTGAACTGCCTCAAGAAACTGCTGTATTAAATGATGAAATAAAACAAGAAGAACTATCTCCAATCAGCTCAGCTGAACAAAACCCCGATCATCAAGATACTGCAGTCGCAACTGACTTAAATAGGCCAGTGACAGAAGAAAATGTTCATAACGAATACCAAGAACCTGAAACTCAGACCATTAAAACGGAAGAATCAACTACTCTATCTGAAAGTGAAGGGTACACAAAAGCTTATAGTCATGAAACAAGCCAAGAACAGGAGCAGGAAGATAATATTATACAAACAACACCGTCATATAACAGAGTAAGAGTGCGTCCCGGAGTAGTAAGGAAATACCATCAAAGCTCATCTGAATCGTCAAGAACTAAAACTGATAGAAGAAAACCACTTCAACCTATAACATATCGACCAGCATTTGATAGACGCCGAACTACTATGCGAATCGAAGAAATTGAGGCTGACTTGAAAACAAAACAAATCCATACAAGGCCAGAATATCAAAATTATAGACAGCCTGTATATAAACCGGAACCGTCAACGGAATCAAGCTCTACGTCTACAACCGATTCATCGACAAAACGTAGTCAATTCAGACGTCGCAGACCAAGTTACGTGACTACCTCCACTGAAAGCACGGTATCACGGAGGCCTTATGAAGGCAAAAATCGCTTTAGAGGCAGAAGACCAACTGACAAAATAACAGAAAAATCACAAAGTGATATAACAACGACCACAATTAAAACTACCATATACAATAGATATGGCAATAGGCCAAGACTCTCAGAAAGGTATAATAAAAATCCAGAAGTAGAAGAACCAACGGCCGAAGACCAAGATCCTAATTATTCAATAAATATACCAAGATATATGGAACCAGAATCTAATAGTTGGTCCCCAAAAATATCGCAAGATTCTTTTAAACCTTACAATCCAAACAATATAGCCAATGAAGCGAAAACTTCTACACCCGAAATCAAATCTAATGATGAAGATCTTGATATAATAACAGCGAAAAATGAATATGAAGACATTCTCATTTCAGTTACACCAGCTACAAACAATCGATTAAACAAAAAGTTGCCCGAAGTTCCTCCGACGCTCGAAGCCTTGGTAGAACAGAGCAAAGCTGCAAAAAGCGAATCTGGTGATGCTGCGTCTACTTTCGAAACAATGTTAGAAGAGGTGATGAAAAGTTTAGAAGAACAGGATGAAAACGAATACACAAACAAAGTAATAAAACACAAGGGCGGCGAAATTGGCGAAATACCTCCTGAGAGAATAATTTCATCTGGAGAAAATTATTCCGCTAAGACGACATCTCCACCAGAAGAATCAACAACACAACAAGATATTGCAACTTTAAGTGAGGTAAGATATTCATAATTAATAATTATTTTCAATATTGACCATTACAAAAACATTGTTTTATTAATATATATATGTATACATATATATATATAACTAAAACTCTCTAACATTTTAAAATGTTTATTTTGTTTTCCAGGATGAAATTGCACGAAAAACTCGAAGACGTGGGTTTTGGAAAAAGGTAAAGGTTCGTCCCGCCACAGAAAGCATCGACGTAGCTGAGTCACAATATTATTCCAAAATTGTAAACCACTTGGGTCAATCAGTATCTAAAAATTCTTTAGAAGGATCTGGTAAAGGCTCTACGAAGTTAGTGGTAACTACTTACAAACCCAATTATCAATTTTTAAAAGACTTCTTTGAATCCGAAGAAGATCACGATGGGATACCTGATATTGAAATTACAAAGATAACTGAACAGAAATCCGAGACATTGAATAGTGTTTCAACAAAATCGGAAGCAAATGATAACTTTACAGAAAAGATAAATCCTGGTGAAATGGATTTAGGCACAGGCTCTCCAGATCCGACTTTCGATGATAGCGCAGCTTACACCGAACCAACGGAATCGACTCCTGGCGTTTCGAAATCAATAGACAGATCGGATGGCTTTAGCTTCATGGAGTATCTCTTTGGTGTAACATCTTCGGAAGGGGAATTTAAAAATGAATCAAAAATAATTGAAGAAGACTTGAAAGAAACCACTAAACTACCAAGCTTTGATACCGAAATTGGAACCGAAGCGACTAAATTAAAAGCTACAACTGAAAGCGAGTATATTCCATACGAATTTACAGCAGACAACACTGCAACAGAAATTGATACAGAGAAGATACCTTCTAATGATATATCTGATGATGTTAGGATCACCGAAAAACCGTTAGACATTATTGAAAATTCAACAAAATCCAGTTTCATGGACCCAGCCAATGTTGTCAGTACATCAATGTCGACAGAAGTGTCTCACGAAACAGAGATTTGTTTTAGAGGCAAGTGTATCAAAACCAATAATGACTCGCTATTATAAAAATGAATTTAAAAGGTGCTAAATGTGTTCAAAATCATTAACTATGTAAGAGACAATTTGCATCAAGTGGTGTTATATATTCATTCTATATTTATTGTCAAATTAATACATTGGATCGTAAAATTTTGTATATAAGTACTTTGGATATTTACTTAATTTCACAATAAATATATTTTAACGAGAATAGAATTGGAGATGCGTTCATGAAACCTAATTTAATTTGCTCGAGGTTTATGATTTTAATCTTAAGGTTAGTGGCTATAAATAAAGCTATGTCTAAGAGAAGTATTTTAAACATAACATAAGGAATATATTTTTTATACTTTTGTGAAATGTATTGACTGATTATGTATTTAATCAATATTTTAGGGCACTCAATATTTATCTCGTATTTATTATTATTTTATTCTTCTATGTTAAGGGAATTTTTACTAAGATTTTATAATTAAATTTAACTGTTTAGTTTTGGAGTTTAGTTAATATAAAAACTCCAAAATAATTTGATAATGTACATACATGTTCGAAACATACTGACAAAACATCAATGTATATTGAATTTTAATATCTCGATAGATATACATCAAGCAGGCAATTGAGAATATTTCATGAATTATGTAATTTTTCCTCACGGAACCCACCCAAAGTGTTGATGTAACAATTGTAAAAATATGTAAACTTATAATAAACTGAAAATGATAATAGTATTACACTTTTAACCTACAGGAATTAATTATCCCTCCAGAATTATTTACTAAAATAAAGGCAGCGTCAAACCAGTTTACTAATAGTACAAATAAATTTTGAATGATAAACTGATTCTGATTATTGTAAAAAATACTAAATTTAACTATATCACAATCAAGTTTGTCTGATATTAAAGAATTGGTATAATATTAATTAAAATCAAAAATAGGTAAACAAATGACTAGATAACAATATTATAAACATTTAATAATCAATCAGAGACTGTTCTATGTCTTATAACATCAAATGTCAGGTTCTTACTCAGGAAGATAAATATATAATTATTGTACTATTCAATAGGATTAAGACCATCAGATTTTTTCAATAAATTTTATGAAACACAAAACTTACTGACAACTTGGCTTGCTAAATAGCAAGAGTACTTGATATTATAAAAACTACTTTTTATATTATGCTACATAAACTAATCCAGTATTTGACAATCATCGTCATCAACAACACCACCATTTAAAGCGTCATTAAGGATCTGTGTTTTATTCTTCTTCAACTCACTGTTAATAAAAATTCTTTTTTCTTCCTTGAGCTTCATCAGCGACGTTTTTTCAGCAGTCCGTCTTTCAGCCAGTCCTTTAGTGAATGAGTAAATAACTATTGTGAAGTCACCTTCAACAAACGCTAGATTAACGCTTGGCCCGGTTTCAACTGTACACAAATTTTCTTGCAATATATTAATGTAGTCCATACTAATATTCTCACTTGTTAGAACCGGTACATATATATTTAACTTCTCATTCTTGCCGGGCCTTGCTACAACGTACAGAGTGTCTATATCTTTATTAAAGCAATATTCCGTATCGTACATTAGTTTTTCATCTACAAGATATATGTATAAATGATAGGCTAGAACGATATTCTTTTCGCATTTACACCCTAGCTTTTTCATGTCATCTTTAATTGTGGATTCCACGTCCATAATATTATAAACAAGCCAAAAAGCCAATAAGTAGAAAACTCAATAGGTTTCCAATGGTTACTATCTTGTCAAGTGTCAAATGTGCATGAGTATGACATTGACGTGAAAAGTCAATGGTACAGGTTCCTAAAGCTGATAATTTTAATTTTTTCGCTTATTAGCAACAAACAATAAATTAACATTTTTGCTAACATGTAATAAAATAAATATAAAATTATAAGAAGTAATTGCTTTAAGCCTATAAAAACCAATCCACATTGAAATAATTACGCTTTCCTAAGATTTTGCTTGTGTACAAACGTTGCATTTATTAAAATGATCATATTAATGAATTAAAAATTAATAATATATTATTATAATTATATAGCTTGTGATTCAACATTTATTAAATTAAGTAAACGTGTGTTACAATATTGAACGTGTGTTACAAACTGACAGGTTTTAATTATGTTAATTTTTTTATTAACTAAGGTGAATTAATATTAATTTTATTATCTTAAACATTTAGTGGATGTGCAATATTGACCTTATAATCTTAAAATTATTTAGTAATCTTAAACAAAATATTTAAGATTATATAAAATGATAGATCAACAATTTTGTAAAAATACTGGAGACAATTTATAATATAAGTGCCATCTACTCTAAAGTCAGAACAATGTCAAGGGGAATTGAAGCAATAATAAAATAGATACAGAATAGTCATAGATGGCGCTATACAAAAAAAATATATAAATGTTTTTTATTATCTACTAGTACTATAATTTGTAAAAAATAATTTAAAAAAATCTAAAACCTTTACTGAATTGCGGATGTTAAAGCTATTAAATATATTTATAGAGAGAAATATATTTAATAACTATAATATTGATAGCATCGAAGCTAATGAACTATTTCGTCAAACTCTACAACTGTCAGGATGGCCGAGCGGTCTAAGGCGCCAGACTCAAGGTTTCTTTGCCTACTCAGTAGGTGCGAGTTGTTCTGGTCCTCTCTGAGGGCGTGGGTTCGAATCCCACTTCTGACAAATCTTTTTGTTATTTTTTTTTTGTTTTTACTCTTATAACTGAACACTTGTTATAAGAGAAATACTTGAGAACATTCATATTCACATAAACGAAATAATACAGACCTTGATTTTAATCAAATAATTTATCTTAATAACTTTTGCTGAACCAACCACTTAATATAACATAGAGATAAAAAAAGTATATTATTAAAATGATTAAATGGCACCTGACATTAAGACTTATTTTAAAATAAATAGGTCATTAACCTAAAGCTCCAATTTGGGATGAAGAGCAAATTGAACTTAATATGGTTATGTAAAATACTTTACCTGGAAATACCCGTTTTATATCCTACTATCATTGAATTATAGATATTAATATGTTTCTAAGAAAGGTTGAGATTCTTTTAAAATTTAATGTTTTGTATATTATGTTATAAATCATTTCAAATTTACCTACATCTCCCGTATGGTCTAGTGGCTAGGATACCTGGCTTTCACCCAGGAGGCTCGGGTTCGATTCCCGGTACGGGAAACTTTTTTGCCTAAAACACTTTTGTGTACTTTTCCTATTATTATTAATTTCATCAGTATATGAAAATAAACATATTTGTTTTAGAACAATATCACCATAGTTGAGCGAAGCTAGCGAGTAAGCGGAGCGCTCTTCTACTGTACACTTTTTCACAATCTTTATCACGCTCAATATGCAAACGGCACCTGAAATTCGCGAGCGCAGCGGGTCGCATTTGAGGGTCTGTTGGCGCCCCAAGTTTAGTTAAGTAAAATTTAATTTCTTCTATTGTCATGTATACATTTGTAAAAGTGGCGGTTACACTGCTTGTTTTTTTTTTATTTGAAAGACAAACATTCTAATATAATAGATATATTTTATGTTTAGTACGTGGAAGGTAAGCAGGTGTCTGTGCAGCGTGCGTGTAATAAAGAATGAAGAAACTGTTAAGAATAAACAATTTTGAGAAGAAAAGCAAGAGCATAAACTAAAAGTTAAATTACATTTAGTAGTCAGTATTAACTTCTATTTAGATATTTCAAAACATCAGTCGTAGCCTCCGTGGCGCAATTGGCTAGCGCGTTCGGCTGTTAACCGAAAGGTTGGTGGTTCGAGCCCACCCGGGGGCGCAATTTTTGTTTTTCTTTGAAATAATTGTTTGTCACCTATTTATTACCAAGCTATTTGTATCTTATATTATAAAAATATTATATAAAATATAGTTAGAAGAAATGTAATAGTTTAATGTAGTATTATTTTTGTTTTTGTCCATCAATACAAATATTCTAGTCTATATTTTTAAATTAAATGAACGACGGAACCATGAGATGGCCTCCACTCAACTGTTTGGTACAACAATAAAATAAAACTACATTCGAGAAAAAATTGTAGTTAATGTAATGTAAAATAAAGTGAAACAAAGAATTAAATATAGTATGAAAATACTCCAGTTTTGAAATAAAATACCGGTTTCGTGTTTTAAAATTAAACGATATCATTGTTTATTAGAGTTAATCGATTTTGATAGGATGCTCACAAGCTAAGGAGTATTTAAAGATGGTATCCTATCCTATATCCATAGATAAGAGTTAAATCTTTAATATATATTTGTTTTATAATTTAAATATATTTGTAATTGTTCATTTACATCGATATTTAATAGAATAATAGGGCAGTTTCTTAAAAAGCCCGTAAGTTTCCAAGTAACAGATGATTCCTTTAGTTTGTTAAAAGCGCGAAGCCGCAATAAAAATAAAATAACGTTGGAAAAGCTTTTTAATTCATATTTTTTTTTATCTCACGGACTTTAGGAATCCGGAAAAAATATAATTAACTCTAAACAATTCATAAAACTAATATTAATTTAAACTAGGATCCGCCGTCGTGCGCTAAGGGAGTTAAATTGAGCCCCTTTCCTTTTTTGAATGCTCTGAAATGTGCATAGGATTTTTTTTAATGTAATGTAAAGTAAATAGAAATCTAAATTCGGCATCGGATGCGGATCGGCAAGCGCGCGGAGGTTCTAGTAACGTTAAGTCTATGGGAGTAACAATTTTTGACCATCATTTCTGAACGGAATGAGATATTTTAATTCTGTTTCTTTTAAAACATGCCCATTCCTAAGCTCTACAGCTCTGCCAATGTTTATTCAAATCGGTTTAGTAATTTTTATGTGATGTTGCTTTAAAAAGAAGTTTCCCAAACGGTTAAGAGTTTCGATTATTCCTAACGCAATAATAAGAAAATTGTGTACCAGTCGATATCCACTATTAAGTTTGAAGATTATTATAACAAATGTATGTACATTTTTATGTTTCCGAAATTATTTATTTCCTCCATGTCTTGAATATCTAAAACAATACTTTATATAGTTCAATATTTCTTATGTTTTTATAATTTGGTTAAAAAATGTATAACTATTATAGAAATAAAATCTAAACCTATTATTAAAATAAAACTTAATTCTTCCGATGTTGACAAAGATAATAAAAAATCCGCAGCCGGTAGGATTCGAACCTACGCTCCCAGAGGGAATCTGATTTCGAGTCAGACGCCTTAACCACTCGGCCACGACTGCTATGTGATCATGGTTTGAAATTGTGAATTTTGTTATTGAATTCATAATAGCATTTCAATATATATATTTTTTTATTAAATTTTCTTTTACAATTATCTTTTATAATTTATGTTATAATATTACTTACATTAAAAATTTTATCGAGTCAAGTCAGCCGAGTTTAGGTGCAAAAAGTGGTTATATTAATAATAGTATTAAAACGCATAATTATTAAGTATTTTTTCTTGTCATATTTTTTTTGGTTAGTTTTTCAAAATATACAATAATATAACTTCACTAACAACAACACCTTGGCTTAATTTGACTAAAGTAAGAAATCCAAAAAATATAAAAGAGATTGCATTTATAATAAATAATAATATAAAAAAACGATTAGGGGACACCCGGGTTTGAACCGGGGACCTCTCGATCTGCAGTCGAATGCTCTACCACTGAGCTATATCCCCGTTGAGTGCAATGAAAAAATACTTGAGGATATTCGCTTGCTTATCGCGTTATCGATAAGAAAAAATATTTTATTTATTTACATTTTAATATCAGTAATGTTCTTCATATTTATTATGCATTTTATTCCGTTTCTATAATTTCTTTAAATATATTGTGATTTTCATACTTAATAAGCGATCATATTGATAGGACACTTATACGAAAATTGCAACGGTAAGAGCTTGTACTGGATATATGAATACAGTAATACCCCGCTTTACGCGAGGGATACGTTCCAAAAAAAATCGCGTTAACTGAAATTCGCGTATAACGAGGTTTATGATTAAACATAGTCAAAAATTATTACAAAAAAATACAAATCACTTTAATTCGACGAACAGTTTATGCAATACATACTATTATTTTTTACGGAAAAATACATGTATTGTTGATGACTACATTATATTTATACACACTCTTTCGCGTAATTCGAGGCATTTGAGCGCGAAAATAGCATCCGCGTTATAGTGAAACCGCGTATAACGGGGTCGCGTAAAGCGGGGTATTACTGTATAGGCATTTTGTTAAATCACCATTTTTACTTTTTAATAATACATATATATGATAAATAACACACGCATTACTTGTTATCTGTACAGACTGGACTATACCATAAGATAATTATTAGTCTAGAATAAGGAAATACTAATTTGACAAACAAATTACTAGTAAATCATCCTTTTAATGTGTTACACCCGTCTTGTTCTAAAAAAATGTGATACATTTAGTCACTTTGCATCACAGTAAGAAAAGGGGTTTTGGGTAACTAATATTTACTTCCATAGTATATATATCTGATAATTATCAGAACAGTGTATACACAAAAACTAGTCTTAAAGTAAATCCTCCGGTATTTATATGGGATAGTCTAAATAAATCATTCCGAACATATATCAAAGCGGGCGTTAGCTAGCTCAGAGTGACGAAAGCACCCATAGTGCTGAAAGTCTAACTCTGTATATATACGCGCAATATCGATTTTTTTATACACGAGACCTTCTGGTATGAGTGTGGTATTTTTAGAAAGCCCTTGGCCCATAAACCCAGAAAATGCATCTACACTTAGCAATATACCTACCGCCTCACCTCTACGGCCGTTTGAAAAATGAGACTAAAATTTAGTTTTTGGCTCCGCACCAGTATAAAATCACTTATTTCCACCTTGAAAAAGATTTTCCTAAAGGTCCTCGTCGAGACCTTTTCAACAAGCCCAAAAACGCCAAAATCCGAGCACCGGTTGATGAGATATGACATTTTGAAAATTTTGACTGGCGCCTCCATCGATGATTACTTTGTCTGTGTGTGGGTATATTCGTAGTTTCAATTGATTTTGTTCAAACTTTCAGGGATTGAAGTACATCAAGAACTAAGACTTTTTTGTTCTACGACATTTCGATTTGGCCGCCACGTTGGCCGTGGCCAGCCCTCGAAAGGCCAAAAATGGCCATTTTTCGTACACGGACTGTGGCCAAACTAGTTGACGTACATTGACAAATTGGGCATCATTGGAAAGGTCTCAAGCTTATCTTTTGAATAATGTCCATTTTAATGGCAAAAACATTTGTTGGCGTGACATTTTTGGTCAAAAGGCAAAAAATGGCCAACTGGCCGGGGACAGATCGGCCATTTTCTCGAAAACGGCGCCAACGATTTTTTCGAAAATTTCCTCATTCGTAGCCCCAAATTAGAGCTAAAATTTGGTATATAGCATATATCTGGGAAAACTCGTTATTTCGAGATATGGCCGTGAGAAGTTCAAAAAATCATGAAAAATTACCAAAAATTGCCAAAAAATGACTTTTAAAGCCAGAATCGTACTCACAACACGGTTAAAATTCAATGCTAGTTGCACAGTGAATAAACTCACTAATGCATTGCCGTCTGTAACAATAAAACAAAATTTACAGAAAAAAATCCGAATTCTGAAGAAATTCTGTTTTGAAGCAATGAATTAAAAAAATAAATGGAAACTGAAAAAATCAAATGAAAAAAAAATCGGGCACCTGTGGGAATCGAACTCGAGGTCTCGTCTTTGTCATTACAACGCTCATCCTCTGAGCCAAAACACTCTCATTTTGTCACAGGCAACTATTCCAAATAATAATAATAATAATAATAATAAATCAATTTATTTCAGATAATTCATCCATAAGTGTTAGTAACATTTTAACTTAAGTAACTAATGTTATAATAGTACTCGTAGTTAGTATTCAACATAACAATCTCAAATTATACAGAAAAATTAAATTAATAAAATGCACAAAATTCATAAAATTATTAAAATTAAATATAAATTCAATTCAAATACATATAAATTAAATTCAAATCAAATATAATTAAAATCATAAAATACTATTAAAGAAATTAAATAAAATAAAATTCATGGAAATCATCGTTCTAATTATTATTATTTTTTTTTAATTCTACAAATAACTCAACGCTATACTCCTACAGTCAGTATACGCTACGCTTCGATGCTACGTGTACACTATCCCAGGACCTCCAGAGGGGAGCGTCTAGCTTTAACGCCAATATGCTGAGAAGACTGTTGGAGCTGTTCAGTAATCTTGTCATTGCGGACGCGGTCCGCTTTCGTATTATCGCATAGAAGTCGTCTACACGAGCCTCCGCAAACATTGCCGATGCACTGCAGTATCGAGGCTTCCTCAACAAAGCCCTCAGCACATTGTTGTAATGAACACGCAGTGCGCTATATGTCCGCCGCGTATAGTTCTCCCATAGGCTGCACGTGTAAAAGGACTGGCAATAGGCTTTAAATAATATTAATTTTACCTGTGTCGAACACCGTGCAAACCTACGGGCCAACATATTGCCTCTAACCGACAGAGCCCTGCGCTCCCGCTCGATATCACTATCATCACCCAGGCGTTCATTCACAATATGACCAAGGTATTTAAATTCAGATACTAGTTTCAGAGAAGTTCCACACAGATGTATTTTAGGAATGAAATTTAACTGTTTGTTAATTCCTCGAAAAATTAAAATTTCGCTCTTTTTAGCGTTATACCTCAGTCCATTCTCCTTTGCATATTCCTCACAGATTTTTATCAGTCTTCGAAGACCACTGACCGACTGGCTCAACAGAACCATATCGTCTGCGTAACTAAAATTGTTCATCATTACGCCATCTATCGAACAACCGCTGCCGCCTGCCCCGCTAAGCCTCTCTATGAGCCCGTTTATGTAAAGATTGAACAATCTGGGTGACGTCAGGCCCCCCTGTCTTACTCCACACCCTAATTTATATGGTTCACTAAGTGCATCACCCCATCTTACCACATTACTTTGGGCACCATACCAGTACTTTAATAGTGATATCAACTCCGGTCTTAAACTGCTATCCTTTTCAAGCTTCTGCCATAAAATTTTATAGGATACGAGGTCAAATGCCTTCGACAGATCCAAAAAACACGCAAACACATGGGCCTTTCTATCCGTGTAGTACCTTACAGCTTGCTTGAGACACAATACTGCGCTCTCAGTTGACAGCTCTGATCTAAAACCGAACTGCGCATCGTGTATGTTAATTGTTCTGCTAAGTTGAGTATCAAGCAAGCCGTCAAGCACTTTGGCTATGATGGTAGCAAGAGATATCGGTCTGTAGTTGGTTCTGTCCGCCGCATCCCCCGCCCTATTCTTGATTATAGGCACGACTATTGTCCTTGTCATCGAGTCCGGCAGAAAGCCGTGGCTTATACAAATATTGTACAACAAAACTAGGACTCTAGGAAGGTGCACACCAGCGTGTCGCAGATGCTCAACACTCAGGCCATCATGTCCAGGCGACTTTCCACGCTTCATACCCATTATTGTATCTACTACTTCGCTAGACGTGAAACGTACAAAGCTTTCCCCATTATTTATAATATCCCCCCTGCCAGCCTCGGCGAAATTGAACTCACAGGGATCCACTGTAAATTGTGTTTTAAACATATTTGCTATGTTACGGCAACCGCTCACTCCCCCTACTTCAGCCGGAATATTCGATCTTGTATTCAGTTTGTCTGTTTGTTGCCAGAATTTTCCAAAATGTTTGTTTCTATATGACGTAGCCAGTATGTCCATTTTAATCTGTTCTGAATTGTCTTGGCACCATTTAAGTTTGTTTTTAAAGGCCCTACGAGTCCCTCATGTCATTATAGATAGTTCCATGTGTTGGTCAAATAAATGAGTATATATTTGCATGAAAAATAATCGCACAGCATTTTGTTTCCAATCCTTTTACAAAACTATTGATATCAAAACAAAAACTTCTCAACGAAGTAAATACCGAGTGACGAAAGCGAATCCACTGACAAAACTCCTGATATGAATTTTGCGACGAAAAAAACCACGAACATTTTTATTCACAAGCGTAAACAAACACAAAAAATGTGAATGTGTTCGGAACGTTGCCAAACAAACAAACAAACAAAAAAAAATACAAACAAAAAATGTGAATGTGCTCGAAACGTTGCACAAATTGCATTTTTGATTTTATTTTATTAGATTGATCAAGGCAATTTGGTAACGTTCCGAACACATTCACATTTTTTGTGTTTGTTTACGCTTGTGAATAAAAATGTTCGTGGTTTTTTTCGTCGCAAAATTCATATCAGGAGTTTTGTCAGTGGATTCGCTTTCGTCACTCGGTATTTACTTCGTTGAGAAGTTTTTGTTTTGATCGTGCATACGTTAAAGTAAACATTTTTTGTATATAGTTATGTGTATAGTGAGCAAAAAGCCAACATCACGTGGTGTTCCCAGGCGGTCACCCATCCAAGTACTGACCACGCCCGACGTTGCTTAACTTCGGTGATCGGACGAGAACCGGTGTATTCAACGTGGTATGGACGTTGGCAATTATAATTGTAAAATAAATAATTAGTATAAGTCTTGAATTATATTTTATAATCTTTAATGTGTGTAAATAATATAAATAATATTTCTAATTGCCACTTAAACAACTCTTGCAGACTCTGTTCCTTCACTATTTTCCACTGACCGGAATTTACCGGCGACAGACATTTAATTTATTTATTCAAGTTTTCTGTTTTCACTGTTAAACAAATCGCACGAGTCTGAAACATGAGAATTTACAGTGAACTCCTACTAATATTTGGAGTTATGCTAAATTTGACTGAAAATTTTGTTACTACTAGCAATCGTGTCACATTGACACTAGTATTATTCTTTTTATTATGTATAAATTAAATTTTAGAAGTATTACATAAATATTTCCCTACAATAACAATTGTGGGGTAATATTTATTTATTAATACTGTCTCCAACTAAACATTTATTGCAATATATTATATATTAAATTCTTGAAAGCATTTAAAACAAATTATTAATTATTATAGTTCATTAAACGTTGGAAGTGTAAAGAATAATTTAATAATATTTGCTTACACTATACAAACTATTGCCATCTATCGGTGAATATGATAATGTTCGTTTTTAAAATTAACCATAGATGACACTATCAGATATATAAATTTTTTTCTTAACTTTTACTTTGGATACACAATTTTTTAGGGTTTTTACGATATTCTCGCACATTGCTTTAAGATTTTCGAGTATTGAGAACCTTTAATATTTGGAACAACCTACATGTAGCCTTACTAACTCCTCTATGCTTCAATAACGGTCACAATAAAATATATTTAAAAATTCCTAATACCACCAATAGAAAAAACTATTTGTAACATATTTTTTACGTCTTGATATCATATAAAAAACTCAACACTTACATATGTAATTAATGTAGTTCCCATATATCAAGTATGACTGACTCAACAGGGAATTTCTTGCCGGTTCTTTTTCATGAACCTATCCAATAAGTAAGATAAGTTCAATGAATGGTCATTTGATATAAAAAAGCTTAGACCTTAACTTGTACTGGTAACCCCGCCTTGTGGTTTTAATTTCTTAATAATGAATGAGTTAATTACTAGCGACATCACAATCCTCGCCCTGTGGTTTTAATTTCTTAATAATGAGTTAATTTTAAGAGACATCACAATTCTTTACTCTTCCTTAAAACAGCGTATTGTTAATGTTTATTTTTGTGTATATTACAACCATTAGTAGCCAATCTATACAATCTCCTCTCCTATGTGGAGTTTTTTACCAATCTATCGCATTAAACTTATATTTGTTTGAAATAATAACTATTTTACACTCGTTACGCTAGATGGCGCTGTTCTTATTTCGTACAAACCGAAGTATGCTTTAACAGATTTAAACTTAACTTTCTTGTAATTTTAATTGATTTCTTTACGATATAAAACAGACAAACCTGCAAGAGCAATAAACTCAAATATTTCATACATTACCTTTTCTCTCCTTCATTTGTTAGTCTAGTTTCATTATTATTGAGCCGAGCGTAAGCGAAGCTCTTAAGCGATTGGGAGAGCTTTTTTTGTGTTTGGTTGTCTCCAGAATGCGACAAGATAATTAGCTAAAATTTTTCTCATGTATGTTTGAGCCGAACGCGGATGTTATAGAGAAAACAGAAAAATTGATTGTGTAGCCATTCAAAAGTTATCGAGAAAAGAAGAAAGGAGAGGGGCTCAGCTCAACACCCACCGCGCACGGTTGGCGGATCCTAGTAATACTTAGTTATTGATAAAGATCTGAAGTATTTTTTGTATAAAAAATAATGAAGTATAGTCAAATTAAAATGCCCTTAGTCCTTATCACAAGGAAGTCAGTGTGATAAACCTATCTATTAACTTTTGTCTGTGTATTACCTTATTGTCTGGAAATAATTTAAATTCATTATCTGAATTTAATCAAAAACATAACATTACATTCAGATAACATAAATTAAGGTATTAATCTATGACCTTCAAGAAAGCCACTAACAATATTTGCCACTGATGTACTTATAACTAATTCTAATTTATATATGACTCTGTGATAACAGTTACTATGTATTTATACAAATATTTTTTTATGGAACGTAATTCCCAAACTTATTATGTACACAGCACCTTACTATGAATGTTTTAGTAAGTAAAACAAATACTGAAAAACATCAAGGAACACCGAAATATGGTCTGGAATATAGAAATCTGTCTAATACAGAATCTAGATTATTAGATACTATAAACAGACGTCACAACCACTCCCCAATTATAAACGAATCAGAAGAGATGACGTAGTTCATACTTCACAGACAGAGAGAGATGAAAAGATAATAGAAAGTCATGTGACGTAATTACTGAATGTAAATTTGTTGATCTTAGGATATTTTTACACCTAAAAAAGATAATTTAAGATAAGACATGTGTCTGCGTGTGCGCAGTTTGATACTCAGTACGCAGAAAGTACGTCGTGATCATGTGACTGACATGTATACTGCGCTTTTGCGGTAGTTTTCCATAAATAATTTAATAATGCTAATATACATTACTACTACTACCATTATATTCTTATAAGTAATTGTTTATTTGATTTTTCTTTATTATTATACTGGATTTAAATCATAGTCGTGTAACTGGTTAGTTAACGTAAAAACTGCTACACAAGGAAGTACTTTTCTAACAAAAACCTTGTATATTAGTGAGAGGGACATTGTCCTTAACATTTCTACTGTACGTTCTATTACATATATTAATTTCTATTAAAATTAAATAATTCATTCACTTACGCAATTTATACGGAAACAAAATTATTTTAATAATTTTAAAATTATTATTTTGCAATAAAAATAGTACATTTTACGATTAACCGTGATGAGGTTTTTGATATAAAGTTAAATAAAAGTAATAAACGTACACACATGACCAGGCTAGGACGAATATTGACCGACATGTCTCATACCGAGTTCAATATATTGTTTCTCGTCCGTTCAACTCAAAAATCTAGTACAAATGAATGATTATAGAATTAACGGGTTCATATTTCTCGATTTCATATTTAAATACGTGACCAAGTGAACGAAGTTTTAAACATGTCTTCACGTAATAGCTTTTTAATTTCGTTTACGAAATCCTAAAAGTTATTACAATTAGCTTAGTGGCATTGATAATAAACTTAAAACGTTCTTTGTTACTTTTTGATAAAAATACTTTCACAATATAATTTTTAATATTATTTATTTTTATCCATATCTTTCTTAGAACGTAAAGATTAAGAAACTACTTTTTGATATTGAGACAGGATTGAAAGAATTGAAACTAGGTTATGAAAATCAAAACCATAACTGTTGTTTGACCGAGATACGAGTTATATATATATATACTGTTACTTGAAAATAAGTATAATATTATGATGTCTGTCTGTAACATGTTAATTAGGACATAAAAATAAGTTAAGTTATTCATGAAAAATGAAAGTAAAATGACCAGAATTAGGATGTGAAAAAGAGATTTCTATTTGAAATATTTGTAATTTTTTTATCATTGTAATAAGTTGTGTCTCTAAGTATAAGTTTGTTGAACATTATGGATATTGTGTTGTATGAAATTCTTAACTCAGTGTGGGTAATTTACATGTAAGTTGTTCAGATCTCAATGGACTGCTCAAAATAAGGACAGATCATTCACTTCATTCACTTGTGTGACGTGTTCATAAACACGTTGAGTCAAAATTAAGCTAATTGTCCTCAAGGGCACGCATCTTTAACACTATTCAGTGAAACGAAAGTGTAAAATGTAAAAATCATGTATTACTGGAGCAGTTTTATTTCTAAAATAAATTATTCAGATCCGTTTGTTCCAGTTTTTAATAAAACAAAAGTGTTAAGTGAATGTTATCGCTTCTAAAACTACGTTATATATCTAAAATACGAAATGTCCCGACTATCAACTTCCTGGCGCAGCTGTAGGGACTGCCCCTAGGGAGTCCCTACAGCCAGAAGGCTGTTAATTACTGCTATTTTTAGAACGGGAACTTTTAATAAAATATTAGTCATCACTGAAGTTTTATTTCAAAAATATAACAATTAATAACATTGTATATTTGAGGTTCATAACTTTTTGGTTCCTTAACATTATAAAATAAGCAATAAAAATAAATTATAAAACTTCTAAACAATACATTTTCTTGGAATAATTAACAGAAGTAAAGAAAGAAACCTGCAAATGTTGGAAACCATACAATAATGTTTTTCTTAGAACTTCAAAGCAAAGGCTTATATCCTTTGTTAGAACAATATCAAACTAGACTTGTTTTTACATATTGCTTTGAAACGAAAACAATACATACTAAGAACATTCTTAAAATAGTTAATCCTAGAAATAGCTTCTGGGAAATGGTAAGAATTCAATCTACATTAAATGGTACCATGGTATATTGACTTTGTTTAAAATTCTATAGAATTATATATTCGTATTCCATATGTCTATATATACTAGCTTATTCCCTCCCGTTTCGTTGGACACTATTAATTTGGATGTGAACTTAGGTTGCTATAGTAACCTTTGTCATATTATCCGTTGTCATCGTAACCGTTGCTATAGTAACTCTTACCCCCGCGTTAAGTGTAGCTCCTACAGGTTTAAAAGTTAGCGAGATGCAAAAAGTTGAAATCCGTTGGGATAGGAATTTCGTAAAATCCGTTCTAAGTGGACGTCTACGTCACAAAAACTACATATGTAAAATTTTAAGATAATCGGACAGACATTTTCGGTGATTTCCTGATGAATCAGTGAGTGGTAAATTGCTTATAATTATTAATTATATATTTTAGCTTTATAAATATGTAGAATGTCTTTTTAACATTATATTACATAAATGATAGCTTAATGCAACAGACACAGCAGGACAATGTTAGTATAATTTGTGTAGTAAGTATACGAGTACTTATACCTTGGAACCACGTTTTATAGTGACCTGACGAAAACGTGGTCGAACGGTATAAAAAGTATCCTATGTCCGTCTCCTGGTTCTAAGCAACCTCTCCACCAATTTTCAGCCAAATTGGTTCATCCGTTCTTGAGTTATAAATAGTGTAACTAACACCACTTTCTTTTATATATATAGATTATATCTGACTGACAATATAGATCATATAAAGGTCCAACGAATTTTTCCAAACCAAATAACTTGGAAATACACAATAATATAAATGATTGTGAAATTTGTGTTCGTTGATAAAATATTTTGATATACTGAACCATTGATAAGGATAAGATAAAAATTGGGAACAAATGATATAATATCATAGTAACAATGATTCAAAGGTTTAGTTATAGTAAATATATATATAGTTATTTTATCAGTGTAGTGCAATAATGACAAAACAAAAATTTAGTTATTGGCAACTTAATTATAATAAGTAAGTAAGTATTAAACCTAACAGCCTACCTACTGGTTTAGTTATAACTAACTGTGCCTGCGACTACGTTCTCGGATATGTTTTTAAAATAAAAGTAAAAAACTCCTTATAACATCAGCTATCCGTCAGTGAAAGTCCTGTTAAAATCGGTTCAGCCGTTTCAGATATTAGCTAGACCAAACAGACTGACAGACAGAGTATTTAAGTACTTTCATATACCCTTAGGGAAAATATACCTTTTTTTTGGAATTACAAAAAGACATTTGAACTTTATATATATGTATATATATATAAAGTTCAAATATGTATATATATATATATATATATATAGTTATGATATTATTGTTATTATACCAGATGAAGTTACTGATCGACTAAGTATAAAATAAGTCAAAGTAATATCCAGTGAGTTTCTCGCCGGTTACCTTTGGAATGGCGCAACTAGCCTGACATCCTAAGTGTAATGGTTATTCTTTAGAAATAAAAGCTGACTTTGATTTTGTAAATACTGTACATTAATTAGTCTGTGCATGAAAAATTTATTAAGACAAAAGTAACTAACAATAATATTATTGTATTATATTATTATGATGCGTAATACATTTATACTGAATCGGCGATAGTCACAATAAAATTTTCTTTATTAGTGACTGTTGTCTGCTAGAAAACAAACAGATTTTAACAAACAAAGGAACAAGAAAAAAATATTCTAACACTGTTTTTTGTTTACAATGTTTTCAACATTTATATATGCAAATTAAAAAAACATACATTTACTTTATGGTGAAAATAAAGGACTTTTGGAATGATAATATTTTTTTTACTATTTCATACAGATTAGATTATAACACTATTGTTTTGATTTTTATTAATTTATGTACAAAATATTTTTTTTTTTTTTTTTTATCTTTATTTTTTAGGGACTTTTATCCAACTAGGACACGTCAGCCCCATCGTAGCCTAACTTATATAATAGATATTCTTAATAGTTATAAAATTTAAAGGATATAACACTAACTGTCAATAAATATATTAATTAGAGGTATAAAACCTTCTGTTGCCGGAAGACAAAGTAGGTTTGTAACACCACCCAAATCAAATTTGCTTATGTTGTATTTCTGCAAAAGAGTGTTCCTCTGCACTTTAAATCTACTGCATTCTACTAGTAAATGCTGAACATCATCGATCTTACCACAAATATCACAGTTGGCAGAATTAACTTTTTTCATTAAAAATGCAAATTTGTTTGAGGGATAGTGTCCCGAACGTAATCTATGAGCTGTTATTATAAATTTCCTGCTATAATTATCGTTACTAAACCACGGGAAACGATGAGGCTGTACAAAATATTGATAAAAGAAAAAGATACGAATAAATACTTCATACAGATAATTAATCTCGTATAATATACAAATTCAATACAATTATGTTGAACAGTAGTCGGTTAACCCTCAAGGTAAAATACAAACACATTCCTACCATTATGAATCATCAGGTAGGTTAGTTCTTTGAACTCCTCGGTCAGGGTCGAGGCTGAGACCTTCAATATACTGCAATTAAATAAGCATACCTATAGGATCAATATGAGCAGTCAAATTGCTGTACGCATATCAATACTGGAAAGTTCAGAATAATTTCGAAACAAATTTTGTAATAGGTCGAGAGAGCTGAGATACTTTGTTCATGGACTACTAACTTCATAATGGATAAAAAGATTTTTTTGCCTTACCAAATTTCAGTGAACATAAGTTTTTAAAGTGTGCATCTATAAATAATTTGGTAAACTCCATTGATAGATATTATTCACCAAACTAAGCCAAGCTCCTTTTTTATTTCTTTTCATATGATATATTTCCCACTAATAAAGCTATTAACTTCCTATAAACCTCAAAGCAACAACTGATATGAAGATAAGCAAGTTCAAGGACTGTTCGCGGAAAAAGCAATCAATAATTATAAAGTCAACGAGACAAGATATTCCACCAAAGTATTAACATGATATAAGGAAAAAATATAATTGATAAGATTGAATTGTTTATAAACAATTAATCTGACATAATAATTATCTATAATTTCTTGTTATTGTGCTTATCATATGAATGTCATTTAGTCGTTATAGCCTATTCCCGCTTCGCTGGGCACACTTTTAATTTCGATGTGAACTTAGGTTGCTATGGTAACCTATGTCATATTATTCGTTATCATCGTTAAATGTTTATTATATAGAGATAACCCGATATAACCTAGTTTGTAAGAAAGTTTGTTGAGCTCAATGAACTGTCAATGCAATAATAAATATTATTACATAATAATATTATTCACGTATAATATTTGTTTGATAGTGTAAATAAAGTGATGTTTATTTTTCTGTTAAGTGCTAAATATAATACAACTAATCACGGGCTACATTTACGATTACCATTACATCGATATATCGAATCTAAGAGGCAATCCCTAATACAGGATATCCTAAATATATATAAGGATTTGGCATTTCTCTCTCAACATTTCAACTGTAGTTACGATAAGAATTCATATTGCATCATTAAGAGTAGATCAAAAGAAATGTACTTAAATATCAGGTTTAATTACATTGGAGAAATCGTGTATCAATATTGATTCCAGTTGGATCCAGTCCATCCAGTTTGTAAATCGATACAACGTTGCTTCAAAAGCAAAATCATTGCGAAATAATAACAGGATTTTGGTCAGTTATAAAATCAATATAAGCTCCTTGACCTCAATTTTTGTGAAAGAAATAATATGTAATATTAAATAATTAGAATCATCATTTCTTATAATTAACTTCATATCTTTAAAATTGTATAAAAGGTTGTATTTGGCATTGATATGGATATTATAAAGTAAAGGTCCTCAAAGTTAACCTTGAGGAATGCCAAATGGTGAATAAGAAATTTTACAATGTAATATCCAAAAATATATTAATAATTTATAAAATATAACGAAATTAAAATAAATAGTTCGTTATATGTCCGTTATCTACGTAATAATAAAAACCTTAACGCAAATCAGGCCTCAACAATAAAAACAAACAAATGGGAATTCAGACGGCGGATAAAACCCACTCACACAGATATGATAGATAATCTCTATGACCTTTAGTGGCCGGACTATTGCCCCTCATACATCTATCACTACACAGCTGGCGGAGGGAACGGGAGCTCAAAGTTATAATGGTCATTTAACAAACATGTTACGACAAGCGGCTGCAAAGTAGAATGAAATATTTTACACACACAATCAGTTTGATATCACAACTAATAACTATACACGACTGTAAAAACACACACATTGATAGTAATTCGAGGATTACGGAGAATTTCTTTCAAATCTTGCTAAACTCCATACAAACACAAAACTCACACAATGATAATCTCCGAGCATGCGTCAACAGCTCTATAAAGTGGAGGGCAATGTCGGAGTTTCCTCATTTCATACCAAGCTTTTGAAGTGGTAGTACGCTCGCTGCTCGAAAAGTTGTGAATTTATTGTGACATAAATCGCGAGGTTTTTTTGATAACTGTGAAGCCTATTGTTATAAGACTGAGTGAACTTTGGCAGAGGATTTTAACGGAATTGTGTGAAGTTCAAGTGAAAATTCGCAGCTACGCGTTGCAGAGTCCTTCGAAAATTAGTGAAAATTTGAAGAGTATTAAACTATCCAGAAAGATGTGTGACGATTCAGTAGTAGCCATGACAACGGAGACTTTCAGCGGAGTTGCCGCTAAAAGGTAGACATCGTGTTATTTTGTAATGTTAATCTCGTTATATATTATTGCATAATAGTTATTGAAACTATAATATTGCCCCGAGATTTAGAGATTGCCAACATAAGCTACCAAAGTTGTTGTCAGTCCACTTGTGATTTAAATCATCTGTTATATTAACTTTTTGTTTAAGAAATATTACACTAATATTTATTAAGTTTAATTTTGTTCATTGTTAATAAATGAAGTCCTCTCGCAGGTCAGTGGGCGAGTGTGTACGCACGGTGCTAGCGGGCGCCCGCGCCGAGCGGAGGCTGACGGTGGGTCTGATGCCGGCGGTACGCTTCCTGTCAGCGTCGGGCGGCGCTCTATTTTGTATCACGGCCGCCGCGTCGCGCACCGACAGCGCCTCACACATGGGTGCCGTGCTGCTGCGGGCCTTCTGCGACGAGCACGGCATCCACGCACTAGAACTGGGCTCGGAGGACGAAATCAAGAATCTTCTGGGCTTCTGCGGCTCGCACGCTGACTTGAGCTGTGTGCTGGTACACTCGCCCTACACCGACCCCTTCAGTGACAACTGCGACACGCAGCCGGATGCGCTGTCGCCGGCGGAGCGAGCCCTGGTGGCGCTGTGCGAGGCGGCCGTCATTAAGCTGCCGGAGAAATGAGGTCGGGAGAAGCAAGACGAAGCCTTTCGAGTGACTTGCGTGTAGCGACGTATTTGATTTATACTAGAGTACCGACTTATTTGAGGAGTATTTAAGCTTTTCTTGATGATGTTCGCCGGACGACTTGTATTTTGTTGAGACTACTTAAAGAAGTAGTAATGAGGGAACTACTTAAGATGTATCATATGAATATGTAACGTAGAAGAAGTATGTAAATAAATATGTACTATTTATAAATAGATAAAGTAATTAGATCGCTTAGTATTTGTTTCTTGTTACATTAAATAAAGTATGTTATATACATTTTGTTTTAATTATACCCCATATATCTATTTATCACAATTTTAAATTAAAATCTGGAGTAAAAATTATAATTAATATTTATATGAAGCGACATAATATCGAAACAATAAATTAACCACACAACTAAACAAATCCAATATCCATGCAGTACTGAGAAGTGTTCACATGTACGAGTACCAACATACAGACAATTGACAACTATTGTTTAAAGATCTGTGTCAGGTAACATTTATTTCAAACAATACTTTATACTCAAACTGACTCGCTACTATAACAATATAAACATAACATGCTTGACGTTTTGTTTAAAAAGTTTTGTAATTTAATCAATAGCTCATTTAACACTATCAAAGAGTAAAGTTACTAAAAGTTTTAAATGGTAATGATATAAAAGTTTTATAAGTTATCTTTTATACTTCGTTATCCATTTAGGATTTATAATTGTTAATTGTGTTTACATTCAATCATGGATGTTTACGTATAAGCTTTAGTATTAATATAATCTGTAATAGTTTTAGTTCACAGGACTAATATACTTTGATATTTAACATTGCCAACGTCTCTACTTACGTTATGTGAGCTTTTTGTCAATATAACCACTTTAAGATAATGAAATAGTGATGTTAATCTTTCTAACTATGAATAGTTCAATAAATATGCATTTCCATAATAATTAACGTTATTTATGATGTAGCACATCTCTTACCATCTCGATATTAACCATTGAGATTCACCACATGTCAACTTGATCCTATTAATAAGTATACTGTATGAAGTAGACATTAATAGATATAAATATATTAGTATATTTGAAGTATACGGAGCTTTACCATCTTAAATGTAACACACTCTGTAGGTGCCTTAAAATTATTTAAAAGATTTCTTGTACTATTATCTCTTTTATAAAATCAAAACTCGAAATCAAATTCTTTAATCAGTTTTACACCATTAATTTGTCAAAGCTACCACTACTATCACTACTCACCACCACCACAAAGCTATAGCTTCTATTCCGCTATTTCGATTTCCACATTAATCGTGTTTAGGGTTCCGTAACTTAAAAGTACAATATAAATCCGTCCCTATGTCGCTCAAGACCCTTTAATCCTGTCATGTATCGCGCTATTGAGTTCAATCTAAGGTCTGCAATCCCTTGACCCTGTGACAAAATATTTTTTTTTTATATTTTATTTCAAATTCTGGTTTTCCAAGACTTAGTTCAAGTCACAGCTCCAATATTTAAGAAATATAATGTATCATTAACATTTTAAGGGTTCTGTGCCATCTGGGAAAATATATAATAAATTAGGCAATACACTACATTGTTTCTTTGAAATTCAATGTAATTAATGTAATTATTAAGTCAGAGTCTATTCGTATAATTACATTCAACTGTCAGGAAACCAGCATTATTTACCAATTACCCTCTCCTGTACCACATGAAAATACACAGCATATAATGGAAACTGCTGAAGCTAAAATGAAGGTTTCAGCGCAGGCCACAATCGGAAACGGAGTTCTTCACAAGAGGTAAGTTTTTTGTTAAATATGTAAAACTTGTATTTTATTTAAGTTATATTTAATATCTTCTTCCTGAGTGCACTTTTAACTTTTATACAACTAATACTATGTGTATGTAACGAACATATGTTTTTTGATAAAATTATTATTTGAGGATCTCCTGATCTAGTGGTTAGTGGTTCTGCTCGCTGAACCAATGATCGATTCCCCCCATCTAAGGCAATTCTTTGTTGAGAATCACAAAGAAATAGTTATTTCCAAAAATTCAGAGTTTGTTTCAAATTCAAAATATCTTTATTCAAGTGGACATTTACACGCACTTCTGAATCTTCAACTACTACAATACAAAAAAAGGTCAGTGTAGTCAGTCCGTAAGTAAGCTACCACCGGCTCGGAATGCTGCTCTGTTGAGAAAAGCCGTCCAGAAACTCAACAGTTGCTCTTTTCAAAACAAATATAACAATAGGTGATTATAATATAAATCCTGCAAATGATTCAACAACTTAAATTCCACACATTTCGATCCACTAAAAACTCTTGAACGTTATAATAAGCTTTATTTAATAATAAACTTTTGATTTTAGATTTAAAACTAAGAAATGGTAGGTCTAAGATATCTTGTGGAACTTTATTATATATGCGTATACTCAAACCCCTGAAGGATTTATTAACTTTTTGAAGCCGAAACTTTGGCGTTACGTGTTTGTTTTTATTTCTCGTATTTATCGCGTGTCTGTCGCTGTTTTTTATATAACTATTTAAATTTGGACGTATATATAATATGTATTGCGAAGCGACTGTAAGAATACCTATTTCTTTAAAAACATCTCTCAGAGAATCTCTAGCTTTTAAGTTATAAATAGCCCGCAAAGCTCTTTTTTGTAAAATAAATATAGAATTAATTTCGGCAGCACTGCCCCATAATAAAATACCGTAAGATAAAATACTGTGAAAAGAACTAAAATAAACAAGTCGAGCCGTATTAATGTCCGTGTTAATATTATACCTAAGAAATTTGTTGAGTCAATCAATTCTAACACTTCATTGTTAAGGAGCAAGTTAACATTTTCACTTTTTACATTAGGAAGTGTAAACTCTATGCATTTAGTTTTCTTAGCATTTACCACTAAATTATTAATTTCGAACCAATGCAGGACTCGTGACAAAGTACTGTTTACTTCGTCATAATTAATCCTATCACGCTCAACTTTAAAAATAAGCGAGGTGTCATCAGCAAAGAGTACAATGTCACACAGACCCTTAACAAAAAAGGGCAAGTCATTAATATAAAGTAAAAACAAAAAGGGGCCCAGAATCGATTCTTGTGGAACACCCACCTTTAGGTTTGTCTGTTATTTCTATGTTTGTAAGACATTGTATATTTATTTAAATAAATTGAAATCTCAAAAATACTTCTAATACTTTTATCATCTTATCCGTTCATTCTTAACTTGTTGTTTTAAGGTTTATAACAATTGTAATGGACACTTGAAAATATTTATTATATTGTAGATAAAGCTATTATATAAAATACAATAAATGTTATAATAAAATAAAATAAGATATTAAATAAAGAAAGAATTGCAGATATAAATTGTTAAAATAAACTACTAGGGGCGCCAACAGACCCTCAATTTCGACTCGCTGCGCTTACGAAATCTCGGGTGCCGTTTGCATATTGAGCGAAGAGAGACTCATAGTTTTTTTTACATTTTTCATTTTTAAAAAAAAAACCATCACCTAATGTGTATCTTTTTGATAGCAAAATTTCATAATTATCCGTCAAGTAGTTACCGAGCCTATTCGTGACAAAGAATGCGAAAAAGTCTTTAGTAGAACGCCTCGCTCAATAAAGACGATAGAGAAATGTATAGGATGGTGTATTTTCAATAAAAAATAGAGTAAACAGCTTACAGAGCGAAATAAAATACATATATCTTAATAATTATATTTCTTCTATATATTGTTACTGACCAATTAAAATATCACGATATGAATTCTAAAAAGTTAATATTTATTTTACCTGTTCCAGCACATCATGTTATGGGAGCCCTTAAACCTAACAGAGCTGTGTCCCACGGACTCGTACATAACGGCTTGCTCGGCCTTCGGGTACATCTATTTGAACCTCCTGGTTAACCTATTCGGTGGCAGCCGGGACAAGGAGCAACCTCATGGTGACAGAAGCGGTGAGGAGTACGACTTCGTGGTGGTGGGGGCCGGATCCGCCGGTTGTGTGGTGGCTAACAGGTTGACTGAGAATCCGCGTTGGAAGGTAGTTATGTAAAATCGACCTTATTACCAAACTTATACATATAAGGTATTTAAAGACTACTAAAAATATTCTTCAGTAATTAAATACACGAACAATCAAATAGATAATTTCCATACATTTTGTATTCATGTAAACTTGCAAATTACATGTAAATTGATTGCTAGTCAACAAATTGACCAACTTTAATTATGTAAAGACAAAAAAATCTACTTAAAATAGGTTTCATAAGGTTACATGTAAAAATACATCTAAGATATTTTGTAGTTGTTTAATATTCTTTTAATATAAAAACGCTATTTAATCTTAAGCTGTTTTACAAAGGTATACCCTTCGCGAACTTCTTTTCAGGTGTTTTTAGTTCCAGAATTCATTAATAACAATAATATTTATTACACATCCTCAGAAAGTAATAAAAGTACATACGAACAGCAAAAACAAAACCAAAACAAAAATGTGCAGAAGGCGAACTGTTTACACTATTTCGTTTTATCTTTAACATTTACGCAGCAAACAAACCTTTCCTCTTTAAAATATTAGTTTAGATTATATGACATATGTCTTCCAGGTGCTTCTTTTAGAGGCAGGAGATAAGCAGCCTGACGTATCGCTAGTTCCAGGACTTTTTCCAAGTCTACTAGGCTCTAACATCGATTGGCAATACCAAACAGTAACCAATGGAAAGAGTTGCCTCGCCTTCCCCGAACAGCGGTGTCCCTGGGCCAGGTATGCTATAGGAGTTTTATTAAATGTTAATTACACTTGGATCATCATTCATACTAGGATCCGTCGTGTGCTGCGGGAGTTGAGCTGAGCCCTCTCCCTTTTCTAATCGTTTCAGTTGTTTTTATGCGATGTTGCTTATAAGCGTATTTCTAAGTTAACGATCGGCAAGCGAGCGGTGGTACTGATAACGTTAAATCTGAATGGCATTAGATATTTTAATTCTGTTTATTAAAACACATGCCCATTCCCAAGCAATACAGCTCTGTCAATATTCACCCAAATCAGTTCAGTAACTTTTATGTGATGTTGCTTCAATAATATGCATTCGGACCTTTACTCTCAGATAAAAGACTTTTTTTGAATGCTACTAAGTTAACATTCCATTACTAAAATTTAAAAAAAACATAGTACCAATTATAATAAATGTAATGTGTTTAAGAATAATTGACCATTATAGTACTCATTATGTATCCTTGATGGAGTGAATTTCGTATAAAACTCGTATATAATTGTAATTATCTAACTCGAACAACAATGTTTAAATTTTATTCAGAATATCGTTAGTAAATTAAACTTAATCGTCATTGATCCATAGTTAAAGTGTAATATCTATATAATTTGTGTTAATATCTTATAAATCAGGGGTAAAGTGATGGGCGGATCGAGTTCCATTAACGGGTTGGCGTACATCCGTGGGAACAAAGCGGACTATGACGGCTGGGAGGCCCTAGGTAACCCGGGCTGGAGCTACCAAGACGTAAGCATGTTTTGATAATATTAACAAACATTTTAAATCAACATTGATTAGTAAGGTTCAACTATTCCTCACATCTATTTTTATCTTTATTTTCTGTCACCCCACCTAAATTCCGAACACCAGAAGGAAAAATTTTTCCGATTTACTTGATATTTATTGTTATATTAAAATCAAAGCAAATCAAAATCTTCATTGAAAGTAAGTTTTGTACAATTCATGTTTTGTCATGTTGAGCCACCACCGGCTCGGAAATAATTTTTTTTTACGTTAGAGGAGAGCAAACGAGCGTGCAGGTCACCGATGACAAATGATCACTGCCGCCCACGAACTCTTGCAACATCTGAATCGCAAGAGCGTTGCCGGCATTGAAAATGGGACAACATGTATCTCTTGAATGTACCTATGTCGTATCAATCCGGAAATACCTCTGAAGGAAGTTCGCTCTACATCTTAGTTGTATGTGGAAGAAAGGTCTGTGTGGATTAAAATGAACGAGGTTCAGTTCACCCCACTCTGAGACATCCCCAGTGCTGTCATCCGCATAACAATTTATGTTAGAAATATCCAACATATCGTTGATGTGCAGGAGGAACAGAGTTGGGGATAGCACGCAGCCTTTTGGTGCACCAGCGTTCACGGGCTTGGGGTCCGAGCAAAAACTGTCGAAAATGACCTTTTTGATCCGCCCAGTAAGTCTTAAAAAATCTGACAGTGACGTTTGGAGATATCCTCCCTTAATAACACAGATACCCTGGCGTGTGATATAAGATGATGTTCAAGTTTATACCCGAGGTATGACAAATGCGCTGTGTCGCTAGGTTAAAATATCTGCGGCAACGTCAAAAACAACAAGGCCGATTGCGCCGTCTCTAGATCATAGTCGACGATGTTTAGGTTGAAATTAAATCCCCGGATGTTACAAAAGTCCACATTTAGAATGGAGCGGACTGCCGCTGTGTTGACTTATAGTTGTTGACTTATAGTGCCCTCTGAAACATAAAACTCTATGCTTTTAATTTGACCGCCCCAGATACGACGGGCAAATCGGGGAAATGATTCTCGGATTTTGCTCGGGGAGGGGTTGTCCGGCTTCGTCAAAGCCGTTACTCTACAGGGGTATATTTTTTGGAGGCATCGCTTTCATGTTTAACCAGGGGGAGGGGAGGGGGGGGGAAGCTAGCGAATTATCTCACTCACGAGAAGAACTGGCGTCAGAGGGCTTTTCTTGTTTTTTTAAATACCATCCTTGAGATCTAAATAATATTTTTAATAAGTCTGGCAGAGAGCGCTTCATATCAAGGATGCATATTCGGAAATGATATAGTATATTATAATTTATTAAATGGTAAAATCTGAACGTGATTTGAAGCTTGTTAAAAAGGGTATAACATTGTATATATTAGAATTACTCAATTTTTTTTAGACGAGTTACGGGTAAAGCGATATCATGGCCACATTATTTAATGAATTTTAATAAAAAATTGCAGCCTGTTATTGTTATTGAGATGTATAAGCTATATTACTGTTAATTTTTATCTATATTCATTAAGTAAAAATATTCATTTATTCATTTTATTTGAAAGAGTAACAAACATACATACATCTTCATGAACTTTCACATTTATAAAATATATATTTATAATATAAAAGAATATAGGGTTTTTTTTGTTTTGACAATATTATTAAATATTACCGAATAACTTACTACTAATCGCTGTTTAAATGCACTTTTCAATTTGGCTTAAAAAACTTTTATAACTTTGGCAATCAAAAAATACTTTAATTTTATTATTTATTAACAAACTTGATTTGCCAACAAAAAAAATTATAACTTATCTTACTAAAATAAAAAAAAAAGTTGTTGATGTTCACAGGTACTTCCATTCTTCAAAAAATCTGAAAGAAATACTAACATAGAAGCTCTTGATCCAGTTCATCACGGTGTGAATGGAGAACAATTCGTGTCGAGATATCCTTACATTGATACTCCTACGATTATGTTAACGGAAGTTTTTCACGAGGGTGGTCTTCCGTTACTTGACTTTAACGGAGCCGAACAAGAAGGAACCATGGCTTCACAAGCTATCGCTGTAAATGGAGAAAGAGTATCCGCAAATACAGCTTTCATACAACCTATTATTAATAAGCGACCGAACCTGGTGGTTAGAATAAAGTCTGAGGTAACTAAAATACTTATAGACGATCAGAAAAGAGCCTATGGAGTAGTTTATATAAGTAATGGCGAAAAATACACCGTGTATGCAAAGAAAGAGGTAATAATTAGTGCTGGTTCCATAAATTCACCAAAGCTATTAATGTTATCTGGTATAGGTCCAAGAAGACACTTGGAAGATTTAGGTATACCTGTAAAGCAAGATTTAGCAGTTGGTGAAAATTTGCACGAGCACTTTACATTTAACGGTATTATACTTGCCTTACCCAACAGGACTGCAACTGTAGTTAGTAATCAAGATATTTTAGATAGTGTAGTTGACTACGCTAGGATGAAAATTAAAAAAGGGCCGCTATCCTCTAACGGTCCATTAACTCCAGCCGCTTTTCTACGGTCAGAGCCAGATTTAGTAGCACCAGACGTGGAATACATGTCAAATTACATGTACAATTGGAGACAATATATTAAAGATCCAATCGGTTATGACCGTGTAGCGATCCTTCCATCTCCATTTTACGATGCTGTTGTTACGCGACCAATGAACTTAGTCCCAAAAAGTAGAGGTTTTATTTTACTCAATGCTTCTGATCCTTACGGACATCCTATAATACAGCCTAACTATTTCGAGGATGAAAGAGATTTTTTGCCATTACTACGTGGTGTCAGATTTCTTTTGAGTCTGGAAAATACAATATCGTTTCGAGCGAGGGGCGCATATTTTGTACGAGAGCCTTTACCAGCTTGTAGGAATCACGAGTGGGGTACTGATGATTATATAATTTGTTTGGCCCAAGCCTATACATTCACAAGCTATCACCCTGTAGGAACGTGTAAGATGGGTCCAGAATGGGACAAAAAAGCGGTTGTGGACAATAAATTGCGCGTTTATGGTATTAATAATCTGAGAGTCATAGACGCATCCATGATGCCAGTTGTTGTTAGAGGAAACACGAACGCCCCCTCCATCATGATCGGAGAGAGAGGTGTTGATTTTGTAATTAGATATTGGAAATTTAATCAATAAAAGATATTAAAGCTCTAAAAACAATTTTCACTAATATTTACACAAATATATAAGGGCCATAATTAATATTTTAAATATACCCATTATTTTGAAATACAATCGATTAAAAGAGAATTCAGTTAAAAACTTTTCATGAATGTCATAGTTGACAAATTAAAAAAAAACAAACTTGAGTCCTGATGTTATATAAGTTTGGTTAGGTTAAGCAACTAAAAGATTTTATTATCTCTGTCTTGTTCTTTCCTACTTGATCCCAGCCCTGTTTTATTTGTTTGAGCACCTATCATAAATTGTTTATGGACTTGAAGTCGTGACTCCAGCTCTGTGGCATGTGGTTTTATCTTTTGGGAGAGATGTTAGAGTATCATCATTAGATTTTGAGATGATATGTCTTTTGGTCACTCTTAGGTGTTTATAGAGTTCCGATGGTTTCTTTAATTTTCACCCAAAATTGTGTCGGTCTTTAAATAAGGTAGAAAAGTGCGCTAGATGCGCTCACCCGAGCCTTGACTTCAATGTCTTTATGACGCTTGCATCTAACATTAACAAAAGGGTCTTATTAATATCATAAACGAGGAAAGACCAATTGATGTTAAATAATTATCGTGTATCCAAGCCTTTTTGATGTTACTTATTGGTTGTCTACCTTTTTAAGATTATTCAAAAAGCTATCGACTATTATATCCAACGATGGAGTGCGCCCTTGGTAATCGATTTTTTTCCTAAGTATTTGATAGGAGCTACTTCGGTAATCGTAGTAACGCACTTTCCGCCTATTATAAGACCCGGATCGTAAGTGGTATATCTGGTGTTCCGCCTACCCAGCATAGACTGTAGCATTTATTGGGTTTTGTCTTCAATCCGCCCGTCCAAACACAGAAATCCTCCACAATATTTAAAAGCTAAGTTAAGTAGCTGACATTGTTTTGGATTACGTGTCGGTATCGCGAGATCATCTGCAAAAGCTAGTATGGATTTTGTGTATTTATTGTTAAACTTAAACCGATAACCCCATTTCTTTTCGTTTTTTAATAATTTGTCTATTAATATATTGATGACTATGTTAAATATAATTGGAGAAATACAACAACCTTGAAATAAACCTATGTTGTAATTTAGTGTTTTGGAATGATTTTCATTTGTGATTATGGAAAATTTTAATTTTGAATAATATGATGCAATCATGTCACTAACTAACGTTGGCAAGTTATACCACCTTAGCGCGAACATCATCAGTTCATGTCGTACCGACCCGAAAGCGTTCTCTAAGTCTATTCAACATACCGTTATTTGTCTTCCACTAGTTCTGGCATCTTTAAGGCTTTCCGATATTAATGTGTTATGTTCCAGGCATCCAGAAATACCAGGCAAAATCCTTTTGTGATGATTAGGCCCAAAATATTTATTATTAATCATGGATTACGTCATTTTTTATATTGTATTTGTTACAGCTATCGGCCTAGTGTCCCTAAGATCCAAGACATTGTCGCTTTTAGGAAGGAGGACAAAAAGAGCCTTTCCGAATGTTACCGCTATTTGTCCTCTTGACACGATTTCACTGAATATATTCAAAAGATGTCTATGGACCGACAGACATTTTTTATAAACTATATAAGAGATAACATCCGGACGTGGTGCTGACTTCGATGGTTTCTTATTAATAATTTTATTGATTTCCTCCAAAGTTTGTGGGTTGGCATGAAAATCTATGGAAGGACTCTCACGTTTTTGTTCGTTGGGTCCCCATATAGCCTTTGATTTTTAGGCACTTCATATGTGCTTTTATAATAATAAAAAATTTGCTCGTTGGTCAAGAGAAGCTTACCTTTTTCGTCTTTGAAAATGTTTTTAGAGTACTTAAAAGGATTTTTATTAAAGTCTATTTCGTGTTTTGCCCGGTCAAAGCTATCACGGTTTTTTGTTATTTGTTGTGATACGCCTTGTGTTAATTTAAGGATTGACCTTAATGCCCTAGCCAGTTGATGACTAAGTTGGTTGTCGCCCATGGCTTTGGCCCGATGAAGTTCCTTTATGAGGTGTCATTTTTTCCTTATCACTTTCAACTTAAAACCGTTTTTTTATACTTGTGAGCATAACGATTCGAAGGTTGATAGTGCTCATTAAAGTAATTAAAAATAGTATTTTGGAGAGTCTCTACTTTCCCGTAGAGTAATGGTTTGAGCCCGGATGCCCTAACAGGTACTCGTAAATTGACTTTATTTATGTGAAATATTACAAAATTTTAAAATCTAAAGTAACATTAATGTAATTATTTTTTTTTATAATAGAGGAGAGCAAACGAGCTTGCGAGTCACTGATGATACGTGATCGCTATCGCCCATGTACACTTGCAATATCCGAGGAAACACAAGAGCGCTGCCGGCCTTAGAGGTGGGAGTATACGCCTTTTCTAAAGGTACTCGTGTCGTTTCGATCTGGAAATATTGCAAAAGGGAGTTCGTTCCACATTCTAACGGTACGTGGAAGAAAGGTCCTTCAAAACCGCAGAGTGTTACATTGCCACGCTTTCAGATAGTACGGATGGTATTAGAGGCCATGAAATGCTGTGCGGTGGTGAAATTTGGCGTCAGGTATCAGATCGAATAGCTCTTTGGAATACACCCCGTTGTAAATACTGTAGAAAACGCACAGAGAAGCCACGTAGAGACGTGACTTCTCTGTGCGTCATGCAATGCCAAACAGTCCAGCCATTCGCAGAGCACCGGATGTTCGCAGAGCACCGTGTGTGGTCGGATCTGCGACTTATAGAGCGCAAGTCTTAGGCAAGGCCTGAAATACTGCCTCGCTTTATTGATCACTCCCAATTTCAGGCCTTGCTCTCTAGATGACCATGTAACTAACAATGGCTCGAAATATCGAAGCCCAGTAAGTATACTGATATTTAGTGCGAGACATTAAGAGGAGTGCTGTCGAAGAGTGGTGATACCACATATAAGGTCTTTTGGGGATTAAACTGAACTAGGTTCAGTTCACCCCATTCTGAGACCATTCCCAGGAAGGTCCTAATAGAAGACACAGGTTTCTTTCGGCATTCGTCGACGTGTTCCCGAGAGAGAACTACACAGCCATCTGCATAAGAATGTATTGGAAATGTCCAATATATCATTGATGTGCAAAAGGAACTGAGTTGGGGACAACACGAAGCTTTTGGGGGGAGATAAGCTGATTCACTTGCATAAACTCTCATGGGAAGGAAGCTTCGAAAGAAGTCTTCAAAATCCGAGTTTGATGCTAAAAGAAGATACCAAGAGATCTCAAAAGATTCTCTTTTGCCGTATGGGCCAGAGAGTTATTCTCCATGTGCAATGGCGATATAGACGGCTGGCAATAACTAGCAGGTTGCCCGTGCTTCGCGACGGACGGCGAAAGTGATCAAAAATTTTATTTGAATTTCCACACCAAAGGTATCAAACAGGCGCGTTATATTTTTGCAGTTTTTTTGGAACGGTTTAGACCTTTGCAAAATCCTTTCTTATTACACCTATTCAATATGTCAGGAGTCTTGTGCCAATTTCCTTCTAGATATTACGGTTTGGGCTGTAGAACGATGAATGAGTCAGTGAGTCAGTCAGTGTCTTTGTGTTTTATATATGTACTGTACAACTGAATAACATTACTTTAACAAAAAGTTACTGTGACATACGGTTTCGTCTGATTTAAATCATAAGTGAACTGGCCACAACCGTGGTAGCTTATGTTGGCGATCTTTAAATATTATATTTTGAATAAGTATTATGCAATAATAAGTAACGACATCAATATTACAAAATAAAACGGCCTTTAAGCGGCATATGCATATGTGTGTGTTTGTGTGTGCATGCGTGCATGCGTCTGTGTGTGTGTATGTAAATGTAAACTATCTACAATTACCACTTAGGAATCTACTACTATAATACTTGTGGTAAAATGTGTACGTGGAAGTGTTATTACTAAGTACTTAGTAGTTAAACATTTCTTTTAAACCTAAAGTGACGGGTAATGTCCTTAACATGTCGGCGTTAGTTTGTATTGCTATTTAATACGAGATATATATGTAATTAAATAAATATAATATAATTAACATTTGACGTAACTTACGAGGATACTAAGTGAATAACTTAATTAATGCGTTATTTACTTAATTATTTATAAGTTTTTAAAAAAATCATTAAGATTAGAATAAATAAGGGTTGAGTACATAATTGTACGATTGTGACATAACAATAACTCCACTCTAAGAGAATTAAAATGTATGTGTCGCGAGAATAATAAAAAAAATAAACTATATATATATATATAATAATAATAACTAAAATACCTCCTACTCTAAATATCATTCTGTAGACACACAAATCATTTTCCAGAGTTGGAATCGAAACCAGAACCTTAGTTTCAAAAGCCAAAGTCTAACTAATACACCAACTAGTCAATAGTACCTATTCCTATTCCAATTCTTATTGGATACTATTACAGTAGTAGTCCTATTGCAATAACAATTCTAAATTTAAATATAACCCAGTCATTGGACGCAAAATCTTCGCGACTTGACACTTGTTTATTTGTGTCAGTAATATTTACATATATTCTATGTGTGTGTAAAGATCATTCTCCTTGTTACGAGTGATCTTGTAAAGCGTTATTTGAAAGATAAATCTATTTTAAGATAACGTGAATAACATCTTTGTTATTTAAAGTTTATATAACAAGGATAATACCAGTAAGTTGTGTACAAAAGAACCTACGAGTATATATACTGCCAATATAATATAAATAAAATAATAAGCTAAAGGAAGTAAGTAAAGTCGGTAATTTTTCAAATTAGTGAAATAATTTATAATAAAATTGTTGTATCAAGTAAGGAAGCCACAGAAATATTTTCCAGAAAATACAACTAGGGGAAGTTTCTAAGAATTTTTTCCCTTTCCATACTGATAAGTATATGTCAATTTTGAACAAAAATATATTTTTTAAGTTATACTAAATAAATATAATTAAAAACGAATGCACATTTTGAAGACGATCTAATTTATTAAGTAGTTCCTTGGCATCTAATTGGCAAATGGTAGCAAAGTCGAGAATGGGTAGCAAAATGGAGCAAGATTTTAGTTTTCAAAGGTAGGAAATTCGAGATTATAAAATATATTAGGATAAATTCAAAGTATACGGAGCTTTTCCATCTTAAATGTGACACACTCTGTAGGTGCCTTAAAAATATTTTAAAGATTTCTTGTACTGTTTTCTCTTTTATAAAATCAAAACTCGAAATCAAATTCTTTATTGAATAAGTTTTACACCATCAATTTCTTCATTGTCAAAGCTACCACTACTACCACCACTCACCACCACCACCACAATGTATAGTTTCTATTCCACTATTACATTAATCGTGTTTAGGGTTCCGCAACTTAATAGTATAAAACTGAACACTTGTAGGATATTTGTTAACCGTCCGTCCATATGTCGTTCAAGACCCTTTATTCCTGTAATGTATCGCGCTATTGAGTTCAGTCTAAGGTCTGTAATCCCTTGACCCTGTGACAAAATATAACTTTGTTATTTTTTATTATAAATTCCGGTTATCCAAGACTTAGTTCTAGTCACAGATCCAATATTTAAGGAATGTAAAGTATCATTAACACTTTAAGGGATCTGTGACATCTGTGAAATTATATAATTAATTGGTCAATACAGAACATCGTTTCTTTTAAATTCATTGTAATTAGAACATTGAACATTCCAATGCCAGCATTATTTACCAATTACCCTCTCCTGTACCACATGTAATTTAATGAAAATACACACATGCATATAATGGAAATGCTGAAGGTTTCAGCGCAGGCCACAGTCTGAAACAGAGTTCTTCACGAGAGGTAAGTTTTTTTGTTGAATATGTAAAACTTATATTTTATTTTAGTTATATTAAATATCTTCTTCCTAAGTGCACTTTGACTTTTATACAACTATTATTACGTAAATGTTTGATATATTTTTTGATAAAATTATTATTTGAGTCTTGATCTAGTGGTTAGTGGTTCTGCTTGCTGTACCAATGGTCGTAGTTCGATTCCCACCCAAGGCAATTCTTTATGTGATTCACAAATAATTATTTCAAAATTTCTGAGTTTGTCTGTCTGTTATTTCTATGTTTGTAAAATATTTTATTTCTCTAACGCACAAGATTTTTTTTTTATATTAGATTTTTATTTTTCGATATAGCTAAAAAAGGGTTTAGTTTTTGATGTTTATTTTAAAGTTGCCAATATTTTTTCCTAAATAAATTTATATGTTAAAAAAATCACTGTGTTATAAAAACTGCAAATTAAATTTAAAAATACTACTTACATTCTGTAAAAAAAATATTTTTAATAAAATAAAATAAGATATTAAAATAAGTAACAGTTGTAAAGTGATAAAAAAGTGTCCTTAACAAAATAATTAACAGTTTGTTTACAAATCATTCTATGTAAATAAGGAAAAAACAATATTTTTTTTTATTTCATTATTATTCAAATTCAATTATTATCAGACGATAGACTGAAGTATTGATCAAAGATAGTTCAAACATCAGAAAGAAAAAAAAAATCTTAATAATAACATATTTCTTCTATATATGTATTATTATCAACCATTTAAAATATCACGATATGAATCCTAAAAAGTTAATATTTATTTTACATGTTCCAGCCACATCATGTTATGGGAGCCCTTAAACCTAACAGAGCTGTGTCCCACGGACACGTACATAACGGCTTGCTCGTCCTTCGGGTACATCTATTTGAACCTCCTGGTTAATTTATTTGGTGGCAGCCGGGACAAGGAGCGACCTCGTGGTGGCAGGAGCGGTGAGGAGTACGACTTCGTGGTGGTGGGGGCCGGATCCGCCGGTTGTGTGGTGGCTAACAGATTGACTGAGAATCCGCATTGGAAGGTAGTTATTTTGTATAAAACCAGCAACAAATTTGACCTTATTACGAAACTTAAATATATATTTAAAGACTATTAAAGATATCCTACAGTAATTAAATACACGAACAATCAAATACATAATTGATATACATTTTGTATTCATGTAAACTTGGAAATTAAATGATTATTAAATTAACCAACTTTAATTATATAAAACAAAAAAAACTACTTAAAATATGTTACATATAATAATAATAATATTTTTTACACATTCTAAGAAAGTAATAAAAGAATATAATAAAAGGAAACACAAAAGATAAAACAAAAAAATTACAAAAGGCGTAGTGTTCATTATTACATTATTTCGTTTTATCTTTAAAAATTTGAACAGCAAACAAATCTGTCCTCCTCTTTAAAATATTAGTTCAGATTATTACAGATTATCTGTGTAAATAAAGTAACACATCCAAATTCTGTGTTAGAATTTGGATTTTTTTTATTCCCACCAAGTAAAAATGGTTTAGGTTTATTATTATAACAATATAAATATACTGACTGCTTGAACAAAATGGGATAACAGTATGAGTCTATATGAATTATGGTCACAATAAACTAAATACACTGTTCTAAATATTGAATATTCTGAATCGATCATAACGTTTAGCAATAAATACGTAGTTTGTCAAATAATATAACATATTTCTTCCAGGTGCTTCTGTTAGAGGCAGGAAATGAGCAGCCTGACGTGACGCTGGTTCCAGGACTTTTTCCAACTTTACTGGGCTCTAACATCGATTGGCAATACCAAACATCAAGCAATGGAAAGAGCTGTCTGGCGTACCCCGATCAGCGGTGTCCCTGGCCGAGGTATGCTATAGTAGTTTTATTAAACGTCAAATTCTAATACATTAGGACCTTTACTCTCCGGTAAGAGAATGTCTTTAATGCTACTAAGTTGACATTCCATTACTAAATTCAAAAATATAATACCAATAATTATAAATGTAATGTGTTTAAGAATAATTGACAATTATAGTACTCATTACGTATCCTTGATGAAGTGAATTTCGTATGAAAATCGTATATAATTGCAATTGGTCTCACTCGAACAACCTTTAAATCAATCTAATGCAGGATATCGTTAATAAATTAAACTTAATTGTTATTGATTCAAACTTGAAGTGCGATATCTATATCATGTCTACATGATTTATATTAATCTTATAAATCAGGGGTAAAGTGATGGGCGGATCGAGTTCCATCAACGCGATGGCATATATCCGTGGTAACAAAGTGGACTATGATGGCTGGGAGGCCCTCGGCAACCCGGGCTGGAGCTACCAAGACGTAAGCATATTTTGATAATACTAGCTTTTGTGTGCTGCTCCACACGCTCCAAATTTAACATTGACTAGTAAGGTTCTACTTTTCCTTAAGTTTATTTTTATCTTTTTTTTCTCCCACCACGCCTGAAATCCGAACGCCAAGGTAGTTCTCAGAAGGCACGATTTTTCCGATTTATTTGATATTTATTGTTAAATTAAAATAAATACAAATCAAAATATTTATTAAAAGTAAATTTTATAAAAATCCATGTTTTCATTCAAAGCCACTACCGGCTGGGAAAGTATTTTTTTTTATGTTAGAGGAGGGCAAACGAGCCTGCAGGTCACCGATGACAAGTACCTAATCACTGTCGCCCACGAACTCTAAGAACATCCGTTGAAGTTCGCCTTGAAGATGGGTACACGCATTTCTTGAAGGTTCCCATGTCGTATCGATCCGGAAATACCGCCGAAGTAAGTTTGCTCCACATCTTAGTTATATGTGTAAGAAAGGTCTATGTGGATTAAACTGTACGAGGCTCAGTTCACCCCGTTCTGAGACAATCCTCAAGAAAGTCTCTATAGAAGACACGAGTTTCTTTTCGACGTTTTCCGGAGAAATCCATTCATGACCAGAATATATTGTCTCTTCAGTGCTGTCATCCGCGTAAAAATGTAAATTAGAAATATATAGCATATCATTGATGTGCAGAAGGAACAAAGTTGGAGATAGCACGCAGCGGAGTACACCACCGTTCACGGGCTTGGGGTCCGTCCGGGGCAAAAACCATCGAGAACGACCTGTTTGTTTCACCCAGTAAGAAGCTCCGGAAGAAGCACCTTGTGCCATACATCGAAGTCTTTCGCCATATCCAGACTAACTGAAAGATACTCTCCCTTGCTTTCAATAATAGCTGCCCAACGGTTCTTAAGATACAACAGAAGATCACCAATCGATCGACTATAACGAAAGCCATATTGCCGGTTACGGTACGTTAGGAGCTTCATTCATTGATATGGTCTCGATTACTTAGAAGAGTTGAAAGGTAATCGAAATAACGAGCTATAACCTTTTTTGGGGATCAGATAGACAAGGACACATCTCCATGAAACCGGCACCACGACTTAAAGGTAGGAGTACCGAAATAGAGGCGTTAGCACTGGAGTCACTCAGGTGCACAAATTAGGGAAATGCCATCTGTTCCTGTCAACTTATGAATATCCAAGGAAAATAGAGGCTTTCTACTATTGTAGAGTTTTCAAGCTTGATACTACCAAGGCCATGATCTGTGATCAAGTAGCACCACAGAATGTGGCACAAATAATTTCATCACTTGTATCACATCAGTTACAGTCATAGTGCGGTTATTGAGATCACTGGAAGGAAAAGAAACCGATCTCTTATGGAAGGACATAAAAAAAGACCGTACTTCATCCCAATCCGCTGACTTGTGGTGGCAAACGTTGAACTTGGACGTTAATATTCCGTACCTAGCAATAATTAGAGGACCCGAACTTTGAAATTAACTTGGTACTTTCTGAGATGTGTTGTCAGCAAATGTACACGACCAGTAAGATGAGTGTGCGTCTGAACCAACTGGGACAGACCATATGCCAGAGCAAAGTTAAACACAGATCTCTCCACGTAGTAGGTGGCACGTAACCCTGGTCAATCGGTATTGTGCGCTTTGAAGTCTCCGAGGATAACGACTCCGGCGGAGGGAGTTGGCAGGTCGTCAATCTTCGTCTGGACATGGCCCAAGAGTTGATCCGTTGCTAAATTAACAATATGGGACTTGTAGAGGCACGTGTAGACTCCGACATGATCATCCATGTACAGAATACAGATGTACCCAAACTTCAAAAATCTGAAGGTGACGGTAGCAGATATCCTCCTTTACGAACACAGAAACGTGCATACAGGCGTGTCGTATAAAATGATATTCAAGTTTATACCTAAGGTGTGACATGGATGCTGTATCACTAGGTTGAGATATATACAAGGCCGGTTGCGCCACCTCTAGATGATAGTGAACGATGTTTAGCTTGGAATAAAGTCCCCAGATGTTGCAAAAGTCCACATTTAGATTGGAGCGGGTGCCGTCATGTTCACTTGTCGTTTGCCCTCTGAAAATATAAATTGCAATACTTTGCCTGCCCCTGATACGACAGGCCGCCCGAGAAAAATCCAAGAATCATTCTCCCGATTTTGATCAAGGAAGGCTACCCCGGCTTCGTCAAAGCCGGTACTCACCCAGGAGAATATTTTATAGAAACTTGGCTTTCGTGTTTGGAGGGGCGGGGGGATAGCTTACGAAATATAACCAAATGAATTTAGTTATTACATGACGATATTTCGTGAGAGGACGGTCCTTCCCCAAGCGACCCAGCCCAATACAAGCTGCAGTCAAATGACTAGAGCTACACTAGGCTGTCCAAGCTGAGAAGAGCTGGCGATAGAGGGCTTGTCTTGTTTGTTTTTTTTTTTATAAAAGCCTAAATGATATTTATAATATCGCTTAAAGTAGCCTTTAATTTTATTTATTATTAACAAACATGATTTGCAAACAAAAAAAAAAGTTTCTTTTCTTACTAAATTAAAAAAGATTTTGTGGATGTTAAGGAACAAAATTAAAAACAAAATTTTCACCATATTTTTTACAGGTACTTCCATTCTTCAAAAAATCTGAAAGAAATACTAACATAGAAGCTCTTGATCCAGTTCATCACGGTGTTAAAGGAGAACAATTCGTGTCGAGATACCCTTACATTGATACACCTTCGATGATGGTAACCGAAGGTTTTCACGAGGGTGGTCTTCCGTTACTTGACTATAATGGAGCCAGACAAGAAGGAATCATGGCTTCTCAAGCTTTTTCTGTAAATGGGGAAAGAGTATCCGCAAATACAGCCTTCATACAACCTATTATTAATAAGCGACCGAACCTGGTGGTTAGAATAAAGTCTGAGGCAACTAAAATACTTATAGACGATCAGAAAAGGGCCTATGGAGTAGTTTATATAAGTAATGGCAAAAAATACACCGCGTATGCAAAGAAAGAGATAATAATTAGTGCTGGTTCCATAAATTCACCAAAGCTATTAATGTTATCTGGTGTAGGTCCAAGAAGACACTTGGAAGATTTAGGTATACCTGTAAAGCAAGATTTAGCAGTTGGTGAAAATTTGCACGATCACGTTACATTTAACGGTATTATACTTGCCTTACCCAACCAGACTGCAACTGTAATTAATAATCAAGATATTTTGGATGCTGTAGTTGACTACGCTAAGATGAAAATTAAAAACGGACCGCTATCCGCTAACGGTGCAGAGAGTCCAGTTTCTTTTCTGCGATCAGAGCCAGATTTGGTAGCACCAGATCTGGAATACATGGTCAATGTCATACACAATTGGAGACAATTTATAAAAGATCCAATCGGTTACAGCCGTGTATCGGTCCTTCCATCTTCATTTTATGATGCCGTTAATGCACGACCAATGAATTTGGTCCCAAAAAGTAGAGGTTTTATTTTACTCAATGCTTCTGATCCTTACGGATATCCTATATTACAACCTAACTATTTCGGGGATGAAACAGATTTTTTGCCACTAATACGTGGTGTCAGATTTCTTTTGAGTCTGGAAAATACAATATCGTTTCGAGCGAGGGGCGCATATTATGTACGAGAGCCTTTACCAGCTTGTAGGAATCACGAGTGGGGGACTGATGATTATATAATTTGTTTGGCCCAAGCCTATACATTCACAAGCTATCACCCTGTAGGAACGTGTAAGATGGGTCCAAAATGGGACAAAAAAGCGGTTTTGGACAATAAATTGCGCGTTTATGGTATATATAATCTGAGAGTCATAGATGCATCCATGATGCCAGTCGCTATTAGAGGAAACACGAACGCCCCCTCTATCATGATCGGAGAGAGAGGTGTTGATTTTGTAATTAAATATTGGAAATCTCATCAATAAAATATATTAAAATTCTAAGACAAATTATCTGTAATAATTACACTAAAATGTATAAAGATCATAACTTACCTTTTAAATATACCCATTACTTTAAAATACAATCGAATTAAAGAGAATTTATTTAAAAACTTTTCTAGAATGTTGACAAATAAAAAAAACAAACTTGAGTACTGATGTTATATGACTTTGCTTATGTTAAACAACTAAAGTGGTTAGATATCTGGAACTTAATATAAATATTTTTTAGTTGATCTTAAAACTCAAAAATTAGAAATAAAATATTGTAAATTGACTTTATTTATGTGAAATATTACAAAATTTTAAAATCTAAAATAATTTTAATGTAATTCATTTTTCTTTATAATAGATGAGAGCAAATGAGCTTGCGAGTCACTTATAATACGTGATCACTGTCGCCCATGTACTCTTGCAACATCCAAGGATTCACAAGAACGCTGCCGGCCTTAGCGGTGGGAGCATACGCCTTTTCTGAATGTACCCATGTCGTTTCGTTCTGGAAATATTGCAAAAGGGAGTTCGTTCCATGTTCTAACGATACGTGACATCAGATTGAATTACTCTTCGGAACACACCCCGTTGTAAATAATGTAGAAGACGCACAGAGAAGTCACATCTCTATGCAATGCCAAAAAGTCCAGCTATTCGCAGAGCACTGGGTGTTCGCAGACTCCATGTGTGATCGGATCTGCGACTTATAGAGCGCAAGTCTTAAGCCAGGCCTGAAATACTGCCTCGCTTTATTGATCACTCCCAATTTCAGGCCTTTCGTCTAAGTGACCATGTAACTAACAATTGCTCTAAGTGTCGAGGACCAGTAGGTATACTGATATTTGGCGCGAGACATTAAGAGGAGTGCTCTCGAAGAGCGGTGATACCACATACAGGGTCTTTTGAGCATTAAACTGAACTACGTTCAGTTCATCTCATTTTGGGACCATATCCAGGAAGGTTTTTATAGAAGACATAGGTTTCTTTCGGCATTCGTCGACGTGTTCCCGAGAGAGAACTGCACAGCCATCCGCATAACAATGTATGTTGGAAATATCCAACATATCATTGATGTGCAAGAGGAACAGAGTTGGGGATTACACGAAGTTTTGGGGGGAGAAAGCTGGTGATCCACTTGCATAAACTCTCGGAAAGCCCATGGGAAGGAAGCTTCGAAAGAAGTCTTCAAAATCCGAGTTTGATTCTAAAAGAGTGCCCAAGCGATCGGCTTTCTCTTTTGCCGTATGAGCCAGAGAGTTATTCTCCATGTGCAATGGCGATATAGACGGCTGGCAAAAGGTGCCCAGAGAGCCCTTAGAAAGCGCCCATAATTTGCACGTACCATAACCTGTAGTATCACATCACCCATAGCGAAGTCACTGGGATCAATCTAAAGGAAACATGACGTCTCTCATTGGTAGGATACAGAAAAGGACCGCATTCCATCCAAATTCACCGACTTATAGAGCCAATCGCGTCGGGTCTCAGATATTGTGCGAATGGAACGCTGAATGGCCATAAAAAAAAAAAAAAAAAAAAAAAAAAAAAAAAAAAAAATACTCCGTAGAAAACAATGATCAGAGGAGTCTAGGGGCGCCTCGACAGTGACTTGGTATTTTCCTGAAAGTGTAGTCAGCGGAAAATCCAACAAGAAGGCTTTCTACGTCTGGTAAACGAGTGTGTCTTAATCAGCTAGGACGGACAGTGATCTGTCATAGACAATGCTAGGACAAAGAATGGCATATGTGCGAGAGCATAGTTAAACACAGATCTCCCCGCGTGTACGGTGGCACGTGACCCTAGCCAATCTGTACTTTGTCCAGATACAACGACCAGGCCGAAGAAAATCACTTCGATACTTCGGTAAATACTTCGGTACTCTAGTATAAAACAAACACGACGAAAGTCATTCGTATTGCTACTTCTGACCTCACATCTCTGGCAGCTTGACGACGGCCGCCTCATAGAAAGCGCCGCCCAACGCTGACAGGGAGCGCACCGCCGGCATCACACTCACCGTCAACCTGCGCTCCGCGCGGGCACCCACTTGCTTGCGGGAGTAGTTCATTTATTAATAATGAACAAAGTTAAACTGTACCACTGAATAATATTTCTTAAACAAAAAGTTAATATGACAGATGGTATCTTCCAATTTAAATCATAAGTGTACCTATCGACCACAACCGTGATAGCTTATGTTGGCGATCTTTAAATATTGTATTTTGAATAAGTATTATGCAATAATAAGTAACGACATCAACATTACAAAATAAAACGGCCTTTAAGCGGCAACTGCATATGCATAACATATGTGTGTGTTTGTATGTGCATACGTGCGTGTACGTGCGTGCGTCTGTGTGTGTGTATGTAAATGTAAACTATACATAATTACGACTTAGGAAGCTACAACTATCATATGTTACTTGTGGTTATATGTAAACGTTAAGTTTTATTACTAAGTACTTGTAATTAAATACTTCGTTTAAGCCTTAAGTGACAGATTATGTCCTTAGCATGACGGCCTTAGATTGTATTGCGATTTAATACGAGTAATATATTTAATCAAATATAATTAATTAACATTTGACGTAACTTACGAGGAGGCTAAGTGAATTACTTGAATTAATGCGTTATTTATTTAATTATTTGTAGGTTATTAAAATATATATTAATATTTGAATTAATGTGGGTTTAGTACATAATTGTATGATTGTGACATATAACAAAAACTCCACTATAAGAGAATTAAACATTTCTGTGTTGAGAGAAAAATTATAACAAAAATACCCTCCATTCTAAACATTATTCTGTAGAAACACTAATAATTTTCCTGCGTGTGAATCGAAACATGAACCTTAGATTCCAAAGTTAAAGTCTCTAACCAATACACCAACTGGTAATCAATAGTATTATTTGTCCTATTCATAATATAAAGTCATTATATATGAAATCGGCGTTTTGTCGTACTGGTCACTTTAGTCACAAATTTCTCATTCAAAATTCAAATGTATACAACTTTTTACACATATATTTATGTCTCGTTAACCGTCATTTACTTTTTTTTCTACTGTATTTTCTGTTTGCGTCACTCAATTTACAAAAAGGGAAAACTTGATATATTGTGTTATTTACGAGTACGCGTTCTGCCGTGGAACCAGTGCTGTGGAAACGGCTCGTAGGGTCAATTATGTGTATGGAGGTCGTGTTGCAAAGAAAACACAGTGCGTTTCTGGTTCCAATGCGTTTTTGGAAATTTTGACCTGCAAAACAAGCCCCTTGGACGGCCGCAGACCAAAGTTGATAATGAAGAATTGACGGCTATTCTGGCAGTAGATCCATCATAAACCACATCCGAGTTAGCTAAAGGCTGCGATGTTAGTGATAAAACTGTTTTAATCCTCTTGAAAGCAACTACGCCATTGCTGCATCTCGACAGCGCTAGACGACACTCAACACAACAGACGGCTACCAAATTAGAAGAGCTTACATTGTCTAAGATATCCAGCGTACTCCCCGGATCTTGCTCCAACAGATAAACATTTGGATAATTTGTTGCAACGGAAAAATTCAGGGCAGTCCAAACCGCCTTCAAAAATTTCTTTGATTCCCATCCGAATGATTTTTTAAGTAAAGGGATCAATGAACTACCTATAACTATAACTATAGATAACAATGCTTCATACTTTGATTAAATAGATATATTATATTAAAAAATATTCCAATTTTTATTACACCCATATCAAATGCTAATTTCATATGTAAGGACCTAATATATTCAAGGAACTATTTTCACTGAACTATTTTAACTCACAAATTCCAATGTAATGAATATAAAACTTACGTGATGAAGACGTGTCTTACCTCACGTTAATTCGTAAATTTGGAAATACGTTATAGCTATTTACTCGACTTCGTCTGTTGAGATCGTCTGTTATTATAATTACTTGATGTTATATTAAATATCTTTAACGACTTCCAAAATTAAGAACTAAGGAACAATTTATAGGTTTTTACTCTTGTTGATTATGTATTTTTGGTGATATTTAGTTCATATATCACTATAACTAAACAAAATTAAATAATATATTCAATAATTATAATTAAAAGCACACAGTTTTCAAATAAGAAATTATATATAAATATTATAAACAAAATAATTGAAGAACGTTATGTCAGTATTTAAAATGGCTACAGTGTAATATATTAGCTGTGAACTATAAAAAATATTTAAATCATACTTAGTCATAGTGATTTTGCATTTTTTGATTATTTAAAAATCGAATGTTCTTTTTATAACACTAGCCGTTGACCGCGACTCCGCTCGCGTGTTTTACAGAAAGGCGATAAAACATTAGTAATATGTATAACGTGTTTGTAAAACGAACGAGCCACTCTAAATAGTTATTATATTTATGCTTTTTTATAGGATATTATATGTAAAATTATATTAGCACCAATTTGTATGAACAAACACTCTTCTGATGTGTTATATTAGTTCAAATACACAAAAATAATTCTAAATTTAAATATAGCCCAGTCATTGGAGGCCAAATATTCTGGACGTGACACTTGTTTCTTTGTTGCAGTAATACATACATATATTCTATGTGTGCGTGTGTTTCTATGTGTGTGTAATCATTCCCGCCATGTGTTATGAGTGATCTGTAACGCGTTATTTAAAAGATAAATCTATTTTAAGATAACGTGAATAATATCTTTGTAATTAAAAGTTTACATAATAAGAATAATATTAGTAGGTTATGTACAAACAATCAGTTATTACTCGTATGTATATATTGCCAATATAATATATATATATAAAATAATAAGCTAATGGAAATAAAGTCGGTAAGTATACAAATTAGTAAAATAATTTATAATCAAATTGTTGTTTAAAGTAAAGAAGCCACAAAAATATTTTCCAGAAAATACAACGAGGGGAGGTTTCTAAGAATTTTCTCCCTTTCCATACTAATAAGTTTATATTAAATTTGAACAAAAATATCTTAAGTTATACTGAATAAATATAACTAAAAACGAATGCACAAGTCTTGAAGGCAACCTATTTTATTAAGTACCTCTTTGGCTTGTTAATAAAGTCGAGTAGGAGTAGCAAAAGGGAGCAAGATTTTAGTTACAAAGGTAGGAAGTTCTAGACGCTTGAGTGAATTGACATATGTATTCATTTACTCCTTTTATTGACTTGCGCTGTCTGAGATAAATGTTTATCTTTCATCAGATTCTTGACTTTCTCAGAAAAGGTATCACCCTATCACTGTAAAGTACATTAGGAACCTGATTAAGTAGAACCTCATTATGATATGTACTACCAATGAGAATGGCTTGATGTTTTATGGATTCACGGAGAGGCCGAAAGACAGTCCATTCTTTATTAAAGTGAGATCATTTATAACTCCAATGGTGTCTTCAAGGTCTTAGTGAGGAATGTTTGTATGTTGAAAACGTCTGAATAGTGATGGTAGTGAAAATATATTACTTGAGTGCTTTAATTAATAAAAATGGAAAAAAGTAAAAAAGAGGAAATTATATATAAAGTAGTTTCTGTACGTTACTTACTACATTTATATTTTAACGTGATTACTTTGAAAAGGTGCAATAACATTGACAGTCCTATTTGTATGTATGTGGATATTCCATTCAAATGTTGGCATCAATTCATACATTTATATTTAAACCCTGTGTCTATCTATTCGTTGTTATATTCTCATGGTTATTTATATTTCTTAATATGTGAATAATTTCATTCGTATTATTATAAACATATTATCTAACATATAACAGAAACATTTAAAAGAAACAAAATGTATCTGACAACAAAGAATATTAATCACGAGGCATGAGTACACTGAGTCAGTTCTTTGACCTCCTCGGTCAGGGTCAGGAGTCAAGGTCGCGACCTTCAATGAAACTGGTGCCACGTGTGGATTATTACTCCAACGGAATCGCAGAAAGCATTAACGATGTTAAACAACATTTTTTTATGTTTCTGGAATTATGTGTCAATTAATTATTATTCTATTACAGATATTAACAGAATGAAATAGTCAAGAGGTCTTCATAAATTCACTTATATATTGACATACAACAAAAAGTATCATTTAAGGAAATGTAATTTCTATGGAATTCGTTAGCAAATATATTTTGTACTAAAGAAGACGTTTAATAAAAGATGAGTTGTGTCACTTTGGTGTCCGTTACATTTTTTTTATATCAGGACCATTTCCAAGTTCGGAATCGGAATAAGAATTAACATATATGTACCAACATGTATGTAACAATGTAATGTATAAAACATTCATATTATCTACTATAATTTAAAAACTAAACTGCCATATTTTTACGTAATCAATAAAAAATCAAAGACGACATGCCTAACGGTTTTTGAGAAATCATAAAAGTTAAATCCCAGGTCAAGGCTGCACGACGGTTAAACACCGGTTCTCGGTAAAACCAGATTATAATCTAGTATCACTTATAAGAAATACACTTGAAACTAAATTAATAATTATTACTGCGTACATAAATCATAATGAAAACAAATATTCCTGGAACATTAAGGAAGATAAGAAATATTCCAGATAAGTGTTAAAATTATAAAACTAATCAAAATTATGGTTATGACAACTTGAAGTGGATTAAAAGATAAAAAATCATCGAGTCAAGTACAATTATCATTAATTAAAAAAAAAATAACTTATATGATATAAATTATACTTATAAGTGTATAAATATTTGTAAATCGTTTAACTGTGTTGGTGATTCAAGGAATATTAATCGTTGATCGAAGACTAACAATTATAAATTCAAATTCAAAATATATTTCTTCAAGTAGCCATTACATCCATTTTTGAATCGTCAGTTATTACATTAAAAAAGGTCAGTGTTGTCAGTCCGTGGGTAATAAGATGATATAATAAAAGGAACTATATGATGTATTAAGGTTAATTATTATATCCCACATAAAATTTTCCGGTATTGGAAAAATGTTACAGTTCATTGCTTCATACGAAGATCTAACTATTAGTTATTACAGCACTATAGGCTCAATTGCAAATTGTTTTCCATCCGATAATTTAATTACTATAAAATACAATCAAATAAATATACAGTAATTATTTTGTTGATTAAAGTTTAATTCATTTTTATTTTAAATAATTAAAATTAAATTAACTTCATTAATACACGAACTCGTTGTGGAACATTAGAATGTATATCTTAGGCGTAAAAAACGTAACGTAACGTAAAAAATGGTAAAAACAATATCACACACAGTTTACTACTTATAATGTATTTAATGATTCTGTTATTCATTAATTCAAGAACATTGTTATAAATCTTTAGGATTGGTTAATAATTTCGTGATGTTTTATGTTGTTGTCATTGTTGTAACGTTTCAAAAGTTTGGGTCTTGAAAATAGTCCTTGAGGAACCCTTGGAAATAACAATTATTTAAGTTTTATATATTTAGAACATATAAGAACTTCACTTAAATGAAATTAAACAATGTTTATTTACTAAAAATAGTAGCACTCGCACACCGAGGTCAGTAACGAAACTTGCACTATCCGTTCAGAAACCCAACTTTGGAAATAAAACCAGTTATTCTTTCCCCCGATAATGTACATGCGGGAATTCCAATCGCAGCACGCGATGGATAAAAACACACACAGACACGAGATAACCTTTATCATTATTATACATAGGCGATTGAAATTTCCCCTCTGTCGCCTCTATAACAAGGGGGGGGAGGGGAAGGTGCCACAATTATAATAGATACTTACGTTGTGACCTGCTGGTACAAGATATTTCACGCAAGCAATCAGTATACTTTCACTATATACTGCAAGTATAATAGCAAACAGAAATTTAAGAGACCGGAGTAAAATTCGAAGAATTTTCTCGCGAATAATCCGAGCGCCACACACACACCGACAACATATCGTGTCTGCGCAGCAACGCTATAAATTTGTTGTCAACGACTGAGTATTGTCATTCCATGTGAAGTTTTAGAAATGAATGTACGCTTCGTGCTCAAGAAGTTGTGAATTTATTGTGACATAAATCGCGAGGTGTTTTTGATAATTGTAGGGCATATTGTTATAAGACTGAGTGAACTTTGGCAGAGGATTTTAACGGAATTGTGTGAAGTTCAAGTGAAAATTCGCAGCTACGCTTTGCAGAGTCCTTCGAAAATTAGAGAAAATTTGAAGAGTATTAAACTATCCAGAAAGATGTGTGACGATTCAGTAGTAGCCATGACAACGGAGACTTTCAGCGGAGTTGCCGCTAAAAGGTAGACAACGTGTTATTTTGTAATGTTAATATCGTTACATATTATTGCATAATACTTATTCAAAATATATATACCCCGAGATTTAGGAGATATTAAACTTTAACTTTATTTTTTAGGAGATATTTAACTAATATTTATTGAGTTTAATTTGTTCATTGTTAATAAATGAAGTCCTCTCATAGGTCAGTGGGCGAGTGCGTCCGCGCGGTGCTAGCACGCGCCCGCGCCGAGCGGAGGCTGACGGTGGGTCTGATGCCGGCGGTGCGCTTCCTCTCAGCGTCGGGCGGTGCTCTGTTTTGTATCACGGCCGCCGCGCCGCGCACCGACAGCGCCTCACACATGGGTGCCGTGCTGCTGCGGGCCTTCTGCGACGAGCACGGCATTCACGCACTAGAACTGGGCTCAGAGGACGAGATGAAGAAGCTGCTAGGCTTCTGCGGTTCGCACGCTGACTTGAGTTGCGTGCTGGTACACTCACCCTACACAGACCCCTTCAGTGACAGCCGCGACCCGCAGCCGGACGCGCTGTCGCCGGCGGAGCGAGCCCTGGTGGCGCTGTGCGAGGCGGCCGTCATTAAGCTGCCGGAGAAATGAGGCCCGAAAAAGCAAAACGAGTGTCTTTCGAGCGACTTGCGTGTAGCGACGTATTTGATTAATACTAGAGTTCCGACGTATCGGAGAAGTATTTAAGCTTTTCTTGATGATGTTCGCCGGACGACTTGTATTTTGTTGAGACTACTTAAAGAAGTAGTAATGAGGGAACTACTTAAGATGTATCATATGATTATGTAACATAGAAGAAATATGTAAATAAATATGTACTAATTATAAACAGATAAAGTAATTAGATCGCTTAGTATTTGTTTCTTGTTATATTAAATAAAGTATGTTATGTATATTTTGTTTTAATTGTACACATGTAAGAGGATTTATTTTTTATTTCTAATAAATCAATTCAGCGAAATAAATAAATCAATTAAATTAGTGATACTTTATACATTTATGTAATTATTACATAAAATTGCTGTTTTTGTGTAATTATTACAGAAATTAGAACTTCAATATTTCTACTGATGAGATTTCCAATATTTAATTACAAAATCAACACCTCTCTCTCCGATCATGATGGAGGGGGCGTTCGTGTTTCCTCTAACAACAACTGGCATCATAGATGCGTCTATGACTCTCAGGTTATATATACCATAAACGCGCAATTCATTGTCTAAAACAGCTTTTTTGTCCCATTCCGGTCCCATCTTACACGTGCCTACAGGGTGGTAGGTCGTCGATGTATAGGCTTGAGCCAAACAAATTATATAATCATCAGTCCCCCACTCGTAATTCCTACAAGCCGGTAAAGGCTCTCGTACAAAATATGCGCCCATCGCTCGAAACGATATTGTATTTTCCAGACTCCAAAGAAATCTGACACCACGTATTAGTGGCAAGAAATCTCTATCATCCCCGAAATAGTTAGGCTGTAATATAGGATATCCGTAAGGATCAGAAGCATTGAGTAAAATAAAACCTTTACTTTTTGGGACCAAGTTCATTGTTCTTGGAATAACGGCATCATAATATGAAGATGGAAAGATCGCTACACGGCTATAACCGATTGGATCTTTTATAAATTGTCTCCAATTGTGTACGGAATTAGCTTGGTATTGCACGTCTGGGGCTTCTAAACCGGGCTGGGACCGTAGAAAAGATAGTGAATGTACTGCACCGTTCGCAGACAGCGGTCCTTTTTTGATTTTCATCCTAGCGTAGTCAACTACATCATCCAAAATATCTTGATTACTAATTACAGTTGCAGTCTGGTTGGGTAAGGCAAGTATAATACCGTTAAATGTAACGTGATCGTGCAAATTTTCACCAACTGCTAAATCCTGCTTTACAGGTATACCTAAATCTTCCAAGTGTCTTCGTGGACCTATACCAGATAACATTAATAGCTTTGGTGAATTTATGGAACCAGCACTAATTATTACCTCTTTCTTTGCATACACGTTATATTTTTTGCCATTACTTATATAAACTACTCCATAGGCCCTTTTCTGATCGTCTATAAGTATTTTAGTTGCCTCAGACTTTATTCTAACCACCAGATTCGGTCTCTTATTAATAATAGGTTGTATAAAGGCTGTATTTGCGGATACTCGTTCTCCATTTACAGCAAATGCTTGTGCCTGCATGGTTCCTTCTTGTTCGGCTCCATTATAGTCAAGTAAAGGAAGACCAGCCTCGTTATAACCTTCGGTTATCATCATCGGAGGCGTATCAATGTAAGGATATCTCGATACGAATTGTTCTCCCTTAACACCGTGATAAACTGGATCAAGAGCTTCTATGTTAGTATTTCTTTCAGATTTTTTAAAGAATGGGAGTACCTGTAAAAAGTATTTTGAAAATTTTGATTTAATTGTGGGCCTTAATATCCACAAAATCTTTTTTATTTTATCACATATATTTATCAGTAAAATAATAAAAGTAAATTTGTTTTTTTAAACATATCATGTTGTTATTCTCAAAATAAAACGTTACCCATTTCTTATTATATTACTTAGTACTTTTATTCGGTATTTAATACTAATGTTTGTTATTCTTTCACAGAAAATAAAATAATTTACGGAATGAATATAGATAAAACTTAACAGTAATATATAATGAGATGTATAAGCATCTCACTAACACATACGCTGCCATTTATAAAGATTTTATTTAATTTCGCGATAATATCGCTTTACTTGTTTCTCATCTCAAAAAACGAGCAAATATTTATGGGGCAAGGAATACACTTCTTAAACAAGCAACGGAAAAATCGAGCCTTCTGAGAGCTAGCTTAGCGTACGCATTTCATACTGGATACGAAATAAATGGCCCCCATAACAGTGAAATGTTGGATCTTACTACTCAATCTTAAACATAAAGCATGCGGAGCAGCAGACAAAAGGTAGTGTTATAAAATACGCTTACGTCTTCGTAGCTCCAGCCCGGGTTACCGAGAGCCTCCCAGCCGTCATAGTCCACTTTGTTCCCACGGATGTACGCTAGAGAGTTGATGGAACTCGATCCGCCCATCACTTTACCCCTGATTTATAAGATTAATATAAATCATGTAGACATGATATAGATATCGCACTTCAAGTTTGAATCAATAACAATTAAGTTTAATTTATTACCGATATCCTGCATTAGATTGATTTAAACGTTGTTCGAGTTAGATCAATTGCAATTATACACGAGTTTCATACGAAATTCACTTCATCAAGGATACATAATGAGTATTATACTTATCAATGATTCTCAACTTAACTTACATCAGCATTAAGAGATATTTTACCGGAGAATGAAGTTCCAAATGTATCAGAATTTAACGTTTAATAAAACTATTATAGCCTACCTCGGCCAGGGACACCGCTGGTCGGGGTACGCCAGACAGCTCTTTCCATTGGTTACTGTTTGGTATTGCCAATCGATGTTAGAACCCAGTAGAGCTGTTGAAAGTCCTGGAACCAACGTCACGTCCGGTTGCTCATTTCCTGCCTCTAACAGAAGCACCTGGAAGAAATGTAACATATCTGAGCTGAAAAGATCAAACCAGAAACTCAACAGTTGCTCATTTGAAACGAAATTTAACAATGTTACATGTATATATTATACTACCAACCCTGCAAATCAGTCAACAACTTAAGTTTCACACATTTCGATGCACTAAAAACTCTCGAATGCTATAACAAGATTTAATGAATACACTTTTGATTTTAGATTTAAAACTAAAAAAGGAAGGTCTAAAATATCTTGTGGAATTTTATTATTTATGTATACTGTACACTGAAGACCACCAAGAATTTGGTTAATACTTTGAAGATGAAATTTAGGCGTTACAAGTTTATATTTTATTTGTCATATTACTTATTTATTACTAAACATTCTGACTGATTTAAGTAATATTTAGAACAATGTAAACACTTTGTTATTGTTATTTTGAGCATGGTGCATAACTCCTATAGACTCATATTTTTATTATAATGAACCCAAACCTTTTTCGTGAGAATCTAAATATATTATTATTTTAAATATTAGACAGTAAAAAAAGTTATATTATCCAAGGTGTGAGAAATCTTCTTAAAAATTTACTTCCTTTCAAAACGAAATGAAGCACTAAATGAATGTGGAGTATATCTATATATAACAGATATAAAACGCGTTTTTTGTAAATATAAATATGAAATAGCCACAAAAAATCTTAAAAGCATTTTTAGATGACAACAATCTCAAACAAAAATCATTGAGATAATGTCCGTAGATATTTTTTTGTTTTAAAACCTTTATTAAAATTGATTATTTCGTTAAGCAGATATCATTTGATTATGAACATTTAATTTCCCAATTATCATGCATACAAAAATGTATATAATATTATGTATTTGATTGTTCGTGTATTTAATTACTGTATATTTTAAAGTAATTATTAATTACTTACTACATTGTAAATTTCGTAATAAGTTCGTGTTTGGCTGTGCGTTTATACAAAATGACTACCTTCCAATGCGGATTCTCAGTCAATCTGTTAGCCACCACACAACCGGCGGATCCGGCCCCCACCACCACGAAGTCGTACTCCTCACCGCTCCTGCCACCACGAGGTCGCTCCTTGTCCCGGCTGCCACCGAATAAATTAACCAGGAGGTTTAAATAGATGTACCCGAAGGACGAGCAAGCCGTTATGTACGAGTCCGTGGGACACAACTCTGTTAGGTTTAAGGGCTCCCATAACATGATGTGGCTGGAACATGTAAAATAAATATTAACTTTTTAGGATTCATATCGTGATATTTTAAATGGTTAGAAATATATAGAAAAAATGTTATGTCTGTCTGTCTGTCTGTCGTCTGATAATAATTGAATTTAAATATTTATTAAATAAAAAAATAATGTTTTTTCCTTATTTACATAGAATGATTTATGAACAAAATGTTAATTATTGTGTTAAGGACACTTTTCAACGCTTTACAACTGTAATTTATTTAATATCTTATTTTACTTAAAAATGGCTTTTTACAGAATATAATTAATATTTTTAAATTTTATTTACAGTTGTTATAAAATAATGTATATTTTTGACATTTAAATTTATTTTGGAAAATAGTATTGGCAACTTTCAAATAAATAACAAAAACTAAGCCCTATAGCTAAAAAGATAAATAAAAATCAAATAAAAAAAAACATCTTGTGCGTTAGAGAAATTAAATATTTTACAAATACAGAAATAACGGACAGACAAACTCAGAAATTTATTTGTGTATCTCATAAAGAATTATTAAAAGCCTTAGATGGGAATCGAACCACAATTGTACATCAAGCAGAATCACTAACAACTAGATCAGGAGGAAAAATAACAATTTTATCAAAAAAAGATATCAAACATGTACATAATAATAGTTATATAAAAGTCAAAGTGCATTCAGGAAGAAGATATTAAATATAACTTAAATAAAATATAAGTTTAACATATACAGCAAAACACGTACCTCTTGTGAAGAACTCTGTTTCAGACTGTGGCCTGCGCTGAAACCTTCAGCATTTTAGCTTCAGCAGTTTCCATTATTGCTTGTGTGTATTTCCATTAAATTACAGGTATGTGGTATACGAGCGGGTAATTGTTAAATAATGCTGGTATCCGGCAATGAATATACTTCTAATGATACACTCCGCCTTCAAATGTTTTAATTACATTAAATTTCAAAGAAGCGATGTACTGTATTGACTAATTCATTATATAATTTTACAGATTTCAGAGAACCCTTAGAGAATGTTAATGAAATGACTTGAACTTGGTAACCAGCAGAACAAGTGCGATATGGACTGACCCACTGGGTCCCCCGCAAAATATATAGGTTCCAAATAATTATTTATTTATTTATTTATTTATCTTCACGCCATATCCCTTACAGGGTAGCCAGAGACGACGGAGCGCCAAACGCTACGGTCCCTGCATACCTCTTTCGCCTCGGCCACAGACATCAATCTCTTCATACATTCCTCCCGGGGGGTCCTCATGCTTTTTACGTGACCTTCCTCCAGTATCATAGAAACTGTTCGAAAGTCACTCGAGGCTTCCCCTTGTCTCTCTTACCGCTCACTTTTCCCATATAAAAATAATGATTCTACAATCCGGTATCGACGTATTAAGTGTAATTATATCTAATTTTTCGTCTTACATTATAGGGCGATTTCGGAGATAATTTTCATCATAAATTATTATTTAAAAAGGATAAAAGGATATAATCTATCAATTTTGATTCCCTTGAGAATGTCGAAATACGTATTGTTTACGTTAATTTATAAGTTTTATTTTTTCACAGCTTCAAGGGATTATAGATCTTAATTGTTTACTCTTAACCGTTTGGGAGACGTTTTTTTGTGTTTAGTTGTCTTCAGAATGCGACGATATAATTAGCTAAAAATTTTCTCATGTATGTTTCATCCGAACGCGGATGTTATAGCGAAAACAGATTGAAAAAATTTTTAGCCATTCAAAAGTTATCAAGAAAAGAAGAAAGGAGAGGGGCTCAACTCAAAACCCGCCACGCACGGGCGATCCTAGTATAGGGTTCGCGATCCTAGTATAGGGTTGTAGATTGAACACAATATCGCCACGCAATTCCGAAATAAAGGGTCTCAATAGACAGACGGATAGACAGACGAATAACAAATATCCTATAACCGTTAAATTTTTATCCTTTAATTTACGGAACCCTAAACACGATCAATGTAATAGTGGAATAAAACTATAGGTAGCTTTGACATTGAAGAAATTTTTTGTATAACACTGACTCACTAAAGAATTTGATTTTGATTTTATAAAAGAGAGTTAATAGTACTAGATATCTTTAAAATAATTTTAAGACGCCTACAGAGTGTGTGTTACATTTAAGATGGAAAAGCTCCGTATACTTCGAATATACTAATATATTTATATCTAGTAATGTCTACTTCATAAAGTATACTTATTAGTAGGATCAAGTTGACATGTGGTGAAGATCAATGGTTAATATCGAGATGGTAAGAGATGTGCTACATCATAAATAACGTTAATTGTTATGGAAATGCATATTTATTGAACTATTCATAATGTTAGAAAGATTAACATTAGTATTTCAATAACTTTATGGTTATATTGAAAAAAACCTCACATAACGTAAGTAGAGACGTTGGTAATGTTAGATGTCAAAGTATATTAGTCCTGTGAACTAAAACTATTACAGATTATATTAATATTAAAGCTTACACGTCAACATCCATGATTGAATCTAAACACAATTAACAATTATAAATCATAAATTTACAATAAAGTGTAAGAGGTAACTTATAAAACCTTTACATCATTACCATTTAAAACTTTTAGTAACTTTACACTGTGAGTGTTTCATAAGCTATTGATTATATTACAACGCTTTTTAAACAAAACGTCTATTGTATAAACAAGTATCCTCTATTTATATTCTTATAGTAGCGAGTCAGTTTGAGTATAAAGTATTGTTTGAAATAAATGTTACCTGACACAGATCTTTAAACACTAGTTGTCAATTGTCTGTATGTTGGTACTCGTACATGTGAACACTTCTCAGTACTGAATGGATATTGGATTTGTTTAGTTGTGTGGTTAATTTATTGTTTCGATATTATGTCACTTCATATAAATATTAATTATAATTTTCACTCCAGATTTTATTTTAAAATTTGTAATAAATAGATATATGGGGTATAATTAAAACAAAATATATATAACATACTTTATTTAATGTAACAAGAAACAAATACTAAGCGATCTAATTACTTTATCTGTTTATAATTAGTACATATTTATTTACATACTTCTTCTACGTTACATATTCATATGATACATCTTAAGTAGATCTCTCATTACTACTTCTTAAGTAGTCTCAACAAAATACAAGTCGTCCGGCGTACATCATCAAGAAAAGCTTAAATACTCCTCAAATACGTCGGTACTCTAGTATAAATCAAATACGTCGCTACGCGCAAGTCACTCGAAAGGCACTCGTCTTGCTTCTCCCGACTCATTTCTCTGGCAGCTTAATGACGGCCGGCTCGCACAGCGCCACCAGGGCTCGCTCCGCCGGCGACAGCGCATCCGGCTGCGTGTCGCAGTTGTCACTGAAGGGGTCGGTGTAGGGCGAGTGTACCAGCACACAACTCAAGTCAGCCTGCGAGCCGCAGAAGCCCAGCAGCTTCTTCATCTCGTGTTCTGAACCCAGTTCCAGTACATGGATGCCGTGCTCGTCGCAAAAGGCCCGCAGCAGCACGGCACCCATGTGTGAGGCGCTGTCGGTGCGCGACGCGGCAGCTGTGATACAGAACAAGGCGCCGCCCGACGCTGATAGGTATCGCACCGCCGGCATCAGACCCACCGTCAGCCTCCGCTCGGCGCGGGCGCCCGCTAGCACCGCGCGAACGCACCCGCCCACTGACCTACGAGAGGACTTCATTTATTAACAATGAGCAAATTAAAGTGAATAAATATTAGTTTAATATCTCCTAAAAAAGTTCATATGACAGATGATTTAAATCATAAGTGATGATTTAAATCACAAGTGGACTGACCACAAGCATGGTAACTTATGTGGGCAAATTCTAAATCTCAGGGTATATATACTTTGAATAAGTATTATGCAATAATATATAACGACATTAACATTACAAAATAACACGTTGTCTACCTTTTAGCGGCAACTCCGCTGAAAGTCTCCGTTGTCATGGCTACTACTGCATCGTCACACATCTTTCTGGATAGTTTAATACTCTTCAAATTTTCACTAATTTTCGAAGGACTCTGCAACCCGTAGCTGCGAATTTTCACTTGAATTTCACACAATTCCCTTAAAATCCTCTGCCAAAGTTCACTCAGTCTTATAACAATAGGCTTTACAGTTATCAAAAACACCTCGCGATTTATGTCACAATAAATTCACAACTTCTTGAGCACAAAGCGTACTGTCACTTCTGAAGCTTCACATGGAATGACAATACTCGGTCGTTGACAACAAATTTATAGCGTTGCTGACGCAGGCGCGATATATTGTCAGTGTGTGCGTTGCGCTCGGATTATTCGGAAGAAAATTCAGCGAAATTCTCTTGTCTCTCAAATTTTTCTGTGTGTTATTATACTTACAGTATCAGCTGCAGTAAAAGTCAACATACTTTTACTGCAGTTTTTAGTTTGTGTGCGTGAAATGTTTTGTACGAGCAGGTCGCAACGTGTTCGGTAAATATCCTCTATACTGTGCCACCTCCTCCCCCCGCTTGTTATAGTGGCGACAGAGGGGAAATTTCAATCGGCCATTTATGATAATGTTAAGGTTATCGCGTATCTGTGTGTGTTTTTATTCGTCGCGTGCTACGATTGGAATTCCCGCTTGTACATTGTCGGGGAAAGAATAACTGGTTTTATTTCAAAAGTTGGGTTTTTGAACGGATACTGCAGGTTTGTTACTGACCTCGGTGTGCCGGCGCTTCTATTTTTAGCAAACAAGCATTGTTTACTTTACTTTAAGTACAGTTTTTATACTCTAAAAATATAAAATTCTTTAAATATATTAAATATTCAAAAGTAACACTTTTCAATAACCAAAATGATGCTCAATTATTGTTATACCCAAGGGTTCCTCAAGGACCTTCAAGACTTTCAAGACCTAAACTTTTGTATTGTTACAACAATGACAACAACATAAATCATCACGAATATACAAAATAATCTTAAAGATTTATAATGATTACTTGAATTAATGAATAACAGAATCATTAAATACATTTTAAGTAGTGAAATTTGGAGGTTTCGTTTTGTATTTACCGTTATGAACGTTGGCAAATCAATACGACTAATATATAAATTCTGATTCACAAGTATTTCGTGTATTAATAAAGTTAATTAAATTGAAATTATTCATATATAATCTTATAATTACCGGTATTTTATTGGATTGTTTTATATAAGCTAATTTATCGGATACAAAACAATTTAAAGTGAAGCTGCCATTGGTGTAATATAGACTATTAATTAAATCCTTGTGCGTCAATGAACTGATTGTTTTTCAACACCGGAATTCGGATGTAGAGTATAACAATTAAACTAAATAAATCATGTGGTTCCTTCCATTATATCATCTTATTATTAACTATTAATATTCCTTGTATCTACACACTTAATAGTAATACATGTTAGTATTATATATAAGTTATTTTAAATTAATGATAATTGTACTTGACTCGACGATTTTATCTTTTAATCCACTTCAAGCTGTCATAAACACTTAAACCACTGCAGTTGATAGTTATAAAATAATATATATTCTAAATATAAAAAAGTATTTCTAAATTATATATATAAATTATTCAATATTAAACATAAAATTGAGTTAATAGTAACGGACATAATTTTGATTAGTTTTATAATTTTATCACATATTATGTATTTGGAATGTTTCTTATCTTCCTTAAAGTTCCAGGAATATTTGTTTTATTATTAATTATTTACGCAGTAATAGTTTAGTTAATTAGTTTATTTAGTTAATTTAGTTTTAAGTGTATTTCTTATAAGTGCGATACTGGGTCATAATCTGATTTGCGAGAACTGTTGTTTAACCGTCGTTCAGCCTTGACTTGGGATTTAACTTTTCTTGTAATTTTATCGTTTCTCAAAAATAGTTAGGGGTGTCGTCTTTGATTTTTTATTGATTACGTAAAATTACAGTTTAATTTTAAAATTACAGTAATATTTGGTACATTTATGTTGAATTCTTATTCCGATTCCGATCAACTTGAAAACGTTTCTAAATGAAAAAATTTACGGACACAAAGTGACAGACAGGGCTCATCTCTTATTAATCATATGTTTTCTTTGGTACTAAATACATATATTAGTTAATGTTCTATAATATACATTTCCTTGTATGATACTCTTTCTTTGCTTACTTACTTACTTACCTTCACGCCATATCCCTTGCGGGTTACCCAGAGACGACGGAGCGCCAAATGCTATGCTAACGCTACTCTTTCTTTGCATTGTATTTATAACATCTTTATATATACTTCTTAGGTATTTCGTTCTGTTAAGATCTGCAAGTACACGAATCTAAAAGTAATACAGTGAGGTTATTGAACTATAGCCTTAATTTCGTGTTATGTATCCATGACAAACACATCATAGATGAATTTCATTCACTGTCTTCCATTTACATATATATCTCAACCCCCCCCCCTACCCCATAATAATCCATTGACATATAATTCCAGAAACACTAAAATTTTGTTAAACATCGGTAACAGTATCTGCGATTCCGTTTATATTATGATCATACATACATACATTGCACCAGTTTCATTGAGTCGACCTTGACTCCTGACCCTGACCGAGGAGTTCAAAGAACTGACTCAGTGTGTTCATACCTTGTGATTAATATTCTTTATTGTCATACATTTAGTTTGTTTTAAATGTGTTTGTGTTGAAGGATAAGAATGAAATTAGTCTCATATTATGAAATACAAGTAACCATAAGAAGATAACAACGAATAGATAGACACATGGCGATGTTAGAATGAAATATCCACATAAATATACAAATAGGACTGTCAATTATTCTATAATACTCTTCCTTTTCAATATAATCACGTAAAAATATAAATGTATGATCAAGTTACGAACAGATATTTCTTTATGTATAACATTACCTTTTTTATTATATTCCATGTTCATTAACACTAAACCTACCGACAATTCTTGTATACCTGTTCCTACCGCACGCCGTCAAATTGATCGGTAATTAAAATTATTTTATTATATAACGCAGGTAATAATGGAAATAACTAAAAGTAAAGAGTGAAGACAATATTATATGCATATTCTAAGAATTGTCATGTAGTTTGATAACGATATTATAACGATTAAAAATGTGTAAGTTTTACAAAAGTTTAAGAACGGTCAATTTGGCCGGTACTTGGTAGGTTTAGTGTTAAAGAACTCACTAAAATAATATATTTTCACTACCATCACTATGCAGATGATTTACAACATACAAACATTCCTCTTGAAATACCTTGAAAACACCATTGGAGTTATAAATGACTCACTTTATAAAAGAATAGACTGAGTTTTTCAGCCTCACTGTGAATCCATACAACATCAAGCCATTCTCATTGGTACATCATATCATAATAAGGTTCTACTTAATCAGGTTCCTAATGTACTTTACAGTGTACTTTACCTTTTCTGATGAAGTCAACAATCTGGTATTGATGAAAGATAAACACCTGACTCGGATAGCGCCAATCAATAAAACGAGTCGAAGTCTACATTTGTCAATCGAGTCTAAAATTTCCTACCTTTGAAAACTAAAATCTTGTTCCCTTTTGCTACTCCTACTCGACTATACTGATATTTCTTAATTAAATGAAGGAGCTATTTAATAAATTATATCGCCTTCAAAACTTGTGCATTTGTGTTTTTTTCTGAAAATTACGTAAAATTTAAAACCCTTAATCGCTATTGTATGTTTTAACCAATTTAGTTCCTAATCTTCATATGAACTTCATTCATTCATATGAACTTCATATACCCACCACATAGCCGTCCCAAAACGCTATTATACTAAAATCTTTAAAATCTCTCTTATATAACTTTCTCCAAATCTTTCTCTTCATGCAACTTACGATTTATAGTTATTCAAAAGAAGATTAAATCCCAGTTATAAACATACATGTTAATATATATATATATATATATATATATATATATATATATATATATATATATATATATATATATATTTATCATATATAGAGTTTGGTTAAGTCTTAATAACAATATGTGTCATAAGAAGTATATTTCTGTTTCTTCAAATCATCTTTGTTTTTCAGTGATAATAATAAGATAAATGTACTGAACTGAATCTCACTGTTAACTTCTCTTATCTGATAACCGTGTTTTTAAACAGTGGAGAATGTTATTTTCTTAAGTAGATAATATGAAGAATATTATATTTTATTGCAGAATCATACTTTTAACGCATTTTTTTTTATTAATATTCTACTAATAATAGTAGAGTATTATTTTAATTGTCATATTATTCTTAATATACCTATTAGTATGGAAAGTTAAAAATTTCTTAGAAACTTCCCCTCGTTGTATTTTCTGGAAAATATTTTTTGTGGCTTCTTTATTTGAAACAATTTTATTTATTAAATATTTTACTAATTTAAATTACCGAGTTTACTTACTTCCTTTAGCTTATTATTTATATATATATATATATATATATATATATATATATATATATATATTAACATGTATGTTTATAACTGGGATTTAATCTTCTTTTGAATAACTATAAATCGTAAGTTGCATGAAGAGAAAGATTTGGAGAAAGTTATATAAGAGAGATTTTAAAGATTTTAGTATAATAGCGTTTTGGGACGGCTATGTGGTGGGTATATGAAGTTCATATGAATGAATGAAGTTCATATGAAGATTAGGAACTAAATTGGTTAAAACATACAATAGCGATTAAGGGTTTTAAATTTTACGTAATTTTCAGAAAAAAACACAAATGCACAAGTTTTGAAGGCGATATAATTTATTAAATAGCTCCTTCATTTAATTAAGAAATATCAGTATAGTCGAGTAGGAGTAGCAAAAGGGAACAAGATTTTAGTTTTCAAAGGTAGGAAATTTTAGACTCGATTGACAAATGTAGACTTCGACTCGTTTTATTGATTGGCGCTATCCGAGTCAGGTGTTTATCTTTCATCAATACCAGATTGTTGACTTCATCAGAAAAGGTAAAGTACACTGTAAAGTACATTAGGAACCTGATTAAGTAGAACCTTATTATGATATGATGTACCAATGAGAATGGCTTGATGTTGTATGGATTCACAGTGAGGCCGAAAAACTCAGTCTATTCTTTTATAAAGTGAGTCATTTATAACTCCAATGGTGTTTTCAAGGTATTTCAAGAGGAATGTTTGTATGTTGTAAATCATCTGCATAGTGATGGTAGTGAAAATATATTATTTTAGTGAGTTCTTTAACACTAAACCTACCAAGTACCGGCCAAATTGACCGTTCTTAAACTTTTGTAAAACTTACACATTTTTAATCGTTATAATATCGTTATCAAACTACATGACAATTCTTAGAATATGCATATAATATTGTCTTCACTCTTTACTTTTAGTTATTTCCATTATTACCTGCGTTATATAATAAAATAATTTTAATTACCGATCAATTTGACGGCGTGCGGTAGGAACAGGTATACAAGAATTGTCGGTAGGTTTAGTGTTAATGAACATGGAATATAATAAAAAAGGTAATGTTATACATAAAGAAATATCTGTTCGTAACTTGATCATACATTTATATTTTTACGTGATTATATTGAAAAGGAAGAGTATTATAGAATAATTGACAGTCCTATTTGTATATTTATGTGGATATTTCATTCTAACATCGCCATGTGTCTATCTATTCGTTGTTATCTTCTTATGGTTACTTGTATTTCATAATATGAGACTAATTTCATTCTTATCCTTCAACACAAACACATTTAAAACAAACTAAATGTATGACAATAAAGAATATTAGTCACAAGGTATGAACACACTGAGTCAGTTCTTTGAACTCCTCGGTCAGGGTCAGGAGTCAAGGTCGACTCAATGAAACTGGTGCAATGTATGGATCATAATATTAACGGAATCGCAGATACTGTTACTGATGTTTAACAATATTTTAGTGTTTCTGGAATTATATGTCAATTGATTATTTAGGGGGGGGGGATTGAGATATATATGTAAATGGAAGACAGAGATGTCTTTGTCCTGGATACATAACACGAAATTAAGGCTATAGTTCAATAATCTCACCGTACTTTTAGATTCGTGTACTTGCAGATATTAACAGAACGAGATAGCTAAGAAGTCTATATAAAGATGTTATAAATACAATGCAAAGAAAGAGTAGCGTTAGCATAGCATTTGGCGCTCCGTCGTCTCTGGGTACCCCGCAAGGGATATGGCGTGAAGGTAAGTAAGTAAGTAAGCAAAGAAAGAGTATCATACAAGGAAATGTATATTATAGAACATTAACTAATATATGTATTTAGTACCAAAGAAAACATATGATTAATAAGAGATGAGCCCTGTCTGTCACTTTGTGTCCGTAAATTTTGTCATTTAGAAACGTTTTCAAGTTGATCGGAATCGGAATAAGAATTCAACATAAATGTACCAAATATTACTGTAATTTTAAAATTAAACTGTAATTTTACGTAATCAATAAAAAATCAAAGACGACACCCCTAACTATTTTTGAGAAACGATAAAATTACAAGAAAAGTTAAATCCCAGGTCAAGGCTGAACGACGGTTAAACAACAGTTCTCGCAAACCAGATTATGACCCAGTATCGCACTTATAAGAAATACACTTAAAACTAAATTAATAACTATTACTGCGTACATAATTAATAATAAAACAAATATTCCTGGAACTTTAAGGAAGATAAGAAACATTCCAGATATGTGACAAAATTATAAAACTAATCAAAACTATGTCCGTTACTATTAACTCAATTTTATGTTTAATATTGAATAATTTATATATATAATTTAGAAATACTTTTTTATATTTAGAATATATATTTATTATATTTTATCAACTGCAGTGGTTTAAGTGTTTATGACAACTTGAAGTGGATTAAAAGATAAAATCGTCGAGTCAAGTACAATTATCATTAATTTTAAATAACTTATATATAATACTAATATATATATCAATTATTACTCGTTTGTGTTGATACAAGGAATATTAATATTGATTTACATTTTTTTTTATTAATATTCTACTAATAATAGTAGAGTATTATTTTAATTGTCATATTATTCTTAATATACCTATTAGTATGGAAAGTTAAAAATTTCTTAGAAACTTCCCCTCGTTGTATTTTCTGGAAAATATTTTTTGTGGCTTCTTTATTTGAAACAATTTTATTTATTAAATATTTTACTAATTTAAATTACCGAGTTTACTTACTTCCTTTAGCTTATTATTTATATATATATATATATATATATATATATATATATATATATATATATATATAGATGTATTGTCAATATGTTATAACTGTTTGTATGTACATAACCTACTGGTATTATCCCGTTAAATGATCAGGGACTTTACCGACAGACGGACCTGCATTTCTATTACATACTCGTAGTACTTCTACACGTCTATTGTTTAAATTGTATTAATATTATATTAATTGATAATTGATTACTCACTCTATTATATATATTATTATTTATATTATTTACCATTTTAGCTTTGTTATTATGAATAAATAATAAGCGATTTAACACTCACTGACTCATCAGGAAATCTCCGAAACTATCTGTCCGATTAACTTATAATTTTACATAGTTACTTCTTTTGTAACGTAGACGTCCACTAAGAACGGATTCTACGGAATTCCTATCCCAACGGATTTCAAATTTTTGTATTTCGCCAAGTTTTAAACTTGTAGGAGATATACACTTAAAGCGGGGGTAAGAGTTACTATAACAACGGTTGCCATAGCAACGGTTACGACGACAACCGATATGACAGAGGTTACCATAGCAACCTAAGTTCACATCCTAATTAATAGTGTGCCAGCGAAGCAGGACGGAATCAGCTAGTAATATAATAAGAGTATGTCTAAAATGAATATTAAAAATGTATAATTTTTTATTTCATCGTTTGCTTAAATCACGGCCATAACGTTTCAATTGTCACATTAAAAAAATGGTATTATATTGTTATGAATAACATGAACTATAAATAATTCTTACCTTCAAATTACAAAGATATTATTCACGTTATCTTAAAATAGATTTATCTTTTAAATAACGTGTTACAAGATCACTCATAACACATGGCGGGTATGATTACACACACATAGAAACACACGCACACATAGAATATATGTATATATTATTACACACAAATAAACGAGTATTACGTCACGAAGATTTGGCTTCCAATGACTGGGCTATATTTAAATTTAGAATTATTTGAACTAATATAACACATCAGAAGAGTGTTTGTTCATACAAATTGGTTCATATAATTTTAAATATAATATAGTATTTAAAAACATAAATATAATAACTATTTAAAGTGGCTCGTTATTTTTACAAACACGTTATACATATTACTAATGTTTTATCGCTTTTCTGTAAAACACGCGAGCGAAGTCACGGTCAACGGCTAGTGTTATAAAAAGAACATTCGAATTTTAAATAATCAACAAAATTGCAGAATCACTATGACCAAATATTATTTAAATATTTTTTATAGTTCACAGCTAATATATTATTACACTGTAGCCATTTTAAGAACTGACATAACGTTCTTCAGTCATTTTGCTTATAATATTTATAGGTAATTTCTTATTTGGAAACTGAGTACTTTTATCGTCACGAAAATCGGCAGGGGTATTCTTTTTAATTATTTGAGTTTTTTGTTTGGGCGGAAAAATCCAAAATGGCGGCGTTTTTTAGTTTTGTTTTTGGCGTAGCAGGAGCAATTTTGATCCGATCGCCACTAAAATTGGAATGTTATTTGAGTTACTTAATTTTATTTTTACTGGGAGGAAAAATTTAAAATAGCAATGATTTAAGTTTTTGTTTTGACGTAGCAGACGTATTTTTTATGCAATCGTCACGAAAATTTATAGGTGTGTTCTTTGAATTATTAATTTTTTTATGCCAAGCCGTTTTTTTGCTTGGGCGAAAAATTTCAAAATGGCGGATTTCTGATCCGTATCACAAAAACGGACTTTGCCGCAGCTAGCGGGCTAAAATTTCGTCTCAGTATTCTTTGCCGAAATCTAAGGTGCTTTTTTATTATTTTAAAATCCAAAATGGCGGCCATAGCGAATTATTAAAAATTTAAAAGTTGAATAACTCCGTTGTTATTTGGTGGAGCCAATTTCGTTCAGTAGTTATGTACCTACATACATACATAGTTATACTTATTCCTTTTTGGAAAAGGCACTTAAAACATTGTCTCATCCCCTAACGTACTGAGTTCTACTGTTCACAGAACTACTGGTATTAAATGAAGTAAAGTACCTGCATACCTTTGTGTATTTTCAATAATAATTGTGATAAGTTTGAAGTATTTGAAACAATTACTATTCATAGGAATGTATGTACTTTTAATATAATTGTTTTCTTTGATTACTGGTTATTACCACTTATATTAGATTAAAATATCTTTTCTGTATCTTTGTTATTTATTTATATTAATTACATTATGTTTAAATCATAATAGACATTGTATTAGATAATTGGAGTTGAAAACTAACACATCTTTCTATACAATATACATAAAGTCTGTTCTCTACAAAACATATCAATAAATATAGTATTTTATTAAGAATATAGTTATTTTAATAATAAGCCAATCAGTCAGTCAATCACTATCAATCCAGATATCAGAAGAATGTTATCGTTATCAGAAATCAGAATTTATATCGAGATAAGCTAAAAATAGTAAATAATAACCCACATGACTCAGTGTAGATTAACACTTCTAATAAATCTATTTTTATAATTTCGTAGACTCGATTGAAACCTTACATGTATAATAAAACATAAAAAAATAATGATTTCGAATCGACAACTTATATTCGCAAAATTCGGATTGTCGAGTATTTTGTTTAATTCTAATAGTGCTGACAGCCAAATTACAGTCGCCATCTTAGTCACTCTAGCAAAACGTCACTGACACTCCGCCATCTTGAGTTGGTTAAAACTCTAAAGTTTCGGTTCAAATAATAACAACTACAGAAAATGCGGAGTCAGTCTAGGTGATCGAATCCGCAATGGAGAGATCCACTGAATAGCAGGTACTAGCGAAGATGTCACGATGAGAATGAAGAAGAACGTGCTCAGGTGGTTTTGGCACGTCGAACGAATGAGTGATGAAAGAATGGTAAAAAATGGATTTGTATAGGAAAAGTGAGCTGTAAGAGAGACAGGGGGAGGCCTCGAGTGACTTTCGAAAACACAGTATCTATGATACTGGAGGAAGGTCACGTAAAAAACATGAGGAACCTCCGGAGGGCATGTATGAAGAGGTTGATATCTGTAGTCGAGATGAAAGAGGTATGCAGGGACCGTAGCGTTTAGCCCTCCGTCGTCTCTGGCTACCCCCAAGGGATATGGCGTGAAAATAAATAAATAAATAAAAATATCTACCTACATTATGTAAAATATTGTGTATTATGAGTCACATTTCACGCGAGTGAAGCCGTTTTATCATCTAGTTAGTAGTAATACTCATAGTCAAGTATTTTTTGTAAATTGTTAATTAAATGTTTTATATATAAATAGAATATAGTCGCAGGTGGTCGCTTCGTGCTTGGAATACTAGTATGAATAAACAGGTGATCTTCTTTGATGTTAGCGGTAACTGAGACACAGTACACTCTTTACAGTAGAAGTCAATAAAAATAATATTTTCTATATTTATATCTCAACCACCTTTTAATTTTTCTCTTTTTAACTTCTGCAATAAATTCTACATGTTGACTACACAAAAAATTACATCAATTAAAAAAAACAAATACATAAAAGAACTACATTCTTTTGGTCTACTGACGGTCTCTTATATAAATACTATTTTAAATAAATATTATATGTATAGATTTATTCTTGTTAAAACTACAGTAATAATAATAAAAAATATATATAAATTCAAATATAATATTACAGGCCACTTAAAAGACGATGCTCATTTAGATAAGATATCACTAATAATAAATGTAATATATTTTTATTTACTAAGAAAAATATTTTAAATTATTTAAATCGATCTACTATTAATTAATTTAATTGGTATTTATTATTTTTTAACACTTTTTCCTCATTCGCAACAGACACAACAGAACCGCCAATGCAGGGTTGCCAGCTTTTTTAATACAAATGTATGTTATGAAACAAAAAAATATATATAGATTTAAAACACTATTTTTATTAGTCTCACAAAAAAAGTAATATATTTTAATATACTAAGAAAAACATTTTAAATTATTGAATTAGATCTATTATTTATTATTTTTTAACATTTTATCCTCATTCACAACAGACACACCAGTACAACCGTCCAAGGCCGGGTTGCCAGCTTTTTTTATTAAAAAATAAAATACATCGCCTTAAAATAAAATAATATTATTTTATTACTTTCACAAAAAAAAAGTTACATAACACAGCATCTTTACAATCTATATTTAAATTAAAGTTTTGTAGGTGTACAAGGAGGGCTTTGATTACTGATATAAACGTCAAAAAAACAAACAAACAAACGTCACTATGACATATATCTATAAAAAATACCTCATATTCTATTGCATTAACAGTTTTTATAATAACAGAAATTTCGATAATAATATTGAGATTTGAAAAAACATTTTAAAAATTTTTATAAAAGTTTCTTTTAAAATTACTTACGATCGAACTTTAATCTCAGAGACATTATATTGTGTAAATAAAAGTATTTTCTTTATTATTCCCATACAGTATATAACACTATTAGTGATATAATACTGTATTATAAAGTTGGCAACCTTGGACTAGTACAAGGTCACTTCGTAACGAGCGGAGCATCTATTATCAATTATAATGAATACAAAACAATCAAATATTTACGTATTTTGTATTTGGTTTTACCGACTGCCTTTTTCCTGTAAACGATTGTTTAAACCGATAATACATTGCAGGTCAAAGTTGTTAATTAAGATAAGCATTAACATACATACATAATATGTTAATATAATATTTCTGTTTAGAGTCTTTCCAAGTATTCTCTTACTTGAGCGGCCATTTTGCGAAAGTATGCATTCCAACCAACTTCAGAACAATTTATGGCGGATATTTATACATATATATATATATAATAGTTTTCTTGTATTCAATAAACAGCTGGAAGAGATATCTTAAGAGATGAGTTGCCTTGGTAGATATTGTTTTTGATTCTCACTATGATGAATAAATTATTATTAAAAAATGTAATTATTTTAATATGCACAATAAGGTTATTTCGTTATTGACCTTTGAAAACTAATTTATTTATAATTATTTCAGAAATATATGTGAACAGAAAATTTGTTTATAGACATATTTGAAATTATCGCTTCTGATAAAACTGTTTAACAACTAGGATCCGCCCATCGTGCGTGGCGGGAATTGAGCTTAGCGCAGGCAAATCCATTAGAAAAGAATGGAAGGAAATAAATATTTAATAACAACAATAAACAATTAATTTAAAAAGTTTGTCGCCATGAAAATTAGACTACGAGCGACACAATCACGAGTCTCTTGGTTTTTCTTTATAACTTTTGATTTAATCAAGCAATTTTCATTCTGTTTTTTTCTGTAGATGCTTATTTATTAGTTCTACATTCGTGCCAAATTTGACTAAAATCCCTCCAGTAGTTTTCATGTGATGAAGCGACTCAGCTCATTTTGAGGAAGACGATCGGCAAACGCGCCCCAGAACAGTTAAGGTTAAATCTATGGGAATTCAGTTTTTCGACCATAACTTTTGATCAAATCAAGATTTTATTAATCAGTTTTTTTCTGTAGATGCCCGTCAACAAGAGCTACAGCAATGGCAATTTTGATGAAGATCGCTGCGTAGTTTTTATGTGATGTGGCGACATAAAATTGATTCCCAAACGGTTAAGAGCTTCACTTAGTAATAACAACAGGTCGTTGTCAGTTCAACTAAAGAACAGAAATCTCCAGACTTAACTGCAAAATAGGATTTATCTATGAGGGGATAACATATAAAAATAATATATATATATATATATATATATTGCTTGCTCATAAGATCTCAATTATTTATTTGTTATACTAAATTATTTATATTTATAATTAACACCTTGTAGAGGTTGTGTGTGTGTGTGTGTGTGTGTGTGTGTGTGTGTGTGTGTGTGTGTGTGTGTGTGTATGTGTGTGTGGGTGTGTGTGTGTGTGTGTGTGTCATGACGCACTATTTGAATGTAATCAATTTTCATGAACGAAATTCCTGTCAATATATTTTAAACAATGATCAGCGCATTTTTTATCTGTATGTATGTACGTCACTTGTCTGTTATTGACATGTGTTCTTTAATACGCAATGCATATTATAAACAAATCAATTACAGAAATCATATGGTAGTTTGTACGTTGTTACAAAAATATTTTAATTATTTTCTCAGCTGTTTTTTGGGGTTTTTGCTCTGGAATTGAAAAAAAAATTATTGTTTTAATAAATAAGTACAGATTTGTTTTTGTGATTACAATATAAATAATTCAACACATGTCAATAGATGATGCAGAAGTTTGCGAGTCTCTTCCTCCAGCACACGGTAGCTACCAGGAGTCACTTGACCCCCGAGATAGTGTTGCGGCTCGTGACCCCAGCTTGTCCCCTCTGGAGAGCGAGGGAGAGCCCCTTCGTGGACCCCTATTGGGCATTCTACTGGCCGGGGGGTCAAGCTACAGCAAGGTATAGTTAACTATAATAAATAATAATATTTAATAACATTGCAAGTTAAGAATAACGAGTCAACAGATTGCAGGTGTTTCTTCGAAAGATTAGCTCGGGGTCGTTAAAGGGAACAAAAACTGGAATGTCTAACCAGTCTTTCTCCCTCACTTATAATTCCCCCCTCTCTCTCTCTTTCTCTATCTCTCTTCCTCTCTGTCAATAGCAACAACGGGTAACTTCTAAATACTTATAACCAATAACAAACCGTTTTAAGAAAACAAACAAACAATTTATTTAAATAATTTACGTTATTACCTGATTACCTGTTATTCTTGACGTCCGGATAAAATTCCAACTTAATGTTTTTTCCCGCAACAGACGTACAGACTTTGAATATATTAACATTAACAGGAAAATGAGTCTATGTGTGCATTGTTGCTATGGCATTATTGTCTATGTGTGTGTTTTATTTAAACATTGCAAATATTTTTTACTACTACAACGTTTCCAACTTATTGTAAATAAATAGTTATTATCTATCAAACAAAAATGAACCTTATATCATAGGTGATAAATATTATATTAGCTGCATATTAAAGAATGAGTCACACTCGCTGGGGTTTTACACATTCATTCATAGTCGTGGCTTTAGTTTTTGTTTTGGTATCACTTTAACTTGATAACTATAAATACGTTATAATACTAGGGGCGCCAAAAAACCCTCAATTTCGGCTCGCTGCGTTCGCGAAATCTCAGGTGCCGTTTGCATATTGAGCGAAGCGAGCCCAGTGTATTCACTCATCGTTTCCCATTGACTTCAATGGGATATCAGTTTTTTGACATGATATTAAAAAAAAATTGACATTTTTCAATATTTTTTTAAAAAACCATCACCTAATATGTGCCTTTTTGTTTGCATAGTTTCATAATTTTCCGTCAAGTAGTTTTTGAGCCAATTCGTGACAAAGAATGCAAAAAGTCTCCAGTAAAACGCTCCGCACACTTCGTTCGCTTCGCTCAATCAATAGTAAGGAAAATATATTTAAATTCTTCTGATCTATTTATACAAATATGCTAATACGTACATAATGTATACAAATGTATAATTTAATAATCTATTTATATGTATATAGAGACATTTTTCAACATGAAGAAAATATATGTATACTATTATTAAGAAATTAATATTAAATTGTTAATAAATATTATTACAATAACTTATTTGTAATTAAACAATAAGAATAATATTGCTATTCTCTCCGGTTATCATTATTGGGTTTAATTTTGTTATCACGACTTTAATTAATTAATAATTATCTGAGTTCATTTTATATTATATAATTTATTGGGTATTTTTCATTACTTCATAATACTATTGGGGTTTTATGTAATTATAGTAAGAAAGTATAAACAAATTTCAATGTCCTTCCTATGAATACGGGCCCTCCTAATCCTAAAGGCCTCAGAAGGGCATGTAACATCCTAGTAAGAGGGAAGAATGGGATGGAACATAAAATCGTATATGTAAAACAGAGAAAGCAGATGGTGAGTCAACTGAACAACTTTCATGAATTTCAGTGACTCATACTCTTATAAATTATCATATGACACTTCATAGCTCAAGTTACTTGATAAGTTAAAGTATCTTAAAAGATAAAAATAAGATAACAATTTGTTTAATGCGTATTAAATAACTTAGTCACTTATTGTTTATTAATATTTATATTTTGAGGTTCATTTGATATCAAACAAAAACAAATAATATTACGTATATTATTAACATGCAATAAATGTTATTATAGTTTATATATATTTATCCTGTCCTGCTTGTTTGTACACAAAGTCAGTGACAAATTAATTGTTTATTTAATTGATACCTTCATACAAACTTTGACCTCGCATGACCTCACCCCGATCAGCTGTTCACGAGTCATTGTAATAAATGTATGTTCTTCATTACAATATTATATTTATTATTATTGTATGTTAAGTATGTTTGTTTTCTTTGCCCGTAATCTATATAATAAATATTGTCATGTTGTCTTATATTTGTACTTTTATATCTGGAATTTTATTAATCAAATTATATTTATATTAAACAAGAGAATGAACGTTCAAAGGTCGCAGGTTCGATACTTTAACAATAATTATTAAATAGAAATACGTCTAGAGCAATATTTATAAATACGTTTAAAAATATCTTAATTACTTAACCCAATAAGTCCTACTTAAATAGTAGCTTTGCTGCAAGATAATATGAACATGAGTCATACGTTCCCTCAGGATATAGTGAGTCACGCAGAATTATTTAACGTAAATATAATAATAATAATTTATTCATGTATAAAACAATATAAAAATGAAATCAGTAATATCTGTTACATTAGTATTTCAAATAAAATGATGTAAATTATAATACATTGTTCATATGATAATAACATTAACAATACTTCCGATAACAATACTAGAAGAGAATCTATAATTTTATAGATCTTAAAAGTAAATACGGATTACATTTATGTATTACATTAGATTGTTTATAATGTATATAATACAATAATAACAGTGAATAAATATTAAAATAACAATTCTCTTTATAAAACCTTTCAATAATTATATTATTTATATTTTAGTAATGTCAATGATTTGTAGTTTGTATTTGTGAAGTGTATTTAATAACAATATGTAAATAATAATTTAGTTCTACAAAACCAGCTCATAAAGGTGACTAAGTAATGTTTTTGAAACTAATATATATCGTATAACAACTACAATATTGTAATAATTATACACATCCGCCATTAAAAATACAACTAAAGTGTAAACGTCAAAACTGAGACGCAGATGTTGCCGCGTGGCCGGCGGCCATTATTGTATGCATGATGAAATTATTATTATTTAACGTTTACAAAATATTGTGAAAATGCTACAATATATATACTTAATTTTGTAATTCAATTGTATGTAAATTAGTATAATATTTAAATATGGTAATAATAATTTAAAAATATATTATACAAATAATTATTTTCACTAAAATTCGTTGCCAAACAGAAAATCCATAGTGAAGATGATAAATGTTAATTTAAAATACGGGCATAATCTTTAAAATACATATGTATATAGTGTAATATATCAACATTTATATATCTAGTGTAAGTACGTCTATTATTCTTAGAATCCACTTTTATATAAAAAAAAATAAGGTATGTAGGTTAAAAACCCAACACCAGGTAAAGTATTTCGAGCATTGCTCAGTCTTCGTATAATCAGTGAGTACCAATAAATTATATTAATAAGATAACAAGCCACTTATCCCGCACGAGCTAAACAATAAACCTTATCAACAATCAATATAATGATGCAAGAAACTTACTTATTAGATTTTAATCTATAATTACTTTATAAAATTATAACAAGAGTGGGAATAAAATAATTATTTGTTAAAAATATTTTATAAAATAATTATTATATTATAAATGTAGTAGTAATAAAATTTTAATTAAATTAAAATAGTATAACTTAAAAAGTTAGAGACCCAACAATTTTTTTTTAATGAAAATTGCAATGACTTATATTTACGTCTCTGTTAAAAATGTTACCATGAGACAATGAATGATAAGATTAAAAATTATTACGCAACTGTGAGATATATTGTTGTTTATAAACAAACATAAATGATCAAATATTGTGTAACACAAGATACCAATATCAAACTATTACATATTGTTTGAGTGGAGGAATCCTACTAAATGTTGAAAGTGCTGCCACCTATCTTAATATATTTGACACTGATCAGAGATGGCGCTGTTATGAAAATATAAGTTTAAAGGTACCTAAAATTCCCAAAATAAAATAAGTACGTTAAACAAAACAGTTTCGACATTATAAGAAGACATTTAAATACGAATTAAAACTGTCAAACAAAAACAAATACTTCCGCAAATCATAGATGGCGCTTTACTAAAAATACATTATAAGCTGGTAGCATAATGTATTTTTATAATATTTTCTTAAACTTATATACGAACTGACAGATTAATTCTTCAGCGTATCAACATCAAAAAATATCAACGGAATTGCAAAAATGTCCTGTAAAAAATAATCAAATTACTTTTATCATAGGGTCCTTAATAAATATTTCTAAGGTTATTATGTTATTTTTCAGATATATTCTGGATAACAAAGATGTAATGCGAGGTCGTCGTGTGCTGGACGTGGGTTGCGGGTGCGGCGCCGGCGCCATCGCTGCCGCTGTGGCCGGCGCTGCCCGCGCACTGGCTAACGATATAGACCCTTGTAAGTTGTAATAAATATATATTATAGGCATTATTTAATTTAAATATGTTAATTATAAATAAATTAAAAGTTAACATTATAACGATATAAAAAAAAAGTGCAAAAAGTTGGAGATGCCGGGGATCGAACCCGGGGCCTTTCACATGCAAAGCGAACGCTCTACCACTGAGCTACATCCCCTGTTTATATGAGATCTCAAATTATGAATCTGATTACAGTTGCAGAAATGGCTACAAAAATGAATGCGGAATTCAATAATGTTGTTTTAGAAACTAACACAAAGGACTACATTGGAACAAATTGCGAAGAGTTCGATACAATATTAATTGGTGATATGTTTTATGATGAAGAATTTGGCAATATGCTATTTACTTGGCTAAAACAACTTACTCAACGCGATAAAATGGTAAGAAATTCTATTTAACAGTAAATAATTTAATTGTCATTGCTTACAAAACACCTTGTTTTCAAGTTTTATTAATATTAAATTAACTGTTACTTGTAGTTTTACTTTCAATATAAAGGACTTTTTACTCACTCTATGAATATTAATAATTATTTTATTGTTCTAATTAATAATATTGATCGTTGTTAAAAATATAAAGACGTTTGTGAATCACAAAAAAATCCCGTCTGAGTTTGTTGTGTGGTTCTTCTCAGGACGCATTTTGAAAAGTCGTAGACTTAAGTAGGAGTTTCTCTTTAAAATACTTATAGCAATAAGTATGGTATCAAAATAGTCCTGACAATTTGATACATAAGTGATCTTAGCTTTTTTTAAATTTGGTTTTATTTATATATTTTCATACCAGTGATCACTTGTGTAGCAAATGGAAGTGACGGGACCGATTTTGATGTCATACTTATAGAAATAAGTTGATTTAAAATGAAAAAAATATAAATAAATAATAAATAAATTGTTTTATTATATTATTATATTGTCCTTTTTTTATTATATCATGAAGAAAATATTTCGTGTTATCCAGGTACTGATAGGTGACCCCGGGAGACACGGTCTCACTGGGAGTCAACAGCACTTGACCTCTCTCGCTCAATACGACCTCACGCTTGACAGCTGTAACGAAAACAACGGCTATACTGAAACTACTCTATATAAACTAAATAAATGATATTGAATTTACTTTTTGTATAGTGTTATATGGTATAACGACCTTTATAATCATCATTATCTTGCTCTTATCCCAATTTTGGGATAAACGCAGTACGTTTTTTCCTTCCATATTCCCCTTTTACTCGTCACCTGTACACTCAATTCTTCTTCATATCGTTTTTCACGCAATCCATCTATCTTGTCTTCGTCCTCTACCTGTGCATCCCTCCACTTCATAACATGCCCATACCATGACAGACGACTAATCTATTTTTTTCTGTCACTGTCACTACTCCTTAGCTTCCTCTAATATACTCATTTCTTATTCTATCCTGTCTTATCACCTCACACATCCATCTTTATATTCGCATCTCCGTTACATGCAAATGCTTTTCATCCAACGCATTCATCGTCTAGCAGTCAGATCTATAGATAACGACAGGTTCAATGATAGTTTTAAAGATTCCCTTGAGTTTCAGAGGAATTTTTGCATCACATGTTATGACCAGGCATAAAACCGAACGGGTTCTCCGAAACATCACTCTCGTCTGACATCCTTTTCACTACCACTTTCCCACATTTCATAGTATATAACAGGAGCTTTATTCCGCGATAACTGTTACAGTCTGGTACATCACCCTTATTTTTATAAAATGACACATTCATCAGGAATCACTTCTTAATGCATCAACTTATTGAAAAAAAAACCAGCTTCTTATATCCATATTCATTTAACACCTTCCATACCTCCACTGGTATCGCACCCGTCCCTACAGCTTTTCCATTCTTCATACTTTGAACAGCTTTCACTTCATTGGTTACTCCACGAAACCTTTGTTAACTGTTTTTCAAAACTCAACTCCAATCATTTTCTTCATTCATCAATGTTTCAAAATATACCTTCCATCTCTCTTTATGTCCTCATCTCCCATCAACACCTTACCAGTACCATCTTTTATGCATAGCAACGTCTATAATGATCTTGGATTAAACATTCCATTTAAACTTAACTATAGTTTTAAATACTTACTATTAGTGCCAAAATTAATTAAATTAGAATATAGTTAGCTATATGTATATTTTAAAGGTAATATTTGTAGTAATTTGGGGTACTTTACCATTATTTTTCTTTTAATAGATTTTATTCTTAGTAGTTAAATTATTGAATACCGGGAACTAAAATTATTGTTGTATATTCTTGACACGAGCCAACAATAACTATATTAGATTATTATGAGATATTAAAAATTGGCGTCAGGAAGTAAAATCACATATATATCAAAATTTTAAACAAATTGACATAGAGAGATAAATAACAAACCGGTTTTACAAATACTATCTTTATTTAAATTACTTAATATTATTTATCAAAATTATAAATTCAAGGCACAAATTCCATCGTTGTACAATTTATTTCTATACTTATAGTGATATATTTACAATATAATTATGAAATATTTTTAATCTTACGGTTATTTTACTTATAATACATTTAAATATCTTAAGGCTCAGGTAAAGTGAAACCCTGATACAACAATTTCATATATACTTTTTATAACTTACGTCTACAAAGTACCGAATTTAAAAGATTACATTTATAAAATAATTGTATAGTACATATATAAGGACTGCAAAATTACTGTAAAATATCAATAATTTACAAGAGCGCCATCTAAAGGCAAGAATGTGAATCTTTTAATTTGAACACTGCCATCTATCGGATTTTTTTACAAATATTTAAAAGTTCCTTAGATTGGCACAGCGCCATCTAGTTCCACTTAACAGTATCTTAATTTTAGAGCTGGTAGTTATGCATGGTGTTGGCGTAAAGTCCATGTTTGGAGCGAGCGGTCCTTCCCGAGTAGTGTGAATACGTGTCGATATCCATAGGAGCGTGAGGATGCATCAGTAGCACCGGCTGTAGCGCTAAAGACTTACGAGATCCGGACACAGATGTCGCATCGGTCACATACGCGTTGTTTACTTCACCTGAAAGTTATTTTCATAACAGAATATTAGTGTTATATGTCGCTAACAGAGCCATCTCTTAGCAAATATGGTAACTATTCTAACTAACGAAGTAAGCATTTATATTGCAAAATGTACATTATATTTATATGACGAATTTTATAGCAAAATATAATTAAGTTGTATAATGTATTGCTATTATGATGTACACAAAAAATATAGAAATGTATTCATAACATCTTTAAATAAGTTAACTTGTAGAAACAAAACAAACAAGATTCTCGAACAGGATGTAAGCGTAAAATGATCTTAAGGCATTTGACACCAAATACTGGCGCGAAGAAACCTTGTAAATACGTCATTTAGTAAATGTGTCTTATAAACAAATATATAAGGTTCAATATTCTAAAGCACGTGAGTGTCTTATATATGGAGAGTGCAGTCTGTCACTGGATATGGATTTCGTTCTTGACATTATTAAATACCGTTCTTTTCATTAATAATTAATATCTTAGATTGTTTTGATTTTTTAATATTTAATATTTGTTTCTGTTAATAAATATCCTTATCAGAATTATTGATGTTCGGAAGAGTTAACAATGTTTAGGAGCAATAACAACTGTTAATGTGTTAGTAGAATGGGATACACATTTATGTATGATTTTTTTGCATAAATTCAATGAAGACAAATATTTTATATATTTAAAAAAAATACTTTTAAATCCTAATGCTGTGTCTTTGGCAGGAAATGTGAATTTAAAAGCTCAGTCTTGGTCCAGTGAGTTGATTCTAAATATTAATATTCATAAACATCCTATATGTATATTATATGTATATTGTATAATGTTGTTTGCATGTTTTAGTCTAATTCACACTGACGGTGAACGCGCCACGGTTTATGGTGTTGAAAACGAGTTGGCGATATGTTATTATTGTTAAAAATATTAATTATTAATATAATATTAGTGAATATAAAATAATATACATATCATGCAATGTTTCGTTTCTTATTTTGATATTAAAGGATTTGTTATAAGTACGAGTATACTGTAGCAATAATATTTTTTATGTAATAGTTGTTGTTGTTGTGTGAAGAAAAGTAAGATGTCTCCAGGAAATCTCTGATGCTGTTTTGAAGAAAGGGTTACGGGCAAATACTGATATCAATTTAATTTCATATTGATTTTCTACTTTATAAGAGTCTTAAAAATGTTGGTTGATCGAAGTGTTCCCTTTATCCACACAGGAAGCCTTCGGAAGTGGCCAGTTATATGATAATAATTTGAGGTTCCTTGGTTGCTTTTCATATAATATAATAAAGTTTGATAAATCAAGCCCAATACACACCTTTATACATGGAGTTATGTGGGTAGCTGGTGGCTTGTAGCGCCACGTGTCTCGTAGCCAGCACGAAGGCCAGTCCAGCCAGCACGAGCGCGTCCAGAGCCGCCAATCCAGCCAGCAGGCTCGCCCAGCGGATGTGGCAGCCCCCCAGCACGTACTGACCGGAGGGGCCACAGGTCTCCTGCACCACTGCCTCTCCCCACCCCGCGGGGAACACCGCCACCCCCGCGATCATACACAATGCTGGAAGAAAAACATATTACTTTAAAACAATAATATAACTTTAAATTTTAAATCTTTCCAAAGAGAGCTAAATATCTTGGAGACACTAACTGAAAAAAACACTCAAATATACATATTCCTATGGAAGCTGTGATGTCAGACAGAAACACACGCGAACTATATTTATATATATAATATGTACTTCATTTTTGCGTCGAAATTTAATAGTGAAAAGTAAAAGGTAACAAAGATTAGGTAAGACCGGCTTTATTCCTAACGGCAAATTTGGTTTAAAATTTCCAAGAGCAATCAAGATTGTAAGTCAGTCTGAATAGGAAACTACTATCCATGTCGGTAGTGTGTATCAATGGACTAATAAATAATATAATATATAAAGATAATTAAATACTAATTAAATTGTATATAATTGATTAAAGAAACGAATGCTTTCACAGATCGAGAAATTATAACTTTCCGATTTCTCTTAATAAATTACATGGACATTAGAACCTTAAGAGAAAATGGTTTTCCGTTTCGCTACAGCGATTCTTTATGGTATCACTTTCGTTATAACTGATACAGATTATATAATTATAACAAATTTATACTCGTGCTAATGAATTAATGATAGAAGTTTAATATTTTAGTTATAGCTGACTTGTTTTCTTATTTGGGTGGAAATTTTTTATAACTACTATTCTTTTTCTATACATTTCCATATATACTAGGTTCCCGCCCGCTTTGTTGGACACACTGTTATTTTAGATGACTTAGGTTGCTATGGTAACCGTTGTTATGGTTACCGCGTTAAGTGTATAGCTCTTACAGGTTTAAAACTTTGCAAAAAGTTTTAAATCTGTTGGGATAGGAATTCCCTAAAATCTGTTCTTAGTGGACGTCTACCTCACAAAGTTCACAGTTTCGGAGATTTCGTAATATTAACATAGTAAAAATTTGATAAGAAATTAAATTCAAATAGAAACCAAATAAAAATTTTATTTTCAACTATCGTCATTTGTTGGGAATGTGATATAATTAAAGTTTATTTAATTAAAAGCCTTGGGATAAACAGGATGGAATTTAAAATATTTTTATATCTTCCGAAATAATAATACAAGGTTTTTAAGTTAAGTATTAATAATCAGAAATCACAATCTGTGAATACAACTACAATAGAGTTACAACAATGGACCTCCACCTGCTAACAACTTTTAGTAGTTTTTTAACCTTGAATGTTTATCAACAAATCTTTTGACGCCAGGTGTTTGAATTTAATTTTCAAGAAAATGAATTTCAAAATAACTAAATTCTCGGAGCGTTTTTGGATTCTCGTAATCTTAGTGTTATAGTGTCTTACAGGAGACCTTATTTCGATAAATATGATATCAAGTCCTGACATTCCCATTTGATACACAAGTGATCACATTCAATGTGGAAATATATTAAACGGACAAACGGACATCTGTGCAGTCTTTTCGTTATTATATAGTACAAACAAAAAAACATAACTAATTTCTCTGTATGTTTGTAACTTGTAAAATATAAATTCAAAAAAGACTTTAAATTTAATTCAATTTAAACATATTTATAGAATTAAGAGTACATAGGAAATACTAGCTGATTCCCGCCCGCTTCGCTGGGCACACTATTAATTTGGATGTGAACTTAGGTTGCTATGGTAACCGTTGTCATCGTAACCGTTGCTATGGTTACCGCGTTAAATGTACAGGCTCCTACAGGTTTAAAACTTGGCTAAATGCAAAAGTTGACATTTGTTGGGATAGGAATTCCGTAAAATCCGTTCTTAGTGGACGTTTACATCAAAATTAGTAACTTTGTAAAATTTTAAGTTAATAGGACTGATAGTTTCGGAGATTTGGTGATGAGTCAGTGAGTAGTAAATCGCGGTTCAAACAGATAGTGTGTAATTAAAATTATTTCCACAAGTGGAACATTAGTTATACATTAGTACTTGTCAAAATTATTACGAAAATAAACATTCAGCAATAAGTGAACGGAATGATTCTTTTTGACCTTAATTGAATCATCGCTTACTAATTTTATTGATAGCGCAATATACTTATGTAATACACATTAAATAAAATACTGGTACATGTAGACGTTTTAAATTAAAGTGAGGAGAGCCGGGTGAAAATATTAGTAATCATAGAACACGAAAAGTTTTATACAAAAAATATGTTAGCATATTTTACAGAAAAATTGTCATAAAATAATTATAGAATTTTCTAATATTAGTAATATTTATTTCACTAAATGTAAGATGTTATTTCATTTAGTTTGATTCTTTAAGTGGATATAAAAATTAACGCCAGTGCAAAAGAAACACGATCTAATAGAACATTACTTTAACACGTTATCACGTAGTCTGGAATTACTATACATACATATTATAACATATACATATATATTATACATACATATACATTTATATTTAATGATTTATTGAGCTGAGCGTAAGTTAAGCTCTTAACCGTTTGGAAACTTTTTTGAAGCAAGATCACATAAAAATTACTGAAGCGATTTAAATGAAAATTGGGAGAGCTTTTGAGTGGGTATGTTTAAAAAAAAAACATAATTAAAATATCTCATTCCGTTCAGAAATGATGGTCAAAAAACTCGCGGATCCTAGTAATTTAAGTATTTTGTATATATATTTCTTAACAGATAATATTTTAAATCGTTTTTTTATTATACTAAACATAATCAAATATATTATTTTATAGTTTTTCACATGTTGACATGACAAGCAAACCTTGGTGCTTTGCTATTATCTTGAGAAATTAGGACTGGTGTGTGAAAAGGGTTTTAGACAGTCATTTCTCATTTTTACAAACTGCAAAGGCATGACTAAAGTTTGGCTCTAATATTTTCGATTATATAACAATTATTAAGAAACTAAGTTATGTATTGAAATAGGAAGTTAAACTGTAGTTATAACAAATTTAAATAACACATTAGAAACGTAATAACTTACAAAACTTCTGTTACAACCAAATGTATTACTCGGTACATCCGTATCCATCAAATAAGTAGTCATATAGTTATCTAATATAGTAGTGTACTATTTTAGTAGTAGTATAACGGTAGTATTAAATTTTATTTTGCAATATTATTATATTTTTGTACCGATGCAATGATACATATAAATGGTACATTCGATTTGAATTTGGAACGTTATTTCCACCGGGACGCTGACCAGTAGGGCTAACAGCAGACATAAAAAAAAGAAAAAAAAAGGAACGTAATTTGAATATCTTTTTCAAAACACTGACATATAGAACGTGATAATTTTGTGTCCGTTCGTTTTAATTTTCTTAGTGCCGTTATCTTTAGAATCTGTATTGTCTAAGAAAATATGCATATTGGGTCACGCTCACGCTCGCTTTAAAATATTTCGTAACTCTTCAAAGTGGCTTTGTTTTATTGTATTCTAGTTTTAAATTTGATAATTGCGTGAGATATGGTCGTATGATACATACTGTAACTGGATTACTATTATTATATGAACAGTAATTTTATCTAGTAGTGTTTGGAAAACTTTGGAGCCATAAAGGGCGTACATTTTTTTTATGGCTAATATTTTACAATTATTTTGTGTCCGGATCTGATTAAGATTTGTATATCTTAAAGCACTCCAGTCTCTCCAAGACACCGTTTACGGACCAAATAATTTACCTAACGATACTAAGCACATGTATCATAAAAATTAAGCTTAAGTAAAACTTGGATGTGAAAATATAATTTCACTGTCCTTAAGTACACAGTTACATAAATATCTTAGCTCAAGTGAGTTTGTTGGCAAACAAATTCTTTATAACATACTAAACTCAAATGACAAATTATCCAGTATTGAGCAATGCAGCTGGCATTACACGCTTAAATACCAAAAGGTCAGAAACAAGGCGCAATCCGAATATTTTTAATTATTAAACTTGTTTAGCAACAGGGGACGTTTTAATTATTCTACTATGAATCAGCCTGACTTCGTTTGTCTTCTTATTCTTATTTAACAAATAATCTTAATCAGTAATTTTATTAATAAAAATCGCAAGTAATTCCTAGATATTTTTTTGGGTTATAGCGTTCAGAAGACAAACGTTAGTTTTGTCAGTCTGTAAGGAATCTTGATTTATATATTAAATGAAATAAGAATAATTTAGGTGATTGCAACATTGCTTTATTGTGTTCATGCTCCGGCAAATTCTTCTGGAGTTGGCATATGAGCTCGAACTCGAGCACACCTATCCTGATCAATATTAAGACTTTTCCGTTTGCATGCTATATCTTTTTCTAATTCTCCTCTATACTTCATCAGCTCTGATCTCACAGCCTCCGCTTGTCTCATCTTACCCGATAAAGATTCTGCCGTTTCCTTGATGAACTTGGCTTCTGCCATCAATGCGTACTGAGCATCGTCTCTGCAATTTTCGACACTCGTTCGCTCGTAATTTCTAGCGAACAGTCTGGTCATTACACATTTATTCTGCTCGTCAACCTTCTGCAAAGATTCTTTTAGGTAATCTATAAGATTTTCTATGTCAGCTATTTTCTGCAAGTTTTCTTTTAATGTTTCTTCTAGTTTATCACAAAGGGCTTCTGTTGCTTCAACGGTCTCCGCTAAAGCTGCGTTAGTTCTATCAGCTTGTAACTTCATATCTTGACTGCCTTTGATGATGGCAGTCATTAAATCACCACGTAAGTCTGCAGATTTTTTTCTCACCTCCTCACAGTTTTTGATACTCTCGGAACAGTAGTGCTTCCAATATTCTAACGTAGTGGCATTCTCGGGCCACCTCGCTACTCCCGGATGGTACAATATTAAATTCGATTCGGGGCTTAGAGTAGCATTCTTTCTATCAAGTTTCAAGCTAATCATTTTATCACTCCAATCGAACTCAATGCTAGACTTAGCAGCTTTATTCATTAACATTTGCTCCTCGACTTTTGCCAATGTATTCAAAAACACGCGCCTTATTTCTCCAACTATCGCCACCTCTTTTATAAGTTCCTGTTCCGCTTCATCCCTAACTAAATCCGGTTCGTATCTGTTCGTACGTAATTCCAAACATTCCCTGGATATTGCTTCAGGCATCATTAATATTCTACAAGCGCCTTTTAACTTCGCTCTGTTTTCATCTAACATATTGATCTCATCGGTAATAGCAATTAGAGTTTTCTCGACTTGTTTCTTCCAGTATGTTAAATCTTTGATCCTTTTATCCAATTTATTGTTAGAATCATCCAACTTTGTATTCATATCAACAAAAGCTTTTTCGATATCTTTCTTAGTTTGTATTTCTAAGGCTTTAGCTTTGTCAGTGGCACGAGGGGTTAAAGTATATTGATTATTCTTTCGCCATTCTCCAGTAGAATATCTAGTGATGGAGTATTTATCGACAACCGGTCGGACACCAGTGCAACCAGCCTGTGGAGTCCAATCTAAATGTCCAGCTGCCCAGGGTCCGATGGGACCCATCCCGAGGATATCTCCACTGGTGCTGTCTGTGGGTTGCGGGAGGTATCTAGGAGGGGCATCAGGAGGGTATACCTTAGGTTCTGGGGGTTTGATCAACCCGGGTACATATGGTGCTGCATGTATATTCTCATTGCGGGCAGCTGGTGCCTCTTGCTGCTGTATTAACCCTTGGGGTTGGCCGGCCTTTGGGCATATGTGTGGACAAGAAAAGTTTTCAGGATTTGCCTCCATTGCTTTATGTTATTGATTTATTTCATAATAAAATTAATAACTAAACTATATGTTAATAAAATAACAAAAAATTATAATGACATTAAATGTTTTTTTTTTCCTTTTGAAATCATTACATTGCCAGCATTATATTGAAACCATATATCACAAGTATGACGTTTAATTACTTGTTAATATTATAAATGTATATTAATCCAATTAACTTAATTGGACTTGTTAGTTTTATGATTTACAAAACGTACAAGTTTTAAAATAATAAATGCAGAATAAATTAGAAATTAATTATTTTTTATGTTATCATTCACAAATTAATATATAACATATGTTGCGTATTAAGAGAAAATCATCAGTGATAAAATAATGTTTATGATTTGCATTTAACTTATATCATGGTTATACACTATATTTAGCTGTACTGTTGTTTTGTGGTTTTCCTTAACTACTCTGTTGTACCATTATAAATCCTTAGATAGGAGAAAATTTGACTTCTCATGAGTCAAAAAACAATGTTCTTCAGATACAATCCTATCTTAGGTGGTGTATTCAATCAGTTCCCACAACACCTCCTTATCAAACAGTATTTATACACAATACCAACAGTTATAAACTCCATTGAGGGGTCACTGGTTCTCAGCTTCGTGGGAAGATGGTGTTATGGTTTTTTTGTATGGGTTCCGTGTTCCGTAATTAACGGTAGTCTTATGTTGAGAGAAAAAATATTTGCTGGATTTTTTGCTAATTTAAGGCCTTATTTCCTTGATTATTTTTAAGACAATTTGGCCAAGCAGGTATATTCTTTGCAATGCAGTCAGGCATGTATCTTATAGATAAAACATTAAGAATCTGAAGGACACATTGTTTTGCGTAAACATTATTATATATGTACGTGCATGTTGAACCGTTGGCTATAAGAAATTCCATCATAATATCTCAATGTATATTTTTGCTTAAGTGAAGTGTATCAGTTACGTAAGAATATAACTATATCATTACCGCTATGTAAGATGTCATTACTTTACCATGAAATACCTCATAATACCAGCACAGCGACGCTTCAATTTAAACTTACGCAATACTTGTATTAAAAAGACAATAATAGTGAAAGGTGTTCAAGTGACGTACAGATTTCACTCGGATACGGAAAATGGCATTAAATTAGACATCATGGCCACATTATCAAAATTTTGAAACACATCTGTTACCGCGACTTCGCTTGCGTTGATTGTGATAGGTGGGTAAACTAATTCCTGAACCAATATTTATTTTTTTGAATTTGTATGCACATATTACATGTCATTATGAATATTATTTTGCTAGTCAGTTTGGTTAAAAATAGTATAGATATACAAACCGATATACATACCAATATTCTTTTAATGACAGTTTAACCTCAACAAAGGAATCATTACAACTCATAAGATGACAAACCTTTATTACTTTTTGCAGTCGTCTTGATTTGGTTTATAAATATACAAAAAGTAACTTCATTAATATTACAAAAGTCTATTTTGACGATGTTAATGTCCAGCTAGTTCTGATGCTGAAGGGTAATGAGAGCGCACCATGCCGCATCTATCACGGTCTATGTTTAACGTCTTTCTCTTAGACGCGATATCTTTCTCCAAAACTATTCTCTTCTTCATAAGATCTTCTCTTACTCTTTCTGCGTTGTTGAGCTGACCGAGTAATGATGTGACAGTTTCGTGGATCTTTTTAACCTCATCAATAAGACCCAAATGGGGCTGATCTCTTACGCTTTCTCCGTGTGGTCGCCAATTATTCCTGTTATCTAATCTCGTTTGAGCCAGCTTCATGGCAGCATCCATTTTTCTTACTGAATCCTTTAAATTGTCGATTAGTGACTCCATATCTGCTATTCTTTGTAGTGTACTTCTTAGTGTTTCCTCCAGCTTTGTGCAGAGTTCCTGAGTTATAGCCACAGTTTCCGCCAACGCCATATCAGTTCTGTCGGCTTGATTACGTAGTTTTCTACCACCATTCACCAATATAGCATTCAAGCTACCTCGCAAATCAGCAGATTTCTGTCGGGCAGCTTCACAATTTTGGACGTTCTCTCTACAAAAGAATTCCCAATACTCCAAAGGGGCTGAGTATTCACCAAAGCGAGTCGACCCTGGTCTAAACATAATGGTGCTAGATTTTGTATCAAGACCTAGATTGATAGCTTCAGTATTATAGGCCATAGTCTTATCGCACCAATCATATTCTATTCTATGTTTTGCTGCCTTGTTAACGGCCATTTGCGCTTCGATCTCGTCCAGGGTGTTTTTTAATGTTGCACGAACTTCACTAACTAATTTCATTTCTTTTATCAGTTCTTGTTCAGCCAAATCTGCAACTAAATCCGGTTGGAATCTATTTGAGCGTAAGTCTAGACATTCTTTAGAAATAGATTCAGGTAACATGAGAACTCTCGAGGCGCCTTTTAAGCGTTGTCTTTCTATTTCAAGATTTTCCACTTCCTCCGTAATAGCTTTGCACGCTTTCTCAACTTCCACTTTCCACCTGAATATATCTCTGGCCTTTTGTCTTAATCTCTTAAAGTTCTCACTTTGTTGTTTATCTATGTTCCCGAACGCTTGCATCATCGATGTTTTAGCGTTGTAGTCTACTATATTAGATTCAGTGATGATTTCAGGATCAAGGATCTTTTGATTGTGATTTCTCCACTCACTAAGTGAGTATCTGCTTATGCTGTATTTGTTAACGCCAGGTCTAGTACCAGTCATGCCTCCTAGTGGTGTCCAGTCAACATTTCCATCAGGACCGGGTTTTAGATTCGGAAGGTATTCCTCAGTGGTCGTCTCAGATTTTATTGGTTCCGATGCTTCTTCAGGAGCATGACCTGCTTCTACATCGGGCGCTGGCACAGTTTTTGCTTCCTCTGCAGCTTTTATCTCTTCTTTTGCTTGCTCTGGGCTTTTTGCTGCTTTTTTAAACGCTCCAATTTCAGTACAAACTTTAGGACATTTATCATCTTCGGGGAATGAAGTCATAATTAAGTATTTAAGTAAAAATTAACAATATTAAATTATTATGTAAAGAAAAATATAAATTTAACTGAATGTCAATGACAGACATTAAAAATGACGGTATAACTTTTTTATCATTTGAAGCTTGATTTGAAAGCAGTCTGAATACCAATTATGTATAAATAGATTTATCAATAGTATTTAGTATATAGTATTTTTACCCATCTATATATACCATAACAAGCCTCGTATTTAATTATATAAACGATGCGGGACTTATCTATCTCATATCTAAATAGTAGTTATATTACAGTCAGTTTGTTTGTCGGTGTTTTTCTAGCCAGCCCCGTACAAACGGAGGATGTCACGGTCGGTAATCGAACCCGGATCCATCAATAGAAAAGACGAATATACCTTTACATAAAGTATATAATTATAAAAACAAAATATATACAGATTTCTCTTTGACTTTGATTTGCATTTATTTCAACGTACAATGAGTGTGCTAAAATATTTTATTAATTATACCTTTGGTGGTGAAAACATAAATTGTAAATATCAAATCCAGTTCTAGAAATCCGTTTACTTGTAACGTTTTAAACTTTCTCTAACTTGCTCTTAGTTTCACGTCAAAATTGCAAGTTATGTCTAAGCTGCATTTACAACAAATTATGTTACAAGTAAAGTTCTTATATGTAATATGTTATTTATTTTTTAATGCTGACTGTAAAACGTACTTATTTAATACTTTCTTGGTTTAAATGAAAAACTATGACATATAAGAATTAATAAGATTGCTGTCAAAATAAAAGTAATAAAATAAACTAGGATCCGCCAACCGTGCGCGGCGGGTGTGGAGCTGAGCCCCTCTCCTTGCTTCTTTTCTTGATAACTTTTGAATAGCTAAACATTTTTTCAATCTGTTTTCACTATAACATCCGCGTTCGACTCAAACATACATGAGAAACATTTGTAGCTAGTTATCTCGTCGCATTCTGGAGACAACTAAACACAAAAAAGGTCTCCCAAACGGTTAAGAGCTTCACTTACGCTCAGCTCAATAACTAAAATTGATACACTTCCATAATAATGTTATACACTTCTTATATTAAATGATTCATTATGACTCACTAACAGACATCAAATTTCTTTATACACTTGCATTTGAGAATACGTAGGTATTATACAAATTACACTAACAATACGAATGTAATTAAGGTGATAATTTATCAATATATATAATTTGATTGATTGACTGATTAATTGATTGGTATTAAGTTTAAAGCGTGTCTAACTTTTGTATTGTACTAACTTCCTTATTCGTGATACAATTTGTTTCATAACATCACTTCTAGAATATAGTTAATAATGTCTGTAAGTACTGTATGTATGTATATATATATATATATATATATATATATATATATATATATATATATATATATATATATATATATATACACACACACACTTAAACCTCATAACCATAGTGGTCAAAATTTATTGAGATATTAAAGCAATTGAAAATTTTATAAGGATATTTTTAAGTACACAGACTGGCAACATCTAACAGATCAAAATTACTGTCATATTCAGGTCATATTCAGGTCAAAGTGGTAATTGGATATAAAAATATTACTAACGTGTTTCACGTTTATGATGGCCTGGTATGAATTACTTGGAGTATGAAATTTATTTTTCCACTTTGAAACAATACCAGTGATTTGTGTTGGAAATGGAAATCAGGAATTTTGACACCAAACTTATCGAAATAAGTAGGTACTGTAAAGAAACTCCAACTTAAAATAAGGCCCACTTTTTTGTGTTAAACACTTCGATTAATAAAGTGAAGGAAATTTATTATCAGTTATTATGAAGTAGACTTTCTAGTGAGAAACAACGAATCCTTTATTTGACTTAAAGTATTTAGGTTATATGCGCGTGAGTATTTTTTCCGAGCAGCTAGCGGTCTGCGAACCATGAGGTCATATCGACCGGCTTCACAAATGACTCTCAGACTTGTACTGACTTTTATATGTACTTATATAAAGTAACACAATGTATATAACTAGCTGTCCTCACGACTTTGTTCGCGAAATTTTTAAAATAAAGCAGTCTAAGGTAAACTTTATAACATCAGGTATCCGCAAGTTAGTCCTGTTTTATTAGCCGGAACAAACAGACAAACAGAAAAAGGTGTTATTTTTATGTAATTATCATATACTTTAATATGCATAGTGAAATTCTGCTAATTTGGAATTACAAACAGACACTTAATTTTTATTTATATGTATAGAAAATATCTTCTGTGTATATATTGCAGGTTTATTTTACTTAAAGGGCTAAAGATGATAAAGCTTATCTTCTATTTATACGTATATATAAGCAGAAACTATTAAAATAACTGTTTTTTATAGATCTTCATTTCATTTAATTTTCGGTCAATTACGGTCTCTGAAATATTTTTTTTATTCAATGCATAATTCTAAAGAAAAATATTGTAACCTGATACTGATTTGCTTTACATTTGTGTTAGTTTGAACAATCACAATAGATTTAAACGTATTCATACATTGATAGTCATTGAATTAGCATAACAAGAATTGATTGAAGCCTTATATGAAACATTGCCTACATATTTAATTACAATATTAGATTATACATGAACATTGCAATTGTCTATGTCATCAAATACTAGGGGCGCCAACAGACCCTCAATTTCGACTTGCTGCGCTTGCGAAATCTCGGGTCCCGTTTCAATATTGAGCGAAGCGAGCCCAGTGTAATGACTCATCGTGTGTGTATTTTTTGATGATTATTCCTCAACGACATGACATTTTTCAAAAATTTTTAAACCATCACCTAATGTATCTTTTTGATTGCAATATTTCATAATTTTCCGTTAAGTAGTTTTCGAGCCTATTCGTGACTAAGAATGTGAAAAAGTCTCCAATAGAGCGCTCCGCTCGCTTCGCTCAACAATATTAAATCGAAATATTTAATTATAATTTCATGATTTCCTTGATGTTCCTTTGCAATTGAAACAAAAAAAAACAAAATTAAAAAAATATGAAAGTTTTAGTCCCTAAAATATGTGTCTAATAATTATACACAAAGGAACACAAGTTATAAATCATTTTAATATTAATTATACTGTCAAATATTTCATACTAATTGCACTAGGATACCTATTCATCTGTCCTGTATACGCAGTTTCGCAAACACCTGCGCCGGAAGCTGGGTTTACTTCATATACTTTATGTAAATTGTATTACACATAATACCTACATACTACATTCCTTATTTATAATCGGTTTTAAAATACGATATTTCGATTAATAAATAGTTTAGATTCAAATAAATCGATTATCAAAAGAAAATATACCAAATATTCCTAATTTTAGTTTAAGGTTTAGGATTCATTTTATTGGTATTATTGGAGGTCAAATAATATTAATACGCTGCTTTAGGTGTCTAGTTTTTTCCACTATTACAAATGTCGTGTCGATGTGATATCCAATGCAAAGCAAAGCAAGGTCATTTACAATAATTACTTTCACTTGGAACTGTAGGAATAAATTAAATAAGTTTTAAGCATAACATTAAAAAAAATCAAAAATACTATTATAAATATAAAATGAATCTCTAAATAAGAGCACTTTCGTATCGTTATTTCACTTAATGTTATTTATTCTACTCAGATTTATTTATATTACAATAGATTAGCTAAGTAAGTATCCAATTAATCATAATTGCTACAATCACGTATTATAATTACAGAATATTTAATGACTATATCCCGATAAAACGTTTTACTAATAATATCAATTAAGAAACCAACCATCCGTAACTAACTTACCGGATAAAAGCTGCAACCATCCACAGATGTGAAACACGGTGGTTGACCGACAGAAGAAGAACAACAGCATGGCACAAATAGTAAACAAGGCCAACGCGACCGCTGCACCCACTAACACCGTAGCTATTTTGAACACAAAACCGTTTATTGACGAAAAGTCATCCAACCGTCCTTTACAATCCTCCACAACGTCATCCGTTCTACAAATTTGCCATAAACCAAATTTCCTCGGATACTCTGTTTCCAAATCGCCAATCCATTCCGGTGTCACGAATGCCACAACGCTTATAATCGCATAGCAGATTGTGAATATAGCCCAAAGCACTCCAATGGCTTTCGAATTACGGACATAATTCGTTGCGTATAAATGTGATGAATCCACGTATTCGATTTTTGAACCCATTTTTATATTAACTATAAGCACATTTTTTGTTTCAACCGTTTGTATTAAGTTTTTGGGTTAGACACAATGTACGAGTGTAACGTGGAAGATTACGCGAGATACAACACCAAACTGAAAGTGAATACCGAATACGACTCGCTCAACCTCTCTCGCGCCATTCAACTTAATACATAGAAGAGGGGATAAGTTATCACGCTTGTACTTAACTGGATAATAGAATCAAAGAAACAACTTTTAAAAATATCATTTATTGAGACTTTTAAATAATATGAATTGTTCATTTAGGGCAATAAAACATTTATATTTTAAATAAAGTCAGTTAAATTCGTTAAATTTGTTAACAAAGAAAAGTTTAAGTTCTCTTCAAAACATTAAAATTAGTAGTGACATCTATGTTTTATTCTTGAGACAAAACAATTATAATAAATTATTTATATCCCCAAGTATTTTAGTATATATATTTATATATATTATATTATTTATATATGCTTTCTTAAACTTTCATTATAATATCTTTTTATATATTTTTTTATAAAGGATTCTAACAAATTTATAATCATCTCTGTTATTAGTATAATATAAGAGAGCAAAGTTTCATCGTTCTCTCCATATAATAACTTTCATAAGTTTGCTGGCCATCCTGAAATGGTCGGTTACTATAATTATCTGACAATGTGTCAACGTCACTCGTTTTGACATATAATTGCATTCGATTGTGTACAAAAAGTCAAAAACAGAAATCTACATTTACAACATATTTTAATGGAATTCAGGGTTTTGCTGTATACATCAGAACCGTTTATTATTAAATAATGTAGAACACATTAAAAATTACGTTTTTCGGGCTCGGTTTATTTGTTTTTGACATTTAAAATCATGTCTGTAAGAGATAAATGGGTTCGCCGGTTCTCTGTCGATAAAACCGCAAAACATGAAAATGGTTTTACTATTTACAAAATCACATCAGTGGTAAGTTTAAAACGCCCATTTCGTATAAAATATTATTAAATAGTATTGCACAGCTAATAAACTAAAAGAGAGTTATTAGTCAAAATATTTTATGATAATGAAACTATATGAAATTATTAGTTATTGTTTAAATAAGTATAGTAGAGAGTTATACAGTATAGATAAACGTATATATTAGTCATAAAGAATACTAACTATTATAATCAGTACTTATCTGATCTTTAGCAGATTGCACAACTTATATTATGCTTAGTAAATTTTTGTTTTACTTAGTAGAGTCAGTAACTATCTACTCAAAAAAGCTAAAAATTTATAAAGGATTTTTTTCTAACAGTTCTTTAAAATAATTGCAATACTAATGGGAATACCCAAGTAACAAGTATACCTATTTTATTATTTTCCTTATACTATATTATTAGGCAATAATATAAAATTATAAATCTCATTAAAACTCTAAAACTATATCATTTATATCATATTGTTGTAGCTCTTCCCTATAGAATCTCCGGAAGCAGTCACGGTAATCTCAGTGTGGAAAAGATACAGTGATGTGCAACAACTTCATAAATCTATGAAGTCATTACACGCGGGGCTCCATTTACGAGGAGTTTTTCCAAATCTTGCTCGGAACAGCTTCTTTAAGAGATTTAGTCCGGAGGTAAATTAATTCATTTTTAAAACAAAATATATTTGCCAGTGTCATTTATCTGAAATTATACATTTTAGGCTAAAAACTTGTTTTCTGTTTATTGATTAGTTAAAATTTCTCTAAGACTTTATACCCACATTTTGTCCATAGTAATTACAAAAATCATATTTTGGTTTTGACGAGACAACCATTTATATCCCATACTAGAATCCAATAGGTAGTGCAGTATAAGTTATTTATAAATATTTAACTAAATATACATTTATGTGCCAGCTGTTATATAAATATATATTTAATATTAATTATGTATTAAGTAATATTAATATTTATTATTTTGTATTTCCATTTCCAGGTGATAGATGAGAGGGCAAAGACGATTAAGACACTCCTGGAGTTTGTAGCGGAGCACAGACTGCTTTTCACTAGCACCGACTTTGTTAACTTCTTACAGGTACATACATAATCATACATACATAATCATACATGCATATCTAGACATATTCATACGTAATGGCCATACTCATATCTCATATCATTATTATAGAAAAATAGTTCTACTCTCATTATTTTGTCAATACTGTAAAATTAAGTATTTCTAAACCAGATAAGCATACATTTAAGAATTAATTTATAAAAAACATGTATATTTTTTCTGATTTGTTGACAATATAATTATTAAGTTTTAATATATTAAATATTTATATTACTTTAAAGTTGGTAACAACAAAATTATTTAGTAATTCATATATTGTTTCTTTGATTTTTTATTATTTTAAATTTTATTCATTAAAATTTAATTGAATTTGTTTGTTTTTTTTTTATTGAATTAAAATTGAGATGAATGTTAGAATTAATATGTATATATAATAAATGCTTTTTATTTATTATGTATGTTTATTTGTAGACTGGGTATCCAGAACCCAAGTCTCTTGGGGTCATTGACACCATCAGATCATCACTACACCTGCCCATAGAGGAGACTCCGCCCTTGGAGTACCAGAGTGACGAGGAAAGAGGTATTATTTTTTTTTTATAATATATATAATATTTTTAGATATATATTTTTTAGTCTGTGATGATTTTTAAAGTAGTTCAAATGTGTTTCTTTAATAAACGTTAAAAATTTTATTACATGAAATTTATTAATAATTTTAATTTGCTTGCACAATTTTGCTTTTAATTTAAGATTATTTTAAAGAAAACTTTTTGTTTTTATACACATCTTTTTTTTTTACTAACTTCAGTACCCACACAATCTCCACAAGCACAACTACCAGATATACAAGACGTCTCACAAATACCAATATACGAGGCGGCGGACGTCGAAATACGAGAAACACCAAAGAGTTTGTCAAACAGTTTTGAATCTATAACCTCCTTGGAGAGTTTTGACAGTGACATCTTCGATGACATATCCAAAGTGAGCGTGGAGAGCAGACCGCAATTAAAAAAAAACGCACTGCCGGATTTGATTAATTTCGACGCTCCGTCGTGTTCGAAATTTGAAGATTATCATACCATGCCAAGATCGGACACGGTGTCAGTGACCTCGGAGTCGGAGAGCTCGAGAGTGTTGTCTCGCTCTAATGCCGAGTGTAGGACGAGGACGGATGATAGTTATGTTTTTGAGGCGGGTTATATGTTGAATTTGGCGGCAAGGTGTGAAGATTTGAACGACTATCAGAGAGCATTCGAATGTTACAAGTCTGGAATTGAGAAAATGTTGAATGGAGTACAGAGTAAGTATTATTTATATATAGAAGTGGTTTTTTATTTGTGTTTTTTACGTAAAGTCTTATAACATTATAATTTAACCTAGAAAGGCTAAAATTTCATTTGTAACGATTTTTCGACGACGCCAAACCTAGCTCTGAAACTAGATTTCTTTAATGATTTGCAGTAGTCTCTTCTCATTTTCCAAAGCCGTCGAGAGAGATTCAAAGGACGCGAGTTTGATTCCTGTGTTTATAAATATTTAATTCAATTTTTTTTAATATATAGTTTCCATTTACATGTTCATTTTTTAACGCATTTTTTTCAAATATTCTGAATATTTGACAGAAATTTTACGTGACACTAATAAAAATATTCCATAAACACGCTGACGATATTTTTTTATAATCTGTAATATCAATTTTTATGATTTTAATTTTACAATCGGTTAATTTGTTTCATAATTAACATAATACATTTTATTGTATTTTTTAACGACCGCCATTAATTATATAAAGATTACAATTATTGTTACATACATATATAAATATAAAATATTCAATATACTAACGTATTGATAAGATTGTATGATAATTAAAGATAAGATATCTTATCTTAAATTAAATCTTTAAGTTTTTAATCCAAAAAACACTTTATCCAGAAAAATAATTTTATATTCCAGAAATATGATTATTTATTTTAAGTGTCTTTAAAGGAAGATATTTATTTTATATAAAAGCAACTGTTGACCATTCCAAGTTGACTGACTGACTACACTGACCTTTTTAATGTAATAACTCTAAAGTGCGTGTAAATGTCTATGAATAATGATATTTTTAATTTAATGTATTATATGTTTTAGCGGACCCTGACCCCCAAAGACGCGCTCTCATCAAAGATAAAACTAAGAAATACCTCTCGTACGCAGAGGAAATATACAACAACCACCTCGTGAACGTACAAATAAGTGTAAGTATTATAATATATATATATTTCAGCGATTAAACACTCACTGACAAATCTCCGAAACTATCCGTCCGATTAACTTACAATTTTACATAGTTACTTCTTTTCTGACGTAAACGTCCATTAAGAACGGATTTTACGGAATTTCTATCGCAACGGATTTCAACTATTTTTCCAAAGAAAGAATTTGGCTTCCAACCCTTATGTGTGTATTATATGTAACTCTATATGCTTTACTCGTTTCTTGTTTTAAATGTTTCAAAAAAGTTATTAAATGAATGAGTTTAGTTTTTAGTGAACCCGTAAAAGAGTCGCGTTTTCGATTCCCGCTGCACTTGTATAATTATATTTAGGAGTACGTTGTTTCTTCACAGCCTCCTCCGCCCGGTCGGTCGTTGGTCCCCCCCCTCTCCCTGTTGCGTCGCAGTCAGTCGTGTCTGTGCGAGTACCGCGTGCTGTGCGCGCTCGGACCGCGGGTACTGCGGGTGGTGGGGGAGGACGGCGCCTGCTACGCTATGAAGGTACACACACACACACACACACACACACACACACACACACACACACACACACACACACACACACACACACACACACACACACACACACACATACACACACACACACACGTATAATCATACGCTACACATTTGTGTCCATAGTTTTAAATCGATCAGCCGATGTTAAACGACAAATATCTTACACATATATGACAATAATATTTTATATTTACTTACTTATCTTCACGCCATATCCCTTGCGGGGTAGCCCGAGACGACGGAGCGCCAAATGCTACGGTCCCTGCATACCTCTTTCGCCTCGGCTACAGACATCAACCTCTTCATACCTGCCCTCCGAGGGGTGCTCATGCTTTTTACGTGACCTTCCTCCAGTATCATAGATGCTGTGTTTCCGCAGGTCACTCGAACCCTCCCCCTGTCTCTCTTACCGCTTACTTTTCCTGTATAAATCTTTTTTACCATTCTTTCATCACTCATTTGTTCGACGTGCCCAAACCACCTGAGCACGTTCTTCTTCATTCTCACCGTGACTGTGACATCTTCGCTAGTACCTGCTATTCTGTGAAACTCTTCATTGCGGATTCGATCAGCTAAACTGACTCCCCATATTCTGCGAAGGGATCGCATCTCCACAGCATTCATCTTTCTTAAGTTCTTCTGTGTTACCCACGTTTGGCTGCCGTATAACAGCGTCGGTAGCAAAACGGCATTGTGTACAGCCAAACGTGCAGCTATGCTGGCGTTTCGCCGTCTCAACAATGCAGCCAAAGCACCGTTGACTCTGTTACCGGCAGCAATACGCCTCTCCACATCCATTTCGTATCTTCCGTCTCTGCTAACCATACTTCCCAAATATACCACTTCATTCACTTGTTCTATTATCTTATATATTTATTACCTTTTATAATTCGTCAAACAATTATATCAATATTTGTAGGTGTTACAAAAGATACCAAACAATCTGACCGAATTCGACAACTATTTCCAAAAGACAAACGAAACCAAACAACCCATACTACCGACGTCCATACCGTACATGGTGCAGCTGCATGCCTACATAGAGACTTCAGACTTGATATTTCTAATACTAACCTACGCGCCCGGCGTGCCCTTGTTCGATTATATCAAGAACTACGCGAAATCAACACCAACGACACCCGCCAGGGAGGTTAACTTGGAGAATGTGTTCAATGAACCCATGAAGAACAATAATATGAGAGATATAAACGTCAATGATAATTACGATATGTCGGTCAAGGAGCTGGTGTCGAATTCACAGAAGTTGCTCCTCAATGTGGATAAAGCGCTCACTGAGGTTAATGATAATGCTAATGATAATGATAATGATAGAGATGAGGTTGACAAGGTCGAGAGAATTACTACGCCCTTGGTTACGACGGTGAGTTTTGTCAAATTATTTGATTAGTATTATTAGTAATACTATTAGAAGTTATATGTAAAAGGTTCTTTAGTTGAAAATGAAATATTTGTACCGATACTCATTTGTTGTGTGTTATGTATGATGTTCGTCACCCCGCAGCCTCAACGGCTCCCCGCGGGAGCGCTGCGCCGCTGGGCCGCCGCCATACTCACCGCACTGGAGAGCCTGCACTACTGCGGGGTCGTGTGCAGGTACACACAAACACACACCAGCGTGCACACGCACGCACGCACGCACTCATACATGAACACACATAAGAACATACGCACACAGGCACACAATACACACGCCCACAGCCACACACACACACGCGCACAGGTTCATACATACATACACATATGCACACAAAACATATTGTATATTATTATTATTATATTGACAGGGATCTGAACCCCTCCAATATCCTCCTGTCGGAGGGCGGCGAGGTGACCCTCACGTACTTCCCGGGGTACGAGTTGGACGTTGCCCTCGCGAGGCGGCACGCCCTCCCCACGGCGCACAGGCTGTACGTGGCGCCCGAGATACACTCGCGCTTCACCGACGACTGCGGGTCCGTCTGCGACTACTGGAGCTACGGAGCTGTGCTCTACTACCTCATATGCGGCTTTGTACGACTCTTACTGATTCATTAATGATCTGTTTCGTAATATATTATGTATTGTTAAACATGTGTCTCCAGCCGCTGTCGGAGCACCATGACACCTTCACAACACACACCATATTGTACTTGCCGGAAGGACTCAGCGTTGAAGAGGACTCGCTGCTCACCCAGGTACACTTTACAATATAATACATATTAAGATATTTGAGGCAGTAAATGTATAAGAAATTATAATTTTTAGTACAGTTATAATAAGTACTTAAAAACATTAAGATAATATAGGACAATGTAAAATTGAAAATTTTAGTATAGCGCCATCTAACGATTTAAACGTTAACTAAGATAACAATGTAATGATATTTTTCAGTACAACGCCCTCTAGGGACTACAACCTTAACTAAGATAATTAAGACGATGTAATGTTAAATTTTAGTACTGCCATCTAGGGTGAAGTCCCTTAACTAATAACTAGATATAATAAATCTCGTTCCAGTTGCTGTGCGTGGACCCGTCATCCCGGCTGGGTGCGGGAGGGGCGCGACGAGTCAAGGAACACCCCTATTACAGGAACATCGATTGGGGGGAGGTGTACTCACATTACTATGAGAAGAATAACATTTGACCAACGCACGCCTTCATTGTGTAATTGTTTTATGTGTGTGTGTGTGTGTGTGTGTGTTAGACAGAAATATTAATATATTGCGTATTTTGTATGTATGTGTGTGTGTTTACTATATATAATGTTAGTTACAGTATTCGGTGGCGAAAGTTTCTTTTTTTTTCATTTATTGCAATATTAGTTATATAATTATTCATGCTTTACTTATTAGTTAAGTTTTAGTTTTTGATATAATAATGCTTATTTATTTATGTCTAGTACTTAGTGTTAATCTAGTCGATTATTAACATTAATAATTATAGCAAAAGTATTCCAATGATCTGATGTAAGTATTATTTGGTACAATTTAGTGAAAATGTATAACACATATGAGTATTTTATATTAGAGTATAAGTATATATTATGATAAGAAGACCTTATTCCAGATCGTAAGCTAAATTTAAATTATACTGTTATAGTTATAGCGATAGTGACTGTAGATATTTTTGTATGGACGGTTTGAGACATAGAACACGGTATTTAATAAAAAGTTTACACGTTAAATATGTTTTATTTTACACCCACATGATATATTAGTCACATAAAGTGCTTATAAAAACAGTTTTAAAACAGCGCTATGATAGCCAGCTAGCTAGTGATATGGAATTATCAACTTACAGAAATAAATTTGTACTACCTTTCAAAAAAGCTACTTGTTTAAATTATCTTCACACAGATGGCAGCACTTAAATTTTTATTACATTTAAATAATTAGTAAAATTATGCTATTAAATTATAGGAAGTTGGATTCATTAATTGAATAATCAATCGAAGATTTAGTTTTATATTTTATTAATTATGAATAAATCATACAAATATAATACATCGCAAGTAAAGCACTTTCCTATAGCCTGAGTACATTATTTTAATTAATATATAAGAAAAGCAGTTTGAATAATTGTTGAAAGTTTTATTCTGGGACATCAAGTGTATTTTAATTTAGCATAAAAATATTAATTACATCAGTCTTTCATAAATCATATTCTGAGTAAGCACATACCTGTCGAGGCCAACATTTCTTTTAAGGTGATCAAGTTAATGGCGTCGAAATAATCGTAAGCTTTATTCCCCGTCAATAAAGTTCCTTTTCTTATATTTTTTATATCCATTCATGACATAAATTGCTAAACGAAAACATACTTTACGTTACACGCTATGAACTTAAATTTCTTTCGCAATTTTTAAAAGTTATTATTCAAACTAATTTATGTTCTATTGCTTAAACAATAGAGTTCAATATTTATTAGATTAAATGATGGATTATAAAATACGACACAATTGAATATGTCACTATTGACAACAATTTAACAAGAATGTACAACTTTTTAACTTGGTGGCATAATAATCACAGTCTTAGGAGAATGTAAGATGGCGATTGTGCCAGGCGCAGTCTGATTCGTGGAGACAGAGCGTCGTCGCGTCGCGCATGCGCAGTGAAGATATATTCTTCCAGTGTTTTCCCGCTTAAATTTTGACATAATTATTTAAAAGTTAGACGTGAAAAATAAAATAGTTTATTAACAATACAATTCTTAGTTTTTAAAGCTGGTTTTTGACATTATAAATTATAAAAGCTTGTATAAATATTCTGTTTACGATTACGTGTTTGTGGCTAGTGGATTCCACTTGGAGGTGAGTAATTAAATCTTGGTCTTTAAAATTTTTAATGTTAGAAAAAATAGATACAATATAAAAATATATAAAAAAATATTGTTTCAGCAGTCTAATTATGTTAATCATTTGTTAGTAAAATGAATGAAATGATGCACAGAAATAGAATTAATACGCAAATAACTAGTTAGTCCAGTTACAAGTGTATTTATTATTACATTTTCACAACTTATAGTCTAGGAAACCTAGACATCCTGGCTTTTAGTGCTGAATAATATGCTGAGACACTTTCCAATCTGATAGGGAATGAACTGAAGGTCAGAAACACGTCTTATTGTTTACATTTAACCAACTGTGCTACCAAAGGATGGTAATGAGTATTTGTTTAAAATTTTTATTAACAACATTTTTGCATATAGTGTAACTGTTTTATTATAATCTGCACCTCATTTTTCATGATTAAAATAAAGAAAGTAACTATACGAATATTTTCTTAATTAATATTTTTATACTTTTAATGTTAAACATTAATTAGTTGAATTTAATTAGAAATTCACACTAAATATTAATGAAAAAACTTAATTCGGTAAAGTTAACTATGTTCCTTGAAGTCTAACACGATAACCACATCACAAGAATAAAGACAGGTGATTATTATAGAAACAATGCAAAAATAAGTTTTCTTTCTACTTTCGAGTTGAAATGACTTTCCCTTACATAATATGTAAATTCAGTTTTACGAAGACCGCGCCCGGGCGGCTGTTTTTTTTAAAATTTTGAGTTAATTAATAGTTCCCTGAAAGGAGTTGGAATGAACTGGAGTTTGTCAGTTTTTCTATTAGTTTTTTTTATCTACTCTTTTTTATCTGGTTTATCTTTTATTCTAACAGAATATATATATATATATATAATAATATTTTTAAAGAATAATTCGATCTTCTGATCACAATGTACCAGGAGAGCAAAAAATGAAAAGACTTACATTACTAGAATTTTATGTCATACTTAAACAATATGTGTCGATCGATACACAGCAATAAATAAATTTTTAAGTAATTAATTACTATTTCCAAGAATTTTATATGGACATTAAATTCGTCTGTTTGTTTAAATAATTTTGTATTAACTTTATTGAACTTATTCTGTGAATTACATTGAATCCGATTTCTGTACAATTTATATCATGTTATATTACTCGGACAAAGCAGACAAAGTCGCCTGCAAGAGCTAGTCGTTAAATACATACATTCAATTCTAGTATTTCTCATAAGTATTGCCCACAAATGTACCAGGAGTACATAAGACAATAAGAGAAACACCCGGACATGTTAACACATAAGATCACGTTGATATGCGTGTGAGAAGTTTCACAACTAATAGTTATGCGTACAATATATACTAATTACATGTGTGTGCGTGTGTGTGTGTGTGTGTGTGTGTGTGTGAATTAAAATATTATTTATATTTATATTGTTAAAGTTTTATCATCTGATAGATATTATATTGTATTGTCTTAATTCTATAACAGTTTTGGCTTACAGAACATACATTTACCTCTTCCTTCTTATCAATCAGCACATTGTGCACCTGTCAGCTGAGATCATAGTACCGACAGCAAAAAAATATAATATTTATATTAAGTCGTAATATTTTTTTATAAATTTATTTTAAAAACTGAGCTGTTTTTCTAAGTATTTATATATACATATAAATAATTAGAAAAAAATAAGTTATTTTTTAATCTGTTTAGAACTGATGAATTAATAAATTTGCTGTCTGTACTAAAGTAATTAAAATTACGCAACGAACAATAGCGTTTGTACGTCTCCTAGATCTCCTTCAACCATACAGAGATGAAAAATTTATTGGTACTAAAACAATGAAAAAACTATAGAAAAAAAAATTAAATAATTATGTTAAAAGAATAGAATGGGAATTCTTTTCAAGTTTATTCTTTTTATAAGTTTATTTAAAAAAAAAAAAGTTAAGTTACATTAACTAAAAACATAACATGATGGGTGACCGACTTGATTATTTATTCAGTTTAAGTAAGGTAAGTAATATATAATTAACTTAATAATAATTGTAACCAATATCGTTTTTTATAATTAATAAATGTACTGGAAAATCAATTACTTAAATATCATAGCCATGAAAGCAAAGTTAAAAGTAATTTAACTGTATGTGGGTCATTGTTATTTTTGATTGCAGTTTTTATTTCCTCTATAAAGAGCTATCTTTATTTAACGTTATTTCACAAAAATTTTGTCTTTATTTTAATATAAAAAAAAATTAAAGGAACTTAGAGCGATCTGAGCAAAAAGTTGTATAATCAAAGATTTATTTCAATTATACATTATTATTATATCAGATTAAGTTACAAGGTTTTAAAGGTCCATGAAGATTTTGTTTAGAAATAATTTATTATAAAATTTAATTAAAAATAATTAAATTTTAAAAAGTCTTTCATATGATATATAAGATTTATGAAGAAAATTTTATAAAAACCAATGTGAATTTTCTTTAAGAAACAATAGATTGAATTGAGGTATTGGATCGAATATGACTTTCTTTATATAAGGAAATACATTATTGAGTTGAGCGTAAGCTCTTAACCGTTTGGGAAACTTTTTGAAGCTTCACATAAAAACTACTGAACCGATTTGAATGAAAATTGGCAGAGCTGTAGTGGTCCATCATTCCATTCAGAAATGATGGTCAAAAAACTTCTCCCATACACTTAACGTTATCAGAACCTCCGCTTGCTTATCAATCTAGAAATACGACTACTAAATAATACTATCCTAGTATAATACTAGGATTTAGTATTATTATTATAATAGATTATAGTATTATTAACTGAAATGTTAAATGAATCCTTTCGCTTCCAATCCGACAAAAACGTACGACCGGTCCGACGAGTTGTGTTTTTATACAACGGTAAGACCACATTCTATGATTACGACATTGTTATTTACTATCTTTAAAATATGATAATAAAATTAAAAAGTTTTTACACTATGAAACTAAAAATTAAGGTCATTGAACTCTAACATCAAATACCAAAAAAATATTTTGCTTGAACTCTAACTATAATAAAAAAAATTGATTGAATAATTATTTGTATGTTTTTATTATATATATATATATATATATTTCGTAAGTGCGTATTATTTCATACAATTCAACAGTAATTATTGCAGGGCTTGCGACATCCGGCTCACCGCGCTCCACTAACCGCTCATAAACCGATAGATATCTGTGTTCATAATATTGTTAATAATACTTATTATAATTAATAATAACCTATAAAATACTTATATAATACTTGAGTATAATTAATGTAATTAAAACGGGATACTTAAATAATACTTCAACATATAAATACATAAGATAAATTACATTAAATCTTCATACATTCATTCAGTCGTGTGTGTGTGTGTGTTTGTGTGTGTGTGTGTGTATCATAATATGATCATTTGATTACAGTACAGGTTGATATTCTCCTGTTCGTCTGTTTATTTACATTTGAAGCAACTATAGTATTAACTTATAGTAATGTCCGGATTTACAATATATAATAACTTCAAACAATTATTGTTACTTAATATATATATTTATTAATAATATATGACAAATTATATATATTTTTTTGTTACACTAAATCTTTTGAAATACATATAATAAAGAATAACAATAATAATAATAATAATAATAAGAACAATCAAAGTTCATAATAATGTTCAAAGTTGCATCAAAATCGGTTCTATCTTTTGTTACGGTATTATATTATTACAAGTCCGTTACTTATAACACAAAAAGCCAAACTTAAATAATCTACCTATTTAAATGTAACTCGATATGGAATATTATATAGATAATTAACAACTGAAAGTAATTCATTGTATCATTGTATGGATAAATTGAAAAATAGATTACATTTCGGTACTTGGACCATGAATAATTACAATAACACTAATATATATATATATATATATATATATGTATATATATAGCATGTTTGAGAAACAAACGAAACTTTTGAATGGCTAAACATTTTTCCAATTTGTTTTCGATATAACATCCGCGTTTGGCTTAAACATACTCGAGAAAATTTTTAGCTAATTATCTCGTCGCATTCTGGAGACAACGAACACAAAAGGTCTCCCAGACGGTTAAGAGCTTTGCTTACGCTCAGCTCATTGATAGCATATATATTACTTACAAAATCAATATTTATTCTTTTCTGTCTGTCTGCTTCGTCCTGCTAATCTCTGAAACCCGTTTTGAATCTCTGAAAGGACTGGATCGATTTTAACAGGATTTGCACTGGCGGATAGCTGATGTTACATAGAGCAACTTTACTAAGGAGTACTTTTATTTTAAACACCCACGAAGTCGTGGACACAGCTAGTATATATCTACATATTAATAATTTTAAATAATAAAACACCCTTGTCGATAGAACATGTAATTTTATATAATACGTTTTTGTTACAAAATAGTTATAAAATATTAATTTTTTTATAAAATATTACTCAAGTACCTCAAGGGCAGGCTATGTTTATATAAAATAATGTACCTATATCAAAAAAAAAATGAAATAAGTCTTAATCTATAAAATGAAGGTCTAAATCAGAATCCAGTTTTGCCATACCGGAACAGTGTGTCAATTATAAATCAAAACATTTATAAATTAAATCTAACGATTTTGCAATATAAGTTATTCAGTTGCTCCTTGACACGATCGTTTTGCGCCACTTTTATAAGGACATTGCTATTGGTGCTTGGTATGCGCGGGCGCAGCCACATAGTTTTCACTTCTATACGCATTCTATAGAAAGACCATTACTGACAGTAATCATAATATAAATACTAAGTATGGTGTTATAATTATATAATACATTGAAAAAGTTAGGAATAATATAGAACTGGTGTCAATTCATTTACGATATCTGAATAGACAGACGTGGGATCAAATTGTATATATATATATTTTATTTTAACCCAAAGGTGCCTCTAAAATCTATACCAGTCTTCATAGAGTTCATTAAACTGAATTCAAACTTTAGTGAACGAAACTTAATATTAAATATATACTTACGAATTAGTTTATTATTATTTCTAGGCCTATGAGAATATATATATATTTCTAAGTCCAAGTGTAGTCCTTAAAATAAGGCCTATCCATACATACTTAAGCATATAAGTAAGTCAACTTTTTTATACTATGTCCTTAAGAAATGTTTAATGAATTTTAATTCAAAATAGTTTAACATTTTTAATTGTTTAAAGTTGTCTCCATACAAAATATTTCAATCTTACTGCCACTTTATAAGGTACCTTAAAATATTGTTATAATAATGTGATTATATTATAATAATCTATCCTTAAATTGGTTTGTAAGTATATTTTTTGTTACTGTAATTGTATGTTTGATCCCGGGCTGTCAAAATTCCACAAATAATTATACATGCCGAGTTATTACTTGCTGAAGAGACCCGCTCGAAGCGTATAAATCGCTTTTTTATTATCGCTAATTTATTACGCCTTCGACACAGCCTTGTCCGAGATTGAGTATGGAGACACCAAGATGTGATTTGCTAATTTGTATATATGTACTAGAATTTGTTATTAACATAAGAAGTATATATGGTATAAAAATTGTTGGTATTTATTAATGGAAAAAAAATGAGAGAGTATGAAAACCAAAAGTTTTTTTGGTAACATGTAACCACAAGCGAAGCCGAATCAATAAACTAGTGTTACTATAATTATATAATATTTTTTGCAAACATACCTTAATCGGTGTAATTTGAACACAAAAACCTTTCATCATTAGAGCATACCGGGAATCATTTAATGATTTAACTAAATATAATGAAAACGATCATGGCTAAATTATTACGTGGAATGCAAATCAAGTTTTGAACACATTCAATACATATTGAGAATGAAGAACGTGCTCAGGTGGTTTGGGCACGTCCAACGAATGAGTGATGAAAGAATGGTAAAAAAAATTTATACAAGAAAAGTGAGCGGTAAGAGAGACAGGGGGAGGCCTCGAGTGACCTTCGAAAACACAGTATCTATGATACTGGAGGACGGTCACGTAAAAAGCATGAGGACCCCCCGGAGGGCATGTATGAAGAGGTTGATGTCTGTGGCCGAGGCGAAAGAGGTGTGCAGGCACCGTAGTTTTTGGCTCCGTCTCTGGCTACCCCGTAAGGTATATGGCGTGAAGCTAAATAAATAAATAAATAAATAATACATATTCATAAAAGTGTGAGAAGATTTCATAGGAGAAAGTATATATATATTTTATGTTATATATTAGTTTATATTACAAACAAACAGACAGATCAACATCAACAAATATATTTATACTCATTGATTGAGTTACAAAGTTATCAAGTAATTATTAATTGTAATGGAGTAATTAAATCTATACTTGGACTTCTCTGACTCATACTAATGTTGAAGCTTTTTATTGCTTTGTTATGTATATCTCCAGGATAAGATGGTGTACAGGCTGGTATGTAAGACTGGGATAGACGGGTCATTTAAGGATATCCAATAAAATGCAATAGATAAAACTTGTAATCCTCTCTTTCTTAGACTCGATCGTGTTATTCCTATCAAAGCACAGTCTACCGTTGATTAGAAACGTACTATAAAGGATAAAGTTTCATATATGACTCAGCAACTTATTAAGGAATAATTTTTGAGTCTCGCGAATCTTCAGACAATTATATATAATGAGGGTTCAGTTTCGTATAACTTATCACCCCGAATTTCTGTGTATGTTTGTCTGTAGCATCATAGCTCCCAAACAGATGAACCCATTGTAGTGTGGTTTTTAACTGAAAAGCTTGTTAGAGACGGTTTTTATCTTTCTATGGTGAAAAAAAATTATTATCTTTAGTTTTATTCATGCAAATTAGGAAGCCAAATTATTTATATTAAACATTATTATGTAACCGATATTTGTTAATTTATTTTATATACCCTTATGAATACAACAAATATATGTGTATATATATATATAAATGACGGATTGTACTTTGGAATCCTACTCGCCTTTCAGAAGGTCGGATCAGACAGCCATATTTAGTATTGAGTTCTACTCAAGATAAACCTCACGATTTATTTATTTAGATACACAAATACATGATAAGTATGGTAATAATTTTAATGTTTTATTTAATTAATGTTTGAGTCCATGTTTTTTAGTTACTAATATTGTGATATCAATAACAAACAACTTTCTGTCCGTACGTCAATAGACTGAACAATGTCTAAGTGGTATAATTAGGAGAAAGCAAGTTATTGAGGTTGAAAGTGAATCTTTTCATTTAGGTAAATAGTATTACTATTGTAAGTATAAAAGCTCCCTTTTTATTAATTTGTTTTAATGTCATCAACTTTTTCGATATTTATCCCACCGGCCTCGGTAGCGCAGTAGGCAGCGCGTAAGTCTCATAATCTTAAGGTCGTGAGTTCGATCCTCACCCGGGGCATTTCTTTTTAATTTTTTTTACATATTTTCTTAAATTTTAAACAAGGTTAAACAAGTTTGCCACCTGTGTTGATGTCGCAATAATTTCATACAGCTAGTTACAACATTATGCAAATTCTCAAACAATGGCCTAGTGTCAAGTCAACCCACATTTCTAAGAGTAAATAGTTATATCAAGATTATCTACTTGTACCGGTTCCTAACCGCATTGTCATACAAGTATTCAGTTCATTTTATACACCTGTATATCATATAAACTATTTCAATTCTACCTTGGTTTTAAAGATACAAAATTATCAACATTATTGTTCTCGGACAATACAAAAACCATTCTATAAACCTCCGATCAATTCACTTGTTTATTTTGATCTTAGCAATCATTTCAACACTTAAATAAATATCACCGATACGCCATCTTTGTTACAAGCGGATGGTGTTTTCAATTTGGTAACAACATACATTATACAATAATATTCTGTATTTATTTGACGTAAGGTTTAAAATCGCCATTTAATGCAAAAAACGATTTACAATTTGTAATTATAACTTGTATGTAAGGTTCAAATTACGTTGTTCGTGTATTGTTGGCGGTCGATTTTGACTCAAAATACACAAGTAAGGTCGTAGTAAGGCCGAGTTGAAAACACAAGATTGTATTGCATCACTGTATCAAGACAATTATTAATGATTCAACATGAAAATAAATAAAAAATAGAAAACTATTACCTGTATTTCATTTATTTATCTGCGGAATATTTTTTAATAGTATTGTTTTAAAATATACCGGATATATATATGGTTAAATAAGCAATGAACAGCAAGAACATTGCATATATATATATACACATAACATTACATATATATTTACATATATGCAACGTTACATATATATATATATATATATATATATATATATATATATATATATATATATATATATATATATATATGTAACGTTGCTTACTTAACCGGAATGTCCGTCTGTCATCAAAAAATAATTTATTTTATGATCGATCTATCATAATATGTACCACTTTGCATTGCATATTACAATGTCGCTAAGATAATTAATGTTAACAGATAATATAACAAATTTTATTTATTGATTATTAATTGTTAAAAAGAAAATGGCGGCATGTAATTTCGCTGACATTGACAGCACGTGCCTTAAAACGCGTAATATCTGTTGTATCGCGTTTACGTGATTTATCAAAGAATGCATTAATTTAATCTTAGATTTAATTTAAAAACAGATTAATTGAGCTGAGCGTAAGCGAAGCTCTTAACTGTTTGGGAGTTTGGGAGTTTGTGTTTAGTTGTCTCCAGAAAGCGACGAGATAATTAGTTAAAAATTTTCTCAAGTATGTTTGAGTCGAACACGGATGTTATAGCGAAAACAGATTGAAAAAATGTTTAGCCATTCAAAAGTTATCAAGAAATGAAGAAGGGAGAGGGGCTTAGCTCAACACCCGCCGCGCACGGTTGGCGGATCCTAGTACGTAAACGAGTAGGCTGTAGTGTTTAGATTTAATGTTTACTATTAATAAAGTATTGTTACCAACTATTCTTATAGTTATATTCTAAGTCAGGTCGCAGTGCGTCACGTGGCCTTGAGGATTGTGTAGGTTGGGTACAGGTCCCACGTTAAGTTCCGTTTGTGCATCACTATTTATATTTTAAGTATTCTTATTGATATATCCATATACATAAATGTAATATTATATTAATATTCTACATCCAAAGAAATCTTTTGCACCTTTTGTTTCGGAACTTGGTATTCGCGCAACGTCGCGAAATGTCTAGGACTATATCATATATATAGCAAGATATTTGGTAAAAGTTTTTATGACTGACCTCAACCCTTCGGATTACGTGTAGAAAGAATGGGGTTTGTTTTATTTCACCTCTTATTCGGATTTTACAGCATCTTCTATATGTTAGGTACCTTTTTTTTTAAACTTCTTTTTGAAGCAACATCACATAAAAACTGCTGAACCAATTTTAATAAAAATTGGCAGAGCTGTGGAGCTTGGGAATGGGCATGTTTTAAAAAAACATAATTAAAATATCTCATTCCGTTCAGAAATGATGGTCAAAAATCTGTTTCTCCCATAGCCTCGCTGTATCAGAATCTCGCTAGAAATACGCTTACAATTAACATCACATAAAAACTACTAAATAAATGTATATATATATATATATATATAATATTATATTTTATTTAAATGGGGAGGGGGCTAGCTCAACTCCCGCAGCGCACGGCGGAAGATCCCAGTTATTTAAGATTGTAATAAATTATTATATACTTCTGTCACGCGGCGTTACTTGTCCGTTACACAATACATTCCTATTACCCATAGCTGTTAGACAACAATTATGGTGTTTCCGGTCGGAAGTCGGCTCTAAGTTTTATTGTTAACTGTCTTATAAAAGTAATGAATTATTCATGCACGTGATTTATTCGTATTGCTATATTGTTTTATTTTTTAACAAAATACTGAGTATTGAAAAAAATTGTTTGTTAATAGAAGTTAGTGAAAGGGCGAAAAAAGAGCGAAATATAATGAATAAAAACTGTCTTCTTTGCAAACACTGCACATTTACACATTTTTATTATCAATATAAACAACCGTAACATAACAAAAAACTTAAACAATAGTACCAACTTAACATTATTATAATTTGTGTTGCCATATTAATCTAACATGTATCTTTCTTTACAAAAGCTACTTCAACCCAAGACTATTACTACATTCGGGCCAGCCCGAACAGATGTGCAGTCAATTTGATAAAAATTAAATACCTATTAGTTATTTTTATTTATTAACAAATATCTATAACATCGTAAAATCCATTATTTCCCTTTCATTAACAGTGAGAGTGAAATAATCTAAAAACTAGGTCTCATTATCAACGGTCCGGTTGAGATTCACTCAAATTACATTTTGGACGCCTTTCACATGGTTTATGTTTAATAATAATAACTGTTAAATTGTTTAATTATTAAAATTATTTAGAGATTTATATATTTTTATAAATATATTATTTAATTGATTAATTCAAATAATTCACAATTACGGAAATTATATTTCCGTAAATATATTTGTTTTTAAACTATCTGACGTTTGTTAATTTATTAATATATTATTATTATAATTAGTAATAAATTATTAAATACCTCCAGAGTATATAAACATATCAATTAATATAATAAGTCACGATGCATTTGTAATTAATTACAAATTATATAAACGCATATAAAATTTTTGTTTTCTTTATTACGTCCTTCAATCTCACATAAATTATTATTAATATAAATAATTATTTATCACGGAACCCTATTTTACGACGTAACCACTTTTTCTTTAACAATAAAACATCTTCCATGTAAACAAAACGTTGACTTTCCTTGACAGTTTTTGAATTCAAAACAATTTCTCGTACGTGCTACTATGGACGCTTTCAAATCGATGCAAAATTATTCATGCAATTGTGTTTAGTTATTGAAAAGAACGCCATCTATTATTGAAAAAACGAATTAAAATTGTAGTGCCCTCTATTGACCAATAGCTGTTCGGAAAGTCAAATTTAAATTTGTTGAACACATTTAAGTGAAACAAGTTATTTCTTTAGATGTATTAAATGTTATGTGAATGGGCGAAAGTTTTTGTCGTGCATCCAGTGGTCGTTTTACGATTATTACTAGTTTCCATTGATTACAATGATTTGTGTTATTGTAGATGTATAGAAATGATATTATAAGACATCAATAGTAACATAATACCTGTCTAACCAATGAAAAACCTAATAAAATCCATTCTAGAAAATACATATGTTGGATTAAAAATATAAAACTTCATTCCTCATTTTTTTAAATTAACTTATGTCATAAAAAGGTCACCACCACTGACGTATATAAGACTTTGTTGTCACTATTATTATATATTGTTTTGATGAAATGTTGAGAAGAAAATTGTAGAATTCGTTACATAATCACATAAATAAATTATTAAGTAAATTACGTAAACTTTGAATATATATTATATAATGTTTCACTCTTTTTATTTCACGTCTGACAACTAGCTTTTTCTAGTACTAAGGAAACTAGATTTTCTTATATATAACTATTACCTACTAACACTAATGAGAATTACATTATTGTGTTCAATATACGATCTAGAATTCAATATAAAAAACTGTTTCGAAATGAAAAACTTCTAAACGAGCAACATCAAAACAATTTCATCAAACATTACCAGTTACCAGTTTCTTAAACCGAAAAAAAGTTAACTATTGTAACTGATACAAATCTTTGAAGTATTATAGGTCACTGATGGCCCAATGAGATGCGATCGATCATCAAATACTTTAATTATATTATAGATTTAATTATAGCAAAAGATGGACTTTGAATATTATTAATGGAAAAACATATATTTTACTTCAACGGTGATCACAATTTTTAATTTCAATAACAGTGTATCAAAAGAAAAATCCATAAAAATGTTTATTTATTTATTTTTTTATATATTTTTCACTTTGAATCCATACCAGTGATCACTTGTGTATCAAATGTAAGTGACAGGAGGGCCTATTTTGTTATCGTATGTATAAAAATAAGCCCTGTAAAGACTCTCCAACTTAAAATCAGGTTACGAGGGTTGCAACCGCGCCCTGGTCTGAGAAGAACCACACAACAAACTCGGGTTTTGTTTTTATTGTGATCACTGTTTCACGAACGTCAATATATTTAGTGAGCAATGTACGAACAAGTAGAACCATCGCAATCAATTCAATAAGCCGTTTATAAATTAGTATCAATGTTTGAAAGTTAATTATTTCATATTAAATGTATATCTAACTATAACAATCGTCACTAACTCTACCCATCGATTACCCCCAAATTACATGATGAAATCTCCCGTCTCGATGTCGATGTAAATTATAATTAAAACCTAAAACTCAATATTGACCAACGATTACGAGTCGATGCGAATTGAAAATCGATAGTTTTCGTAATCGATTCGAATCCGATTTGTGTCCACATTGAAGATTCTGATGTTCCCATAGGATTACGTAACGAAAAGAATAACACGTTTCGGCGATTGAGGTTAATTATATAGAATATACGAAACCGTAAAAAAAAGTTTTGTAATATAACTTTTCATTTGGAATTAATAACAAAAAGTTCCTTCTCTTCGAACTTTCTCCAGCAGTTACAGCGGGTACTTCATAACTATGCAGACTTCTAAATCACTTAGGAACCAGATCATCAACATTGGTATAAATAAATACTGAAAGACAAACTTGAACACTCGTAAATATTTCAATACACCAATTAAATAAATCAATAATGAAACAAGAACTATATATCATTTAGAACGTTACTTGCAACATAATACATGTTTGCTTCATTAAAAACTATTTTACTCCAACATTCCAGTCTAGATGATGCAAGATCCGTAGATAGCGGTACCAATGATTGCCTCTAGATTAACTTGTCCCAGGTTTAATTCCTGACAAAAAGTTTATATATATATGTCCGTTCAAAGCAACGCAGCGAGGATAACTACATAACAACATAACCCAGACTGGAATCTAGACTTAACTAAGTGCCTTCTCCATAATTGGAAAGCTGTAGAACGAACACATACGTAAATAAATATAATTTCATTTATATAATTTATTACTTAATTATCTGCATATTTATACTAGGGGCGCCAACAAACCCTCTATTTCGACTCGCTGCACTCGCGAAATCTCGGGTGCCGTTTGCATATTGAGCGAAGCGAGCCCAGTGTATTGACTCATCGTTTCCCATTGACTTCAGTATACTGAACAGGGATGTCAGTTTTTGACATGATATAAAAATAAAATTTTTTTTTGAGGACATTTTTCAATTTTTTTTTGGTTTAAAAACCGTCACCTAATGTGTGTCTTTTTGATTACAAAATTTCATAATTTTCCGTCAAGTAGTTTTCGAGCCAATTCGTGACAAAGAATGTAAAAAGTCTCCAGTAAAACGCTCCGCTCACTTCGTTCGCTTCGCTCAATAATATTTTATGGTAACGTCGAAGATCTATAAAATATGTGTGTAGATCTATAAATTATTGTGTAATAATAAATAATTCGTAATTTATTTCAGTTTTGAAACTCTTTAATCGTGTTTTAAGGCTTGAAAAGACCGGACTGGCGATTGGTTTAAATTAAGATAGAAGAAGAATGTATGATTAATAAGTTTAATAAAAAGAGAAGCGTTATTTACTTGTCAGTACCTAATAAATATAAATTTTATTTTTAGTCCAACATAATTTATAGGAGAATCTTCTTAAAAATAAAAATGGTTGTTTAACCTGGACTTTTTTATTATTTCACACAAGGTGTGCAAAATAAACTTGTAGAAGTTATAATCAAAAATAGCAAATTATTTTTATTAATGCATTATAAGACGTCATTACCCTTTAACAAAATAGTCGTAACACAATCTACTCTAATTCAACACAGAAGATAACTTTATCTAAAAGAACAAAATCGCAACTAGGCCTAATAACAATGGCTAGATTCTCAAGCATTATGAAAACGGGACGGTTGCGCTTCTATAACGACCAGATATGCTTCCGATAACAACCCGGCAATTAAGTGCCGCTACTCGCTAACAGATGGCATTATGTAAGCACTGTGCAATACGTTTCCCTGAACAGAACACTTTTATACAACACGCAACTTGTAATACTAAAGATGAGATTCAGAAATAAATTTTATTTATATTTAAATTAACCTCTTTAAGCTGTGTTATTGTCGTGATGAATAATTTGACATTTTATTATTTTAGTAGGGGTATTTGTTGAAACATTAAAAAGGTAGTAATATAATTAAATATTCTATAACTATAATTAAAAAAAAAACAATACAAAGAAGATGGAAAGGTTATATGTATGTATATATTATGATGATAAAAAAAGGTAAAAATTATTCCGATACCGGGAATCGAACCCGAGCCTCCTGGGTGAGAGCCAGGTATCCTAGCCACTAGACCATATCGGATGTGTTCAGTATTCCATAATAACTAATTAGAATTTCAATATAATGTAAGTTAAAAAAAAAACAATTTAGTTTATGGTATTAATATTATTAGTGTAAAAACCACGTATTGATAACATTTCTTCTTATTTCTTACAAAATCAATCAATCCATATCTTTTTTTTGTCTAATATACGAAAGATATTTCCATTTTATGCCATTTGAATATAAATACGTACTGGAATGCCGTTTATGACTAAAATAACAATTTAGAAATCTATAAAAAATGTAACCATATATTCCATGGTTGATGTACATTCACTATTTATTATAAACATAATATAAAGATAAATTCTAGTTTGACTTCCTCATTCACCTTTTTATACAAACCACAAGGAATTAATCTATAGTGAATGTTAAATATATACATACATATACATAATAGGTTTTCATTTTAATACAACAATAAATTTCCAAGGAAGTATTCGATCATTATGTCAACAGTCTATAAAGTATCAATTATATATTGAACAAAGATAATAAAGAAAGATAAAATGGAGTACTAGTTTTATTCAAGAGAGAAAAGGATGGAGAATACTCTCTATAACAGGATAGAATGAAAAAGAACAATTGGATATATGCAAAAAATATGGATAGTGAGTTCAGAGTACGTTATATTATTACCTGTCATTGAGCCTTCACACAATTATTAAAATATGATATAAAAAGACGCGGGAAAGTATTTAGTCATTGTTTATCCGCCATTTTGAATTGTCCGCAAAATGTATGGGAATGTTCTAGGTAATACTAATAACCTTGCTCCGATTGTTTTGTTTTTAATATTTTTAATTTATGCTATTGTAACGGTGAACTTTCCCGGTTTTACTACTTAAATACGTCGAATTAAAATATAAGTTCGATATAGACCTTATGAATATAAAATTAAATGGATGACAACCCTAAAAAATAGCTAATGTCGGTGAGTGGAATTGACTTAATATTAACCTGGTAATGATCACCAGGTTAATATTAAGTCAATTCCAGATATTGTATAAACTGGAAACTGATCTAACTAAATTATATCTATCAATGAATAGATTAGATAATCTAAGATATTAAAATTCCAATTATTTAATCTATAGATATCTAGATTACTTAGTCTTGGTCTTGGTCTAACTTCTATAACAAATCTCACAGATAATTACATCAAATTTATGTTAGGTAAATCATTTTAATAGTTTTTCACTTTCAAATATTCACACACCTATTTCCACATTACCATCTCACATACTAAATAGTTATGTAAATAGAGATTTAGCAAACAATCCCAATGCTTCAAGTTTCGTTTAACTTTTTACGTAACTCTGTGACACAGACGAGACAATACATACTTTGAATATTTCAATATCATTCATAGTTTTGATGTTTCATATGTTATATTAATATTCCGTTATTCAAGTAATGGTAATTTACATGTTGAGTAAATGGGAACATGGAATATTACATTTAAATACAAGAAATAAAAACAAACAACCGGACATTAAAAGTGTATTATTAAATAACATTAAAAAGTTTTTACTTAATCGAAATATATCGAAGTTAGTCGTTGATTCATTTGATTCATTTCACAATATTATTATATTTAAAAAGAGTATCTGTTGAGTTTCTGGCCGGCTCTTCTCAGAGCAGCATTCCGAGCTTACTCACGGTTTGACTACACTGACCTTTTTAATATGATTAATTAAGTGTAAATACCTACTTGAATAAAGATATTTTGAAAAACAGCTGAAAGTATAAGCTTATATACAAAATATTAGTTATTGAGAATTATATATTAGTTGGATCGTCTGTTGGCTTGTTTGTCCTCAACAATTATTAGCTAAGTGATTGAGTCTTAATAATTTAAGTTTAAATATCGGAAGTCAATAAATATTCGCATGATGTTTTTACTTTCTCCGCAACGCGCTGGGAATATTTTATCGCCTTGGTTTTATTAACGATTAACCCTTCCCATAGATGTTACTTATACTTTTAAGATAACAAAAAACATCCTAAAATCTTGGATATTGTGGTTTCTACACTAAAACAAAACGAATTAACAGATACACAACAGATTGATATGTCTATAGTTATAAAAAAAATTTAAGTATATAATTTTTTATTAATTACATGCTAAGTAATATTAGGCAAAAAGTTTGCCTAATATTACTTAGCATGTTAGGAAAAATTACAATATATTTGTTTGCACAATATTTGGTTTATTTCTAGGTTCGCTATACCAAAGCCTCCCCTATATTTTACCCCACTTTCTTATACTAAAAACCAGACTACAAACATTTTAATAAAGTAGATTAAGTGATATAATAAAGAATACCAAATAAAGTGAATATCACAATAATGAGTTAAAATGATACGAAAATAATAAAACGCCATCTATTATCAAAAAGCTGAAACACATTAATAATAACATCAATTTTAACGAGCACGAGATCACAGTGAAAGTGAATAGAGAGTGACCGTAAAGTGTGACGGACGAACAGATAATCGACCTTCGTTAATATGTTATATTATCAATGTAATGTAAACCTTAATTTATACTAATAGAGGTTATTTTTTGTTTGGCAAATATGAGAACAGGTACGGTTCTGATGTAACGTAATAAAATGAATGAATTATTATAAGTTGCATCGCCTCACATGTATTTAACGAGAGTGCAACGACCTCTGGCGAGTTACAACCTAATACTTTCTTAGATATAGTACATTTTAATTTAAACAGAAGTATTAGCTATAAAATATACCAGGGATACATAAGTCAACAATAGATTCTATAATATATAGTAAGTTCGTTTTGAACCATTAGGTTCTAAGTTTTCTAAGTATACAATTCTTCAATCTCTAATAGTCTGTTAGCTTTCAAGAAGGAAAGACAATACATGTAACTTATAGTCTGTCGTAGAGAAAGTAAAAGACAATAACGACTGATTACAGTGCCATTATAAACGGACAGAAATAGTCCGGTTGCTAAATAATTGTAATGTTTGTAAATATTATACGTTGAGGTTTTCCTGTTTTTGTAATCAATAAATATATAATATTTTATATTTCAGAATTTTGGATTATACACCATGAGATGAATCTTATTCGACCAGTGATCGCGGTTTGTTAAAACATTTTGACATGTCCAAGTGACTGCAAACCAAGATGGCGCTGAATTTGACATTAGTGTGTGTGTTAAGTGCCGTGTTTGTGTGTGTTGGTGGTCACGTGGCGTTGATATTTCCACCGGCTAGGAAGTATGATTTGGACTTTTTGGACAACTCTCGAACGAAACCACCTTGTGGAATGCCTAAAGGTATGTACCCACAAACAATTATAGTTACTAGACGGTCGCTTTTTAATTTTGTTGACAACCCTAGCTCAAAAACAAAATCACAGCCCTATTTATAATCTTTATTTTAGGTTCAATGACCATTAAATATTTAAGTATATCTTTGTTTTACCGTAAGCCATCCTGGGATTTAAAATGATACTCTCCATCCGGTCCAATCCCTTTGGGATCGACTTCGTGATCGTATTTACATACCACATACATTGTTGTACTAACGTGATATTGGTTTAAGTTAAAGATCCGTGTTTAGTGTCAACTAAAGAAATATTCATCGTTATTTTGCCACCCTTGTTAATGTCTTATAAAACTAGGGGCGCCAACAGACCCTCAATTTCGACTGGTTGCGTTTGCGAAATTTCGGCTGCCGTTTGCATATTGGGCGAAGCGAGCCCAGTGTAATGACTCATCGTTGAGGACAATGTCGGTAATGTAGAAGATCTCAGATTAGGCTGACAGTCGCGCCACGATCACCATCAAGCTATGAAATTAGACCTAACCTAATCATCCTAACCAAATTAGACCTTTTCCCATTGACTTCAATGGGATAACAGTTTTTTGACGATTATTCCTCAACGACATGATATTTTTCGAAATTTTTTTCATTACCTAATGTATGTTTTGCAATTGCAAAATTTCATAATTTTCCGTCGTGTAGTTTTTGTGCCTATTCGTGATAAAGAATGCAAAAAAGTCTCCAGTAAAACGCTCCGCTCGGTACGCTCGCTTCGCTCATTTAGCCATGCTAAGATAGGTATAGCTTAGCCGAGCCCTTAGTAATCCAAAATCGTCTTTAACCCCGAAATATGTCCAAGTCATACTCGCATTTATTCATTATCAACAAAAAAGTAAGAGATTTTGGCAAAAAAGTACCAAAATTTTCTGGATCGACTGGGATTACTTGGGTTATATAATACAATAAAACAAGAAATAAGATACGTAATATCTATACTTATAAAAAGATTGTGAGTGTGTAAGGTTCAGATGGCGTCGTAAAGCGCAGGATATGTTGCAATGTCAGTTTTTGATTAATATATCATATTATCATATAAACAATATTTAGGTTTTCTTCCTTGAAATAAGGCCAAAGGATAACTTAAGGATTTTGAAAGTTTATCAGTAAGCAGTCGTGGCCGAGTGGTTAAGGCGTCTGACTCGAAATCAGATTCCCTCTGGGAGCGTAGGTTCGAATCCTACCGGCTGCGGGTTCTTTTTGAAGGATTTGATTACGAAAGATTTAAAGTCAACACAATAGTTCTAATAGATTTTCATTTTTTATTTTTGCCTTAATAAGAAGTCATGAGAGCAAAGGATTGACTACACTAAAAATACATGCTTCCAGTCCTGGGAGGTTTACTTTTTAATTTCATATTCATTTAAAATTAAAATTAACTAACATGTTTATGGATAATTTAAAAGACTTGCTAGAATTTATTTACATATAAATTATATAAAATAAAAACTCCTTAAACCAGTTCCCACTTCAAAGGTATTGGACATCACTTAATGTAACGTTTATATGATGTTAATTAATAATTTATATATAGTTATAATCCTAACAATATTCTAATACCACCTTTGTTTGATACACGACGAATAGTTTGATACTCTTCATTCTATGACTTCTGAACTATTAGAATAATAGATTAAATAAACTATGTTTAATTTAGTTAAAATATAGCGATATGAGTCAAAGTTGTAAAACTACCCTCTATTTGGTGACCAAATTACAAGAGAATATATAGAAATATAATATTGGAATTGTAATTAACTCTCTTGCCTTTTAACGATGAACTAACTAACTCTTTAAGCAATATACTCATATCAACATTAAGACTGTATGTGTTTATTATAATATATAAAACATTGTTAAATTTAAAAAGACCTGTTTAGTTTCGGGCCGGCTCTCAACGGAATAGCTTCCTGACCGGTTCTAAACAGCAGAATTCCGACTTGTATGCTTGTAATTTATGTAAATTTTAGCCATATTTGCTTTGAAGTTACAAAATGATTTTTTATATATAGTTGCACTTCTAAATAATAATATTACTTATATAACTTAATACTTTACAAAATACTAGACTGTCCTATTTAGTATAAGTACCATAATAATCAAATATCAGAATTATAATATATTTTCATTAGCTTCTAATGTTATATAATTATAAATATTGCTGTAATTAACTTGAAACGATCGTCCATTAATTTTGTTAAAAAATATTTATGTATATATAGATTAATAACATAATATTTCGTTATTTTATTGGTAAAATAATATTATTGTTATTCATAAGTTCAACAAAAAACTAATTCTAAGTTAAAGCGTTTCTAAGTTATTACGTCATGTGACCGTGTGGCCTAATGGATAAGGCGTCGGACTTCGGATCCGAAGATTGCAGGTTCGAGTCCTGTCACGGTCGAAATTATCTTTTTTTTTATCTTCATGTTTGTTTTGTTGGTTTTAATTAATATGTCATTAATATTAATTCTATTTTTTTGTAAAGTTCTTTGTTAATTTATTTACATGTACTTTATTTGTATGAACTGACAAAATCTTTTTATTTTTCATTGAATGATTCAAAGATTTCAGGTTCGTGTCCTGTCAAAATATTTTTATCATTTTGTTTTAAATAATCACATTAGTATGGTTATATTAATTACTAGTGTTTTTATATATTAATTAACTTTTATTAGATTTACGTAATGTATATAAAATTTTTAGAAATCAAAATATTTTTACTTTTTAAATATCCTTAAATTATAATAACGTAATTCATGATCGATTTCTAAAACTAATTATATAATTCATATTATGTTAATTAATTAATTAGTTATAATGAATGAGTTTTTTATTAATTATAAATCACATTAACAAATGTAATTTTATATCATTTTAGATTGTTAATATAATTTATTCAATATTGAAGAAAAAGATTAGTAGCGACATCTATAACCTAATAGCGGCATATGTATCAGTGAATACTTAGTCTCTACTCAATTTACTTTATTACTAACAGATGGCGCTGTTACAATAATAAAAAAAATAAAAAATTAAATGGTTAATAAATTTTGCTTATATGTACATAATTTTATCTTTTTTTGTACAGGTTCAATAAGAACATCATTTGTAGCGGGTTCAACGTTTATAGTAAATTGGCATTTAGCGTACGCACATCGAGTAAGTGAATCACTATTTTACATCCGTTTAACAAGCCCGGCTAGCTCAGTCGGTAGAGCATGAGACTCTTAATCTCAGGGTCGTGGGTTCGAGCCCCACGTTGGGCGCAACTTTTTTTTAGTTTTTTATTTATTTTTATGCATTATATTTCTTTCAGGGAGGTTTTAGTTTAAGAATACTAGACTATTTAGACCGTCCATTATTAGATTTGACCCCAAGAGCAGCAGGATCCGAATTCGTTAGAGATGATGTCACGTGAGTACTTTTAGATGTATTTAAAATATAAAATAAGTTATTTTCATATTATTGGTATCGAAAATAATATTAAATTTAAGCCATTGTTAAGTTAGCTAACAACTAAATGTCCAAAAAAGTGCTTCTTTTTGTAAAATGAACTTCTACGAACAGTGCACAGAAATACGAAGTCCACCTCCCATCGGACTTCACCTGTGACAATTGCACGCTGCAGCTGCAGCGCGAGGCGGGCGAGTGGGGCCCCAACTACCGGTTCTGGTCATGCGCCGACATCGACATCGTGACTCGTGAGTACTGTAGTAGTGGAGTCAAGGACGGAGTCGATTGAGGTTATCGACTTCGATCTTGATTTTTCGTTAAATCATATAACAAATGTATTATGCCTTATTTAGTGTGTGTATTGTAAGCACTTTATATGGACATAATTGAGTTAAAAATATAAAACATCCCAATAAAATAGGTAAAGGCTACCACGAGACCTGTTCCTCTCACGGCTTCCACATCCTATCCCGCTGTAAGTGCCACCGTCTGTACTCTGGGGATCGATGTCAGTTCTCACACGAGTGCGCCGAAGACGGAGACTGCGGGCTAAGAGGGCGCTGCGTTAAGGGCCGCGGGGGAGTGGGAGGGGGGGACGCTGGCGGGGTTTGTTACTGCGCCTTCGGCTTCTACGGCAAGGGCTGTAGCAAGAGTTAGTTTCTTTTTAATAGTTAGTTTTTTTTTCTTATAGATAATATTGTCAAGTTATAATAACAATACGTATAACTCTTCAGAAGCCCCGTGGAAGGATAAGAATGTCAACCTCGAGGTGTATACAAAGAAACAGTTATCCAAAGAGTTCGCGTTGTATTGGAGGGTGTTGAAGGATGAAGGGGAGGTCGAGTTCGCTATGATTATCAACGGGACTTCGTACGCAGGTATCAATCAACGTCGAAGTCAAACCCCAATCAATGTCGAAGTCAATCAAATTTCTAATTCATTTACGTGTCCAGGTCTCGGATGGCGACCGAAAGGCTTAAAGAAGGAGTGCAAAAACTTTCCAGTTCTAGGTTCACCCATGGAGAACGGTGAGTGCTTATAATTGATTTATAACAATAATATAAAGAATAATTAATATTATTTGTTGATTCAGTTAATACACCGGCCCCGGAACCCCTTCCGCAACCTGAACCAAAATCTGAACCGGAAGCAATTCCTGAACCGAAATCCGAACCGCAACCAACACCAGAACCAAAATCCGAACCAGAGCCGAAATCCGAACCGGAACCTTCACCGGAACCCAAATCAGAACCGGAACCAACACCGGAACCGAAATCAGAACCAGAACCAACAGCAGAACCGAAACCAGAACCCAGCGCGGAACCAGAACCCACGACAGAATCGATCAGCAAACCAGAAAATGACAATAGAAATAAGAGAGTTGCTATGCACACTTTGGACGGATTTGACATCAAAAACCTTGGCAAAGATGTAACTTATAAAACCAGTATATCATACAAAGTGTCCACCTCCAAAGGTACATAATAAAATTTAAGATAACTCAACATAGATATCTTTATTAATAATATCTTTCTTTAAAGGTCGTAAGAAGAGAGACATAGAACCGGAAAAGTCAAGTGAGTATGAACCTTAACACGAACACACAAAGCACATAATCGTTAACCACCACCAGCCAAGCGAAACACTACAACATGCAAACTAACTATGTAAAAACACATATATATTTGCATGATTTTTTTACAGATGTGGAAACTACGTTAGACCAATCCCTTACATCCGAACCAAATTTACAACCAAAAAATAAATTTAAGCCCCTAACCAACCCTATAAAAGTAAATAGTTCTCAAATAGATACCTTACCTGAGTTAGAATCGACCCCTGAACCACAGTCAGAACCTGAACCAACTCCTGAACCTAAGTCAGAGCCCGAGCCAATCCCTGAACCTAAAACGAATTTGGAATTAGGTCGTAAAGCCAAATCTAATTTAGAAATTGAAACGTACTTACCGAAATCAAAACCTAATCCAGAACCTAAATTAGAATCTGAGCCATCCCCTGAACCTAAATCAGAACCTGAGCCATCCCCTGAACCCAAATCAGAACCTGAGCCATCCCCTGAACCTAAATCAGAACCGGAACCATCCCCTGAACCTAAATCAGAACCCGAACCATCCCCTGAACCTAAATCAGAACCCGAACCATCCCCTGAACCTAAATCAGAACCTGAGCCATCCCCTGAACCCAAATCAGAACCTGAGCCATCCCCTGAACCCAAATCAGAACCTGAACCATTCCCTGAACCAAAATCAGAACCTGAACCATCTCCTGAACCTAAATCAGAACCTGAACCATCCCCTGAACCTAAATCAGAACCCGAACCATCTCCCGAACCGAAATCCGAACCTGAACCATCTCCTGAAGCCAAAGCGGCAGATCCCGAGACGCTTCTAGTAAAAGGACTCGCAGAAGACACAGGTAAAGCACTCGCTTCGCTAATACGACGCATTGATACAAATATTAAGATAAATAAGTAATATTTGTATAATGCGATGTATTAATATAAATATATATTTATTATTATTATTTTAAGTAACATTTATGTTATGTGTTTTATGTGCACTATACTAATGTTTTTTTAAAGTAATCGCTATAATATTTCGAAGAGTAAACGCTCGGTTGTTGACCAAGTTCAATATTTCATTTTTTTATTAAGACAATTTATTAAATTATTGAATAATTAATATCTATCGCTTATTATTTCATTTTTAAAATTCTTTAAGCTTTTTATGTAACTCTGCTTTCTTGCTTCACAACTTCGTCTACTTCTCTATTCATCTCTACTCTTCTATATTCTTCTCCCTTCCTCATCCTACCCTTTCTCGTTCTTTTCTTTTCTATTAATTTTCAGTAACCGGTGTCTTTTATTCTACATAAAATCTTAATTACTTTCTATTACCATATTAATATTAAATAAACAAACATAAGGGCATATTCTGGTAAAATATATGTTATATTCCATGGTTCATTAATTACCAACTTCTAATTCTTATAAAATACATTTAACTCCTCAATCTTCTAAGTTAGTTAATTTGATCGATTAATCACCAATTTCTAATTCGTGTAAAATACAGTTAACTTCTCAATCTTCTTAGTTAGTTAATTTGATCGATTAATCGCCAACTTCTAATTTGTGTAAAATACAGTTACCTCCTCAATCTTCTTAGTTAGTTAATTTGATCGATTAAACACTAACTTCTAATTCGTGTAAAATATAGTTAACTCCTCAGTCTTCTAAGTTAGTTAATTTGATTGATTAATCGCCAACTTCTAATTCGTGTAAAATACAGTTAACTCCTCAATCTTCCTAGTTAGTTAATTTGATTGATTAATCACCAACTTCTAATTCATGTAAAATACAGTTAACTCCTTAGTCTTCGAAGTTAGTTAATTTGATTGATTAATCGCCAACTTTTAATTCGTGTAAAATACAGTTAACTCCTCAATCTTCCTAGTTAGTTAATTTGATTGATTAATCACCAACTTCTAATTCATGTAAAATACAGTTAACTCCTCAATCTTCCTAGTTAGTTAATTTGATTGATTAATCACCAACTTCTAATTCATGTAAAATACAGTTAACTCCTCAATCTTCTGAGTTAGTAAATTTGATCGATTAATCACCAACTTCTAATTCGTGTAAAATACAGTTAACTCCTCAATCTTCCTAGTTAGTTAATTTGATTGATTAATCACCAACTTCTAATTCATGTAAAATACAGTTAACTCCTCAGTCTTCGTAGTTAGTTAATTTGATTGATTAATCGCCAACTTTTAATTCGTGTAAAATACAGTTAACTCCTCAATCTTCCTAATTAGTTAATTTGATTGATTAATCACCAACTTCTAATTCATGTAAAATACAGTTAACTCCTCAATCTTCTGAGTTAGTAAATTTGATCGATTAATCACCAACTTCTAATTCGTGTAAAATACAGTTAACTCCTCAATCTTCCTAGTTAGTTAATTTGATTGATTAATCACCAACTTCTAATTCATGTAAAATACAGTTAACTCCTCAATCTTCTGAGTTAGTAAATTTGATCGATTAATCACCAACTTCTAATTCGTGTAAAATACAGTTAACTCCTCAGTCTTCGAAGTTAGTTAATTTGATTGATTAATCGCCAACTTTTAATTCGTATATAAAACATTTTACTTGCTTTTCTAAACAGTTGATTTGACTTCAGGTTATTTTCCCTCTCACGAGTACGCTCCCAAATTTGATTTCAACCCCATGGACTGTACCGACATCGTCATAGGGACTGCGAAGGGCAACTATTATAGAGTTATGGACTACTACACGAGGGACAGGTAGGGCTGAAATTATTGTTCTATTATATTTAATGATCTTAAGGATACCGGCAGATGGCGCTCATTTTTGAACATTTTTGAGAATATTTTGATACTGTTCAAAAGAAAATTACTTTAGTTAAGACTTTTTATATCCAAAATCTTGTTTCATTAATGAGATGCACTGTTTTTTATAATGCAAAATAAACAAATATATACAGTTAAGATAAATCTTCTTTTCTAGATCAACTCCTCGCTTGGACACGTTCTGGGGGGGTCGTGATGACGTCACAGCTGCCTCGGGATATGAGGAGAACGGCGTCACAACTATACTGTTCAGAAGAAAGATTAAGGTTTGAAATTTGTGTTTTTATGTGTTTTATGTGTTTTTCTGTTTTTATGATTTGTGTTTTATTTGCGTTATGTGGTTACGGTTTGTGTTTTTGTGGCTTATGTGTTTTTCAGTTTCGTCTGTTATGCTTTTTATGTATTATCTGTTTTGTGTTTTTATATGTTATATGTGTTTTCTATATTTATGTGATTTATGTACTATGCGTTTTGTGTGTTATGTGCGTTACGTGTTTTGTGTTATATGTTTTATGATGTTTTAAAGGCAACAGAACCAACCGACCACTCCATAGTGGATGATCAGATGCACGTGATCTGGTCGCGCGGTCAGGAGTACAACACCACTGAGAGGAACAGAGACTTCTATGGAGCTGATGAGATCAAGTACCACGGACACGGATCACAGAGGGGAGTTACCGTCATTAACTTCTTCGGTGAGTTATTTCGGTGAATGTCGGCTAATGGTAGGTTTCTTGTCGGTCTTTTCTCTGGACCATCAGATTTGCCGGTTTTAGAACAAATCGATTCGAATATATATATATAAGATAACTGATAGATGGGATTAATTAAGAGCTATTAAAGTTTATAATCATAAAATATTAAATATAACAAATCCTTCATGGGCTTGAGTACAAGATATTAGACCTAGACCTTCCTTTTCTCAGTTTTAAATCTAAATTAAAAACTATAATAATAAATAAATCTTATTATAACATTAAAGAATGTTTAGTAGATCGAAATGTGTGGAACTTAAGTTGACTCATTGCATTGATATTATAATATACATGTAACATTGTTAAATCTCTTTCAAAAGAGCAACTGTTGAGTTTCTGGTCTTCTAGGCCTTCCGAGTTACTAGTTTACTTACGGACTGACTCACATTTGATTTACAGAAGAGACAAAATCTAGTTCCGCGAGTAGTATCCTTTCTTTGGAGGATGATAAGTGCGGAGGGCAGTGGAAGTATCCATCGAGCTGCAATAGCAGTGACTTGAACAATACCTGTTCGTATGAGGCGAGGTGGGAGTACTTGGGGGAGAAGAGGGGGAAGGACTCCGTGAGGTTCACGATAAGGACTACCCAGAGCAAGCACTGGACTGGGATAGCCTTCAGCAATGACAAGAAAATGGTAATGATGTGGTCATGCTTCATATAAACATGTTTTATCGTATCTTTGGTGGGCGGTTGATGGTTATGGAGAAACATGCCAGGAACACTTTCTTATTATACTTATTGTGGGCGATTAATTGTACTGGGCAAATAAATAAATGGCATTAAATAAATTGTTTTCAAAATCTTATACCTTTTGTGGGGGATTGTTTGTTTTGTCGAAAAAAATCTCTTGAATTTTTAAAAACTATCATAACAATGTTTCAGAAATAACCCTATATATCGCAATAGCTTTATATATAACGATAGCTGTATATATATATGTATGTGTGTCCGTGCAGTCGCAGTCGGACGCGGTGTACGGGTGGGTGGACAGCCGGTCCGGACGCGCCGTGCTGATTGACGCCTGGCTCAGCGGGTACAGCGCGCCGCGCAGCGACGACCGGCAGGACCTCACGCAGGTACACGGGGCACCGCGCTGCGGGGACCGGGGTACACGGGGTACAGTTAGAGAGAAAGAGAGACCGCTGCGGGGACCGGGGTACACCCCTCTGATTGGTTAACCAAAACGCAATATGACCATCTCTTTATTATTTGAAATAATGGATGCTAGAGATAGTACCCCAATTTTTTATCCGAGATTTGAAGAATATTAAAATTTATCTTAAGTTGTCACTAACTATTTTTGTAACTTGATTTTTTAATAAAATACAATTAACAGATCAGCGGGACTTTAATAGACGGAGTGACAACACTGAGCTTTGTGAGGAAGAGGGACACGGGAGATCCAAAGGTAGGGAGTATATGAGTGTTATTGGTTTTGTTAACCTACCTGATTACCTAAAATTATACCATCACTTACCATCAGGACCTCCCATTCACGAACACCAAATGCCTGTACATGATGTTTGTGACGGTTGGCGGGACCTTTGACCCCAAGAGCAAGAGGACCAGCAAACACCTGGAGACACCACAAGTGACCGAGGAGAGGGTCTGCATCAAACCCTGCGGACCCGGTAACTATATGAATACTTACCATGAACGAATTGACTGATATAAAGATAGCACAACAAATCCATAATTCCGACGGGGGTGGGTTGACATCTTAGTTATGTGTCTGTGGGCTACCTGTGCAAAATTTGGATGCTTAACTTCTAAGCCTTCAGGAGTTATGGAGGATACAGACGGATATCCCTTACGATACTGTAATGCAGCTTTTATAATATACATTTTATAAGAAGATAATATTAACGAAATAAAATACACCAAAAAATCTATGGTTCAAATTACGCTAATTAATTACGCTCTTTCCCAGAGCCGGACGAGCTCCCCGAGGACGTCACCCCCCCACCGCCCCCTGGAGCGCGGTCGTATACATTGATGGTCCGTCTGTCGGGTGCCGGGGAGCAGTACCGCCCCCCCGCGCCCGGCACGCAGGGGTTCAATGAACTCGCCGGAGACCTCACACGGGGACTTAGGGCGGCCCTCGGGACTCTCAACGGCTTCAGGGATGTCGTCGTCAACGGATTCATACAGTGAGCGACTCCATGTATTAACGTACAGACAGTTATAATATATAAATTGGAAAACTTGTTTTTATTACTTTATTTATTACTTTTCAGAAACGAAACCAAAGCAATCATTGCCGACCTGACCTTCGAGTCTGTAGACACCAAGCTGTCCGGTCAGAGTACTGTCTCGCTCACACGCAACCACACGGGCGCGGAAGAGGGAGATAGCGATACTGACAGCGAGAAAGATGAAGATATGGAGAAGTGGTACAAAGCTATCAAAGACACACTGGCTGAGGGCCGCGTCGGGAACCTCATCGTGGACCCGCAGTTTTTGGTGTTCGAACCCCTCGCCTGTGAGTATACGAGCAGTTCATCCATACGTACAATAAGAGAATAGTTAACTCACTGTCATGTATCCAGCGACGCGCTCCCCTCCCCCCGGCGCTCCGCCCCCCCGGCCGTCCCCGGCGCCCCGCGCTTGGCTGGCGGCCGGCTGCGTGCTGGCGCTGGCGGCGCTGGCCGCGCTACAGGCCGCCTGCAGCCTTGCCGCCAGGAGGAGACATGTGAGGAACATAGTTAGTATTACTAGTACCAGAGAGAAAAATTTACAACAAATAATGAAATGAATTCTAGGACCGTCTGATACCCAACCAGGCGTGGAAGGATTACACGTCCGCGAACACGAATTACGCCTTCGAGCCGTTCGAAAACGAAAAATACAACACCGCCTCCCGTCCCCCCACTCGACCCACCTCCCCCCCGCCGCCGCGACCCAATGTAACCCCCAAACCGCAGAAAATGTCAAACGGACACAACGGGAATGTACATCCCAACAACGGACACACGGCCACCCATCCGAGAAATGGACATAACGGACATAATGGACATAACAACGGACATAACAATGGACATAATGGACATAATGGACATAATGGACATAACGGACATAATGGACATAATGGACATAACGGAAATACACAAAACAGTAACAGGAGCGGCAGGAATTACTCAACGGGAAGAAGGACTCCCACGTTTCCTCCCCGAGACCAATACTATGAGACCAGGTCGCTACAGAGACCGCGGGGACAGTACGGGTGAGACACTTCATTTGAATATATATAAATAATAAAGTGAAGTTGGACGAAAATCATTTCTGACAAGTTCTTTTTGTCACTTAAAACAAGCTATATAATAAGTAACATTTGTCACTTTTACCTTAAAATCTCAATATATGACGGTAACTATTTAAAAAATCCTGAATTTTATTACAATAAGCAAAACAATAATAATTATTTTTAATAAGAGTAAAAGAAATATCAAAAAGATTTGATAAGAACTAACTTACTTATAATTTCGCCTCATTGTAACAAGACCGTGTGGCCTAATGGATAAGGCGTCGGACTTCGGATCCGAAGATTGCAGGTTCGAGTCCTGTCACGGTCGCAAACTTATCCTTTTTTTTCTTTTTTTATTTTATTTGTTTTTTTATTAATATTTAATTATTATATAAATTATTAATTACATTTTTTTTGTTTCAACACAATATGTGTTATTATAATATATAACTAATTTACTTTTATTTTATTAAATTTCTCATGGATAACAATTGATTTCATACGTAAATTGAATAATAAAATAATTGCATACAAAATAATAGAAGTAAGAATAATAATTGAACGAATGTTATACACTTTACGACCACATTGAATGAATGATGAACGAATGACTCCCCAGGCGGCCCCCGTCGGGCTCGCTCTCTCTCCCGCGCGGCGCCGACGGACCGAGCGACTTCTACTTCATGCCCTCGCAGCGGAAGCACGAAGGTGAGATCGTGCGCGTGTTCGTACACGACTACACACACTGACACACTGACACACAAACACACACACACACACACACACATCTTATTTCGAATACTTGAGTGAGATCACAAAGGTTGTTTTACTTCTAATATTATTATTATTACATTGTAAAAAGTTTATAATACTAAGCATTCACAATACAGATAACAGATGTAGTATATTTGGCTTAGGTTCGAAGCTTTAATTTAATTTACAATGTCCTAAGTTGTTAGTTTATGTAACCAGTGTGATAAAGTATTGTAGTTATTTGATATGTTATTAAATATTTGTATACATGTTAAATAATAATATAAATATATAAAAAAATTGTTTTTATGTATGTTTGATACATAGATGTTTGAATAATAATTATTATAATGAAATAAATGGCTTTTATTATTTACAGTTAAAATATATTAATGTGTTAAGGTAAATATTAACTGTTCTGGTTTTGGGTTTATCTTTTTTTCAGTCATCAATTGCGACTAACACATAAATATACTAGAATCCGCCAACCGTGCGCGGCGGGCGTTAAGCTGAGGCCCTCTCCTTTCTTCTTTTCATGATATCTTTTGAATGGCTAAACATTTTTTCAATCTGTTTTCGCTATAACATCCGCGTATGGCTCAAATATACATGAGAAAATTTTTAGCTAATTATCTCGTCGCATTCTGGAGACAACTAAACACAAAAATTAGGTCTCCCAAACGGTTAAGAGCTTCGCTAACGCTCAGCTCAATTATACTTGATTTCAACTGATTATGAAAACTCAAAACTTCTTAATTAATTTCTGTCTGAAAGCCAAATATAAAATCCTTTCTTCTCTTATCTTTGGTGTTGGTGTATATATTATAAATAATATTTAATTTCTTTTTTCCAGATTTCTGATCGAGTTAGAAGACAGTTAGTTACCAATAGACATATTTAAGCTCAATATTTTCATATTTCTTTACTATTAATTCCAAAACATATCTAGTCTCACGTCACAGTTTTAATTTAAGTTATTTTTCATTTTCCGCGGTGTTGCCGCTACTCGACAACAGATGGCGCTAATGTATATAGCGTGCTGTATATTCGCAATGTAACTAATTTTATTAACAAAATGTCTTCCATCTTTTAAAATATGTATTGTTTTGATAATATTTTCGGTCTAGATTTTTTTGAACAAGTTATAAAATTTAATAGAATCTGACATTTCATAGCATTAAGATATTTAACTAAATATAAAAATATTTGTATAGTTTGTTGTATGAAGATTTAATGGTGTTATAAAAGAGTATAGAATAAGATTTGCATTAAAATTTTATACAAAATGTATCTTAATTAATAAATTTTAAATATTTAAAACAGGTGCGAATTATTTGTAAGTAATCTTAAGTTTTGTAATCAGTGCTAACACGCGTGCTATGAGATATATTATTTTATATTACTGTAAATAATAATTTAATATAATATTCAAGTGTAACGAATATTAATGTACTTAATAAAATAATCACCAAATCTATGATAGAAATAAAATATCAATAAACAATATATACCTTTATTTTTATTTCCAAATAGAATATGTATAAAAAACCAACAACCCTGTACTCTTTTTTATAATAATATCACATTTTAATTACATAATATGTTTGTCTGTCTACAGTTTAGACTGTGGTCCAGTCACCGCCTTACTCTTGTATCTCCAAGCGTCCTGAAATTAAAAATCATCTAAATAAATGAAATTTTGTATATTATTTCGAATTAAAATTATTTACATTGTTGGCCAATAAGTATCGCTTAATAATAATAGATGGCGTTAGTTTTGTATAGAGATGTGTAAAAAGTTGTTATCAAAGATGTATGTATTAAAAATATGATATAACGTATTTTATGATAAAAGTTAATGTCCGTGAAGTAGCCCGTGACTGTGTGTGTGTGATATGTGCGTGTGTTTAACCTCAAAGCTGACGTTGTATCCTCTCCTGGCGGCCTCTCTCTCGACATCTAGAGCGAGTGTTCTCTGCACTCCGTTCCGTACATCCTCATACACGCAGGAGGCACTCGCGTAGTGCGCCGTTATACACTTGCGGTAGTTCTAGATATTAAACACAGTAATGCCTTATATTACAATGTTTATTAAACTATTTTAACATGTAATTTAGCAACTATGTCATATTCTACCGTTTAGTTCTAGCCTATCGGTAGATATTTTGTATATTAAAGTTTCAAGAGAGGCATATCCGAGAGAAATTTAATGAAAAACTGAAGTGTTGATACATACCCGACTGTCGTTGGGTCCCGATCCATGTACTATTAAGGGATGGAAGAAGACGGTATCTCCCGGACTCATCTCCAAGTTCACGCGACCCGAGCTCACGGAAGGCTCAGAGATGGCGTGGTACAACTTGCTAGTGGCCTAAAATACAACCAATATTTAGTTAACATTTGCACATAATTTATTAATAATTTAATACATAATAAAATATTGGGAGATGTCACTAGTTTTAATAATTATATCTATTACTTGAAGCGTCATCTAACGGGCAATAGCAACAATACATAACAATTAAAAAGTTATGATATTATCCGGTAGATGGCGTTGTATTTATCTCTATTAACTCACGGCCGCAGTTTCATGTTCGTATAGAGTATTTTTCTTATGAGACCTTGGAACGACGTACAGACAGCCGTTCTCTTCGGTGACGTCATCAATGGCGGTCCACGCTGCGATTATTTTTTCCGCTGGTCGGAATGGGAAATAGAAAAGATCCTGATTTAAAAAAAAGAAACAATAATTATTAATAAAACTCTGTAAGTTTAAGATTCTTAAGACTTTTTCGTTATCAAATTAAAAACAATATTAAATAAAACAATAAAAAAAAAACTAGTCTTTTTCATCACAGTTACAGACTGAGTAATTATTAACAATAATGAGTTAAGTAGAATATTATAGAAATATCAAAACAATAAATCTTAATTTAATCACACACTTCATATAATACACTGTTCAAAGGTCAACACTTATCTTAACATAAAAACACTAAGCAGAATAACAAAAATATTACCTTTTCTGACGTCAAAGATTATACACAAAATAATATTTTTCACTTTAAATAATCCTATCATAAATACCTGATGTGGCGGATGCCTAGTACTGCCGGGGGGCTTGTTGATAAACATACTGTTTGTGACTATCATCTCGTCTCCAATGAACTGTCTTAGTACCTGGATTAGCGTTGGGTGCTCGGTGTAGGTCATGAATACATCATCGTAGTGGATATCTGAAATCTGAATTATACATGATTGTGAAAATGTCTTGTCAGTTTCTTATAACAATACATATCCCATAAGACATTAAAATGTATGCAATAAAATAATTATTTTATTCTAATTTATGTTTTAAGTAATAAATGTACATTTAATTATACAAATTAAATATTTTTTTATTATGTTTGTAAACAACAAAAACAGATTTAATGTATAGACAAAAAGTTTTGGAAGATTATATATGGATATAATACATATTATATTTTTTCGTGATGAAATGTTTGTTAAAATAATTTATGCCACTGAGGTCTAAATTATATTAACATAAAATAATAATAATATTAATAAAAATAATAATAAAGCCCTGCAAATGTTCACTAAATACATTTTTTTTTTTAGTTTATAATATTTATTTACCTTATTAATAAGATTTTCGCCCTTTGCGCCCTTCTCCACAAGTGACCGTTCTTGGACTACAGTCATACTCCCTTTATCAACTATTCCCTTGCATATTTGTAAAAATCGTTTTCTGCAATGAAGATATATCATTAAAAATAATATTTGGTAACATCTGTATCAGAATTAGTTATACATAAACAAAACATACTTGTAATTATAAAGTTCTGTAAAAGCAAATAGTCCTTTTATAACCAAGTAGCCATTGTCTTCATAGAACTGTTTTTGTTCTGCTGATAAAATTATTGGTTGGTCGCTGGACATGCTACAAACAGAGTTTATATTATATTCATTGGTTTTAGAAGGAGGCAATTATAATTGCTACACCAATGTTTTATATACTACTGACGTGGATGAAAATTTAATGAATATAGACCTTTGAATGGGTCCCCATAATATGAATGTAAAGCTTTAAAATAAAAAAGAAAATAGATTTTAAAAGGATGCTTCATACATTTTTGTAGATTTTTATAGACTTATGGTTTAAAAAATTAAAGACAACTGATATAGTACTAAAAATTGATAACATTTAGATAAATGTATATTCCTATTTTATCCATTATTAGCAACATTTTTAATGTTTATTATTTTACTTTTCACTTGGATGAATGTTTTAACAAAGACTAGTGCTACAAAGCACTTATCTGTAAAATGTAATCTTTAGATAAATCTAAATAAACAACACTTGCACTGCACTTAATACCTTTTTTCGCAGTATACAACTTCTCACACAGTTAGTTGTTACTTTATATACATCAAAAGTGTTACTGATTATGACAAGTTACGTCTGACAGCAAGGTGTGTTTTGGTACTCGAATATTTTCATTCCAAATTAGCTCGACACAGAGTACTGAACTGATAATTTTTAAATATAATAACATATTATAGGTTTATTTCGATATAAGTATTAATTTTTAATTACTTTTAAAATATTGTAAGATAAATTAAACATTTTTAAGAGTTATATCGCTATACATTATACAACATTGTATTGTGTTGTACTGCGTTAAAAGAAACGTAATTCTTATTACTATATTTTTTTAATGTTATTTCCCTACCGTCAGATTTTCATTTCAACAACTGGTCCAAGCACCTCGACAACATACAAAACAAAATTTCTAAGATTTAAAAACACGAGGGCTTAGTCCTAAAATCATAACGTCGATGTAGAAGACGGTGATCAGATCAGCCATTACTTACGGATCCGTGGTCTGGTGGCTGAGAATTAATCTGACTACCATGACGGAAGCCATGGAAGCCATTTTGTCGCATCTCTCCCTGCATATTTTGCAGCAGGTGGCAGCCACAGCAGCCGCAAGGCTTCGAACGTTGGAAAGACGTATGGAAAGACGTCCGAAAACCTTACACGGGGATTTTCGATGACTTAACAAAGGCCCAATCAATGGTAGCATCAACCGACACAATATCAAAAGAGCATGGGTTCGACAAGAAATACAGAATACAGTTGCACGAGGGTGAAAAGAAAGCACCGGATCTAATTCAGCTGGATGTCTACACCGGCGGTACAAAAACAAAACTAGACTTAGATGCAGGAACCTTTTCTGAGGACTTTAACATACGCATATTAACACCAGTTTTTCAAGATGTTCTCCAAGCAGTCACAGCAATCGCCAATAACAGGTGAGTGGCCAACATATCTGGATACTTACCAACTCTTAAGACGGCCATACAGCCTCTTGAGAATTGTACTACCAAACTAATCTTAGTAAGGGAGTGACATAGATCTCTATCCAAGGTCAAGGGCTACTGCGGTTCCAAGAAAACGACGCAGCAGATGACTTAGCCAGGCTGTGTGCCAAGACTAAAATAGATGGTCCAGAACCATTAGCCCCAATTCCCGTAGGACTCTATAAAACCTGGATAAGACAACGTGCGGTAGAACAATACCAAGTGTATTTCATCATATATAAGAAGACTGCAGATAAGCGAGAGAGGCGGTGCCCACCATCAACAGCAAATACTTCCGGCATATGCTCAGTCAGCCGCTTACCACTCTTCATCTTCATCATCTTTTTATATTTACCTATAACATATCTGAACAAAAAGTTTTTAGTTTTAATATCATTATATAATTTATAATTACCAAAGAAAAATGTTGATAATTATTTTTCCTGTTTTTCCACGAGACGCGTCCCCCGACATCGGAGTTTATAAAAACAAACAATAACATTGGCTCCGTCATCACTTCATCACGTCATCACTTCTTTATCGGTAAGGATAAGAAATCTCCGTAAATAATTAAATAAATGCATTATAAACGTCAGGGCCGGATTAGCAGTCTGTAGGGCTCTAAGCAGTGAATGATATGGGGCCCCAATTTTTTTTATTCATAAATCTAAAAGTGAGAGGCAATTTTTTTTCTTTGTTGTATATTTATTCTAAAGACAGCCATTAAACTGATAAAATTTTTACATATTTACATATTTACATTCAAACGATCTTAAAAGTTAAACCTTCTTTTTTCTGCACTTTTGACGTGCAATTTTTTCGATCAAATCGTCAAAATTCATGCGACGCATAACATCTGATTCGATTGATAAAAGAGCCAACGAATTTAATCGGTCTTGTCGCATCGTCGTCCTTAGAGGATTTTTTATCCTTTTCAACTGCGAAAAAGATCGCTCTCCTGAACAATTTGTTATCATTAATGATAAAAATATTCTCAAGACTCCATTTATGAAAATTAAAATGTTGTTATGGCTTAAAATTTGTTTTAAAACTAAGAACAAATTATACGCCTGAGCTTAGCCCGAGCTTGAGGCCCCAATTTATTGGGGGCCCTAAGCAGCTGCTTAGTTTGCTTATGGGTTAATTCGGCCCTGATAAACGTTCTCCCAAACTTTATTGAATTGAATTTTTTTTGCAATTGTGGTATGTGTATGATTTATTTGTAGATTCAGGTTTTACAAACTGAGATTTTGCGAATAGTGTGGATCTACTAATCGATAGACCACTTCATTATCACTTTCAAAGGTACTACCTGATTAAAAAAGGACCTACAAATTACATTACCCCAATTAGCGTCATAATCTTGCAAAGTGTCTCAATCCCTTCAGTTTTTCAGAACTCAGTAAAAACGAGATCTTATATAGTTATATCTAAGCCAGTTTATAGCCATACCATCTATTTTCTTTACTAACGCACTAAATAGCAACGCTATCTTAGTAACATGTATGTGATCTTAGTGACTGTTTGACCAAGCGTTTAATAGACATGTCCTTAACATCAATCACACTATGGGATCAACTGTAGCTAAAGCTCTGTATACTGTTTAATTAAATTTGCACTATCAGCAATAAGGGAGTAAAATATCAGGCAAATTCCTACATTAGATGCTCTCATCATATGGTAGATCTCCATAGAAGTACTAAATACTAAGTTGTAGTAACTGATCTTGTGGTGTTGTATTTTGTTCGTTTTGAGGTGAGGTGCGTCTAAAATATGATAATAAAAGGCTCAAGACCGGATATTACTGTATCTTCTTAATTTAAAATATTTAACAAAAATTTTTATTATAATAAATATGTTTTTTCAGTGATTAAATGTCTAGTTCGTGATTATTCGGTTATAAGAATTTAAGTGATATTCTTATCGCTCTTATACCTACCTATATGTAACAAAAATATTTTTCTTTTTAATTTTTCGTATCAGTAGTTTTATTGCTTTTAAGTTTTGTTAACTTTGTTAAGTTCTTGTTTAATTTTTATCACTTTTCTAGAAAATTATAGTAAATTTGGTGTCAACTGTCCCAATATTATATTGTGGTGTAGTTGGATAAAAAGATATACTTCGAAATAAATGGTAAATAACAACTCCAGCATATATTAGTGAGCTCGAACAAACATAGATTATTATCTGTTTACAGCACACAAGTTTGAGCACAGGGTCAAAATAGTCACTGGTATAATAGTAGATAAGAAAAAGTACAAGAAACAAAGTAAATTTGGTATCAATTCTAAGAACTGGTATAAGTTTGATCAGTAGTTTTGCAAAACCTTTTTTTTGTTTAGATTTCATAATTTATTTTAATAACTTAGGGGTCCTACGATAACGATGGTTGGATTAAATATTCTATTTATCCATATTCTTACGCTCTAATTTGTGGAGTAGGCAAAGAGAATCAAGGGGCAGGACCTTCAGAAATCTGACATCTCCTTCTACCTTCATTATTTTCTTTAGGCTCTTATATTAAACCTATTTTATTATACAACCTATCAAGCACTAATGGGAATTCCGTTAGTGTATTAGTGTCACTATCTAGTACGATGGTGTGGAGACCATCATGCATGCATCTACTTTGGCTGGTGCGACTGATTACGTGGCAAAAGGACTTTAATACTAATGGCAAAAGGTACCTTTTTACTGAGTATTAAAGAGAATGGGGATTGAGGTTCCATTCTCGATATTGCTGGGGTCAAATAGTGCCTTTGTAAAATTACATTACATTACATTACATTATTAGCAAATGCTAATAGGCCCAATAAATGGGCAAAATGTATTCATTTTAATGGTTTTTTGTGCGTTAATCTAAAGGAAAATTTCTAAATATAATAATATAATATTTTAATAATAATTCACAAGGTTGCATGCTTAGTTAATATTGTAAGATAAAGTACAAGGTTATTTATTATATTATGTTGTATTAAATTTTATGTAACGGAAATAATAAAAATGAATCATAATGACATTTAAATTATGAATAATTGTGCGATGATCATTAAATAAACACTTCTTTAACTTCTTTAAATTTATGGTTAGTAATTTATTTATTGAAACAATTTAATAAATAAAATACTACCATGTAGTTATTTGACTGCAGCTAGTTTGTTCGAGTGGTGCAGGACCACCCTCTCACAGAAGATCAACGCCTAGTAACCAAGTCGTATACTCCGCCCTCCGAGGCCGCAACGCTCTTGTGAAACCTCGGATATTGCAAGAGTTCAGGGGCGTGATCACTTATCATCTGTGACCCGCACGCTGGCTTTCCCTCCTTTAACATAACAAAAATTAAATACGTCATTGTGATTAGACCGTGGATTCGGCTCGTAACATCTTGTGCGCAGCCTGGGATCACTTGTCCGGTTCCATTTTTTTTTAAAGTCGTACTTAAGACGTAAATTACATTTATAATAAACCTTGAAGTAGCGTGGCAGCGAGCGGTTCATACCCAGGGTGCATCATGTTCTAGAATCTACATTTTTTACTACTACTGTAATCCGTTAACACACAAACGTTCCTTAACAAGTTTTTAAATATGAATATTTACTGGAAGCTTGTTGAAAAAAGTGTGTACATTGCCTCATAAAAGAATTACTCACTTCTAGACGAGTAACAGATAAAGCGAGCTTGTGTTTCTTCTTGGTATTTATATGATGTACATCACTGTGCTTAATAAAATTATCCTTATTCTTAAGATAAAGACAAAAGACAAAAATATATTGACCAGATTGTAAAATATACGTCTCTCTTGTAAAACAAAAATGTTTTTTATAAATAAAAATGTTTTTATCAGCGCCGTTACCCCAGAGTAGGATACTATAAGACTTTATGCTATGAATATACCTATGATAAACTATCTTGGCAGTAGTCTCGTCAGTAAGAGTTGTTATTTTTTAATAGTATACGCGGCAGAACTGAGTTTATTAACCAATCCATCTATATGAGAGCCCCATTGTTATTTAGCATATGTAGTAAAGACAAGAAAAAGTATGGATTCAACCGTTCTCATCATTTCTCTGTTGACAGTACATTGGTTCCCCCCTTTTTACATTAGGAGTTCCAAATCTAAGAAATTTAGTCTTTTTATTGTTGAGTGAGAGGTTGTTGACACTAAACAAATGCACTATTCGAGAGAATCTTGTTTAAATCGTCATTACATTACCTGATGCTGTTATACTTTAAATATCAAAGAATTATTATCAGCAAATAATACTATCTCATTAAATTTGTCAACAAAAGTAAGCAGATCATTTATATGATTAAGGAAGAGAAGTGGACCTAAGATTTAACCTGAAGGAACTCCTATATCAATTGGAGCATAAGGCGATTCCCTTTGAATTCTATGAGTTAATCAATAAATCAAAAGTTTGAGATCGTTGTGCCATATTGATACAATTACCTGACCAATGTGTCATGTTGAACACAATCGAATGTCTTAAAGAATTCACAGAATACTCCTGTAATTCTTTCTAGGCATTAAATATATGTCTTGTAATAAAGATATCAGGATCAGTAGTAGATCGAACTGTTGTGACACCGAATTTTTCAAATATTTACTGAATCTTCATTCAGATACCGAAATTGGTCTGTAATTTAAAGGATCTTAAGCGTTATCATATTTTAGAAGTGGTATTAGTTTGCTATGTTTTATTAGGTCACGAAACACCCCACATGAAATACAGTCATTGAAAATTAGCGCTAGGTAAGGCGGAAAAATGTCCACTTTTAAGAAAATCCTTTACAGATAATCACCGTATTTTGGAGATATTTAAGGTTTTAAACGATTTAATAATATGTTTTGAGTCTATTCCTTGAAAATTAAAATTAATCATCCGTTTTAACAATATTTCGAAGTTATGATTCAGTGACAGGAGGAGAAGAAATTTAAGAAGAAGTGGTAAAGCCTGGATTTTTTAAAGTATGTTTCAAAAGCAGAGGCAACTTTTTTATCTAATTTTACCACTTAGTTTTCTATGTGAAGAGTTTTATCGGAGTTGCGAGCTTTGCTTTTTCCAGATTCGCATTCTGTGATATTCCAGGTCATTTTAATTTTGTTTAATGTGTTTTTAATTAAGTTTCTGTTGTGTAAGCACCTGGTCTGTAAACAGACTTTATTAATACATAATTCTGAATAATTTCTAATATGTTAAGCAAATGAGGCACTACAATTGAATTTTCTATCACTGTAGAGGTCTTATAGTTTCCGTCTATTCTTGTGAATTCCTGGGGTCGTCATTCATTAAATGATAGGTGATTTCATCATTAAAGAAACATATTTTCACTCAAAGATGTAGGTAAAGTAATCGTCTTTGAATTCTGTAATGGATCTCCTTATTTTGTTTAAATTTCCTTTCATCCTCTGTAAGTAGGCAAACTAACATGCTAAGCATGACATCATCAATATTTCTATTGCTTCTCTAAATGCAAACAGAATATATTTCGTAATGATCTTTGTGATTGCTTATAATATATTCAACTGTCTATATAGATTTATCTGTAGATATATATTATAATTTATAAGGACATTGTATATGTGTTTTGTGTAATTTTGTTTGAACCCAAACACATTCACAGACGTAATGATCATCTGTTTGTAAGTAAAATACATAATAATTTCTTAGGGAAAGCACTTTTGTTTTCTTCTTGAATGTTAAGTATGAGTAATAATGTCTTGTTAGACTTAAGCGAACATTGTATTAGGTCAGAGACGTAATAATAGCTATCTTTCTTTCTTTGTTCTTGATATTTTAATAATTAAGTAATTAACGACATTATTTATCTACTGAAATATATAGGCACAGTAAGAAATTTTGTAAAAAAAACTGTTTTTATATTAAAGATGTATTGTTGAATGTTTTATGAAATGATAACACTATTGAAATATAAATATAATAAAAATCTAAAAGAAACTGTTGGCGGTATTATCGACATTGTTTATAAAAAATTAAGATAAAAATGAATAAGGAAAAAACTACTTAAAAAACATCTTTAAATGTTCGGATCGTGCCAAATGAACTTTGACTAGTCGTACGACAAATCCGGCAACGCTCTCTGTGAGGAGCGCTGGCTTGTATGGAACAAGTCATCCGCTCTCTCGCGGGTTCATCAAAACTAAACTAGTTGAACAACACATCCGAGAACTACCGTTCCTTAGCAAGTAAAATCAGCAAATTATTTGTTTTTTTCCTGTATTTCTGCATCATATTTCGTTCGGTGATAAACTTTAGTAATAATTTATTTTTCCTTAAAAAAAATATATACGTTGTAAAAATAGTTGTCTCCAAGGCGTGAAAGATAGTGACAGGGGAGTGAAAGTGAAAGTGAAGGTGACCTTAAGGTTAATTGCTTGCTATATGCAGATGATGCCGTGTTCATTGCATCCTCAGAATGCGATTTGCAGGCATTGGTCACCACTTTGAAAGATGGGTGTGAAAATAATGGTCTAAACCTGAATGCAGATAAGACGAATGTTCTGATATTTGAAAGAAATGAAGAAAGGACAGAATGTAAGATCAACGTGAATGGTAAGATAATAGAACAAGTGAATGAAGTGGTATATTTGGGAAGTATGTTTAGCAGAGACGGAAGATACGAAATGGATGTGGAGAGACGTATTGCTGCCGGTAACAGAGTCAACGGTGCTCTGGCTGCATTGTTGAGACGGCGAAGCGTCAGCATAGCTGTACGTTTGGTTGTACACAATGCGGTTTTGCTACTGACGCTGTTATACGGCAGCCAAGCGTGGGTAACACAGAAGAAGAATGTAAGAAAGATGAATGCTGTGGAGATGCGATCTCTTCGCAGAATATGCGGAGTCAGTCTAGCTGACCGAATCCGCCATGAAGAGATCCACAGAATGGTAGGTACTAGCAAAGATGTCACGGTCAGAATAAAGAAAAACGTGCTCAAGTAGTTTGGGCACGTTCAACGAATGAGTGATGAAAGAATGGTAAAAAAGATTTATATAGGAAAAGTGAGCGGTAAGAGAGACAGGGGGAGTGACCTTCGAAAACACAGTATCTATGATACTGGAGGAAGGTCACGTAAAAAGCATGAGGACCCCCCGGAGGGCACGTATGAAGAGGTTGATGTCTGTGGCCGATGCGAAAGAGGTATGCAGGGACCGTAGCGTTTGGCGCTCCGTCGTCTCTGCCTACCCCGCAAAGGATATGGCATGAAGTTAAATAAATAATAAATAAATAGTAAAAATAGTTTTTTTAATGCGTAAATAGGAGTGGAGCTCTTTTTTTCAATTAAGACATGATCACACACTTTACGGTTGATTTAATATGGATCAATAATTAGCATAAAAATGGAATTATAAAAACCACTATTTGACATTACAATATCTTAAAACATTTTTTTTTGTATGATTACTTTGCAAACCCTAACTTATTGGTAAAAGAAAGATCAAAATATTGTACTATGTAATTGTATATGTGTATATTTTTATAATTTTTACATACATGTAGTTGCTTACGAAGCATTTTTAAATAATACTGTATGATTCCTTATCTAGTGAAATTGGTTAGATATGTTGTACATTTAATTTCGATTAAAATTGCCTTTACAGCATATCATAATCTTAGATATCAGAGATTTTAAATGAGGGAAAAGAGTGCCTTTGTGGTGCATAATTTTTGGAGATTTTAACGAAGACTATTTCGGTAGCTGCATGTTCAAATTACTACATAATTGATTTTTAATCTTTACCATCACCGTTTGTACCACCACGCGGTGGGACTCAGACAGATAACATATTTTCTTCTCTTGTCATTGGGTTTTATAAATCTTTCTTTCCGTACCATTATCCTATGTGGCTCTGGTAGGGGTTATTAACCGGTTCCTGAAACCATTAACATTTTCAATTTACTGACAGATATAAGTATATGGAATTAGTCATCCATCATGGGCAACTACAGAACCCTATACTTCGCTGATTTTATTATTTTTATTATATACCAGTATCTAAATAAAGTTTCAAGCATCTGAACCTATTATCAAAGCATATTAAGAAGTCTACAAATTTTACTTCCCCAACAGTCTCGAACCCTGGTGCATCTTCTGGCAACGAAAACCGTTTTCCCTTGAAAAAATCACAGTTATACTGGTGTGATGTTAAAAGCCTTTGTTCTTCTTTAGTCGTATGTTGTTCACAGCATTTAAAACTTCTGACCAGATTTTACTAATGTACTAATTGCAATTTATTTAGCGAAGCGAGCGCAGCGCTCTACGGGATATTTTTTCACATTCTTTGTCACGAATATGCTCGAAAACTACTTGACGGAAAATTATGAAATTTTGCAATCAAAAAGACACACATTAAGTTATGGCTTTAAAAAAAAAATGTCATGACGTTGAGGATTAATTGTAAAAAAAACTGATATCCGACATTGTCCACAACGATGAGTCATTACACTGGGCTCGCTTCGCTCAATATGCAAAGGGCGTCCGAGATTTCGCGAGCGCAGCGAGTCGAAATTGAGGGTCTGTTGGCGCCCCTAGTATTGGAAATAATGGTAAATAAACGCATCAGAATATAAACCTGGAATAAAACTAACCTACTTTAATATCCTATACCTTTTCAACATTTATAATATATCCCAAGAATATACATTAAACAAATTCGCATTCATTTTCTTAATACATTATACAAATACAGTACTTTAAGACTAATTGATATTAAACGTTTATTTTACAATAATTAACTACTGTTTATTACAACTCGTCCAGAATCAATACGGATAAGACTATATGAAAAAATAAACCCAAAAGTAAATGTAGAAATAACTTCTACTTATGTGAGATTCGCATTTACGTTCTTCCCAGTCGGATACATCACAAGTACAACATGTAACTTCATGGTAATACTACTTTTGTGGCGACGAGTGGTGCGGTGTAGTGTAGTATAGAGATTTAAATATACCTGATACTGTTAGATTAATTTGACATTGTTAGATTTAAACAGAAACAAAATTTGTGGCAATATTTTGATCTTACAAAGATTCAAAATAATCAGTGTTCAATTGCATGGCTAGTATTGGAATGAAAACTAAAATCAAAATATATATCTGAAACTCTTCCATCAATTGAACTAGCCCTTTATCCAAGGCCTACCCTTTTAACCTAATTCGTGGATTCTCGTTACTTGGCAACAACATCAATGATAACAACTACAACGATACGACGGACAAAAATCTAAAGATTTTATTACGAAATCAGCGAATATTTGCTGGGACAATAATGATATAATAAAACAATAAAATATGTTACATAAAAAAGTGTAATAACATCGTATACTATTTGTACCTTATATATCTATATTTTATTTTATTGGTTAATATAACAACATTGAACATATGATAGAGATAATTAAGTTAGTAAAAGAAAAGTAGAAAGCAGTGTAACATTTACTAAAAAATTAAAAGTAATCAGCTTTCAACTTTATTGACATAATGCTTTCATAATATGTACGTTTATTGATTATTACAAACTTTATACAAAAATAGTTAGATAACATATAACATTAATACAATGTGGGCTTGGAGTATGCTCCAGTAAATAGCGGCACCTCTAGCTGCTTGTCCACAATCATGAAGAGGAAGGGCTTATTTGCTATAAACTGGAACGGCATACTCCTAAAAGAGAATTCATCTGCCGTGGCTGCGCTGGCGACAGTTCCCTCCTCGGTCACCTCAATATGAGCCTTTTGTATGAAGTTCGTTATGTATAATGGATAGTCGGATAATTTTGAGAAATTTGCTGTGTCATCAAAAATTGATTTCAAGCCCATGTCGATCATCAATTCCTTTAAATTATTTAGATCTGAAGATATTTCGAATCTGGGTAACTGGACTTGTACAGTAATAGTGTCTGGACCTAAATAGTACTTTATAGAGGCCAAGCTGATGAGCTTCAAATTACTGATAACATTGTACAGTGGCACTCCATCGAATGGAAGGAAAAGAATCATAGAATATCTATCACTATCACCATATGGAAGTTCCAATACCATAGCTTCTATCTGTCGCATTAAACCGGCTCTAAAGTCGGAATTTGTAAACATAAGATTCACATCACCAATAGCTTCACCGACCTCATTATAAAATGTACTGATTTCTGTATCTTCAATAGCAAAAGGTTTCATCCAGCTGCCTTTGAAGAATATTGCGTCGATCATTACTAACAGAGCGTTATCCAGATCTGCTGGGGTCACGATTTCTTCAATAGTATCGTGGGTCGCTTGTCTTACGTAATCGTTCATCATGTTAGCTGCTGCATCAGGATTATCAAATGATGTAGTTTCTATAGTAGCAATTGATGTTCTACTCAATTTGGTTTTGTAATCTTCAGACAGGGATAATTTATTATCGACAAATACCAGGGCACTCCGTTCCAAGATGACATCAGTATCATTATTGGACGCGACTGTACTTGCAATTTCTAAATACTTATTATTGAAACATTTCTTTTTACTAAGTTGTAGAACTTGTTTCATTTCATACAGTGTCTTACCTTCAGCGCCTAATGAAGCACAGGCTAATAATATCCAAATCGAAAAGGTTGAGGTCACAAAATGATTTTCCTTTTCAAGGGCAACCCGTGAGAGTAAATTTAGTGAGAACTCGTACACAGATCTTTTAAATAGCGGTTCAGCTTTCTCCACAGTGCATTGTGAAAATATGGCGGGTATCAGTGAGCATATTAAAAATACTCTGAGTACGGCCATCTCGACTCGATCTTCGAAAGAAGTTGGAACTACTGATAATTGTGGACACGTTATCAACTGACCGGACGCCGAGATAAACGAAAGGTTAGACTCACTACATTTTGATGTTTGAATTATTTGTAATATATAGTATTTTGTGATAGTATAATTAATGACATATTTAGGAATATTGAATTCGTAAAACTCTTTTCGTCATTAACATATTTTTTAATTATATTACGGGATTTGTCAGAAAAATATCATTGTTTTCTTAACTTTATACATTAACTTGAAGATCATATTATATTTATTTATAATTTTGAGTTAAGGTTTTATTTTACGTCAAGGTATTTTTTAAAATTTATAATATACATGCACTGCACTTATGAAATGTCTGACTCTAGTTACAAGATTCAAAAGGAATATCCAAGACGAAAACTGTCGAGTAACTCGGTCGATATTTTTAAAACATATATATTTCATCTTCTAAAATTTTTATCGTGTTATTATTAAATCACAGTCAAATTAGAATCCATGTAAAGCGTGGTGCGTTAAGCATAATAAAAATATTACTCAGGCTACTACAATCTAAACAAATATTAAATACTAAAAATTCTATACTGAATCTTACGTTGTACAGAATAGGGATGTTACAGCTTGATTAAACATATTTCTATACATATATAAGTTAATATTAAGGTATATGTTGTGTTCCTGACCCGAGGTCATCGCTAACTGCGTTGATAATTAATTGTGATACGTATTTTTGCATTGCTCATTTAATATATTTTATCTTAAGGACACATTGTATGTACGCCTTTTGCATTGCTCGTTTAATATATTTTGTCATGAGGATATATATTTAGTTGAAATTATGCGTTTATTCTTATATAGTAGTGTTGTTGAGAGTAATAACTCACGTGCCAATAATATTTAAATGAACTGTTATTTGTGATAAATAAAAATGATACGCGTTTCTATTATTTATTTTACGCTTTTATGTTCGTTCGTTGTCTGTATAATTCCAAGCTGCAGTCACAAAAATGCCCTGATGGCATTCAAGCGACCGACGTACAATTTTTCGATAAAAATTCTGGACAATGTTGCTGTGGAGACCGACTTTCATTTCGTATTCTCTCCTATTTCTCTCTGGTGGCAATTGATGACGTTAGCTGAAGGTGCAAGAGGAAGAACACAACAAGAAATATGGAAAGTAACAAGGTATCATCGTATTCAGTGTTTTAGAAGAGAATATAAAGAAATAATCAACGCGATGGATAGAGAACTAAACAACCTGACAAAGAGATCTAACATTGTCATTATTAACAAATTATTGAACATTCAAAAGACATATGTAAAAGAAGCTATGAAGTCACATACAACTAAAATTATATCTTTAAATTTTTATAATCCAACCGAAGCTGCGGATAAAGTTAACGAACTTATTGATATGGAAACGAATAGTGTTATTAGAGAACGTGTAAGTCCTGAAGATTTTAATATGACGCTGCTCTTTACGACTGATATGTCTTATTTTAAGAGCGACTGGAGATTTTCGTTCAATCCTGTCTACACTTCAACAGAGAATTTTTATACGTCATCTCTCTCCACCGGCAAGGTCAGACTCATGACTCAGGTGGGATACTTCAACGTCACTGAACTGACTCTAATTAATGCACGCGTACTGGAGCTGCCTTTTAACTCAGACGACAGATTATCGATGCTTGTATTTCTACCCACCAAAGGATATATTCAAGATCTGTTTTATAATCTCAGACATATCAATTTAATGTCAATATATAATTCGTTCAAAAAAACAGGACCAAAGCTCCTAACTGTTAAGTTACCGCGTTTTAAAATAACCACAGAAGTAGAGAATATACCGGAGCTCTTAAACGATATGGGAGTTAGACGTATATTTTATCCAGAATTAGCTGATTTTGGTGGAATAAGTAATTACACACTCTACACATCTCTAATGAAACAAACAGCTGATATATCAGTTACAGAGAAAGGTGTGGAAGCCTCAGCTGAGTTTTTATTAAAATCAAAGAAAACTAATACTTTCTCAGCTGACAGACCGTTTGCTTACCTGATTGTCGATAAAACGATTGATATTATCCTCTTCGCGGGAATGTACACAAAACCTTCAATATACTGAATGAAAAAAACTAACATTTAATATTGTATTAACTTTATTATAACTAGTATCACAAGAACAGCCTCCTTATAATATAATATAAAAATATTTCGATATGTTTTGTTACTTATAACTATGCTGTGAACTAATTAACAACTTATTTAAATATAAACATTAAACATATATAACAATTTTTGTATAACAAATCCTAAATTGTATTAAAATATGAATCTCATTATGTCCAAGTTTGGACCAATCCTTCCTGTTTTATTGAAGAATATTATCTTCCTCCTTTTAGGGAGGAGGGATGTCTTTTATATCTTATAAAACAGCTTAACATAAGTTACGTAGAAAATTTAATTTGTACAAATATATACATAAAATTAAATAACTAACAATTTATTTTGAATATCACAACCCAAAAACACATATCTTCATATATATAATGTATTATAGAAATAAAATATTGCTATCATAGTTATAACAGATAAAGATTCTAATTGTAATTATTTTAAGAATAGTTTATTTAATTTTATATTTCAATAAAAATATTTAATAAAAACTTTATTTCAACTGTTTGAATATATATTTTTATAAAGCTTTTGATTGAAAAAAAATACTCTTCATTAAAATTTTAAACGTCTCTGTAAATACTTTTTGGTTAAAACCTTAATTTATTATAGTATACACTTAAAAAGAGGCGAATTATTGGCCCCATTCAAAGCAATTAATTGTATGTAACAAAATTAGTTAATTTATATTCGATAAAAAAATAATTAACCTATAATATAGTCAAAATAGTTATTTGACTTGACAATCATATCTAAGGATAATTGCAATTTACATTTAATAAAAATAAACTCATTGACTTGACTCTCATATTTAGAGATAATTGCAATTTACATTAAATAAAAAGAAACTTATTGACTTAACTCTCATATTTAGATATAATTAATTACAATTTACATTTAATAAAAATAAATTCATTGACTTGTTTCTCATATTTAGATATATTTGCAATTTTCATTTAATAACAACTAATTTCTTAACCTGAAGGTTAAATGTAGAGATAATTGCAATTTTAATAAAAATAAACTCATTGACTTGACTCTCATATTTAGAGATAATTGCAATTTACATTAAATAAACAGACAGTCATTTCACTTATCAGTCTTCTGGACTCCTCAATTGCTACTGCTACGTAATGGTAGTGATCCCTGATCACTGGAAGGCGAACAGCAGTATGAGCACTGGAACAGCGACCGCACATGTGAGGTACACGGACGTACGCGGCTCACACTCGGATATTATCACGAACTGCTCGTTCCATAGAGAATCGTTGTTTCTCAACGGCAGTTCTAGAACCACCTGCAATATAAAATGTAAGGTGGTGAAATATGTGGTCAGAAGAACTTAGTTCTTAGTAAGAAGTTGGTTTTAGAAAGAGTGTATTCATTGTATTTCAATTTAGATATATGGTATTATATTATGATTTAAAAAAATCTTTCTTATAATTAAGAATGTTTAAAAGGTGGAATCGCAGTAGCGTAGTTACTCGCTCTATACCTACTATTTTTATTATACCACTCTTTAAGAGTGACTTTTGGTAACGTGCAACCAAATTTGACGTTAGAGACAATAGCGTCAATTACCTACTTCAGTAGACCCACCTTCTGCGTAGAGAACATATCGAGAGGCAGGTCACAGCGGCTGGTGGCGTTGTGGCAGGCGCGCAGTGCTGCTCGAGTCACGTCGTATCTCGTCTTCTGGAGCTCGAAGCGCGCTGTGATGTGGTTCACTTGAACCTCGTTCTCGGAGTTGAACACAAAGAAGTAGTATCCGTTAGCGGGAACCCTAGGGGAAAAACCATATAGTATAAATAAAAACTCAGCAAAGTTTGTTTTGTGTTTTTCTCAGAGAGCGTTTTGGAAACCTCGTAGCTTTATTTTAAGTTGAAGAGTCTTTACAGAAGGACTCATGTCCATAAGTATAGTATGAAAATTTGGCGGGACAAGAGAAATAAATAAGCGATGGAAATGTAGAGTGACATGGGAGCATGTGTTTTTTTAACTCTTCTCTTCCTTCGTCTTAAAGAAATATGTTTATGGTATGTTTTAAACATTGTTTAGAGCAAATGTGTTTGTTACAGGTTCGAATTATATTAAGACAGGTTTTCTAAAGGATAAATATATATATTCATTATGAGTTACTACTAACCATTAACCGAATGCCATATAGGGTTATGTTAAATTTAACAAAATGTAATAAATATACCAGCCTTGATATATACTTATCCTGATACATATCTTCTACTTGTCGACTTGAAATCAATAAACCGAGAAAATATGGACTTTAAGACTCTGATTTAACTTGAGTACTATGGACTAATAAATCACCACGATCAAGTCCCTATTTTCATGATTTATGAAATAAGAAGACTTTCATACAAAATTTCAGTAAACTGCAATTTAGTTCGCACAAAATGATCTAGTTTTTCTTTTATCATACCTATATGTATATGTTTATGATAAAGGTTGTATATCCATAGAATAGAATTCCCTGCTCAAGTTCATCTTTCGTAAGGATTACAAATGTTAAATAAAGTGAACAATATGTAGGCAAGTCTATGAAATATAGACTGTATTGTCATCTATTATATGGTTTATTATAGAAAATACATCCGGCCAAGTATGGAAGGTGATAAAGATGGGAGTACCCTAGGTCTACCTCAAGTCATACCTTAGGACTCACAGCTAGGACTCGTACCTGTAGGTGAGAGCATTGGCAGCGGCGGCTGCGTGCTGCGTACTAGGATCGGCGCCGGACTCGCAGGCCTCGTGCGGCGTCAGCGGCAGGTTGAGGATGAGGCCCGCGCACTCCAGCAGCGCCTCCTCACTCGACGAGAACGACGACCAGAACTCGGAGTTGGACATGTCCAATGGACTCGTCTCGTTGATCTGCTCGTGGTGTTCCGCGAAACCGTCCGGCTCCAGACCCTAGGATAAACGGTTGCAGATGAACATTTTTAGTTGGCATAATACCAGTAACGACAAAATAGACGTTTTGTTTTATTTCTTTTTTTTTAATTATTATTATAAGTTGCGCCTTTCCGTCGACTTTACCTGTATTAATTTAATAGTTTATTAAGTTGCCTGATTATAGTTACGGTTTTTCGGGGAGACTGTGAATAATTTATTTTGTATCTCATACATTGCATATTGCATACTAATAATATGTCTTACTTCCTCTGCAGCGTAGTCTCTGGCTCCGTCGTCTTCATTCAACTGTTTCTCAAAATCTGTCTTCCCCAGCATCAGTTCTCGCTTTCTTCTCGCCGCTTCGAGCGCATCTCGGCGTTTTTCTATAAACCGTTTAATATAATTTATTGATTTTTACTATAGAGAAACTTAGGATATCAAATCATATTTAATAGTTATATTATATTGATAGTTATTACTGTTTCATCCATCAGTCCAACTTTAAAAGTTGGGCACTTAATTAGTGCACCATTCCTATGGGAACTCGTTGCTTTGAAAAATCCAAAATAATAAATCTTTTATCTTTCTTTCCTTGAAATGTGTGTTTGTAAGATTTCCGACATCTTACAGTAGAGTAATATATATACATATCATTATAAGTATCTTTCTATTTTTCTTTAGCCTTTTAAGCTACTTCGAAAATCCTAACTCACGACGATCCGTGAAAAAATACAATTTATTAGGCTTTATTACTATCATTAATAATAATATTAAATATACGGACATCCGCACACATACACACACACACACACATTTAACTAAATCAAAAACAGTAATAATGAGTAAAATTGTGTATAGTTGTGGCATGTGTGGCTAAAAGTTAAACATAAACCTAATGTATAATACATATCAAGTTATCTTACGTTGTCTATCCGTTCGTGTGTCCTCCTCCCGTACTGCCTCCTGCAGCACGGCATGCAGACGATCCAACTCCTCGTCAGGAGTCTGAGGACGTGACATACATTTACATCACCAGGATTTACTTGAAATTATTGAACAATGATCGTGAACCGCTATAATATAAGTATGGATCCTTACGGAGTCATATTCTCCCTTGGTATGTTGCAATCTGACGAGCACCCGCTTCCCCTTTTCTCCCAAACCTTGCAGCTGTTTTAATACTGTTTCAAATACCTCTTTCGATGTCTGATCTTCTTTGCTCTATAAAAGATAAGATCTTTCTTAGATTGATAAATATATATATATTTTTAAGGATAAATGTATGAAGACATAAATAATCAATGAATAAATAAGACAAAGTCTTTGATAAAAATGTACAACTATATCATGTTATAAGTAATTTAAACGGATTAAAACATTAATTAAACACTAACTTATACTAAAATTTATCCACTAAATAACTTATTTTTTTAAATCACAAAACACGTCCATAAAATAAAAACTAAACATAAAAAAATATTTTAATTAAGAGTAGTGTAAAAAAGAAAAAAATGTGGGGGTGCAGTATTTTTAATTTTTTTAAACTATTATTTTTTTTATCGGTCGATATCGGTCCTTGATAAGTGCAAAGTTTCAAATTAATCTGACATTTTGAATGTCAAAATCGTGTTCAAACTTTCCGTTACACAAGAATATGATTGAAGATAATAAAAGCGTGTTAAATATAATATATCTATAGTTTTAGATGAAACACATAGATTATGGAGACGTTATCAAATTGATGTATACTATCAAATAATAGACACTATCATATAATTACAGAGATATGTGCTGTTTCTATGAAAATCTATAGGTATAACCTATTTATATCTTCATAGATATGTATGTCAAATTGTTATTTTATCAAATAATATATTAATATTTTTTTATTTTTTTTGGCGATGATATTAAAAATAAATATTATTTTATTATATATATATGTATATTGGCAATTATTTTATTTGGATAATTAAATGCTGTCTACTGACTTTGCGTATTCTTTAGTGCAAATATTTGTTTTTTTTTTGACTGTTGAGAAATAAAATTTGGTTTAAAGTTAATTCATTTGATGAATAGATATTTTTTATAGTTTGAAGATTATTAATAATCAAGAATCCAGAATTCCAACAGTTTGTTTAAATATCATTACTAGAATGTAAAATCTTTTTTATTACAGGCGTCGTTATAACATTATATATATCAAATATTATCAGTATTTTTGTACACGTGTATAGTATAATGTATAATAGTATAAAACAATAAAGATTACATATTATAGCGACAAGAAAGACTGATTATACGTGTATTGTAATGTTATTAAGTTATAATCACTAAAACTTAGAGAGTAACTTACTGAATCATTCGTTATATTTGAGGAGTCTTGAGGAGTTTTATTATCAGTTTTGATATTATCGTTATTGATAACATCTTTGGTGTTGCCGGCTGGGGGTTGACTTGTAGATGTCACATGGTCTTTGGATGTTATATTAGATGTTGTATCGGATGTCATATTGGATGTCATATTCTGTCTGGATGTTGTGTGGTTACTGGATATCGGATTTGGTGTTACCGGGATGTTGATATTGCCATCGATATCTGAAAATATTGTTTAGATAGTTATTTTCTTTTATACATCTGGAACAGTAACACCGAAAAATCTTGTGAATATTGTTCGAAATCATGTCATAGTCGTATATATCCAGAATCACGTCGCCATACATCTTCAAAGTAAAAAAACTTTGCTTGAACAATTTTTTCACAGATTTTTTTTAGAAAATGAGTATTTTATTTTATTGAATTAAAAATCTGAAGGTGGTAAAGCTAATGTAGTGAGGTCGCAAAATTAAAAGAAATTAAACGACGTTTTTCTTTTAATGAATTTGAAATGATTTTTTTATCTAACTATTCGTTCGGCTTAGCTTAGACTAAGCGTAGCTTAGCTTTGTCTACACTAGACTGTATCTAACCGTTAAAGGATATCCACTGCCTTTCTTCTCTATCCACGTTGGTGTCCCTGTGCCTGTGCAGGGCTGGCAGGGGAAGAAGGTGTGGGGGGGGAGTGTATCGTTTGGCGGCCTCTTCCTTAGCGGCTTCCCGGATGGCGTGCAAGCGCTCTAAGATCGCACGGAGCTCCTGAGGAACACGTGTTGTACTAACTACATGCTTTCAGAGATAGCGGGTTTGATTCCCGAAGGATATCAAAATGTTGGTGATCTTTTCGGTAATGATACCTTGGGGTCATTATCGGTGATATCTGCTGAGGGTACTTGATCCGATGACGTCACGTTCGCTGATTGTTTTGGGTCATGAAAGCTGACTCCTTCCTTCTGACGTTTCATTGTATCTATCAAAGGTAATTAAATTATATTTATAAGTGTTAACCTTTCATAAAATTATTGAGAGGTGTTATAATTCTGTCTTTACATCATGCATAGACGGGAAACCTAAATAGGTTTTCCGTCTCTACGTGGACTAAAGAAGACAGTTATTTATTTGAATTTTTTTTTCAGGACTATTCACCGATCTCGCAAATTAAAATATATCAATATCATGTAAATATTATTAAAGTAAAAAGAAGTGTTAAAATTTTGTTTATTCGTCTATTTAGTTTTATTCTGTCCACGTGGACCATATAGTTATTTATTTTTAAAATTTGTTTGTATATAATAGAACCTTAGTATAGTATATAATAGAACCTTAGTATATATTAGAATTCATCAAACATTAAGGATAGTTAAAAAGGACATTAAAAAGACAAAAAAGGACAATTTCTTTAACATTATTATATCAGTATAGATTATATTGAAGTGTATTAGAAATGATAGACCATTAGAAACAGGACATCAGTCTGTTGATTACACATATCACGTGTTATCATTAGTGATAACACAATTAATATAAACATTCAATTGTGTTTACTATCACTGTCTGACTGTCTGTTTGTTTAGTTATGTAGGTTATATGTATTTAACAGTGAATTATTATTTATTATAGATCTTTAATTATCCATATATCAGACTTTTTACATTCAAATTATTCACGTAGGCATTTACACGCACTTTTGAATCAATGATTATATTAAAAATGTCAGTGAAGTCAGTCCGTGAGGAAGCTAACAGCTCGGAATGCTGTTCTGCGGAGAAGAACTGGCCAGAAACTCTTTTTAAATGAAAATTCACAATGTTAGATGTGTACATTATAATATTAACCCTGCAAATGAGTCAACAACTTAATTTTAATACATTTTGATCCACTAAGAACTAAGGTTTATAATACACTTTTGATTTTAGATTTAAAACTAAGAAAAGGAAGGTCTAAAATTACCACTTCGGGCTTCAGCCGGTGATGGATTTGTAAATTTTTTAAAGACGAAAATTAAGCGTAACGAGTTTATTGTAAATATGATATATTCTTTACCAGGATGATTCGCCTTTCCGTCTTCTTTCTTCAGTTGTGTTATCTTTTCTAGCAATGTAGTATTGGAGAGGAGACCTAGATTGTAAGCTTCCAGGAGCTCGTCAAGTTCTTCGGAGGAGTCATCCCCAATGTACGCACAGTCTTGCAGGTGTTTGTATCCTTTGATCATGATCAGGGATGCTCCAGGCCATCTAAATAATAATAAGAATCTTTATAAAAAAAAATTGAATTAAGAATATGTAATACTACTAAAGCTTGGCAACTTATGATATTTGTGATTTGAAATCCATTTCCCAGCTGTTAATTTTAAAAGGCATATTATATACTGAAATTTACCTTGAGGAATATTACTGCATGTCCTAAAAATAAATAATCTATTTTATTTACAAATAAGGTTACTAATTACCTTTTTTATATATTATTATATTTTGGAGGTAGATACTATTATATTTTCTAAGGGGTCTTAAAATTCAAGTAAAATTTAAGTCTGAATCAAAATAGTCAGAGAAAGAGTAGTATGACTGACAGACAAATAATTTTTTTTTTATATGTAATCGATTGCTGACAAGCATTCGAATAAAACCACTTATTAATATAGTTGTTAATAATATGAAAGTCACCTGACACACGAGGACACGGTGACTGTGGAGCCCTGCAGCAGATAGAAGCCCCAGTACTCCTTCATGTCATCTTCCAGCTGCAGTTCCCTAACCATGGACACTGGGACCAACTCGTCCATCAGCTCAGGAGGGCCCGGGACTACGAACGCGTTGAAGGTTGCGTTGGATTTTACCACCTGTCTCTAAAAGCAATTTTTAAAATTTTTTAAATTCACATACTAGTTAATTCGTCTTGTTTTCGTTGGGGTTAATATATAATCTATAATAAAATTTCATAATAACGTAAAACTTGTTTTTATATTAAATTTATTGAAGGAACAAATACTAATTGAAATTAATGTAAATTTTCTATTCCTATTAAATTTTCTTATGGTTACAGTGTTCAATTTTTTTTAACGGACGCTTATATTATAAAATAGTTCTTTTTGTTAAAATTTCATCCTTTTAGGCTCAGTAACTTATGTTGTACGTTGATAGACCGTCGGGACAGACAAATTGACAAATATAGATATTATCAATATAGTTTTATTTTAAAAACATAAGCTCAACCGATAACATATCTCGTTTATCAAATTACGACAGGACGATAACAGAGAGTTACAATATTAAACTAATATCATTTGATACGAAATAGACATATGTAAGGGTGCTTTCACACTACGTTGCGCGGGTTCAATGACATTGTATATGGTTGTGTGTAAATGCCTTAATAATTCGAACATTTTCTTTTTGCAGGTAACCTTGAATTAGAAAAAAAATGTTGTTTTTTCTTCTGTATCACACCAGAGGGCGTTGGTATGCAAATTTTGCAATAAAAATATTTAAAGTGCTATCACTCTGACCTTGGATGACTTCACCAATTGTCAAAAATAACGAAATTTACACGAGATAGACAATTATTTTATACGCTACTGAATTTAATTCATAGAACAAGCATTTTTGTATACAATTTTCGTCTATTTTAATTATATTTAAAATTGTATGTATTTTTTTTGTTCCAAAATAATATCGTAATAGATTATATCGTAGAGAAGTGATAATATTATCAGCTAGAAGTTATATCATATTTAGTTCAGACCAGCTTACCTCTTAAATCAATACTGTAATCTTATTTTAACATTTATACCATAACTTTTAAATTAACATTAGTTTAATAAAATTTCGATAAGACGTATTTTGTTAAAGTTTTCCTATTTTTATCCCAAATTTTTCCACTGATTTATGTAACGAAATTGTTTTTTATTGAATTTTTAAATAAAATACATTAAATTTTTCAATATTACAAAGCTAATTATATTGTTATCATAATAATACTGTTATGTATACTTTATATAGAGAGAAGAGAAGAGAAGAAGAGTTTGATTGAACACGCTATTCCAGAAACTACTGGTTAGATAGAAAAATATCAGAAAAACGGCAAAGATATTTGGCTTACGCTGCTTAAACGCTAAAATCATGTATGATAGAATTTTTCTCCTCTAAAAGTTCTAAAAACATTTCACGACAGCATGTCTATCTTTTAAGATAACCTTAACTCAATGAAGACTCAGTATATTTATAAGTAATGAAATTTTTTAGCAGGCTTTTTCCATAATTTTAATGGAGTGAATATTGATATCATTTTTGTAACGTTACTGTTTGTTATTTGTATGTGTTTTTGTATATGTATCAAACCGAAACTGCTGAATTACTTCAAAAAATATAGAAAATATTAATCCGTGTCTTGATTTAAAATTCTTATATAGTCAGATAATTTTAATATAGTGCTTAATACTAAAAAACTTATTGTTCACACGTGGACGAAGTCGCGGGCAGAACTAGTCAAACAATAAAGAGAGAAAATTACTAGGAACCATTTATATTTTATATAGGATTACAGAGTTATTGCCAAAGAGCAGTAAAATCTCTTCCAGACAGTATTACAATGATATGATTATTTTTAACACTAAACCTACCGACAATTCTTGTATACCTGTTCCTACCGCACGCCGTCAAATTGACCGGCAATTAAAAGTTATTTTATTATATAACGCAGGTAATAATGGAAATAACTAAAAGTAAAGAGTGTAGAAAATATTATATGCATATTCTAAGAATTGTCATGTAGTTTGAAAACTATATTATAACGATTAAAAATGTGTTAGTTTTACAAAAGTTTAAGAACGGTCAATTCGATCTGTACTTGGTAGGTTTAGTGTTAAAGTAATATATAATATAATCAAAATTATAATGTAATGTATGTAATGTATATGTAGTGTTTCATTAATAGTCTATTCGTGTTATACATTGTATTATAAATTGAATTAATATTATAATAGGTTGTCTTGGTCGGTTTGGTTAAATAAGTGAAGCTATTAAGATAATATCCAACATAATGTATTGTTCACCTTGTAATTGAAAGATAAATTAAATTGAAGATCATCTCGACTGAAAATATTCAGTTACGTTTTAAAACATAAATATTATACTAGGATTCTAGCTGAACCCCCTCAATTTTTTGACTATCACTTCTGAACAGAATGAGATATTTTGTTTCTGTTTTTTTAAAACATGCCCATTTAAAAGCACTACAGCTCTGCCAATTTTCATTCAAATTGATTCAGTAGTTTTTATTTTGCTTTAAAAAGAAGTTTCCCAAACGATTAAGAGCTTCGCTTACGCACAGCTCAATTAAATTTATTTGAAAATATACAAATATGCTTTTTAAAGGAAGATGAATAACTAAATTTTATGATTTATGTATATACAAATACTTCCAATGCAGTTCTTATTCACCATACAATTACTATATGCTTAATAAAGTTATTATATGTTATACTCTTCATAGTCAGGAGAGATAATGGTTTAAAATTTATAAGGAATACTTGGTTAGGTCTTGTTTTATCTTACTCTGGTAAATTTAATGGAAACTTTTAGAGTCTAATTTCAGGGATAAGATATACAAGGGAATTTCCCGGCCCTTCGGGCCAGGACGGGTCAAAGGGCACGTATGAGGTTGGCACCTACCCTATTTTGTAGCCTGATTCAATAGCTTTTTTTTGATGCATCACACATTATTGTGTGATTAGTGGGTGATAAGTGATGCGCGTGCATACAGAGTCAATTAGCTCATTATTATATAGTAAGGATATATATATATATATATATATATGAATGTTTACACTCACCTGGCACCATGTTGGTGATATTTTATTATCTATAAGTCTCATGTCCGTCATCATCATTGGATACATCTGTCCTGAAAATACTCGGTATCTGAAAAACATATATACTTATAATATAAATATTATCTATTATCTATATCTTTAATATCTTCCTGAACTATTGTGTTTATACATATAACGGGGCCAAGTCTGGACAAGATAGTTACAAATCTAGTCTATTATTATTTACATTATCTGACTTTTATTGATGAAACTTTTAAGACTTCAAAGCGCGTTAAATGTATAATTTCTAATAGTTTTTTAATTAAAAAGTGTTTTTACCTCATGTACAAAGGAATAAAGATGAACAGAGATGGCAGCACTATCATGAGTATCACCAGCCTGCAGAGTCTGAGGGGACCCTTGAAGCACGAGCGGTGCAGTTGACTGAACTGACGTGAGGGGCGCGGGCGAGGCAGCCCCGCTGGGGACATTACATATTATATAACTTCACTGGGTACATTACATATCACTTAGCCCCACTGGGTACAATATATATGGTATAGCCCCACTGGGGACATTACATATTACATAGCTCTGCTGGGGACATTAAATATTTTCATTATTAGATGACTGATTAAAAACAACAGTTAAAAAAAAAAGATTATCACAAAATAAATATAGTTGAAAACAAAATGTAGAGTTAATATATTTTCTACTTCTGAACATATATATATAATTACAAGTATAGTAATTATGATATTATGCTTTACTACATATAATTTATTCTTGTCGAAAACATATATAAACTATTTTTTTCCATCACAAATCTTCTAAAGATTATTTTAAAGCAAGAATCGATCAAATTCCGTAGTTCAATATTAACATAGTTAATTGTGTTTAATATTGGATAAAAAATATATTTTTATTTCAAATATTTAAATTAAACAATACTCACATTCCAATGGCACTAGTTCTTGTGGATCCATGTTATATCACTCCATCTTATACAGTTAATTAGTTACTGAAACAAATGAAAATATTTCATTACATGACGTACTTACAGTCTTCATTCGAAAAATAGAATTACAAGAAATATTTTTGTTATTTAAGGAATATTTTATATTTTCATATATAAAGATATATATTTCGTATATAAGGGTGTACTAATAACTTTCTACGGCTTCGTTTGACTTTTTTTCACTATATTTCTACTGAGCGGAGCGTTCTACTGGAAACTTTTTCACATTTTTTGTCACGGAAAAAAAAATCGAGCGAAAAATTTGCTTTCCAATGAAATGTCAACAATGTCGGTAATGTCTCCTACATTACCTACATTGGGCTCGTTTTGCTCAATATTAGGAAGCGCAGCGAATCGAAATTGAGGATCTATGGCGCCCGTAGTATTATTGAATGTTTACTATAAGATATACTAGTGTATCCTGACTTTACTCGCGGCTTTGTAACAAACAATATTCACTCTTGGATGCCCAATCTAAATTAATTTTCAATCTCTAAACTAAGATATTTTCCACAAGTCGGTCATTGGCACTATTACTCAAACGAGGATAACAATTATAACCTTAATCGAACTAATCAGGATCGATTATTAATTTCGTCATAATCAGGGATTGTTATAAGGTTTAGAAACATTAAAATTAAAAAATAAAGACAATATATAATATAAATCAAACAAAACAGAGTTCAACGTACTTGACTTTGACGTTGTATCTTAAAAATGTTTTTCTGACCCAATTCTATATTTTTAGATACTTTTGTTACAATTGATAATATAAAAATTTAACGATAATTGTTATAGGCTTTAAAATAAATACAATATAAACGATGGTAGTGGGTTCAAATCAATTTTTTTTTATATAAATAATATAAAATCTAAACTTAATTAAAGTTCTTATGTTATATAACTTGAATGAAGTGACAAGATTATTTAGGTCTAGAATGTATATGATAATGTTATGTGAATGATATTGAAATAGAAGACGGGTAGAGCCGGTAAAAATACAGTAGTTATCAAAAGTTAGAAAAGTAATAATTCTTACTAGTATTACTATCACATAAACCATTTTTCTCATCATTGTAAAATAATCTTACTGACTCGTCACGAAATCTCCGAAACTATCTGTCCGTAATAGCTTAACTTAAAATTTTACATGTTAACTTCTTTTGTGTCGTAGACGTCTACTAAGAACGGATTTTACGGAATTCCTATCCCAACGGATTTCTTTTTGCATTTCGCCAAGTTTTTAACCTGTAGGACCTGTACACTTAATTCGGGTTAAGAGTCATTATGGCAACGATTACGATGACAACGGACAATATGATAAAAATAGCAACCTAAGTTGACATCCAAATTAATAATTGCCCCGCGAAGCGGGAGAGAATAAGCTACTATATATAACACGTAATTTGAATTCTTTCGTTGCTTTGTTTGAACTTTGACCTTCATTGTAAGATAGGACATTTTTTTATTTACGGAAATATTACATATAAATAATTATTATAAAGAGAAATTGATAAAAGTTCAGTCTTGTCTCGTTTAAAGTCTAAGTCTCTTACTATCATTCAAGATAATATCCATGACATTTGAATACAACACATGATCATGTGTCTGTCATGTTTGTTTATAATATTAGATCAAAACAAACAAAACGTGGCCAAGAATACATAATTTTGCATATATATAATCAATACAGTGTTACTCACCGTTTACACGAGCTTGATTAAATAATAATTAATAATATGACACACACACACTCACATACACACACACATAAAACTATTATAAAACACACTTAATTCGCAAGTACAAGGACACCCACTAAATTAACATACATTATAACAACAAAAGAATATAAAATAAAATTATAATTCAAACAAAAATCATTCCATGACCTGTGTGTGATGTCTGTGTGATGTCAAATTAATTTTAAATTAAAGAATTGTTTTAAATATATATATGTTTTTGCCAAATGACTATTAAAATGTTAATTAATATCATCAAAACGGAACCAGCCTTGCATTTGAAGCCAAAGTTTTTTTAATTAACAAAGGTCAAAGACCATACATAAAAGAAAAATGTTATCAGCTGTTTAAAGGAAACTAAACAAATAATAATGTATTAATTTTAGTATGAATTGCTATATATATTCATTTACTAATAATAATGTTAAATAAAATCTAAAAATAGGTAATAAAAGATCACAAACTATTGTTTAGAAAGTTAATGGATACACGCCAAAACATCGTTGTTTGACCGAGTTTTGATTACCGATTAAATATACACATTTTGATAAGGTTTCCACTAATGATAGGCAAAAAACTAACTTTTTTTTATTATAATCACTTACCACATTAAAAAAATCGTTTTTGAAAAGTCTAAATAACTGATTCACAACACTCTATTCGTTTAATTAAATATAATATTTATATAAAACTGCTTGTACAATATATGTATAAATAAAATAATTATTTTTTTAATATTTTTTCTATATAATAAATCGATGTTTATTTGTCAATTCGTACACGTGTGTGTCGGAGCGCGGTTGAATGAGGACTGATTTTATCTCTGGATTTCTTCAAATATATGCAAAATATAAATAGACGCGAAAATCTTAATTGTTCGCGTCGGCCATTTTGGATTAGTTGTTTTGGTGTTTTATTGTGTTTTTTTATTATCATTGTAGTTTCTGTATATTTTATAGATATCTTGTTTGTTTTATAATAATAGTAAAACATTTAAAATAGTATGAAAGATACATAAATATCTAAATAGTTTTAGGTTAAAGTTATAATGAACTCTAGTAAGTTCTATATCAGTTTTTGTATCCATGGAAGATAATATATAATATATAAATATAATAATAATACACTTGTAATAATTATTTTCAATAGAAATATACATTTTTATTTTTATTATATTTGTAATAATAAAATACCCAGTTTTTATATCAAATTATTTTTTAATAAAAAAAATACTAAAAAACAACAGTAATACTAATTATTATTGACTAATTACCTAATGAATCATTAATACTTTAAATATTTGTATACATTGTACTAATTATATTATATTTTAATACATATAATTAAGTATATTATAGAAAGGTTTTAAGATTTATTTTAAGGTACCACTTACATTTAAATGCATTTTTTTACAAAACTACTATTAGAACTATTTACAACTTGGACTCTATATACTCATAGTCGTTGGTCATCTTTGAAGAATCAGTTATATAAAAATATAAATAATTTTACTTTATTTATTTATTCATTTATATCTTTTCAACTTTGAATCCATACTGATCTTTTATCAAATGGGAATGTCAGGACTATTGCTACCATACTTATAGAAATAAGTACTGTAAAGACACTCTCCAACTTATATTAAGTCTACGAGTTCCAAAACCACTGCTCTGAGAAGAACATCATAAACTCGGCTGGGTATTCTATTTTTATTGTGATCACTGTTCCGCAAACGTCAATATATATTATATTATATTATTAATGATGACTAAAGTCCGCTCAGCCTGTCGGCTGGAATTTTGTGACTTTGAGACCCTCTAGGAAATGGAGGTTCACCTTCCATACTTATTTGATATGAAGATAGATTCCCAGAACTTTCATTAATATTGTAGTGTGTTTTTATATATATGTACATCTATGTGTGCGTTTAGTTTAAGTATTGGTAAAGGCTTTTCACTATTCCCGTGGCTCCATTGACCATTGGTATTGTCTGTTAGTTTTCCGGTTTTATTATTTCTTTTCTAAGAGATGACACTTATGTAGCTTCTCTATTTCTTTAGCTTTCATATTGTAGTCTATGTATGGTAATGAGGTAATTTTTAGTTCCTTTATCTACGTAATATCCGGTCTATTGTAAGCCAGGGTAATATCCGTTTAAAGTATCATCTCCCACTTTAGTTTTGCTTCATCGTTTTCTATTACTTGTGGTTTTACTAAAGTTTCCTTCCAGTAAAGTTTTTAATGTTAAAATTATGTTTACTAGAAATTGCCAAATACATTGAACTATATTATTGTGTCGTTTTATGTAATAGTGTTATTTTATCGCATCCTGAGAAGATTTTTAGTTGTTTCAACTTCCATACCATCTATCGGTTTTATCAAAATGTCTATTTCAAATTGTCTTGTAAGAATATTTCCATCCTGTATAGTAATTAATCCTCTAATTCGGGAGATATCAATTGTATTCTAAGTTAAATGATTGTATTCTATTTCTTTTGTGTATTGACAATTTTATTGTAGAATTGTCAGTGCAAAGGTTTCGTTTTTCATGAATTATTTTAGTGTTTGTTTCTAAATCCGTGTAGCTTTGGTTTTTCCGTAAAATTTAAATTTGTTTTACTGTAATCTTTTTAATTTCTAAATCTTTTGTTTTTCTGTAAATCTTTCTTATTTCTAAATCTTTTGTTTTTCCATAATCCTACATCTCTTAAGGGGTAATCTATTTAGATTAAAATAGTATTAGATTAGATTAAATCACATAACTACACTCGTTTAATACAAATGTACATAGATATATTGTAAAGGTTTTTTATTTTAGTTGTAAATGTCTTATTTTCTTGAAAATGCAACGTAATGTTTGTGAAAAGTGTTATAGAAGAAATATAAAATGATAAATTCAATAAATAACTGTGTTGATAACATTTATAAAGAGTGATAACGGAAAATTAACATTTTAATAACTTAGTTTGAAACACTATATGTATCTTTATTAAATTATTTATTACGTAAAGATTGATAAAGATAACATTATTATTATCTTTTTCAATCTTTACGTAAAAACAGTGACTCGTTTCATTTATGGGCCGTATTAATTGTATAAGAAACAGTAAACAATATTATTTATTTTATGTTTTGTGTTCTATAAAAGTAAAAGTGATGTTAGGCTTTATTTTAAAAACATATTCCGCCCGAACGAAGTCAGTCGTCGGCACAGCTTGTATATATATATATATATATATATATAGAATGTTGAGTGTTAGCTGTAAAAAAATATTTTTTTGTGAATTTTCCTGAACATTATATATGTTATCATTAAAACACACATCGTAATGATTAAATTCTACAAACTAATGAATGTATTAACGTATCAGGTACTTTTATATACAATAACTAACAATAACTTTGCAATCAGTTAAATACTTTTTAATGAAGATAAAAAAACAAATTAAGAAATATTAGGAGAAAGCTTAGGAGAAGTGTTTAATGAACTTCTCTGTAGTTTATTAATTTTTTTATATTTATTTATTAATTTACATATTATCCATTTTAAATCACATATATGTATATATATATATATATGTCAAATGGGTTTGTCAGGACAAAATAAGTCCTTCTGTAAGACACTCTCCAAATTAAAATAAGTCTACAAGTGTTCCAAACGCACTGGTTTAAAAACCACACAACAAACTCAGCCCGGTATTTCTTTATTGTGATCATTGTTTCACAAATGTCAATATTTAGTTTAATGTACGAACAATAGAACTATTTCTTAAATATATTTTTATACTCGTAGCTATTGTTTAAGTTATTCGTAAAAATCTCAGTACACATTTAACCTATAAATTAAGGCGAAACTGCCACCCATCTCTGGAGTGACTTCCCCGACAGTTGCTTAACGTCTGTCTTCAATTATTTATTTAAAAAAGATCGTTAAAGTAGAACTTATAATAATTATTTAATAAAGAACCTAGGTAGATATTAAAATTGTTTTATGCCTTTAACCAATAATATATTTTGATTCTATAATTCATATTATTGTTAGTATTCTATAAGAATCATTTTCATTTACAATATCATTTGAATATGCTTCTGAATACGGGAAATAAAAGAAAATGTCTTCACTCCGCCCTTTTTTGTGATTGGTTGAACCGCAGTGCAATATCAACCAATCACGATCACGCGTTCACAACCCTGTTCGAAAATTTGAATAATAAAATGGAGATCCTTAGTCGCAAACCATCCGTCGGGAAAGGGAGACGTATATTTTCCCCTTTAAATGTACTTGGATATATATTGATATTTGTTTCGTGTTAGTGCACTTTTATGCCGACTGTATCGGATAGTGTTACAAGTGAAGGTTGGTTACATAAATAAATTAATAAGTGATTAATTGAGCTGAGCGTATGTTAAGCGAAGTTCTTAACCGTTTTTAAACCTTTGTTTGAAGCAACATCACATAAAAACTACTGAACCGATTCAAATGAAAATCGACAGCTATAGAGAGCTTGGGAATGGGCATGTTTTAAAAAAAAAACAGAATTAATATATTTATTCCGTTAAGAAATGATGGTCAAAAAACTGAGGGGGCTCAGCTCAACTCCAGAACGGCGGCGGATCCTAGTTTATAAACTAGAATCCGATTAGAATCTTGTAATTGCATTATTTATACAATTCTTAACAATTTTTAAGATTTTTAAATAATATTTCTTTTAATAACTACATAAATCTTTACAAACATATAATATGTACACAAATATTTTATTTACTTAATTTTAAAAACGCTTCTGGTTGATCAATAATTTAGAAAAAAAAATCTAATACTATAAAATTATATGCAACATTGAAATTAATGTATTTTTTATAAAATTTTAGTTACAATAACTTCCAAAAATACATATATTTACAATAAAATGTATTTATTATAATATAAATGTAATAAATAAGATAAGAGATCAGTGTTAAATATAGCACATCCGGTGATAGTGACTTCCGGCGCCTCATAATAACTATTTGTTCATATAACTTATTAATACTAATAAGTGTATATTAAAATAATTATAGATGAAAATCTTATACTACTAGAAATCATATATATATTTCAAAATAGCTTAAATATATAAATGTACTGGTTATGTATAAAAGATAAATAAGTATATTTCATTATCTATTATCTAAGTATTGTAACTATTTCATCTATATTTTATCTAACTTATTTTTTCTATAACCTGACGTGACTAGAACTATTTAAATTTTTTTAATTATCTTCTAATAACATATTTAAGTTCAATGTCTGCGTTAATTCTTGAAATACTTTTATAATTCCTCCAGCTTAAAAGATCCATATTTTGGTTCGTTTAAAACACTTAACTAAAAATGTAAATATAATATTTATTTTGATCTAAATTTTGTTCCCAAGTATCATCCCATCAAAAAGAACAAAAAATGGTGAACTTCCGAAACGCCCCAAAAAGTTACTCCAATCTTGGTTGATTCAGTATACCTACCTCTGAGAGCAATTTGTCTTATTAATACTTTGTCTACTAACATTGTATTGTAACTATATCAATATTATATTAATGAATAGAGTGAATTGGGAACTTTACTATTAATATTATAACCATTATCTGTCTGTTGTGCCTTCACACTTAATCCACCAAAAAAATCTTGATGAAATTTTGTATAGATTTTGATATCAAATTTCCTTTGTCTACACAACTGTCTACACACTAAAACTATTTTCTATAAAAAATCTGCTTTCTATGGAAATACCATTTATATTTTTATGATCGGTGAGTCAGTGAATCAGTGAAAAAATAAAGGAACTTTGATCTGCAATAATTCCTAAACTAATGATTCAAATTAAACGTATTTTGGAAATATATAATATCATTTTGATCACTTCTTCAATCTTTTAGATTTTTAACAAAGAAGTTAGAGAGGTATGAAAATGGCCCGAATGGCTTGGAAAAAACAATAGTATGGCCGTGCAATTTCGCTTAACGTCGGGATGGCACTGCCCACCAAACTAATTTAATATATAAATATGCATTTATATTTTTGTCCAGTGTGTCCCAACACCATGGCATCAGATCAAGAGTCGTGTTCAGACGAGGAGCCAGACAGCGAGATGCTGAGTGATGATCTCTGTCTGCCGGATAGTGATGATGAGAGAACACACACCAGGAGTATACAGGTTGGAAATTACAAAGAGTAAGAGTAAGAGTGATCAGCTTTTACTTTAATCGTATAACTTAAGTTGATTTGTTGAATATTTTTAATAATGGTAATAATGTATTAAAAACAATACTTTTGTTTAAAACCACCAACCGACATTTATATTTGTTATTCCCATAATCTGGATATATTTTGTAAAGATGAGCATAGACGTCCAGTTTCATCTTTGTAAATGTCTTGTTCACAACCTAAATACTTATGAATATTAATTATACATAAAATTGACTCCACAAAACAATAAACATAAATTAATGCTCAACAAACACATCTTGATTATTAGTGAATTTTACACAACATAAACAGAGTCTCCAAGAGGACGTTCCTCCTCTAAGTGTGCTTCGTCCTCCTCGCAAACTCTTCACGAACTGCCGGGAGCGCTGGAGACAGCAGAACGTGAGTGGTGCCTTCGCTGAGCTGAGAAGACTCGTCCCCACACACCCACCAGATAAGAAGTTATCCAAAAATGAGATACTCAGGATGGCTATCAGGTAAATGTTACTTGAAAATATTATTTCGATAGAATATAAGTATTTTTTTTTATATAGATTACTACAAGATAATAATACTAATATAAATACGACATTGATTTGCTACAAGTGTGCTAACGCTGTTTAGTTAATGATTCTTGTGACTTCAGACGACAGTTGTTCTTATATACCTTGGGAACTGAACTTTTATTTCAAGATGATACTAAAGATCTATGTTACTTTGCTTAACTCTGACAACGTGTCTGTCAATTTTTTTTATAGTTTATGTAATTTAAGCTACAAACAGACAAGCTCTTAATAATAAGGTATACTTTAACAACAATTATAATATAGATATAATATTTCAGATACATCGGCCTCCTTTGCGAGGTTCTTGAATGGCAGAAAAGCCATGGCCTTGTGACAAACAAAGAAAACTCCGGCCTTGCGATAAAATGTGAGTCACCGTTAAGTCCTACAACGAGACGACTCCGTCTCAAAAGACCGTACGATGATGAGACGAGAAGACCGTATGAGGCTGATTACGTCAGATTTGGTAATGAAGAAAACGAGGAAATTCGTAGAAATATCCAGAGAAACGCTACCAAAGCGGAGTTTTTCTTCGGTAAGGAACATTTTAAAGTATTACGTAACCAGTATTATTTTCCAAGATGGCGTCAGATGCCATTTAGGAATTTGGCGGGAGAACGAAATGGCAATAATTTGTTAATGATTGCTCCCGCTAAGGATGAGAAGGATATTTCTAAGGACAAATTAAATGGAAAGGAGAAGTAGAGAGAGAGAGAGAGAGAGAGAAAGTAGATTTTAAATTAGAAACTTATAGTTAAATGGTAGTTTTGTTGTTGAAATATATTTGTATTTAGGCTATACAATCTCAATTTTGTTATAGATGTTTTTTTTATTTATTTCTTAGAATACTTATTCATATATTTATTTAGGTTAAGTGTAATTTAATCATTATAACTGTACGTTATTATGTAATGTTTGATAATAGTATTGAATAATACCCCATTATCGGGGTTATTCGAGGTTAAGGTGAAGAAATAACATTACTTCAAATAAAATAATGTTCGTCATTAATTGGAGTTTCATTTTTGAGGTCTAATTTTGTGTTTGATTCAGTTCTACAATTTTAGGGGACATATAATACTGGTACTTAAATGTCAATGAGATTATCGACAACCCTTATGAAGGGCCTCTTATAATAAAACCAACCAGTAATCTCGCGCACCCTCTCACTGGCTTTGCTCCTGAGGCAGATAACTTCGGCTAATAATATAAATTATTTTTTTTAATACCTTTTTATACTATATTTAAGAAATACATGTTTTTGTGAGCAAAAAAAAATATTATCAGTTAACAAAACAATAATTTATTTAACTGCGCAACTTACAGTTCAGTCTTTTTATTATTATTTTTGTGCCATTCTCTAAAACTTTCAATTGCTTTGAAAACGTCGTCAGCAAAGATCTCCGGCAGCTCGAACGCTAGGAAGTGTCCGCCGTCGTCCAGAATGGTTTCGTTTATCAGATTTATATATTTGGTTTTGAGTAACCATTGCGGTATGAAGGAGAGTTCGTTTTTAGCCTGGATGATACACGTTGGTACTTTGACGGGGATGCTGTAAGAGATTTTATTATTGCTTTTCAAAGAATAGTTACTTTGTTATGCTCAATATGTTTAAAAATATGCCTAGTTTTTTCATTCTATATATTTCATTTAAAATCATTTTTTTTTATACTTACTCATCATACTTCAAGTTAAAGTATCTGGAATTGAAAGTTTCCGCATAGAGCCTCATTGAGGTAGTAGCAGAGTTGGTAGTCCAGTACATCATGAGATTGTCAATGAGCTGGTCCTTGGTGAAGCGGAAGGTAAGTCCTCCATCAGGTAGTGAGCGGTGCTCCATGCGAGTCCAGCTCGAGAACTTCTCCAGGATATACGCAGCTAGACCGGCGGGTGAGTCGGCTAAGGCTGTACCTAAAAACGGAAGACATGTTATTAACCCAGTAGATCTAGTTGCGATTCTTTATGGCTTTTAAATATATAGTTTATTATTTCTTACCAACTGTATCAGGTTTTGTTGACTGTATATGCATGTATCCTGTTTCTTGCAAAAGGTTTCCATATACTTTGGACAAAGGATACATCCTGTCTTGGACATTGGAGCCCACAATCAATGGGGGATAAATAGACCCCAATACACTAAAGAATGTGAGAGCTGGGGTCATTAGGAATGGCATGTTTGTATGATAGCCAAGAATTTCCTGTAAAAGAAATGTTTTATGTTGTTATTTATAGATTATTTTTTAATTATTTTTAGTATTAAAATACTTAATACTTAACATATTAGTCGGGAAAATGAAAATAAATATATATAGTTTTTGTTTTTGCAGAGTTTACAAAAAATGTGTAATATTTTATTACTTTAAAAGTAATTGTTAATGAAAATAAAAAATAATATGCGTAGGCCGGGAATCGAACCCGGATCAACTGCTTGGAAGGCAACTATGCTGACCATTACACCACCAACGCACATACTTTTAAATTGATATATCTTAGACAATTATCAATGTTCTTCAATGTTTAAAATATAATATTAGTTAATCTTATGTTTAAACAAATGTTTTACTCGACATTCTCATGATATACAATTTTTAATAACATTAAATTTTCATGACATATTGATTTATTAAATCTTTTTAAAACATCCAAAAGTTACCTCCGGAAATAAAGTGGCCATGATGCTTGTGATCAATCCACCCCAGTCTCCTCCCTGGATGTAGTACTTTTTAAAGCCAAGTCTGTGCATCAGGTTTCTGAATATAACCGCCATTTTATCAGCACCAAGACCAGGACGTATCGCTGCCTGTAGATTTAGGTAAATTTTATTTCTCAAAAATAATTTACCAATAGGAATTTCACCATCGTTTTGATCACAAATAAATTAATTACAGCTATTTAAAATATATATACATATACATGTATATAAATGTCCTTAATGCCATTACCATGACAAAGGTCAGAGCTAGTAAAACTAGTAATTATAATTCTAGGACGTTAGACGTAGTCTAATAAATACTTTATGTTGCTATTATTGAGCTAAGCGAGCGGAGCGCTTTACTGGAGACTTTTTCACATTCTTTGTCACGAATAGGCTCGAAAACTACTTGACGGAAAATTATAAAATTTTTGCAATGAAAAAGACACACATTAGGGGATGGTTTTAAAAAAAAAATGAAAAATGTCATGTCGTTGAGGAATAATTGTCAAATAACTAATATCTCATTATTATTACGATGAGTCATTACACTGGGCTCGCTTCGCTCAATATGCAAACGGCATCCGAGACTTCGCGAGCGCAACGAGTCGAAATTGAGGGTCGGTTGGCGCCCCTAGTGTTAAGATATATATTTTTTTCTGCACAGCATTGCTTTCTCTCATATTGTATAATTTTGGTTATAAAGATGTCGAAACTCGTCCTATCATATTGACTGTTATTTCAATGCAATCTATTTTGACTCACACTAGAAAATCCATATCCAGGTAGGCTTGGTATAATGAGTTCGAGAGCGAAGTTCCTCTCTTTGCTGACGCGAGTGAGATGTGGAACAGCCTCATAGAACTCTCGAACAGACCCTGGCCATCCATGGAGCAAGAGCAGAGGAACCAATTCTACACCTTTAGGCACCTAAAGAGAGAAACAAATTTATTAGCTTCTGGAACATCTAAATTTATTATATTGGAATAATTATGCGATCCTGATCCATTTATTGCTAAATGTTAATCCGTTTCTGAATCATCAGTGCCAATAAGTTATGAATTTGTAGAATTTTGAGATTGATTTTGATCCCGGATTTAAGATTAATATAAAATTTGGATCGTTCGCCTCCTATTTATGATGAGTTACGTGTTACTATAACAAGACAGTATGTTATTTATCTAGATTCTATTTTAGATTAATTTAAATAGATAAAATAAATAGTCTTAAATTCTTGGCTCTGACAAAATGGTAGCATGATGTATACAAGCATTAATCCAGGTTCGCTTGGTAAAAAAAACATCATTAGGAAATCGATATATTTACTTGATTTACCTCAGGAGTTATTCTGATGAAGTGGATTTGAAGACCCTGTATATTGGTTTTGAATTGAGGATATTTGTTCAAAAGCTTCTCACGATCACTATAAAAAAATGGTAAAAATTTATTGTTTTCTAGTATTTGGTTATTATAATAGCTATTGTAGAATATGAGTTCACTGACCTGAATGGATACTCCTCAGCCCAATATTTGAGAAGTGGTTCCAGCTGCTTGCTGTTGAACCCGTACTCAAAAGCAATACCTTCTAGTGGGGGGGCGAGGGGATGGCGGTCCCGTAAACGCTCTTTCAAGTCTTTTATCATCTTAAAGTAGAGATAAAACGCAAATTAAAGCAGTTCTGAATTTCAGACTTATTAGAGTTTAGAGAAGTTTATTTAACTAAAACTTTAAGTGACCAGTTACTACACAATACTAACATAAATAAGGATTGCTAATTAGTCGAAATGCTATACTTTGGTTTAATACTTGGAGGGTGGCAAAAGACGGTTAATTTTCTTGTACTGTGGCCTCAAAACAAAATAAGCCGTATAAGTACAAACTAAAACATATACTGTACCACATCGCTGAATTCCACTTTGAAGGGTTTGATTGTATTATCTTGTTTGGCCTTGGAGAGTGCTGTGCTCCACCACTCTTCCAGATCCACTTCTGGTATTGGCGGTGGACTCCTCAGGTATAAGAAGTATATTGGCACTGCTAGAACTGCGACCAGAATCGCGAGGATAATGCGACCCATCTGTTATGTAAAAAGCATTAATTTAGTATATTGTTAAAGATGTTTTAATGTTGTCTATATAAGAGAAGGAAGAAAGGGTTTGTAGACTGTTACGACCTATTATATCACAAAATAAACTTACAGTGAAAATATTTTTTTCTAACACGCATGCAGAGCATGCACGCACGATCGCACGCACTCATGCATGCATGCATGCATTGGCCTTGCGTTGATTAATTAGTAGAAATGTTTTTATTTAAAAAATAAAACTTACTTATAATATGTTAAGATTTAGCTTAAGAGTAAATGATCTAAGATTATTAAATTCAAATCTAATATCCATTTAATGACATAAGTTATTAATTTATATTATTTTGTTATTTAATTCTTTGGTTACCTTGCTTCGTAATAAGATTCCGACTAATATAAACGCCAAGAACATGATTGATACAGACGTCCGTATTGTACACTTATCAGTGATTTACTGATAATGTTATACTGACTCAGAAGTGTGAAGTTTTTATGAGTGTTTTTGTTAGACCAAGGTCTCTTCATCAGACATTCGTTAATGCTTCATTTATTTGACTCCGAATTAGTTTTTTTTTATTCAACTCAAAATGAGGATTGTTTTTGAAATTTAGATACATGGTATGTTTGTATTCAGTTTACTTTTGTTAGATTCGTCTCAATGGCGTTGTACGTAACGTAACAAAAAATAAATTGTAATGTGTATAGTCTCAGAATAACATAAAAAAAAGTAAGGATATGAAATATAATAACATCGTCAATTTATTGTGATTGAGTTTTTAAATATGTTTAAAACAAACTATCGTGTCCATGATAATTATGTAATATTTAGGCTTGTTAGTAATATTTTTTGCAGTTTTTTGGTTGTGATTTTGGAACGGTTTTGCAAAATCCTTTCTTATTGCACCTATTCAATATGTCAGGAGTCTTGTGTCCAAATTTCAGCTTTCTAGGTATTACGGTTTGGGATGTAGAGCGATGAATGTGTCAGTGAGTCGGTCAGTGAGTGAGTGTCTTTGTGTTTTATATATTAAGATATATATTATATTTTTTCAATATTTATTTGTCAGTGAAGGTGTTTGTAGATTCGTTTGAATATAAATGTTTTTAAGCAAAAAAAAGTAGTGTGCAATAAAAATTATACATGTTGGTGTAGTGGTTAATGACCTTAATTGCTACACCCAAGGTCGTGGGTTCGAATCGCAGACGCAACAATTATTTGTAATCAACAGATTGTTCCGAGTTTGAATGTAATTTTTCTTTATATATTTGTGAAGCATCTTGCGAATTAATATATAAATATATTTATTTATTTATGTTACAGTGTTTGTTAGCTACAACTTCTCCGAAGTAACTTGAATGATTCTTATGAATTTTTTTTACACATCTAGTAAATCTGAAACTATTTTTTAAATTATAGGGTTACCTCATTTCCAATTTTTTTGTTTTGACAATTTTTTTGTCTTTTATTGTGATTTAGAACAAAAAATACATACAAAAACGTTTAATCTCGATTTTATTTTTAATTAATAATAGTAATATATATAACAATTTATCATTTTACTTTAATTATATACAGTTTTGATTATGTAATGTCCTTCTGTAGGTCACGGACGGAGTCGCGGATAACAGCTAGTGTAACAATAATCATTATATGTCTGTCTGTAAAGCCACACTGTCAATAACGATACCGGGTTTGTATTACAAAACTTACCTAAATATTTATTACAGACAATACCGGGAGTCAAGCTAAGCCAGCCATTAATGTTACAGTTGAAATTAAATTATCGAAGTATATTTGACTTATCTTTACGTAGATTAGATATACATATCTATATTTAATTCGATTTAATTCTTACATAATTGATAATAAATGAATTACATACGGGACATAATAATTAATTGAATTTAACTATTTTTGTGAATTACTAATTCAATTAATTTGATGTTAATAGATTATATGTTGTTTTGGGAGGAATTTCTTTGAGTATTCTTTCTAAGGGCAAAATAATGTACTAAGAATCCTATTTGTTGAGCCCTTAGAGTCTTGAGATACATAGATATATTTTAATTTAGATACATAATATTAAGACTGTTAAAAAGTATTTTCTATTGCTATTTAAGCTGCATTTTCGGTAAGTTTTATATAAAAAGAAATGTAAATCTTCAAATTGGAATTTTATTTATTATAAAAATGTTTACATTTAATTTAACCGATTGCAAATAAACACGTAATCTATTTCGCATTTATCTCTTTTACACGTGAACAAAATGAAAGTGAAGACAGAGACAAACATATCCATACCTTGATAGCAATAAAAACGTCCTAATCAAAACACTGATAAATAGAGACTGAAGATGCAAGAAATATTATATATTAAAAATATATTTACTGATGTGCATTAGAATTTAAACTTTAATATATGTATATAGAGTTCAAGTCACCTTGTATGAATTTTAAGTTTTGACCTTTTTTGTATGTGCGTAAGTCTTAGTGTAAATCGATCATGAATGTCATTTGATTGGTAAATAGATATGTATGTATAATAAAATAGCAATGAAGGGAAATCTGTTCATTGATTTTTAAATTTGCTACGAGTTCAAGTTCAGAAGTTCAATGTCAGCATTGAACTTAGGACATTAGTTGCAGAGTGTTTGTCAGACGACATATGATAAAATTTCGGAAAAAAAAATCTTCTTCTTATTTTTTCATAAAAAAATCTATCATTTAATTGGATGACTTCATAAAATGGTAAATAGAGCCTCCCAGAGGACGTTCCTCCACTAGTGTGCTTCGTCCACCTCGCAAACTGTTCACAAACTGCCGCGAGCGCTGGAGAGAGCAGAACGTGAGTGGAATCTTAGCTGAGCTGAGAAGACTCGTTCCCACTCACCCACCAGATAAGAAATTATCCAAAAATGATACTCAGGATGGCTCTAAGGTTAATGTTACTTGAAATTATGCTTTGATCATAATGTGGATTACCAGCTTGCCACAAGTGTACTGGGTATTTAGTTAAAAAACAAGTTTTGTGACCACAGACGGAGGTTGTTCTTATATACCTTGTGAATTGTACTATAATTTTAAGATGATACTCAAAGATCTATGTTACTTTGCTTACCTTTGACAACGTGTCTTAAAATATTATTCATTGCTTCAGTAATTTAAGCAAAAAACAGACCAGCTCACGTTTGCTGCATATGTAATGTTAAGATTAAGGGTAACAACAATTATTATAAAGACATATTTTTTACTCTTCAACAAGATAAAATATTGCAGATACATCAGCCTTCTTTGCGAGGTTCTTGAATGGCAGAAAAGTCACAGTCTTGTGACAAATAAAGAAAACTCCGTCCTTGCGATAAAATGCGAATCACCGTTAAGTCCTACAACAAGACGAGTCCGTCTCAAAGAGAAGACCGTATGAAGCCGATTGCATATTACGTAACCAGTATTATTTTCCAAGATGGCCTCAGATGCTATTTAAGAATTTGGCGGGAGAACGAAATGGCAATAATTTGCTAATGATTGCTACCGCTAAGTATGAGAAGGATATTTCTAAGGACAAATGAAATGGCAATTAAATGGAAATTAGAGAAGTAGAGAAAGAGAGAGAGTAAAATTTAAATTAGATAGTTGTTGTTAAATGGTAGTTTTGTTGTTGGCTATACAATTTCAATTTTGTTATATTTTTTTTTTATTTATTTCTTAGAATACGTATCAATATATTTATTCAGGTAAAGTGTAATTTAATCATTATAACTGTACGTTATTGTGTAATGTTTGATAATAATATTGAATAATACCCCATTATCGGGGTTATTCGAGGTTAAGGTGAAGAAACAACATTACCTAAAATAAAATTTTGTGTTTGATTCACATTAGTGTTAATTTGAAGTTCTCCATCTTTAGGGACCATATAATACTGGTACCTAAATCTCAATGAGATTATCGCCAACCCTTATGCAGGGTCTTTTATAATAAAACCAACAAGTAATCTCGCACCCTCCCACTGGCTTTGCTCCTCAGGCAGATATCCTCGGCTAATAATACAAATAAATTTTTGTAATATCTTTTTATTAAACTTAACAAAATTTAAGAACAACATTTTTATTGTTACCTTTATGGACGGGTCTTAATTTTTTTATGAAAATAAAATGAATATGAGTTTTGAACAGGAAACCAGTTAACAAAATTATTATTTAACTAACTACAGTTCAGTGTTTTTTTTATTATTTTTGTGCCATTCTCTAAAACTTTCAATTGATTTGAGAACGTCGTTAGCAAAGATCTCCGGCAGCTCGAACGCTAGGAAGTGTCCGCCGTCGTCCAGAATGGTTTCGTTTATCAGGTTTATATATTTGGTTTTGAATAACCACGTCGGTGTGGAGGAGTGTACGTTCGTCATGATGCACGTCGGTACTTTGACGGGGATGCTAAAAACAATATGTTTACCTTTAATAATTTTAACTTTATCTTAGTAATATTTAGTTATGCAAAAAATTGTAACTGTGGTATGCTCATATCATAATATGGATTTTTCCATTCCACAATAGATAATTTTAACTTTTTCCTAATGATATTTTTTATACTTACTCATTATACTTCAAGTTAGAATATCTGGTATTGAAAGTTTCCGCATAGAGCCTCATTGAGGTAGTAGCGGAGTTGGTAGTCCAGTACATCATGAGATTGTCAATGAGCTGGTCCTTGGTGAAGCGGAAGGTAAGTCCTCCATCGGGTAGCGAGCGGTGCTCCAGACGCGTCCAGCTCGAGAACTTCTCCAGGATATATGCAGCTAGACCAGCGGGTGAGTCGGCTAAGGCTGTACCTAAAAACAGTTTAAAGTATTTTTGAGATCTAGATTTTGGAGTTGCATATTGCTTATGGCTTTTAAATATATTTTTTGGGGGATTTATCACTTTATAAGCTTTTCGCCTCTGAACATGTTTATTGTTTCTTATCTGTCTGATTGTTCTTACCAACTGTATCAGGTTTTGTCGCCTGTATATGCATATACCCTGATTCTTCCAAAAGGGTTCCATATACTTTGGACAAAGATGTGCTTGAGGGATAAATAGACCCCAACAAACTGTAGACCATGCTAGCTGGGGTCATTATGAATGGCATATTTGTATGATAGCCGAGAATTTCCTGCCAAAAAATTGTTTTTTTCTTATTATTCATAGGTTGTTTTTGTAGTATAATAATATTTAATACTTAAGGGTACTCAAGTAGCGAAAATGAACAAATATATGTTTATATATAGTTATAATTTTTGTTTTCGAAGCGTTAAGAAGAGTTTTTTTAAAAGGAGTAACATTTTATTACTTTTAAAATTAGTTATTTTTGAAAGTAAAAATGAAAAAAACATGCGTAGGCCGGGAATCGAACCCGGATCAACTGCTTGGAAGGCAACTATGCTGACCATTACACCACCAACGCTGATACCTCTTATTAGAAATTGCTTCGACAATTTTCAATGTTGTTCAATTTTCAAACTAAATTATCAATTAATGTTATATTTAAACAAATGTTTTACTCGACATTCTCATGATATAAAATTTGAATTACATATGTGAATAACACACAACACATATTAACTTATTAAACAATCGAAATTTACCTCCGGAAATAAAATGGCCATGTTGTTTGTGATGATTGCACCCCAGTCTCCTCCCTGGATGTAGTACTTCTTAAAGCCAAGTCTGTGCATCAGGTTTCTGAATATAACCGCTACTTTATCAGCACCAAGACCAGGACGTATCGCTGCCTGTAGATTTTGTTAATTTAATGTCCTTAATGCAACTACCATGACAAAGGTCAGAGCTAGTAAAACTAGTAATTATAATTCTAGGAGCTTAACGCAGTGTAGTAGATACTTATACGTAGTGTAAGAAATACTATATAGCTACGGTTACCATACCAATGTTTACCATGGTCACAGTTACCTTGACAACGGTTAAACCAGCAACAGTTACGATGACAACGGATACTATGACAACGGTTACCATAGCAACAGTTACCACGGTAACCAGAATTTAGATGAGGTTGGGGGGTGCAAAAAGTTGTAATTTGAAAATTAAAAATTGTCATTAAGAAAAAAATCAAGGACATAAAAATATAATTGATTATGAAATTGTATTTCATATATTTGAATAATAAATAAATATAAAAAAAAAGCCCTAGTTACATGCTGGCAATTTATTCGTGGTGTAGGCCTACTGGGGATCCCACCACATTACACAACATGAACGCATCCCAATACACAGTACCACATAAGTGATGTGGAAATCTGTGTATTACATGTATTACAGTGACTGGCATTACATTCCTCTATTTAAAATTATAAAAAATTACACTAAATATAAAATAGAAATTAAACATTTTGTCAATACAAGAAGTCTAAGTTCACATCCAATTTAATAGTGTGCTCAGCGAAGCGGGCGGGAATCAGCTAGTTTTGGTTATAAAGATGTTTAAATTCGTTCTTTCTTATTGACTGTTATTTGAATGCAATCTATTTGGACTCACACTAGAAAATCCATAACCAGGTAGGCTTGGTATAATGAGCTCGAGAGCGAAGTTCCTCTCTTTGCTGACGCGCGTGAGATGTGGAACAGCCTCATAGAACTCTCGAACAGACCCTGGCCATCCATGGAGCAAGAGCACAGGAACCAATTCTACACCTTTAGGGACCTTAAGGAAGATACAAATTTATTAGCTTCTGGAACATCTAAATTCATAGCGTTTATTTTATTAAAATTATAATCGACCCGATTTGTAGAATTTTAAGATTGATCTAATCTCTGATTTAAGATTGATCAATATAAAATTTTAATTGTTCACCTCCTATTTATGACGAGTTAGGTGTTATTAGAAAAAGACAGTTGGTTCGATTCTAAATTATTTGCACAAAATAATTTTAATGTAATTTGATTGTCTATAATCCCTGATCTTGACAAAATCTAACATGATGTATAAAAGTAATAGTCAAATTTTGATATATGAAAAAGAGATCATCAGGAAATTGATATATTTACAAGATTTTATGACCCGCAGTGCAGAAATATGTTGAGTTATTTATTAAATATAACTTATACAATACCGTGTCTGTTTCTACTTAAGTATTTTAGATTACTTGATTTACCTCAGGAGTTACTCTGATGAAGTGGATTTGCAGACCCTGTATATTGGTTTTGAAATGAGGGTATTTGTTAAAAAACTTCTCACGTTCACTATAAAGAAATGGCAAAAATTAATTGTTTTCTATTATACAGGGTGGGCCATGAATTAGTTAACATTTGAAAAAATCGTATAAAAAAAACCATTTAACATATTTTAGAAATAGTTTATTTACGAGAAAGTTAATTAGTTGTAATTTATTTCTTAAAAATTATTTCGTCTAAATGACCACAGTTTCGGTTTTTGCACTCATCTAAGCGAGTCCTGAAGTTTTCGAATACTCTGCTGCAAAGAGACCGCGAGATCGCCGACATCTCTTCGATGATTTTTTCTTTAAGTTGACGGAGTGTATTCGGTTTATCAATGTAGACACGATTCTTTAAATAACCCCATAAAAAGAAGTCTGCTGGGGATAGATCTGGACTTCTGGGCGGTCATGGGATGTCACCTCGTCTGGAAATCAGCTTTTCCGGAAACATTTTTTTGACCACCGGCAAGGACTCGTTCGATGTGTGACACGTGGCTCCATCTTGTTGAAACCATGTGTTACGATTATAGCCAGCAAAATCCAGTAGCATCGGTGCTAAAAACTCCCGTAACATTTTCACATACTCGGCAGAATTAACAGTAACTGAACGGCCTCGAGAATCTTCAAAAAAGTAAGGTCCGATGATTCCTTTTGCTGAAATTGCAGCCCATACAGTTACCTTAGGAGAGTGAAGTGGCCTTTCATGTTTAGCTTAGGGATTTTCGCTGCTCCAATACCTGCAATTTTATTTGTTTACATGTCCATTTAGGTGGAAATGGGCTTCGTCAGAGAATAAGATGTTGTCAAAATTACTGAATCGAGTTAACATTGTTTCGGCATATGACTTACGCAAATTTAAATCATTATCATCTGGATCTTATATGGATGTAATTTCAAATCTAATTTCAAAATACCGCGTAATAATGTGTGGGATAATCCTAATTCAGTCGAACGCGCGAACGCGTCGATAAATCTGGATCACGTCGAACCGAAGCGGAAACTTGCTGCACGTTCTCTTCGCTTCGAGAAGTCCGCGGGCCGCCGGTTTGTTTCACATTTAGTGTAGATCCCGTCTCTTCGAACTTCTTCACCCATTTCTTTATTAAAGGAGCACTTGGACACTGACTTAAGTCGTGTAAACCATATTCAACGCGAAATAAGCGTCTCACAGTAATGAGCGAAAAGTTGTTTAAATAAAACTGTTTTACACAGTAAGCGCGTTGTGACCCCGTGAAGAATCCATTGCGACTAAATTTCCAGGAAGCGAGCTATTGCTCTCGCCCGCGCCCGCGCCTTTATAGTTAATAGTTTGCGTGGTAAGTTACATTTAAATGTTAACGAATTCTTGGCCCACCCGATAGTATTTGGTTATTATAATAGCTATTGTAGTGTATGAGTTCACTGACCTGAATGGATACTCCTCAGCCCAATATTTGAGAAGTGGTTCCAGCTGCTTGCTGTTGAACCCGTACTCAAAAGCGACACCTTCTAGTGGAGGGGCGAGGGGATGGCGGTCTCGTATACGCTCTCTCAAGTCTTTTATCATCTTTAAAATGGATAGAAAATGCCTAGATTATAGCAGTCCTGTATTCCAGACTTTTTACACTTATAAGTTTAGAGAAGACTGTTTACGCGGTAAAGATTTATAATAAATGAACAATTGCAAGACAATGTACTAACATAAATAAGGATTGCTAATTCGTCGAAATGCTATACTTCGGTTTAATACTTGGAGAGTGGCAAAAGACGCTTAATTTTCTTGTAGCCTCAAAATATTTGTTACATAAAAAAAATAGGCCTTATAGGTACAAACTAAAACATATACTGTACCACATCGCTGAATTCCACTTTGAAGGGTTTGATTGTGTCATCTTGTTTGGCCTTGGAGAGTGCTGTGCTCCACCACTCTTCCAGATCCACTTCTGGTATCGGAGGTGGACTCCTCAGGTATAAGAAGTATATTGACACTGCTAGAACTGCGACCAGAATCGCGAGGATAATGCGACCCATCTATTATACAATAAGACATTAATTAAGTTTGTATATTGTTGAAGATGTATTTTACACTTATATTATCCCATCGGACGTACACAAGTAGTCACTGGTATTCATTCAACGTGGAAAATATGTTTTAATATTGTCTATATAAGAGAAGGATGAAAGGATTTGTAGACTGTTACGACCTGTTATATCACAAAATAAACTTACAGTGAAAAATATGTTTTTTAACACGCAGAGATTGTCCTTGCGTTGATTAATTAGTAGTTATTTTAAATAAAAAATTCGAATTCCTTTAAATGTTTTAAGATTTTTTTAAGAGTAAATGCTCTAAGATTGTTATATTTAAATATAATATCAATTTAATGAGATGTAAGTTTTTAATTTATATTATTTTATTTGGTTCTTTGGTCACCTTGACTTCGTAATAAGAATCCGACTAAAATGAACGCCAAAAACATGATTGATACAGACGTCCGTATGGTACACTTATCATTGATGTACTGATAATGTTATACTGACTCAGAAGTGTGAAGTTTTTATGAGTGTTTTTGTTAGACCAAGGTCTCATCTTCATAAGACAACCGGTATGTTCCATCGTCAGTTTGTGGTGGAGTTTTAAAATTTCCTTGCCATTTTTTTGTATTTAAAATAAATACTTAGTGGATATTATCATCTGTATGATACTGTAATAATTAGGCTAAGTAGTAATCTACATTATATTCTTTCAATGTTTGTTTGTGTGTCAGTGCAGGTGTTTGTACATCCGTTTAAATATGATAAATAATTCTAAACAACAAAGTAGCGTGTAAAAATTATACCAGGTGGTGTAGTGGTTAATGACCTTAATTGCTACTCCTAAGGTCGTGGGTTCTAATCGTAGACGGAACAATTATTTGTAATCTACAGATTGTTGTCACTTTGAATGTGTTTGAATGTTTTTTCTTTATATGTTACTGAAGCAGCTCGCGAACTTCCCCTAAGTAGCTTGACCAATTCTTATGATTTTTTTGTATATATTTGTTAAGTCTGAAAAACTATTTTAAGGTGACAAGGTTTGGATGCAATTTTTTTGTCAACTCTTTTTTTATTTTTTATTTGTTATTTAGACATAAAATGCATACATTTTTTTTTAATCGATTATTATTGAGCTGAGCGTAAGCGAAGCTCTTAACCGTTTGATAGATCTTTATTTGTGTTTAGTTGTCTCTAGAATGCGACGAGATAATTAGTTAAAAATTTTCTCATGTATGTAGGAGCCGAACGCGGATGTTATAGCGAAAACAGATTGAAAAAATGTTTAGAAATTCAAAAGTTATAAAAAAAAATCACTCCTGCCATAGATAATACATTAGAGCTGCCCTGGGCGTGCGAGCAATGTGCTGAGCTAGAAGGTGACAATTAGTCCTAATAAATCGATATTTCCTGTAGCTATTCAGATGAAAGGAGAGGGGCTCGTTACAGTTACAGTTACATTTGAAATTGAATTATCAGTAGTATTTTCATTATTTTGAAGTAGATTTTATATATCTAGATAGATATCCAGATATATTTAATCTAATCGAATTAAATATAGATTAATTTAATTCGATTAAATTCTTGTTTGAGTGATATTAATAATAGAATTTAAACATACGGGACGTTAATTCATTTACTTTAATTAAATTCGAATGTTTTTATGAATTATTTATTTGATGTTAATAGATTATAAGGTGTTTTAGCATAGCGTTACTTCCAGTCTTTCTGAGGACAAAATAATGTACTAAGTATCTTATTTGATGAACCCTTAGTGTTGAGATAATGTATCTAAAATTAAACAGTCTTAATATTATTACGTAATAATATAACCCCCGGAGGGCATATATGAAGAGGTTGATGTCTGTGACCGAGGCGAAGGGAGTATGCAGGGACCGTAGCGTTTGGCGCTCCGTCGTCTCTGGCTACCCCGCAAGGGATATGACGTGAAGATAAATAAATAAATATAAATATTAAGACTTAAAAAACATTTTTTATTGCTATTTAAGCAATATTTTTAATAAAAAGAATCGTGAATCTTTAAACTTGTATTTTATTGATTATAAAAATGCTTGTAATGACATACCTTGATAGCAGTAATACGTCTTAATCAAAACACCGATAAATAGAAACTGAAGATCCAAAAAATACTATATATAAAAATTATATTTATTGATGTGCATTAAAATTTAAACTTTGGTGTCTTTGTTTAGAGTTCAAGTTACCTTGTATTCATTTTAAGAATATACCTTTTTTGTATATGCGTAAGTCTTAGTGTACTAGTGACCACGTCGTTTTTAAATCGATAGTGAATGTTATTTGATTGGTAAATACTCGTAGATATCTATGTATAAAAAAAATAGCAAAGAAGCGAAATCTGTTCATTGATTTTTAAATTTGCTACGATTTCAAATCTGACATAGAACTCAGAACATTTTTTTTTTTTTGTGTCTCTGCTGTTAGCGCTACTGGCCATGACAGCGTCACCGGTGGAACTCAGAACATTAGTTGAAGATTGTTTGTTAGACGAACTTTCATAAAATTTTCATGTTCCGATTAATATAAAAGATTGTTTTTCTTCTAAAAGTTCCATCATTCAATTGGAGGATATAATTATAATATAACTAACATTTTATGAATATTATACTATTCTCAATAATTTTATGTTACTCAAAGCAGCCATACCAGTTGTCAAGAAGAAGGCAAATGACCAACCTATCCAGATATATACCGATAGGACCTACCTAAATGAGATAGGGAGATACAACAAAGTAACGATACAGTTAAGGGCTATAGCAGCTAGGTAAAGCACGCAGCAAATTGACTTAGTCAGGTTGGGAATTAGGGCTCAAATAGGCGGTCCAGAACGTTAAGTAACAATACTTACAGGATCCTTTAAAACCAAGATAAGGCAACGCCCAGAATCAATTAAGGCACTGGGTAAACAGGAGCGACTGCAGACAAGTGAGAGAAGCTGTGCTCATAAATAATAGCAAATTCTCTCGGTATTAAATTAGTCTTAAATAACCAGAATTACTGACTGACTGACAAGGTCACTTTAACAAACATCTGTTCACGCTAGATGCTAGGGACAGTCTGCTGGGTTGATTTCAAATTCGACCCCCTGAGTGAATTTCCAGTGTCAAACTTTGTAGTTCCAAGGTTAAAATGTAGAAATCGATTTTGAACCCCTTTTTGATGAATCTGGACATTCTGAGCATTTTTACGATTGACACCTCGGGGTCACTGACCCCTTCTTGAGTTTGAAGGAGTAGTGACACAAAGGGCTACCTTTCTCGGGTCACCGAGTATGATGGCAGAGGCTTGCGCTAAAAATAAGGACGTGCTAGCCTTCCTGCTGGAACTGGGTTGCACGAGTGACATTAGCCACCCACCACACGTAAAACGTAAGCATGAAGGAATTGTGGAAATCGGCCCTAAGACAAATAACAAGTATAAATAAGTGTACTGTATTAAAAAAAAAGTATCCGATATCATAATATCGTAAGATGAATAAATGTCCCAAAAAATCAGTTCTGTAAAATAACGAATTATATTTTTATATAATTATGATGCGTAATAAAGACATATTTGTTTTATTTCTTTCTCTAAAAGACGTTAAGTTATTTACGTTATAATTTGATGTGTAAAAGAAGGAAATATCCTTAATCTTAACTTACACAAAAATTACATACATATAATAATAAACAAAAATTTAAAGAAATAAAAAAAATGTGGTATAAAAATATATGAATCGTACTTTATTAAAAGTAAAACCTATAAAAATCATATTAGAGATAGAAAAAGTCACCCCTTATTATTGTTAAAATCAATCTAAAATACAATAATTTAACCTTTATCCGACCCACGTACCGCCACGTGTCGTCACTAATACCGCAATGGCCGTGCTTGACGTGTGAGAAGCGAGATTAAATAAATAAATATGGATTAATGAATATTATATTACTTATATATAGATTGGATTTTTTGATAAGGTCCATAATATCATTACCCATACTTGAAATATGTACCATATTAAAAATTGTAATTAATAAAATATTTAAATTACATTTTGTTTATGCTTCTTGATAATAGATGGCGTTGTCTTGAAAATTTGTGTTTTTAATTTTGTTTTAAGATTTATATAATTGTTTGATAAAAGACTTCAAACTCGTTAATTAAAATTACTTAAATATATATATATATATATATATACGTATAAATATATATATATATATACGTTATTAAATATATATATATATATATATATATATATATATTTAATAACGTGGGAAAATCAATAAACTAAAAAGTATAATCCGTTAAGGGTAGCTACTCATCTATGAAGGGTAGCAGTCAATTGTTGACAAATGACACCCGTCTGAGGGTGTCAGATGAAGTATGACATAGATTAAATTTTAATATATAATATAAAAAAATATTTCTGACAAGAATTTAGATATTTCAGTTTTATCAGTCTTGGGATGACAATATGAAACAAATTAAAAATACTTATCTCCGAATATACATTCACTATCTATTGTTTATTTATTACTCAAATAAGTTTAATCATTCGAGGGTAAAATTCCAGTACTTGTACACTAACTTATTTTGATATCATGTTAGATAATATGATCCGTCATATTAGAACAAGGAAAACCGACCACACATCTTATATTTCCATTCAGTCCTCAATCAGAAACCATTAAACTATGTACATTTAATGCATAATAAACTTTATGTCTTAAAAGTAAGGTCCAATTTACTTTGATACAAATTGGAACTTACGGCGTTTTATTAATAAGCTATGAACTGTAATCTATAACAACAAACCTGAAGGTCGTAAGTGTAGAAAAAGCTACAGGCTAAAATCAATCTTATACCCTTAACATATGATTTTAATTAGATTAAATCATTTTTAAATATACTCTTAAAGGGATGAGTTGTTCAGTAGAGCGTCGCCGGCGCAGGTCGTCGGTCGTGTTTTGTTACGGTAAGAATTTATTTATGCTATTTTCACAAAATGTACTTATAATTATCTAGTGCGGTAAACGAGTGTTTTACCTACGATATTTAATAACTACTTATTGCCAAGGTTATAAGGTCACCTACCTAGTTCTATTGATAAATTTGATTTGGATTTTTAAGTAATCGGACATCTTATCAAATTTGACAGTGCTAAAGTTTATTTAAGTTATATTCTTATTATATAATTATGTATTTAAAAATAATAAGTAGGTGCCTATTCCTTAAGACGCTTAAGACTGCTATTAATAAAATATTCTTTCAGATGGGGTTACTAAAATTATTGATTTTGACCTCTATCCTCGGGATAGCAGTATGGATTGGTATCAATTCAATGTTTCCGGGCTCCCCCCCACAATTGGACCCCAATGAGTGGTGGGGTCCTAAAGAACTCAGAGGCAGACAGGATACTAACATAAGACCTTTTAAAATCAAGTTTACAGATGAGGTAACTATTTTGGAATTGATGATTATTTGATGATGATGATGATAATTAATTTGTATGATGCATTATTTTATTAATCCGTGTAATACCAGATGATAAAAGACCTAAAAGCCCGTCTTCAAAACCACCGTCCGTTGACCCCCGCGTTGGAGGGCTCTGCTTTCACATACGGGTTCAACAGCGGCCGGTTGTCGTGGTGGACGCAGCACTGGTCGGAGCGCTACCACTTCCGCCAGCGGGAGGAGTTCCTGAACTCCTACCCGCAGTACATCACCAATATCCAGGGACTCGATATACACTTCATTAGAGTTAAACCTCAGGTAATTAAAACCTCTTACATAGCCGTTGTGATACTATACAATTCATACTAAGTATGAATCTAAGTATGAACATGTCATTCATTTGAAGGTTCCTGAAGCTGTGACGGTGGTTCCTCTCCTATTGATGCACGGCTGGCCGGGTTCCGTCCGTGAGTTTTATGAAGCCATCCCACTTCTGACTAAACAAGTTAAGGGTTACGACTTTGTCTTCGAAGTCATAGTTCCTAGTTTACCTGGTTATGGATTTTCTCAGGTAAGAAAATAATTTAGATGGTCTCTGTGTTATGATATCACCCAAAATAGACAATATTTTGGGTGATTTCAAAGTGCTGATAAAAATTTATTTAGAAATTCAAAAATACTCATGTAGAATATAATATATCTTTTCTTAAGCCTTATGTTGTCTTAATAAAGTGTTAAAACTTGTTAAATTTAATGTTTAAGTGAGTTGTTTTTACAATTCCAGGGAGCAGTTCGTCCTGGTTTGGGAGCAGCTCAAATTGGTGTTATTTTTAGGAACCTTATGAATCGACTCGGTCACAAGAAGTTTTACGTCCAAGGGGGAGACTGGGGTGCCATCATAGCTAGTGCCATGGCGACCATATTCCAAGACGACATATTGGGCATGCACTCCAATATGCTGATGGTTCAGGTCAAATAACTTATGTCATTGTCACTGATATTCATGGTACAAAAATTAAATTTTGTATTTATTAGTTTTTTGTTACATTTCAGAATGGTTGTTCAACTTTAAAAACATTATTTGGTGCGTTCATCCCATCACTTATCGTGGATTCTAATCTCGCCGACAGAATGTATCCGCTGTCTAAATATTTTGCTTACTTAATGGAGGAATTTGGATACTTACACTTACAAGCAACTAAACCTGACACTGTTGGTAAGTCGAGATATTTGTAAATTAACTGCAACTTCTTGATAATACAAAGACATGTCAGAAATATCAAGAGATGGTAAAATAATCTTTTAAAGCCTTCTTACGGTTTCACTGTCTGTTGGATGTTTGAAAAGGTTATCCGATTTTGATTGGACTCTGCACTGTAGTTCTTCTCAGACCGGGGTGCCTTTAGAACCCCCTTATTTTAAGTTGGAGAATGTCTTTCAGTGCTTATTTCGATATATATGTATTCAATTATTCCTGACACTTCCATTTGATACTCAAATGATCAGTATCAGTACAAAGTGGAAAAGATATAAATAAATAAATTAGGAGGTGTCATAAACTACATAATATACTACCTACCTACGACTCTGTTCGGATTTTAAGTCTTTATTCTCCTCCAGGGATTGCGTTATCCGATTCTCCTACCGGACTCCTCGCCTATATCTTGGAGAAATTTTCAACATGGACGCGCTTCGAACATCGCTCTCAAGAGGACGGCGGCTTGACCTTCCGCTTCACAGCTGATCAGCTGATCGATAACCTGATGATGTACTGGACCTCGAACTCTATTACCACTTCCATGAGGCTTTACGCGGAAAATATGAGTAATAAGAATCGGGCGCTTGGATTGGAAAAGTATTATATTTTTTTTATATTTAAATTTAAAAAAAATCATATAAAACACTACAAAAAATATTTGTTATATTCAAAAAATATCCATAAAAAAGCCAATTGTCTTTATTCCAGATACTACTCTTCAGTACCAACATGGGCCCTCCAAGCCAAGAACGAGCTGTTCTATCAGCCGGCACACTTTCTCAAGTCCAAGTTCTTCAACCTCCTCGGAGCGACGGTCTTGGAAGACGGTGGCCACTTCATAGCCTTGGAGATGCCCCAGGTGTTCGCTGATGATGTCTTCAAGGCGGTTAAGGAGTTCAGAAAGTTCCATAACATTAAAACGGAATTGTGATAAATAGTTTGTTTTCTATGTAGTTGTGAAGTCAGTGTTTTAATAAATTTTTTATTATATAAACTAAATTAGCATATTATTTTGTAAAAATCATTGAACTTTATTAATTTCATCTATGATATAAAGATAAAAGTTTTTAAATCAAATTAGATCCATAAAATTTAAGATTAATTTCCATCTAACGCTTCAGTATGGATAAAAAGGTATTTTAAGGTAAATATCTACATAATACCTAAAACATTAGAATGTCGTTTACATTTGAGGAAAAATATACTTAATATTTGTCTCAAGGTTCTTAAGTATTTCCTGTATACCTTATTACATGGGTAGCTTTTTTGTTGTTGTTACCTGATGAAATGTAATCTTAGGATGTTGTATTCACGTCAAAAACCTCTAGGTTTATTATTGGGAATACGAATTCCGGCGATTTTTTAAACGCAGCGATAACGTTGCTATTAAAACAATATTATAAAAAACTAAAACTATTGTGAAACATAGTTATATAATTTTATTATATTTGCAATATTTTAACTTAATAATTTGGGAAAGTTCTTTTTGAAGCAACATCATAAAAACTACTGGATCGATTGGAATGAAAATTATCAGAGCTGTAGAGCTTGGGAATGGGCATGTTTTAAAAAAAAAGAATTAAAATATCTCATTCCGTTCAGAAATGATGGTCAAAAAACTGGGGGGGGGGGCTCAATTCCCGCAGCGCACGGCGGCGAATCCTAGTTATTCTGTTATAATTATTATATTACTCAAACGCAACCAATGTGAACAGGTTTTAGCGAAGCCTGCGAGGGTCTGATAAGACGATTAAATAGGGGATGAGGGATGAAGGATAATGTGTACGTTTCATATAACAGCGACAAATTATATATTTTGTTTTCAAAATTATATTAAAATATAAAAAATGTTATTGATAATATAATATTATTGTGCAATAAATAACTATATTTTTTACACACACACATAATATTAATGGTTATAGTTTTTCCTCAAATGAGGTAAATATAACATATAACAAATATTTTTTCGCAAATAAAACTTTATATATACATCTAAATGAAGTGTTTGTTTGTAATTCAGCTCTTCACATAGCATATGAAAGTATATATGGTACTTACAATTTTTTTTTTATTTTCTGTCTGTCTGTTTGTTTGTTCTAGCTAATCTCTGAAACGGCTGGACCGATTTGAACAAAACTGATCGACAGCTGATATAAAGAGTAACTTGGGCTACTTTTAATTTATTTTATTCCGCGCAAAAGTCGCGGGCACAACTAGTTTATTACAATTTCCTTCCATAAAATGGTGTTAGTATTTATTGTAAGTAATTGATATTTTATCTCACACCCGCAGTCAATACACCCCTTGCACCCTTCACACGTGACTTCTCACCCCATTACAGCCCATAATGTATGGATCATTAGAGTTTGTATTTACGATATTAAATAAAGATTAACTGAATAATTTGTATGGTTTGCAATAACCTATTTTATATTTATTTGTTATTTAATTCTTTTTCTAATAATAACCGAGAAAAAAGTTATAATCCAAGGGTTCATAATCCGAGAAAAATCAGATAAAACTCATTGTTTCGGCTCTTAAAGTATTAATTAGAGGTCCCTTTAAAAAACTTTTGATCACCGTAACAGTAAACGAGTTTGTATTTTTTAATTTGTATGGAATAAAAGTAAAAAATTATACTTTATTTTTAATAAAAGTAGATCTTAAGACTTTAAATAATCAATAGTATTCTTGTTATATTTTATTTATTAGGAGTAATATTTAATAATAAAATTCAGTTACATTCACAGCAACGGTAATTATATGAACCTGGGACTTATCGAACCATTAGCTCTCTATCAACTGAGCTATAGTGCACAAGTATATTTTCTTCATTACCAAAATATATAGCTATTTTTATGTAAAAACGAATATAATTTATTATTAAATATATTATTATATTACTAATAAGAATTATAATCTCCCAGATAATAAACCATCTATTTATCTCATAAATATAATATTTTGTTAGATTAAAGTGACTTTCCCTTATGAAAACTTCTAAAAGCTTCAACAGCCTTAAACACATCTGCCGCAAACTCTTCAGGCATCTCCATTGCAGCGAAATGACCTCCTCTATCCAGAGCAGTTAGACCCAGGAGGTTGGTGAATTTACATTTCAGAATATTAGCAGGTTGGTAAATAATTTCGTATTTGGTTTGAAGTCCCCACGTCGGTACTGATGAATAATATCTAAAATATTAATAATACAATCAAATATTTAATCAAAATAAGTCAAAAAGATATTAACGTAAAAATAGCCTGTCGAATTACAATAGTTCTTTGTTTAACACTAAACCTACCGACAATTCTAGTATACCTGTTCCTACCGCACGCGGTCAAATTGACCGGTAATTAAAAGTTATTTTATTATATAACGGAGGTAATAATGGAAATAACTAAAAGTAAAGAGGGTAGAAAATATTATATGCATATTATAAGAATTGTCATGTAGTGTGATAATGATATTATAACGTTTAAAAATGTGTAAGTTTTACAAAAGTTTAAGAACGGTCAATTTGACCGGTACTTGGTAGGTTTAGTGTTAAACGTCGGTTAAAAATCATAGTTTTAGATTTAGAAAAAAATAAAATTAGTATATAATATTGTTCTTACTTGTCTAATCTCATCATGAAGTTATTGATGCTGAAATATTCAGCGTATATCCTCAATGAAGTTAGAGCGGAGTTGGTCATCCAATAGATCATGAGGTTATCAAGGAGTTGTTCCTCGGTGTAGTTCAGGGTCAGACCTCCATCCTCCAGGAGTTTGTAAGAACGATCAGTACCCACTGATATCTTCTCAAACGTATATGCCAGAAGACCTAAAGGCGAGTCTGATAAACTAATTCCTGGAATTTTTACTTTTGATTTATCATTTTCAATTATTATAAAATCATTTATTAAATTTTATAAACAATAAGCTGGTTGCATGGTGCGATATCGTAACAATTACAAAAAATAGATAAAGATAAGATAAAATAAAATAAGATAAGATAGATAGAACCACCATCTCTGGGTTGTATATTATGTAAAAATTTTGGCTCAATCGGTGCAGTAATTTTTAAAGTTTGTGAAGTGTACACAAACCAACAGAACAGTATTATATATAGAGATAAGTATAATTTTATTGAGTTACAAAGGATTCATAATATATAATGATGAAAATGACAAATTTAGGCTAAAATTTAATAAAAAGCAATCAACTTATGTTAGGCTTTGTTTCATTCTAATAATAAGACATACTTAACTTACCCACAGAATCAGGTTTAGTTGCCTGCAAGTGGAAGTATCCTGATTCTTGTATTAAAAAGGAAATATACGAAGACAGAGGATATATCCTGGAGGCCAGATGGGGCTCCACGATTAGGGATGGGAAAATTGATCCCAATAATGTTTTGAGAATTGAACATCCATTCTGTAATAAAACACTTAAATAAAAACCAAGTATTCTTTTTTATATAATAAAGCTGAAATTAATATTAAAATACCAAATAAAATCATTTATCTTCGTAAATCATATTTCAAGTATAAAATTGGACTAGTACCAGACTCTAGGTACAAAAATCTGTCTATAAAGAAAAGAAGAAACAAGAAGACTGAATAATATTATTAGGGTTTCGCACCAGCACATATAAGAAATTGGAATGGTATCCCAGAATGTCGCCTTGGAAGTAAGTGGCCATTGAGGTGGCGGTGACTGCTCCCCAATCACCACCGTGGAGGTAGAACTTCTTATATCCAAGTCTGTTCATCAGATTTTTGAAGATCATTGACATTTGGTACGGTCCCAACCCCGGACGGACTGCAGCCTGTAATATGTATATGTATAAGATTAAAGTCTCTAGGCCTGTGCAAATAAGATTTTTTTATACGGACTCTTTATATTTATTTAAATTATTATTTCTTTTTTATCTTGAATTTCAATGTAGTTTTTGGATAGTCACATCAAGGTTAATTGCCATCAAAGAAACATCTTACATCAGAAAATCCAAAACCGGGTAAGCTGGGCACGATGAGCTCAAACACGAAGTCATAGCCATCTCTCTGTTTGGTCAGGAGCGGGATCACCTCAAAGAACTCTCGAACAGACATCGGCCAGCCGTGCAGCATGAGGAGAGGAACTACTGGTACTCCTTCTGGCACCTGGAAATTTTGATTATATGTTTTACATTAACAACCTTTTGTAACTAACATATTATTAGTAGCATTTTAGCATTCTTCCTATAAAATTTACGAATCTGAATTTTTGTATATAAGTTTTAATAAAGACTTAAAAAATTTACATTGATATCGTGCTGGTTACAAAAGTTATAAATGACAAAAGGTCACGAAAATCATTTTTTCGTTGATATCACGCGACCTAAGGCTCGGAGGTCAATAGAGGTTATTATAAAAAATATTCGTCGTGCAATTGTCTATAAAAAAAAATTATAGCATTTTTCTGTAAAATCAACCGTTTTTGGAGTAGAGCGCTGGGAAAGCGACTAAGACGCAGTTGCCGTATCGTAAGCCTTACGCTTTATCTCTCTCTCTCTCTCTCTTTCTCTATTGTTTTTGATTCATATTTTAAATTTCTTAAAAACTTATCGAATATTGGGATATTTTGTGACAAAACACTTATATTATAAAGGTTTTGGAAGTTAGTAAAATCTATACATTATACAAATGAAAAGAAACTTTCAAATAATTCGTACTTCATTGTTCCGAGATGCGTGCGTCGTGCGTGCGAGGTATATATGTTTAATATACAATGAATTTTTGATGTAGAAGAAATTAGATGTGGTTTACAAATATTATTGGGGTTTGAAACGCTTAAAACGATACTAATATTATAAATATAAAAATATTAACTCTGTAATTCAGTAATTATAGCTTTTAAAACATATATATTAAAGTTCTTATATACTTTAGAAATAATATTTATTATTAGATTTGTAATTAGATATTTTATACTTTTAATGTACAAATAATAAATATATGGATATTTAAATAAGAGGCTTGACTTTATATGACAGAGTGAAGTTAAATTTAGGAATCTGATACAAAATCAATCAGTCAATCAATCAATCAATCATTCAATCATCAATAGCTTTTCATCAGAAAAATATTTTTTAGAGTATCTTTAAAGGTCCCAAAACGCGGTCAAGAATTCAAAAGTTAAAATTTTACGTAACCATTGCAAGATAAATAATTAGTTGTTGGTTGACTTTTATATAAAACTTACTTAATACTTAATACTTTTATATAAAATGTAACATTCAAGGGCACTTTAATTGATTGTTGTTGAATTAAATAAAATGTATATGTTATTAAATCATTCTCAGACTATCTGTTTGCATGTTAGTATGATTTAAAAAAGTAGTAAAACTTAATAAAAATGCATTTTAGTATGATTTTAATAAAAAAATAGCTAATATTATTAAAAATAAGTAATTATTATAACATTATCAGTAACCAATTAAAATATATAAAAATACAAATTCATAGTAATATTTAATATCATATAACATTAGAAAAAATATTTTCTATACATAACTATACATCTAAGAGATGTTAATATAAAATTTTAATTTGTCAATAAATAAACACACAAAAATACACTTTGTGTTTTATATTAATTAGATTTTTTTCGCTTTTTTCCCTATGTATAGCTTAAAACTTATTAAAATTATCCAAGATTATATAATAAATAACTCAAATTTGTCGTAACCTTATATTATATGTATGTCAAGTCCATATTTTGTCATGTTATATTATTTAATAATTAAAAATCAAGGTATATATGTACTATGTGTATATTTTAATTTTAAACTGTAGATAAAGTAAGTCTCCGTAAGTAAGAAAAAAGAATATTAAAAAAAATTACAAGTTATTACTTAGATTTCCTGTTTTAACTACTACTATATCATAGTATGATATTAAAAGGTCGTAAGAGGGCAATGTGCATTTTATCGATTACAGATATAGATATAGATATAGATAAAGATAAATAGGATAAGATAGATAACCATTTCTGAAACGGGTATATTGTGTCAAAATTTGAGTTCAATCGGTGGCTTAATTTTTAGGCACACGCATAAACTAACATAATATTTCTTTTTTATATAAAAAGGTTACTTTATATACGCGAATATTAGAAAATGTCTGTGTTACAAGGGTCTTTTATATTCAGGTTATACAATATTCTGATGTCATGTTGAGGAGTTATTCGACCGAAAAAGATCAAAAATTACCTGAGGTTTAACTCTAATAAAGTGTATATCGAGTCCCTGGATGTTGGTGATGTACTGCGGGTAGGAGTTCAGGAACTCCTCCCGCTGGCGGAAGGGGTAGCGCTCGGACCAGGTTTGCATCCACCAGGACAACTGGCCGCTGTTGAAACCGTATGTGAACGCAGAGCCCTCCAACGCGGGGGGCCACGGACGGTGGTTTTTAAGACGGGCCCTTAAGTCGCTTATCATCTTTGAATATATAAATTGTTATATTCTTTATATTTATATTAAACAAAATAAATTCTACTTTATAATTAGTGTATTGTATTCATATCGCAAGAACAAGTATAATTAAATTAATTATTAGAATTCTTGTAATTATGTGTGTGAAACAAAACAAAACGCTATAAAAAATAATTATTGTATATATTGTTTTACTAATAGACGAAAAAATAACAATTTTATTTCAATAACCTTTACCTCGTCAGTAAAATTGATTTTGAAGGGCCTAATGCTGTTGTCCTGTTTGGATTTTGTTTCAGGCCCCCACCACTCATTGGGATCAAGTGGGGGAGGGGGCCCTGGATATAGTAAGGTGTTCGCAATCCATGTTACAACAGCGATTATTGCCACTAGGAGAGCCGTTAAAATATACTTCATCTGGAATAAAGTTAATATGTCAATAACACCAAATTATTTTCAAATATTCTCATATTTTTGTTTTCACATTTAGTTATCTTGCTTAGTTAGGCCCTCTTTTATAATTTGTTAGGGGCCATTTTCAACAATTCCTGTTTTTTTTTAATAATATACACCGTTTAAAACTTCCCAAAAATAATCCTGAAACGGACAAACACTACTGTTTAATATTTTTTTTTAAATGTTATGTTTTCTTAAAGTTTAAAGGCTTTACGATATAAATATCGCAAAAAAATATGTTATACTTTTATTTTCAGCGGTATAATAAAAAAACTAAAAAAGTTTTTTTTTAAATAGTTAAATCTTTTATGTTTTGTTTTCCGACTTATTTACATTTTAAAACATCTCATTAATTATTAAACAATAAATGCAAAAATAAGCCTGCCATTTAATATTATACAATATTTGCATTATTTAAAATTTATCATTTGAATATTCAAAAATATATTTTAAAACCTTTAAATAGATAAAAACCTGTCAGACTAGTTCAGTACAAGATTTTTTTTTATGACACCATGAAACTTGAGAACTACTTTAGAGTTATAAAAAGAAACATCATTAAATTTAATAAAATACAAAAAATGTGACTGGAAAATTTTAAAAACTCGTCTCAATTTGATATAATTATAAAAAAAGCAAACAAATTCATACTATAATATTAACACAAATATATCAAACCATATAATTATACAATTTTATTATAATTTTATTGACTCACCTTAATTATATTATATCTTATTTATTACATACACACACACAGCAGCAACTGTAGCTCTCCATCCACTACTGATCCATTATTCAAATCCATCCACTCCATCCATTTACCCATTAAATTACATGTAGAAATATGTATGACAAAAACTCGGTTACATATGAGTAGATACTTATTTCTTTGTGTTTTTGGCAAATTCTTTAGACACTTGCGGTTTTCTTATTCAAATAGTAATATTTGCTTTAAAACAGGTCACTCCAGTTGAAAACAATGGAAAATAATACTATTAACATGTTATTAAATCAAATTATAAAATACTAATTGTAGTTTTGTTTTGCATACCATTTAATTTTTATGTACAAATGTACAAATTACTTGTCGTGCCATGACATCTATTGGCTTTTTGTAAAAACAATAAAAATGGGGAGTAGTAACGAACTCAAAAAGTTCACGTATCATTTTGTAGATGGCAGTCAAGTTGTAAACATTTCTATTTCATTTATTTTTTTACTTAAAATATATTTATTGGTAGCCTATAGCTTAAAAGCCTTCATTTATTATCTATAAAACAGCATATTCAAACAATTAATTAAAAAAATAGCTCAAAAAAGAAACAGCATAAGCTATGCTGTTTCTTTAAACTTTGCTGTTTGTTTATAAACGTAATTGGAATCTTGAAATGACACTGACAATGACAATGACAGCAATGTAAAACTTATGAATTATAAGAGCTAAATTGTTAAGTTCTAATAAAATAGAATAGGGAATTAATAAATAAAAGTCACATTGTCTAGACCTCCATATATTTAGGCATTTCAGCAATACTTCGAACCATCTATGAATACAATATAAATCCATTCCAATATAGAAGAAGTTATCTAATAAATAGTTTGATATTATTGTCAGAAAATTGTATTGTCATTTCTCTTATTGATATAGAAGCTACTTCGTAAGTAAGAATTTGATCTTTATATTTGATTGACAAAAGAACTATTTAGATCAATGTTAGTATCAAACATATAACCGTCATACATTCTTCACTTGTGACTAAAAATGGATACAATGAAATTGCCATAAATAAATCTTAGTTAAAATATAATTTCCGCTCCATAATACTATATGAAGATCAAATTCTTACAAATTATACATTTTAAATAGACATTTCGTTGCTAATAAGAAGAAAAACTTTGTTAATAATTTATAAACCGATATAATATTGACATTCGTCATTTATTTGTACACCCTAAAGTCTTTAAGGAAGTTCTAAGCTAGTTAAAGCCGTTCTATCTTAATTATAATCTACCTTATTATAAATTGATCCTGAGCTTTTATATTTAATGTTTTCGTAAAACAACGTAATTAAATTAAATAATTTTTAATGGACGAATTAATAACTTCATGATAAATACAAAAACAATAAATTAATTGTAATATTAAATAATTGAAAACAGCGCCACCTATCGCGGCGACGAGAACTAACACCTTAACAACTCAATAGATGGCAGTTTTAATAAGATAACTAGATAATTATTCACAACACACCCATAAGACGGTAGGTATTGTTAGTTTATTTATTCTAAACACAGCTCAGTAGTATTCTACATCTATAATTGGGAAATATTCTATAGCAGGCACACTTCTAACACTTTACGATGGCTAAAAGGCTAAGCGTTAGCACTAATTTTAATTTAAAGCACTCCTGGAATAATAACATTCATAAAACATATATAGGAAACATCATAAGGATTATTGATCATCTTGAACGGATATATTAAAAGTAATTTTCTAAGAAATGTAGTTAATTCTTACAATGTTATATATGTATATTTAAAATGTACATTGTCGGTCTAGAAGCGGCATTTTATTAAATAAAAATCTAATAAATAAATTTAAACTTGCTTGTTTGTTTATTATGAACTAAAAATCTATTCAGCAAGCATTATTTAGACGACTTTGAAGCCAATTATTAATATAATGATATAAAATCTAGAAATTGTATAAATTCACAACCTATTACATTATCTAAATTTATTTTTATTTTATTTTGATTGTGATTTTAATTTAATTAATTAATTGTCTACAATTTCTAAAAATCTGTAAAACGCGTTGATAATTTCTTTTCAATATATTATTTACATTGAATACAAAATGTTTCTAGAAAAACTATTTGAAAACATATTAATCAAGTTGTATATTCACTAAGACGCCATTTTACTTTTCTTTTTTATTGTCAATGTGATGTACAAACATACAGTTCTGGGAACGATGTTATAGAACCTTCGTATCGTTATTAAAACCACATAAAAAAAAAATTAGTGTCTGTTTGTAAATCCAAATGAATGGCAAATTTAATAATTTATTTTACATAAAAAAAATCTATGCCTGTCTCTCTGTTTCGTCCAGCTAATCTGTAAACGGATGGACCGATTCTTAAAGATCACTGGCGAAAGCTGATGTTATATTTAACTTAGCTACTGTTATTTTAGAAACATCCCGTGCGAAGTCGTGGGCAGAGCTAGTATGTTATAAAAGTAGTGTAAGATTACTTTGACATATAATATATGTAAGACTGATTTAACACTAAACCTACCGACAATTCTTGTATATCTATTGCTACCGCACGCCGTCAAATTGACCGGTAATTAAAAGTTATTTTATTATATAACGCAGGTAATAATGGAAATAACTAAAAGTGAAGAGTGTAAAAAATATTATATACATATTCTAAGAATTATCATGCAGTTTGATAACGATATTATAAAGTTCAAAAATGTAACTTTTACAAAAGTTTAACAACGGTCAATTTGAGCGGTACTTGGTAGGTTTAGTGTTAAAATAATTTTCAGAATTGACTGTCAAATATTTACAATATTATATTATTTTGTTGTAATCACATTGACTTTGACATTTTTATACAATACGCGTCTACTTATAATTATTATAATATAAAATAATAAATACAATCGGTCCGCAATGGCAGGCATAAGCTAATAAAGGCAACTGTCTAATGGACATATTTTAAGGCGATTACATACATTGACATACAGTTCGTTTTTGAGAAGACTATAGATTTGTAAGTCCATGGTTGGTTAGGGTAACCAAGCTTTAATATTTTGCTCGGATTTTTTTAAATAATAATATGAATTGTAAAATTAAATTATAATGTAATCGCCATAAATTCAAAGCCAATTTTTTTACATTATTTACACACATCACTCGTTCTAAAAGATAAAATATTTATATAATTAAATTAAATTTATTATAAAATATATGAGAGTCGTGTTCAAAATAAAAATAATGTTTTTTCTTTTCTAGACTTAATTTTGTAATAAATATAAAAAAAAATAATTAATTGTTGTTTCAGTGTACAGATATTAAGAGTTCTCTAATAATATTAAAGGTACAAAAGATAAGTAATTTTTGAATTATTTATAAATAATTTTACATAAAATTTTATATAACGTATATTAAAATATTTTAGTATTAAAAACCAACATTAATAGAGGTAAGAAACAATTAAAAAATATTTTTATAACACCAATATATTTATACTATTTAGCACTGAAAAGGAACTATATTAGATATATATAACAAAATACAAATTCTAGAGGAACGTTTTTGTAACTTCATAAGGTAAAAGGGAAAAGCATAGTACTAGGAGCGCCAACAGACCCTCCACTTCGACTCGCTGCGCTTGCGAAATCTCGGTTGCCGTTTGCATATTGAGCGAAACGAGCCCAGTGTAAATGACTCATCGTTTCCCGTTGACTTCAATGGGATATCAGTATTTTGACAATTATTCCGCAACGATATGACATTTTTCAAATGTGTTTTTTTGTGTGTCTTTTTGATTGCAAAATTTCATAATTTTCCGTCAAATAGTTTTCGAGCCTATTCGTGACAAAGAATCTGAAGAAATCTCCAGTAAAACGCTAAGCTCGCTACGCTCGCATCGCTCAAAAATGGCGGAAGATATTACAATAAAATAATGTCGATAACAACCCTTAATTATGGTCAACCCTTTCAGTTTATTAAAGCCACAGAGCTAGGAATCTACACTAATAAAATAGTGATATAACTAAACATCTAAGTAGAAGAATTTGGAAAATGTGGCATATCGTCTAAGTTAGATTAGATATATAATTATTATTGTCTTAACAGTATTGTCGTATAGTATAGATAGGAAAGCTCGTTAAAATTGTTTTTAAAATATATTGACTACGATAAAATAAGAATCTTAGTTTAGGGAAATTTTAAAATTTATATGAATATATTAAAAAAAATAGTCGTATGTATGTATTGTCAAGAACATTATTTTATATAAGATAAATATTTTTTGGAAGATTATGTGACCTTCAAAATCATTAAGTACCTTAACAAAATATAACTATGATAAAATTTTTATAAATCAACAGACATACACAAATATGGTATAATAATAATTTTATATTTGGTCGTAGGAGATATAGAAATATATAAAAAGATAAAATGTGATATGAAAACCAATTCCATGAAATGCTTTTGGACATGGATATTTGGGGATATGTCGTAAGAATATATCTAATATGATATAAATTGAAAATAAGTAATCTAAAAAAATTCTACTAGAAAAATAATACACATTTGAATGAATTAAAAGTCAACATATATAAAAAACGGTGTGTACTTTGAAATATTTTTCTTCTCCTTACCTTTTGGGAGAAAGACTTTGTACATAATTAGGATCCATTTCATCAAGATCCCTTCCTTTCGTTTCCGGAACGCAGCATACAACAAAACAAAGACCTCCAACGCTTATAGAGGCATACAACCAAAAAGCACCATGAAGTCCTAGTGCTTGTTGAAAGTCAACAAAAGTTTTAACACCCACGAAGGCGCAGAGATAGCTGAAGGCTGTAGCCATTGCGCTCCCGAACGCCCTATACTCGAGCGGGAATAGTTCACCGATAAGCAACCAGGATATCGGACTCATGCCTAAAGAAAAAGCAATCGTAAACACCAATACACATAGCAAGGGAATCCAATCATTTTGACCAACAGTTTGATGGAACATTACATTCTGTATTCTTTGATTTCTGTGAACTTCTTCATAATATGCATAACTTCCGAATCCTGCTAACGCCATCGACATTAAAACGGAGCTTACTATAAGTAGAGGCAGACGTCCAACAGTATCGATTAATAAACCGGATAGACAAGATGCCAGCAACTGGACAAATGAGACAGCGATTGCTGCTCCGTGTGGATTCATTCCTCCGAAGGTTTTCCTAAATATCGGAACAGCGTAGAAAGAAAATGCATGAGCACCAGAAAATCGCTGGAACATCATCAAACCACAGGTAACCAAAATCGGACCAACGAGGCGGTTCATTGTCCTAACATCCAAAGAATTAATGAGCTGACTACTAGACATTTGGCTTTGGCGTTGACTAAAGTTTTTGCTGGCTAGCACGTTAGTTCTAATTGTAGCTAATTCTTGAGCAACATCAGAGTTTGGTCCGCGAAGCCATAGCAGGCTTTTGTAGGCTTCATCATCTTTTCCGATGAGGACGAGATAGCTTGGCGTCTCCGGTATGTAAAGGACTGTGCAGAATAAAAGAAGAGGAGCGGCGGAGATGCATAACGCTAGTTGTTGCCAGTCCAGATAAGCACCAATAGTGAAACTGAACAGCACACCAAGATGGCCGACGATTTTGAGAACCGCACTTAAACATCCACGGATATCTGGTACTGATATTTCACTGATGTAAACCTGGAATTAGAAAGATATAAATAACGTAAACATCGAAAAAATAAATAACGAGTAACAAAATGTATAAAAATAAGAGTTCTCTAATTAAAAGTTTTTCTGTTGGCAAATTACAAAAACGCGAAGTCTTGTTTGGACGAAGACTAATAATAAATAATAATCTTAACGTTCAAATAAAACTTTTCCTTTGTAAAATTCTAAAATTAGTCGACGCGACTCAAACTCTGAATTTAGGGAATTCTTCAAACTTGTACAAAGTTTTACGCTATTAATTTTGTAGGGTGTTCAGATTGACGTGTAACGAAATATTGCTAATGACTTTTTGATTGGATCTTTTTAAAAATTCATACTATTGTAATAATAATAATAATAAACTATAGCTATATTTTGTTAATTTTAATGTTATTAAAATATTATTAACAAATTATGTAGGTAAATAAAACACATTTATTGAGCAAAGTTTATATTAAAATGTATTTTTCATTGTAATTTTAGCACAAAGAGATATGAAGGCCTCAAACAGTTGCACGCACTGTTATGAAAAAAATATAAATTTATACATTCATCAAAGCTTATATTCAAAACTAATCATTTTAGTATAACTGAAAGAATCATTCATTTCCTGTAAATTTATAATATCAAATAAATTTAATGGAGTAAAATATTAAATGCCCCAAGTTCACCAAACTTGTTGTCGCCCGAGCGTTTGGTTTCAATGACGAAAATTAGTTTCTTTCGACAAAATTCTTTCATGACTCTGCAATAAGGCTCGTTTTATATATCTGAATGTTTAATGTCGGATTTCAAACTTCCTAATGTCGTTTCTGCTAACAATTTAATTTGGACTTTGTCTTGAATAATAATTTGTTTTAGATTACATTGTATTCTTTTTTTCACTTTTTCATAGGCATTTTAAAATATTTATTTTTTTCTTTTAGGTAGATTTTTTTGTGTAAGTCATTATTAAAATAATTTGTTATCAAGAAAAAAAATATCTAATCTAATATAAAAATTAACAGAAGATTTATTACCATTTCTTTGTTTTATGAAGTTTCATGACTATGAAATAAAGCAATTATGAAAAGAATTTAGAAAAAGAAATATTTCGTGAAAATATATGTATACCTGCGACAACATAGTCAGTATGGAGCAACAGAAGCCTCCAAGGAAGGCAGTGATGCACATCATTCGCACAGACGTCGCCAGCACCGTCAGCAGCCACGAGAGGCTGCAGGGGGCCGCCGCGAGGGACAGCACGCGTCGTCTCCCGTGACGCATTGCGGCACCACCAGCCATGCCACCGAAGAGGGCCCCTTTTAATTTGGTGCGTGTAAATTTAAAAAATTTATAAAAGTATAACAAAGAATAAAAGTTTTCAAACAATAGTGGATATTAGATTTATATATTTGTTACAGCAATAAAGATATCGTATGTATCAAATAAATATATTGCGAACTATTTGTTTTTGAATAATAAATATGAATAATTAGATATATATTGATTAATTTAAATAATATTTCCGATTTATCTTCGCTCACAAAGTAACATGGCTATTAAAAAGATTCTTCTAAATTTTATCTGTTCAAGAACGAAAAAGTTAAGCCTATAAGTATCTTACTAGCAAATGTTCTTGTTATATTTTCAACTGTCAATAAAACAAAGATGTCGTAAAATAAATAACTACAAGTGTTCAATCATTTTAAGTGCATCTGTGTAAATAAAATATACAAGAATTTTTTATATTATATAATATCTATTGTCAACGTGGTATGTGCGTTGGTGGTGTAATGGTCAGCATAGTTGCCTTCCAAGCAGTTGATCCGGGTTCGATTCCCGGCCTACGCACTTTGTTTTTCTAATAGATCCATTTCAAAGTACAAGATAACAAATATATATTTTATTAGCTACCCGCGAGTTATTATTTCAGCCCGTATTAAAAGAAATTCATTATTGTATTTAATTTTTAAATTAAAAGTTACATACTTTCATTCCAAAGCAACTTTTGTCTTATTCTCAGCCCCTTTAGGAACTTTGAAGCACATCTCTCTAAGACGTGTCTCTTATAAAAGTATAATAGATATAATCCTTAGCCTCATTAACTCAAGTTTACACCAAGATAACTTTTATACTTCCTCCCAAATTCTCATTCCCTTATAGTTGAGTCGGGAAAATTTAAAAGAGTTGTTGGAAAGGTGCCAAGAGGAAAAATACGACCAAACTTTCTACAGAACTTACCGAGAAAAGATAAAGAAGCCAACCAGGATGCTTGTTGGTCAGTCAGCTGGAAATCTCTTCGTGTAGCATTACCAGGTCCTTGTAACGAGGCTATCGCAGGTGAACTGTAACCTTTGCCCAAACCTGCGGAGAACGGTGCTAGAGATACTGCTAGGGCTGCGAGGACCTAAAAAAAGCAAGAAATAAATGAATGAATTTCCAGTATGTAGTAGTCAAGATCTCCTTCCAGTAAACATTTATCTGTTAAGTAAATGTAAAGAAAATTCACCTAAAGTTTTAAAAGCATCAACCAATTTGGGACATTTCCTTTAAAATATTCACTAACATGGAGCAAATGATCCGTAAATATTTACTTTATCTAAAAGATAAACGATCCATTTGCGTTTATTCAAATTTAAAAGCACACAAAGTCTCAGTCTCAGTCTCGTGAAATGTATTTTTCTTAGTGTTACAACAAAGAGCAATTCACACAACTTTAAAAATAAATTCCACGTCACGTACCTACGAAGTGTTGTAAATGAAAATGTTATCGGAATATACTCTTAGAATATATTGCGCTTTAATAAAATATCACATTTTAGTTACCATTCATAAAAATATATATTTTGATAGTACAATTAATATAAGATAAATCTAATTTTACTTTAAACATTTAGCTTTAATTCCTTGTTTGAATTGTAACAAGACCATTTTAAGGGTGTTTTTTTTTTCTTTCCCAATTTTCTCTTTCACTACTCTTTTCTTGAAGTCTTATTCGTCAGCTGTAAGTTCCAAATACCCTCCCTCAAGCTCGGCCCGAACTATCAAAATTTTGGACGCAATAAAAAAGTCTAGCTGGCGTTGCTCTGATCGCTCTTTTCAAATCATATTTGGTATTTGGAAGGATAATCCATATAATTATATGTTAAAGAAATAATATGATCTAGATTTTATAATTTTGTTAAATCTTAATTTAACATCCACTACGTCCAAATCAATTGATTTTATCTTGGTATAGCTAAATATTCGTATGATGAATACTTATGAATAATCTTAAAATAAATACATCAATCATCAATTATCAATCATCAATCATCATTCATCAGAATCAATACTAGTGATCACTTGTGTACGTCAAGTGGGAGTGGCAGACGCTATTTTCATACCAGATTCGTTTTTAGAGTCTTCTTTGCTTATCAAGATACTCATGGAAGCTATCGGAATTGTAACCAGAATACATGTTCACTAGAACTACGACATGTATTCTGTGGTGACAAGGGCGCCTCCAATCTGGCCTTTTATGACCTTGCTGTTGCAGGTCAGTCAAACCCGGTTTGACTTTCATTTATCTAACTTACTATTGTAACACGAAATAAGAATAAATACTATTATTTTCGAGATTATGGTTCCGAAGTATAGATCTATAGAGAAATAATATAGACTTCTTTTAAAAATACTCAAACTATTACTAAGTTAATTGGTAATAATAAAACTCACTATTGAGTGTTATGGTTAACTGAATAAATATTTGTTGACGCAGATAGAGTCGGGTGCAAAAGCTAGTATAGCATATTATTAGATAATAGTTGTACATTAATTAAGAAATTCTAAGCTAAAGCTTGGTTAGTTGAAAATTTTAATAAAAGGCTATATAAAATAAGTATATACATTTCAGGGTTACCCTACACTGAATACTTTAAATATTTACATGGGGTTTGCCCTTTGTCGTCCAAGAAGGGCGTGTCCTATAAAGGGTTGAAGGCCTTCGTTGCTTTTTTCAGCGTATCGAGAAAAGTTGGCGGTCCCAAAAATGTTTACACAAGTATATAGATGGATGCAGGAAATGAAATTAATTTTTATAATGATTTTTTGTATTTAAGAATTATTGAGGTGAGCGTAAGCGAAGCTATTAACCGTTTGGGAGACCTTTTTTTGTGTTTTGTTGTCTCCAGAATGCAACGAGATAATTAGCTAAAAATTTTGTCATGTATGTTTGAGCCGAACGCGGATGTTATAGCGAAAACAGATTGAAAAAATGTTTAGCTATTCAAAAGTTATCGAGAAAAGAAGAAAGGAGAGGGCTCACCTCAACACCCGCCGCGCGGTTGGCGGATCCTAGTATATTAAACTAAATATTATAGTTTTTAAACGTTTGAAAACAATGGACGATAATCTACTCTTATCTTAATCTTTTGATATGGTTGTTATAAAAAATTGCTTTACACTTTAATTATGATTTGGAGTGAGTAACTCATATAAATGTTGTATCTGAATAAAAAACTAAACGGATGAGGTATTGTTTATATAAAATATTCTCAAATCAGAACTTTGAAATATATATAAAAATAAAATACCTCATCCAAATTGCTGTACTCCTGCATTTACTTCGGTGACGTCAGCGAAACAGCGATAGGGTTGGAAGTTAATGCATTTTTTATTGAAACCTCATTTTAAAATATTACATTGTAAGCATTAATAACTTTTAAGTAAAAGTAATAATGATTGTTACTTAAAATTTCAATTTATTTATTAAAAACATTTAAATGTAATGATAAAAAGTAGAGTTAGTTTAGAATATTCATATATTTTTAGTCTGTTTCATTTATTTATAGTTTTGGATCATTTTTGACATATACAATTATATGGAATCAAAATTGCAAACACATTACCGGAGATTCGAATCCTATTAATAAATATACTAATATTCCAGTATAAGACGACTACATTTCTTATCTACAAACCATTTAGAACAATTTAAATAATATTACGAATACACTTATATACAGTGAAAATTAGCGTATCTTGTCTCTAATATTAATTATCACATTATGTGTATTACTATATGAGAATAAGACAAACACTAGACTGGATAGGTCTTGTTTGTTGATACTAAGCCGCTATTCTAGATTGCCGGTTTCAGTCGCTTGTGGTTTGAGGGACAAGTTATGAGCTTATCATATTGTATATATATATATATATATATATATATATATATATATATATATTATTTTTATCTAATCCTGTGAAGCTAGTAAAAAATAGCTTTGATTTAGAGGCTAAAATTTTCTACCAAAAGGTTTAATTTCACAGTCATGTGATGTACCATCGTTGGTGGTGGGATGTACCATCGTTGGTGGTAGGATGTACTATCGTTGGTATTGAATAGGTATGGTCAGTTGTGGGGAATGTTTTTGAATTTATTTATGAGTTGAATATAACAGTAGCTTATAACGATTTAATCCGATACCATTGTCACAGAAGATCCTTGTAAAATAGCTGCGTTCCGCTCAGTACCATGAAAGAGGGAGGCAGAACCCTCCCTTCCCTTCCTTTTGTAATCCTTCACAATAAAGCTCAAAACGGACAAATGAAATTGTAACGCAATGAAAATGTAACGTGGAGATTTATCAGTAACATTGCAATTTTATTTAATGGTACTTGTATTTTAATTATTATTAATTAAATTAAAATTAATTTTATATATATTTTTGTAATTCCCTAAGGATAGAAATAGGAATAGATTGATAGAAGGTTTGCTATTCGAAAATCAATATGATGATAATATAAAACATGTTCAAACGAGTCGAAACCGAACCATTAAATATTACAGTTAAAACCACATTTCACAGAACATCAATCTCATAACTTACCCCAGACATATAATTAATAATCTGACAGAAACAGGCAGAATTAATTATTTCCTTTATTTACTTAGTGTACCGAGTAACTGTTGACAGTAACGGAGTTATTCACGGAACTAAGAATATAATGTAATAAAATCTATTTATAAATTGAAATTGATTCAATCTTAATTAATTTGTTTTAATTAAACATTTAAAACAAAGATATATCCAACAATCACTCTGATTGGAAATAGAAATCAGAGTTTCAACAAAGAAAACCTCTACAACCGAGCCTTATCTAGATATTTTATAGCAGCGCAAATTAATTGAAAACTACTTTATAAGTATTTATTATATAAATCGATGAAACATACAAAATAATTAAAATTATATATATATATTTCTGCTACAACTTAGATCTTGCTCTATTTAACTCAAACTTCCAAATTTTTGTGAGTGCATAAATGTAGATATTGTTTTTAAACTAAATTTGTTAATCCAAGGCTTAAAGAAAGTACAGTTTCCTTGTAATTTCTGGGTTAAGTCATTTAATCTTGACCTGGTTAATCAAAAACATTGGTGAAAATGTAACCCTTTGAAATTAGGTTAAGCCGAATGTTCCATGAAGTTATCTCAACGATCATTGTCTTGTTCTCGAGAGACTTAACCTATTTAACTATGAGATTAATAAAACAATTCTTAAGATAACGTTTTTCTTGTAAAATCTTGCTTCAAGTCTTTAGTCTCATAAGTCTAGTGTAAATGTTAGGTCTGAAATATGTTAACATATAATAAATGTCGTATACTAAGGTCCAGAGAAGGGTCTGCCATTACTCATAAGGGTCTGGGCCTAATGACTGTAATTATGTAGGTTATATCTAGACCTAGATGAGATGTTATGTAAGAGGCTGTATGTTGGACAACAATACACACTAAAATGTTGATTAAGTTATTATTGTTATTATTAGGTTACATTTTTAATTTTATTTTTCAATACAATTACATATATATAAATGTACAATATTTTAATGTTTTAAGTATTAAAAGAAATTGAAAATAATATTTTTTATCAATGTTTCCATTTCCATTTATACTTATATTTTAAAACTGTATTTGAATAAAGTCTTTTCCTTTAATTAATCAATGTTTTAAAACTGCAAGCTCATTGTATTATTTATTTAGGAGGCTAAAGTTTTATTACTTAGGTATAATAAAAAATATATTCTTAATTTAAGTTACTGGAAATTTATTGAAAAGTAGATGCCGATAACTGACCTGGGGTAAATGTCGCGAATGCCTTGACTTTCTCGGCGCTGGCTCCAGGCACTTCCCGTTCGGAACGGTCTTTATCTCTTCCTTTTTCTCCGGTAAACGTATCGGGATGTTGTGCTTCTCGAAATATCCGTTCTCGATCATTTGGTCCAACGATACCTCTAATTCCCGAACTGCCACCACTTTTCTACCACAAACCGGATCATCTATCACCATTTTCCGACACCCCGATACTTCTGAGAATTTGACTATCTTTTTATTTTCGTCCCGTTTGGGTTTTTTATCCTTTTCCGGCGGATCTGTTGTCCAGTATCTAGCGTTGCGTTCTGGTAGCTGAAGGGGTTTGCAGACAGCCACGTTTTTCGGTTTTCTTTCCACCCTTGTATCGTTTGAGTTCGATCGCCTTTCCTTTAATCTAATTTCATTTCTTTTTCGTTCAATTCTTTCGTTTAATTGAATTTTATCATAAGATTCCAGCGGCCGCCTCCTCTCTTCGATTCTAAAGTCGTAGTAATCCTTTTTATACCGCCGTCTGTCCTCGTTGTAATAATGACTTCTTGGCAAGGAATTGTATTTATTATCATAAGTTGTTTGTAAATTTAAATATTCTGGTCTGATTGGTCGAAATAAGGATAAACGACCTTGAGCTTCATCAAAATCTGAATAAATGTCTTCGAAAACGTATCCATTTTTCCGTCTCGGTCGCTCGATTGGGGGTCGGTCGGTGCGACCTCGGATAGGTTGGGGTCGCTGGGGTTCAAACCTGATGTCTCCTCGTCGTCTCCTTTCGTATTCAAAATCGTATTCCACATGACGGTCGTAGAGCAATCTCTCGCGTGATCCAGCCATATTTTATTTCTCCTGCAAATTAAAGATAATATTATAAAATTGTTAAGACCAAATTCATTGTAATACCCAATTTGCACGCCAAAATTATGAACCATATTATTCCCCAATTTCTGTTATTAATATATAAATAATATATTTTCTCTTTGTTCTCCAAAATCCTATTAGCACGCTCAATCAACTTTCCACAATATTCATCGATACAGAGTAATAAATTTAATATTCAAATTAGTTTGAAATTGATATGATCTTGTTACGAAACTTCGCATTTACATATTTCCAATTCACCAAACAATATGCAATTATAATAATAATTTTAATAATGGACAATTATTTTGATTAAAACCATTAAAACATTCTATGATAGTTAGTCATTGTAGTTTTTGGAGGACAGTTTAATAAAGTGCATAAAATAACTGAAAATTAAAAGTCTAAGACAGGTAAATATTCATTTTAATGTTAACAGGAATAACTATATATATTTTGTCTTTCTCAAACCGATACTTGTAAATTAAAATATATAAATGTAATAATTATTACATTATCTGTCTGTCTTTTGAAATTAAACCAAAATCTCATCTTAAAAGTACGAGTAATATATTAAAGAATATAATTTTTATGTTATGAGCTAAAAAATTCCATTAGCTTATAAAATACGTATAAATATGTTATGTTATAACCATAACGTAAATGTTTATGAGGGTAGAGCGTAAAAATAAATTTGGGTGAGCGTGAAATTCACGAGAAATCATAAACCGAGTTTAGAAACTCAAAATGAGGTAAAAGATAGAACTGGGAGGTAAATATAGTAAAAGAAATATAAAAAAATAATATAACATAAATATTTTTGCTATTTTACGTCATAAATATATAATTTTAAGTAAATAATTCCATCAAAAAGTTAGTTTAGTGTTTCAAATTAAAAATTTTCACTAGAATACGTAAATAAGACAAAATTCCACATAAAATTTAACTATTATTACAAAATAGCTACCCAACTACCACAGCCTACCAGTGGCGCAGTGCGGTACAACGCAGACCACCCGTCTTCCGAATGATTGAAATCTAACAAATAGCATATCTCAAATTTTATTATCAAATTTATATTATTCAAATAGAAACCAAGGATAATTAATATTAATAAATAATTTTATATTTATCGAGTTTATAAAAATTCAGATGTAATGTGCGAATGAGATAGATATATCATTTTATTTGAATAATCCGCGATAGAGCCTCCCGTGTAAAATTAGGTCAGATCTCGGACAATGCTCTGGGTACAGTCGTATACCAGATAACTTGCAAATAATATTTTGTTATATTTATATGAGAATAAATATGCTAATATATGCTTAAAAAATCTTATGCATCAGTTAATAGAGAAGAATTTTTATACTATAAATAGCAGGAAGTATAGATAAATGAAGAAATGGGTAAATTGCGATTTTTTTTTTATAATATGTCTATATATCTAATTTGGTTTATCATATGTATATATGTCTGAATAAGTCTGAAATAAGTTTGATACTTAATTTTTGTGCAACTTTATTTCCACTAAAAGAGCTAGTTCAATCGTGTTAGGCTCCAATCTTACACTCTTAAATCCAATCTTTTCCTTTCCATGTCTACCAGTTTTCTGCATCTCTCCCCGTAGCAACTTTCCGTATTTGCAGATGTACCACCTACTCCTATATGACTTACTATATGAATCGTCTCCTACCCAAGAGATGAAAAAATTTACTCTTACTTTTAAATAAAATCTTATATAATTCATGTCTGATTAAGTCTAGTTATAATTTTGTTACTAAACAAAATTACTTACTTTTATAAGGGAGAGTAAACGGAGTCACGGGAATTACCAAATATATTTATATTTAATATATATATTAAAAACGGGATGCTGTAAAAAGAAGCTCAGAATCTGTTTCGTCAGGTCGTAAACTCAGTTTTACGTTGAGAAAAATATTCTGTATTTTGGGTAAAAGACACGTATTTTATATATTTATCATAATGCTTTAGCATTGAAAAATTAATTTAAATTTTACATGAAGGATAATATCTATTATAAATATTATAAATTACAAAATTCTGATTCAATCATATTGATAACTTTCCTTAAATTACATATCTAGAGTTAGTGTTAATATATTCCATAGTAATTGTTCTCGAATGAGACTATCAGTATATACACACACACGCACACACGCACACACACACACACACACACACACACACACACACACACACACGCACACGCTCGAGGTGTGCTCAGGGAATGTTGAAAAGAGAGCCCTTGTTAGAATTGGATCTTTACGTTAGATGATAGGTAAAACCGTAGGGGAATAAAGTGGTAAAATTAAACTACAGGAAAAAAGAAATTTAACCAACTACTAACTTGAAATAGTTAGACTAAACTGAGTGGATAAATGTTGTATGTTTTTGTCTAACAGAGACAACTTAAGGTATAACGGGTTTAACTTAAAAACATTAACTGGATTTCAGTCGGTAAATTTGACATACATTTTCATTATAATTGTAATTTAGGTTTCTTTAAAAAAAAGGAATAAGACAAATCTGCTGAGCTTCTGTCGCCAGCTCTTCTCAGGTCAGTGGCGAATAACTTTCCGAGGTGGATGTAGCATTGACAATGAATAAATGTTTTGGATCAAAATTACTTTAAAAAAAGATTTTTTATTTCATCGAAAGTTGATTAGATCACTGAAATAAAGTATTCTATGAAGTATATATCTCGATTGAGGTAGTGTGAAACTATGTTTAGCAGTTTAAACATTTCTCAAGATTAGCTTTAGGATGACAGCTATTTCATGTATATAAATATAATAAAAGATACAATTATATGATTAAACACTATTAAAATGATTTGAGAATATATGTTTTCTTAAAAAAGCAGAAGTTCTTGAAATTTTTGACACCCTTCTTCATTCATTCAGGAGAAGAATGTTAAGTATTAATGTAGATTATAACAGAAGAGAATTAAGAAGATTTGGTAAATAATTATCTTACTGAGATAATGTGTTAACAAACATCTTTTATCTTTTATCTTTTGAACATTAACAAACTTTCTATCTTTTGATATAAATTGACATAATACGACCTCAAATAAAAAGGATAAGGCCATGCGAATAAAATTTACAACTATATATTTTTTGGGATGGAAATTTTTTATTTTTGTTTGTTAAGCAACAACACTTATTCCCTTGAATTATAAAAGATGAAAATATTCCACATAAAGCTGACCCTTGCCCTCCTCTTCCTCCTTCATCTCTCCCTTCCCCTGGGGGGTGACAACGCATCTGCGATTACCATTACCATAAACGTGTGTTAACCGCTACCATCAGGGACCGACTCATTTTCCTCCTATTTTATATGTATACTAGCCGTAGGGCTCGCTTCGCTCGCCGTTATTTTTAATTTTTTAATTTGGTGACCTTATTGACCTTACAGCGTCCCCAAAACATAACCCTGGCATCGTTAGATTATAAGCTTTCATTTGATACCCTGTTTATAAAAATCGGATAAGCGGTTTAGGAGGAGTAGTGCAAGAAAGATAAAAAGTAATCGATTTTATATGGTAAGATATTTATGTAAAATGTATATATATACATATATGTAAAATATATTGTTAATAATTTAAACATTTATACTGTTGTTATAAATTAGAATAAAAAGTAACTTATATTTTATGTTCAATTTGTATTCATTATTGTATATTGAATGTTATGTATTGTAAATATAAATATATTAATATACGTCTGTTTGTCTTTGTGTATATAATAATAAAATACACGATTTGTCCTTATAACAAATATTTGTTAATGTGTAGAGGTTGTCGCATTGCGGCCCGTCGTCTGCCAACGTTATTTTATTAATTGATGGACCTTGTGACTTTGGGACATTTTGGTTTGAAATATTATGAATTCTTGGTGTAAATTTGAAAATACTACATTCTGTTTAATAATTATATACGGTTATTGATATTTATTGCTTTAAAAGTTAACTTAGATATTAGAAAATCATTCAAAAACAATCTTAAAAAATCTTTAGTTTACAAAATTACTGCAATCTTTTAGCCTTGGTATTGTTCATGTATGGTATGTAGAATTTAATTATAATAACATATGAAATATTCTAATTTAATTTGTACGACCGGGTCTTTAATAAAGTTTGTTTATAACCTTAATATGACAGTAGTAGGGTCTTACGACAACGCCGTTAATAAGCAGTAAAGAATAATATTTTACACTAAGGCTTATGGAAAGTTATGTAGGTATGTACGACACGAAAAATGTTATGCAATACTTGAAATTAAAAAAAAAAGTAAATGGACGAAGCAAAAAGAAGAAGAAACTTTTGAAAATTGTGATTTTTTTTACGTTTGATGTTATCTATAAAAATATTAAGCTTATTTAAATTTAAAATTTTGGTAAAATTATAAAAACGTCAACATGGAAAGGACTCGAATCTAAGACCTCTGGAAAACCGTCGTAAATGCAATGGATGCTCTGACACGGTTTGAATTATATGTACATATTTTAATGTAAATTTCTTTATATTCCTAAAACGTTATTAAAATAGTATAAAAATATATCAATTTATATAATATATTAATAAAAACAGGATATCGAGGCAATGGGATTGCAAAATTTTTAATCCGACTACCATTTTGAAACCATTGAAATATTAATTCATATGAAATATTAGTTTATGTTTTCCATTATCTAATAGGTTTATTGATTATAGATGATCTGATTTTAATAATACACAATATATGTTCGACATTTCTATATACAAATCTATATACTGAGACTATCTAATCTAATCTAAAGTTTATTTAATACGAGCCATATACTTCGTTCGGGTCATTAATAAACTTTGTAATCAATAAATTTTATGGTAGACTTGTACCATTCTCTATCAATCAAACTTTTTTAGTGTAAGCAGTTACAATAATAATAATAAAATGATTAATTAATTATTTATACATGTTGATAAGCATCAAAAGTGTTCGGGACTTGTTAATTATACGACAACTTCTAAAGGGATTTTCTGATGTCTTAAGGAGTTACAGAGTAGTCTGAACGGTAAAGGTATTACAAATAAAGGTTCTATTATAATATGAATATTTAATCACTTGATATAGTGATGTATGGTTAATCAAAAAACAGGTGGAGTCGCGGCAAATAGCTAGTTGAAAATTCATGTGTATGTCAAATTAGTTATATATTTTTATGCACTCTTTAGAAATTTATACATTGTTCTATTCATGTGACGTTAGTGAATAGGTTATGAACTTGTATTAAGGCTTAATTCAAGCCTCATACGAATGGAATCCTAAAACAAGTTCCAAAATATTGAAGAACATGTAAAAGGAAATTAATATAACATAGATAAGTTGCATTTACAGTCAATTTACCGTTTATTTAATAATATATCTTATGATTTAACATAAGGAGGCGATAATTAAGCTTATTTAGAAGATTTTGTCAAATTTTACGAATTGGTATTAATTTATTAATTGATGTGTTTGACGATTAAAACATCTTTTCACAAAAAATATGTTTAGGCTGTATGTAGGTACCAATTTTTTTAGGAATTTGCAAAATAGACGAAGGAATATTTAAACAAATATAAAAAAAAGGAAGAATTAAATTAGTATAATATGTATATTTAAAATATGAAGAAAAGTAAGAGTTCTTATTTCTTTTTATTATAGTTAAGGTTAATGACCCGTCTATTTCCCGCTTCTTTCTTCTCTCCACTTAAGAAGCCTGTCTTTTGGGTGTCAGTGGTAGTCTACTGACAAGGAGAGTCCCCGACATTTTGAAAAGACGTCTGAGTTTATTAACATCAATGTAATATAATACTTAACTTGTCTTTGTGTGTTTTATTTTAAATATTCAATAAGTTACACGTTTATAAATACTTTAAAATATAATTTTTCAAAAAAGTATTTAGTAGACAGAGGCACCTGATGATGTATGCTAATACATAGTAATAATGGTGGACAAATAAAAATATATGTATATATTTTACATAGGATTACATGTAGCTCAGCTAGCCTAAAATCGCTTAGTGAAAAGACTGTTAGTGTGCTAAAGATAGTGTTACTACCTAGTGCGTTGTTGTGGACAGTATCACGCTTGTTGCTACCACTACTTTAGGAGTCATTCCATTATCCAATCCATCCATTGCCTTATGACTACTGAGTATTGGGATTTCTTGTAAGATTGCGACTTTAGTTAGCTGTATGTGATGGTCTTTAACTCCTAATTTTTGGTTCAAATAGTGCGCTAAAAATTGTATAACTTAATAGGCACATTAAGTGATATCATTTGTCTATATATTAAATGCTCTAATTAACTACTTACTTAAAATACTACACACCTACCTATCATTTATTAAAAAAAAATTATCAATTTATCGCTATGAAGTTATACACCGTACATACAGCTATGAACTAGGAACAAAATATATTTTAAGATATTTAGAAATAATTGAAAAATTATTACGTTTAGGATTTGAAAAAAATGATCATGGCCAGGATTCAAAAAACATAATCACGTCCAGGATTCGAAGAAAAAATATCACATCTAGAATTCGAAAGATTATCAACCTCCAATTTTATTTCAAGCACAGTTAACGATACAACCTTTATAGTATGTATAAAAATAAAAGGTAATAAAAAGCCCTTTAATAAAACTACAACAATAAATACTCTCCAAACTAAAAATCCTCTCACAGTCTAAACAAATAACAATTTTCAAACTATTGGGTCCGATATATTTACTTTAAGCAAAGTTTACTTCATATATTTAGTTGTGGTCCAAATCAGAAGATACAGCGTTTGCTGGTAAAGTTAGCGAGTTCGGTGCAATCTCTAAAAATACTGAGTGAAAACTATCACCAATATATAGTAAAAGTATCAGCGAATGTCATAGTATATATACAGTTCATAGATCTATGGATAGATCATAGATCTATAGATCTATATTTAATATTATTCTGTCATCAGGAGACTATTTACTCTTTCCGATATTAGTATTGCACTCTTTCTTCAGACAAATTTATACTATTCCAAATTTTATAACCCTTTGCCCGTAATTCGTAATAAAATTATTTACAGTTATATATATTATTTTTATTTAAGTGGCCTGTGTCTTAAGACTTGTACCGTTTTTTCGGTGAGCGTTTGTTTTGTATTCATACTCCAGCCGTTTGCTATAAAATTTTACCACTTCATTGTAATTTTATGGACAAAGTATTCTATGTAACGCTGAAGTGCTTTACTCCCAATATACAAGAGATTTCTAGCCATTTAATAATTATATGTACAAGGTCTGAAACACACTGGGAAAGTTTAAACTATTTAATTACTGTCATTATATGTTCAATTAAAATTTTCTCCAGTGTATATGGGTCTTAAAATAAGCCCCTATCCTGATGTAAGCTATTTGAAGTTAAACGTTTTATTTAGAGTTAACTGACCCTCGTCTTAGATAAGATCTAATGCGGTAGAATCTTAGCATTGCTTTAGATATAATGTTACTTATATTACAAATATTTGTCAAAGTTCGTTGAACTCCACCATCTTTAATATTATTTATGGAAGGAATTTAATATATTTACGATATTCTCGAGACGGATCCATGGATTACGTTTCAGACAATAAAATATGAAACCGACAATAATTGAATTTATATTGATTTATATGTTATAAGGATATCCAATAACCCTGCTTCGGGGTCATAACTTTATTCTTAAGGTTTCTTAGACTTGGGGGAAAACCTATAGGAATAAAACGCTTATATAGATTATTAAGAACTACTTTGACTACTACCGTAGTCAGGAAGCACTACTCTGTAACAAAAGTTCAACGAATATGTTATCTGCGTTCTGTAAGTAAACTGACCCTCCCTTCTTTCATATCCTTTATCCCTCCCTCTAACACCCCTCTCCTTCCCTTATTTTCAAATTCCCTTATTTATAGATCTATAAACATCGGTAACCGCTATCAGACAATATTTAATACTATCAAACTTTAACCGTTCTTTCGCTGGACGATTTGATTTGTGACGAAATGGTAATATGTCGTTTCTAGTAGTTATTTATTTCTTGTTGGCTGTTTTATGCCTATATTAATTGACCAAAAATATTCATACTCATACCAAATCTGATAAAGTTAATAATTATATATTCAAACTTGAGATACCAATGTATCAATGTGAAAGGGAAAAACATTATTTTCACTTTTTTCCCGACTTATTTCTATAGGCGATCCCTTGAAAATGTCGGGATAGGCTATGTTATTTGCTGATAATGTAGCTATCAACGTACGAAAGAATTTTTAATATCAGTGGAGTATGTATTGAGCCTATTACAAGCAAATATTTTCCTCAACCTAATATTACTTAAGAAAGAACATGACACCAGATAGAATTTTGTAAACATTAATGTAATCTGTCCAAACTAATAAATAATCAAATACAAATATATTCGAGTTATAAGTTATAATGGAAAAAGGTTCGATTCAACTTTATCTATTATTCGTTTATCAATATTTGATTCAAACAAAACAATTGTTCGAAAACAATATCATTGTTTGTTTGTATTTTACAATAATGGAAAAACAATCTATTTGCTTTTAATCGTTTAGTTTTGTTTGAATCTATTTATTATACACGCAATATGAAATTTGTTTTAGTAATTTTTTTAACATCTAAAACGTTAATTAGCCAAGTTTAATGTATAATTAAATTAAATCTCCAGACTGGTTAACAAGATTATGAAAACGGATTATATATATATATATATATATATATATATATATATATATATATATATATATATATATATATATATATGTTATAATTAGCACTAAATAGTAACTATTTAATTAGGCATTAATTAGTAGATATTATTAATATTAATGATTCAATTTAAAAAGCTGTTTGATACGTAAATGTAGTAAAATAAATACTTAATTTTTTTTCGACAATCTCAAGTGCCTATTTTTGTCTTATAAGTAAGGTCTAATTTAAGTCAACGTTGTTTCCATATCAATGGTCCAATATTGAGGTATTAGTGGAGGGCGAAGTAATTTTGCAATTTTAATGAAACGAGGGTCCAAAGGGTTCGTGGTTTAATGGATACCAAATAGCTACTCCACCACGTTTTACCTGTATTTATTATTTTGTGAAGAATATTCATATTTCGTGATCAGATATTCTTGACTTTTATGACTTTTATTGTTAATGAAGTCAAGTCAAGTTAAACAAGGTTTTATGTAAATACATTGCGCTTTTCTGACTCTACTTGCTTTACCTATGTATAAAGATATCCTATTTACGAGTAGATGTTAATCAGTGTATCTCAAAATAAAAATAAATTGTATATAAATTATATATATTAATAATATAATTATATTACTTAATACTTTTATAAAGTATCTTCTCATCTCATATCAAGTTTGATAAAGTTATATGAAATAAAATTGAGTGTTACCATCTGCGTCTTCAGATAGAAGTCATATTACGAATACTTTGAGAAACGCTGAACAACTTGTTACAGGAGCTGTCGAAACTTTTGAATTACTATTTACTGATAAGTTATCAAATTGAAAAAAGTCATGCCTTTTCAAAATATATAAGAATAATTTGAAAAGATAAAAAATGTTATGTATGTATAATATGATTTTATCATAATATTATATACTAGCTATGCTCATGACTTTGTTCGTGCGGAATATGTTATGATATCATATATCATATATCGGAATATGTTATGATATCATATATCCATCCATCCAACAGTTCAAGAGATTAGCCGGAACAGACATATATACAGATAGACGAAAAAATAAAAAAAAAATGATTTTTATATTATATATTAAGTGAAAAGAAACTAATTTGGAATTACAAACAGACACTTCAATTTTATATATATAGACAAGATACGTGTGTTTTATACAAACATATTAGATCACGAACTACTAAATCAATATCACTCTATTTGATTCGATTATTTTTAGCTTAGATATTAATCTGATACAAATGAATTCAGATATACTCATCGGATAATCAATATGTCCTGATTGAACTGTTTGTCCGTCATTTATATATAGGGAGTGTAATAAAAATTAATTTATAAATGTCAATAATACAATTATTAAAGAAACCAATAAATACATATAATTATGTAATACTTTATATATAAATTAAATAATTGTTTATTTATATAAGTACGAATATGTCCTTTAGAAATAATATACATAGAAAAAACATTAAAATAATTTAATAACTCAACCGCGTTTCATGATGATTTCTCGATTTTTTTTCTAATCTCGTTACAATTTCCGGTCTTTTATCCTCTTATCATACTCGTAGATCTTATATAGAAACATGTCAAGGCAAGTTCGTGGCTCAAATATTAGTAATACTTATTTTTCGGGTACAGCTGTAATTGAGGCTATATGACCGTAAGAAAAAACCCTCCCAAATTAAATTTACAATTCAATCATAAGAAAAATGTAAATAATATCACGTTTTAACAACTGATTAATTTTTAATTATAATCTTGACATATTTGTATATATATATATATATATTATACTTTGTAGGTAAGTTTGTACGTTGTTCACATTTGTTAAACATAAAGGCTTACACAAAGCGTAGTAAGACATTGTAATTAGGAAAGGAAGGAAAGTACTGCATTGAAAAGAAAACATGGAAACATTTTAGTCTTTATATAAATGTATTTAATAATTGAGATTATATTTATTTTATATTAATAATATATAAAAAATATACAGATGTTACAATAGGGTGTAAATTTTATATGTGTTTTGATAATTATTTTATCATTACTGAAATTAAATTTTGATCATGAATGATAATATTGATAAATGTTGCAAATAAATAAATTTGAAGCAACAAAATACTGGCGATGAAAATCGTGCAAATGGAAGCATGGTTGAAATTGTACGTTCCTCTAAGAATATTTCATGGAGGTTTCATATTAATATAAATGTGTCTGATATGGAACTAGAGCCTATAAGTTGAACAATCAATAACTTACTTGCTTCATCATAATCCGAATTGACACAGAACGACTCACACAGAAGTAGAAAGAGGAAGAAGAATTGACAAGAAGGACAAAAAAATACACTCACACCAGTTCAAATTACATTGGAATTTGAAACTAACTGGCTGATTTTATTTTTGTTTTTTTTTTTTTTTTTGGAATTTTTTCGAAACGCCGCCCGCCCTATGCGTCCGTCTGGCGGCGATGCGCCGCGGCGACTGTTCCAACCCCTGTAGGGTTGCTATACTTATGTGTTTACATCTTAAATGGGGTGGGTACAGGGTAGATTGCAACAGAGGTTAAAAATAGACCAGATACCAGATAACTTTATTTTATATAAAATATCATTTCTATTAAGGATGAAACGGTTTGTAGAGTAATTGCTTAATTTCACATATATTTATACGTATTTTTCAAAATAAAAAAAGTGCGTTGGCCGGGAATCGAACCCGGATCAACTGCTTGGAAGGCAACTATGCTGACCATTACACCACCAACGCTCGTTGTGAAATAAACACAATGCATAAACGAATTTTGACTTTGTTTATACAGTTTGATTTTTATCAATATACTTGATAAAAATCAAATCATTATTCAATCGATTGATAATTAAATATAAAGATCAAATCTTCGTTTTTAATCAACTGACAAACACGAACATTTTCTACAAAAGCATTGACATCGTAAGAAGCAACAAAGATCTTTCCAAGTGTGAAAAAAGTAGATTACGCACGACAAATTTTGTGTTTACACTTTAATCGGATGTCTGTCGTTAATATGTATCCTGTCAATATTCTCTCTCTCTCTCTCTCTCTCTCTCCCTCTCTCTCTTTTATAATTGTAGTAAAGAATGAAAGAATGGTAAAAAAGATTTATATAGGAAAAGTGAGCGGTAAGAGAGACAGGGGGAGGCTTCGAGTGACCTTCGAAAACACAGTATCAATGTTACTGGAGGAAGGTCACGTAAAAAGCATAAGGACCCCCCCGGAGGGCATGTATGAAGAGGTTGATGTCTGTGGCCGAGGCGAAAGAGGTATGCAGAGACCGTAGCGTTTGGCGCTCCGTCGTCTCTGGCTACCCCACAAGGGATATGGCGTGAAGCTAAATATATAATATAAATATACTATAAAATTTAACAAAACTAACATTTTCATATAAATAATATTTAGTATAAGAAATTATAAGGGAAGACTTTTTAATAAAACATTTCAATAAAAGGTCCAACAACCTTTTAGTACTTTATGTTAAACTGTAGGTAATTTTATTTCTTTTGACAAGGGCTTACTGTAATTAAATATAACTCGTACTGGCAATAATAAACAGAAATCAAAGGAGAAGGAAAAATAATAGAAGAAGAGAAAGAAATCTTATGTTGGGAGGTCAAGGCTATACCAACCACTCATTCTCTCTTCTTCACAAATACACGACATATATATATATATATATATATATATATATATATATATATATATATATATATATATAATATTAATTGACAACATATTTGAGGACTCTTGGTTTTGAAATATATCCGTATACTATCGTAACGAAAAGATTCCTAGTTCTGTAGTTTATTATTTATTTTTAATTCCTATCTTTATTTTGTAAAGTTTACAGCCTTATTAGGTCCAAAATTTATCCGCAACCCCATTGACAGTGTAATTGATTACACAGAGATTGATCTTTACCATAAATAATGGACTTTTAAACTTCTGTATCACATTACTCTATGGTACGTATAGACAGACAGACGGATGTTATTATTACTCAGTTACGACTCACACGCCAAAGCGACCCCGGGGTCACAAGCTTTTAGAATATTTTAAAAAAATACAGCATTAAAATCTGATTACTTATTTCGTCTTTAAAACCAATAAAATATTAACCAAAGATGTACATTAAATGTTGAATAAACTACGCTAAATTCCATGAAACAAATAATGATATATATTTTGATTATTTTTTTTATGTAAGAGGAGGGCAAACGAGCTGGCGGGTCACAGATGGTACGTGGTCACCGCCGCCCATGATCTTTGCAACATCCGAGGATTCACAAGAGTGTTGCCGGCCTTGAAGATAGGAGTAAACGCTTTTGATGGTACCCATATCGTACCGATCTGGAAATACCGCCTAAGGGAGTTCATTCCATAAGCGAGTGGAACGTGGAAAAAAGGTCCGTGAGAACCGCACAGTGGAGGATCGCCATGCATCCAGGTGGTAGGGATGGTAAAGTAGTCGATAGTGCGCTGTGCGGTGATGAAATTTGTCGGTAGGCATCAGATCGAACAGCTCTACGGAACACTCCCCGTGGTAAATGCGGTAGAAGACGCACAGAGAAGCAACGTCTCTACGCAATGCCAAAGAGAGATTATTCGTCTTTTTTTTTGTTAATTATGAAAATCTTTTTATTGCTCCAGTTTTGGGCTATTTTTAATGTGTTTACTAAAAAGATATATTCTAAAATTTTTCTGTGGTGCGATTGTCTGTCGGTGTGAAAGTTGGGGGGGAGAACATCAGCTGTTGTTAGGAAACTTTTTTTAAAGAAGTTACGAGGAATGTAACAAAGTAATATTGTTTTTGATGGGATGTCTATCACATTTTGTCCTTAAAAAAATATAGGTACCATAATTGATCAAACTCTATCCTACATATCAATGATATTAGTCTTAAGATATTTTTTCACTTCCCTCACTTAAATGATTACAAACAAACATTGTGTCAGTTTTCTTTGATTATAAGTTTTACAATTTAAGATTATTTGAGATATTTCTTTAAATATCTCAAATAATCGATTTAAAGCATATTTTATATTAAAAAAAAAACAATATTTACAATATTTTTAACATAATAAGAGTGTGATAGTCCTTATTTCATTAAATTTAACTTTTCATTTATAATATACATTAAGACAAATATTATTTGATACGTAATTGCAATGATTCATTGACTTTTGTTAGAAATTGGTTAATTGACATCACTATATATATCCAATTACATATTAAAAATATGTATTTAAATATATTAAAAATGCATCCTTGGAATTCTTTTGTAATTATATGTAATGTGTATGTTCAAATCAGCATTATATAAAAATTTGTTAAGTGTGTATGTGTATTTCCAAACGAAATCTGTATTATTATAAATGCAGAGACAACATTATATAAATGAAAAAAATTGATAAGATTTTTATCATAATACTTATAAGCATTTGATCTATAAAATAACTTTTAATTGTATAATTTATAACGTTTAATTTCTAACAAGCGTTGGTGGTGTAATGGTCAGCATAGTTGCCTTCCAAGCAGTTGATCCGGGTTCGATTCCCGGCCAACGCACTCTTTTAATTTTTATTTTCAATTTGTAATTTAGACAGATTATATAACGGATATTTATTGCGGAATTTTGGTTTTGATTTTAGTATAATTAAATTTAAACTTATCTTTTATCAACGTCCTTTAATCTGAAGGATTGAATTACAATTCTAACTTATTTTAAAAGAAATTAATTATTTCTCATATATTCTATATATTTTTGGTATAATCAAAGGTGTTCGCGGATGACTTTTCCAGGTTACTCAAATCCATTGAACAAAGCCTTCCTAATAGTAGACCTCTCTCTCTCTCTCTCTCTCTCTCTCTCTCTACACAACTAAAGACCTAAAAGTAAGGAGTTATGAATGCATTTCCTAATATTTTCTTTAATTTCATAGGCATTAATTGTGTTTGAAGACTTGTCCTGGGATAGTTCTATAAAAAAAGGATGAGACTGATGGGAATCAAATTCTTCAACCTTTCCTTCTACTCTTCTCCATAGCTCCCTGTACAATGGTGGCAAAGTATCTGCAACCATCTCTATTTGTAGACAACCTTAAACAATGACAACAGATCATCTTCTCGTTTTGCTCTTATCTATATAAAAAACCAAATGGCTTTAATTCATTCCTTTTCTCTGATATAAAACAAAAAGTTTAATACTGATATAAAAAAGTGCGTAGGCCGGGAATCGAACCCGGATCAACTGCTTGGAAGGCAACTATGCTGACCATTACACCACCAACGCACATAGAAGTCTTAGCAATAGTTTTCGTATCAAATTATTTATTTATATTTCTTTATATGTATTTTTATTAATATGTAAATATTATTTCTACTTTTTAATTATGGTTCAATATTAATAAACACATATACTTCTCAATATTCTCAATATTCTCAACACACGTACAGACGAGTTGTGTCTATAATAGCTTTTGTATTTAATAGTTTATGTATATAGATATAAATACTTACTTTATATATTACAATTAGATTGTTTAAACTTAAAAAGTTATATTAAAAGTAATAAATATAAAAAATCCTATAAAAACTGTACACATACCTACATTATGAAAGAAAGTAAGAAAGCTGTATGTGTGATCAAGGACTAAAATTTTGAGTATTTTTGAAATAATGTTTCTATATTCAGTTTATTAAATGAAATGATTTGTTTTTTTCATTTATTTAGAACCAGGTTCATTTATTTTTCAATTTAATGTCCAAATAAGTTTCTAATAGACAGGATTAATTTCGCAAAGCATTTCCAATCAGTAACTCGAAAAAACATGTAACTAAAACAGACTATATCAGTAGAAAAAAGAAAACATTGAAGGAAAACATTGAAAACAAACCAGGTAGAATTCTTACCTATATCTGTCTCATTTATTTATGTAAAATGGAGTTTTATTTGTCAAAGACTTACTTTACTTTTTTATTTGTGTTTAAAAGGTTTTATGCTTCATTATTGTTGTTTATTTTGCATTTTTTTATTGTATGCTGCAATAAACGTGACATGTATAGCACTTATGAAGAGTCAAACTGCAGGTACAAGGTTAAGGGTCATTAGAGAAGAATAGGTAACAAACGCTATTAATACTTTTAACTTATTTATTAATTTACAACTTTTACTAAAATAATGGAATTCAAGTAATGGGTAGTGGCAAAAAATATTAGTATAATTAACTACGCTGCTACTTCTATGATACTCTTACATTTACAAGGGATTAAAATATTATAATTTTATAGATAAATAATATTTTGTTAACTAAGTATATAAGAATGTACACTTTAGACAGTAGACAGTAAACTATAGACAATAGACTATATACAATACCTTAGAAGTGAATCATAAAAGCAGCATTGAGCAAAAGTAAATACTTTATAGTTAAATATAAAAATAATGCGTTGGCCGGGAATCGAACCCGGATCAACTGCTTGGAAGGCAACTATGCTGACCATTACACCACCAACGCATATAGAAGCTTTTATCAAATGATATTTCTTAAATAAGTGTATCATTTTTATAAGAATAAACCTAATGAGTTCCGTTAATAACACCTCAGTAAACATTGACAATGGATGGACTGTAAACATAATTATAAATCTATTCAACTATTACAATGTTATTTGTAATGTGTGTTTTATGTTTCAATAAAGTAAATATAACTTTATATTTACCATTATTTTATATCAGAATAAATACTTTAATAATTTTAACAAAAACCTCTCTCATATCCTTTACAAGACTCAAGTACTCCACCTTCGACATTTATATTGAAAGGTTCTTATACGATATTCCTTCTTAATAGCACTTCATGCAACATTCCAGATACTCCTCACTTCTGACATAATTGTTACTTAGCGTAACAAATATAACCTTTGATATTTATCTCACTACTTTTATATCAATATTCTTTTATCTATCTGTCCAGTATGTTTAAAAATCATAAAACAATTATTTTAGTATCAATAAGATGTATAAAATATTCTACAAATAGTCCTCTATTAAATAACTATGTAACAAAACTTGGACTAAATGATGTATATTATAAATATAATTTTTGTTTTATATTTGAACAACAGACAGTTTCTGTGATTAGTTGCTACTGTGGTGACGTCACACGCCAGTAAGCACTGACTTCTACGTATAACGTTGTGTATTTTATATTATTTTATTTGATTCTTGAGCTATTTTTAGTTACATAATACGATAGGATTTATTTCAAAATATTTTCGTGACGTCTGATGCTTTTATGATTGCCATATTCTTAAAAAATTACTTATTTCACCATGCTGCAGGACTTCTGTAAACAACATAATGTAAATACCTTAAGAAATTATTTATTGATACTATAATTTTTGATACCATTTTAGATCAACATTTTACAAGATATTATTTTAAATTATGTCTTTGTTTTTCTCTGAGCTCACTGTAAGTGGATACAGTTTTTCATTTTCTTTGTTTAAACAAAACATTTTTTTTATCGAAATATTTAAATATTATTTTCTTAACGAAATATTTAAATATTATGATGCTAGATATCATTATCTGCAATAAATAATAAAAATAATTTAAAAAAAGGCTATAACGCCTGTATATGTAGTTTGTTTACTGGCGTGTGACGTCACACGAATCATATGACGCCCGTCATTATATAGACAGCGTTTAGATGCGAGCTCTTATAATTTAAATTTAAACCTATTTCTTACAAATATAGTGTTTATTATGTCAGAGAGAACAAAAAAAATCTAATTTAGGTCAAATATTTATTCCATTTTTGTTCTAAAAAATGATTTTATTTTTCTGCCCTTGGTACATTCGCTACTTGGTAAATATAGTCTTATTATAATTTAAATATGTTTTTTGCTAATAATCTTAGATAACAATTAGGTACTATTAACTATTTTATTAGTTCAAATAATATTATTAAAAGACATCTGTAATGTGGTCTTTAGAAAAAGTATTTCCCCACTAAAAATAAATCCAAGATGATGAAAAATTTAATAATACATGGAAAATTGGAATGTAATAAATGCTTACAATTTTATATCAAAAACGTGATTACATCTTCATCTATATATTTTATTATATATTGTGATAATCACTGTATTTAAATAATAATAATATAACAAGTCGATTTTAATTGAGTCATTGATGTGCTCTACATGTGTATTTCCTAATAAGCGTTGGTGGTGTAATGGTCAGCATAGTTGCCTTCCAAGCAGTTGATCCGGGTTCGATTCCCGGCCAACGCACTTTTTTTTGTAAAGACTACAAAGTTCCTACTTTTACAGAACGCTGTTACTGTTTTGCTTCACTGCAGCCATTTCTAAGATATTAATTAACTATTAGGACATATATTTATTATTATTTTGAATGCTAGTTAGTATCCTACAAACCCTTGTAAATACGAGTCTGTGACTTAATCCATGGAGTTTCCTATTAATGCATATGGAAGGTTACATGGATCGACATTTTGGAATCGTTCAATATGAGTGCAACTTCATAAGGATAATGGATGCTGTAAAATAAAATACTTTATATAATGCCTTTATGACTGTAAGAATAAATTAATATCGCAAAATAAAATAACAATCGCTTTAATCAATCAAAACACCTTTTTACATACAAACAAAAAAACTATTCATATTGTAGTCTGAAATATTATTTTTTGATATAAAAATCATAGTAAAAAGTTCAATTTTTTCGTCACAATTATTCAATATTTCAGCACTTATTTTACTTATTTACAATCTTCATATGTAACACATTCTTCTCAGTTCTTCTGTAACTGTCCAGACTCTTCATTCTCTCCAGTTCTATTAACTTCTGATTCTCATCAAATTCCTTATTTATACTTCACACTTCATTTAATATATTAATTTCGTAGACTGTTCATATAATAGGACTCTTTAATCGAAATTTTATTACTTATTCCTTTAATTATATTAATATATTTCGTATTCCAACATTTATTATGCTTTCGACATCATTCTACTTCTAATTATCGATTAATTAGAAAAAGTTATGTAGTTATAATGATAAAGCTATATAAATGAAGCTTAGAGAAAGAAATAATTTGCTTCTTTTTTATTCTCGGATATCTACAGTTTGATTCTCCATTACATCTGGTTGGTCTGACACAACGAATGTTTTGTAACATTCAAGAATTTAGTTAATTTTTAAATTGTTCAGTTTTTATTTAATTTGATTTACATTGTCTATGGCTTGAGGCAGTCTCGTTTAAACGAGGTGTAGAGCCTAGCTGTAATTATCTGACTGCAGCTCGTATTGAGCTGGCTAGATCGGGGAAGGACCACCCACTCACAGAATCCCGACGTGTAGTCATTTGGTTATGTTCCGTCGGTCAGTGAGAGAGTCCGGAAGCCCAATCCTCCCCCCCGCCAAACATGATAGCGATATCTGCAAAAAGTATACCCCAGTAGGGTACCTACCGGCTTTGATAAAGCCGGGCACCCCCTCCCCGAGCAAAATCGGGGGAATGATTCTCAGATTTTGTTCGGGCTGCCCGTCGTATCTGGGGCGGGCAAAGTATCGCAGTTTGTGTTTTCTGAGGGCAAACGACGGCAAGCAGCGGCACCCCACTCCACTCTAGATGTGGATTTTTGCAACATCCGGGGGTTTCACTCGAACCTAAACGCCGTCCACTACCACCTTGAGACGGCGCAGCCGGCCTTGTTGTTTTTAACGGAGACGCAGATATCTCAACCTAGCGACACAGCGTTCCTATCATATCCCGGGTATAAGCTAGAACATCATTTAATACTACACGCCGGGGTATCTGTGTTCGTAAGGGAGGATATCTGCTACCGTCCCCTTCAGATTTTTGAAGGTCGGGACTTGTCCGTGCTCTGGCTGCGCGTGGACATGGACGATAACGTTAGAGTCTACCCGTGCTGCTACAGGTCCAATATTGGTAATGCAGAAACAGATCAACTGTTGGGCCACGTTCAAGCGAAGATTGACGACCTGCTTTCACAGACTACCTCCGCCGAAGTCGTAGTCCTCGAGATTTCAACGCGCACAATACCGAATGGTCACATCCAACCGACTACGCGGGGAGATCTGTTTTTAACTTTGCTCAGGTAAATGGTCTGTCCCAGCTGGTAAAGATGCACACTCGTCTACTGGACGTGGACAGCCACACACCCTCTTTGTTGGATCTTCTGCTGACTACACATCCAGAAAAGTACCAGGTCACTGTCGAGGCTCCTTTAGGGTCCTCTGATCACTATCTGGTACGGAGCGTAGTGCCCATTCAACTCGACTCGACGCGTTTGGCACTACAAGTCAGCGGATTGTGATAGAATGCTGTCCTTTTTTGCATCCTATTTGCATGGGGGCCGATTTGTTTCCCTTCCAATAAACCTAGTGATTGCGCTGCGGCTGTAGCTGATGTGATACTACAGGGCATAGAACTATTTGTACCAAGCTCTGTGGTACCACTCGGTGGTACATCGCGGCCTTGGTTTGATGCGTCTGTCAGGGCTGCAGCAGCTGGCAAACAGCGGGCTTATCAAGCTTGGGCGTTAGTCACTAAGGATCCGAACTCTCAAGTTCTGAAGAGGAAATACAACCGTGCCTCCAGATTCTTCAAACGGCAAATCGCTAGAGCAAAGCTCAAGCATGTCGTCAAAATTGGGGATCAGCTAACAAAGTACCCGCCTGGCACGCGCAAATTCTGGTCGCTTTCAAAGGCCACTCTGAGCAACTTTAGCCAGCCGTCCCTACCGCCGTTACACATGGAGAAGCTGATCTCTTGGGCACTCTTTTCGCCTCCAACTCGACTTTGGACGACCATGGGAAGACACCGCCTATCATCCCGCGGTGTCCGAGCTCAATGCCGGAAATAGTTTTTCGGCAGAAAACTATCAGGCAGTCTCTATTTCCTTGGACGTTCATAAGTCGAGTCGACATTTCTTCATTGGTGCTACGAAGGTGTGCCCCTGAGTTGACTCCCGTTTTATCGCGTCTATTTTGGCACTCCTACCTTAAAGACGTAGGTAGTTCCGGTCTCATGGAAGTGTGCCCTTGTCCATCCAATCCCTAAAAAAGGTGATAACTCGGACCCAGCTAACTACAGACCTATCGCCATTACCTCCCTTCTCTCTAAAGTAGTGGAGATTATTATCAACCGACAGGAACGTACCTCGAGGATCACCAGTTGATCAATGACCGGCAGTATGGCTTTCGCCATGGTCGATCAGCTGGTGATCTTCTGTTATACCTTACGCACCGTTGGGCAGCGGTTATTGAAAGCAAGGGAGAGGGTCTGGCAGTTAGTCTGGATATGGCAAAAGCCTTCGATCGTGTATGGCACAAGGAGCTTCTTTCGAAACTACCTTCCTTCCTATGTACATCCCGAAAGTATGAGATTTGAAAAAAAAATACATTCACAGGACCGAAAGCAAAATTTTGAAAGTCGTTTTTTAAAAACATAAATATTTATTTTATTATATTAAAATTTAGGCTAAAGTATAACAAATATAAGTTACAATAGGATCTGCATTCATTGAGCCAAGCGAGCGGAGCGCTCTATGTGAGACTTTTTCCATCCCATATCCGGGGTTGGCACGAAAACGGCTTTACCGATCTTCATGAAATTTTGCACATTTAGAACGGTGGTTATTGCGATGGTTTATAAAAAAAAATATGAAAAAAAACTTACGTCGTTGAGTAATAATCACCAAAAATTACAATCCCATATACTGCAATGTAAAAAAATTTAGCTATGTGGTATTCGATTATTCTATATTTTTCGCCTGTCGGTTTCAGCTTTGAACACTGATTTGAAGATGGGTTACTTACTTCGCTCAATTCCCCGAACTCTTCAGAGATTTTGCTAGCGCAGCGAGTCCAAATAGAGGTCCGGTTCGCGCCTCTAGTTATTGTACTTGTACTGTACTGAAGGATTACATATTAGTATGTCAGTGGAGTGCTGTAAAATATGTTATAATGAAAATCTACTAGAATGAGACCTTGGGTGGTGGAGTATAAGTATGTTTTGAGGTCTGAAATAGTGTTTAAATTAAATCTGGGTTGCATAACAATCCTTTCATTTTAATATATTTTACCAACTGTTCAAACTCGGTTGGTAGTTTACATCGCCACACGCTTAGGTTTTGAATACCATAAAGTAAAAACATTTTTAGAAGAAATGGTAAACTACTACTGCTCTAAAGACTTACTTCATCATGCCTTACATAGTAGAAAATTTTTGAGAAACGCCAAATCAACATATTTTGTATCTGCTACTGTTAACTACTATTGACAACTACTATCAGATAAGTTGGGCGTCCAATCAACAAGATTCTACTTGCGGCAATTTAGCTGACAGTTATAAATGGTAAAAGTGGATCATATACTTATTACGTAATTTCATATATGTAACATTTTATAAAATACAAAATTCAAACTATCTTTATTCAAGTAGGCATTTACACGCAGTTGTGAATCGTCAATTATTACAATACAAAAAAAAGTAAGTGTAGTCAGTCCGTAAGTAAGCTACCACCGGCTCGGAATGCTGCTCTGTTGAGAAGAGCCGTCCAGAAACTCAACAGTTGCTCTTTTCAAAAGAAATATAACAATCTTAGGTGATGTACATTATAATATAAATCCTGCAAATGATTCAACAACTTAAGTTCCACATATTTCGATCCCTAAAAACTCTTGAACGTTATAATAAGATTTATTTGATAATAAACTTTTGATTTTAGATTTAAAACCAAAAAAAGGAAGGTCTAAGATATCTATATCCGTTACACGTTAAAAAAATGATTTTTTTTTCTTATGTTTAAATTATCCAACCCTTCATTTTGTTTCTTCAAAAATATACTGTAAAAATACACAAGTACAAGTACAATACATGAATACTTGTATAAATTAGTGATGTACTGAATATTATATTATGAGTATTTGCGAATGTGACTGCGAGTATCCGCAAATGCGAATATTTGTTACATTATTAACAGAGATTCTGATCAGCTATGGTTTGTCATACCATAGAATTTATTTATTTTATTTGTTTATTTAAACTTTATTGTACTAAGGAATACAAAGGGCGAACTTAATGCCAGTTGGCATTCTCTACCAGTCGAGCGGTGGTGTTGGTGAGAGGGTGTAGTAGGTGCACACAATAGACGTTAGTAACTAACGAAAATTAACTTAATTATAAATACTAGTAATAATAACAATAATAGTAGAGTATAATTAAATAATAGTAATAAAATACAATTAATTAAGTTTGGTGGCAGCGAAGGATGCAAAAAAAAACAATTATTTTATAAAATTATATTAACGAGTTACAATTAAAACTTATAATTAATTAATACTGAAAAAGGTGATTCCAGGTCAGCGATTGACCCAAGAATGAATATATTTTATCCTCGATTCCCATCGATGGTGAGAACGCAAGCCGTATGGTGTCGTCTTCAGGATACTCGAAGCGCGGTGTCAGCATTTAACCGTGTGAAACCAAGTTGGTGCTTACTATAAGAATTGCCCTTGGCTATGCTTTCGTAAAAAAGTCAATAATAATAAATATAATAATATAAATAATATAAAATTAAATAAATTTAACTAAATATAAATAATAATAAATAATTAAATGAAATTAAATGATAATAAATAATAATAAGCTTAAATAAATTTAAATAAAAATAAGTAATAATAATAATTATGAAAATAATATAGTAGAAATAAATAAATTTCTCCTTGTTATATTTTTATCACTAAGACATAGTGATAAAAATATAACAAGGAGAAATATTATTCCTACTATAATAGTTATTAAGCAATATCTTTGTTTTATATTTGTACCGTATTATTAAAAAGTAGTTTTCTTGTTTTTTTTCTTGCTCAGAACTTTGTTATATTTTAAATTAACAAATGGGAGTGGCAGGATGGCTTATTTTGATACATTCCTATCGACATACGAGTAAGTCCTATAACCGCGCCCTGGCCTGAGTAGAACCACGCAACAAACTATTAAACTATTTTTAATGTATAAGAATTAAATTAATTAAATTATAGAAACGTATTATTATGAAAAAAGCAATAATTCCTTTTGATTTTTCTTTTATATGCTCTTTTTATAATCCTTTGTCTATTTTTAAAAGTTTTCCATTTTATATCTATTGCTTTTATAGTTCAAGTTTCAATGAACTAATATAACAATTGCATAACAAATATATAATATAATTAGATTGTAATATGTAAAGATATGTATATAAAGTAAGTATTATATACACAAATCGTCTGTACGTGTATTTATCATATGACTATTATAGTTCCGATTATTATAAGAAATTAAATTAATTAAATATTACGTATTAAGAAATAGCTAGAAATTGTTTAATACGGAAAATATTATAAGCCCCTATGTGCGTTGGTGGTGTAATGGTCAGCATAGTTGCCTTCCAAGCAGTTGATCCGGGTTCGATTCCCGGCCTACGCACTTTTTTACATTCAAGTATCAAATTTTTAATATATGTATTCATAGATATATATTTAATCTTTCTATATGTCGATGGAAATCTACATTTATATGCAACTGTTTAAGGATTTCACCTGAGTTTTTGTCTCACTCTCGCGTATTATGGATTGTGTTGCTATTTCTGTTCAATGTAACTCCATCAATCGATTGCTCCAGAGTTGTACATGAGATGTGATTCACAGAATCAATCTTAAGTTATATTGAGATAATATTTAACTTTCAATATTGCAGTTTAAAATACGTTTTTTTTATGTATTTCCAAAACAATAATACAATGTCAAATGTTATATATTTTTATATTGTACTAATATATAACATATATTGTATTTATATTCACACAGTATAATTAATTAATAATTTAATATTAAATATTTGTAAAAAAAATAAAATAAAAGTGTAGCAACTGACAAAGGATTTTATATCTCAAGATACATCTCTAGATCATCGCGTATGTAGCAGGTGATAGCGCCGGGGGCATTGGACGTTTTCTACTCGTTAGATGAAAAAAACTTACTACCTATGACCTGGTATTATATAACTGTCACAGTCTAAATATATTGACACAACAACACAGTAGTAATCTTGATCTTTTATATATATTTATCACGTTCTTCCATCTTATTCTGAATAGAACTTTTCATACTTTTCTCATTAGTACTAACAAGAACGTAGAATAAATAAATATGTATGAATATGTAGGAGTGGCATTTTATCTAAAGTTATATATTTGCATACACTTAACCTAGTATAAAATTATTATGTATAACAAGGTTAATGTCCTCAAGACTTCTTTTAAACTATGACGTCATTACAATGCTCCCACTGACCATGTGTAGTCTGTGGCAGCCGATAATACTTACATTTATTTCAAGCATCTCTCAGTTATAAATTCACTTCGAGTGCATGAAACTTAATTTAATCCACTCATGTTGATGTATTTGCACAATCAATGTATTCGTCAGCTAATTGCATTACGAGAGCTTCTATCAGTTTGTTAAATTACTTCTGGACAGCTCATTAATATCATACATTACATTATAATACATATATTTCATATTAAGATATTACTACATATTATGTATATTTTAATAAATCTCTAATAATCCTGACAAAAATATATGTTTATAATGAAGTTATACGAATTTGCTATTAAAAAATATCAGGCGCAAAAAAATAATATTTCACCTAAAGCTTAAATAAACCTACACAAAGAAAATGTAACAACGTAGGATCTTTATAGATATTATGAGGATTTAGAACAAAGGAAAATATTTTTTTTCTGTTAATTCAAACAAAATGATTTACCTACTGCGGGTTTGACATACAGATATATATTTCTAAACCAAGGCGAACTGTAAACAATTTAAATAATGAACAGACGGAAACACAGCATTATGTATAATGGCTTAGAAAACACTTTATTTTGTTGTTTATCTAATAATTCAGTCTTTTGTCCGTCCAGTCGTGACGCTATAATAAAATAACAAAAGTGTTTATTATTGTTATAAATACAATACGTAAATCGAACAATGGGATGAATCGGTTCATATTATTACATAGAACATACATTACGCTCACTTTTGTTAAATATTATTATCGAAATTGTTGTTTGAAGAAATAAAATGATGTATGTTAAGAACATTTTATTTAACTTAAATCACTGTTTTAAGTACATGTTACAATACTTGGTATACCTTTAAATATATGGCATTTGTAAAACATCAATAAGTAAAATTATTTACAAAATTACACTAACTATATACATGTAAATCATGGAGTCACCAAGGCACCGTTTTAGCACCACTTTTATATCTCAAATACAATTTTGAACTGTATTTCATTTTAACAAATGCAATAAATTTATATGAATTTTTTTGAATTATATTGCACTAAAAATATAATAGCATCAACATTGGAAGTAAGAATGATATCATCTAAATTATTTATCTACATACAATTTTAAGGACTCGTGTATTTTTTACAATAAAACTTCATAAATCATTAATTAATACATTCACAAAACAACAATAATATGATTGTTAAAATTCACACAATTAACTTTAAAATATAAAATAAATTCTTACATCAATACTATATATAATACTAAGCTCACGTGATGATGTTTTTTTTTCTACTACTAATAAAAACTAACATCGAAAAATATGTATTTAATTATTCACAATAAATAAATATAATCTATTTGTGACTGTGGACATTTTATTATAATTGCACATCTAATACAACTAAATGATATTTACATTTATATATTTGGCTTTTAATATAAAAGATATGAGTATATATTTATTATAGCTTTCATATATATATGTATAATATTAGTGATCTAAATTAATTATTATTGTTAATAAATATCTTATATCATTAAGCGCTTAAGCGCTAAACTAACGCTATGATATTTGTGATATAAGATGGAAGAGGAACTTCTATTATTAAGGCACTGTGGGAAAACACTAAAATATACATAACAATAATACTGGATAGGGTTTCCTTTGACACACCTTTCAACAAATCTGTATCTACAAGGAAATTCAGTCTATAATTGTAACAACTACACAATATTCTAATACTATCGGTTTATGCATAGGGACTCAACATACTTTGGATCCATTTCATCTATTTCACGACCCTTTGTCTCGGGGACAAAGAGTACAACGAATAAGAGACAGAGAACAGATATTCCAGCGTATAACCAAAACAAACCGTATAGACCTATATGATCTTGGAAATCAGCTGCGGTCTTTACATTTACAAAACCACAGAGATGACTGAAACTTGTAGCCAACGCGCTACCGGTGCTTCTGTATTCCAAAGGAAACAATTCTCCAATGAGAAGAGAAGATATTGGGCTTATACCTAACGAAAATGCAATGGTAAATGTAAGGACGCAAAGTAACGGTATCCAATCATATGAACCGGGCTCAATATTTGTCAAATCTGCGGAGTTACGGATGACATCTTCATAGTACGCGTATGAACCAAAGCCAGCTAGAGCGATCGACATCATGACACCGCTGGTCATCAATAACGGTAACCTTCCCACATGATCAATCAACATCCCTGACAGACATGAAGCTAAGAGCTGAACCCCGCTGGTGGCTATAGCACCCCCATGAGGATTCATCATTCTAAAAGTTTTCTTAAACATTGGCACGGCGTAGAAGTTAAAAACCTGTGCCCCAGAAAATCTTTGAAAAAACATAAGACCACACGTGATCAAGACCGGTCGGGTCAAGCGTTTGGATAGAAGAACTTTGAACTTGCCCGCTCTTCCATCGTTATAATGCTTACTTGCTAGAATATTCGTTCTAATAGTTGCTAGTTCTTGACGTATATCAGCGTCGGAGCCGCGCAGCCACTGGAGTGCTTCCGCTGCTTCTTCATCTTTATCACGAAGAAGTAGACTTGATGGAGTTTCGGGTATGAAGAGGAGTGCGAAGAAGAGAAGCACTGGTGCTGAAGCGACCACTAAGGCCAGTTGATGCCAGTTCAAAGACGCTCCGAGTGAGAATGAAATTAGGATACCGATTTGACTCAAGATCTTGAGCACTGAACTGAGGCAACCTCGTATTTCCGGTACAGCTATTTCCGTGACGTAAACCTGGGGACAAATATTATTCTTCAATTACAAGGCACGGTATAATAAATACGTGAATATTATTAATGAACATCTGTTAGCGAGGAAACATGTTTTGGTAGATGGCCAAATTCTCAAATTATACTATTCATTTGACATTTAGTTGAAAAGTCAAAAATTACATAACAAGAACTGGAGCCAAAAATTACAACTACATCATATTAAACCTAGCTTTTATCTTGGCTTCTATGACTATTAACATCAAATGTTAACATCAAAAACAATGTCACCGAGGCTTTTTATATACTATCAATCTTTACTGTTTAAAATATGTTATTTAAATATTTAAATCACAAAACATAAAAAAATCCTCATATATTTATGTTGAATACTTTTAACATATTATATTGAGAATTGTGTGAAATTATATTGTTTCTAAGAAAAACACAAAAGCTTTGACGCAGTCACAACAATGTACACAAATTTACTTTTCACGACTGATTTGGAACTAATTTGTATGAAATAAAAACAGAATATTGCATTGTTTTTCAGAAGTGGTGCAGCCATTAGAATCCTAAAATGATTTTTAAATCAATAATTAATAATCAAATAACAATATCAGTACCTAATTTGAGTTTTTCTAAATATAACCTATGGTTTAAGTATTGGAAACAAATTTTATGGATAGGTATAAACAACAATGAATACCACCTTTTATATGTATTCATTTACAAGTGCTAATTGTCAGTTATTGAAAATAATATCTTAAGTCATGCAACAATATTAGTTTAAACAATATAACTCCATTGCATAACATCGTCATAAAATTTATGTATTTGTGATGTATAATTGTATACTTTTCTTTTTATGACGTCACTATTAAAAGATCTTACCATGCCATGAACATTTCGGACGGTGTTAGAATAAAAATCATGTGAAAGCTCGTTAGTGAGCAAGCAAAGAGGTCGTAGATTCAAATCCTGTTCGTGCCTAATAATCTATATATAAGCGATTTACCACTCACTGACTCATCACGAAATCTCCGAAAATATCTGTCCGATTAACTTATAATTTGACATAGTTACTTCTTTTGTGACGAAGACGTCCACTAAGAATGGATTTTACGGAATTCCTATCCCAACGGATTTCAACTTTTTACATTTCGTCAAGTTTTAAACCTGTAGGGGATACCCACTTAACGCGGAGGTAAGAATTACTATAGCAACGGTTACCATAGCATCATAAGTTTACATCCAAATTAATAGTGTGCTCAGCGAAACGGGAGGGAATAAGCTATTACTTCTATATTTATTGAAATTTAAATAATACTAACATGTCTAAACATGTTTATGGACAAACAAACACTGTGACATGTTTTTACATAAACATTACTCCCATTGTTAATTATTGTTTTAAACTAAGTCCCTTTAATTGTTGTTAATATGTCAGTTATGTATATTTCGTACCACTTACATTCAAACTCGTTGGAAAATTGTTGGTTTTAAATTTGAATAGCATTCCATGTAAGCTGTACGAGTTGTATTGTAGGTTATAGAGGAAACTTTATAACACGTTATCTGAGCACAAAAACTTTAGCGATATTGTGTTACTGTTACGACCATTCTCTATGAGATACACACGGACGTTACAATTAATCAACATTAATTATTAATTATAAATAATTCATTCAGCTAAGATAACTGGAGCTTAGCTATAGCTTTCCGGAAGTAATTCCTTCAGAAAATAAATTAAAGTTACGTTTGCTGCACGCCATTATTATTCGTAAGTACTACAGGAGTTCAAAAGTAATTTGGTAGACGTACCTAAAAAACCTAACTTATATAAAGAACGATTTTCCTATTTTAGCAGTCGTTATTTATTTAGATGCTATATGTCTATTTCTGCTGTGTGTATCAACCTTTATGTTTAACATTTTCTAATTATAATTCAATGTGTGTGAATGTCACCTTTCACATCTCAATCGTGGTACAAAACTACTCTAAGACAATATCATCGAACGACTCACTTATGACTACTGTTCTGTTGATCCAGACTATAATTTGATCTTAATACTGATCGTGTGTGCTAAAATAGTATTGGAATAGTATGATTTTGGTCTTGTCTAATTACCTGAGTGATCATGGTTATACAGCATATCAGCATGCCACCACAGAACGAGGTAATGGATATCATGTTGACGCTGGTGGACAAGCCAGTCGCCAGCCAAGCCACGGAGTAGGGTAGCGCTGTGAAGAGCAGCACCCTCCGCCTGCCAAGCCTCATTGCCATTCCGCCGAGTATCCCGCCGATTAGTGCACCTGGAAAGAAGGATAGGTTTAGTTTCTTAAAAATCATTCTGAATCCTAATTTTAGTTAAAATTAAGAATAACAATAGTTTATTGAGTTTCAGTATTTATTGTTTTGAGATATTATGTTTAAAAATGTCTTCATGCAGTTCTCCAATATTCTGTACCATACCGTACCGTACTGTACTGTACTCTACTGTACTGTACTGTAGTTTACTGTCATGTACCGTACAGTACCGTATCATATTGCACAGTACAGTTACTGTACTATACTATAGTTAAAAAGTTGAACTTCTTTGTTTCAGCGTAATTTATTTAACTCCGACTCGACTTCTGTTTATTTGGCAATATATTTGTTTATAAGAAATAAGTATATGTAGTTCAGGAAGCACAAATCCAATGCAATCAAAACTCTATTAACTATGAAATATGCTCTTACAAACTTAGATATTATTATCTCTATCATATATAGTTCTCAATAAGGGCTCCTTAAGTGTTTTATTAAGTCTAAATTCTAAATGGAATGCAATCGGGAAGAGAATCATAAATAAGTATCAATATATTTGGATATAAACCAATACTGTTTATATATTTAAAGATGGCGCCACTGCATCAAGTGCTTAGACTTTGTAAAACAGACAAAAATAAACAGACGGACGGCGAAAATGTATTGCTTTTTGTGTATTATTAATTCAATGATAACTCGATTTCTTTCTTTAAAGATATATTTTTTTATTAGATTCATAATGTATTCAATATATTTAAAACTTGTTGTGCCCACGATTTTTCGAGGAATGTTTTTAAAAAGTAGCCTAAATTACTCCTAATAATACCAATACAGTGAAAGTCTTGTTAAAATCGATCCAGCCATTTAAGAGATTAGCTGGAACAAACAGAGAACAAAAACAGTTTTTTAAATAAGTATCGTATATACTCCATATGCATAATAATAATTAATAATAATTACAAACATACACTTCAATTTTATGTATGTATGTTGTATGTATCAGCTTGTATATATATATATATATATATATATATATATATATATATATATATATATATATATATATATATATATATATATATATATATATAGCTGATTCCCGCCCACTTCACTGGACACACTATTTTAACTTCTACTCCTACTACTACTTGTCAAAGTAACCGTTGTCATGGTAACTGTGACTATGGTAAACATTGGCATGGTAACCGTTGCTATTGTAACCATTGTTATAGTAACTCTTGCTTCCATCTATTTACAGACTAAGGCTAATTGACTTTATATTTGTTGAAATCCATTGGAATTGGAATTCCGTAGAATCCGTTCTTAGTGGACGTCTACGTCACAAAAGAAGTAACTATGTAAAATTTTTAGTTAATCGGACAGATTGTTTCGGAGATTTCGTGATGAGTCAGTGAGTGGTAAATCGCTTATATATTACATTATTTTTTTAAAACTTTATATTACTCGTATATTATTTGCAGGAGATTGTTTATTTTATCAAAAATAACTCAGACTGAATGATGGCATTCCGACGTCCGTTTGAGCGCCATTACTTTTATTGTTTACTTTTACTAAGTTTACTTTTCAAAGACACGTGTAAGTAAAACCTTTTATACTATAACTCAACATCGTAAAAACGAAATTACTTTATAAATATTTTATATTATGTAACTTTGATGAGAAATAAAGTTTAAGTAATTTCATGAACTTTACAAATGATACGTATTTATAAAAAGTTGTAATCAAATTCAAATTCAAAATATCTTTATACGAGTAGGCATTTACACGCATTTTTTAATCGTCAATTATTACAATAAAAAGGTCAGTGTAGTCAGTCTGTGAGTAAGCTACCACTAATCAGAAATTAAACCCAAAATACGTAAAAAATAAATAATTTTATTAGTTATTATAACAGACCCTTACATTTAGTAAATATTTAGTTCAAATACAATATATTGGTGAATATTTATTTAAAGCTTATATACAAAAGTATGTTTTGAATTCCTTAAGTTTCTTTCAGCAGTCAGTTTGTTTTCTATTACTGATACTTTTATATTTTATACAGTCATAGTTGTAATTGGAAAACAAAAATCCATATCAAGTCATTGTGAAACAGTGATCACAAATACCCTGAGTTTATGTTCTCAGTGCGTTTGGAACTCTTAGACTTAACACTAAACCTACCGACTATTCTTGTATACCTGTTCCTACCGCACGCCGTCAAATTGACCGGTATTTAAAAGTGATTTTATTATATAACGCAGGTAATAATGTAGTTACAAAAGTTTAAGAACGGTCAATTTGATCGTTACTTGGTAGGTTTAGTATTAATTTAAGTTTGAGTGTCTTTACAGTACTTATTTCAATAAGTATGGTATGAAGTCCTGACATTCCCATTTATACACCATACCACTATATAAATATATAATATATATTCATACATCTGTGCAGAAATATTTCGACTTGATAATCTGATAGACATATATTCTTAATTATCAAACTTTATACATATATGTTATAAGAATAAACACATCCTTAATATACTATTGAAATCAACTGTCTTTGTCTGAATAGAGAAACAAACCAACAATATAACAATAATAAATAACAAGTGTGTGTTTCTTTTGTTAATCAGTGATTGTAAACAGTGACTCAGTGGTGCTGAAGCATCGATCAGAGTTTCAGATTCGATTCCATAAATAAACATTAATTACTTTTCTTTGTTTTGACACGTTTGTGTGTTTGTCTGTAAAATTTTGGCTTCATTTTGTTATATGTACAAACAGACTGAAATACGGTCTGTATACAGTATGTGATGTATGTTAATATTATCATTATATATTCTCTGTGAAGTTGCTTCTTATTACAATGATAAATGCTTTAATGGTTTTTAGAATACTAATTGTAATTACGCAGATAACAATTTAATTAATATGTATTGAAAGTAGAGATAAGTAGATTAGATATAGAATTATTTTTTATCCTCTCTTTAAGATAATAACAAATCCATTTTAATCTAATAATATATATATATATATATATATATATATATATATATATATTATAATTAAATTAAATGTTGTCTAGCTGAGTCTACTACTACTATTGGTAATTTTAGTTTCCTTTTAACATGGTTCGTATATCTTAAATTGGTGTATACTCAACTAAAAGATACTAAAAGATAATAAAAGATAACACAGGACAGTTTTAAATCAGATCTTTTCATAAAATAATCAAAATTGAAGCCGAGTCTAAGTATCAATTCCCTTCGAAACTTGATAGTATTAAACCATGGTATATTCCATTAGATTTAGAAAATACTTCAAATCCAAAGGTTTCAAAAACGCATTACAATTTTTTCTTTACAAAGAAGATAGAAACAATTTTATTAAAACTAATATTAAATAAAAAACCGATTTAGACAAGGTTAAAAGTATTAAAGAAATATTATTTAATAGTAAAAAACCTATATATATATATATATATATATATATATATATATATATATATATATATATATATATATATATATACATATGTATATATATTTATATATATATTGAAGTATGTGTATGTATGTTTGTAAGGCGTGTTAATCTCTCGCTCGAGGGCTATATTTAGAAGCGGATGAAAATTGCTGCTATCGTTTATCTGTATTCGAGATGTATATTTAAGATATTATCAATCAAATTATCACACTTATATTTGAAAAATTAATTATTATTACAAATAGTTATATTTTTCATACTAGCTTCGCCCAGGACTTTGCGCGAATATTTTTTAAAATAAAAGAAACTTAAATTATTTTAACATTAGTCATCCAATGAAAGTTATATTAATGTTGGTTCAGTCGTTTCAGATGTTAGCCGGAACAAGCAGACAGATAAAAACGTATATACTCTCATACGCATAGTAAAAAGCTGTTAACGCGTTACAAACAGACACTTAAATTTTATTTATATATATAGATAATTCATGCACATACACAATGTATGTATGAACTATTATTTGTCGATTGTATGTAAATGAAACATTTAGTTGCCATTGCGGTTTTAGATCACTAGAAAATATATTATTATATAATCAGAGATAATGGAAACTAAAATATATTATGTGTTTGTCTATCAATGGATAAAAATTTAATAAAAATATAATTTGGAAGATAATTGAATTAAACAATAATAATAAATAATAATATTTGTTTATTTATTTATTTTATTTTAACTTCACGCCATATCCCTTGCGGGGTAGCCAGGGACGACGGAGCGCCAAACGCTGCGATCCCTGCATATCTCTTTCGCCTCGGCCACAGCCTTCAACCTCTTCATACATGCCCTCCGGGGAGTCCTCATGCTTTTTACGTGACCTTCCTCCAGTATCATAGACACTGTGTTTTCGATGGTCACTCGAGGCCTGCCCCTGTCTCTCTTATCGCTCACTTTTCCTGTATAAAAATGTTTTACCATTCTTTCATCACTCATTAGTTCGACGTGTCCAAACACTTGGGCACGTTCTTCTTCATTCTCACCGTTACATCTTGGCTAGTACCTGCCATTCAGTGGATCTCTTCATTGCGGATTCGATCAGCTAGACTGACTCCGCATACTCTGTGAAGAGATCGCTTCTCTAAGGCATTCATCTTTCGTACATTCTTCTTCTGTGTTACCCAAATTATATTAAATATATATATATATGTTTTTACTTGAATTTGTATGTATATTATTTAGTTCATGTATTTAGTGTTAATTTCTCGTGATACTCATTGAATATTCAGTGTTTAAAGACAATGGCGGGCGTTACTGAGTCTAGACTGTAGTTAGAAATATATCTTCACTCGTAATAAACTATCTAAGATGTATATCTCAATCTGTCCCTATATTCTATCTCGCTTATTTATCTGTCGTTGTGACTTTGATTACTTCAAAGAACAAATTGAAAAGCCAAACTAAATTCATATTATCTTTGATTTGCTACAAAATTAATCGTAATTTTTCTTAACGATTAAGAATCCGATATATATATATATATATATATATATATAAATAATAATTGAAGTGTCTGTGTGTAATTCCAAAATACTTTTCATTATATGCATATGAAATATATATTGTTTGTATGTCAGTCTGTTCGGTTCTGCTAATCTCTGAAACGGCTGAATCGATTTTAACAGTACTTTCACTGGATTGCTGTCACCAGAACTTAGGCTATTTTTAAAATTCCGAGCGGAGTCGTGGTCACAACTAGTATATACAAGAGATACATTGTTCTGTAAAATAATAGTTATTTTGATCAATAAATTTAATATTTTATTTTGTACAGCCTTGATCTGTTTAATATTCAATCGATCAACAGCAATTGTTTTATTTGATACGCCATTTTGAACTTTATCTATATAAAATAAAGTCTACATTCGTGTAACGATGTATCACCAACAAACAGACAGTTAACTAAAATGTGGGAATATGTTAATGTAGAATTATCGTAAAATTTGCGATTTACAACCCATTTACAAGAACAATATAAATCTATGCTAGGGTTGTGCTTTATTAGTTGATTTTATACACTTATTAAGTAAAAACAATTATGGATTCTATCCTCTCATATTTAATATTTTTTTTGTACTATATATTATTATTATTTTTTTTAAATTAATTTATAAGTATTTATATATGTTTAATATATATAATTATTATACTAAATATAAGTGACAACCCTATCTTTATAACCCTGACTTGGACTATACAGACCACATCTCCCAAACATTGTAGTCTTATTACCATCACATAAAGTCTATTTTCGTCTGTTTCGGTAATATAGGGAATAAATTATGATGCTTTTAGGTCTGGAGAATATTATATAAAGTTACAAATTGTATATAATATAAATAATATATTATATGGACGGACAGACAACTATACGTGGGGTATAAAAATATATCTAGATTTAATATATATATTAAAGCAATAAAACTTGTAACAAAATAAACGGACAAAGCAAGCGGTCTTAGCTAGTATTAAAAATATAAGATGAAAATGATTGAATGTTAATAAAGAAATTGTTGTTTATTGTTGTGTTTGTTTGTTGATTCAAAAACAAATGGTTTTACATTCTTTTAAGGTAAATCTATGGAGGTTTTTTTTACATTTTATAAATTTATTTCAAGTGAAACCGGGTGAAATGAGTATATTTCTCTTAACGGCATCCAATAAGATAATCTAATAAAAATATATATAAAATTTACTTAAAAATGCTATAAAACTGTCTGTCGTGTTCACAACTAATAACGCTATACTCGAACGTAGACCCAACGAATTATTAAAAAGTATAATCGCGTTCAAAAGTGTTAAACTTTTATATATTCTAACATATATGTATAGAATTTTTATTTCTATATATAACTCAACAAATGTAATGAAAAATGTATATATTATTCGCTTACGCTCAGCTCTTAACCGTTTGGGAGCCATCTTTTGTGTTTAGTTGTCTCCAGAATGCAACGAGATAATTAACTAAAAATTTTCTCATATATGTTTGAGCCGAACGCGGATGTTACAGCGAAAACAGATTGAAAAAAATGTTTAGCCATTCAAAAGTTATCAAGAAAAGAAAGGAGAGGGGCTCAGCTCAACACCCGCCGCGCGGTTGGCGGATCCTAGTATTAAATTAATATTTAAGATGTAGCGTTACGTGCACGTCTGTACTTGTAAGTTAATTGTCTTGTTCATAAATCGTTCTTCATACTTAACTAATGTCAACATGATATTAAATCTTTTAAAGATATGTACCTATATGTAGAAAAGATATCGTTTTAAAAGGTAAAGATAAATATTTTTTTATAACCAAAGAGGAATTGTACATAAAATATCATTTAATTTATTATTTAATATTTTATTTGGTTTAAAAAACTTATTAAATAATGATCTGAAGCAAAGTAAACCAAGTGTAAGAATAATCTGGGAATGATGAATTGAAATGTGGGAATCTAATCTAGGACTTGTTCCTCATCAGCTGGATTAACTAACCACTAGACTAACAGGCCACTCATATGATATATAACATACATAACATACTAGCTATGCATACGGCTTTGTTCAAGCGGAATATGTTATTTTATAAGAGTAGCCTAAACTACTCTTTATAAGATCAGCTATCCGCCAGTGATAGTCTCGTTAAAATCGATCCAGCATTTCAAAGATTAACACGAACAAACAGACAGACAGAGAAAAATTTAAAATTAGATTTTTGTATGTACCTATCGTATATACTTTCATATACAATTAGTGAAAGTTGTTAATTGGAATTTCAAACAGACACTTCAATTATTTATATATATGTATATTATCTTGTAACTAATAATAATACCTAGTAATTATATTGTATAGTTGTTTCACCCTACTTTGTCCGGGACCAATAATATTGCACTTTCCTATGTATTAAAGAGGTATTATGTATTTGCAATTACATTTTTAAGTTACTCACAAACTCTTCAGCTTTATTATATTAATACTAATTTGTGTGTGTGTGTGTGTGTTTGTGTGTGTGTGTGTGTGTGTGTGTGTGATGACGTCATCACATTGGTAAATATTTAAAGACCACTTACCATCATGTGATTATGTAATATAAAACAATAATGACATTAGAATTCATAGAATAGTAATATATGTAAGGATAAATGTTTAGTTTTTACTTCATTTTAATTTACTACTAAGTTTTTACTGATAATTTTTATATAATATAATAAGAAATATAAGTGTAATATTAGTTTTAAAATATATTAACGGTTTCGCTGAGCCGATTGTGATGAAATTTGATATAGGTATAGGACGGTTACGTTTAGAGAAAATAAAACATGAACAGAATAAATAAATATATATGTATAATAATACGTATATACATATATATATATATATATATATATATATGTATTCTTATTTTACATGAATACTAAAATAATTTATAAATGTATGGGAATTGTATGATTGTTTATAGAACAAATGGAATCCACAGTTACAGGCCATGTTTTATTAAACTTCAATAAAACGCGTGTGGCATTAAATGCCATGACCATTCCACAGAGCACTGCATTCATACAGAGGCAAACTAAATAATCTAACAAGGTATTATTTTAATTATATTATTATATTAAATATATTGTGTCTGTCATTACACTATGTATGTTTGTAAAAAAAAAATATCATCGTTTGTCACAGAAATAATATTATATAACTAGTTTCTGCTCGCGGCTTGGTCTGCTAAGATAAACAATTGATAATTCTACCACAGCGCCATCTGACGGGTCATATTTTGTTTTCAAGAGTAAATTTATTAATAACTAATAATTACAGCGCCATCTATTGGTTTTAAACTATCAAAAAGTTTAGGAGTAAGTCACTAACAAACGTGTAAACAAAAAAATCATACTAATATCATAAATATGAAAAGTCTAAAAACATGAAGTACATTTCATCTCAAAAATACAAGGTTTCTTGAAAAAACGGCAAAGCCACAATTAATCACCAGAGAGCGCGAGGTCTTTTACTTTCGTTATGACTTTTTCTTCCCCCCTCCCCTCCTATCTCTAAGTGAGTAAAACTGAGTGCAAAGATAGTTCATTATATAATGGATTGATATTAACACAGACAGATATTTTTTTTTATAATAAACAAATATTATGAAATTAATAAAAGGCTTATCGAATTGATTGCGATGGTTCTAGTTGTTCGTGCATTGCTCACTAAATATATTGACGTTTGTGAAACAGTGATCACAATAAAAAAAATACCCAGATGAGTTTGTTGTGTGGTTCTTCTCAGACCAGGGCGCGTTGGGAACCCTTAACCTTATTTTAAATTGGAGTGTCTTTACAGAAGGGCTTATTTTGATACATACGATATCAAAACAGGCCCTCCTGTCACTTCCATTTGATACACAAGTGATCACTGGTATGGATTCAAAATATATAAATAAATAAATAAATATATTGAAGTCTCTCTGTAATTCCTACTCTATGTATACTAGTTCTGTTTAAAGGGAAACGCGTTCGATTCCTGATTCGAGCAATGATTTATTGTTTAATGATGACATTGGGTTTTATTATTGTTATTTGAAACATGAATATTTTAATTCTTTTCGTGTGTGTGTGTGTGTGTGTGTGTGTGTGTGTGTGTGTGTGTGTGCGTGTGTGTGTGCATGTGTGTGTGCATGTGTGTGTAACCCATCGATCCATGGTATGAGAAAGTCCATAAAACTTCGTAACTCATTGTCAATGTACTTTCTCTTTCTACTTTCCTTCATAAATCATGAATAATCTTGCTTCCAATAGAAATCATGTCAATACTTGTAAAGATTGATTAACTACTTATATATTAGTTTTAGTTTTTATAGAAACTAAATAACTATTACATAAAGAATAGCTCCATTTCTATATCTCGTCTTGTGTTAGGGTTACCACAAGTTTTAAATCGCTCAGTCGTAGTGTAAGAAACAAAATAGTAACTTGTGTTAGGGTTACCACAAATTTCAAAACTCTCAGTCGTAGTGTAATAAACAAAATAGTAAATGGTGTTAGGGTTACCACAAATTTCAAATCTCTCAGTCTTAGTGTAAGAAACAAAGTAGTGACTTGTGTTAGGGTTACCACAAATTTCAAATCTCTCAGTCTTAGTGTAAGAAACAAAGTAGTGACTTGTGTTAGGGTTACCACAAATTTCAAATCTCTCAGTCTTAGTGTAAGAAACAAAGTAGTGACTTGTGTTAGGGTTACCACAAATTTCAAATCTCTCAGTCTTAGTGTAAGAAACAAAGTAGTGACTTGTGTTAGGGTTACCACAAATTTCAAATCTCTCAGTCTTAGTGTAAGAAACGAAGTAGTGACTTGTGTTAGGGTTACTGCAAATTTAAAATCTCTTAGTCGTATCGTAAGAAACAAAGTCAGGGCTGTCACTTACCAAGTAAGCTCAAGCTAGCTATCCAGCTGGCTTGCTGGTCGCTGACGGTGAATCCAGACATATGGTGCCTTTCTTCATCTTGCATGGACGCAATCGCGGGGGACATGTAGCCCTTACTGAGACCCGCTGCGAAGGGACCAAGAGACACCGCCAGGGCTGCCAGTATCTGAAAAAAAATTATAGTCTTTGATTTATAAAAACGCTAGGGTTGCCAGTATCTGAAATAATAATAATATTTTACAAAGTATTGTGGAAATTCAGATTTAATTAATATCAATTATTTCTTACTGTTTTTTATTTTCTTTATCAATAAAAAAGCCTTTACTTTAAGTATTACTAAAAATAGTTTTTAATTTAAATAACCATTAGTTTAAATCCAACACAAGTAATTAAGACTGAACTATCGATAAAGCGATCAGTCCGTGCTAGTGTTGTAATGTATGTAGGATGTAGGAAATCGATCAAGCTCCAAGCTCCATGTAAGTGCGATAATGGATACTAGTGATGTGTCTTATCTTGTTTTTATCGATAAGTTAAGTAATATTTGAGGTTGAGATTATTTCATTATTATTTATAAATGATCGAAGGTTTATATATATATATGTATTCCTTACATATATTACATTTAATTTATTTCCAGGACGCTTCTTTAAAAGATAAGTTATCTTAAATGATATAATAATTTATTAATATAAATAATTAATGTGTTTATATCACATAATTAACACAAATCACTTTTGTTTTTTTAACATACTAGCCGCCCGTCCCGGCTTCACACGGGTAGATTTTTATTTTTTTACATATACTTAGACTTATTGATATGTTTAATATTATCGAACATATTTGTTCTATCATTAATAGTTTTTGCGGTGCATGCGATGGAAGATATTTTGTGGTATTTTACACCTTGTGTTTCATTATTATAGTTTTAATTGGGTTCCTTATTTTTTTCTCTTAATAATATAACCTTTATCGATTAGTGATAATGTGACATTCAAATGGTGAAAGAATTTTTGAAATCAGTTCAGTAGTTTTTGAGCCAATTCGTTACAAACATACATACACACACACAATAATACATAATATTATTATGGATTTAGAGTCTAGTATGAAAGTAATAAATTAAGTGTGCTTTATACTTTTATCGATATTAGCAACAAACCCGGAAACAATGTCCCATCACTAATCACTCATACGTCGGAACATTCGGAAGGAGTCAACGACCGACATACTGCCTCACATCACGCAAACAAACTAATAAACAAGCAAATATAACCTTTATATCAATACACATAAGATCAAATTGATTGTATTATTAAATTGGTTACTGAATGACATTTTAATATAAAATGAATCAAACCGAAATAGGTCATATAGTTATTGAAATAAGATCGTTATAATTCGACATGGCATTATGGCTTTAATAAATCAGTAAATGTTTGCATAAATTAAAAAAAAACATAATATTAGTGAGTTGTCGTTTATTCTGATTTAAAAAAAAATAATAATCCGACGAAATGAAAGTGCTGATGTATTCCATAATTGTATGGTTTGTGTATATTTTAAATTGAGAAGGGTTACCCGATAATGTCATGTGATGTCAAATTTCAAAATTTTGCCGCCATGTTTGTCAAATGTCATGTTATAAAATCAGCTGATGTTAAATTCGGAAGACATATTTGAATTTAATTTTATCTAGCGATTTACGACTCGCTGACTCATCACGAAATCTCCGAAAATATTTGTCCGATTAACTTAAAATTTTACATAGTTACTTCTTTTGACATAGACGTCCACTGAGAACGGATTTTACTGAATTCCTATCCCAACGGATTTTAACTTTTTGCATTACGGTTACGATAACAACGGATAATATGACAAAGGTTGCCATAGCAACCTAATTTCACATACAATTTAATAGTGTGCCCAGCGAAGCGGGAGCGAATAAGCTAGTGTATATACAATCCTTTAAAATCGTAGGAATAGAGGGAATAAATACTTTATTTTATGTTTTAATTAAACTATGATTAGTGAATTCATTAACTTTTTTCTTGTTATAACTAAATAAATCTCAATCCTTACTTATTTGCATTATAGTTATAAATTATAAATTGGTTATATATTTAATAAATATAGAAAAAAATCATCGCAATACGGATCAGTATCCCAGAGGTCATAAGTTCGAGTCCCGTTAGAAATAATTTGGAAGTATTATTTATAGTTTATCGGAAATTAATAACATGCTAAGAATCAAAATTATGAATGTAAGTATTTGTCTTTTTTTCAATTGCAGTTTTTTTATATATAACTATATTTGTTCTCCCGACTCTACACGATAAAGGGTGTCATTTGTAACATACACACAAACAGACAAAGTAATCAGCTAGTACCATCACGGCAGTAGGTAAGTGGTCACCTTAATTTGTTCTTGAACTTATTTAAATGGTAAGAAAATAAAATAACATATATCAGAAGGTTGCCATAGCAACCTAATTTCACATACAATTTAATAGTGTGCCCAGCGAAGCGGGAGCGAATAAGCTAGTGTATATACAATCCTTTAAAATCGTAGGAATAGAGGGAATAAATACTTTATTTTATGTTTTAATTAAACTATGATTAGTGAATTCATTAACTTTTTTCTTGTTATAACTAAATAAATCTCAATCCTTACTTATTTGCATTATAGTTATAAATTATAAATTGGTTATATATTTAATAAATATAGAAAAAAATCATCGCAATACGGATCAGTATCCCAGAGGTCATAAGTTCGAGTCCCGTTAGAAATAATTTGGAAGTATTATTTATAGTTTATCGGAAATTAATAACATGCTAAGAATCAAAATTATGAATGTAAGTATTTGTCTTTTTTTCAATTGCAGTTTTTTTATATATAACTATATTTGTTCTCCCGACTCTACACGATAAAGGGTGTCATTTGTAACATACACACAAACAGACAAAGTAATCAGCTAGTACCATCACGGCAGTAGGTAAGTGGTCACCTTAATTTGTTCTTGAACTTATTTAAATGGTAAGAAAATAAAATAACATATATCAGAATTGTTATTCTGTGTTCAGAAATAATACTTAGCTTTTTTTTTAATAACATTTTCGTAACAAATATGTTTTATTTTGTTACGTTCAGAAATTGCAAGTTACGGATTAAATAGTTAATTCTAATTTATTAAACCATCGTTTATCTTTATGGAGTAATAAAGGGATTAACGTTTAATTATGCTGGTTGTACACTTATAATAATATTATATTTGCAAACAGTCCAATAAGCAATTTATAAACAGTTGGAATATTTTTTTATCTGTGTCATAATTATTAATCTATTATAATTTTAATTATATAATTATACTATATTACACGTCTCACTATGTCTGTGTTTAGTAATAATATATATATATATATATATATATATATATATATATATATATATATATATATATATATACATATATTGATTATGATAATAAACTTAGGTTATTAATATAGCAACACTATTGGTTTTTCACTTAGTAGTAGCCATTTTTAAGGGGGAAAGGGGCATTTAGTTTAAGAACTGCTTTACACCGTCCTCTAGCAGGATTCTAGCTAACTCCATCTCTTATTATAATTGAGAGACTAGAAAAATTACCATCTCATTCTAATCTCTGGTCTCTTGCATCCTTTATCCTTCTTCAAGAGTAACTTAGAAGTGAGCGTCATAAGATGATCCAAAATAAAAAACAGGGTGCAGCCGGGAATACATACATATTACTAATTATGATTTGACATAATCAGACAACGTAACACTCTTCGTTCATTAACACTATATCAAGATTAAATTAATCAGATAATAATTAAAATTCAATTACAATTGATTATCATCATCAAATAAGTTTGTTTATAACGAAACCACAACAAAAGACGTTTAATATAAGAATGATACAACCAATTAATTAAATAAACCAATAGGAAAACCACATGAAGCCACATGGAGGGAATTGCTTTTATACACACACACACATATATATGTGTGTATATGTGTGTATATGTGTGTGTGTGTGTGTGTGTGTGTGTGTGTGTGTGTGCTTTCTAAATGAAAACTTGCCTAATACTTCTTAGTATATTACTCATTACAATATACTTGTAATATTGTATATATATATTTTAGTAACAAATTGCTGAGAAAATACTCAAATAAATTGCAATCATTAGTTTATATATGTATAATAATAGGTACTGTATAAAATATATACATACATATACACATACATACATACATCCATACATACATACACACTTACATTCGGATATGATTTGTAATCAGAAAAGGTTACACCAATGAGGTCCCAATTATATTTAATGAACATATTGTTTTTTTGATCGCACAATTTAATCTATTTCACCTGGACCAATAGAGTACAAATATTATTTAACTAGCTATGCATCTGACTCCACTCGCGTTTTTTTGTCGGCAATCTACAAAATTGTTAGTTTGAGGCAATTCAACAAAGAGGTTGTATAATATTTTAGCAAATATAAAAAAGACTACATTTTATGGCGCAATTTTTAACAACTTTCTTATTTAAATAAAATAAGTGCAGATAAAACCATAGATCGTAAGTACCAGAGAGCGCACGTACGCACAGACACACAGAAAAACAGATAAACATACATAAAATCTACAAATCATTGTTTACTAAAGATAAATGTACCTTCTATATACAGTAATCAGTAATAAATATTAATATATGTCAACCGGGAATCAAACCGGGACCACACCAAAGCCAAACATGTACTCCTGCGACAAAATACCTATGTTTATTATATGTCTGTCTGTCTGTATTTATGAAGTGATACTATTCGTTAACAATACCCTCACAGGTAGTTTACCGGTATTATATTTGTTAACTAAAAGCAATAAAATATTTGTAGTAAATAGGTAAAAAAAGTAATAGGTAATATAATCTCTTACAGATTATAAAAAAGTTGTTTACTTAAGATGTTATTACAAAACGAAATACAATTAAAACAACGTTGCTAGATTTTTGTTTACACAATACGAATTAAAAAAGTGCTATAAATTGAATATATATTTTAATATACATATATATATATATATATATATATATATATATATATATAAACATTTAACAAACCTGTCGTCTGTACCCCTGTCGTCCATCTTCAGACCTCATCATCATGATCCTGGTCTCCGGAGAAATGTTCGTCATCTTCAGAACCGCCTTCTCACTCATATACACTGATTTAGATACACGTTTCACAAAAAAAAAAACACTTCGACACTTAGTTTTCAATATTTGTCCATTATTATAATTATATCTGAAACAAAAATAAAAAATATTAATTTAGTTGAAAATAAAATGTTATATATATAATTAATAACAATATAAACAAGAGAATAAATAATAAAATGTAATAAAGAATATTACCCAGTAAAAGATAAACGATATATAAATAGCTTTGAGATATAAAAAATATAACAAATAACCGTCACAACGTGAGTGAGGCACGTTACTGAGATGAGACAATAACATCAATAGACCAATGACGGACACGTCAATGTCCGTCCGTCTTTAGTAACAATCTAATGGTCCGTCAAAATAATATTGTTTTATTTTCAATTGTTTTTCTATTGTGAGTTGATTAGTATTTTGTCTTTTTTGTTAATTTCTTTGATTTTTTTAGTATGAGTAACTTTAATAAGAAAAGCTTCTTTTGTTTTAAATTAATTAATAAATAAATATTAATATGTATTTTTTACTCAACAAACAAAATAATGAATTAATTATTATTTAAACACTATTAGGAAATAAATTTTGGTTCTTTTATAATAAAAAAAATTACTTTTGCAACATTTATATTTTCACAGATATATAAAGCAGTCCTATTCTAGTATACACATATATTCCTAAGTATGGACAATTTATTTTCAGGGACAGTAAAATAAATAATAATTAAGAACATAAAATTTCACACGCCTCTTAACAGAATATGTCTATAATTTATTCGAAGAAAGTAATTAGCAAAGTACTTTAATCTTTACCAAGTTTAAGTAAACAAATCACAAAATAGAAAATCAATCATTAAGTTATATTTAACATACAAAATTAGTTATTGTTCTGATGATTTATTGTAAACAATGCATTCATGTTTCACCAATTAATAACAGAATACGTGTATCCGGTTTAATAATAAATTTAGGAGCTACGTCAGGGCGCGGAAACAAGAAACAAACACACAAACGTTAATATATCTAGGTTTACTATTTTCTGCTCATAGGCTAGTACTGACGCATTTAAAAAACCTTGTCACCCACTGCTAGAGTTATATATAAATTTTTATTGCAATGACTAAAACATTTTTGATATTCCTTCGTTTCATATCAAGTTAAAGTTTAAATTAATGTCAAATTTATTAGGAAATCTTTTTTTATCTAGAAAGTTTAATTTAATTTCATACTTACATATAATTTGACACATACTTCCGTTAATCCGATGCTATACGATAATGATAATTAGCTTTTAGTGGAAAACAAGACGAACAAAGACCTCAAACAACCGGGTCAATGGTGTGAGATTATTTTAAAATATATCTGGTAATTATTTCACGCGATTATAGTACTTATTGTAATGATCTAGATTATAAATTTGATTGAATTGATATTGATAATTGATTTGAAGGTTTACCGGATTTAAGTTCCGTACATTTAAATTAACAAGTCACATCTCCTGTCTTTGTTTGAAATACTAAATTTCGTAAGGGCTCTATTTTTAATATAGGAAGTTATTAATTAAGGCGATAAAACTATTTAATGTCTATTAAGACGATTTTACGATCTCTCTAGTTTATTGATAACTGCTTTATATTTATTTTTATCTACTAAATAATTTATATTACTGAAAAAAACATTTAATATTTCATAATCATTTAAATGAAGGAATATCAAATTAAATTAACACACAAGTCAGTCAAAATAAATGTGTTTTAATCTAAATTAACACAATTCAAAAATAACACATAAATGACGTTATACATGAAAATAACAGTTCATCTCTTTGAAGTTTTGTAAATTTCAGCTGAATGTTTTTATATATCAGAGAAGAAATAACAAAAATAATAAGATTTCTTTTGATTTATATTAATTAGTTTAGCCAATGAGTATTAAAGTTTTAACATTAATATACATATAAATAAATTTTTCTATCCCATACCGATAAATAATTGAAAATAACACCTGTCTGTCTGTTTTAATTTGGCAACTGATATATAGATATTTTGGTGACTTAAAACCATTGACCGCAACCACAATATTTATATACATATAATGAAAAACAAACAAATATATTATAAACTATTATTGGTGTGACGTTAAAGGTCATTGAACTACAATTAGAGCTTTATTTATATCACAGCTGAAATTAAAACTAAGTCAGAGGTGCACCTGCCAGCGGACAATCAACTGATTTGTTAAATATATTACAAATATATCTTTGTCTGTACATCAGAACCCTCATAATTGTGAGAGAAGACATCAAGCAAAACTAGTTAAAATAGTTCATTTGAGATCATTTAAGATTGGTGTTAATTGTGTTTTTTGTTTTGTTGTTGTTGATTCACCGTTTTGAAAATAACTTCTTATTTTTGTTTTATATTTTTTTCTTTCTTAGAATATGTTTAATATTATTATTATTACTATACATTTGTTAGTGACACTAATGTTTATCTTTAAATAGTTCGGGTATCTTTCTGATCTTTATCTTTATTTGAAGATTGTAACGAATTTAAGACCATGGTGGTTCTTTAAATAATTAGAAATGGTACAGAGCATGTATTTATTACACATTTTATGATATCATATATTCTGAGAGCAATTTTATTGATTAAATCCTTAATACACACTTATGTGTAAATTTAAATCATATAATAAATGGTTCTCGGAACGCAATTTTAACACTCCAGGCGATCATTACAGAAGGTCCAAATTACGCTCTATCTCCGTGTTACATCTTCATACAGACCTATAAAGGTTGCTTTCGAAAATTTACATTATCAGACCCTCGGATCAATACACATTTTATATTTAAGGTGTGTTAAAAAGGATCTTTAAGCAATTATAGAATAATATATACATATAACTAAATGTATTGATTAAAGTATGCTTTTCTATGTTTTACATGAAATTAAAAGATAATTTTTCGTTACATCTTACTTATCATTTTTTACTATAATTTTATTAATAAAATAACACACAAATAATCATTATCTAATGCTAATTATCTTGTGTTATGCAAATGTGAATATTAAACACATTTTTTATTCATACACTCTTATTTACGTAGTCGGTTATACAAGAGTATATATTAATAGTATTTATTTCTCTTGAAATCGTACGACATATCTGATAATCTAAAAGTCCTTTATCATAATCGATCTCTCATTACTGGTCGGGACGCCATGGTAATGAGACATGGGACGCTGTCAAACCAGTGATGCCGATTAATATATACACCCATCCCACTTACATTACGATCACAGCAATAAAGCCTTTCACTGCCTATAAATAGAGCCTATAATTATTTACATATTGTAAATCATCGTCATAACTGTACAGTCGACACCGACGTGAGATTTGATTGCCGGTAATGAGATTTTAATTATCTCAATTTTGTGAGCATTGAAAAAACATGTTTGATGATTTAAAAAAATAATAATTAACGATAGCTTTTTAATCGATTGAATATCTTTTATAGGGAATAAAGGATAACTTTTATATTAATTATCAAATAGAACATTCTATCCCATAGGACATTCCGCTTTTAATACTCTAGACCTGGTTGTCAGCTGGGAAATGTTAATAAAGTTTACCAAGCAAGTTTTAGAAAACCAACTTTTAGTTTAAATTAAAAATGGAACCCAAAATTAATTATCAAAATATATTTACTGATAACATTAGCTAAGATATGTCTGAGAGTTATATTACGACCTAACTGTTAGACCCTATCAGTGTTTATGATCCGACAATTGAGAATAGTCATAAAGTGAGGATCGTTACCCGATCCTTTGAATTAGTTACAAGTAATAAAAATGTTTTAAAAGTAATTGCTAAAAGAATGTGAATGTCTTCGAGAATTGGAAATAAATGGAGAGTTATTTAATGTTTATTCTCTTAGAATTTTATATACTTTTTTCATTTTAAAGTACTTAGAACAATGTATCCAAAATTTACAATTATATTTTTCAAAACATACACACAACACACAATTCCTACATATATATTACGGAAGTTTCTCAGCAGTATATAAGTCTGACAAACATGTGGGTCAAATTGATAATCTTTTTTTTGATCAATCATAATTTTGGATATCGACACTGACTCACTGAATGAAGCTAAGAGAACCCCCCTCAGACCACCCAAAGGAATCCGTACCAATCATTTTATTAAGACTATCACGTTTAACCTGGCACGTGTCTTGGTGCATCCGTGATGTGTAACTTATGTAATAAAACAAACGTGATGGGATCATCACGTGTGTTATTGTTCAGCATAATAAGCATCTTCTACAAAAGTTGTTTTTGGTGGGCATTCTTCTCCACACTTTTCGTGAGATCATTTGATTCAAATTTGTAGCATATTCTTCTCCATCCTTCTTGCGAAATTACTTGATCGTGTTCTGCTTGACTCATAAGAAACATTAAATATAATTTTGACAATAGTATTACTTCTCCAGGTATTGCCATGCTTTATTCCATTAAATCAGTATAAATTTGTCTTATATCTTAAGTTCCTAACAAGTAAAGTCAGGAGAAAACAAATATATAGGAATGTAACCCCAATAGGTCAGGTTGTTTATGAGTTAGTGCTTTACCAATGATTTTACGAGCATATAAAGATATCTTAATAAACGAGAGTCACTTGTAAAACATTTCTCTCATCTAAAGTCAAAACATCTAAATCCATTGTTTTTCCCAAACAATAGATATATTCCAATAGACAGAGTGGAAAATTCCGATCCACTAGAGTCAGATACAATTCAATTACTAACCCTCGTCTTCTGATACATATAATACATATAGTATTATACATATAATACATATAGTATTATATGTATATAAATTGCTTCTTCGATATTATTGTTGGGTGCAATTTAGAGTTTTTTCGTGTATTATATATTGACATTATCCTAAATTGTTTTTTCTGTTTGTCCAGCTTTGCCAGATATTATAAACAAGCTAGACTAGCTACGTATTTTAATTTATAATTGTTGTAAGAAATCGTTAATTAAATATAAAATAATTGAAAATCTCTAATAATATTATAAAAAGGTAATGGTTGTAAGTATGTAGTAAATAATTTTAATCTAATCCGATAAAATAATCAAGAAATAGTAGAGCGAATGCGTTTTAAGAACGTTACCTTCGATAGTAGAAGAAGCCAGAATAAAGCTTATATTACTAAGTACCAAAGAGAACGAGAGAGAGAGAGAAAGAAAGAGATAGTATGTTATATATAAGCTTAATATATGTGAAAAGCTGCTCTGTGGTTTGCATCCACATGAGGGTCAAATTCGCATTCATGTTGAAGAAATGTCAATGTTATTTGGTAATGGCACACCGTGGTTTGCGGTTTTCTCTTCCTCGTTTGAAACTTTAGCTTTAATCAGGAATTTTGTATTTATATACTAGCAATTTCCATGACTTTGTCCGGGAATATTTATTTAAAAAATAGTCTAAGTTACTCCTTATAACAACAACTATCCACCGGTGAAAGTACTATTAAAATCGATTCCGCCGTGTCAGAGATTAGCGGGATCAAACAGCAAACGGCATCTCTCTCTCTCTCTCTCTCTCTCTCTCTCTCTCTCTCTCTAATATGAAAGGAGGTAAGCTTTTCGCTTGGCTAGACACCATATGAACAAAAAAATCACAAGAACATCCTTGATGGATTCGAACTCCGATCTATTATATAATTGGCACTAACTAATGAACCAATATTTTGCGAATATTTTCCTTAAAACCATTCCTCATATGGTTTTTACGTCTTAAATTAACAAAGATTTTTATATGTCATTGCTCTCATAAAACTAATATTAGCTCTGATATCACTTGGATTCAGGCCAGGATATACCAAGATTTAATCATTAAAAGATTTCTATGTAAGCTTTAATTATTATTGTGACTAACAAACAGATGTATAATTTTTAATATATTTCACAGAAACCGTAAAGAATGCGTTAGTCTTTCTAAGACTTTTTAATGCTTTTGAAACTTATTGTTATACATTTAAATTAACTAACTAAATATTGGACTGAACTTATATAGAGTTTTTATTGAGCGAAGCGAGCGGAGCGTTTTACTGGAGTCTTTTTACATTCTTTGTCACGAATTGGCTCGAAAACTACTTGACGGAAAATTATGAAAATTTGCAATCAAAAAGACACACATTCGCTTCGCTCAATATGCAAACGCACCCGAGATTTTGCGAGCGCATCGAGTCGAAATTGAGGGTTTGTTGGCGTTGGCGAGTTTATAAATTGTCAAACAAATATTGGATTGTAACACTATTTGTCACCACGTTATATAAGTGTTGTGAAATGGTAAAGTGTTTGTCATAAATCGCCAGGTGTTTGTTATCGATATATAATAAAAAAAAAATCTCCGACTCGTTTTGTATAGAAATAAATCTATTTTTACGATGCTCTCTGGTATGAACTGCAATATGCTATAAAATTTCTAATATAAACTGCCGTGTATGATATTTCAAAGTATTTCATTATTTTTAACAACCACCAACCAGCATTGGTGCAAATGTTACACGAGCACGATTTGATTATTTTCATTAACATATCTTATATTTTGTTTTTGACCAACCATGACCAATGTTTGAGCCAATATTTGTACAAATGTTGGTCATTTTATGTTTCTGATGTTTACTATTTCTTTTATCTCACTACTGTCGTTTTATGACTTCAAATAATTCGAATCAATTCTATAACTTATTATCTTTTTATTAAGCTATATATAAACTTTTATGGTACTGAATGCGATCCTATTTCGGTTCTGTATAAAATATAATAGGCCATTTGGATTCCTATTGAAAAAATAAACTTTAATTTAATTTAAGCGGATTAATACTATGAAAATAGGACTCCTGGAAATTACGGACGATAATATAAAAAAAAACATCACTCATATAAATGCAGGTGCAAGTACAAGTACAAGTACAAATACGAGCACGAGCACGAGAACGAACACGAGCACGAGCCCGAGCACGAGCACGAGCACGAGCACGAGCACGAGCACGAGCACGAGCACGAGCACAAGTACAAGTACAAGCACAAGTATATCTTTAACCTGTAGTTACTAATCCGTTGCGGGGGCGGCGACTCTCATGTCATCCTTCATATCTGTAATACTATGGTCTATAGCAATACATTTCATCAAACATGGTATTAAATAATAATCTCTAAATGAACCAATCAATAGAATTTATGAAGGTCTATGCATAATTTATCAATATTTCCTAATATAATAATATTATATCTGACTATCTCTTCTCAGAACTTAATTGTAGAAATTCGATCCCTTGTCGTTTCCTAGTATCCTTGTTGAAGATGTCTCATGATCAACGAAATATGTATCATTAACCAAGAACATGGTACAGATATAGATAAGGATTGGTGTTCGATTTCTTTAATTTTATAACCCACTATCTGATAAAGAAATATAATTTTCAAAGCATCCCAAGCCAATAAAAACAATTTTATTTCTTTATTATCTATAAAAATATTAAATGAAGTTTGTTTAGAATTAAAACTGTTAAAAAAAGTAATATATAAAAATGTTTTATTGTAGGAATTAAATGAACCATCTCAGAATTCTGTAGGTATTAAATGAACCAACACAGAATTTTGAATGAACCATTTCAGAATTTTGTATACGTGACACGAAGCACAGAGTATTTCTTGTATTATACTAATGCAATTTAGTTTCTAACATGAGTTGGAACAGATTTTGGACACAAATTTACAAACAAAACGTACAGACAACTTCAATTAATATATATAAATATTAATTAAAGTTATAATAAAAGTTTTATAAGATTATCTTTTGAAGTTAAACTTTTGATAAGTTCTGACAATTTTGGACATATTTATTTAGTCCCGAATTGTACAAATATTTATCTTTATCTATAAAGATAAGTGGCCGATGACATTTTATCTTAAGATACATAAATAAACCTTTCTGTTTGTTTGTGAACTGACGTACAATGTTACCGGGTTACTGAAGTTTGAAATTTTGGTGGAAATCTTAACTAAATTAGTTTAAATAACTAAATTAAATTTAAATATATATATATATATAAAAGAAATCTGTTTAAAAGTTTCAAACATACAATTATTTGCTCTTAAAGTATTAGATCTAAAGTTATATTATAAGCATAACATTGACGTAGTTAGCTAATTAGTTTTGCTATTTAAATGTATGTCTGTATGACGTCAATATATCTTACACTGTACCTACGAAACTATTTAAATAATTTGGTAACAAAACCTAGAAAAAAAGGAAAACTTAATATTTTGTTATATCTTCATTATTTTAGCCCATTATTAACACATTCGCGACCGCTGACGTGAATTCATTTCATTTCAAATTCTATCCCTGGTTGCCGCTGACGTGAATTCACGTCATTTTAATTTTTATTCTTGGTTTCCGCTGACGTGAATTCACGTCATTTCAATTTTTATTTCTGATGACCGCAAACAAATTTTATACTTTTTATCTTCCCTTGACGATACAAGTTTGCGGCTTCAGAATTTCATTATACTACGATCTGCTAACCGTGTGTTGCTAATTATCCCGTCGCATTCTGGAGACAACTAAACACAAAAAAAGGTCTTCCAAAGGGTTAAGAGCTCTGCTTACGCTCCGCTCAATTAGCCGGTACTCAGAATTAGAAACGTAGAAAATTTGCCGGACTCGAATGTGTTATATATCTAAAAATATCAATAACTAATTCAATCAATGTATATATAGAGATATTTTAGTATGTATGTATGTATATATGTATGTATGTATGTATGAAACCGTTGTAGGATCGCGAGTGAATTACCAGCCAGCCTCTCAGACACTTGAAATTATGTGTGCCCATTGTAGGTATAAAGATATAAATTAATATTAATTATAATTTAAGTTTCAAGTAATATTTACAAAAATTACAAATAATTCGAAATATTCTCTGGATTATTTTAGGTTTTAACAAATAAATTTGAAGGAAGCTTAGATATGAAGCTACTCCAAATCTTCTTCCATTAGCTTCTTATAGCCAAAAATGTATATTTTATTTTACTATGTACTTTTTTGAAACGTAAAAAAAAATTTTGTTTATGAGATATTATCGTAAATAATATAAAGCATACATACATACACGTATCTTAAGAGTACAATGGAACCGTACCCCGCGTCAAGTATCATAACAAGGCGAGCACTCTTTATCACATACAGGCTGTATTCACTCTTAACCCCTTATAATAAGATATATATTAGTATAACAGTATTTTAAATCCATAGCTGCCATGAAAGGTTGATTGTAGCTTTCAATTGATACATTAATGAATATTTGAAGTAGTTTTTAAACGTTTTCTATAAAAGGTGCGTTTGTTTATAAATGTACTGATTTATCTATATACTAGCTTTGAGCGCGACTTCACTCGCGTGGATTTTTTTTTTTATAAAAGAAGTTTAAATTACTCATAATATCAGTTATCCAGTGAAAGTCCTATTAAAATCGATCCAGCCGTTTTAGAGATTAGCCAGACCGAACAGACCGACAAAATATATATATATATGTACCGCATATACATATGAAAGTAAATATATATGAATATATTTAGTGAAAACTATTAATTTAGAATTACGAACAGACACATCAATTTTATTTATATGTATATATATATAAACTACTGTATTAATTATCAAACAATCTCTCTCTGTGTTAAACTATTGCTCGTTTATAACTCAAGAACTATTAGTCGGTTTTTTCTTATATATATATATATATATATATATATATATATATATTATTACATCACTAGTATACCATTATCAATTGCTTGTGAGTGTTATCTATATATAAATATTATTTGATTGTTTGTGTATCACTACATAGCTAATATTAACGGGAACCCATAGCAAGTTATTTTCTATTACATACATCATATTAAATTTAAATTTATAACCACAGTCTAAAACTTAGCAATACAGATTAAATAGTATTTTGGAAGTAGGTTAAAGATATTTAAATAAATAAATATAGTATATATATATATATATATATATATATATATATATATATATATATATATATATATATACTATATTATACACTGTTTATGATGGTAACTCTACTATTATTTTCATTTTATCTCTGTATGTCTGTCTATAAAACTGTTTGATCTATATATATCTATAACATATAAATATAATAATAAAATACGATGATTTACTACCCATACCTATACTATAGTATTTAAAAATAAATTTTAAATGTAAATAAAGCGAAAAAATCGATCACCAATCACCAATTATGTACTAAGGTCTGACAATTTTCGTATATCTTTATTAGACTATAAGGAAGTCACTAAATTAAAGGCTTCTCAGCTGAAAATATAATTCAAGATTTTGACGGACAGACAATATCAATATATAAATCATTTGCAATACATAAAATCTCCACACGTAAAATAAAGAATAAAAAATAAATTGTTTATAATTAAAAATAATTTTGTAAATAAAACAATGCGTCCTAATAGCTCAGTTTTCGGCAGTTCTTTGAGCATTCCTCAGCGGGTGGCGACTTCAAACCTGTTCCAACTGGTACCAGTACTCGACTATTATCAGTACACGGTACATAATGATACTAGAACGAACTAACTTTTATTTTAAACTAACCGTTACTGCGACTTTGTCCGCTTTTATCATAATAATAAGTTTTTAATCTTATTTATGTAACTATTATTTATATTGTTATATATATTATTTTGGATTATGTTTTCTTTAAGTTAAAAATAAATACAAAATTAATTGTGGACATTACAATAAAAAATATTACTTAATTAATAAATTAATATTACTATAATATTATATTTTTTTATTTTTTTATTAAATATAAAAATGGTGTGAGAATTAAACTAATTATACACACTAACAAACTAACTAAGGTAGTACCTAAAACTATTTAATTTAACTCTTATTAGTTGGACCATATGGTACAGTAGTCACAACGCGAATAAAGGTCCCGGGTTCAAATATGAAACATCAAAATGTAAGAGTAAATATTTATTATCTATCTCTTTCTATCTATCTCTCTCTTTCTGATAGCTACATTTAAAAGACAATTCTGCTAACAACATACAGTACTTACATAACATGTTAACAAGGGTTTTCTAAACGTTACAAAGTAGCTATGCACAGAAACAGGCACGTTTCATGTACGAACAAACTGATATACATATATACATATTATTAATATTACTAACAACTTTCAATATCCAACAAATGAATGCACTTACACAATAAATAGTTTGCACAGACAGAGTCAGGGTATTAAATTGTTTGATTCTGTATAAACTTATATAAGTTAATATCTTAAAAGATATTTCATATTTAAAAAGATAAAAAGACAAAAACAATACACTATTGATGTTCATATAAAGTTTCGACAACCTTAAACAGAATTATTTAGATCACATATTAATACAATCTCTTTCTCACGTTAATATGAATTAAACGGACCACAGATGATTCGTGGGGGGAAATGCCAAAAATTTGAGTTGAACCAAGGTTGTTGTGACCAATCTTAAGATCCCTGTTGTTCTAGGTCAAGGTCTTTGATCTAAAATATATATATAAAGTAATATATATATATATATATATATATCTATATATCTATATATATATATATATATATATATATATATATATATATATATATATATATATAAAGTCTGATTCATGTTGTCTTTCCAGTGCACATAATAATAATTAATGTTTTATTAACACAAAATGCTAAATGTACAAAAACGAACATACAACATCAAAAATACTATACACAATTCAAACAAAAAAAGACTTAATTTGAATTCAAACCAAATTACACATTATAATGAGATTTAACACTAAACCTACCAAGTACCGGTCAAAATGACCGTTCTTAAACTTTTGTAAAACTTTTTTAAACGTTATAATATCGTTATCAAACTACATGACAATTCTTAGAACATGCATATAATATTTTCTACACTCTTTACTTTTAGTTATTTCCATTATTAAATGCGTTATATAATAAAATAACATTTAATTACCGGTCAATTTGACGGCGTGCGGTAGGAACAGGTATACAAGAATTGTCGGTAGTTTTAGTGTTAAAAGTTAATTTGGCAAAAGTTATTCAGTTCCATCACGTGCTGATTAAATTCAAAAATAATTTACTCAAAAATAACTTACATTATTACATTTAATTAAAACTTTCGAGTTCCATTTTTATATATTAAAATATTTGTAATTTAATTATACGAATTGTAACATATTTATAAAGAGAACCATATTAATTACAAAAGAGAGATATTAATAAATAATACCATAAATAACCTATTAATATTAATAAAACAGGAAATGATATCAAATAAATAAATATAAAATGATGACACTATTTTAAAATTAATATTAAATTCAAATAAAAAAATCAATGTCAATTTAATTAATAGTCAAAACGAGGACAAAAGGTACCTTAGATATAGACCCTTGATACTTATCCTTAAGACTCCCTTGAACAAAGATCACTTGATGTAATTTCTTGTTTAGCATTCATTATAATATATTTATATATTTATTTAGCTTCACGCCATATCCCTTACGGGGTAGCCAGAGACGACGGAGCGCCAAACGCTACGGTCCCTGCATATCTCTTTCGCCTCGGCCACAGACATCAACCTCTTCATACATGCCCTGCGGGGGTTTTCATGCTTTTTACGTGACCTTCCTCCAGTATCATAGACAGTGTTTTCGAAGGTCACTCGAGGCCTCCTCTCTCTCTTACCACTCACTTTTCCTGTTTAAATCTTTTTTATAATATAACTAATACTATAAATTAAATATTCCACATCTAAAAGCACGATAAATCAAAAACGTGACGTCATATTGTTAATACACGCGTTTGAGATCAAAGATATATTGATTAGAGAATAGATTTTTTATGTTATCAGAGCTATTAAGAAATAGACTGGCCAGATGTCGAAAGAGTTTATATACTATTCTTGTATACCGTGGACTAGATTCTTTAAAATTTATTATAATGCATTCATTTACACGTTAATGGGATATTAAGAAGTAAATATACGTAAAATTTTATAACTATTAAGTCATTTATAATTATAAATAATTACATATTAAATATTTAAACCTTATCTAAGTGAGATGATATGAAAAAGTTTGTATATATCGATTAATTGCAAGAAATAGAGGGAAAAAATCTTTCACTAGTCGAATATTATATTAATTTCGTGGAACAGTCTTTTTATTTCGGTAATCTTAGTTAGTAGCAAAAAGTACTCCCGATAAGAAGTAAATAAAAAACTATTAACCATAAGCGAAGTCGCCACGGTCAGCCAGTAACATATATTTTTAATTAATAATATATATTTTATATGTCATCATTTCGGTCCGTTCGTAATCTGACCGTGACAAATTATATGTCCGGTTGTGGTCGAAAGAGATAAATCCGCATTAAAAAAATATTAAGCCTAAAACAATATCGAATTATTAAAAACATTCCGAACAACAGTATTTCAATACCTTAAAAGAATTCTGTTCAATTAACATCCAAAACACATTACCCCTATTTTAGTGTAAAAATAGTTAAACTAACCGTACTATAAATACTGTTACATTCATCTAATCGAGTTAACTAAAATAAAAGATTCGACCGTTCATAGCTTCCGTGTGCGCCATTTTGTTTTGTATCTCTTTAAATTTAAACTAAAGTATAAGATTATTGAACAGTGACTTATTTTTTTATTATTAATGTTATTTTTCAATAAGAATTAATGATTTTTTTAAGTTTAAAAATATAATATTTTTAATTAAACTTTTGTCTGAAGAAATTCATATTGTTTAAATGTTTAGGTTATCATAGTTTCAAATCAAATCATTTTAAAAAGACATCAATATAACAATATATTAATAAAATAATATTATTTAAGACATAGGAAATTCGGTTTTTATATATAACTTTGTATATTATAATTTAAAATGAGAAAAAGGCCCAAAATTTAAGTTTGTCTACACTTTTACAACAATGGCGCCCCATCTTCCACTCCATTAAACTCATTCTGAACCGACTCCATTGTTTTAAATCTGTCAAAATCATCATGACAATACAATAACGTCCTAAAAGCCATTTTTTTTAAATTTAATAATGACATTTTTAACAAAAAATCGACCACCGTCAGCGGTTGAACTTTATGGTTTATTTTTGACCAAATCCTTAAAATTTTGCAAATTTAAATTCAACCTTAAGTTATTGAAATAGGGTATAAATTTAATTGACTATACAACATTTATAAGAAATAAAAAAAAATGCATTTACCCGATTAAGTTGTATTATGTTTATTCATTTCCTCGAATGCCTCTTTAATAGACCAACTTGATATGACATTTAAAAATACTGTTATAGATCTTATTGTGTTGAAAATAAGGCGGCTTTTAGTATTTTTTGGGTTTTTGGGGGTGAAATTAAAATAGTTTACCGCTAAGATTACGTGTGGTCTGGTGCGTTTAGGGATAATTGAGTTTTTATATGGAAACTGTGGTGCGGACAAATTAGGGAAAGATTTTTTATTCATAAACATGTCATTAAGTTTTTTCTTAACAAAAAACAAAAAAAAATATCACTACAAAAACATGATGGAGACAAATTAGTAGGATATTTTGTATATTTCTAGAAAAGTTTTTTTTTACCGAAAAATTAAAAAAAAATCGTTACAAAAACTAAAAACAACACATTATATTGAAATATCCAATTATTTTAACACATATAAAACATATTAACGAGACGTAAATGCACAAATCAAATAAGATATATATCATTACGATATCTGTCCGTCTGTCGCAGATTTCATGGCTGTCAGCTGTAAGCGATCCACGACTTGACAGATCGCTTATCCTTTTACCTTTTTTGTAAGTTTATTTCTGATCAGACACGAGGAAAGATAGAAATAGAGCCAGTTGCAAGTGGCTGGAGAGATTAAGTTAACCGATTGTATAAAAATATATGTGTGTTTATCCGTCTGCGACTAAATTATAAACTTAAAAGAAAGTACTTCATATATATAGTTTCTTTACCTAGGTAACTTAATTATTCTATATTATTTCTGATAAAAATAAAACAATTTTTTTTCTTTCCAAACTTACTATTACAATAGTCATAACGCAGTATATGTATATAGTAATAATTATCCCACAAGTGGACAAACTGAGGTTCAATTATTATCCCACAAGTGGACAAAATAAGAGCATCGAAGCAATAAAAGTAATGTTAACGTATTTAGAACCACACCATTTATCAGCCTTGCCTTGTTGCTCTCGAGACTTCAGAGATGACAGATTTCGTGCACTTTGATTTTGTCATCTCACAAATGGTCGGGAACAGATAGACATTAGTTCACTTTAGTTCTTTAGTTAGTTTAGTTTAGTTTTAGTTTCAATCCTTAAAATAACAAATTTAAAAATTACTTCATTTCATTTGATGTCTAAAATCAGAATTACATTTTAGTTAACATATAACGTATCAACATCAAAATTTACCAAAAACGTATTTGTATTGATACAGGATATTCATTTAATAAATTAACGTATTAAATATCTGTTTTCATTGATTTTAATCATATTTATTTATCATATTCGATGTAAAGCTTTATTTCATGTCGAAAACAAGTATGAGTGAAATTACCCACACAACTATAATAAATACACACATACATACATACTATATGTATATTTAATTTATTACTTTAATATATACATTTTATGATTAATTTTATCCGCAATAAAACCTAGGATGATCCAATAAAAAGTATAAAATATCTCACAGACTGCTCAACTAAATTCCATTCAGAAATAATTAGTCTCTCCTCGGTACCTTAGTCATTTTGTTTTATCACAAGAATTAAAATAAAAATAATAATAGTGTGAACATATTTATTATACAATAGATTTATCTTGTGATTTGTTTGTTTATTTGCATATATTACTAATATATTGCTTGGTTTGATTGATTTTAAATACCATGTCTGCAGTTACTATCTTTCATTTGGCGTCGGCCATCTTGTTTTGATGTGTCAAAACATAAATAAGGTTTTATATATTTTCATTTTAAATCTATATAAATAAATAAATAATAAGCAATTTTCTAGCAATTAAGTTATATATGAAATACATTAAATTTGAAATCAACCTTGAAAGCCATAAATTACGTACCCAATTACGTGTTATCTGTTTATTTATAGTTATTTAACAGCTTAGATAAACACAGGAAGTGTCAGTGTATTATTGGTAACCGTTAAAAACACATTTTTGAACGGGAAGTAGGAGATAGTGAAAGTTCTTAGAATATAACCCATAATGTGATATTGATAACTGGATTATGGGAACATTCCGGTTTCTGAACTGTTCAAAATTTCACAGAAAGTATACCTTAGATAATGTTGTTATTAAAAAAACAAAGTGTATTTTGACTTGTTTTATTATTTATATATATATATATACTTTAATTGTAATAAATCCTGTTCCAATAATAATAATAAACTTGACCCACATGACGTCACATCCTAGATGAATTGTAATGGCGACTTACATTTAGATTAGTTGTCTATTAGCCGGCGCCACGCGATAAAACTAACTAACAGAGCAGCATAGAACAGCACAGAACATCGACTAATATCCCACTGCTGGGCAACTTACGTACTTAAGTTTTCTCACCAAGATTTAGATTAACATTAATATAATTTTTACTAGTTATAAGACACAATCGAACCCGCGACCCGTAATATGTAAATTGAGCATAACTGCCACTGCGCTTATGAGGAGAGAGCAATTTTTTGTTTTTTTCTTAATTATAATCATAGTTATTATTTAATTATAAAATGCTAGAAAATGTAAACAAGTTATTTTTAGCGACGAGTTAAAAGTGAAAGTCAATTTTCTAATCATTTACCAACATTCCAGAAAGCAGTATGTGTTTTACATATATTTTATGTGTATAATTAATATGCTGTGAAATTAATCTTTAATACAATTAATATAGAATGGCTTTGAAAGCTCAAAAAGTTATAATAAATAAATATTTAAAAAACATAAGAAATTAAAATAATTTTCTTTAATATAATAAACCAGAATTTTGATAAATCGTTGATAATTTTAATCATTTTAGTCACAACTTAATTCACAATACAAACAATAGATGGCGCTATATTAAAATATTTGGGTACCTTTAAAGAGATTTTCATTTACTGTTTGCGAAATAGATATTTAATCAATTTGAGTAAGTTCCCAGATGGGTTGTAATGAATATATCATAGGAAGTAATAACTGACCGCTCACTGGACGTCAAATATGATTGATTACGATCGCTTTAACTTTTCACGACTTCATTAAGTTCTTGTGACACCAGCTTAATGAGATTTTGCGTCTTCAATGACATAAAGTATAGTATATATATTCCTTTTAAGGGGACAAACCCCCCCCCCATATAGAAATCATAACCCACCTCGTTACTCCACTAGGAAAAAGATAACATATCAAAGATTTTGTTATTTCCTGTCAGCCCTGTAGTAAAATTTGTCACTGGAATCGAATTTGGGAATAATATATTTTTGACTAATCTAGAAGAGTGGGTTTTATATTAATACTACAATAAAATATTCCATCTGAATCTATGATCTCATTAATCCCAGGTTCGAGTCCCGGTCATGTCAACATGTCATGGTTTTTACAAATCACACCTAGGTATTGTGAAACCAGCCTTCAGTTAGAGCAATATCAAGTGTCGTTGCGTATAAATTGTGTAACAAACCAACAAACACTTTCGTATTTAGTAGCACTGAATATATTAAGGTAATGATCTTATAATGATCGAGATTGCAGATGCTTTATGATAATAAGATATATAATATAATATTGGATTACTTACGGAAAAAAATATACTGTATGTATGTATGTGTATATTAATATATTTTGAAGATATATACTATATATATGTCTAAAATGATATATAAAAAACTCTAAATATTTTTATTTTATTCTTTTTTGTTAATTTTAGTACATTTTCATTCAAAAACTATTAGACCGATTTTGATGAAGTTCTATCAACATATATTTTGTTCGAATAATATTTAGGACAAAATTAGTACTAAAAATCATAAAGAAATGCATTTATTTGGATTATAATAACAATAATAAACAGATTTTGAACAAACTTCATGTAGTAAATGAAGACATTATAAAGCTAAAGCGCAATGAAAGTGAATATAAAATAATATTAAAATAATCATAGTTTTACTGTAATAAATAATTCTGAGCTCTAAAATAAAACTTATATAAAATTTCTAAAACTCCAATCCAATCCAATAACAGTTGAATGATATAGCAATTTCATTTATACGTGCATTCAATATTTGTACAACCGTTTACATTTATCATTTAAATGTGTCCCGTGAAAGTTTTTACGTTTAGTATAATGGAGTTTTTGTTAGATCTTATTTACAAGTAACATTCCATTCAATGTAAACTAAGTTTTTAAATTGACACTATAGTTATTATTACCAAAATAACACAAAAAACTCTTCCCATATTTTTGGATTTAAATTTTAAACGGACAGACCCCAAACAATGCTTTGGGCCCTTTTTAGTAAACCTAAAAGGGGTCCTATAAAGATAAGGGGTCTAGATTATAAGGAAATGTTATATTCAGTTTAATTAATTCATGTGGGATTTTTTATTAAACCTATTCATATTTTATATTTAAAAAAAATATTTTTTTAGTTCTATATAAATATTTTTTCTCTATATAAACAGGTATTTAAAGACAGAAAAAGAAAAATTTTATAAAAAATACATCCATTTTTATTATTATTTTATTATTTTAGAAAAATAATCTCAAATTTTAGTTTTTGGACGATTTTAACCCCATAGAAAAATTACTTAAGTGGTATTTAAGGGTGTTAGAGGGTGCTAAGAGTGTTACACTGGAAATAACAAGAACAAAATGGACAGATTAACTGATAAAATCTATTGTTTTACGAACAATGAAACATAGTTTTAAGAACCGAGTTGTTACGGAGAAAAAATTTAAAACACTTTAAGAATTTCATTACTAACTGATGTTATTTTTGTTATTGTTATTTATTATAATAAATAACTTATAAAAATATAAATACCTACTGTTTTTATTTTTATCATTATATGTTAAATATATATAATTTTAACAGATTTTTTTTAAATAATTCAAACAAATTACAATTCCATAAAATAAAATATTTTAAACAAGGAAAATGTTTTAATATTATATTTCAATTCAATTTTATTATTTCTATAACACGATATTAAAATATCAATAATAAAATCAAATTTCCTATAATCTTAAATATTTTAAATTGTTATCAATAATGCGTAAATTAATAAGCTATGAAATTAGCATTTCAATGTTAAGAATAATCTTAGATAAGAAATGTTTACTTGATAAGATTTAACACAAGGTCCCGCCAACTAGTGTTTATTTCATACTATCATTGTGTGCGAAATTAGCTTCTTTCAAGATATAAAAATCTTACTTTTGTAAAATATTCCACCTCCATAATGAGTCATTACAAACATTTTCCTAGTTAAAACAAGATAAAACATCCAAGGAAGATCAAGTGCAGTCTAAAACGAAGCTAACTCAAATTTCCAGTTAGAATCATAAAACTTTACAACCGACGTTAACACGTTAACTGCTCTTTAATTATAACGCGATGAACTTGTAAATAACGAGATGAAAGTGCTATTGATGCTGTTTAAAACAAAAAAAAATAGACCTCACAATGAATGGTACCATTCAAAGGAATTTAAAAATCACTCACCAGTCTGGATGCACCAAGGAACAAAACACAGAACACGTGCCACAACCGTTAATAAATCAACTATAAATCACCGGTACAAAATGCACCCTTTAGGAAGCCCGGTGTATTTTTTTATTTGTATTACGATCGCGCGTGCGCAGACGCTCATAATGCTACCTGCTCTCGACTGAACTATCAGTGAGTGACTGGCTGTTTGTGCGTTTGTGCGCCGGCGTCTCTCCTCGCTGTTTACTATACCCATGTGCAGCGCTATCAAACGCTTGAGCGAAAACCAAACTTAACACAATCGTACTGAGTACCGTTCTCTTTGATGTGTGTTTCTTTGCTTATTTGTGTTAGTAAGTCGGACACTTGTATTTGTCGTTTATTATGAATGAAAAATAAACTCGCATAGAGCTTTCTGATGCTCTATATCATGTATATTGTAACCTTAATTAATGTTTTCAACCACTTGATCTGTTAGCGTATCCTTGTCGTTTGAACACATTATTGTATGATTCATTTTACTCTGCTATAATTTCTTATATTTCTTGGAATGTAATACATTATTTGTTTTAATTCTGGAGAGTATTATCTTTATATTCTGTTATATATTCACACTTGTTAAACAATCTGTTTTATTGTTCTATTTTTGCAAGTCACGTTAAAATATTCTGAGAAACGTGATGTAGATCATACACTAATTGATCTATGATTTTTATTTGCTCAAGTGATTTAAATCAAGACGCTAATAAATTTAGGGATTTCCTCTCCTCTGATAAGTGGAATGTTATGTATAAATAGAAATAAACGCTTTCCTATTGAAATTACTTAAATTTTTCCATATTAAAATATTTAATGTTGACCAAATGATTATACACAGTTAAAGACATTGATTTTTCCTTAAATTTGAGAGTCATTGTCCTCTAAGTCAGATTAATATTAATATATATTACTCAATGTATCAATAGGAAATAAGTACACAAATGACCTTAATACAGTTACAGTTTTATGCATAACCTAATCATTAAGAGTTTAGCTTCCATGATTCAATATTTATCGAATTTATACTTTACTTCTGAAGGACAAAGTTCAAATTGGATTGCACGTTTGACCCTTGGACATATGGAAGAATGTAATTCCATATAATGTGTATCTCATTTTGATTTTAAATTACGGCAAAATACTCCTTATTGCTTATCAATTAGGGTGATAATACTGTGAATAATTACGGTCGGTGGTCTTGTATTGTAGTAGGAATAAACTTGTCGCTATTCATTGTTATATTATGAATAGACATAATGAGGAGCGCTGAATAATTGTTCAGTTCAATGTTCCGAGGTTGGATATGAAATCTGGACTAGTTGTCATGCCATATTGACCTTTATTAACAGGTTGTCTTCACAAAGTAATGTCATTGAGAGATCATATGTCATTAGATAAAAAAATATTATATTATTAATTTATTAATTTAATTAGTTAAATGTTTATAATCCATATGTGGAAGTAATTAATGCTTTATCCTATGCATATATTTTAAGTTTTATTTCTCGTATTAGCATTATCCCGTACTTATTACTGAAATTCTTTCACCTGAAGGTTGTCTGTCAGAGATTGCTTTTAGCATTAAGACCTCCTTTGCATATTTTGTTTTTCTTCATACTCTTTTTCTATCTCTATCTATCTCTATTTATCTCTATCTATCTCTATCTATCTATCTAGCATCATATTTTAAATAAATGTTTCAAAAACAACCTATAAAAATATAGAAACCAAAGCAATAGTTCAAGAGTTTTCATGAGTTCCTTGTATACAAACAGACAGCTATAAAGTCTATATGATTTATATATATATATTGAAGAGAAAACAAATAATTATAATAGTCCCAGAGCACTAATTTCATCAGATACTTAAAGAATGTTAAAGATTCGATAAACTTGACCTAAAACTCGTTCTTGCGCCATTACCGCATTCAGATGAAAACATGGACAGAAATATATATATTAATATAATAATTGGTTAAACGTGATCTAAAATATTCACAAATCAAATAAACAACTTAGTCAATAGAGGGACGTGGGGGGGGGGGGGGAAAGTAAAATATAGCTCAGTCATCCTAATAATAATAACAAAAATACGCAGCGGTTCTTATATATATATATATATATATATATATATATATATATATATATATATGTATATATATATATGTATATATATATATATATATATGTATATATATATATGTATATATATATATATATATGGGTTGCATTTGTCTGTACATACATAACCGTCAGTAATGTATGTCTTATATGGTTATTACCTTACCTTACCTAGTTACCTTGATAACAGATGATCCGTTGTTTGTTTATCCCGTGTATCATAACATTCTTGGTACTATTTTAGTGCAGGTTGTTCTAAAATATCTTCTTGCTAGTTTGTTTCTTAAAAACTTTCTAACATCTCAGTAATTATAAGATATTCTAAAGATAAAGAAATGCTGACATATAACTATTAATATACTTTTATGAACTATTTCATGTTGTGTAAGTATTGTGTTATATTTATGACCTACAAATGATCTAAATCGTAAACATGTCCCTTTCGTCAAATATACCTTCCAATATGATTTTGGTCAAACTTATTTTTAATATTATTACGTATTATAATCCTATCTAGACAATAATTATTAAAGAAAATATACTTTCGAAAACTTTCAGTCATTAAGAGAAAGTTATCTTAAGAAGTCTTTTTTGTTCTTCTAAACATTTGTAATGTCAAGAGGCTGTTCAAGATTATGAAAACCTGAAAGACTGACGCAGTTTTCAGAACAAAGGAATTGACGCAAACTCAGACTCCGTGAAAGATGCACTCAAAGACACTTGTTCCTTTACAGATACAGTTTACATTACATATATATATATATATATATATATATAAATATATATATATAATATTTAAAAATCAAGTAAGTCTTACTTAAAGATACAATTATTCTTTTTCACTTGATATGTTTGGTTTCTCTTTATTAAAACTAGATAAAGTATTAAATGTGAATATAAAAAAAATAAGTCTCAAAGTATGTTTTAATTTGAGATGATCCTCAACATCCCACAGGATAATAACATCATTATTTGTCTTTCCGTCCATCTGTTTGAACTGTTAGCTTAACATAACGTTATTTTGATGTGTAACTTGAAATAATTAAAAAAAACATTGAATAATGGAAAATTAGGACAAAAAACCGTTAAAGGAAGAGATATTATTGTTATAACACTCAACACGAGATAAAGACGATCTCATCACACTCTGAAAGTCTAAATGATCCTTGAACTTGTGTTATTGAGTGTTCCGGTTAGGCTGCGGACACACGCACAGACAGTTGAGTCTAGGACTTACGGATAAATGTATTTCAGGATGAGAGGAATTATTGATACCATCCCAGATTGAAGATCGAATTTAATCCACATATTGTGAATCGATACTCTACCTATCTATCTATCTATCTATGTACATATCTATATATCTATATATCTATCATCTATAAAAACGAATTATTATTTAAGTCTTAATAGGCACAGATTAAATCGACATAAATTTAATTTTAGTTATAGTATCCTTAGGTTTTAACTTCTCTCTCGAACTAAAGTTATTAATTATTAAATATATATATATTATATACCATATTGTTTCGTTTAGACTTAAATGAAATAATATTAATTAAAAATCATTAATATTGTATATTGTTATTAATTTTTTCAAGGAAAATATTATTATAATATATATATATGTATGTATATATATATTAATAAAGACGTCTTAATAAATACAAGACAAGAAATTTACAAAAAATAGAATAACATATATGTATTTTATATACTGTATTAAATAAATTCATCATATTTTAACAATAGTATGTTCCGGGCCTTATTTATGACAGTCGAAATTGCTTCTTGACATTGATTTTGACTATTTCAAAAACACTTGGACACAAAGGAAACTATACGTAACCTACTTTGAAAATGAAAGTATTGGAAGTTATATAATATTATATCTTATATGAGTTACAAAATATAATTTATATTTCAATAATCAATTGCGTGTTATTACAATTTACCTATTCTTAAGTAATTGTTTATTAATTTGTTAATGGAATTAATTTTATATATAATAGATCTTCCATATAACAGACATCGCCATATTTGATCTCTGACGTCACAAGCCAGTAAACAATATGAAGTAGAAAGTTTTGTGCCTCATCCTTCTCATAGCTGTTCTAACTACAATGGTCTGGGGCCACTAACACCAATCCTTAGTAATATTGTGCCCTTACTGTAAACAACACTCACATATATACATTACCTACTTTTATTCAATACTGAACACTTGTGTATAAGATTGGAGTCAGGACTATGATATCATACTTATCAAAATAAGCTCTGTAAAGACACTCAAACTACAATTAAGTCTAAGAGTTCCAAACGCACTGAGAACGCAAACTCAGGGTATTTCTATTGTAATCACTTTCACAAATATCCATATAAGTTAAATCTACAATAAAATACTGTTTAATTACATTAATATTAATATTAATAAAATAAATAATAATCAAAGTTAGCTAAAGGACAAAGTAAACATAGACATTCATATTTTTTGAACACATACTACATATAAGAACACAAAACCTAGAGACACATTTGATTTAAAAGAAATCTGATCTTAAAAACGTGAAATTATATATTTTTATTATTTTCTGGAATATATATTATAAAATTTTACTATTATATGAAATATTTTTATGATAATAACGTATATACATTAAGAAATGTCAACAGCATTATATGTTAATTTAATTATGACAATTACAATAATGACAGATTCTAGGTGATGTGAAGTTCCCTCGTCTCTGGTAGCGGGATAGTTTTTATGATTACTGTAACTAATAGATGTACATATATGGTTTGTTTACGGATACTTGGATTAATAAGGTAGAATGTCTTAGAGAATTTATATTTTTTTATTTTAGATTTTTCTTCATTCATTTATCGCCTAAATAATAATTTATATATTCCAAATAATAGATTTCGCTAAATGCATATGAAAGTATATACAATAATTACATAAAAAACATTTATTTTATTTTATCTGTGTCTGTTTGATCCGGTTTATCTCTGAATGAGCTGGACCGATTCTAACAGAACTTTCACTGGCGGATAGCTGATATTATAGAGCACTAGTACAAAAAGGATATCAGAAATTAACTTCCATAATTAATGTAAATTAATCCCAAATCCTCCCATGACTCATCACCCATGCTCACCATCGTATCGGTTTATCCCGTCGCAAAAATGTGTTGTAAGTTTGTTTTGTTACATCATACCTCCAAAACAGATGTCTATGTTTCAATTCTTTGTCTGTCTATCTATTTTATATAAATGTTTTTATATATACAAGATATTTAGCTTTATGTTTTTTTTTTGTGATTTCTCGTAATATTAAATTTAAATTTGCTTTAGATACTTTTAAGTAGTAAGAAAAGACTTTTAAGTATTATTATTAAAAAGAAGAAGACAAGGATAGAGTGAGAGAAGAATATGATAATAAATCTCCACTTATATGACGTATAATAGAAGAGCGTGAAAGAAAAACATATTGCACCGATACCAAATAATAGTAAAAATAAGTTTTCGAGTTATTGGAAACATACCATCAGACTCACTGCTACACACAGTTATCGAAATATTGGTATAATGCAAAGTAAAAACAAAAATAAAGAGTTCCCGAGCTATAAGCGATGTGACATACCAACAGACAGCTAACATACAAAGTATATAATCTCAATCAATTCAGCTCAACTATAACCACTTCAGTACCAATAAACTTTATATGACATACAGCTCAATAAAATGTATATCTGTATATCAGTTATAGAATGCATTAAATATATATTTGATTACTTAATTTTATATACATATATATATATATCTCACTCTCTCTCTCTCACACACTCTCATCTCTCTTCACGAAATCTCTTAAACTATCTGACCGATTAACTTATAATTTTACATAGTTACTTCTCTTGTGATGAAGACGTCCACTAAGATCGGAATTCATATCCCAACGGATTTTAACTTTTTGCGTTTCGCAAAGTTTTAAATCTGTAGGAACTATACACTTAACGTAAGAGTTACTATAGCAACAGTTACCATGACAACGGATAATATGACAACGGTTACCAGAGCGACTTAAGTTCACATCTTAATTAATAGTGTGCCCAAAGAAGCGGGCGGGAATCAGCTAGTATAGTATATATATATATATATATATATATATAAACTTTACCTGTACGTCTGTTAAATTAGTTAACAAATATACAAACTAATTCCCATAAATGACCAACAGATGGCGGTATAATCGTTTAAATGGAATGTGAATGTTTGTTTTAATTGTGATCCAGGTTCATAGCTTAAATGTTGTCCTAATCCCGTAACGTCCCGGAAAGCAATAAAATTTACGAGTATTAAATTAAATATATTATATAATAAAAATAATTAAAAATCAGTCAATTCAGGGTTATCGACAGATTAAAAAAAAAGTTGAAATATTTTTTTATCTTTAACAAAGAATTTTATATCAACATGACCCTAAAACTAACCTTAACTGATAACGTTATCCGTTTAAGGATTGAGATTAGAGTCAACCCTTTAACGTGTTATCCGGGATAAGCCAGTTAAACTATCCGTGGATAGTTACTGTCCCAATCGCGGTTTCTTCAATAGGTCATAAAAGTAATATGAATGTATCCTAATACATTGTATTATACGACTAGCTTACCCGCCAGACTTGTCTCGTTTAAAAAAATTGTAAAATTATCAGGCAAATACTAATATATTTTATATATAAAAATAGAAAAATATGAACACTAAAGCTTTCCTTATTAAATAAACTAATATAAAAATGAAATTTTTAGATTTCGTAATTTGAACTGTGCATCCCACATCATGGGTTACTCGAGAATAAATACGTGTGGAGGAGTTACCCCATAAAAATGTATCCTACCACTTTGTCGGCAGACATGTTTTTTCACGACGAATTATAGCTTTTTACTTTTACGTCTCTAAGTTATTCTGCTGACAGACAAACGTACATAGAAATAAGGGTTCCTAATTAACTAAACCATGTTTTTGATAAGGTCAGCGTTAATTAGCTATTACAGTTATATGTATACAACCATCCTTCCTTTCCTTTTCCCTCTATTCCTTCTCCCTATTCATATCCCTTGGATTGGTAACCCAGATCAAAAACTATCCCATAAAACGAAAAAGAATTTAAAAAAACAATGCGATTACCAACAGTGATATAATATTTGAATATAGATTTACACACACACACACACACACACACATAGACACACATTATTTCAATACCAACAATAGATACATAATACTTAAAACGTTGCTAAGAATTTTCCTTCATTTGAACTTGAGTTTAACTTTAACTGCAGGACTTACTGCCTCGTACACTCGTAAAATATTTAAGCATGAAATCCAAGGATGCTATGGCGAAGCGATAGGTGTAATATATAGCTGTGCTCATGACTTTGCTCGTGTGGAATGTTTTTTAAATAACCTTAGTTACTCCTTCTAACATCAGTTATCGGCCAGTGAAATTCCTGTTAAAATCGCTCCATTTCAGAGATTAGCCGGAACAAAAACAGATAGAGAACAATTTTAAAAATTATTGTTTTTATTACCGAATACATTATCATATTCATTTACTAGTTAATTTGGAATTACAAACAGACATTCATTTTATTTATATCTATAGATAAAAGAAAGAAGTTTATATATATTATAATAAAAGGATACGATATATTTCGTGTTAACATTAAATTTTTAAATATATAATAAAAAAAATATATAATATATACAAAATCAAAGACATGACAAAAAGAAAAGAATAAATTCTTTAAAACATTACAATTATATGTATTATTAAAATGATATTAAATTAATTATAATAACTATATCATAGCTTGTTATACACAGACATCCTACACAGGATAGCTTCAACGCGGTCTTAGCATGCAACTTCAGTTTTATTATTTTATTGACAAAAACATTTGCATAGCTATCCGTTTAGTGTGCAATAAAATTTACTGTCTTAACAATGTTTTAATAAAACATGTTTTTTTAACAAATTTCATAAAACTTTAAATAAAAAAACATACCTTAAAGGACCTACCTTCGTATCATTGTTGAAAACAAAGTTTTTTTTGTAATTTTTATGTTTTTTTAAAGTAATAGTATTGGCATTATCTTTATATAATATAAATATATCCTCCATATGTCTGTTTATACAAGGGTCACTTGAAGAGACAGGTGTAACTTACCCTATTCTCACAAGAGTCAGTGTACCAAAACCTTAACCCTTAGACGTTCCCACGATTTAAGAACTACTTCCTTGCCAAATTGGTTAAATAATAAACAATGTTTACACTATATTGTTTTTATTTTTATTATACTATACAATGATGTATATCAAAGTTTATAATTAAGATGAAATACTCTGACTCAGTCACACATGACCGAGTTTCTTGTAATACGTGTGACGTCTTTGCATATGATTTACAAACTCAGTTATTTTATATACATATATACTATCTTATTCCCTCCCGCTTCACTGTGCACACTATTAATTTGGATGTGAACTGATTGCTATGGTAATGTTTGTTGTTATCCGTTGTCATCGTAACCGTTGCTATAGTAACTCTTACCCCACCTTAAGTGTATAGCTCCTACAGGTTTAAAACCAGTGATATGCAAAAGGTTGAAATCCGTTAGGATAGGAATTCCGTAAAATCAGTTCTTAGTGGACGTCTACGTCACAAAAGAAGTAACTTTGTAAAATTGTAAGTTTATCGGACAGATAGTTTCGGAGATTTCGTGATGAGTCAGTGAGTGGTAAATCACTTATATATTACATAATATAACTTAATTAATAGATACTAATACACACTTTATTATACATTATAATGTATCTTTTATTGATTATTAACAATCAAAATACACACAAACAAATATATTAACATCATTAAAACTAATGAATCAAATAAAACATACACACATTTGTATATATATATATATATGTTTAATAAAAGATTGATATCATTATTATTAATATAACTCAATAAATTATAATCTCTTACGTATCTTCCGATAAACATATGCGGACATAATAAAAAGAAAATGTTAGATAATTTTGACATTCTAATAAGTGCGTTGGTGGTGTAATGGTCAGCATACTTCCAAGCAGTTGATCCGGGTTCGATTCCCGGCCTACGCACAATATATATTTTTATAAAAATTTTGTACATGTTAGTTTTTTAACATTTTTTTTTATCATTAACTGTTTATACAATATATTTCTGGTTTCTAATATTGTGAATTTTTCTTACAAATAAAAACGAAAGATCGCAAAAGTATATCAGAATTTTATTTTTCGTTTTTTTTTTTATTTAAACAATTAATGAAGTATACTCCAATTTTAACTAGCATAATACCTGGCGCTGCACGGTTTAATTGTTATTATATTTAATTAATAAATTATTAATCATCGTACACTATTAATTATAATAAATGCACTTCTAGGAAACATTCCGAACGTTCTCTTGTAACACAAAATCTCTATTAATTCACGGTATAATAGAATACATACATACAAAATGATTTATTCACTCAGTGATTCACTCCTTTATACTTCATACAAATATTATATTAAACACTACTGTATTAATGATCATTAAGTATCTGATCGTGTCTGATAATCAGAAAGACGGAATCAGGCTCAGGCTCAAAAAGTCTGACACAGACTGACAAATCATTTTATTATTATTAATGTCTTTGTAAGATTACATTTTAAACTCATATGAAGTTAAGAAACATGAAATAAAATTCGGTATAAATTAATAAAATGCAATTTGAACCTTATTGTTTGTAAAATAAGGTTTTATTTGTTAGTAGCAGCCTTACTGCCTAACTAACTGTAAGACTGTCTTCTTTGTTTTATTTTACTAGATCTTGTTAAAACAATTAAAGTAATCGTATATTTATTTATTTATTTATCTTCACGTCGTATCCCTTGCAGGGTTAGCCAGAGACGACAGAGCGCCAAACGCTACGGTCCCTGCATACCTATTTCGCGTCGACCACGACATCAACCTCTTCATACATGCCCTCCGGGGGGTCCTCATGCTTTTTACGTGACCTTCCTCCAGTATCATAGATACTGTGTTTTCGAAGGTCACTCGAGGCCTCCCCCTGTCTCTCTTACCGCTCACTTTACCTATATTAATCTTTTCTGCCATACTTTCATCACTCATTCGTTCGACGTGCCCAAACCACCTGAGCACGTTCTTCTTCATTCTCACACATATAATTTTAGTTAAATAAATTATTATATAAATAGAATTAGAGAGAAAAAAAAATGTAAGCGCACTGTAGTTATATTTCTTCATAGGCTCTATTACTATCTATGTCAGGTGGTGTTTTGCTTATCATTGTAATATAATATTGCGTTAATCATTATATTATTGTGAGAACTCATTACTTAATTTGATATCGCATTATTACATCATAATGTCTTAAAGAAATATGATATTATTAAGCAAGCATATATTGAATATAATACTATACATACATACACACACATTTATATATATATATATGTATGTGTATATACCAAAGATCCTGACTTTTCTCAGTCTATAAAACTATCCAAGATCAAAGTTAAAATTAGTTCCAGAAAAAAGGTAAAAACTGTTAAATAATTGTATTATTTTCATTAAGTAAAATCACGAAATGTAGTCCCAAAATATCCTTATCCGGTTTTAACCGGTTCCTGGAAGATTTCCAAGAGCGTCTGTCTATCATATGTCAACCATAAGGTTATCAGGTTTAAGAGCAAATTAATAATTGTATCGAATTCTTCACAAATCACATCAATCTAGATAATATCAATGTATGTATGTGTATGTGTGTGTGTGTGTGTGTGTGTGTTTGTGTGTGTGTATGTATGTATTTATGCATGCATGAATGTATGTATGTATAATTGAAATATAACTTTGAGTCAGTCTTCTTGACGAGTTTTCCCCAGACGGAGCAATTGTCCCACTTACAATTATCAATTCCAATCTATCACCGGGAATCACACATATGAATCATCCTTCAAAACTCTTAACTCATTACAATGTCTCTTTTTAGAATAATAATCAACAAAAATATCATTTTTACACCTTTAACCTTCATTTTAAAGGGTTATTAAAAATGAAGTCAAAAAATAATTTAAAAAGAAATTTTAGGCCGAAAATATACACTGGAATTAAGAACCTAAAAAGATAAAAATGCCTTAATAATATATAGACACGGCAGACTAAATTAAGACCACACAAAAATTGTGTTTTCGTGATTGACGGCCGCCATTTAAATAACCCCGAGGACTTCACGCCGATACTAATTTGTTATAACACCTCTTGAAATAAAACACGTTTTCATCAACACGACACGACATATCGTAATCGTATCGTACTCGTATCGTTTTTATTTTTCATGTTTTTTTTAATGTCTATGGCGGAGGCGAAAGAGTATGCAGGGACCGTAGCCTTTGGCGCTCCGTCGTCTCTGGCTACCCATCAAGGGATATAGCGTGAAGATAAATAAATAAATATAAATATGTTTTTTTTTAACACTAATATATTTAAATATATTTGATATACAAAAACCTTGAATTAAACCATCAATAATGCATACGACAATTGAAAACGAGGTACCTTAAACTAATTTTCGTATATCTCAAGTGAAATTGAGAAACTTATATAATTAGACCACCAAGGCGAGATGCGTGGGTGGCGAATACCCAAAAATATAATTTAAAAGTGTCTGTTTTCCTTAAAATATATACATCTTTGTAATTAGCGGAATAATACACATTACTCACACATCAAAATTAAGATCACGTATGAAGGAACGTCACAAATTCGGCACTAAATCCATAGTCATTCTTCAAAGAAAAGTGTTTCACTATGGAACGTGTTCAAACGCACACATAATACTATTTGGCGACTAAATCGTCTTGAACACAAAAAAAGCCCCGAAATTCCGACAAAGACCAAATTTGATACAACACAAATAAAGATTAAGCACGAACGAACGTAAAAACTTACACACATTTATAAGACGGTAGATTCGTTCCGCGTTATAAGAAAACGCGTTGTATGAATATTCTCATATAACGCACTCATAAGACCGCATAACGCATTATGTACAAATAATTCACATTTTCTCGTTAAAGGCGATATAAACGAAATATTAAAAAAGGACTTAATTTAATTTTATTATAACACAATGGGCAAAGGTAAGCGAAAATTTTTATGAACTGTAAAAAATAATTATAAATGTCATAGTATAGAAATATAACGTTTGAAATCCCCGCTTTATATGAGCGAAAACACGTGTAACGTACTCCTATAACGCGTATAGCGTTATAAGAGTACCGTGTTATAGGGAGGGTTACTGTACGTATAACAGCAAAAAATATATATTTATTATTATATTATTTATATTCACAATTAGCTGTGACCTGACTTAGGTATAACATCGGTTATCCGAATAAAAGTCTTGTTAAAATCGGTCCAGCTTAGAGAATAGATTTTTTCAATGCAATTTATACCTTCATATGCATTTAATGAAAAACTATTAATATGTTACAAACAGAGACTTCAATTTTATATATATATATATATATATATATATAAATATATATATATATATATATATATATATATATATATATATATATATATATATATAAACAATAGTATGTATGATGTACAAATATTAAAATAAATCAAATATGAGTGGACAAAGTCGAATAACAATTACGACAGTCTCAAGACAGTATTGTCTTAACGCTGCATTATTTCTGATTGTGTTAAACTGTTCAAACACACCGACAGACAATGGAATGCTAGCAGTGAATAACAATAAATGGTAACTATTCGTACGAGTTTGGAATAACATTGACGTCTTATGAATGGTTATAACATATATAATATGTTCTAAAGCATTTTTTGTACACATCTATATATCTATAGATAAAAATATAATAAACTATACAAAAACTGTACTTCAAAAACAATTTTGTGTTGATAGAAATATAGATTTAGGATTTTTTATTTAAATTTTTGTGTATTATTTATTGTGTTTAGTTAAGCTAGTTTTACATAAAACTTTTATCATCCTGACCTTGTCCTCATTATTACGTTCTTCGTACATCTCAGTGGAATGCTTCTTTGCACATACATACATATGTCCTCCGGATGTTCTTCTCTTATAACAATCTACATTCACATTTATAAATCTCGTAAGACGCCTTTCATTCGAACTACGTGTCATCACGACAAATGACAAAACTGAAAACTGATACTAAATTAACTGATTTAACATCTATCTTTTAAAGATTAGATTTTAAGAAAGTTCTATAAATGTTAATCCGAAGGAAAAACGAGATATATTATCTATCCAATCTAAAATACAGATAATCCAAATTTTAAAGATTATAATTAAAATAAAGCCTAAATACAAATTCAACTAAATTAAATAATTTCATTTTAAACACACAAAAATTCAAAAAAAAACACTCGTCTAAATTATATCTCAATAAATAAAACGAAAATAACAAAAAACAGAAATAAGGCTATGAACACAAAAAGCCCAAATTCATTAACAATTGAATGAACGATTAAATTAAAAGTAATAGCTGTTTTATTGTTTGAGACAACTCCGAGTTAACAGTGTTAACTAAAAACAATTAACCCGTTGTTTTGATCTGTTTTTAATATATGTTAATTATAATCCAAAACAACTAAAATGTAGGTAAAGTTGGGTTACATTGTATAGTTAATTGCAGACTTCCCGGTAACAAAAACTTTATTCCTGTTATTTTAAAATGTGGGTGCATGTGGGTGTCACGTGTTTTTAGAAACAGAATTTACTTTTTAAAAGGATTCTCCTATTTTTTGTGGTATTGTATTACACAGTAGTTATATAACCATACTAAATTTAAATGTGCTAAATGACTGTACAGATGAATAAATAAATGTATGTATGTATGTACTTAAAGATATCTGACGAAATGTCATTAGGAATAACCCGAAAACATTGAACAGCTGATCGAATTTAAAAAAAATGGAGTTTAATTCCCACTTTTATTACTTTTTATTTTTTTCAATTTTACGTTTTGTCATTATATTATATTTATATTTTATTATTTAAAAAAATATGTTTCTTATACAGTTTAGAAGTCCGCGTACAAACTGACAGACATAATCTCAATTTGATATATTTATATTATTAGTTTCGCAAAATGTTAGTAGAGCAGTGACATCCAGGTGATAGTGCTTGTATGTGTATCTCTTCCCGGTATTGGTTACGAGCCGAAATAACGCGTGTTCATAGTGATGGGGCGTTACGATAAACTATCGATATATCACAGAAACAACACTAATATTATATGATTATATGAATAACCTTCAGATTATTATAAAAATATATAATAAAATTTCATCTATACATATAAATATAATTATAGTGTCCGTTTGTAATTCTAAATTAACAGCTTTTCACTAAATGCATATAAAAGTATATAATTTTTTCTGTCTGTCTGTTTGTTACGGCTAATCTCTAAAATGATTGGACCGATTTTAACAGAACTTTCACTGTCGCATAGCTCATTGCTAACGAGTAACTGAAGCTAGTTCTATTTTTTTTTTAATCTACGCGTGAGCTAGTATACAATAAAACTTTCCGACTTTTCTCATTAATTTTAAAATAATATACTTATACACACACACATATATATATAATATATATGTACATATATGCTAAGATCGGCCCATCGTGGGAATTGAGCTGAGCGCAGCAAAATCCATTAGAAAAGAATAAAAGGAATTAAATATTTAATAACAATAATAAACAATTAATTGAAAAAGTTTGTCGCCATGAAAGTTAGACTACGAGCGACACAATCACGAGTCTCTTGGTTTTTCTTTATAACTTTTGATTTAATCAAGCTATTTTCATTCTGTTTTTTTCTGTAGATGCTTATTTATTAGTTCGACGTAGTTTTTTAGTGTTTTTTATTTATTAGTGTCAAATTTGACTAAAATCGCTCTAGTTGTTTTTATATGATGAAGCGACTCAGCTCATTTTGAGGAAGACGATCAGCGAGCGCGCGGAAGAACAGTTAAGCTTAAGTCTATGGGGATTCAGTTTTTCGACCATAACTTTGATCAAATCAAGATTTTATTAATCAGTTTTTTTCTGTAGAAGCGCGTCAACAAAAGCTACAGCAATGCCAATTTTGATGATGAAAATAAAATTGATTCTCAAACGGTTAAGAGCTTCGCTTACGCTCAGCTCAATAATTACATTGTATCGTTCTTCTTAAATGAAATGTTTTGCGAAACGTAAACAAAAAGTAAGTTGAAATAAAACAGGCAAGAAACAGTCAAACAAACAGTGTTTGATATCTTTATACATCAACTTAAAGTACTCCAGATTTATACAAGATTGATATCATTAATAATATAAATAATACAACATATATTTTATAAATAAAATATAATAAATTTAATTTGTTTTGGTTTATACTAAGCTTTTTTATATAAATGGTAATTATTAACTCAAATCAAAGCAGAAGAAAGTTTGAAATCTATTAAGATTTTTAGTTGAGTCTAAAGTATTTCAATACTCAGTTCAAACAATACTTTATGACATTGATATGACATAAATATGACATAGGAGTCCAATTGACCGATGCTTCAAACAATATCAAATATTTCTATTGTATATATATTAGCTAATTGTGTAATACATGAAAATATCTTTATTCATAGATATACACGCACTTTTGAATCAATCACATTAAATGTGAGTGAAGTCAATCTGTAAGTATCTCGGCATGCTCTGAGACCACAAACTCAACAGTTGATATTTTAAATGAAATTTGTTATTGTCAATGTTATTGTCAACCATACAAATGAGTCAAACGTTCGATGAACTATTTTATTTATATTTTCGATATCTTTTTACAATATTTAATAAAGAAATTATTCACAAACCTGTAAGTATTATTAAGCTGACCGTAAGCGAAGCTCTTAACCGTTGGGAAGACCTTTTTTGTGTTTAGTTGTCTCCAGATTGCGACGAGATAATTAACTAAAAATTGTCATGTATGTTTGAGCTGAACGCGGATGTTATAGCGAAAACAGATTTAAAAAATGTTTAGCCATTTAAAAGTTATCAAGAAAAGGAGAAAGGAGAGGGGCTCAGCTCAACACCCGCAGCGCACGGCTGGCGGATCCTAGTATATATTATTAGACCCTTGCGTTATGTTAGTGTGCTTTCTTTTCTTTCTTTTTTTGTTATTAACTAGTCATTAGGCTGGCTTATCAGATTGATTGCGATGGTTCTTTTTGTACATTGCTCACTAAATATTGACGTTTGTGAAAGAGATCACAATAAAAAACCCGGCTGAGTTTGTGTGGTTCTCAGAGCAGTGCGTTTGGAACTCGTATACTTAATTTAAGTTTGAGTGTCTTTACAGTACTTATTTCTATAAGTATGGTATGATAGTATTGACACTCCCATTTGATACACTAGTAAATATATAAATAAATAATATATTATATTATATTTATCGTAATAATAAATAAAAATAAAATGTACATCTATCGATACTTGTACTAACGTCACTAAAACTAGTCGGGAATTTCCAAGTCTCTAATCCCTAAGGATAGATATACATGTGTGTATATGTGTGTGTGTTTTTAGAAGTTTTTATATGTGTGTGCTATACAACAACACGATATTATTATATACTTAATAAGAGTCATATTAAAGTATATACAATAATTAATACTTGCTTTTTAGTAATCGTTTTATATTATATACTATCTTTGACCGCGACTTTTTTCGTGAGGAATATTAAAAAATACAAGTCCGGAAGTTATTCCTTATATCATCAACAATCTGGCAGTGAAAGTTCTATTAAAATCGGTCCAGTCCTTCACAAATTAGCCGGACTAAACAGACAAACAGACAGAGAAAATTTAAAATATATATATTTTATATAAGTACCGTATATACTTAATAGCATTTAGTGATTACTTTAATTTTGGAATTACAAACACACACAATTCAATCAATTTTATTTATATGTATATATGAAAAAAATATTTAAATGTAAACGAACAATATAAAGTTACTTTAAAAAAATCTTTTGTTTCAATTCCAATAATATATTAATTGAACAATAATGGCACACACATGGTCAGTTTGTTTTTGTTAATATATACATACATACGCCTTGGAGTTCCCAAGATTCTGTGAAGACGAATGATGTCATATACGTTAATATTTTTAACTGTTTTTTAGATAAAATTACACTAAAACTGATCTCCATCTATATTTATATAACATGACAGATATTTAAAGAATTACATCACATCAATTAAACCAAAAAACGTAAACATAATTACAGTAAAAGAATAGAATAGTTACTTGAAATTCCCGGAAAACAAAACAAGATGGCCGCCAATTACCATCTGTTCCTAACATCCTAGGTATAATTCGCGTAAATTTTATTTAAGTTAAAATCAACGCTGCAGGAGAGCCATTTGTCACTCGACCCTAAACAAACACACGGACGGATCTATTTATGTTATATTTATTTTGACGTATACTTTTTTCTATATTTGGTTAATAAATTATGTTAATTTTTAGATTTAAACTGGTTTTTTAATATACAAATAAGAAAAAAATACACAAGTAGGATTCGAATTTGTGAACTGTGGGATATCTTTTTTTTACAATTAATTATTTTAGTCTTTATATATAATAGCTGTGTCCTGGCTTCGTTCGCGCTAAATGTTTTTAAATAAAAGTAGCCAAGTTACTTATAACCTCAGCTACCCGACAGTGAGAGTCCTGTCAACTTCGATCCAGCTTTTTACAGATTAAACGGAAGAAAAAGACAAATAAAGAACAATAAAAAAATATATTTTTATCTAACTATAGTATCTACTTTCATATTTATGTTTTAAAAAGCTATTTATTTGTACTTACAAACAGACACTACAATTTCATTTATATGTATAGATATTATATAGAAATGTAATACACTACTTGATGCATGTCACATATAAACCTAAAGAGAAATAATTTTATAACTATAAAACTTAATTCAATATATGGAATCGTAAAAATGTGACGGACGGGACACGCAGACATTATATAATTGTAATAAACGAGACGATCAAAACATTTCAGGTTAGTAATACGGATATAGCGCCTAATTCTGTCCTACAATCGATTATCAGCCTTATATACAGCGTGTAGAGTTTATTTTACATTGATATTACGTACTAGGGGTGCGATCTGTCCCCATTTGCGTCCCACTTTCGCCCAGCATCCGTTCGAAATGAGAGCGCTCGGTTATTCGCCTAATGCGATTTTCGGTAATAGACAATAACGTTTCTATGAACGCAATGTATATGCGAATGTAAAAATATGAACTCCCTGTATGAGGTATAGTATGATAAAAATGTGAACACGCTGTATGTGGGAATGATAAAAATATGAACACGCTGTATGTGGGCATCATAAAAGTATGAACACAAGAAAAGTATGGAAATGATAAAAAAAAACATTTTGTATATGACTCATAAAAGTATGAACACGCTGTATATGCTTCTATGACGTTTCAATGAGCATGCTGTGTATATAACGCATATTTTTAAACACATGCTATATATAACTGTGCTTAAAAGTAAAAGTATAAAATATTGTAAACAAACTGTATATGGGACGATACATGAATTGCAGGTACAAAAAAAACAGATATATATAAAATATCAAAAATTACAAAAATTAAAACGATGTTTTAAAACACCCTAAAGGTCTAAGGTCAAATGATATGTATAAAATAATATCAAGAATAACAAAAATTAAAACAATGTTTTAAAAGACCTTAAAGGTCTAAGGTCAATATAAATAGTATTTCTTAAGGAAGTCAGGATAAGTTTAGTATTCCATTTTATATTAAGGTTGTGATTACATTTGAATGATGGCCGTAAACGGGGACAGTCACATTAATTCCTTGTATCATAAACCTGTTATCATAAATGATTGATAACGTTGCATCCCGACGTTTTTAATTCAACACAGTCCTGTCGATTTGTTGTTTTGGCTTTCATTCATTTTTCGTTTCATTTATTTCATTTGTTTATATAAAAGTTTATTGTCAGATAATATTTCGTCTTATATTCTTTCTATATATATATATATATATATATATATATATATATATATATATATATATATATAAGCGATTTACCACTCACTGACTCATCACCAAATCTAAGAAACTATGTGTTAACTTACAATTTTACATAGTTATTTTTCTGTGACGTAAACGTCCACTAAGAACAGATTTTACGAAATTCCTATCAAAACGGATTTCAACTTTTTGCATTTCGTCAAGTTTTAAACCTGTAGGAGCTATATACTTAACGCGGGGTTAAGAGTTACTATAGCAACGTTTACCATAGCAACGGTTACGATGACAACGGATAATATGACATAGGTTACCATAGCAACCTAGGGTCACAACACCCAGCGAAGCGGGAGGGAATAAGCTAGTTCTTTTATTAAAGTCAGTTCTTACTTCTGTTATGATTAAATTATGCTATCTCTGTCTATTATAGTCTATCTCTGTCTATATCATTGTAAAAGATCAGTTCGACATTGACAATATTCGCCAATGACACGACATGTGTGTCGTAAATATTTTGTAGGTCTGGTATCTAAACACTAATGAGTGTTATTATATAAATATACGTTATAGTTATAGTATGCATTTTTAATAAACAATATAATTCAATAGTTCATTCAAAAATTAAGTATAATCAATTATTTGAATGAAAAAAATGATTGATTTAAATACCAAAGAATACTTAATTTTAATTTAAATAAAGTTTAGATAAAAAATATGGTAATAATAAAAGACGAGCGCAATCGACTGTTTAACTAGCGAATAACAATTACCGAGCACCCTCCAGTCAACCGCTGCCCAAATAACACTATTGTGATCCCGTAGTGTGACCACACTGTGGAATCCTTATAGGACTTTGTGGTGTCTATTTGATATCACAAAGTTAACTTAACTTAAACAATTTTTACAACGACACAAATTTCCATATATCTCTTCAAAATTATTTAATTCCAGTTAAAAAGTATTTTAAATCGTAAATTATTACTTTTAAGAGGTCAGTGTAGTCAGTCAGTAACTCAGAATGCTACTCTGCTGAGAAGAACTGTCCAGAAACTCAACACTAAATCTAATCTAAACATATATCAATATTATAATAAAAATATAGAACCAATATAGTTTATATTATTTCTATAACTTAAAAAATATCAAATAAAATTTAAGCTATGTTAAAAATATTCTAAAAAGTATCCAACATCATGGTTACAGTAAACTACAAAAAGACCGCACCTGGCGCGTTCTTTGTTTAGCCCTTAAGCTAAAACCATCGCATTTGATACAAATATATGCTTTAAATATTATTTTATTCACTATAACATATTTGGGTTGTAATTGTATAAAGAGTAACTGACATTAGATAAACAATACATATATTTAACTGGCAATGTCTAAAACTATGGTCATTTGAAAGAAACTCTCAGCAAAAGTATAAAATACATAAAACTTAACTCTATCTTGAGCTGAGCGCCCTCAGTTTTTTGACCATCATTTCCGAACGGAATGAGATATTTTAATTCTGTTTTTTATAAACATGCCCATTTCCAACCTCTATAGCTCTGTCAATTTTCATTCAAATCGGTTCAGTAGTTTATATGTGAAGCTTCAAAAAGATTTTCATTAAAGAACTTCGCTTACGCCCAGCTTAATCATGAAAACTTTTTACATTTAATACATTATTTATATATTCATTATATTGTAACATTAACACACAAAAAACACACAAGAAACATGGCGTGAACAAAAATACACGTCAAAATGTAAGTAAATGTATCTTTAAACAACATATTAACTGTATATTGTATTACATTTTTAAATGCTGACCTAAAAAATTATGAAGCAAATTTTTCATGCTTTCAAAACAAACACACAACCGACAATTTTATTTATTATTTTTTGTTTTCTTGATGTATGAACTTGGCGAGACGCCATTTTGTAAAACATAATGATTTTATGAATCCTGTGTTGTTCGGTTTGTCTAATAATTCGTTTTATTTCTAATTGATTTATTTAATAATTACGTAGTAGGTTTCCATTTAATTACAATAATACATCTAATACATAATGTATGTATATAGTACATACATACAGTTATAAATATATATATATATATATATATATAACTGTATTTGAATATTTCGTTCATAATAGAACCATAATGTTAAGATTCATTTATGAGATATATTATTATGTACTGACTCTAAAATAATATTTATAAAAATGAGATTTTAAAATATTTGGAGACCTAATCTTATCAACGACACGACACCAACAAAAAATAAACCTCAGTCAGCGTTATCTCAAACAAAGCATTCTTGAGACTGAAGAATGTATCAAGTTCCTTTTGACATTTGAGATTTGAATAAACAAATACAATAACAATTAACTGTTGTTTAATGTCCCGTATCAGGTGATATCCCTAATTGTTAATGAGTTAACTGTTTATTTTAAGTTAACTCTTTGTTTTTTAAAATTCCATGTTTTCTCTGTGAACAATAGTCGTTTAAAATTATTTTCGTGCCAGAAAAGCTTAACAAAAAATATTAAGCAAGAATGAATAATTTAATAGCTTATGGTGTTAAGATTAAGTTTTTTAATTTTTATTTATATATATATATACGAATTCGAACATGAGACTCGTCGATACCATAACACCGCTACAAACTGAGCTATCGTGTCCGAACTTATTTTGATAAAATATATATTATACTATATTAAACTATAAATATGAAATGACACATGTAATTATAATTCCTGACCGTACCTGCACGGTAGGCCTCTGTTAGCACGTCCTTTTAAATAAAATATCATTTATCTCAAGAACCACTCCATTATTTAGTTTTAACCAACCGTAATGATTGATACAACGTTTAAATTACATAGAAATGTGTTCACTGAAATATAACATCTATTACAATTGCCAAAGAGCGATTATTCCGTGTCAGAATATATCAGATCATCTTTCTCGGGTGGTTGTACAATGCATTTATTATATAGGACGGAGCTTTTTATTTGTACAAGCAATTTTTGCACTTGAAACAATAATATAAAAGTTATTATTGTGTGCATTAAAATGTATTATGGATAGTGTTTTGAGGACTGTTTGATGTAATTCAAGATAACTGAATATATCTCGGGATTCCTGTATTCCTTTTAAATGTACAGTGATGTGCAAAAGTTTATTCTTATTTATTGGTAAATTAAAATTAAATAATTGTTTTTTACTGATCCTATAAAAATAAAACAGTGTCAATGGACCGTGTCACTAGAATCTCATTTTTCATAAGTGCAATGTATACCTAATTAGAATAGAAAACTATACTTTTGACTTTGATTTTCACTTGAATTTTGCCTTTGACTTTAACTGACTTTGACTTTGACTTTGTCTTTAACCTACCGTGTAAGTGGAATCTTACTTTTCATAAGAGCAATTTATGCCTAATTAAAAACTATACTTTTGACTTCGACTTTGACTTTGACTTTGACTTTGACTTTGACTTTGACTTTGACTTTGACTTTGACTTTGACTTTGACTGACTTTGACTTTGACTTTGACTGACTTTGACTTACTTTCACTTTGACTTTGACTTTGACTTTAACTGACCTTGACTTTGTCTTCAATTTTGACTCGAAATCAATTTTATTATTATGTAAAATTATATAAAAAACAATAATGTAATGTGTACACGTCTGTACTTATAACATTCACAACAGCCATCGTTCCGCCTCTCAGGACGACTTACCTCTCAATTCCATATTACAATATGTATTTATTACAAGCCCTTAGATAAATAATAAATTGTAAATCTAATGTTAACTGACCGCAAACAAAAACATTTCAACATTAATTTAATTTAATATATTTTATTATTACATAAAAACCTGTGTTGTCTAAATAGTAGTAGAAAATACTTATATATTTAACATAAATATTAATCAACCAAAACAGGACTCGAACCTATGATCTCTAAAATAAAACAAGCTTAAATTCTAAACTGAACATGTTAAGAGAAAACTTAAAAATATATATTCCTTTCGTTAAATAACTTCTCCTTAAAAAAAGGAACTTTTACTATATATATATATATATATATATATATATATATATATATATATATATATATATATATATATATATATATATATAGTAAAAATATTAATGTTTTTGCCATCAGTACGTACACCGAGCTCCTTAGCAATACTCTTTACTGGAGACGCCCAGTTGTCTTAATCTACACAATAATATATCTTGATATCTTTGCAATTCGTATTACATTTTCTTATTCTATTCAAGAATAACTGTATCAATTCTAAAAGCGAACGTTCCAAATTTAAAAAATTAAAGCAAAAACTACCCTCAAAAATTCAAAAAATAACATTTTCACGTTCAATTATCAATAATAATTGTTTAAAATAAAAATAGCTTTATTTTTTGTTATCTTATTTCAAAAAGAGATAATTTAATAAATTATATTATTTTCATTATAAAAGTTAATTTTAATTAATTTATTTTAAAAATTAAGGCTTTTAGTTCCCCCCTTTTTTTTCTTAACGAAAATAAAAAAAACATATTAAAATTTATTTTATTAAACTAAGAAATGTTAAGAAAACATTTGTTTCGTATATATTGTATGTATGTTAAGTTCTCTCCCCCACCCCGGCCCTCAACCTTCCTCCATCCTCCTCCTCCGTCTCCACAGTGGAGGAGGATGAGGTGACCGCGGACTCAGTGGTGTTATAGGCCCAAGCCTCCACCTGGAACCTGTACAGGTTAGAGAACGTCACCAGCGGTATTTTAACCTGGAATAAAATGACCGATCACTTGTATTAACAATTATAGAATTATACCTATGGTTTGTATGAAAAATATGTTGTATAATTGGCGCTGTCTTCACTTTTAATATAAACCCTACCTTAACCTCCGGCGAGTCCAGCTGCCAGACCTTGGGACGACCCAGCTGATAGGGCATTCCGACTTTGACGCAAATTATCATTGTATCGTGAGCCGAATCTATCTACGGATAAAAGACATTTTTACATCAAATCACCCAAAACTCCCCTCACCTCACCTACCACTCCCCACCCTCAGCCCCTACCCACCTTATCAAACCCCCTCTCTCCCCTAACCAAAAACCTTCTCACCTCCAAATAGTACGTTAAAAACGTATACGTGATCGGCTTCACCTGGAACACCTCGTGATAGAACTTGAAGATGTCATCAGCGGACTCCCCCCGGTCGTAGCACCGAAGCCCCCCCATCCACCAGTGACCTACCCACCCGTGACCTATCACGTCGTACAGCGACGTACGTGGCATTATGTAGCCTGAGGACGGACACACTATTAGTATACTTATTTATTTACATCTTTTACACTTTGTATCAATACTGATAACCTGTATATCAAATGGAGTGTCAGGACTATGATACTTGTCGAAATAAATAGTGTAAAGATACTCTAATTTGCAATAAGCTTACGATATCAGGTAAACATACTTAAGTTAAACTGTCATTCCCTTGTCCGACATTATTGATTTGGCGAGTTTTAATTTTTTTCTCTATCTCTTAAGTAAAAACATATCGCGACTTATACAATACCAATGTGTTAACTAATAAGGGTCAGATTTTTAAAGTGACTCTTTGGGAATTTGAGATTGTCCCACCGAGGGTAGTTTCACATAAAGTATAATAATCACCGAAGGGGTCGTCCTTGGCGAAGGCGCCGACGGCCCGGCCGGTGATGGCGGCCGTGATCCAGGGCACGTAGGGCTGCAGGAGTGTATGCGCGGGTGGGGCGGGGGGGCGACGAGACCGCAGGGGGTCGGGACACGGGGACCCGCCTGGGGGAACAATGCACTTAACATCCATAGTGCTTAGACAAACAGATCAGAAGTTTATTAAGTAGCGATATCTAAACGTGTCCCCTCCGTAACTCCTGAATTCTTACGAGTTAAGCATCCCAGGTAGCCCAAAGACTCGTGACCAAGATGTGCTATTTACTGTCTCACCACTCCCGGTCGGAGTTATAGTTTCTTATGTAATGATCTACGTAATCGGTACATACTGTAGAGAATGCAACAACACAATCAGATCTCACCCTGAGATAGTGACACGATGGACCAGTGCCCCGTATGCTCGTGTACGAGGCTGGGAGACCCCGAATAGAACCCGCACCCAGTAGTACAAATCACGCGGTCCTTGCTTACGCGAGATACGTTCTAAAATAATACTAAAATTACTCTCAAATTACATAACAATATATAATATCTACATTTATACATACGATTATCAATGGATTATCATACAAGAAACATAGTTCTCTCGGCAACAAACTAAGCTTCGTAACTTCCTTTTCCTCATCTAAGAAATCTCTGGGAACATCTAAAAGTAAAGCAATTCTTATAACTAATACAAACTTAAATAAATATAATAAAATGCAAACAAAACCGTATGTATCTAAAATAACTGCTCATTTAAATTTTTTTAATACTTTATAATAAATAACTCACCACTAACAAAATCTATGTGATACAACCTTTCCGTGGTTTGTTTTGTATTCTTTCCCACTATGAAGTTCTTAAAAGGCAGACACGCTGGGACCATATACTCTAAAAAACATTTATTTACTGTTTTCTTTTTAATTGAGCTGACCGTAAGCGAAGCTCTTAACCGTTTGGGAGACCTTTTTTGTGTTTAGTTGTCTCCATGCGATGAGATAATTAGCTAAAAATTTCTCATGTGTGTTTGAGCCGATCGCAAATGTTATAGCGAAAATAGATTGAAAAAATGTTTAGCCATTCAAAAGTTATCAAGAAAAGAAGAAAGGAGAGGGGCTCAGCTCAACACCTGCCGCGCACGGCTGGCGGATCCTAGTTTACTTTATTTTTGTTTGCTCATTTGTTATGTAAATCTGAAGATATATATATGTGATAAATTGATTTATTTGTTACGTAATATTTTTTAATTGAAGCAAAAAATACTTTTACATTATATTAGTAAAATTTCCAGCAATAAACGTAATCTTAAAATAAAATACAAGGTTAAATTTACGATAACTATAATGTCTTGGAAATACCTTATCTTGAACTAAAAGTAAGTCTGGCCATAAATACTGTTACAATTCATAATAAACAAAACATTGTTAAAAACACGATTGTTCATTGTTTTCTCGTCATATATTGTAAAATATTTTGGGTTATCAATATGGTGATAAAGAAAACTGAATAACTCATTGCATCAGATAAAGTTTGGAACCAAATACAATTTTTAAACCCCCCATACGCCTGATATTCCAATGTTTGTGTATTGGGCTATACAATGAAACCTTGTATCAATGTTGTATGTTTGTATGTTTGTGACAGAAAATGATCTGGCCGACCACGTAGTGTTCATATGATCAAGGCGATCAAAGCAGTAAGGGAAATACTTCGAATCCTGTCTGGCAGCAAAAGATTTTATCTCGGAAGATAAAGATAACCTAGAACCATGACCCGGTTTTAAAAATGATTAAGGACTTGCAGCCTATAAGAGATGCTCTAGTCATTTCTTAACTGAAAATTAAATAATTAATAGGGTGGTAAAGTCAAAACAACTCCTTAACGGGAGGGACAAAAGGGAGATCACAGAAATAGCAATAGCAATTTTTTACCAAACAAAATATTTAAACTGAAAGCTCTAAAGAAGCTTCCCAGTTAGTCAATAGAGTCCAACTTTGGCATTATCCGACTTCAGTGATAGTTTGGTAGGATATTGAAAGCTGAAGCTATGAAGGAGTAGCTGAGCCATATTGTTATGAAAAAGGTATCAACATCAAGATACCATTCTTGAGGAGGTAGTGAAGCCCCTTAACACCATGTTCAATAACCAGGAATGTTCCTTTCATCAAGATTGGCACCGAGTCATAAAGCTCGATCCACCCAATCTTGGTTAGAAACGAACATTCAAGACTTCATCAAAGCTGACGGCTGGCCGACATCTAGTCCTTATCTTAATCCATTAATTATGATTTATGGTCAGTTTTAGTAAGGCTTGCTCTAAAATGTCCTGATAATTTGGAGTCCCAAAAACAATCCATACGATTGGCGGTGAAGAAATTTCCCATAGAAATAGTGTGTGCTGCCATTGATTACTGGCCTCAGGGTTTAAAGGGGTTTTGCAGCCAATGGAGACCATTTTGAATAAGCTTTATTTTTTTTTAATGATTTTATATTAATATATTAAAGTGTGTGTGTTACACTAATAGTAATAAATATTACGTACAATAAAAATATTGTTTTTCTTTGTAACAATATTTATGGCAAGATAAATATATATATGTTATAATTCATTTAACAATACTCACTGGACTTTATCGGGGTAATTAGTTTTAAAAGAGCAACACTGCTTTTGACTCCAAAGTGTTTATACTCAGGGTGTAGGAGTACATCGGCTATGGGCATCAGGAGTACAGCTGGCTCGCACGCCATACCAGAGGCCAGGTCTTCGATGGTCAGCTTGCATTCAGCCTCATCTCGTTCGTAATCACCGAAGACTACATTACCCCTAGTAGAAATGAAATAGGCAAACCAACATGTAAATCAAGCGATTTTGGCGCTTTAACTGGCCAATAACAAAACTGAATAAATTGTTATTATGTGATAATATATATGTCATAATTTTATGTTATGTCATATATGGATATATGAAATATAACTCGGCGCCAATAACAAATCTAAAAATTACTATTGTATAATATACATATCATACATGTCATATATGACATATAAAACTCGACGCCAATAACAAAACTATAAATGATTATCATATGCTATATAAGTCATATACGGCATATATAACTCGGCGCCAATAACAAAATCCTATAATATATACTATTATGCGTTATATATGACATATGTCATATGTCAACAGAGGGTCCAACTAACAATGCATAACCATCAGGTATGTGAGCCGCATCCACAGCAGTGGAGAGCGCGAACTGACGACTGATGAGCACCACCCGGGGCACCCTGAAGTAGTGTGGGGTGCCGTTCTTGACTAGAAATAGTAAATTAACACTTACTTACTGCTGCACTGCTGCAAACTCAAACAGCAAAAACAGCTTCCACAGAACTTATTCTGAGTATTTTGAGAATTTTAACAATGCAACAATTCAGTTGGTTTTCTCGTAAGTAATAATTTAAAAAACCATAACCACCCTAACAAGTGTGAAGGATGTATTCATATTTAATATTTCTTCACGTTGTATATTTTAAAACCACATTGTGTGTTTTTATGTGACAAAGAAAAGTAAGAAATACTTTTTTTTCTCCACATATCAATAATCCAATTCAAAGATACTAAAAAATATATTTAGGGAAGTTATAAGTTAGAAGGTAATAAAATAAATATAGTAATTAATATATTAATCTTTTAAATTTTACTAATGTTGTTACATAGTTTTGCTTCCGTTAGGTCACGGTTTTGTGTTTTTTTTAAAAGAATTTAGTTTTTTGCTTCATGTTTTATTTGTATATATTAAAAAAGGAGGGCGGGCCCATCAGGGATCATAAACATTTATGGATTACGAATTTGTAGGTGTCTGAGTATTTAGTTTTAAGTCTCTCTGGAGTATTAAAGTGTCAAATTAATTGGATTGATATGACTTATATAACACTTATATTATATTAAATCTTACCGTGTATATATTGTAAAGCCCCAAGCCAAGTGAACTGTAGCTCCGTGAGGGGGCCCTCATCTGGGTCGAAGGTGGGATCATCATGACAGTCAAAGAATTGACAATGTACTTGCATCACTTGTTATAAATAACAAATAAATTTCATTAAACTAAGTGAAAAAATTACAGGAACAGACAAATACATTGAATATAAGTTAGGCTTGAATTAAAAAAATAATTTATAAATAATCTAAGTTAGACTATTTAGAAAGATAATCTATGTGTATATATTAAGAAAAGAGAAATCTGTATGTACGATTTATCGTATGCGTTTTTCAGATACAATTTCAAGCCAGGCTAAGTCACATAGCAACAAGATGAAATACAAATGAGGTCAAAACTAATTAGTTCTCACCGCTTAATAACAAGACCACTCTGAACAACATTTGTACGAACAATTAGACTTACTTCTTTGAATTTTGTTTATTCTTTCTTGTTTGTCTCCTTGGTATGTTAAGGGGTGTACACACTGGACTTGTTCTAACATGTATTAAGCAACTAAATCCAAGCAAAGCCGCACGCAGAGCTAGTTATATGCATATTACACACGATATAGTTAAGATAATATCTACATGGTAGTTGGTTTCTTGCCATAAATTTCACTAAGTGTTTAAATCCGAACCAACAATCCATTTGGAGATAGCTGATAACCTAAACGTGAGGTAAAAGGCGCATGGTCTGTCTGTATGTACTGTTGCGTTCCAATTATATATATATATATATATATATATATATATATATATATATATATTTAGTACATGTTTTGAAGTGGATAAAATGTCTAAGTTATGGAGACAAAAGAAATATAAGTTCTACAGATACTGGAAAAAATTTAAATTCTACACACACAAACACACACACACACACACAGCTAAACAAGCATTTTTTATTGTGTTTTTTCTTTTTGCTTTTATTCCTACTATCATTATTATTTTTGTTATATCATTTGTTATCTGGAACAATATTATCATGGTGGGCCTATGTATGAGACAGTTCTATAACAAATAAAAGTTATTATACTTATACACAAAAAAACTTTCGGAACTCGATAAAATATGAACTTGTGAACTTTACAAAACCTTATCATTACTCTTATCTCTATCATTTTCCGCAAAGAAGTATAAAAGTTACAGGTCTTATCGCTTGACAAAGTGCCTGTTTCTATCTAAAATTAACATATATATATATGCACATATATATTTATTAACTTTCTAATATTACAATAAATCTGAATGCCTGAAGTGAATTGTACAGACAAACCTATTAAGTAATATATATGGTATCCAGTGATATATATCTTAAAGATAGCAATCAGAGCTATTGATAGATACAGATATATTGATATCTTGTTACGAAATATAATTCATATACAATAGATATAAGCCTTTATATATATATTTATAAAAATAGAAAATAATATATAAAATTGTCTGTGTGTACGTGGTTTTACACAGCCTCCGTTTCTGTGAAATGTTTAGCACGAAGGTATACTTGGACTGTTTGAATATATATATATCTATATATATATATATACATTATTTTATATATTTATGAATACAGACAGATAACTTAATATATTTTCATTCCTCACTCTAATATATAAAACCTATTATGGGTCACAATTTGGGTTTAGCCATGTCTAAAACAATGTTAACGATTTGTCATTTTTGATAAGAAATGCTCCTGACGTCTACCTTAGGAATGCTTGAGTGGGATGTCCACTGACTTTCTGATAAGTGGTGTAAAATGGTATCCACTTTTTCTTCCCAACCCTGTCTCATTCTCGGGATTTATGAACCGATCCTATTATACAATCATAATAATATTATAAAGAGAAAACATTTGTGTTTTTGTATGTATGTTTGTAATGTTTTCACAGACGACTTCAAAAATTCTTTAACCATTAGAAAACTGCATCTTCACTGAGTGACAGACTATATTACGTTTTCAAAAACAATAAGGATCCCTAATAAAAATGCAATAATGTGACCCGAGGTGTGCAAAAATTGGTTATAAAAAATCTGTCATGGCGTGCGCTGAGGAATGTACATATTGATAATAGAATAAAAAAATGTTCTACAATAGGTATTATAGAACGTATTAATCTCGACGAAAGTCCGCGATACCATATATCCAACTACTGTAATTATGGCACTATAACAACTTTTTTACATGTTAAATTTGATAAAAATGCCGACTATAATCAAACCATACTATTCATACTGCACAAATCCTTATCACATTAAGTTATATTTTATTAAGGACCGTTTTAACAACCATAAAATGCTTTTAAATTATTAAAATTGGACATTCCATTCAAAAGTCCACTACCACGAGATCGGTATCTACGCGTGAAACCGCGGGGCATGGCTAGTAATATAATATATTAATAATTATATAATATTTCATACATAATTATTATAAAACATTACAATACTGACCTACATCAAGACTATAAAAATTCTAACATGTAGCGGATGCGGTCTATCGTTTTGTATTAAAAGGTTTATATATATATGAATTTGTTGTTGTATGTTTGTGTGTAAATCTAGATTTATTAATATTAATATTTTTACAGGTAGATAAATACTTGGATGCTCCCAAGATGGATTAACAACTGATTATATTTCCTCCAAAATATTTAAATACATGTCCTAATTAATACGCAAAAATAAATAAATATTTGAAATATAATAAGGTTTTGATAATAAAATATTATTTAGAGAATATTTATATCGTAATATAATTAAAATTATCAAACAAACCCGTAACAAAATAATATATGGACATAATATTGAATACTGCAATATAGATATCTGGCGCCGTAATAACTAAACCTAACAAGGAGCCATGTTTTATGGATACGATAAATAAATATAAGTACTGAAAATGACAATATAATATAATCTTAATATAAAAAATGTCTTTGTAAATCGAAATTACAAAACAGACAAACATTCAAACATTAGAGTATTGAAAAACTTCAAACGTGGTTCTTATATAAATAATAATTTAGTTATAAATATACAATAAACATCAATTTATTAGTTCACATTTATATATTTATATACGTTAACATAAATATAAAAAAAGTCTAAATACAACATTATAAATCGATGCATGCGTCAACATGCGTCAAGGTGCAACGCATGTTGCATTAACATGCGTTGCTTAACTCACAAATGCAACAAATTGCTGACATCCGCTCAATTATGTCACCTTCTGATAACGGGAATAACAAATACATATATATAACTAATATATACAAGTAACCTTTATCCGTCTGTTCCAAGGTCAGGTTTTATCTAGGATTTATCTTTATGACTATAGTAGTAACAGCTTCTACTAAAGACTACTAGAGTAGTAAAAATGTCCCCCACTTCATATTTTAATAAACATTATATATTTATATATATTTTTATTATTTTTCAATCCCAGTCTCGAATAACGTCATAAAACAAATTTTTTAACATTACATTCATATACAAAGTAAAATTCAAAATTATTAAAAGTATACAAAAACATATAAATCATTAAATTCATGAAATATCAAACTCGAACTGGACTTTTAAAGCATCAGAAAAGGAGTCAATAAACAAACAGACATCTGTTTACAGACAGACGAATTATATTTATGACGACAGAATGAATATCAATATTTTATTTTATTTCATAAAAATCATAAAAATTTCTATCTAACAAAGTTTGACCTTAAAAATGCACATATAAGAGGTATAAAGTTATTTTTGTGTTAATGTTATATGTATTGTAATTTCAAAATAAGCCTCATTTCTGAGAACAAAATGACTATAAAAATGACGATGTTAGATTTGTTTCATTTGTTTAGTTAAAGTAAATATTACCTCCAAAAAACCTTGCCCTTTATTCGATAAATTATATTAAACAGGACCAAATTGTTTGCACTTAGAAAAACTTTGATCTAATTGCTTGTACAGAAAAGTATTCTTACATGACATTTCAAAAAGATAAGGATATAAGGAATAAGGGTGGATCATTCAAGCAAGATACAAGGAACGAAGCACACTGGAAAATATGGTTGATGAAAATGGCGGCTAACTCACCATTCCTCTGTTGTCTTTCTTCATTCATTTTATTTATAAAAATATAAATGTCCAGTACGATGTGCAATTATTTCGAATTAGCCTAAACACAATTATAAATAATATAGGATAATAAATTTGCTGTCAAAAATAAATATATTTGAATGATTTTCATTATTATTTTACTTTCAAAGAACAAATATCTTCTTACATTATTTAAACTGTAAAGTCAAAAGTTCAAGTTGAATTTGGAATTAGAAATTGAATTAGAAATTTTAATCTAGAGTTTTCAATTCTTTACCAAAAATGACACTATTCGAATTTCGAAGCATTACAAATTAGTTTTTTTTTATTTATAGCCCCCAAAGTCGCACTTAAAAAGCCAAGTTTTAAATGAAAATTTTAATTTCTGTATTAATAGGGATATATTAGATTATGTACAGGCCTTCTAAGCATGCGTAGTGCGCGTGAAAACACAATTAATAACGATAGGGGTTGATATCTGCAGTTATTTAGAACGATTTGCATCTCAATTAAAATTCACTCGCATCTGTATATAAGGGCGTTTTTTTTATTTAGATCCAGTTTCAGATACCAACATGTCCATCGTAGTGAGTGTTTTGTTAATAGGATTATTTCCTTTATTTGGTAAATATGTTTATTTTGTGTATATATTAAAGTCGAAGTTAAATTGTATAAAGTTCCTAATACAATGTATCATTTTTTGCTTGTCCTATTTTTATCTATTTTTTATTATGTAACCTGTGATTAATATTTAGAGTGTAACTATTTTGTCATTGTAAAATATGTCAGGATGGCCGAGCGGTCTAAGGCGCTGCGTTCAGGTCGCAGTCCACTTCTGTGGGCGTGGGTTCGAATCCCACTTCTGACAAACTTTTTGTTTCTATTTTGTTCTTTTTCTAATCTATATTTAAGTCATATTTGTCATAAGTGTATAATATTAATCATATAGGTAGTCTTTTATTTTTTAATTCCCATCATGATTTTAGTAAATGCTTTATATAAAATAGGTTAAATAAAAACTTTCAGTCACACCTACACTCTATGCCTCTGAAGAGAAGAAAGATGACTGGGAACGTATAGTAGGAGGTACTAAAGCACCCAACGGGTCGGTGCCTTACCAGGTATCATTACGTATATGGGGGGTCAGACACTTTTGTGGGGCCTCGTTGATAACACCGAGGGTTATACTGACGGCTGCTCACTGTGTTGATAGGTAATAACTTAAGGATTAATGTACTTAAATATATATCTCTTGTTCACAAAGGCCCCTTTCCACTATTCCAGACTCAAACCCAAGTACTTCCAAGCCATAGTCGGTACTAATCAGTTACAATCAGGAGGCACTGCATACACTATACGCAAAGTTGTCCAACACGAGAATTACGATAATGATATTATAGTTAACGACATAGCTATCATATTCACCAATAAGGAAGTAGAATTCAGTGAAACAGTTGACGCCATCGAGCTGAATGATGAGCCAGTTGCACCTGGAGAAGAACTTCTATTGACTGGATGGGGAACTACGTCTGTAAGTTTGTTAGTTTAACATTTACTTTCGATATAAAGAAAATTATATATATTTGATATATGAAAAAAATAGCAAAAGTACTACTGACGTATTGCTAATAATTATTACAAGGTGACAATAATTTTTCTCAGCTCGCTAATTTTTTATTGTATTAATAACCCTCGAATTATTAGAAAGTTACTTAAGATATTTATTGCTTACTTGCCATCCGATTGAATATTTGTTCGTATTTATAATTCAAGTAGTGCGTAATTTTATGTAGACACAAGGAAAAAAATTCATAACGAAATAAATTATTTTTAGTATCCAGGCCATCTTCCCAATGATCTCATGCAGTTGGAACTGAAGGCTGTTTCGTATGAAGAGTGTAAAAACGCTCACAACGCTACTAACGCAGTATTTGAGACAGAGATTTGCGCAATGACCAAAGCTGGTGAAGGAGCCTGCCACGTAAGTATATTAAGGAATCGATCTGTTTAATTGCATATATCAGAAATAAACAAAAAGAAACTTGTTTTACTCTATATTAAAAGAGGAAACTTCTTGTGTTATCTTTCCAATAACCTATATAAATGACATTTATCACTAGTAGTTTACATTTTAAAGACGATTCTGACCTATTTGATACTCATAAAACTAAAGATAAGGATACTGAAAATAAGATAGCAAACAGTTTTTGTATCTCTTAATTGCACAATAAAATCTAATGGCAATGAACCATTAAAATGGCTCATAAATCTTATCTATAAAATATTAATTTAAGTAATTATATTGTTGTTTATTAAATATATGTAGGGTGACTCGGGGGGTCCGTTGGTGCGTGAAGGTCGTCAGGTGGGTATCGTGTCGTGGGGGATCCCTTGCGCTCGAGGAAAACCAGATGTATATACTAAGGTAAATATATAAGATCATAATATCTCACTGCTGGGAATGTCTCACTTATTTTTACTTATTTATTTATATATTTTACACTTTGTATCAATACTGATAACTTTTGTATCAAATGAAGTGTCAGGACTATGATACCATACTTATCTAAATAAGCCCTTCTGTATATACTTTCTACCTTAAATTAAGTCTACGAGTGTTCCAAATGCGCCCTGCTGTGTGAAGAACATTAGACAGGTATTTTTCATCCCAGCAAAAATAGTAATCACAGCCAGGGATCGAACCCAGGGTCTACGCATTCAAAGACAAATACTGGCATTAATACTACTGTGTAATTAACTCAAATTTTTACCATGTAATTTTATTTAATATATATATGCATAATGACAATGAAACGACTTCTAGATTCTAATGCAATGTTTAAGAAACTATCTAAAGTAAAACTAATAATAACCGCCACTTTGAAATAAAACCAAGCAGGAAATAAGAAAACTTCGTATTAAATTATTAATATTATGGTTTTAAAGGTTGAATCTTACATGGATTGGATTGAAAAAACACTATACGAAGATGACGAAGAGCACGTCTGGTTCATACACAATCACAACAGGACAAACAGACATTAGAGTACAATGACGGGAGAAGCCACAGTATGGAAGTAGTATATCAAAATAGTATCATTGATATAATTTAAAATTAAATAAGATCTTATTTCACTTTCAAACTTATTTCAAATTTCTATTCCACTCAAACTTTTTCTTTTGTCCTTCTGTTATTTACTTATTTATGAACAGTTTATATTATATTATTATAATTTAATTATAAATTGTTAAAAAATATTTAGTTTGTAAGTAAAATATAATATTATTTCAAACGAATCATAATATATAATAAACATATATGTAATAAGTGTTTTATTTAAAAGATTTTAGATTTAAATCTGGATATCCTTCAGATTAAACAAAAGACTATCTTAATTTCTTTCTGAAAATCTTCAAGAATTTTAGCAAAATTAACCTTACTATTAACATTTTCGACATAAATTAAATAATAAAACGGTGTGTGTCCTACGAGAGAGTGAGATGGATATAGAATATCAGGAGTATTAAGATAAATGTTTATTATTTAATACCAAGCTTAAAAATTAATACTTTAAAGTAAAAAAAATGCATTTTTATATAAGGCTGCTTATATCATGTTAAAAAACTTACCTCAACCAACAATTTTACAAGTATCAACGCCATCTATCGTAAGTTTTAAAAAATAACAACTCTAATATAACCCTCACTTTAGTTTAAATATTGAACAATAGATGGCGCAATAACAGTAGAACATCTTCTATCTCATTCTCTCCTTTACATTTATGTTTCTTTATCGTGACGCATTTCCGTTTCAAATCAACGATTCTAAAGAAGTTTCGTTTCAAAATAAAACAATTTTCACTCATATATTATTTATTATATCTCGGTACAACTAATATCACAGAGTTCAGTCGTTAATTAACATTGTGAAGAGTTCGTTAAAATGTCTTGAATTACCCTTACGATTATTTTTAATAAATATATAATCTTATAAAATACTAAACATAAAATATTATAACATTAGTTTTAAGTTCATTTATGGCAGTTATTTAATTAATTATGAAATAACTACTTTAAAATATACAGTAATCCCCTGTAACACGGTACTCTTATAACGCGATTTCAGTCCCTCGCATAACACGTGTTTTCCCTCATTAATATTCCATTTAAACCCCCCTTAAGAAGAAAAGTTAAACGTGAATTATTGATACATAACGCGTTATACGGTCACATGAGTATGAGCGCGTTATACAACAATATTCCTACAACGCGTCTTCCTATAAAGCGAAACGAATGTAGTGTTATTATTATATTATTACAGTATATATATATAATCTTAATGGTACCTGCCATTTACAACTTATATTAAAATATGAAAAATATAAAAATAGTATTTTTTTTGAAAATTTTACTTAAATTACAAAAATCAAAATAGTATAGTTGATTACGATCTGGATTCGAACGTGGGACTTGTATCATTCGAGCTACCAACCCCATATTACACTCATATTATTTCAATATACATATATATTTAATATTTTTTGGATCCAATTCATTATTAAAAATCAAATAATATATTTTTAATTATTTACATCATCTCCAATATATAAATGGACACAATAAATATCAAAACCCTAACCCTTATCCAGACGTAATCAAAGAAATCACTTATATTTTGATATGATATATAATCTGTGTGTTCGTCTGTTACATTATCATTATTATATATACTCAGAACGCTGAATGTACGTACGTACACATCGTGCAACTGTACAGAGTTATTTTCCATTATTATATTATTAATAATACTTGGTTCACTAGTACTCATCGACGGGAACATGGTTGAATTTTTTGTGAAGTTTGATATAATTTTTATTTTATCAAATTTTATATCCAAGGATGTTTTGGAACTGTAACAAAAAAAAAAAAGATATGAACACAAAAAACTAAATAATAATCATAAAATAAATTTCTTTTAATTAAATTAAATTATTGTAAACATTTGCTATTAAAGTATTTTCACTTGAACTAATTCAATACTATATTACTAATAATTGTGTAAACTACGACTGACAACAGTCCTTCCTTTAGTTGTTATTTACTACTGCTACTAATACATTTGTACTACAGAGCTACGACTACTAACACTTCTACATCTGTGCTACGATTCTTACTACTACTACGTCTTTGCTAGTCGGTTACGACTCTTGCTATTACACCTGTGCTACACGGTTACAATTCTTGTTTATACTACACCTGTAGGTTTCCACTCTTATTTCTACTACACCTGTACTACATCTGTACTAGTCGGTTACGACTCTTGTTTCTACTACATCTGTACTAGTCGGTTACGACTCTTGCTACAACTCTTGTTTCTACTACACCTGTGCTACACGGTACAACTCTTGTTTCTACTACACCTGTGCTACACGGTACAACTCTTGTTTCTACTACACCTGTGCTAGTCGGTTACGACTCTTGCTACTACACATGTGCTACGCAACCCTGTACTCACCTCACAGAACACGCCTGTAGCGTGACTCCCTGGGCACCGATGTGTATGACGTCACTGTGAGCAGAGAGAGAGTAATGCAATGATGGATCTGAAACAGAGAAATAGATACTTCACTGTTCCCTGAGAGGATGGAACTATTTAGAATTAATTAGAATAAAAGCAACCAATAAGCAAACACTTAGATTATGTTTCCTTCTCACCTGTATCAGTGGTTTTCAGATAGACGTTACAACAAAAGCTTCCATCGCATACTGTGTCAGTGTATCCTTGAGTACTGGACTCCGTGCTCAGAGTCTTTGTGGTGTGATGAAGATGATGAAGACCGTCGTGTGATGTGGTGATGAGAGGTGATGACCCTGGAAATAGTAGAATGGTTAGTAAGGATAAAAATATTAAATGCCGTAATTGCTTAATCAAAGTTTATATACCTCCACTCTTCTGAAATTCGGCTATGATCAAATTATCCAAAGTATCAATATTTGCTCCAAACAGACCACTCGGAGACACGACGTTGACTTTATTCACAAAGGACCAGGATGATGTGAACTGTTCAGCTGGAGAAGATAAAAATAATAAAGAAAACCATCTTAATTTTTGAGATAAGGAGAAATAAAAATTATAAGAGAATGTACTGTTTGCAAAATGGTTGCTATGATATTTTCTTTGCTAGGACTTGTCATTGTAACCAATATTATAATTTGGTCCTGTCGCTCTATCTATTTATTTGTAAGTCTTCAAAACTAATATATACATTATTACTCAAGTTAATCCTTGCATTGATATGAGCATCTAATGGCATCAAAATACATATTAAAAATATATAATACTGCGAAGGGTATTAAAAAACTTTTTGAATATGCCTTTTACTGTTTTTGGAGATAGACTTTTTTAGAATTCTAGTGTTTTGAAACTGCGTTACGATAAAGAAAAAACATATTAATGGTTATGAGAGAATGAGATAGAAGATTACCCAATGCTGGTATGGTACCATCTATTGCTCAATCATTAAATTTAAAGTGAGGCATATATTGGAGTTATTTCTTAAAACCTACAACAGATGGCGTTGATACTTTTGTAATATAAGCAACTTTATATAATAATACAAATACTTTATATTGAAGTATTAAATATTTTTGGAGCTTGAAAAAAACAATAAATTTTATATTTATCTTAATCCTCAATCTCTTTTCGGCTATTTTTAAGCAGTTACATATCTGCCGTGTGTGTGAATTGCACACAGACATTTTTTAAACAATCATGAGATATATACTTTAGTTTTATATATAGTTAAATAATATTTACCCAATAAATAAGGAACATTTGATGTGAAGCCAGAAACAATAAAGTTTTTGACGTCATCAAAATATTCAATTCCGTGTAAAATAATATCCTCATCCGTCACAAGTGCAAACGTTACACCAAAATCGGTTGTGAATTTGACGATTTTTGGTTCTGTTGTGTTACATTTTGATGAACTGCTCACCGGGGTTCTGTAACTAGGGAATAATTATATAAATTATTAGGGAAAAATATTGAAAAATTATGTAAGGTAAAGGAAAATAATAAGAAAAACCAAAATGATTTAAATGTAATGATTATCCTTCCTCCATCTTGTTTATTAAAAATATGTTTTCTACAATAATTAACATTTTGGATATTTTCCTCAACCCTACAATTCTTTTAAAAAAAATAAATATCAAAAACAATCTATACATATAAATAAAATTGAAATTTGTTTGTAATTCCAAATTAACAACTTTTGACTAAATGCATATATATATAAAATAATTTTCAAAATTTTTATCTGTCTGTTTTGTCCTTCTAATCTCTGAACTATCTGAACTAATTTTAACAGGACTTTAACTGATAAGGGGTACCTTAGGCTACTTTTATTTCAAAAAACATATTTTAGTGAACTAAGTCGTGGTCAAAGCTAGTATAGAATAAAATCTTATATTTTGAGTACTTACGAAGCAACAATCGCACCGTCCCGACCGAAGACCATATTATTGAAGATGGTTTCATCTTGATACTGACACCTGGTCTTCTCGTATATTGCGGCTACTACGTAGATACCAGCTTTTTTAACTGCTTTGGATATCACCTTCACAACCTTAAATATATATTCCAAATGTTGTAATGTTGACTTACTTTTGTTTTTATTTATATTTTGAGCGTTGCCGGCATAGGTGGGAGTAAATGCCTTTTTTGAAGCTACCCATGTCGTACTATAATCTTTTATTATCGAAAATAAACTTGCAATATTAATTTTGCCATATTTAGCTATTTAGTGTGTATTTATTTTTGGTTTGTCTGTTCGTATTAATTTAATTTTAAACAAACAACACGATCATCAAAATACAAATTTAAATGTTTAAAAACCGCTCAAATGTGGATGACATATCACTTGTCAGATTGCCAGTAACAAAAAATATAAAATCTAATTTCAAAGCTTAAAAAGTACTAGTATTAAAATAACTTACAATTATATAAGTTTAATAATTCATCATGGCGTCTTTATCGTATGATTTTATTGTTGTTATAAAGATTAGATAATATTATGCAATAATCCTACAATCGACAACTCCGACCCATTGTAAAAATAGACTATAATGGTCATGTTTACTTTATTATAATTATTTATGAAAAACTTATGAATATTTTATTTCGTCATCGCATTGTTAAGGTTCCAGAAAAGATAAAAGAAACTTTTGAATATATTTATTTATATTGACTTTCGATCATATCGTTTTTCTTTTAGAAATAAATTATTAATTTTTGCTGTGTATTCATTTTGTAATAAATTAATTATTTTTTGCACATGAGCAACAATCAACCAAAATTATAGATTATTTATAACTTGTAATAATATGAATGTAGTTTTTTGCCGTGGACCTACCTTTTGTAAAACACACTTTAGTACATTGCACTAGTACAATATAGCATAGATAAGTGCAACGTAGCACACATAAGTACAAAGTAGCACACAATACAATGTATGCTACTTGACTGTGATACTTAATGGTTACTAAATATCTCACCTCGTCGTGGTTATCCAGGTTGGTAACACAGGAATCTAAATCTTCAACATCAATCTTCGTAGGCGTTAAGAGCAGCAAGTCCACATTCTGTTAGACAAATATTAAAATTGTGTAATAGAGAAACAGTTATAAAGTTTGTCGGTCTATTTGCTATCTAAATTACTTACATATTTAGCCGCTTCTACGATCAAAGATTCATATTTATTTATAGAGACTTCAGTTTTGGATACATCTACTAACGACGCTTTGTAATGTGTGAGCTGAAAGGAAATATATAACTATAAAACTATAGTAATTAAGAACTTCTATAGATGATCTAGAAGTTGATGTTATATTAGTTTGAATGTATAATATATTCACTGTATATTAATGATTTTTTTGTAGCATCGTCGTAATTTGTAGTATATATATAGGTATTGCAGTATACTTTGTTAATTACATTATAGATAATAGGCACGTGTGGAAAGATTTTCCTCTTTAGTCCACTCGATTACTAATCTAGATATCAAAACTAGATGTAGATTATATATACAAGTGTATTATGTATTATGCTGTGTCTCAGTACATATATATTTATTTAATTTACTAAATAGTTTTTATATCATTAAGTTAATGTACTTATATATAAACATACTATGACCTTGCAGTTTTATTGTTGGATTTTTTTTTAATAAAAGGTGTCTATGTTTTTTTTATATTATCACCTATCCGCCAGTGAAAATCCTGTTAAAATCGATCCAGCCGCTTCGGAAATTAGCCGAACCAAACAGAGAGAGAACATTTTTTTTAATTGTTTTTTGTTTAAGTAACGTATACATTTTAATATGAATTTAGTGATAGCTGTTTTTGGAATTACAAATAGACATTTCAATTTTGTTTATATTGATTGAAGTTACTTTTGCGAGATAATACGTATAGATATAATGTTTACGTTTTAAATAAATTAAATACTTTTTAAAAACAACAGGTGACGTAAGATTTAAACAAAGGAGGTTAAGAATTTAATATGATTAAAGATCTGTCAATTTGTCTATGTACCTCGATATCTTCAAAACGTGTCAGATTTTAATTAATATAGTTTAAGATCACAATGATAGAAAATTAATTATGGTTTATTTAAAAAAGTATGGCGCGCAGACAGCTGTGTTCATGCATTTTTGCATTTGCTGCATTTTTTGTGATCTTTTGTTTTTTTTTATTATTTCATTTTTTGCATGGATTTTAACTTTTTTTTGTGCTTTGTTTTTGGTTTTAAATTATCTTTTTTTTAAATTGTTTATATGACTTTTATTATTTTTATTTTGTATAGAGGTGTGTCACATAAAGAAAAATCTGAATTTGTAAAGAATAATAATTAAATAATTATATTATATTTTTATATAGTTTTGCATTTCTTGTTTCCATTGTCTAAATATTTGTAAGTGAAATAATCATATTTAATAAATAATGTTTAAAATTTGTTTAGAAAATTTGTTTTAGAAAATGTTATATCTATATATGAAGTATTTCAGAAGCAAATTGCTACATTTTCAGTACATGAAATAGAAACTCTTTTTTAGTTTGTTTGTTTGTGCGTCACGGAAAAGTACCTACTTTACATAATTTGATGATTCTTAGCACAATTCATTTATTTATACCAACATTGTATATCTTATATTTAACAAACAAAAATTTATAATTTTAACCGTTTACTTTAACTTAACTTAAAGACAAAGACAACATGTTATATTTATATAATAAACTATAATAAATATAACAATTTACCCAATTTCTACCTCATTATTTTCAAGGAAAAATATAAATTAATTTGTATTATAATACTGAAAAATGCTGGATGGATGTTTATAAGTATTACGGAATAACTGCTGAACGGATTTTCATGAATATAGGTTCCTCAATCAACACGGACTATTATTTACAACGAAAAATTCAGACTTATTTAGACTATAACTAAAATGCCCAGAAAATGCTATTTTTAAATCCTAAAGGGAGACAGACAGAGAAGCTGACAGTGATGCGACTGAACCCTGTTCCTACAAGAGTCACTCGACTGAATTAGTGACTTACTCGAGTGAAAAAATTATTACTCGAGTCGAGTCAACTCGACGCATTGTGTTAATTCCATTGCCACTAGATGTCGCTTCAACCTATTTTAGTTTTTGTCCTCTGATAAAAGAGCATAGATGAATAAGTTTTTAATCTCTCTACTCTATTTTAGGGAGATCAAAGCACCCTCTCCATTCTTTGAGGCACGTTGCGATTGGAGTAACATATGTAAAAACATATTTTAACAAGGATTTCTTAACTAACTCAAACTAATTTTAGCTTAAATGAATGTTATTAAATATATATACGTTTGTCAAACAGTGATCACAATAAAAATCTGAGTCTGTTTTGTGGTTCTTCTCAGAGCAGCGCGTTTAAAACCGTAGCCTTATTTTTAGTTAGAATTTGTCTTTACAGTATTTATTTAGATAAGTATGGTATCATAGTCCTGATACTCCCATTTGATATATAACTGATCAATATTTATTCAAAATGGAAATATAAATAAAATCAATTAAAAAAATAAATCATATTCTTCGTATGTCACATTAAAAACAACAAAAAATGAACGAAATCTTAAACAAAAAAATAAAATAACCATAAAAAATATCTTCATTTTATCTGTAATACACTATTACAAACATTTAAAGAACCATATATCTATTTTGATGTGCGGACTCCTACTTTAGGGTCAAAGACCTTCTCAAAGGGATATTCAATAGAGGGCTGTCTCTCTGTACTTTAATATAGTTAATATAGATTTGATATGATCTTTGTAATAGTCTTTAAATATAATACTGACTACAACGATTTTGATAATGTTTATATTACAGTACTGTAGGCTAAAAATGATGCCATAAAAATAAAGAAATTTAAAAAAAACATATTTTTTAACTCAATTTATATGTCACAAAAGAAAAATAATATATTATAATTAATTATTTATTATAAAGTACGTGAATAACTTGAGATTATTTGTTGGTTTGTCATAAAGTTCATAATTAAACGTGTAATCTCAAAAACCTATATTCACCTTTTACGACATAAGACCTACTTTTTAAATACTTTTTAGACAATCGGAAATGTTATCAAAAACGGAAGAGGTCGATAAAATAAATGTAATTTCTTTTTAATTAATTACAGTTGCAATACCTGTATATGTATATATAATAGATAAAAAATATATGTAATTGATTTTAATATTCATTATATTTGCCTACTAGTACTATAAAATTAGTTTAACCCCGGGTTTTCCTTTTAATAATTTACCTACTTTGAAACTCAGTAAAACAAATCGATCCTTGTCTAATAATAGACAGATACATTCACATTTATAATATATATGAGTTCTTATTTACATACAACTAAAATGTGCACTGTGACTCAACAACCCAAATCTTCAATACAGTGCACTAATCACAAAGTTTTCATGATCGTCTATCCCTTTCACTCTTATATCTGTCTCTTTCTACAATGCTTTTTGGCAATCACTATGACTTCCCTTCTGTTTTGTCCCTTTATGTTTCGTCTTGTTAAAGGTTTATACTATTTAAGGGTCTACATGTCTCTGGTCACGTAGCCTAGTTATGTATTATGATTATATTTTAACATGATAAAGAATTCTTTGTGTTCAGTTAAGTATTTTTATAACGACTGTAACTTTTGTTTATAAATTAAATGATTCAACACATAGTAAGAAATTATTCTAATTTTTCGTCGTGCATTTAAAAATAGGCGAAATGAAAAAAAATCAGATTTAGAATCAACTAATATTTATAATAAAATGGATAAATGAGAAATTGTTTTTTTTATTATATATATATATTTTTTACGTATTAGATATGTATTTAGAAATCCTTCATAGACATTCAGTCTTCAGGTAATTGACAATTTGTTCGTGGCCTAAGAACGTCGGCTCAGCTATAATAATTACCGGTTTTTTAGGTTTATATATATATATATATATTAATTACTGTTCCTACTTCTTTAAGTTATAAAGAATACATAATTCATAATATTGTGTTATATATGTTCTCAAAATAATCTTATTATTAATTAATTATTATGTGTTAAATTATTTATTAATATACAATATTTAATAACTATTGTGAAATATATTATTTTGCTAAAGTACCCTCAACTACCCAAAGTTATTGTTTATTGTATGACGAAACCTTGGAAATATTTAAATAAATTTACCTCACATTTCCATTATATAATCATGATAAAAAAAAACAAAATTAATAAAACAATAAAGCAAATAATTAATAAAAATACATAAATATAATAGAACAATAACAACTATTATATAAATTTTTACTCACCGAACATAAAACACAATTTAAATAAAATAAAAACAGCACTAATTTAGAAAACATTTCTCTGAACACACGAAAAATAAACTAAAAACAAAATGGCGTCAACAGACGACGTACTCTGACAACGTATAGCGCGGGAATGTCCAATGCAGTATGCACTTCAATATTTAAGAATCAAGAGTTGATAGTGTACGTGAGTAGTGTCAATGAGTATTTAACATTTATCTACTATTTTATTATTTATTACGGTTTTATGAAGTTCAATTTAAATAATATATTGTTTTTATGATACTTTCATTTGTTTTGTGCTTTTGATAAAGTATTTATTGGAGATAGATAATAATTGTAGTAGCTAATTCGTTAGTATTATTATTCATTATGGAAAAGTTAGATGTAAATTGATTTATTTATTGAAAATGGCGATTTACTTATAAAAAAAAATCTCGTATTTCATTCTGTTCTTTACAATCCCAACTTCTCAGTAATTATTTTAAATCACAATTAAATTCTAATGTTTTTCTATTACTTATTTATATTATTTATTTAATAATTAAAAATATATAATTTAATATAAAATTGAAAGATATAAGTGTGATGGACGATTATTGTAATTTTAAAGTTATTTTTCATTGATAAGGATCAACCAAGGAGATGAGATGTGATGGTCATAGAGAGAAAAATAGGGGGGTTCTTACTCTTTCATTTGCTATGTATAATGTAGTGATAGTGTAATAGATTCCAGAACCTCTATCCTCTTCCTGTATCCCGATCGTCGTCATCCCTTTCCCCCCACCCCCTTACCTTCCCCCTACCCTCTTCCCTTCCCAAAATCCCATTTAACCAAGTGGATGGAAGATGAAACAAGATGGAATATCAAATTTAAGTGTACTATTCAGAGAAATAGACAAAAATCAACAATTATTTTTTAATTTTAAATGTTTGTGTTCATGATTGTATCATTTTGAGTATATGTATGTAGAACTAGATACATGTCATTATGACTATTAGTCATTTTATTGTAAATTTCTATAATTATCAGTATTGTAATCTATATTAAAACTATTACACCACTTTTCATTGATGACAATTCCTTTTATCTCTGACGAGTTTTGATTATTAGGTTTAAAATGTAATACTGTAATTTAATATGTTAAGATAATGTACAAAGTAAAGACAACACTGAATATATATATGTAATATTATAATAAATATAAAAATTTTAAGTGTGTTTGTAGTTCAGAATTCATATACGGTGCTTAAATAAAAACAACTTTTTTTTTTGTCTGTTTGTGCATTTGTTCTCGCTAATATCTGGAACGGCTGAAAAACAGGACTTTGACCCCTCGGTAGCCGGTGTTATAAGGAGTAACTTTTATTTTAAAATTCATATTACGCGCAAGTGAAGCAGTGGGCATAGCTAGTGGAATAATTAAAAAGGAATGCAAAATAGAACACCATTTTTGTTTCTTTACTACTTGTTTTTCCTAAATTTTTGCATTGATTACTTTATATGTGTAGAATTTTAAACATAATTGTCTGTTTTTGTGTAATTTTTACATAATTTATAAGAATTCTCGCCGGTGTTTACACAAAATCATTTGTAGTTCAATAGTCCCTCAAATCAATAAAACAACTTAACAATATATTTGAGTTGGGTTTTGATTGGAGATTATAATTTTTCCACCAGAATTATAGATATCACCCACGAGTCACAGCCGTGACACCGGCGTGATATACAGCTGATTATCTGTATATTGCTTTCTAATGGCTATTGAACTTCTTACCTAGCATGTGCTCATTTCTTTATACAATTTTTAGTGCACTACTTGACTAAAAAATAGCGAATTAATATACACCAATCTCAAGCTAACTAACGTTTTACAAGTCAAGTTTCAATATCCGATGTTAGTGTGCTAATTGACTTAGCGCACGATAGATTGGACATATATATATATACCTTTAAAAATTTCAATAATAAAAATAGAGACACTCTTCGTGGACAGATTTTGAGATTTCAAATACTTATTGACTAGAATTGGATCCCAGCTGTAGATAACTCAAGTCATAAGACTTGAAACTTGTATATAGGCAGCCTTGAACAGGGTAGTTGTGGTACTAAGGGTAGCCCTAGAAGAGAGGAGTGGCCTTATATTTCTAAGTTTTTTTGCATCTAATGGACACTAAGGGATTTTCAGAGTGCACAGGCAACTGCACATACCATGGAAGCTCTGCTACTGGATGCACCACTGGATGCACACCACAAAAACAAATTTTTTTACATAAGTAACAATATCCCTAACTTTTATTATTAGAATAATTTAGATTTCTTAAAAGTTATAACTCACTTTTATCTAGAAATATGTATACCTATACTCAAAATTTAAATATGTTGGTTATTTTGGTTTCAAATAAACACTTGGAAATATGGCGTCATGCTTACAAATCATTTCACATCATCTGATAAGAAAAATTAGTTACTTACTTAAATGTATAATTTGTTATATTTAATTATAAGTATTATTGTTATATTTAAAGCGGCTTACGGGTAGTATGAAATAGTTGAAATCGTCACGTAACTAAATGCCGTATGCTATGAATGTGTGCGTGTATCACTCTCTCCCTCTGTATCCCTGTCTCTTTTTATCATATAACATCAACACAGTACAGACATGGAAATTTTGTGAAAACCTCTTGTTAATTACTTATTTGTTAGATCATAAGTGAATAATGTTCTATTATCGAGTTTAATCCTCCCAATGATAAATATATTTTCATGCTACAGGTGCATGCCCTGTGGACGATAACGGTTGAATCTCTACTTTTATGAATATTCAATGCACATTAAAGTTATACTTTATATAATATTGCTTTAATCAAAAATACACGCCCTTCTCTTATCAGAGGTCAGATAAATGACATCTCAGTTACAATAATATATTTATACTAAGTGCACTCAATAATTGATACTTAAACGCCACGTTTTGATAAAAACTTATTTATATATACAGCATATAAAATGACAAACTAACTAACAGCAAAATCTGATAAAAGTATTTTCATTGTTATTTGCGAGACTTGGTCTCCTGTAGGGTTAATGCACAATAGATAAAAAATATCAAATCAATGTTAAGAATAAATTAGAATATTTATTATAATGTTGAAATTACTTATTAGCGATTAACTTTAAGGTTTAAAAAATCCGAGTACTCTCAAGTCTCCAATTCATACTGTCAATAGTATAATATCTATATGTAAGGTTATTGAGATTTTAATACTTTAACTTACTTACTTAAAAAAGATTTACCAAATTTATCTAATACTAGCTGTACCCACGATTTCGCTTGTGCGGAATATGTTTTTTTAAAATCCGCTATTGAAAATCCGATTATAATCGGTCCATTTGTTTCTAGATTAAAAGAAATAAACCAGGCACAGAAAAAAAGAATAACATTATATTTTTATGTAATTATCGTATATAATTTAATATGCATTTAGTATAAAAGCTTTTAATGTGGAACTACAAGGTGACACTTAAATTTTGTATATATAATATCAACTGTCAATTAATATTTTCTTTTTTTATCCATTACGTCAAATGACAATCTATTTGACACTGACATTGAAAGTGTAATTATAAACAATGTACCTGAATGTCATGGTAACGTACCTAATGTTTTCTTTTATTAATTGGATGTACTCTAGGGTATAATTCAGCGAAGCGAGAGGAGCGCTCTATGTGAGACTTTTTGCATTCCATCTCCGGGGTTGGCATAAAAACGGCTTTACCGATCTTCATGAAATTTTGCACATTCATAGCGATGGTTATTGCGATGGTTTATAAAAAAAAGTGAAAAAAAAGCTCATGTCGTTGAGGAATAATCACCAAAAAATTACAGTCCCATAGACTTAAATGTAAAAAAAAATATTTATGTGATATTTGATTATTCTATACTTTGTGTCTGTTGGTTTCATCTTTGAACGCTGAATTGAAGAGTTACACGCTTCGCTAAATCCGCCGAACTTTACCGAAATTTTGGGAGCGCAGCGAGTCAAAATCGAGGTCCGGTTCGAGTCTCTACTTATTTAAAGTATTAATTAGCTTTCTGTACTCCTCCATATAAACATTAACTGTGTCAAATTTCGTCCTTGCAATTTTCCTTTAAAGGTATACAAAGTTTTGGCTTCAAGTATTAACAGTTTTTATCATAATCATGACTTACAGTTGAGTTGTTTTTCATTGATTAATTATTAATTTTGCACCTGTCCTACACAATATTATAACGTGCTAGATTACAGTTTTTATCAAAGCTAACGACATATATATATATATATATATATATACATAATATTTTTTTTAGGATTTTTCTATTTTCTTTGTGTGCCTATCAAAACATTTACGAGGAAAACTATAAGGATTCTCCATTTGCAATATACAACAAAAGATAAATATATAAATAAATATACAGTTATCCTCCCTATAACACGGTAGATTCGTTCCGCGTTATAGGAAAACGCGTTGTAGGAATATTGTTGTATAAAGCGTTCATATGACGGTATAACGCGTTATATACAAATAATTCTCAATTAACTTTTCTCGTTAACGGCGGTTTAAATGGAATATTAAGGAAGAACTTAATTAAATATGATTTTTACTTAATTTTATAACAATACAATGTTCATATTTAAACGAAATTAATTATAAACTGTAAAAAAGAATTATAAATTTCATAGTATAGATAAACAAACGTTTGAAACCCCGGCGTTATATAGGGGAAAAGACGTGTTATACGAGGGACTGAAATCGCGTTATAAGAGAACCGCGTTATAGGAGGGATTACTGTACTAAATTGGATAGATATAATGATTTAAACTCAATATAATAATTAATTTCTCAAAAATAATATAAGATCAATATTTAAATAGAACTCGTACATCTAATAATCATTATATTACGTCATTGTAAGAGCAACAAATATTTTGTTGAACTGATTCGATGATAACATGCTTACGTAACTAGGACTAGGGCGAATATATAACATATTAATATCACAAGACATAAATTAAAAATATATACATATATATATTTATATAACAGACTTTGAAATACCATTTATTACTATCAATTGAACTGATTCGGGCAGCCGTTTATTAGAATAAATGGATACAAAAACGCTCCAAAATAACAGTTAGAAATTATTAAGCCTTTAAAAAAGACGTTTCAATGTTCAATAAACAATAGCTAATGATTATATTAATAACAATATTATATTTAACCTAACATATGAATCCAAAATATTAAATAATTGCGTTGTTATTGTAAATAAACAGGGTGGTCACATTACACCAAATTCATTAAATCTTTGCATTAGACTACGCGTTTATTTCTTGGTCAAAAACCGCCATTTTGTTTCTTCTCTGGTGTTGCAAGAGATTTTAGACGTATCACTTCACACTAGACCAAAGACACATTGAAACTTTAATTCATACAATTTAAAATCAAAACACTTCTATTCTTTAAATATTTAAAACGACTATTGTGTAAGAAAAATCAATTGGCATAATGCTTGACGTTTTAATCTAAGTGTGGTATGTTACAGTAACATCCGCTTATGGTAAATCGCATGGAGGTAATTTATGATTATCTCGTCATTCTACCCTTCTTCAACCTTTATTATTGTAACTCCTACCTTTGAAAATTATCCATAAAAAGGAGTATGAAGGCTTTTTTGTGTTTGTTCTATCTCGTTATAAAATTAACAAACAGCTTCGTAACGGTTTATATATTTGGAAACTACTGGATATATTAAATGTTTCTTATATATTTTGTAGATTAGATCAAAATCTGTTCAGTCATACAAGGTTTCGGATGTAAAATTATCTACACCGGTGTTTTGTTGTCAATTTATCGGATGACAACAAAAAGAAGATAACCAACAACCTATTATGTTCCTTATCACGCTGAATTAGAATTTATTTTCAATTAATTATTAATATCAATAACGCAGCTGGTGAGGAAGTGTAGTTGATGATAAGAATTACATGAAATTATTATAAATTTGAGGTCACATCACTTATAAGATCGTAATTTTTAATTACATAATAATTAATTACATTATCTAACAACAAACAAACAAAAAATATTATTATTTGGGTTTCATTTCCAATATAAAGTGGATTTTAAAAAAATTATTGCATTGTTAGTTTGTTATGAATCGAAACTGAAATGAAAATGATTTCTTTTTCGAGCGAAAACAAAATGGCGGCTAGTAATAAAATACTATTATTTAATAATAATAATTATATTATTAAAGTTGTCATAATTCTTAATCACGTCATAATATCTTTGTTTGAATTACATTGTTTACATTCTCTATATTACAGTGACTTCTTCGCTTCGCTTCCTCGTGTTATGTCGTCCCCTGCGAACTGTTATCTGTATTATCTAATCTGAAGCTTAACTTCAAAACATTTGACGTAACAAGATAATCGGTCATTAAATCAAGGTCATGTTACCCACGCGGTCACAGCTTTGGGGGGTCATGTTAAAAAAATATAACAAAAAAAAAAATATTTTTTTGATTTGCAAATCGGGTGATCTGCTTTTTTAGATGAATAAGTATATTTTTAACTTCATTTTTTTTCGTAAGTATCTATTTGCAAAGTTTGCTCTTTTACGTGTATGCTTTTGGGGGTTAATGACTAGGGTTGCCACCCGTGTTTTATAATAATTGTACGTTCGACCAATTCTACTTTATAAGAACAATAAAGTACACGAATATACTTGAAATTTTGCATAAAACGATTATCATATTAAAATAATAAGTTTTATGTATATATGTTATAATAAAGTATGGACAAGAACAGCAGCAAATAAATTGCGTCATGTACATTTAAATATAGATTGTAAGGATGCTGTGCAATTGTTATGAAATTATAATAATGTAATATTACAACTACTACTTTATTTTTTTTACCTTGATTAACAATTGTACATTAATTACAAGAATAATAAGTGGCAACCCTATTCATGATTCCTATGACCCCTCCTCCGTCACGTGCCTGATATTATTATGAAAAAACTTAAGTACTTAGTTTGACAATAATCAAAATGGAGTGGAGAGATTTTAGAATTGAATTAGTAATAAGAAGATCTCCTCAGTACAATAGTTGTTCTCTTGAAGAGAGTTTATCCCGTTTTTTAATTCAGTGAATACTTATATTTGTGTTACGCAGCAGCGACGTTAGGGCTACTGACACCCCGGGCAAAAATATTTAGGCGCCCACTTAAGGAAATCAATATCGAGTATTTATTTTTTGCTGAACCAAATCATCTGACAGCTGAACATAGTTGTGAATACGGCACATAGAGCACAGTATTGAGGGTACACAGCGCGGAAGGCAGAAGGCCGAGGCCCCAGACCTCAGCGCCCCCCAAATTTGGCGCCCCGGGCCGTCACCCCATCGCGCGCCCCCCTAACGCCGGCACTGGTGTTACGTATTATCTCTCTTCAACAAAACTTACCAAGGCATATCGTTATACTAACGGCCATAATCCATGGAAGGGCACTTCAGTTTTGGGATCGTATCAGTTTAATAAAACCATACATATATACTATTTCCATTTCTTTAAACTCTCGTTGACTTTGAGGTCCATGTGACAACTTGAACAAACGTCTTTTTTTAATTATGTATGCATTATTTTATAAAAAAATATGTCCTTTATACACGAACAAGGTTATACCGTAGTCAAAGAAAATAATAGGGATGAAGCCATATCGATAAACATAACGCGGTAACAGACCCGATTTTTTTTTACAAAATGTAAGAAACTGAACTACTGCCGGATACTTTTGTACAAATTTATTAACTAATATTATATTTTCATAATATTTTCGAAACTGTTGTAAAATAAGTAGGTATAGGTAGGTACTCGACAATGAAACGAAATAATTATAACGAGAGGTAATCTTTATTTATTTATTTTAATCAAAATCTGATGAATAGTCACAACACTACAACTATGTATCAAATTAAAACTGTCATCGAGAGCTTTAAGAAATGGAAATAGTTGAGCGAAGCGAGCATAGTGAGCGGAGCGTTCTATTGGAGACTTTTTCACATTCTGTGTCACGAATAAGCTCAAAAACTACTTGAAATTTTGCTATCAAGAAGAACACACATTAGGCGATGGTTTTAAAAAAAAACATTTAAAAGACGTCAAAAAAAAAATTTGAAAAACTGATATCCCATTGAAGTCAATGGGAAACGATGAGTCATTACACTGAGCCCGCTTCTCTCAATATGCAAACAGCGCCCGAGATTTCGCGAGCGCAGCGAGTCGAAATTGAGGGTGTGTTGGCGCCCCTAGTATATTTTTATACATATTTTTTGGTGTAATGACCTCGGTGTCATGCTTTCAACTTCGTCTTATCGAATCCAAAATAATCTGCGTAACATAATATTACTTTAATAACCACTGGATAAGATTACGATGTTATTGACAATAATAAACTTATAACTTATATTTACAATCTCATTACGCAGATAATATTTTGGTGATATGTATATATTCAATATTCGTATTAAAAAATGTCAAAACTGAATGATCTATCGAAATGACGTAAGTCGCGAGGTTTAAAAACTTAAAAATTTAATTCCCACTTCCTTTTGTGATAATCAATCATTATGATATCATTTTTTTGAATGATTTTTACTTTTCAGTTACTAATTTAAAATATTATATTTAGATTTTCGGATAAAATTGATAAGAGATAAAAAAATTTTCAGCCCGCCATAAGATCTAGCTGTCAGAACCATATTTTTTTTTAATTTGCGGGCGAAGCCGTTGGTAACTGTTGTAGATACTCTGAGAAATGATTATTTATTATCATTTTAACCGCTAAATTTCAATTCATTTTAATCTATCTATCACATATTTCAACACGTGAGCTGATAATTTCATTTTTATTTATTTTCCTTCAAAATAGACGATATCTTATGATAATATTAAATATTTATAAAAACATTCACGATACTAAATGTTCACATAACAACATAAAAACCTAAACACATGTTATATTAATGCCCAAAGCGTTCCCTGTCATTTTCACAAAATATATGACTCTTTTAATATTCCTGACTTGCATGGTGTTCTAATCTCTGAGACCTGGCTTAAACCACCACTACAATCGGTTAGCTGTGCTATTCCCGGTTTTACACTATTAAGAAATGACCTCACTTTAAAGATTGAAGGCGGAGTAGCCATTTAACGCAAAAACCACTTTCCTTATAAAATCATTTGTCAGTCCCCTTCCTTCTATTCTTCCTTCCCTGAATTCATATTCCTTGAGGTGGGTGCTGGCATTAAAATTGTCCTTGGCGTGATATACCTACTATCTTCCTAATATTAATTATTTTACTACCTTAGAAGAAACATTAGAAAACTTAATATCTACTTACAGTCATGTCATAATTATGGGCTGTCTTAACACTTGTATTTTGAAAAATGACTCTCGCTCGCAAAAATTATGCTCGCTGCTGGAATCTGTTAACTTAACAATATTACCTTCTGAACGAACTCACCACGTAAGTACCACTAACATTCTTTTAGATTTAATCATTGTCTCCAATAGTAACCTTGTAGCAAAATCTAGCCAACTTCCAGCCCCTTCTTTTTCACTCTATGATCTCATCTTTGCTTCTTATTCGATTAAGGTTCCCAAACCCAAACCCAAGACGTTATTACTCAGAAATTTTACTGGACACTATCTTAGTCGAAAACATATAATTTTCTAAAGTCGTTGGGGTTGGCCAAGAGAAACTCTACCGAATCTAACCTCAACATCTATTCTTTAAAAGATCATTTCTCTTCTTCTTCCAATATGGACCTTTCGATTAAATCCCAAACCGTGACCAATATATTCTGCTTGCCGATTTTTCCTTTGGAAATGTTTCACCTTTCAGCTGTAGGAAGATCTGAAGTAAAGAGAAGAATACTTTCTATTTCCTCCAAAGCTATTAGGCTAAGGATCTGATGAAAGCAGTCTATAAATTCAGTAAATTTTCTTTTAGACATGATTACCTACTCACATTATTAATTTTTCTATATCTTGTAACACATTTCCCGGTACATGGCGTAAGGCATTTATCATTCCACTTCCTAAAACATCAAATCATTACTTGCCATCCCATTTCCGCCCTATTTCTATACTTCCTTTCCTTTCTAAAGTTACTGAGTCTATTGTTTATCACCAGATGTCCTGTCATTTCATTAATCAAGATGTGTTTAATACATACCAACCAGGGTTTACAGCTGATCAAAATACGATAACTGTGCTACTTAAAATTACTGAAGACATCCGCGAAGTCATGGATAATAAACATGAGTTCCCATTGACTTTAGTAATACCTTCAATTCATGATTTTCTCCTCGCTCTTCTCTCCCGAATTAATATCTCAGACTCTGCCCTACAGTAGTTTTCTTCCTATATTTGAGGACGCAAGCAATCTGAACGCTTTGAACAGAAGCAATCTGACTGGTGTGAAATCACTACTGGCGTTCCTGGAGGCGGAATATTATCTCTCTTATTGTTTTCGACATTTATCAAATCTATTACTTCTATTCATTTACACTACCACCTTCAGGCCGACGACTTGCAGCTATCAACACACTACTATCGCTAATTTGCAACAAACCATCATCTCCATTGATTCTGACCTCATGCGCATATCTTCGTGGGCCGATCGATTTGGCACTTTTATAAACGCTTCCAAATATCAGGCGATTATAATTGGCAGCCGACAGCAACTAGCCAAAGTTAATGACTGTTCTTCCAAATTATAACTTAATAATATTTCTATACCTTTTTGTAACCACGTAAAAAATTTTGGCGTAACGATGGATCGTTGTCTTGGATGGACCTGTCAAATTAAAGAAATGTCTCGGAAATTTTATGCCTATTTACATTCACTAATGCGCCTCAAACGTTTTCTTTTTGTAAAAACTAAAATGCATTTTGCCAATAATTTACTGTTGCCGATGATTGATTACGGTGATGTTTGCTATGCAAATTTAAATGAAGAAGTGCTGAACAAGCTTGATCGCATGTTAAATGCTGCTATTAGATTTATTTTCAATCTTCGTAAGTTTGACCACGTTTCGCGTTATCGCACGCAATTGAACTGGCTACCGTAAACGTAGGTGCACGAGAATCCTTTGCACCCTATAATCTATCCTTTACAATCCCTCTTATCCCAAATATCTTATAAATAAATTTCTACTTCGTACTCATGCCCACGTAAGGCCTCTGCGCTCGAGTGAAAACCAAGTCCTTGCTATTACCACAAACCACACTGGTTTCATGTCTGACTCCTTCTCTGTTGTCGCTGTCCGACTGTGGAATCAATTACCTGAAAGTATTCGTAAAGCAAATTTACGAAACTCTTTCAAGAGATAGGTGAAACACTTCTACCTTAACAGCTGTGAATAATCTTTTATTTTCCAATCTGTATTATAAGTAAATTTATAAAACTTATTTATTTATATATTTGTGGCTATGTATGTATGTATGGTAATATTTGTGTACGTTTATGTATGTATACAGTTTATATATGATATCTATATATCGATATGTAGTTTGTTTATTTTTTTTTGCACTCCGCCTTCGTACGTATTTACTTGCACTTTTTGGGTTAGCTGGTAAAAAAGGCTTTAGCGTTAAGCCCACCCTTTGTACCTTGTTGTGCAATAAAGAATTTAAATAAATAAATAAAATAATATATAATAGTAACCAGACCAATCTGTAAGTTACCATATTTTGTATGCTGTCGTTTGTCACTGGGAATAGTTAAATGAGAACCTTTACCTCTTAGATGGAAATAGTTAAGAATCTTTAAAACCTAGATGGGAACAGCTAGATGAGAACCTTTATCACTTTGGAATAGCTAGACGACACCCTTTAACACCTAGATGGGGACAGTGAGATGAGAACAGCTAGATGAAAACCTTTAACACCAAGATGGGAAAAGCTAGGTGAGGGGCTTTCAACGCTAGATGGCGCTATTTTCAAAATATACGTTCGTTTCACCATTATAATACATTATCCATTCTACTGTCAAGACTTCCTTGAAAATAAAAAAAAATACAGCAAGTGAAAAAGTGAAGCATAAAACCTTGAATCCTGTACAATCTTGTAAATAATTTATTAGTATTAAATTATTAATTATCCATAACTTTGAAAGTGTAATAAAGATAAGAAATTATGAATTATTGGTCGTCATATAAATAGATACTATATTAACGATTTTGTAAGCCAAATAAAACTCAAAATAAATATTATATATTTATTTAAAACAAAACTAAAACTTATTCTATAATTATCTAATACCAGTAAGACTTAGCGGGGATTCGCTCTTCTTTTATTCCCATTTCATCCATGATCTCCATCTCGAATGTACATAGCTTTGGTTTGAATGTAATCTGTTAAACATAATAGTTCTTGAGTTATGTGAGAACAACCATCTAATTAATAAAACCACCAACAGACAAGGTCATAGAACTTTGAAAAATAGACTTAAAGGTATACAACAGTTTAATTAACAATAATTCTTAAATTACATTTATTTTTCTCCACTTGAAATCAATCCACAATCCAAACTTTACAAACATAACTAACAGAAACTTCCTGCATGTCTTGATCGTTCAAACAAATTATCACATATGGGAATCAAATCCAGGAACTTTGGGTCAGATTATTAGAAACCATCAATATGAGCCAACCAGTTATTCTGAAGTTTTCCTCTTAGTGGTATTTAACAAACCTTGGTGACATCAGAGGCTGCTGTGTCCTTGGTAGCATTCTCAATGTACAGCTCCTTGGTCTTGTAGTCGTGGGTCTCTTCAGCTGTCTTTGGCACTGGGATTATACGACCACTGCTTGTTGATACACGAACCTGGAGATTGTTATGAGTGATCATCAATTGATACTTTGGAGGCTTTGGAGAATAGAAGTAGTATTATTCTTTTACAGGTTAGTTTGTATAGATTGTTTTCATTATTTGTTTCAGAAATAATCTTGATAATTAATATAACAGCTAAAAAAATATTAGTTTTTTTTCAAGACACCATTGTTGCCAACAACCTTTGCCTACCTCTTTCCCTTAATATATAAACCCTTATATTAAAGTATTAAATATATGTTATAAGTGTATGTGTAAGGGGGGTGAGTCGACATTAATCTCGATAGCATGTACCTGTCTCCTAGAGACACATATCCTATAAAATGTTGATTTACCACTATAATGTATGCTCTGGTGTGCTCTGGTGTGCAAGACTGGGTTATTAACTTTACGCCGACCGGCATATCCGATCATACTACGTATCCACTGCCCGTGGCCAGACTCACAACAACATCTATGAATCGTCAAAATGAGTCTTGCACATTATCATCAACCTCATGACTGCCATCGCAAAAGTATGAGTCAATATCTGATTACTATAGAAGAAAAATAATGTCATAGCATGGAAGCAAGATTTAAAGAGAAACTACCCCAGGAGGGTACCGACCGAGTCAGAGAATCACTCCTCCCCCGAGCAATGCTCAGGCTGGGGGGGTTGGGCCAATTTTGCTTTACTAGACTGAATTATCTGATAAACCAAACAAGGTAATGACGTAGCAATTGTTCCATCCTGGATGATTTAATTAATCATTATTACTCATACAAAAAAATCGAAATTTAACATATTTTTTAAGAAACTTACACACTGAAGAGATGGCAGATATGGAATTTAGACCATCGCCACTAAATATGTGATGACAATCACAAAATTAACATTCATCAGTCACATTAGCCCTGCTGCAAGTTGATATATCTCATAAGGATTCCTTGAGGTCGTGCAAATTGTGGTGTCATCAGCGAACATTGCTAATTCTACTTTAGAACGCGCCTATGAATGTCGCTGGACTAGATAGAAAATAGAATGCGGGAGAGTACTGAACCTTGGGGGACGCCTGCCCTGTTGGGGAGGGGAGTTGACATCACCCCTTCCACCTTGTAGCGGAAGGAGCGATTCGACAGGAAGTCCCGTATGATTGGTACAATACAGGATTAACAGCTAATCAAATATTTAAACAAAGACCAAATCAGATTATGGTTACATAGCCAATTTGTGATGAAAATAGATGAAGAGAAAAATAAAATGTTATTGCACATCAAGTATTTTTATGTTTCCAGTGAAAAGAAAAGAGTTTTGAAGTGATGATAATGTTTCATCTTGTGGGATAATACTTTTATAAGATGACAAATTAAGAAGGAGTTATTCATTAAGCATATAGGTAACATTTAACTAACCATTAATTGTATTGAGTTATAATGAACACAAGCAAAGGATTTTTAAAACATTTTTTATTTTTTTGTTTTTCTGCATTGTTTATTCAGACTATTATATTATAGACGATTTGTATATAGAGAGTAAAATACTAATTGAGCGAAGCGAGCGGGGTCCCCTATGTGGCATAAAAACGGCTTTACCGATCTTCATGCAATTTTGCACATTTATAGCGATGGTTATTGCGATGGTTTATAAAAAAAGTGAAAAAATCTTATGTTGTTGAGGAATAATTACCAAAAAATTACAGTCCCATAGACTTGGTTTACAATGATTTTTTTTAAATTTATACAAGAACTTATATAATTAAAGTTATACAAATGTTACTATGTGATAATTGATTAATCTATATTTTTTGCCTGTCGGTTTCAGATTTGAATGCTGAAGTGAAGATGGGTTACTCGCTTCGCTCAATTCGCCGAACTCTGCCGAGATTTTGCGAACGCAGCGAGTCAAAATCGAGGTCTATAATCATAATTTTGATATTATATGGATCAAACATTCTAATAAAATTGTTGGGATATATATTTTTTTCATATTGTATAATTTTAAAGGTGTAAATTATTTAAGGGAAAACCAGTACCATATAAAATAGCGACAGATTTATATTTGATGAAAACTGGCATTATGTACAAAAGCAGATAAAAAAGATTTGCTATATATTTTTTTCGTTTTTTAATCACTTACTTTTGTACAAGGTCGCCTATGAATTTTTAGATTTTAGGGATCATTATAATATATTTACTTAACTTGGAAATAGTTTGTCTTTCCTAACAATTGTATTGTTATTGTTATTGTGATATACTTCTCAATCTTTATAAAACAAAAAACGAAACACAAATATACCTTATCCCCCTCCTCCGTGAATCGCCATTCAATGTCGGTAGCTTTCAGAGTCTCAGGGTCGACTAGTTTAACACCACTTGTCACCAGCAATGGAGCCTCCGATTGTATTGTGATACCGGGGAAATCCTTTTCTTTGCCTACCTGGAATATTAATTAGTTATTTGTAGATATGTATTTGCTACATTTTAATGCAATATACAAAAAAATATGGAGAATTATATCAGTAATATCACAAGGGCTATGAACTGAACATATCACTTTTGTTATTTGTGTTCATCAGTTATTGTACAAAGAATTGTGTCAGCTTAGAAGCTTATTTATCACACTGTTTGTCAAAATACTAAATAAATTTTACTACTCACTATTCTATAGTGTGTGTTTAGTCCCTCAACAATAACCCAGTTTCGTTCTTGTATCACCTGACTGACAAGGCCCTGCTTGCCCTTATCCCTTCCCACCATTACTTCCACTCGGTCACCTCTAAAAAATTAAGTACATTGCGATATATATATATATATATATATATATATTAATTTTTGATCTCTTGTTTAAAGTTATGAACAAAAAGAATATAATTCATATATTTACTTACTTGAAAAAGGACCATTCTCCAATTGGTTCTATAAATACTTTCTTTCTGATTTGGCCGCGTTCATTTTGTCTAGCAAACTGAATAGTCCAAGGTCTATTTGTGGTGAAACGGAATTTTTTACGGGATATTTCAGCAGCTGGGTACTGCGGATACCCTTTGGGATTCCGCCATGAAACCTTTTTAGAAATAAAGTATTAGGTTATCTTTTAAATGACTAAATATTTAAAATAAAACGACTCTGTACCTGTTCATAACTTCTTTTGATGTAAGACTCTGGGAGGTTGGAATATTTCACAGTTAAATCGCCAACTTTCTTGCACAAATAGGTATATATCCGCATTTTGTTATTTCGTAACCTAAACAATAAGTACTAACATTTGACATTCATAAATGTCATGTCAGTATGTAAATTTGACAGCAAAATTCTTTTCACAAACTCTCTTTAGATAGAAAACAATAAGTTTGTTTTTAACTTACCTACATCATCCAAACGTTTTCAGTTTTATCATTTTGATTTTTGAGTTTCACTGTGTAAACTAGAAAGTAATAACTGTAATAACTTTTCATGGGTAAATAACATCAAAAATTTCGACTCCGATAATAAGCTAACACTTCATCAAATTTAATAAAAAACTGGTTAGTAGTTTTAATGTAATTGTAACTGTTATCAGTTCTTATGGTTTCCATTATAAAAATGTAATTTTCGGTCCAAAGTTTCCTATATCATTTACAGGGTCAATGAGCGATAAACACAACGAAGTCCTTTCGAATGCTTTATCGTGACACATAGAAAATTGTGAATACTTTTTGTAACTTAAATCTTGAAAGCATCTTGTAAAATATCTTAATTGTACATGAATATTATTTTGACATAACTTTTATAGCTGCTTTATATGTTAAACAATAAAAGTACTGGCACAGTCTTTTTTTATTTTCCTATCATTTAATTGCAGTGACATTTGTATCGTAACTTCAAAAAATAAAAATTTTATTGTGTTAATAACAGAAAAAAAATGCTTACATTTATTTGTTAAACTATATTTTCAACAAAAGTTTCATAATATCAAAAAATTTATCATTTTTTAACATATTAAATAAAATTTCTTTCTTTCTTGTTATGATTCAATCGGCATAGACAATTGACGTAAATCAGCTGTCCAAATTAGTTTTAGTAGATGGCAGCACGGCATCACGTGAATTTTCATGGCGGTGTTGTAGGGCTAGTCCCGTATCGTCTTGTGATTTCACCAAAAAATTAGCTGTTTCGAATATTTATTGTTAAACAGCATTAAATTTTAAACACCGGGTGAGTATTAGAAATTATTACTGCTAAATAGAAAGGGTTCAAAGCTGTAAATTACCTTTTGCGCGCGACTTTAGATTGTCAAAATTGATGTATTATCGATAGGGTGTATGGGGTGGTTGAGGGTGTATTTTTCGGGTTAAATGAGTTCGGCGCCAAGAAGTCTGTCTGTTGGATAGGCGCCGTTCGCGTGGACTCATATTGATTCACTGCAATGTACCCAGAGTGATAAAATAACCCAAAGAATCATATAGTATCATGCACCCAGGAAAGTGAGACAAAATCGATTTTTGTGTCAAAGCTAATATTAATAGACGTGGGAACTGTATACCATCAATGATTAATCTAATGTTGCGTTATTACAAATACCCTATTCATAATTCATCTCATACCTATATTAATATCAAGTGTTTTTAGTGATCAAGATGAGTGAATACTGGCTGATAAGTGCCCCTGGGGACAAAACTTGCCAGCAGACCTGGGATACTCTCAACAATGCCACCAAATCTGGCAGTCTTAGTGTCAACTATAAATTTCCTATACCGGACCTTAAGGTAAGAAACAATATTATAATATTACTTAGCTATGTCAATTATTCTAAGGATCAAAAAATTTAATACCATTCAATGTTCCAAATGTAATAAGTTTTCCTCTATCATTATTATTGACAAAAATAAACTTCACTGTCATATATAAGTATATAGTAAAATTACTATCATTGAAATTAAAAAATATATTTCATAAAAAAAATTTACTACTGTACCAAAAAATTATTGTTTTTGTAATATGTTAATATAATCTTACATTCGAGTCTTAGAAGCCATAATCACACTAATAGGATTGGTCTAATATTTCAAACACATTCATAAATATCTTTTGGTGTCCTAATTAGTTCTCTTTTATTCATATTCTTTTCTTACAAGAGATACAATTTTGCTTCAACAGTATATAATTTTTTTTATGTAATATTATTTGGAACTCTTGTCTAATTTTAAAACAACTCATCAGGTTGGTACTTTGGATCAATTAGTTGGGTTGTCGGATGACCTCGGCAAACTGGACACCTTTGTGGAGGGTGTCACGAGGAAAGTAGCTCTGTATCTTGGAGAGGTGAGGTTTAATACTACATATACTTTCTTAATAAATAAAATTACTGTCTTTTGGTTGTCGATATCTCAAAATAACTTGTAGCTTAATTATTATATATGTATCATTAGGTTATTTTTAAATGTTTATTCATAGATTGATTATTTTTATTACTTTTGTTTGTAATAACTGTCATATTTATTAAGAAGGTCTCAATTACGATGATCTGTTACAGGTACTCGAAGACCAGCGTGACAAACTTCACGAAAACTTGATGGCAAACAATAGTAAGTTGACGATTTTATATTTTTATAATATTTTATATATTTAAATGGCACTAAAAATTTTTTTTAAATAATACTTAATCCGGTTATTGGGACCGGATAATCGATGATATGAATTTAAAGGCAGTTATAATTTGCATGATATACATTTGAATTATAGCGAGAGAATATTCTTTGGCATGTTTGGGGATTGATTAGATGAAAATGTTAAAATACGAAACGGTGTTGCCAGCATGAGAACTAATTAAAGAATATAGTATAATGAGTTAAGGTAGACGGTAAAATATTAAAAGCACAGAGTAGTGCGAAAGATTTTAGCATGAAGCTGGCGATAATTTTTTATCTTTATTTTTATATATATATTTTTTTCATTTGTTTTATATTCTGTATATTTTGCATGTCCGTTATTATATCACTGACTTTTTTTTTGTAAGTTTGTAAGTTTATTTGTAATATTTTTTTATTTTTTTTTTATATATTTATTCTAATTTTATATAAAAGCATCACGCATTAACACTTAATGTATTCTTGTCACTTTCTCTTACTTGTTTTTGTGTAATTTTTCTTTATATCAACGAATCTTTGTATTTTTATCAAAGAAAAGAAAAAAAGATTCGTTGAAATGTTATTTCAAAATTTTTTTCCTTCAGCTAGGAATGTAACGTGGACAGTGACATTAACGAAAAAAAAATAGTAATTTAAAAAAAATGTACAGATTATCAATATTTTTTTAATATAATCTTGCACAACAACTACATTTGGCACAAAAAAAAATAGTTTTTTTTTTACACTTGTATAAATAATTATATTTTATTATTTTTTTTGGTAGCTTATGGCATACAACAAGGACCTTTATAACAAGTAGATGATATTATTATTATTATTAACTAGTCTGTGTATGTTAGTATTGAAATTGCATTTCAGTGTCTGAAAAATGGAAAAAAGTATGCGGAAGTGAGTAGTATATATGATTTTATGTATTGAAATGTATACGAGGGCTTTTATTAGAGCTTTGTCAAGTTATATAATATATAATTAATTATTTACGAGCTACGTATATAAATTTTAGTGAAATATAATTATATGCTTGATAGCTTATATATATATAATATATATATTAATAGGTTTTTTTTAACCATAAATGTAATTTTTTTTTCACACTTAAAGGAGCTGTATCGTATTATTCTTCAGAGATAATATTTAGAGATATTTTATCTTAGAATGACGTAATTTTCTAAGATAGTAGATTTATATTGAAGTTTATAATTTTTTTAAATTGTATTACGAATATAACAATGATGTGTAGTTGGTATGTTGTAATTGTTGTGATATATTTGTTATTTTTTAATTTTTAATATGTGTAATATAAAAAAATAAAAAAAAATACAGTTAGATCAGCAATCACTGCCTCACAAACATTCATAGCTTCGCCTTCCGCCTTACATATGCTCTATGTCCATGCTTTGCTTACTATATTATTATTATTATTTTTTTTTTTTTCATTTGATTTTATTTATTTCGCTCCCTTTTTTACTTTCTTACATCCCGTGTTTTATTTTTATCCTGAGTTCATAACGCGCGTAGGGACACGTTGAAGTAGATTTTGATGGGACATTACGTGAATATTTCTCGAAGCGACAGTCCATCGAAGAGACGGTTAACGGCCGCCGATAGACGGGACCATCTCTGTACAGTATACAATATTTTGCAGACGTTGTATCCCAAAGTCGAAGTTCGAAACGCGACAGGGTCGGAAAGATTTTCAGTATCACTAAGTCAAAGATAAAGGAGGCTGCGTCAGCCTGTTTGCGATCACCCACTCTGCCGAACGCAGGCATCGACTCGTACTCGGATCCGGGGGGGGGCGAGCCTCCGCCCTCGGCCCCGGAGCACCCCGACCGGTGGGACCGCGAGCGGGAGCCCTCGCCCTCCGGCGGCCGCAGCTCACCCCGCTGGGAGGATGACGAGGATGTCCACCATCACGTCCTGGCCCAAGGTCACATCGATCCCCCCGTCCCGTCCCCGTTTGATCGGGATTTGAGGCTTCGCTTGCTCACTAACGCTATGGTCTCAAATACTGTTCAAAGTGCTAGTACCCGGTAGGTCGTACGCAGCTAGTTGTGGATTCCAAGCCGGCGCTACCTGTCGGTATTGGTTTTTGTTTTGGATCGCTCGCTCATTATTGTATTTTTTTTTGTTTTTTATTTTATCACGTGGCGGCAGTGTTTGCTTGACAAAAGTGTTTGTAACAATTCTAACAGGTGGCGCTGGTCGTATCGTTATAAGAGCGCCATCCTGAATTTTAATAATGTACTTGTATTTTGATATATATATATATATATATATATATATATATAATCGTCATTTGAAACAAAGTTTATGATGACGCTGTTTTAAGTGTTAGGTAGGGTTATATATTTAAAGCTTTTTATAAATACAATATGTATAACTAAAGACACACGTATAAAATGCTTTCATTAGATATATATATATATATATATATATAATGTAAGTATAAGTATTATATTTTTTTATTTGCGTTGTTTTTTTATGTTATTCTTAATTTAAATGTCTTTATACAATACATTATGTATATCTGTGTTTATATATAAGTTTAAACATATGTAATTGAATTATACATGTTAGTATAATTATAAAATGCAATTAAAAATACGTTATTGAGTCCACTCACTGACTGATGTTAATTCTATTTTTGTGGTTTTTTTTTTAAGTTATAAAGAATAATGTCATAAGTATATGAATATATTATTAATGTTTAGGATTCTGTCGACTCGCTTAGCATTATTTAAGTGTTACTGTAATTTCGCATGTTTTTAAAGTATCTTGCATGCTCGTTGGAACGAGGAGAAATTTTTAATTTTTTTGTTTTTTGTAGAAATTGTTGAGAATGTTATAATTCTATGCATGATTTGTGTGTAGGTTTGATATTATTATTTTGATGTATTTTTACCTGTTTTTTATTTTATTTTTGTTTCATTTTTTTTTTTCGTTTCAGCACTTCAATTTAAACAAATAGATATATGTATTTTGCTACAAACACCTTTCTAGTATAAGTTTTTTTTTTTCTAAAACTAAATTTTTTTAATTACGTGTTCAACATATATTATAAAAAATAATAATTTAAAAGTTCATAAAGGGCTATAAAAATATTGTTTAAACATTTTTAAATTTCAAAAAAATACGAGTTTCCGTTTAGTTCATCAAAAAATAAAATGTTCGAAAAAAAGCTTAAATTGCAGTTGTAGGTATTGCAAAAAATTGCAAAAAAAAATGTAAATAGGAAATAATAAAAGCAAAACGTTACAGGCGACTTGCCCACTTACCTGACCCGCTTCCAATGGGACATGGCGAAATATCCTATAAAACAGAGTCTACGCAACATCGCGGACATCATCAGTAAACAGGTGTGTCACCCTAAAGTGTATAATTATACATACACCCGAACTGTGTAACAATGTATAATTGCTACGTATAATCGTCTGGTGTTAAAATATCGTCTTCGTAATCTTGTAATTGTCAAATTAATTTGACATTTGTATATATTCTGTTAAAAAAGATAAAGATTACATAATAAAAAATATAATCCCCTTTTTTTATCAATAATTTTATATAAATCTAAGTGTTTATTTATATTTTTTAAAAATAAGATTTTTTAAAATTAAACTTTGTTTATTTACACCTAAATAATACAGTCTCATCTCGTTAGTCTGCCTTGTCTGGAAGACATTTTTAAATATCATTTTAACGTCACAGGTAGGTCAAATCGACGCGGATCTGAAGGTGAAGTCGTCCGCGTACAACTCCCTCAAGGGTAACTTGCAGAACTTGGAGAAGAAACAGACGTAAGTTAAAAATAAAACAATAAAAAAATATATAGACAATAAGGATAACTTCAATCAACACGCGCAAGATATATAGGTGTATTTATATTTACAAGTTTGTCTACAAATTATACACTTTTTTTTACCACACAATCCACAATCCTTATTAAATATTTCAGCGGCAGTCTGCTGACACGTAATCTGGCGGATCTCGTGAAGAGGGAACACTTCATACTGGACAGCGAGTATCTGACCACTCTACTGGTCATTGTACCGAAGTAAGTATGGCATCGTCATCATCATCATCACCTCGGGGTACGGGTTCAACGGACGGACGATCATTAACAGCATTATGTTCCAAATAAGGTCCATGTTCAACGACTGGAACGCCAACTACGAGAAGATCACGAACATGATAGTCCCCCGCTCCACCCAGCTCATCTTCCAGGACAACGACTATGGACTATTCACCGTCACGCTGTTCCGTAAGGTATTAACTAACCAAAAGACTTATTTAATTTCACTATCTTAAACAAATCCGCTTTCAGACTATCATTTTTAAAATTGTTTTTGCAAATTGTAAAAAATATATGAAATATACTATTTCTGTACTTTCTTCATGAGTTATCCTTTGAGTGAGATCTGCGTACATCCCACAGGAATGAAATATAAACATACCATTTCATAATTTCTTTCATGAGTTATCCCTTGATTGTGTTAATCCATCCCGCAGGTCGTGGATGAGTTCAAGCTGCACGCTCGCGAGCGCAAGTTCATAGTACGCGACTTCTCCTACAACGAGGCTGACCTCGCCGCCGGGAAGAACGAGATCACCAAACTCGTCACCGACAAGAAGAAGCAGTTTGTGAGTTACTTTGTCAATATATTTTATATTTTTATAATCGTTTTTAAATAATAATTAATCGATTAAATTAGTTAACTTTATTTTTATCATTAAATTAGTAAACAATGTCGGTTCAAATGATGGTCCCTGTGGAACACCGTATGAGTATTGTTGTTAAATGAAACATATTATAGTGATAGCTTATGTATATTATGGTAATAAGAACAAATAAACATTAAGAAATTTGAGACCGACAATAATTTTTGTTCTTAACCATAAAATTATTTGCGTAGGGTCCACTGGTGAGATGGTTGAAAGTGAACTTCTCCGAGTGCTTCTGCGCCTGGATACACGTCAAGGCCCTGAGAGTGTTTGTGGAGTCCGTGCTCAGGTAATCTATTAATGCATTGAAAACCTTGATACAACAAATATAATTGAACAATAAACATATAGACGCTTATATAAGTCCAAAAGGTCAAAGGTTGCCTGGGTGAGATTGCTCTTTAGCAGTCAGGCTTTTGGACTTTTATTAATTTTTTTGTAAAAGATATCATATCATACACCTGTTAACACAGATACGGTCTGCCGGTGAACTTCGTGTCAGTCGTGATGGTTCCAGCTCGTAAGAGCATGAAAAAGCTGCGCGACGTGCTGCAGCAGCTGTACGCGCACCTCGACCACTCCGCGCAGCAGCACGGGCACTCTGCGCAGGACGTGAGCACCCACCATAAATACATACATAAATTTAGTCAAAGAATAATAAATTTAATCAAGGAATCTCCTCTTTTGTACTTTTCACATCTACATTTCATCCTTTTCAGAATGCCGAGCTGGCCGGCCTGGGCTTTGGTCAGTCGGACTACTTCCCGTACGTGTTCTACAAGATCAACATTGACATGGTTGAAACAAAAGCCTAAACATCGACAGCGTTACGACTATTTATAGGTAACTTAATTATATATTTAACAACTTAATTATAGAATAAATAATCAATAATAAAGTGATTTTATGTAATACTTCTGATTGCAGGTCACCAGGCCGGGCTGCAGTACTGTCCAAGAGCTAGCAAACGATAGATAAAATTGTTATTTATAATAAACCTTTCCTTCAATATACATATTATATCGGAACATTATTTCATATGTACATATATTTTTTGATTTTCTGTGTTACAATGAATTGTTGATGCTATTTATATATTTAATTGAAATTATTTATGATGCCATTATAGAAAATAACTGAGCTTTGGATAATCCGTGTGACGGACGATATATACTTGTAAACGCAACAATTTTCTTTCAGTATTAAAGTTGCGTTGGAATAGAGTAGATAACTGTTTGCGACTGTATAAAATAAATTCAATAAAGTATATCGGAGTTACGCAAAGCTATGTAAATAAGAACATTCCTCATAACTTGTGTAGTACATAATAAATATTATTCAAGTTACTGTTTCTGTATGTTTTATTTGTTTAAATTAAAGATTAGTGGAGGTGCTGTGAAAATTAGAATGCTCTAGCAATTACTGTAATGTGGAAGATATTGTCGTAATTTCCATTTATAATAAATCTACATAAATCGCCCTAACATTATATCAATCAAACATTTTAAAAGTCCCATGGTTTATTTCAAATACACAGATTGCATTTACACTAAAACTGATATATTTGGTGTCAAAGATGACTCATATAGGATTAAGATAAATATCTAAGTTAACTGCTTCATAATACTCAATAAGACAAGGATAAAAAATTTCATTGTCCTAAAAATAAAAAAAATTCAAAAAATAAGTTTTTATATTGAATACAGACAAGAATATAATATTTACATTGCGAACATAATATCACGACAGAGCAAAATCACTTAGATCGCACTTCTTTATTTAATTTAACATTTCAACTAGTCCTTCCATTCATCATTATCTTCCGAATTATTATCTGGTTCTAACATTTTCTCAAGAATTGAATCATTTCCTTCGTCCATTCTCTTAAAAAGTGAAGTCAGCAGCTTCTTATTAATGTGATCAGTTTGAGATATTTCTCGTGTTGGTACATTAACTTCTTCAGGTTTTTCATTTCTATTTTCCTCGGGTGCTGGCATTGTTAGACTCGTTGGAACTAGATATAAAGTAACAACTATATAAAACAAACGGCAACCAATAAATACGCAATGAAATATTACTAACACTAATGAATAATTAGTTAAATATTATTCATCGAATAATGACGTTTGAAGAATAACAAGAGTCAAGATTGAAAACTCAAGACTGACAATTTATAAGTAGCCTGTGTTGCCACTTTAGTTTTAGTAATGGGGATCGTTGAGGAAGTTAAAAAGTGCTAAATCAGATAGATGGAGCACAAATTACTCAGGAAGTACTTGCTATAAAAAAAGCCTAAAAAACACTCTTAGAAATGATTTCAATTATGAATTTATTATATAGTGGGAATAATAATAATAATTTAAAAAATTAGGATTAGAATAAAATTTTAAACAATTTAATAGATTCAAAAATTAGAATTACTATTAAGTTATTTAACAGACTGCACACTGAACACTTCAGCCAGGGTAACGATGGGTACAGATTGTTTTCTTAAGAAGATGAAAAGCCCATTAAAAAACGAATTTATAAAAATACATATAAATACAGTAAAAAGGTCTAAGGTGGCAACACTACAAGTAACATAAACTACGAGAACGTTTTTTAAACGTTAACTTTTAGCGTCTTAATAAATTAATCGCAAATAAAATTTAAAAGAATTTTAACTCCTGCAAATTACATAGATAATGTCTTTATTGAAAAAACTTTATAAACCAAAATATCTCATTATCAACATGGCCACCGGATCGGTAAGTTATTTACCACAGACCTAGGCTATTAAACCCAGAGCGCTTGTCATATGTTATTATTATTTTTTATGCTCTAGATATATTTTAGAAACTATTAGAATGCTCTATTATAGAAAGAACTAATACCTGATCTTTTTATAGATGTGTAAAACCTTATACCTTTTTGATCTAAATATTAAAGAAGTATCATCAACAAACAATACTATCTCATTATATTTTTAAATCGTAAAAGTAATTATTTATATAACACGTTCTATGCCGAGAAAAAATCGCAGTGTCCTGTCCAGGCCGTGTCGGTCAGTGATAGTTGACATATAGACTTTCAGTTGCAGCCGCGTCAGTTAGTGATGGCCGCATTTTGCAAGGGTTTTGGTTTCGTTCTTAAAGGCTAATGGGCAATGCTGTCAAACTAAATGTCAAAAGTCGTCGGTCAATGCTGCCTGACGTCAATTATTTCCATAAATAATGGCTCAAACTGACTAATTATAACCAAGTAACATTTGAATAAAAGATAGGGGCATATATAAGCAAAAAAACAATTATAACAGATTTATAATTTTTAATAGGCCTAAAGGGAAACTTCATTGACCGTCAGCACTGACCGCGTTAACAGAGAACGTAATAAATAAGGAAGAGAAATGGACTTAAGATTAAACCTTGAGGAATCTCATATCAATTAGGCTCTAGCCTAATACAATATCTTTTAATTCACTTTAACCTTATGAATTTTTTTGTCGAGTATAAAATAATCAGTTTTTGAATTTAATGCCCTATTGGTGGAATTTCCTAATCAATGTTTCATGCTGAACATAGTCAAATGCTTTAAATACATTTGGTTTTAAAAAAAAGTAGTTTTTCAGTGGTTTATATAGTATCGGAGTCAAGATATGGAGTATTTTAAACTACGAAATTTTTCTCATATAATGTTTAATAAAACAGATTAAAGTTTTCATATGCTTTCTACAAAAGTATGGCAAATGTGGAATGTTACTGTCCCGTATTAGCACGGAACCAATCACTATAACTATTTTGATATAATATAATTTACGTAAACTATACTACTGTAACAAATGAGTAATATACTAATATTTATTAATGTTTTTATCCAGGAAATAACATTTACTGTTTTGTTTTATTTAAAATTCATTTCATAGAATTAATAAGTTTATTCAAAACAATTCTTGATAACCGTGTTCGTTCAATGAAACGGAAAAGCTATACCTATTTAGAACTTTGAGACAATTATATTTAATAAAATATAAACACTAGTTCTGGTTATACAAATTGGTACTAATTAAAGACGTTTATCGATAATTCAATATTTTTAATAGTTTTCTGGACTGGCATCCCAATAAGAACGAACGTCGTCGTCCTTCCGACCAGCGACATTTTGGTCGGCTGGTATAGATTATTTAATTAAAAAAAGTCTTATTAAAGTTAGTATTTGTGCTAGTTTTAATTAAATAAAACATTTTCACAGTGTATTTAAAGTTTAGTTATATATTTCATGTATCATGTAACGACCATTTTCATGGGGTGGATGAAGATCAGTCTTACATAACTTTTTTACCGACATAACCTGAATTTTATCATTTGATTTTGTATACTGTTATTTTGCAGAGTTGTAAAAATGTTGGGCCGTTTCGCACCGGGTGTTTGCACCCAGGTGACCATGGTGGTCAGCCAGCAGCAAAACAGAAACATGGCTACTCTGAAAGCCATCTCTATTCGTTTGAAGTCTGTTAAGAACATTCAAAAGATTACCCAGTCCATGAAGATGGTGTCAGCTGCGAAGTGAGTAAAATGAGTACTGGCCGTATCTGCGGCGTATAAAATTATAAAAAAAAAACTTAAGATTCATAATAGGAATACCATAAAAAAAAAAAAAAAAATTAAAAATTGTGACTAGGTCTGCCTAGAACACCTTTAAAATACTATAAAGATAAGTTCTAGTTAAAACAAGTTAATTCTGTAAATTTCAGAAACAGCTTTAATGTCATTAATGTGATTGGTAATCAAATATGACAATTATATCAGCCTATTTAATTAAAGAGATTGTAATAATTATTTCAAAACATGTTCAATTATAAAAAAAAATAATTATAAAATAATATGGATAATCATGTTATATAGTGCAAATATTTGATGCATATTTTTGCTAGACTATTTAATAATGATCAATTGTCCAGTATGTAAAATGTAAGTGATTGAATATTTCCTTATTTTATTTTAACAATCTGAAAATTCATTATAATTTGTTTTAAAATTTTGACATTAAGATTCATAAAGACTGAAATCCTTTAAAATAATTCTTACTAATTGTACTTTTTATATTTAAACGATTATTGGAAATATAATAATAAATGAGCACTGACACAGGTTGTTATTTGGGTGTTTATGCTATATTAATATATATTTTTAACTATCACTATTCAGGTACACTCGTGCCGAGCGTGATCTGAAAGCAGCTCGTCCTTACGGAGAAGGTGCTGTGCAGTTTTATGATAAGGCAGAGGTGAAAATCTTTAAAGCTTTAATTTGTTTAGGATAATCTTTCAATTAATTCTCTAGTTCATAATATCAACTAGTCATAGGCACAAATAACTAGATTTAAACCTTGATTATAAGGTTTTTGTTAAACATATTGTTGTTATTGTTAATTATAAATTGAAGATGATCAAGACCTGGATTGACATTTTATTCTCTTTTGGACGTCTTATTAAAAATACAAATCTTTTTATTTAATATTTACTCCATCCACTTCCAGGTTGCAGTTCCAGAAGATGAACCCAAGCAGCTATACATAGCTATGACCTCTGACAGAGGTAATTAAATACCGATTTGTTTTGGTTCTATTATTAATAAAGGTAGAATGAGTCAATAAAGTCATAAATTTTTTAACCACTTCTATTTTGATAATGTTTATTTTATGATGAATAAGCTCAAAGAATATTAGAAATGTGTAAGAAGTAATACTTATTATCTTAAAGGTCTCTGTGGCGCCGTGCATACTGGTGTATCTAAGGTCATCAGAAACCGCCTGTCCGAGCCCGATGCAGATAACATTCGCGTCATCTGTGTGGGAGACAAGTCGAGGGGAATCCTGCAGCGGCTGTACAGCAAACACATCATCAGTGTTGCTAACGAGGTAAAGGGATATTTGTACTTAAATAAATTAATAAAGAAAAATGTTTTTTTGTATATTGTCTTAAATTATTATTAACTCTTCCAGATCGGTCGTCTCCCGCCCACGTTCTTGGACGCAGCCAAACTCGCGAGCGCAGTGATGACCTCCGGCTACGAGTTCGGCTCCGGCAAGATCATCTACAACAAGTTCAAGTCCGTGGTGTCGTACGCGCAGGCCGACCTGCCGCTCTTCAGCAGGAAGGCTATCGAGGGCGCCCCCAAGCTGACGGTATACGACTCGTTGGACTCCGACGTGCTGCAGTCCTACATGGAGTTCTCACTGGCCTCAATGCTGTTCTACGCTTTGAAGGAGGGTGCTTGTTCGGAACAGTCGTCTCGCATGACGGCTATGGACAACGCCTCCAAGAATGCCGGAGAAATGATTGACAAGTTGACCTTGACCTTCAACCGCACCCGTCAAGCCGTCATCACTAGGGAACTCATCGAGATCATCTCGGGGGCGGCCGCGCTCACGTAGAGCGCGTGTGTTCGTTTTAACATCTAGTGTGTACCGTCTTAACATCTGTGTATACCGGCTTAACATCTAGTGTGATCTGCGCTCGGTCGATTCCATGGCTCATTTGTGGTAATAAATTATGGGTAGATATTGTTGTTTTCTTGAAAAATATGAAATTATGATAACCACTCGTAAGAATAACATTTCAATTGATAATAAATAATATTAATAATTTAGGAATTTGAGTTTCAACAAACAAGCAATATACTATAACATTTTTGAGTAATTGATCTTCGTTTGAGTAGGAAAAATATTAAATTTTTTGCTTGTTTATATATTAAAGCGATAAAAATTTATATTTTTATACTTGGACTGGTCTTCGTTAACACTATGTTATCTGTCTACTGTCCCGTTTACAAATGGAAGCACGGAATGCTGTACAATCTTTATTGGAATCAAAAGAAAAATATTAACTTTTTAACTAACTTTGATATCGGTTTATATTTAGTACTTAAATGAACCTTCATTAATTTATTTTAAAGTTTCAACTCATTTCATTAAATTCTCACAGAAGAGTTCTAAAAGTTACTTTTGACCTTCGTTAAGATTATTGAATTAGTTACTCCGCAAAACCACCACTATAAAGCTGCTAACTAGAATTGATTAAATTAAATATTTTATATATTAAAGCATTGAAAATTGTACACAATAAAGAAATACCCTAAGTTTGTGTGGTTCTCAGAGCAGTGTGTTTGGAACACTCATAGACTTAATCTGAGTCGGGGAGTGTCTTTACAGTTCTTATTTAGATAAGTATGGTATCATAGTCCCGACTCCCATTTGAAACACACATCAGTATTGATTCATATGCTAATATATAAGTAAATAATATTTTTTTTTTTTTTTTTTTTTTTTTTTTTATGTAAGAGGAGGGCAAACGAGCTGGCGGGTCACGGATGGACGTGATCACCGCCGCCCATGAACTCTTGCAACATCCGAGGATTTACAAGAGTGTTGCCGGCCTTGTAGGTAGGAATAAACGCCTTTTTTGAAGGTACCCATGTCGTACCGATCTGGAAATACCGCCGAAGGGAGTTCGTTCCACATTCGAGTGGTTCGTGGAAAAAATGTCCTTGAGAACCGCACAGTGGAGGATCGCCACGCATCCAGGTGGTAAAGATGGTATCGGAGGCGATGGCGCGCTGTGCGGTGATGAAATTCGGCGGCAGGCATCAGATCGAATAGTTCTTCGGAACACTCCCCGTTGTAAATGCGGTAGAAGACGCACAAAGAAGCCACGTCTCTACGCAATGCCAAAGAGTCCAGCCGTTCGCAGAACACCGGGTCCCCGACAACTCGAACGGCTCTCCGTTGTACGCGGTCAAATGGTAGAAGCTGATATTGGGGTGATCCGGACCAGAGATGAGAACAGTACTCCATGTGTGGCCGGACCTGCGCCTTATAGAGCGCAAGTCTTTGGCCAGGTTTGAAGTACTGCCTCGCTCTATTGATCACTCCCAATTTCATCGAGGCCAACTTGGCCTTGCTCTCCAGATGACCACGAAACTGACAGTCGCTCGAAATGTCGAGACCCAGTATTCTGATACTTGGCGAGGCAATGAGGGGAGTGCTCTCGAAGAGCGGTGATACGACAAATGGGGTTTTCTTAGTGGTGAACGCGCAAACCTGTGTCTTTAGGGGATTGAACTGAACGTGGTTAAGTTCACCCCACTCAGAGACCATCCCCAGGGAGGTCTCTATTGAAGACACAAGTTTCATTCGGCACTCGTCGACGTTTTCCCGAGTGAGACCTGCACGGCCGGAATATACCGCATCCCCAGTACTGTCATCCGCATAACAATGTATGTTGGAGATATCCAACATATCATTGATATGCAGGAGGAACAGAGTTGGGGATAGCACGCAGCCTTGGGGTACACCAGCGTTCACGGGCTTGGGGTCCGAGCAAAAACCGTCGAGAACGACCTGTATGCTCCGCCCAGTGAGGAAGCTGGTGATCCACTTGCATAAACTCTCGGGAAGCCCATAGGAAGGTAGCTTCGAAAGAAGCCCCTTGTGCCATACACGATCGAAGGCTTTCGCCATATCCAGACTAACTGCCAGACCCTCTCCCTTGCTTTCAATAACAGCTGCCCAACGGTGTGTAAGATACAACAGAAGATCACCAGCCGATCGACCATGGCGAAAGCCATATTGCCGGTCATTGACCAACTGGTGATCCTCGAGGTACGTTAGGAGCTGTTTATTGATTATGCTCTCCATTACTTTGGAGAGCAGAGAGGTAATGGCGATAGGTCTGTAGTTAGCTGGTTCCGAGCTATCACCTTTTTTAGGGATCGGATGGACAAGGGCACGCTTCCATGTGACCGGGACTACGCCTTTAAGGTAGGAGTACCGAAATAGACGCGTTAGCACTGGAGTCAACTCAGGGGCACACGTTCGTAGCACCAATGGAGAAATGCCATCCGGCCCACTCGACTTATGAACGTCCAAGGAAAATAGAGACTGCCTAATAGTTTTCTGCCGAAAAACTATTTCCGGCATTGAGCTCTGACACCGCGGGATGATAGGCGGTGTCTTCCCCTGGTCGTCCAAAGTCGAGTTGGAGGCGAAAAGAGTGCCCAAGAGATCGGCTTTCTCTTTTGCCGTGTGGGCCAGAGAGTCATTCCCCATGTGCAACGGCGGTAGGGACGGCTGGCTAAAGTTTCCCAGAGTGGCCTTTGAAAGCGCCCAGAATTTGCGCGTGCCAGGCGGGTACTTTGCCAGCTGATCCCCAATTTTGACGACATGCTTGAACTTTGCTCTAGCGATTTGCCGTTTGAAGAATCTGGAGGCACGATTATATTTCCTCTTCAGAACTCTAGAGTTCGGATCCTTAGTGACTAACGCATTGACCCAAGCTTGATAAGCCTGCCGTTTGCCAGCTGATGCAGCCCTGACAGACGCATCAAACCAAGGCCGCGATCTGCCACCAAGTGGTACCACAGAGCTTGGTACAAATAGTTCCATGCCCTGTAGTATCACATCAGCTACAGCCGCAGCGCAGTCACTAGGATCATCGGAAGGGAAACAAATCGGCCCCCATGGGTAGGATGCAAAAAAGGACCGCATTCCATCCCAATCCGCTGACTTGTAGTGCCAAACGCGTCGAGTCGCAGGTGTTGTGCGAGCCGACCGTTGAATGGGCACTACACTCCGTACCAGACAGTGATCAGAGGAACCTAAGGGAGCCTCGACAGTGATCTGGTACTTTTCTGGATGTGTAGTCAGCAGAAGATCCAACAAAGAGGGCGTGTGGCTGTCCACGTCCGGTAGACGGGTGTGCGTCTTTACCAGCTGGGACAGACCATTTGCCAGAGCAAAGTCAAACACAGATCTCCCCGCGTAGTCGGTGGCACGTGACCCTAGCCAATCGGCATGGTGCGCATTAAAGTCCCCTAGGACTACGACTTCGACGGAGGGAGTCTGTGAAAGCAGATCGTCAATCTTCGCCTGAACATGGCCCAAGAGTTGATCCGTTTCTGCATTACCACTATGGGACCTGTAGAGGCACGCGTAGACTCTGACATGGTCGTCCATGTCCACGCGTAGCCAAAGTAAAGACAGGTCCCGACCTTCAAAAACCTGAAGGCGACGGTAGCAGATATCCTCCCTTACGAACACAGATACCCCGGCGTGTGGTATAAAATGGTGTTCTAGTTTATACCCGGGGTATGACAGGTACGCTGTGTCGCTAGGTTGAGATATCTGCGTTTCCGTCAGAAACAACAAGGCCGGCTGCGCCGTCTCTAGATGATAATGGACGGCGTTCAAGTTGGAATGAAGTCCCCGGATGTTGCAAAAGTCCACATTTAGAGTGGGTCGGGGTGCCGCTGCGTTGACTCGTCGTTTGCCCTCATAAAACACAAAAGGCGATACTTTGCCCGCCCCAGATACGACGGGCAGCCCGAGCAAAATCCGAGAATCATTTCCCCGATTTTGCTCGGGGAGGGGGTCCCCGGCTTCATCAAAGCCGGTACCCTCCTGGGGTATTTTTCTTATAGGCATCGCTTTCATGTTTGGCGCGGGGGGGGGGAGGTTGGGCTTCCGGATTCTCTCACTCACCGACGGAACATAACCAAATGAATTTGGTTACTACACGTCGGTCTTCTGTGAGAGGGTGGTAATATTGCTTCAGTTATAATAATTCAAGTTGAAATAAACAATATATTACAAGTCAACGTTTATTTCACACTCAATGGCAGTCTTAATTAAAACTATCACACCCGACCATTATAATAATGTAATTGTTACATACAATAATATATATACATATAAATAAAATTAATGTCTGTTTGTGTAATTACAAATTAATAGCTTTCACTAAATGCATATGAAAGTATATGTTACATTAAAATGTATCTGTCTGTCTGTCTGACGGTTAATCTCTGAAACGGCTGGATCGGTTTTAATAGTACTTTCAATGGCGGACAGCCGATGTTGTATGGAATAACTTACATTAATTTATTTTAAAAAGATATTCCGCGGGAACAAAGTCGCGGGCAAAATTAGTTGACAATAAATCTTCAAAATACAACAAGTCAATTAATATTTAAGTCTAGTTATAAATTTTACAATTAATATATTATGAATATGTAATATTGTCTGAAGAATTTGAGTCGTTATATCAAAATATATTAAAACTATTCAATATTACAATGAATCACATAATTAGATACTGTTTGTATGTATGTATCACTAATATTACATTTTAATCATTTTCATTAATGACAAAATCATTATTTATAAGAATATTTTTAATGATATTCTTCTCTAATATCCACATGCGATTGACAAACAACAAACATTTGATACATATATTATATTAAAAGGCAATTGAAACAACAAAACGTACAAACAAACAGCGCGCTTTAAAAACTACGATAAAACGATACTAATAGTAAAAAATATATATATAATTATGATTAATCGAATTAATAAATTCTATATTGAATTTATTTACGTACAAACATTATTTCAACATAATTGCATCATATTATACTAATATTATTATACACTCAATAACAGCGGACCTCACGTGCACCGTGTCCCGTGATGTAATACATCGCGCCGCGACTCTCCATGTGCATCATTGTCTGAAAGAGATTATAATAATAATATTTAATTAAAACAATTATATAGATAACTGAGGATAATTAATTACTCTTAGGGATTACAAAGGTATAGATATGAATGTATTTAACTGCGTGTTGGTGTGTGCATGTGTGTGTGTACTTAATGTGTATTGGTGTGTATGGGCGTGTGTGCGAATATGTATATGTGAGAGCTGTATGTGTGTGTACCTCACTCCTGGAGAGGCGGCAGTCTGGGCGGCGTTCTCCAGACGGCGGAGGAGGTCCTCTTGAGGCGCGCTCTCTCGATGTTGGGGAAGATCTCTCTGAGGTCCGGCGTGTGCTCCCTCACTGAGAACAGTCGATCCACGTGCTGCGTCGACACTAGGGCCTGGCGGTACAGCTGCACTCGACGGACCTGTACACAAGTCAATTACGGTTTATATCGTAAGGTTTTCATCTTTCCTCCCATGGTTTGTGTACTTAATGACGTACCGATATTAGGCACTGAATCATGGTAACAATTTTCACATTTTAGTCCCCAAACAGACAATGTTATTTATATTTGTACGACTTAAAATACATACCTTATGAGAGGACCAAAGAGGGGCTGGTCTCTCCGAAGGTTCCTCTTCATCGGAGTTGAGATGCTGGAAGCCGTCCTGCATGTACACCGGCTCCATGGGCGCGGCGGTACACGTCTTGTGAGGGGTCACTGGGCAATGATAACATGTTACTTTTTTAATACTATAAATTAACGATTTAATAAAAAGTCCCACTCACTTCTATCGCCCTCCATTCTTTGTTTCATTTTCATCCTCTCCATGAACTCCTTCTGTCTCCTTTCGATCTCCTTCTGCATTATCGCTGCTTCCTTTTTCACGCTAAAATTTGTTTTATATCATTGCTCATGTAATGTTGAAAGAACTGTCTGACCTTTACGGACTTTTAACATATTCTAATAATAAATTGATAATAAACTCTCAAACTAACTAACATTTACTTCAGGCGGTAAAGCCGCTTCAAATATTATCCGTTATCCTTCTCCCGTGTACTTACGCATTGGCTTCCTCTTGCTGTCTCTTCTTGGCGGCGTCCGCCCTCCTCTGCTCGTCGGCCCGTCGCTGCGCGCGCGCCGCCTCCTCCTGCTTCCTTCTCTCCTCCGTCTCGGCCGCCTTGCGAGCCTGCTCTTGGCGCTTCTGCGAAATACCACACGCCATTATATCTCTATAGTGCAATTAATTCCTAATTACAAACACAGTCATAAACTATAAGTTCTAAGTGCCCACCCGCTCGACCTCCTTCTGTCGCTCCTGTCGTCCCTGGTCGGCGTGTGCCTGTCTCTCCAGCCGTTCGCGCGCCGCCGCCTGCAGCGCCGCGCGCCGCGAGTTCTCCGCCGCCGAACGAGCCAGCGCCGCCGCTGACATCTTCTGCTCTCGCTTGCTAAAACACATGCTTACTTTATATGGCCTGTATGGTCAATATCTTCGCCCGATATGATATTCAAAACGACTAAAGTGCTGGGCTGTGTAATGAAACACTTTGCTATTAATAACAGAATTTAAAAAAAAGTCTACCGATTTAGTTACAAATTACATAATATGTAACATATTTGAACACCAGTGCAACACAATAGTTGGTTTTATTAGTATATACCTCCTCTGCTGCTCCCTCTTAGCCTCGAGCAGCGCCTCCTTCTTCCTCCTTGCGTCCTCTTTCTCCCTCCTCTCCTCCTCCTGTACCTTGGTGGCGCTGAGTTTGGAGGTAGACGCAGGTAGGACACTTTTCAGCGGGATGTTTGTTCTCGGTTTAGTCGCCGAGACTGATATCTGTTAAATTCAAAGACAATTTTAATACATATGACTTGTAGATCTTCTCTATAGGGTCATATTGCCTATTTCCAGCTCCAAAACCACATGTATAATGAAATAGACCTAATTGGTATAATAAAAATAGTTACCTAAATATTATACAAGTAAAGATAACTTTTTAAAACCCTCGGAACAAGTAAACAATTTTTTTTTTTAATCCTAGAACAAGTAAAAAAATTGTTTTTAAAACCCTCGGAACAAATGAAGAAAATTTTTAAAACCCTCGGAACAAGTAAAGAAAAATTTTTAAAACCTTTAAAATGAATAAATTTTTTTTAAAGCTTGGGTCGAACATTTTATGAACCTTTTAAAAATTTTTAATCTTTAAAAATGTACTCCTCTGGTTACAAACCCTAACCTGTGGTGGTCTCCCGTTGAAGATCATGTTGTTCATAGTGTTGAGGGTGTCTGGTGTGATGATGGGCTGCTTCTCTGGAGGTGTTTGGGTCTGTGCAGGCTCCTCCTATAACAGTATTCAATATTTATATTTATTCAAATCGTCTCTAGCACTATTTCACACTGCCTAGTACAATTTGGATATCAAATTGTTTTTTTACTGACAATAAAGCATTTAATGGCCTATTCCACTACATATATATATTTAGAGATGTGAGTTTATCTCTCTGATTGTATCTCAATTTTGCATAAATATAATTCCATAATAGTAGCCTAGTTACATTAAATTATTAGGTAATAATCTTTTTTTTACTATTTTTTCAGTGTTCATATATTATAATTAATTATCATAAAATACCTTCTTGGTCATGGCTCTGGTCTTGGTCCTTGTTACTCTGGATGCCATTTCTTCAAACTGTTGTACTTTTTCTTTTACTGCCGATCTGATATGTAATAATATTCATTAATTCTTCATTATATTTATTTACAGTATTTTATCGCAATCTACTATTTATTATATATATAATAAACGTAAACTCAAACATATTTCAGTTATGTTAGTAATCATTTATTATAAGCTGCCTTCTGAATCCACTAATGTTATATATATATATATATATATATATTCACCAATTTCTTGTATATATAATAACATGAGACAATTTCCCACTATAGAATTTAGAATATTAATTTCAATTCCAATTTTCCAATTATAGAATATATATAGAGAGTTTTCCTCATTAAAAATTAAAATATATATTTATATGATATATATGTATACCAGCATGTTAATGACAGTTTTTTCCACACTAATATTATATATATACTAACGGGGGTTCCTGGTTGTGCTTATGTTGTGGCGGGGTGCCGTCGGGATCTTCGTCGTCCGTCAACAGCGAGGACGCCGATATGTTGGGCTGGCTTGGAACTGATAGGGTTTACATTTACAATACTTGTTACATAATACTACATATACTTAACAAATGCTAAATAGCTACTCTATACTCATATCATTAGTTTAGTGAAGTCTTATTATAATTTCAATGCAACTAATATCTAATATAAAATAATAGTATAAATATGGCGGCGTGAGTAGATATTTATCTGATTATTCAAATGTATAATATAAGATAAAAAAAATTTAATCGACTCGTATCTAATAAATACTGTATTTTTAACAATCGCACTTCAAGGTCCTTATGTGACCTTCAAGAATGTGGCCCTCGAAATTGTTTATTAGAAATTCTTAATGTAACTTTTCTTTTTCTGGTAGTTAATGTATTATATATGTATATACCTCCTTCGATGACGACGGTTGCGTCCATGATTTTCTCGTGCGGTCTCTCCTTATCCAGCACCACGGTCTCGTTCATTTGTCGCTACAAAAATCAAATATTTGCTTCTATTAAATTATGCATTTCTATATTAATAACATTTTATAATTACTTTTTAAGTCACTGAAAATATATCAAGTTAGTTCTCTGGAAACTGAAAATTGATCAAGTAAGTTCTGTGGAAACTGAAAATTGATTAAGTAAGTTCTCTGGAAACTGAAAATTGATCAAGTAAGTTCTGTGGAAACTTTAAATTGATCAAGTAAGCTCATTGGAAACTGGAAATTGATCAAGTATCAATTATTTTAAACAAAAATCAAATTGTTTTTAATGTTTTAGGTTTATGCCTAATCTAAGTGCTAATAATAATAATCTATATCTAAAAATGCTAGGATCGAGTTATTAATGACTAAAGATAAAAGAATATAAGATAATCTTACCACATTCTTAGGGGTCGCGGGCGCGTTCACCGCGTTTGGTAAAATTATAGAATTATCTTTACTAATTGTTACCGTGCAATTCAAATTATCTAATATCTTAGTTTTCTCTAGATTGTCTACTATTTGAACATCACTTTCATGTGTTTGTGTGGTTTCAATGGTTGGTTCAGTGTTATGAGTTTCGTTTAATTTCTGCTTGGTTGTTTTTGGTATTATTTTTTGCAGTATCGGCGACTTGTACTCTTCCAATGGAATTTCCTTTGGAGAACTTTCCTTTATTTCTGGTTCGGAATTTTCTATTTCCTTTTCAATATCTTTATTTTCACTAAAAATATTAATTACAAATAGATTTATATTGCTTGCATAAAAAAAAAAAGTTTGTCTATGATCTATGATTTAAAACAAAATTGAAATTTAGTTAGTCAAAGCTTAAACTACTTTGAATTTTTTATTGTAAAAAATGTAAAATCTTTACTACTACTAGTAACTCACTTAGTCTTCTGTTTTCTTTTCGTCCGTTTTGGTCGCGGCTTCTCAGCGGGTGGAGCTGAAAAATAATATTGTTAAATGTTGCAGTTTTGGCAAATCAATTTAATATTTGAGGTTATTTATTAGTATATACTCACATGACACAATTTCAACAGCCGTAGTTTCTCCCTCAGATTCAGCAGTCGATGTTTCCTGTATCGATAAAAAAATATCGTCAAATTTATAATGTGTCTTATTACTAGTTTTTTTATATTTATTATTTATTAAAAGGAGTCCGTACCTTATTCCTTCCGCGTCGAGATCGAGGGGCCGCTGTGGACACACGAGAAGATTTATTGTAATAGATAAGCAGTTGCTTAATACAAACTTTCACAGCTTATTTAAGATACAAAAAAATACATATAGGTGAAGATTTGTTGTAATAAGACACACACACATACATATACGTAAGTATCTTTCTCTCTGTCTCTTTTATATAATTCTCTCTTTATCTAGTATAAAATTAGTTCCTGACACTATGTTAGTTATAATAAATGTATATTAACCTGGAGCTGGCATTGTGTCCGTCTGTTTCCTGCTCCTTGTACTTCTACGTCTCGTATCCTCTTCCAATACCTCCTCTTGCTTATCCACTTTCTTGCGTGGTTCTGTAAATACAATTATTTCTTATATTATACCAGCTGTTCCCGTGACTTCGTTCGTAATACCTTTTTCAAACTAAAAGTAGCCAAGTTACTTTTTAACATTAACTATCCGCCAGTCAAAGTCCTGTTAACACATTCGAGCCAGGCTGATTTTCTACGTTTCTAATTCTGAGTGCCGGCTAATATAACGAAATACTAAAGCTGCTTGCCGCAAACTTCTATCTTCGAGGGAAGGATAAAAAATATAAAATTTGTTTGCGGAAACCAGGTATAGAATTTGAAACCACGCGAATTCACGTCAATGGCAACCAAGAATAGAATTTGAAATGACGTGAATTCACGTCAGCGGTCTCAAATATGTTAAAAAATCCAGTTGTTTCAGAGATTAACCAGACCAAACAGAAAGATAGAGAAAAGAGAAAAAAAATATTTTTTTATGTTACTACCATATAAACTTTCATATTCATTTAGTAATTTAGAATAACAAACAGACACTTCGTTTTATATATATGTATAGATACAGTTTTTGTTAATATAGTTTATTTCTAATATAGTTAATCTGTATGTACTGTTTATAAAAAGCACTAACTGCGCTTTAATTCACATTACATGTTGTCTACTAACAAAATTTTACACACACACACATAGCATGCACGCACGCACGCACGCACACACACACGCACACACGCACACATACGCACATACGCGCAAGCGCGCACACATGCAGATACATTTATATTTTATATATATTAATATAAAATAATATATACTGTAATAGTACTTACTGGGCACTGGCGGTGGTGGCATGGCTGCATGGTTAATCTCCTGTTTGACTTCCACATTAACTGGTAATGTTTCCTGGTGCACTGAATCCGGAGGGAGAGATATCTTTTCTAGTTTCACTGAAATCATGTAAAACATTATTAGTGGTATTGTAAATTAAATGTATGTGGGACGGTAATTTCTATACAAGAGGCGATGGATCAGTTCGAGTAACGTATTTCGGAATGACCTCTCATCTCATTACTAATATCACTAATTGCGGTGTCAATGGGAATATAAACATAATTAATTTTTGATCTTTTATTAATTATTAATAGAACTTTCGAACTAGCAAGAACACCGTGTCAACGGAAACTGGAAGTTCATGTAATTTGGAGCATCGTGCTGTGATTGAGTTCCTTGTTAAGAAAGGAAATAGGAGAATTTTCTTCTGGGCGCAAAATCCGCCAGTGAAAGTTCTGTTGAAATCGGTTCAGCCGTTTCAGAGATTAGTCGGAACAATTAGAAACAATATTTAAAAAATATTTTTTTATATAAGAACTATAACTGTACTTATTAATTATTTTTATTATAATAAATAATGAACCTTGTATGATGGGTTCTGGTTCATTTTCTTTGTCATCGTCCTTACGACGCCGACGTTTCTGGGTGGACGTCTCGCTACGGATCTTCTTACTTAGTTTTAGGTTCACCTGGAATATATATTTACATTTTCAGTCATCGGGAGCCAACAAAAGGTTGAGACAAAGTTTTGGTATGTCTTATGTGTTGCTATTGTTAAGGAGGGAGGAAGGAGAGAGGAGGGAGAGAATGGAGAGAGGAGGGAAAGAAAGGAGAGAGGGAGATTTTCCTGCTTGGTGAGATTAGCACTACTCCATTGCAAGTAAATTAAGTTTTGGTATAAATTTGCTTAAACATTTTGTGTTTTATTATTCATTGTTGGATACATTTAATGAAAATATTTAATGACAACTAATCATTCTCTATAAACATTATTAGTTATTATTTAAGTGACACCATTTATCAATAGTGTTACAAATTTTTTCTAAATATAGTTCTAGTTACGTAATTGTATATTGTTTTTTAAATTATAAAAATAATATCATAACCTAATAGTAAATCCATAAATACTTATTGCTATGAATAATTCAATTCAGATAAGAGAATAATTGTGAAATATGCAAATCAACCTCCAAATTAACCACACCATATCTATCTATGGAGATATATAGGCAAACCAGTATTAATGAGAGATAAAGGGACAATCTCTTTTTCACAGTAACCCGAGCTTCTAGCTTACAGTCATTAGATTAGAATTTGAGTTGAACCAGACAAAAAATTGAATTTGAGTTGAGGCAGTCAATAGAATAGAATTTGAGTTGAGCTGGCCAATAGAATAAAATTTGAAATGAAACCCGTCAATAGAATAGAATTTGAGTTCCTCAAATTACAATGACAAATGTATATTTGGTAATTTGAATAGAGTGAATTTCTCAAAATTTAAGAATGAGTTATATATATAGCAAATGTTAAATATGTTTAACAGTCACTTATAAAGATATAGACAAGTTGCAATCTCCCTTAAGGTTTAAGTGTGACCTTAACTGTCAATTATAGAGTTTGCTTTTCACTTGCAAAAATTTTAGGACAGCAAAATGACAGGACCAGGCAAATATTGTCATTAATAAAGTTTTCATGCTTATCCAGTTCTCAGATATTCAGGTTTGACAGTATATATATATATATAAAAGAGATAATTAACTGTAGTTTAGTTAAATACAAAGTTAGAGTTTATATGTATTTCTTTGTAACTGAAAAAACTATAATTATTGAAAAAAAAAAATCATCAAACTTACCTGTTCATTAATAATTCTCTGTGCTTTAACAGATGCTTTGCGTTTTGGCCTTTTCTCTGTTTCAGTGCTCTCCGTTCCATCTACTTCATGCAAACTGCGTTTTTTGGGACCCCGCTCAGGACTCCCTGTTGACGTGTTCTCTGCCAATTTACTAGATGATCTACTATCTGTTGTCTTGGCACTTCCATCTTAGAAAAAAAAAATGGTTTTGTTTAAATAAGTTATATTCATTGATTTTTAATACCCTCTTGTATATTGATAATTGTAGGTTTAGAACATCTTTATAATATAAATAGTAAAAACCATATTTCCAGATACATTTCCAGGTGCAGATACATTTTAGTACTATTGTTGAAATTATAACTGAATCTTATTATTTACATTTTTTAAATAGATAAGTCAAAAGTAGCCAAACAGTACTTAGATCTTTAGATTTGTAGATATAATAATGTGAATATTTTTTTGTTTACAAATCATGAAGTGTACCAATTATAGGAATCAGTGAAATAAACAGTACAAGCTGTTAATATTAAAGAACTAAATTGTTACATTGGGGGTGTCAATATAATACCCATTAATTAATTAATCAAACATCTATTGTATATATTATATAATAATAATAATATAATAATAATAATATAATATATACAATAGATGTTTGATTAATGAGGTTGTCATTCTATTGAAAACGGAAGTGTAAACATTTACATTTAAAGAAACGAATAGGATAGGTTTCGACACCGCAAGGTAATTTAAATTTACCTTCTTCCTCGTGAATACTTTGAAGAGCCAGCGTCCGATTTTTGTCCTTTTGCAAGTTGCCTTGGGCTTTGCTTTTGGCAGTTAAGTCTGCCTCGAATTTATCCAGCGACTGTAACGCAGCCTGAAAACGTTTGTTTTTCGCACTTTAATACTATATATTCTAAATGATAACACAAATTACTGTTCATTAATTATATTTCAAGTAAAAATTGCGCCGGAACTCGGTCGTACAACATAACTCATAATTGTGTTTATCGTTTACCTTAATATCATCGTTAAGATTTTTGGTAAAAGCTTTAGATATCTCATTTATTTTCGGAAGCAATTCATTAAAAATTGACATAATGAGAATAAGAACTTCACTTTCATAAAAGTTTTATAAAATTTGACAAACGCTATAAAGATTAAAACACTACACTAACGAAAACCGTTTTAAATTGAAATATAATGTTGCCAACATAGACAGGATAATGAATGAGAGGCGTCGAAGATTATGGATGCGTTCAGTGTGAAATATTCTTTGACGACATTTTGTATAAACATAGTATTATTATTTATTATGCAATTTTAATTTTATGACACTAAAGAAACATTTGAAACTACAATTTACTATTTATAGTCACTTTATTCATAGCGGTGTTGGTGATTATACAAACCTTTTCCATTTTGGGTTAAACTTACCGAGTACCTAGTTAAAGTTGGTACGGTGGTAAAGTTTATATTACAACATGGCGACATTACGTTTTATGAGTTACTAAACGGCTTTTACTTTAAAGAGTCGTCCGTTAGATGGCATTATTAGTATATTATGCACTATATACCTATATTATTATTTATTGTTTTTGTGTGACGCATTTTGTGTGTTTTGTACTATAATTTACAAGACAAACTAAGTTTTTAAACATTTTAAATATCAAATTATAAGCAATCAAACTTTAATTTATATTTAAATATAATGGCACATATATTATAAAGTTATAAACTTAAAAATGAAATAATTTTCAGTTTGAGTATATGATTTGGTTAGAACAATCATATGTATAAGGGTGACTAAATGAAATGAAAAGTCGCAAATTTCTAATTATTATCGTTCTCGCAATTCCTATTCTAATCTTTTAGCTGATAAGATCGGTTTGGATACCATTCAATTTTCGTGTGCATAAAGTTGGGGTAAAATTTAAATAACTTTAAATTATTATCAGCTCCATAACTTGTACTCATTGTAAAGTGCATTGTAAAGTCACAGCAGAGTAAGTTCTAAGTCCTTAATGAGGTTCACATTTGTTAGATGACACACACATAGACACATAAACTCACACACACACATACATACACGCACACAAACACGCCTCAAAATGCCTTGATTTTCAAGCATACAGTAAGTATATGTAATCATAGGAGTGCTAATCTTCCTCACTGGAACCTAGTGGAGCATTGGATTCCCGCTATTCCAGACTATTTCCAGGTCACCAGACATCGGTGAACACGATCTCTTTAAGATCAAGCTATTATAACTTCATAAAATACTGCAAAGTATTTACTTTCCTTCAATTATACTTCGAAAAATGGTTCCGGGAGACAAGGACTACATCGACACTTAATAATTAGGTAAAACAAGGTTAATTCGGATTCATTAAGGTACTGTAAAGTCGTGTTACATGTACCATTTTGTTATAATAATAATGACTAATGTTTTAGTATCAATCAGTGTTGTAATTAAAAAGGCATCAAATTAATAAACCTCCATAAGATTTTATAAGATGAAAACTCGATAAATTTTTTAGATTAATTGAGATGGGAGTCTCAGGTATCAATTTAATTTGGAAAATCTTTTACGCAAAGTAGTTTGAGAATTCACTTTCGAGACTATATGCTGAACCACCTCAATGTATGACTCAACTAAATGGCTCTTTCAAACTCCACAAAAAGGTTAACATTTTGAAACTTACTATTTGTTTACGATAATTAACTACTTTTTAATTGCTTAGAATAATCTTTGATCGGACCGAAAGCATAGTGATCGTTTTATAATTGACGACAAATATATATACAATGTTCACCTTATTTGGGGGGGGAATTTTCAGAAACTTTTTACACTCTTAGTTCTTCTGAAATCACAGACAAAGATGTCAGTGATTCAGCAGTTGTGGGTAGGGTTGCCATCTTTGTTCTTTAATTAAATTACACTTATTATTAAAGTAAAAAAAGAATAAATCTTATCAAAATAAAAATGCATTTTTTAAAGTTTTTGTATAACATTATTATAACTGCTAAATAATGACACAGCATACTTAAAATCTATTAAACTGAAACCTCGTTTATTATACAAGTAAGAAGTATTTAAAATGACATTGACAGTTTTGATATTTGAAGTACTTTGCTTTTAAAAAATATTATACACTTTTACAGGCGAACCTTTTAAATCATGAAGAAATCAAATTATTCAAAATAAAGTATTTTCGCGTACTTTATTGTTCTCAGAGCAAAGAATTATTTGTCGAAATAACAATTTATTATAAAATATTGGTGGCAAGCCAATTGAAGGAATTGAAGTATTTTTGCGAATAGACAAGTGATAAAAATTGCAATGAGGGTAGCTATAACTACTTTAACGTATTAAGACCAGATTGTTTAGTGTTACTGGTTTATATTCTAGGATGATGACTTCAGTGACAACCATTGTACATTTTCATTCTTCGTCTATTGTGTGTGCTTTTGAAATGAAAGCAAGCGTACCGAGTTATTTCAGAACGATTTAGAAAATTTAAGATCAACTTTTATTAAGTTGTGACGGTCTTATATTTTTCCACATTCCTTTGGTTTTAAATATGAGGTAAAATGGCAATGGAGTTGATACCAAGATTGTCAATTCAGGTCCTTCCCGTCTCTTAGCGCCATCTATATAAAACAAATCAAGTTATTCTTTTAAAACTATAAGACGCGCTTCGTTAACATTATATAGGTATATATAATAACAATGTAGACAAAATTTATCTTATTGTACAAATTCCGAAACTTATATTCGGGGACGGCATTTCATTTTTACTGTTATTGGGTGCCCTCATAAAACTTTATGAAAATTTTATTTCGACTCAACTGTTTTACTGTCACAAATTAATATTCACGCGCCCTAACTAAGCGAAAATGAAAACATTCACAGGATACATCGAAACGATCTTCAAAACGGTTCAGCGACATCTTGTTAAAATTTTTATACAATTTAGAACGGCGGGAAATAAATTGCTCGCATGACGTAATAAAAGCAATCGCTGAGTGCTTGCTGCGACAAGGTTCTAACGGGCACAAGTTGTGTGGAGTGTGGAACCGTGCGCATTTAAGCGACTCGGAGCGACGTCGCGCCAAAATAAAATGCAATAAAAAGGCCGATATAAGGCAAAAATCTGTACGAATAAGGAAATGCTTGTGTATTCAGTCATAGAAATGGCGAACGGGAAAAATATTTAAAAATAATTTTTATATTAAAATTTTTGTGTTTTTCATAAATATCGCAAATAAATCTGTTAATAACGGGGCAAATAAATAAAACAATAATAATGTAATGTGATTTTGAATATTAAAGAAAGCAAATGATATGAATGTTTCTAATAAAATAAAAATAGTTAGATGAATGAATATATGCCTTTTGGTTTAAGAAAAAAAATATATAAATATATAAAGTATCTGTAGTCGTCTGTACTGGCGTCACGCGGTCGCGTGTTATTGAGCGAAGTCACCCTGATACATAGTGTTGCCAAATTTGTCACGCAAATTTTACTTAGGACCTTCGATGGAGAATTTAACTTCAGATTAAGGTATTTCATGTAAATATTGTTATTTATTTTATTATATATTTTGTAATAAATTTACATAGAAATATGTTCATAATACACAATAATATCCTATTTTTAATTTGAAGCCAGAATGCGACTTATTCATTCTTCTTGGAAGGAGCTTGGCAATTCGAAATTCGAATATGTCCGAAGGCGTCACTCGGTCGCGAATCTATTGAACGTTAGCCCATTCACGTGACGGCGAACGTTTTACTATGAATAAATTTATTTCTGGACTTAAGAAATAAAAAAGTTAAAGAGTGCATTCCAAATTCAAATATCCATGAATAATAATAATAATATTGAATATAAACTTACAAAGTATTACTAAAGGGAATACAAATTGCACATTATTTAATACTTTGTGTAAATAATTCAAAAAATTGTCTCAATAAGACCCAAATAAGTGTTTTATTCTGTATTCGGGTCAAAAGAGATGGCACTTGAAAGGAGAACTCAAATCTAACCATCGACACGGAATGGAAGCTTATAAATTATATATAGGTCGCGACACCTGACTATTCTCAGGGAATGTTCTCGAATTTACATCCGGCATTTCGAATTGTAACTCCGTTTTAGATTATAGTGTGGATTTATATTGATTTAAATTCATGGAATTTACTACGCAGATTTTTGTAGGTAATGCCAACGTAACAAACAAAAATCTAAGATTATTTAGTTTGTGGATGTGTTTGTGAATATTTTAATAGTTTAATAATTATTAAGATTATTAAAAGACTGATTATTGAGCTATTTGTTTTGCTTGCGGTTGAGTTTGTATAAAAATGTTTGTTTTGGTTCCTTGGGTATCTGCCAGATATGGGATGAGTTGGCTTAAGATGAAGTTAGGTTATATTAATTTACTGCAGCAATAATTGCTGATAATATCAAATGAAGCCAAAAAATTTTAACTTTATTGGCGTTGAACGTTAAATACGTTTGCAGTTTTGTGAAATATTTTATTTATAAATTTATACAAATATTAGAATTTTTAATACTGCACTTGATTGTTTACGAGTGGATTATGAATTAATATTTTTTTCTTTTTTTTCTCTCTGATTTTACTTCAGTGTACTTGAAGTAAAGTTTGAATATTTTTTTCAATAAGTATTTATAAAAAAAAAATGCATTTTTTTTCCTAAGTATTTTTTTATTACACAAAACTGAGACATACAAGCCATATAATATAATAAAATAAACAATGTAAATACGATAAATATATTTTGAATAAAAAGGTCGGGACATAAATTACCAAAAGTTTTGACGGCCGTAGTTCCGTTCCGCTCCTTTAGACAACTAACTTTTGACCTTGATCTAGACGGATTATTTGTTTTGAAAACGAGTTTTCTTTTATATTTTGTTGACATATCATATTCGGGAGATAAGTGGATATCTGGATATTTGGATATTTTATGCTCAATTTGATATTCAAATCAAAATTACTTTTTCTATAAAAAAAGGCTGACTATTTTTCCCTTGACTATTCAAACTTTTAATGAAAATAAAATAAACACGGTATTAAATGTAATTGAATGTAGTTCTGAATATTTTTTTATTTATTTTACAGTATCTATATTTGTAAAGTTTATTCTAAAAATATTTATGTTTTCCTTAGTGTTACAATATTTAATTATTTTTTGTTGGTTTTCTGGAATGTGGTGTTTTGGATAAGCCAGTCTCCTGTTCCGAACAATTAAAGCTATCCGCTTATATCCCTCACTAGTACTGTTGGCATAAAAAGGAAGAGAGTTGGACATTGAAACATGTTTTATGAGAGAAGTGTAAAAATTATACGAGACTTTATTTACGCCGTTGTGTCATTTCCAAACTCAACTGGAGTTAGAAAAAATATTATAATAAATTTAGTTCCTCCTCTCTGATTGGTTAGAATTGTGGTTGGCGTCACGGGCAGCCAATCACAAGTCTTGATAGTGCTTTCAACTGCTAATGACAGCTACGTATTGTCTTGTTAACATGACTGCTGCAAAGAAAGGTTTTTTAAAATAAAAAAATGAAATACAGTGAATACAATTATATATATATATTAATTCCTTGTTGAGAATATATTTTTTGTTCATCAGTACTTCACAGAGAATTAATTTCGTATGTAAAAAGTAAAAAGAAAAAATATTAAGCGGGCGTTTTAAACAGGCGTCAAAAATCCTTCCTACATTATGAGGATGAAGAATTTGAAATTATGTTTATACGATCATTATAATCCTAGAGCAATACAAACTTACGTCCGATTATTTATATATATATATATATATATATATATATATATATATATATATATGTATATATATATATATATATATTGGTTATTAAGTAGGTATTAATATTTATATTAATAACTAGTCTTTTAATGTTTTTGTTAAGAACGTCAAAAGTTTTGCTAAAGTTTTGCTAAAATGTATGAATTGACTTTTGTCAAATATTCACTTATTTACGATTTAAAATACTAATGTTAGACCATTATCAATCAAAGTTTAATAAACACATAAAGCAGTGGGAGCAAAAAAGTAAATTAATAAAAAAAAAGTACACCTAAAAACATATAATTTTGGTTGTTTTTTTTTTTTATTATCTAGGTGTTTTGTTTTTAACTTTCAACTCCTTATTAATTTTTTTTAAATTTCTAAATTATCTATAAGTGGGTTGTAACGGTATATATATATATAAATAATTTATATAATTTGGGAATAATTTTAACAAGAAATCAATTTATTATTACAGAGTTATAACCATTATTATATTAATTGATTTAAATTGTAAATTTAATATTTCAAGCACTAATAATATACTTGTACAAGAATTTTATTTTAAGATGGTAACATTAATAAAAATGACGCAAATATTTTTATATCGGCAGAGTATACATCTTTTGTTTTGATAGAAAATGTAAAGTCAGTAAATACATTTAAAAATCTTAATAAACAAGTATATTTAGGTTAAATGATAATATATATACTATATTATAAATTGTCTGTATTATAATCTGTCATTCGTTTTATTGAAACGTCAAACAGCTGTGGGAATTGTTGCATTTCAAACGCGGTGTGTTTCCTTTGTGATACGGTGTTAGTGTTGAAAAGTGCTCCAGCCGTTTATTTCAATGTGACCGATTGTTAAGACTTTAAAGTTTCTAGGGGTCGTCCCATCTAAGCACGTTGCTCCGGCGTTCTGCCGTCGGAGGACGTTAGTGTCAAATCCTAACCCACATCCAACCCTCACTTCCCACCTAACGGCCTCCTGAGCCGTGGTCCGAGCCTCACAGGAGGCGCCCTCAGGACGCGCGTTCCTCTGGGTCCCTCCAGGTCCCCCTTTTTCAAGGGCGGGTCTCTGCACCCGTCCAACCCGTCCATTCCACCGGTGACGCTGTCATGGCCAGTAGGGCTAACAGCAGAGACACACAAAAAAAAAGAAAAAAAAAGTGCTCCAGTCGTTTATTTCAATGTTCCTGATTGTTAAGACTTTAAAGTTTCTAAACAAGGGAATATAGCTAACAGAGCTTATTTCTCAAACTAGATAACAATTTAGTATTCATAACAAGAAGATGCTCTTCACGATCTTGGTACATTGGAAACAGTTACGGATATCTTATTATCTGACAGCACACAAAAAAGAATTCAATTGCATTAATCGGATTATAATCTAACCTACGACTTAATTGATCGAATTTCTATGAGATACTTACTTTTTTTATTGGTTTTGATTATTTTGTCTATTTTGGTTATCTTTGGGTGCGATTTATAATAATTTTATAAGTATAAGTGGCCAAAATTTAGCCATAATTAGAACTTTAATGTAAGTAAGGTATTATTATTTATTTTTTTATTATTTTTTCCTTTGAATAAAGATATCTATAATCATTGTATATATGTTTTTTTATTTTATTCTGTTATGTCAGTGACAATCTACTCTGCCTCAAATTATATACAATACTTGACATTGACAGTATTAACCTAAGTAATTAATATTTAATTTGATTATTATTATATATTAATTATTTATAATAATATCAACTTTACGATCATAAATAATATAATACTACTAGCAGGTTACCCATGTTTCGCAACGGACGTCGAAAGTGATCAAACATTTTGTTTGAATTTCCACACCTCCTAGGATCTAGGTATCAAACAGGCGCTTTATATTTTTTGTAGTTTTTTTGCTGTAACTTTGAAACGGTTTGGACCTTTACAAAATCCTTTCTTATTACACCTATTCAATATGTCTTGTGTCCAAATTTCAGCTTTCTAGGTATTACGGTTTGTGCTGTAGAGCGATGAATGAGTCAGTGAATCAGTGAGTGTCTTTGTGTTTTATATATTAAGATAAATGTGTCAAATTTAATACTCCTTCAACCGTTCAATTTTAGTAAAAAGGGATACAAAGTTTTTCCCTTACGTTAATTAATTAATATAAAATAATTTATTTTTCTTACCTTAAACTTCTCGCATTGAACTTGATTTGATGATAAAATGTGAATTGAATTGATGTGAACGTTATAAGTTGTTCAAATGACCAAATATCTATAACTACGATCCCACAGATATACACAAAACGTCAAATAAAATGCACTTCCCTAGAATTTACTACTTTTTATTTGTAACAAAATATTATTATTGCAAAAATTACATGGTAAAGAATGAGATATTAAGTTCGACTGTAATAATATACTATAAAGGATAAATAACTTACCCAGATCATAACAAAAGTTCTTGAACTCCGTAAACTCAGACAATTTCACTCATGACATCATGATTAGTTTGTTCTTCAGTCATGACTTGACCAAATACGTCACAACAGTTCAAAACATCAAAGTTGTTAAGATGATTTTAATTGCCTAAATATTTAAGTATAATTTGGCTTTGATAGACAAAGGTTGTGGATTGAAAGCCGATATTATGTTATTTGGGTAAAATTAATTTGAAGTTTTCTAAGTATCGATCTGTCTGAATGTTTGTTACATTATGTTAATGCTGGGTAAAGTAAATAAAAAATATTTTTTTAGATTACATGTTCATTAAAACCAGAATATAAATTTATTAATTTAATTTATTTCTAACGAAAAGCCAGGATATAAATATTGTACTTTACATATTACGGAACACAATATAATGAGTTTTCAATGTTTTTCTAATATATATAGTTAATTATGCATATAATATAATGTGTTGTAGTTTAATTTAACAGGCTTATAAATCCAGTCGGTAATATTTTTTTTACTTTTCTCCATAGAAAAATAACTAAATAAAGTATTGGTATATCATTCTGGCTCCATTCCATTCGAATCAACTTTCCAAATTGAATGAAAGATTGAACTAGAGTCAAAGTATTTTTTACTTCCTTTTTTATAGAAAAAACAAATAACATTTATATTTAAAAATATATATTTCCTTTTTTTTTATTTGACCGCGTACAACGGAGAGCCGTTCGGATTGTCGGGAACCCGGTGCTCTGTGAACGGCTGGACCCCTTGGCATTGCGTAGAGACTGTGCATCTCTGTGCGTCTTCTACCGCATTTACCACGGGGAGTGTTCCGAAGAGCTATTCAATCTGATGCCTACCGCCGAATTTCATCACCGCACAACGCGCCATCGCCTCCAATGTCATCCGTACCACCTGGATGCGTGGCGATCCTCCACTGTGCGCTTCTCAAGTACATTTCTTCCACGTACCACTCAAATGTGGAACGAACTCCCTTCGGCGGTATTACCAGATCGGTACGACATGGGTACCTTCAAAAAAGGCGTTTACTTCCACCTCCTAAGCCGGCAACGCTCTTGTAAATCCTCGGATGTTGCTAGAGTTCATGGACTGCGGTGATCACAAATCATCTGTGACCCGCCAGCTCGTTTGCCTTCCTCTTCCATAAAAAAAAAATAGAATCGAGTGGTAGTGGTAGAAAATGTTTGTATTTTCATGGACGCCAAAAAATAATTTAAGCAAAGAGGCTCTTCCTTATAAAATTAAAGAAACCAGAAAACAAAGAGAAACAGAGAAAGAGAAAATAATAACAAATATTTTCCGCTATTTGGTAAGAGTTTTATTGGTAGAGCCAGCCCGTATACGAGCTGCCATGAACTAGGTTAATAAAATTGTTTGATACTTCCATACAAAGAGCATTAAATAAAATGAGAACAAAAACGATTTGGACAATCCATACAAATTAATTACAAAAGTGTGTATGTATATATCGATAGATCTTCAAATTTTAATGATGGCGAAAACTTTGATATTGGTAGAAATAAATATTAGTTGAGCTGAGCGTAAACGAAGCTCTTAACCGTTTGGGAGACCTTTTTTTGTATTTAGTTGTCTTCAGAGATAATTAGCTAAAAATTTTCTCATGTATATTTGAGCCGAACGCGGATGTTATAGCTAAAACAGATTGAAAAAATGTTTAGCTATTCAAAAGTTATCAAGAAAAGAAGAAAGGAGAGGAGCTCAGCTCAACACCCGCCGCACAGTTTCTGTTTAGTGGATCCTAGTTATTTTAATTTCTTATTTATAATATTTTTGATGTGGACTTTGTGTTCTGTATATTAATAGATTATATAGTGTTTGGGGTCAACAAAGCAACCAGTAAAAATTTTGAATCTTACTCGCCATATAATGTTTTGATAGTTTATCTTCTGGGAGAGTTAACTTTTCTGACCGATCTATCTTTTAGAATTTTTCTATAAGACATTCAAATGGCTCCGTAAAGAAACATGTAAATAATGTTCCAAATTCAAATTATTTTCCACAGTTTGCTATGAACCTTCTCTTTTAACTTTATATGTATATATAGTTTGGTTGTCTGTTTATTTGTTACTCTTTCATGTCCTAAATTTTCTGAGCCATTTGAGATTTTGCCTAATTGTCAGTGATCTTTATGTTGATTTTGAGCACAAAAAAGTAAGTAAACAAAAATATTTCTATAATTCCATACCACATTAGATAGAAATGTTTAACACAGGCAAAGCCGCTGGCAAAAGCTCGATAGCTATAAATATCGATATCTGTTATAAAGTTAAATTACCTTCAGCAACACATAGTCAATTTAAGTTGAAAAAGTAATTCACCAAGTTTAATATTGTGAGTAACCCGTAAGTAATATTTTTATAAAAGTTTTTATACTTTCCTTATATATTCAATCGGATAAAAGTTAACAGGTACATGGATTTATTTAAATTAATTTATTATAATAGTTAAGTGCTGAAAAGCCTAAAAACTATCTTAAATTGGATTGCGGGCTTTACATATGTTTTATGTAATTAATTTATTATGTAATTGCTGTAATATACAGTATTTTAGCACGAATATACGCATTAATAAAGAATAGTAGTAATAATAAAAAACAAGATTACTATCTTTTAATTTTAACCTTAAAATGAGTATACCGTTACAATCGCTCTAATTAAAATCTCTTTTTTATTTTGTCATCTAAGACCTTCGGTTACATGGGACCAAGGAGTTTCAAAGGTCCCGGTGACTGTCTATAAAACGCATAAAAATGTAAATATTTATGTTAAAAATTGAGTTAAATTTTAACCAAAGTAACCGCTGCGTCCAAAGCTCCTCGTGGACTTTGGTGCAAGTAGAAGCGATTACATCATAATAATTACTAATAGAAGTAATTATAGTTATATTTTCATTAATAATGAATATTTTAATTTAAATAAAAGCAAATAAAAGTATACTGTAGTTTTTTATAGTTCATATATTTTTCTAAAACATTTATAAAATTGTATAAAAATAAATAGTGTAACAAAAATAAATAATAAGCCATCGTGATCCATTAATATTATAAAATATATTTTTTTCTACTTTTTTCAAATTCATTAGATGTATTTATTAATGAGCAAGTGGAACCGGGGTGAGAAATTATATTATTTCGGAATAAGGTAATATAATAACAACTGTGTATATATATAATTTCATGACTTGAACCACACCACAAGATGGCTTGAGTGATCGTTACGTTGTAATAAGTAAAAAACTACCGATCCAATTTCATTACCCGACTATTTTACGGTCAGAGTCCTTTATACAGTCTGATTCACAAATTAAATATAATATTTAAATTAAATTAACATTTCCTAGAAATAATTTAACACAACACTTGGGATAAAAGTATTTTTTTTTGTTCTTACGTAATATTTCTCTTTAATTATATTTATAAAAATATTTATTCATGTCATTACTTCATATTGTTAAAGATTCATTTCCATTATCTATGGTATAAATGTTTTACCTGTAGAATATACGTCTTTATATCAAAAACCAGTATTTTATACAAAATTGTCGCAATCTAGGAATGACAATAATCATATTAGAATAACACAGTTATCATTATATATATATATATATATATATATATATATATATATATATATATATTCTTATTCTTAAGGCCAAAGACACAAGAAACAGACGAATAAAGACAGTAAAAATAATATATCTGTTTCTTGTGTCTTTGGCCTTAAGAATAAGCAACTTTTATAAAATAGTTAAGAAATATAACTATTAATTTTAATTTGTCTTAATGATATTGTTCGTGTGTCTGTCTGTTACCTCTTAACTCTGGAACGTTTTAATAGTAGGACATTGATGTGGTATATATAAACAAACTATTATTATTAGTATTATTATAAAAACCAAGTTAATCAAAAAAGTCATATTCCCAATAAAAAAACAAAATAGAAAATCACAAAAAAAATATTTGAAAACTATATATTATTGAAGAAGCCTAAATCAGTTAAAGATATAATACTTATTTGTATACAAAATAATAATATTAATAAATTAAAAATTTTATAATATATTTATTATTATTATTAAGAGCACGCTGTATGTGTGAGTTGTAAACTTTACGACTGTCACAGCGTGTGTCAATTGCTGACATTAAGTTGTAGATTATTTCCAGTAAATACAATGATGTTATTTAATGGAAAGTAACGCAAAATCGCGACTGTTACAATCAAAATTGAATTAGTTATCTACATATATAAATAAAACTTAAATGTCTGTTTGTAATTCCAAATTAATAGCATTTAACTAAATGCAATACTACTACTGCTATATATAAATAAATAAATAAATAAATAAATATATTGAATTTTCTGTCTGCCTCTTAGTTCCAGCTAATTTCTGAAACGAATGGATCGTTATTAACAGGACTTTCACTGCATAGCTGATGTTATAAGTAAATTAGGCTACTTTTATTCAAAAAACATATTCCGCCCGATCGGAGTCGTAGGCAGAGCTAGTATAGAATAAAACAATATGATATCGTCTTCATTCCAACAACCAGTTTATTCGAAGTGTGATTTTTTATTATATTTGTTTTCAATTCATAAACTGTAAGACGTAATATAATTAACATTCCTATAGTATTTTTATTTGGTATTTCTTTTTCACCCCGCTCCCGTATCATCCCGCTCATCATAGCTCCCGATCCCGATGCAATATCCAGATAAAAATAGCTTTCAACGTGTGAAAGAGTTTTAAAATCGGTCTGGTACATATAAACATACATACAAACAACTATGAGTTCTATATTTTACATATATACTCTATTATTTAGAAATTTACTTTATTATATAAATTCACTTAAATCGTTTATACTAAAATAATTTTAAATTGGTAAATGTTTCACAACAAAGCGTCATTTCGTTTTATTTAATAAAAACTGTGAGTGTTTTAAAACGCCACAATTAAACCAATGTGGCTTTTCAATAAACATCACAATTTTAGCCACAATTGTGGCGGGTGGTTCTCCGCTTGGATGTCAGTTTTTGTGGTGACAAGTTATTATTAATTATAATAAATATGATTAACTGCAACATTATTATGGATGAATTTGATATTTTGTTTTTAATTAAAAATATATTTGCTTTTGCCAAACTAAAATGTTTATCGACCTTTGAAAACACGCGTCAAAATAAACAAGATGGCCGACTGTAATTTCTTAGAAATTAAATCCATCCTGATTAAATGTAATCTGATTAGGCAAAAGTGTTTGATTGCATAATTAATTCGGGTCTACAACATACTAATATAATTAATCTCCTATTTGATTTGGTCGGTTTCACTCCTCAGCGAAATCCTCAAAGCCAATTTTGATAAGGATTTTACATAGTATACGCTATAATTTTTGACACTTGAAACTACTAAGTATACAAAGTAATCTAATCTCTTTATTAAACTACTTCTATTACTACTACTCCTACTACTAGGGGCGCCAAAAGACCCTCAATTTCGACTCGCAGCGCTCGCGAAATCTCGGGTGCCGTTTGTATATTGAGCGAAGCGAGCCCAGTGTAATGACTCATCGTCTCCCATTGACTTCAATGGGATATCAGTTTTTTGACGATGGTTCCTCAACGACATGACATTTTTCTTTTTTTTTTTTTTAAAACCATCTCCTAATGTGTGTCTTTTTGATTGCAAAAATTTCATAATTTTCCGTCAAGTAGTTTTCGAGCCTATTCGTGACAAAGAATGTGAAAAAGCCTCCAGTAGAACGCTTCGCTCGATTCGCTCAAAAATATGTTATAAAAATAGCTTCAAATTTAACAAAAATATAGTCGCATAATTTAATATAGCTTAGCTTATTTGTGAAGGTTTAACTCGAGCTGGTAAATTTAAAACAATTTTCTCAGTGACTGAAAAAATCTCATTCCGCACACAACCGCAGTGAATTTGGAATTTCATTAAAAATTAACCAAACCTGAACGTTTTAATTATGAAATACTTAATAATATTATACTTATATTGTTTAATATTAACTGTTTCATTTGTTCTTGACAATTAGATAAGAACTTTATTAGATTACTGATTATTCTTATCTTTGATGCACATTATTATTTATATATTATATATTATTATAATCTCAGATTAATTAATAATCATTAATTTCAGATTAAGATAAGAAGAAGAAGAAGAAAAATACATTAAAATATGTTTAAAATTTTAATTTTACTTTAACTTTTATAACTAATATAAAAATATTTTAATGGACGAGCAGGAGTCGAAGCTCGGACATCTCTTAGGATCAGTTTCTTCTTGATTGTATTTGAATTTGGATAATTTAAAAATATATATCTTATAGTATTTTTATACTGTTAACCAGAGTTAAATGTCATATAACAAAAGTTTTATTATAAGAACGAATTCAATATAGATAATACAATATAAAGACAGACAGACAACATGACGTCTAAATATAAAACTACCTCGCGCCGTTAAAATATAAATTATATTTTGTTAACGCGAAAAATGTTTTCCTGCCCCGAGTTACACTTGATAAAACATAATTAAACAGGTTTACTTTTAATTAATTTATAAAAATGTTCTCCGTTTTATAATTTTTTACCGATTTTAAATAAAGAAGTAGGTTGTTACTTTGTCCGTTTATTATTATGTAATGTTGGTATTCCTGTATTAAAATTCATAACGACGTAGCAATTATGAAAAAATATATAAAAATAAATATTTCACTTTAACTTTGAAACTTACAGCAATATTGAATATATAACATACTAGCATTTACCTGCTGCTATGCTTTGGTCGCTTTGTGTAGGTTTCTATCTTGTACTTCCGAATTTCATATTTGCTTCTTAAATTCTGAGTCCGGCATGTCAAGGAAAGAGCGCTGGCTCACGGAGCTAAAAAATTTTCTGGTGGCGTATAATTTTAATATATATAATATCTTCTAAAATATTTATGTCATTTATATAGTGTAAAGGACAATTTAAGTACATATTCTATGGCGAAATTAATAAATGAAATTATTTAGATAAAGATGGATACTCACCAGAGGAAAACAGCCTGGAAAATGAGATATTTTTAATTGAATTTTTTAACATAGAAGTAATTTTGGTGAGTTATCCAATAGATGCTATGTTTTAGTAGATCTACAATTCTCTTGTACATTGCTATAGTGTATCTCTGCTGGTTGACGTAAGCGAGTAAAGTTCTCAGCAGGCACGATTTTTATGACCTCGCGACCTCTTTGACACTAATCGTTATATTTCAGTCAAATTAATTTATATCGTAATATACTATTGACCTATCTTGTAGTGAAAAACCTCCAAAAGTCTGTTCAATATTTAGAGAAAATCAATTACATACAGAAGGATAGCTTTTGAGGACTTTGTTTTCTATGTATAGGTATTGCTGCTATATTAACTATTGTTTCCAATAACAAATCGTAAAGTCTATGATTGTCCTTTTTATAGCCTAAGATGTGTTTTATATATATATATATATATATATATATATAAAATGTAAATAAAATAATTTGTGCGTTGTTATTTTGAGTATATTTAACGTTTCAATTGAAGACTATTTGATTATTTCGCAATCACACTAACGAAGATGAGATTATATTGAACAATCGAAATTGTATTTATTCGAATAAAAATTAAAAATAAATGTTATTTACAAGTTTTTATTAAAATATGTTTTTTTTAGTTATATAATTGTAAATAGGAAACATATAGGTAGATTTAATTAAAGAATAATCAATGTATACATATAAATGTAATTGTAATGTCTGTTTGTAATGCTAATTAAAAGCTTTGCAATACATTCATATGCATTCATATGAATGTATATAGGGTACTTATATAAAAAACCACAAACAACACACTACAATTTAAAAATTTTTAAAAATTTTCCCTGTCTTTTTGTTCTGGCTAATCTGAAACGGCTGAAACGATTTTAACACCTTCACTGATAACTGATGTTATAAAGAGTAACTTAGTTTACATTTATTTTGAAAAACTCATTTTTCGCGAACGTAGTCGTATTTACAGCTAGTATATATAAACATAAGAATCTATTCTTAGGTTTTAAAATTCTCGAAGGAATAAGTATGATAAGAATATAATTATTTATGAGCGCTAGGTAATAAAGTAGTAAATACATAAAATAAACACATCTTTATATATCCTTCTAGGAGCCATTTACAAGTTAACATCTGCATGGATATTGATTATTTCCATTAGATTAAATAAATTGAGATATTATAATGTTTATTTTAAATTAAATACGCTTTTCAACATTGTTATCTAAATATAAAAAATAAGTTCACTATAAAGTTACAACTCCTCCGGGAATAAACTAACGAGATGTTAATTAGAAAAATTGAATCCATTTTGCGTAACTAAAATAAAACAAAATGGCCGACGTATTGAATAATATGCATATAAATTAATGCAGAAAATATTATTATCTATCTTTTATCTATCTTTAAAAAATATTTATAACGTCACGGTGATAATATTTTTATTTTAAACGTCTTGGTGATTTTGATTCATTTAATGCTATCCTATTACCATAACTCGTTTCATAAAGTTTTTCTAGAATCTCCATTCAGACCAAGTTGAAATCCTGGCGTCTGGGAGAATTGATCACATTTTCTATCATATTATGTTAATTTGAAGCGGAATTTATTTTGAAAATATAAAAGAAAATGTAAAATTTATTGATAGATTTTAAATATAGCTAGAAATTTGTTTAATATATAATAACTACTACTTAATGTTTACATCCATTTCTTACTGATATGTAAACAAAGTAATTTGTTTAAATAAGTAATACATGCACAAAACGAGTTTAAGAAGAAACCAATGCATATGTGAATATGGAATTTAATTAAAAACACGTTTTTAATACAATTATTCGATGATTATTAGTTAGATTTGATTTTCTAATCAAACAAATTATGAATTTAAGATACATTTTATAATATTTATTGCTTGGTCTTTTTAATTTAATTTATGTTAAAAATAACTGTCAAACAGTGATAAAAAATAATAGTCATTAAAATTGTATTTCAATGTTTTTTTTCTTTATTACAACAAACAACAAAATAGAATAAAATCTGTTATTTTTAGTATAATTTAATACTCATTCGTTAATTGAGAGCTAAACGGACAATGTAAAACACGTTCCTGTAATTAAAAGTAAATTTAAAACAAAGGCCTATAATTGTTTATATTATAACTAGATGGCGCTAGTGTGTAAAATATCACGATCATTTATAGCATTTATAATCTTAAATTGATTCACAGATTTAAAAATATTCAAAGTTTTATGTAAAAAACCTGTTTTTTGGATTGTAAACAATTAACATTTCTAAAAGAAATATAAACAATAATTTAAATGAAAATAGAATAAAAAAACAAGTGAACAGAGAAAACTTCTGAATATAAATTATCAGAATCTTGAAGAGATGAGATTGTCGGCCATTTTGTTTCGTTATTGTTTCGCAAAATGGATTCCTTTTTCTAATTTACGCCTTATTAGCTCATTGCGATGCGCTATTTCCCTGAGGAGTTGTAACTTTATAGCGAACGAGTGATTTTGTCTGTTTATTTAGGATGTAAGATATATTGTTAGACGCTTATTTCGATTCTCGTGGATAAAGTAAATTGAACTGAGGTTTGTTGACGTTTGAAAGATTGTGTGTTTGTTAAAATAACAAATACATAATATGCAGGTAATTATTTAAAAAGTTTATGAATATACAAATAAGTTTTTAAACAAGATAATTAAAGAAATAGATTTTAATTCCATTTGTTTTAACTTATCGATACAAGTAAATGTAAATTCTTTTTCATGTTTGTTAAAATGGTGTATACATCTGAACGTTACAGTTTTTTAGTTTTAATTGTAATTAATTGTGAAAATAAAATTATTTTATTTACGGAAATATCCAAAATCTTTAATATACATTTTGTTTTGATTTATACATATAAATAAAAAGATTTTACTTTTTTACTTTCCGGTTTGTCTTGTTTATTAAGAGTATTAGTTATATCTGATATAATATAGACACTCGGTTTTACCTGTTTATTACAATGTAGCAATAGTTTTAGATAGGTTATGTTTAAACGGACGGAAATGTTTAAATATTAATTATATTTAACATACATGCATGTTTGTTACCTATTATAAAATTGGAGATGGGCGAATCAAAATACGAGTATATTGCAATCCTGTGAATCGACGGACAAACAGTTTAATAATATTAGGTGTTCTAAATGATTATTATCAAAATAACAATTTCACAAAACGAAAATTAAACTCACGTTACTTCAATTAACTCTTAACTATTTTAAATAACAGCATTTACACTGCATTGTTAAAATAGAACTATAGTTAAAAGTGAAACTGAACGCTTAAAAATATATTTCAGAAAGCTTTTACTCCATTTATAAAGTTGTTTAAATTTTCAGTATATTTCATGAATGCGTCATTCAAAAGTATATTTTATCAACAGTTTACACGCGTATTTAAATAATTTATAACTTTTACTTACTATAATTAAAGTAAGTCAGGAACGAGTTTTGACGTTTATTTGTATTGTTTAAAATAAACAGACACATTGTTAACTATATATAGTACACATATAATAATTATTATTTAAGTATTATAATAATTAATATTTAAATTGGACGTGTGACGAGGGAGAGAGAGAGAGGAAGGGGGAGAAAGAGAGAGAGAGTAACAAATTAAGTATGATAAAATTAGATAAAGATAAATCTTTAAAAATGATATTTGTTCTCTATTTGTGAATCAATAACATATTATATGTGAATAACATATATATATATATATATATATATATATATGCTATAAATGTTATTCGTTTATTTTGATCTTTTCTTATCTGTACCTTGATTGGATTTAAAATTTCATTTTACACTTTGTTAGATTTGCTTTCATACATGAACATCCTTTCAAATGGTTAAATTACTAGCATTGATATTCAGTTGGCTTCTTGGTCGTGAAAAAATGTGAAAAGATTTTTTTTTCGGAATTGGTAAAGTAAAAAACTTGATTAAAAAAAATATTTATTTACCCTATCTCCATAGGGTAAATAAGTAAAATACAGAACAGTACAATAAAATACAGTACAGTACTCTCTACTCCAAACCCATCAAGACCATGACCGTTTAATATCAAATCTCTAAACCCTACCTACATCTAGGTAAGTTCTATCAAATAAGATTTAATTTTTATACTCGATTACTAGACCTTATCTATACTGTTTTCTCGTAATAAAATTAATTTGGAAATTAATTTTAGGGTTAAATCATGTACATAAATAATTTAACTATTTAATAAAACATTCTGGAATATTTTAATGAAAATGCAAATTAAGGGAGTGTTGGATGTGTATTTTATTTTGTTTATATATTGTTTTAAAGGAGATTACATTTATATTGGAAAATAAAAACGTCAAGGGTGACATCACCAGACCAGACGAGATCAGATACATTGCCATCTGAACTGATATGGATAGATTCCTCTGGACTGACCTTTTGAACTCATCTGGATGGATTCATTTGAACTAATGGGGATAGATTCCTCTGAATAGTTGATTCTGAACTGATCCTCTGAAGTAATCTGGATTGATTCTTCTGAATTGATCTGGTTGGATTCTTCTGATCTTATTTGTATGGTACCGTCGATAGCGTATATGAGGAATGAGGATGGAAGAGAAGATACTGGGTAATACAGACACATTGAACTAAAATTACTAGTTACTCTATCTTCTGTAAGAAGTAATCTTAGTTAAGTGATCACGTATAAACGGACAGATAAATGATATATATATATATATATATATTTATATATATGTACACGGAGAGGATTCGAATCTGTTACCTCAGGAAAATTGTACCATTATTGTACCACCTAAAAAATAAAAAAATACAATTTAATAAAAGTAAATGAGACATGAAACATACAAAATGTATATTATTTTTGAAGAAATAACACAAATCATATTAATGTTTTAAAATTATTAACGTTAACATTATTTTATAATTTGACCCTTTACGTAAAATTAAACACTTTGGACCAAATAATTAAATTTTATAACCGTTATATACATTTAAAATTAGTCTAAGTCAAAATGCTTTTACTTAAATTTTCTTGTACGTGTAATAGGTAAAAATAATTATACTGAATTTATTTACCAATAAATACTAAACAATGTATATATATATATATATAAATTTTAATATATATCCAAATGTTAAAACAATATAAGTGATGAAACAATTATAAATAAAGTAGTTTAATAAAGTGACGCCATCTTTGACGCCATTGCTGTTTGTAAATTTAATTTAAAACATATATATTTAAAGATAATTTTCTTGAAAACAGATGATCACATTTTAAATAAATGATTTGTTTAACCTGTCTTTAAGATTATATATTAAATAAAATCTTTACATTTATTATTTAACGAGAAACATAATATTATATAAACATATAATTGTTTACATTTTTATATTCTTAAACACGAAGATTTCAATTGCAATAGCTTGAGTTGAAAAAAATTACAAAAACAGATTACTTTAATACAAATCCCTCGAAAATTAATATAAAATAATCCGTAAATCTAAAAACTATTTTGAATTTTATATAAGTACAGATAACGCATTGCGACATATGTCATTTTGGAGTGTTGGTATCATGCGCAAACGGCAAACGGCTGGACGGCGTCAGACCGACCGGACGCGTCTCAGTGCTGCCAACCTTACGCGATCGCTTTACTTCGGTGTTTATTTTGTGAATTTAGTGCTGTGTTGAATTATTGTGATTGTGACGGATTTTATAATTTATTTTGTGGATTGACAGGTAATAATTTATTACTAATGTATATTATATTAAATAATATATATTTATTATTGGGTTATATTTTATTATTAATTAAGAGATTTATTGGCTTTATTTTATAAAATATATTTAATCTAAAATAGAAGATGAATTTTTGTTTTATATCTATTTTTATTTATTTTATATTAGAACATCAAATTAACAAAAAAATTATATATTTTATTAACTTTTAATTAATCAGTATTTTTTATATTAGTTAATATTACAATTAAAATATTTATTTTTAACTGCAATTATTTAAAATGAAGTATTTAATTGATAACATTAACACAGCCTAACTTAATTGCATTATCTCGACCTCTTTAGTTTCCTTCTAATTTGTTAAGACGTTGTACTGGAATAATTTATTTCTTAAAGCCGGTATTATTATCTGTGTATTTTTTTTTGTAAGGAGTTTGTACTTCTTAATTAAAATTGTATTAAACATTTCATAATTTTTGAACTTATACGTTTGAGACTGTTTTTAAAACTTCTAAAATATACAAAATGAATTTATATAGGATCTAAACATATTTTTAATGTTTATATAAAAGTAAAAGATTATTCTTTCTTTTTTTTATTGCCTTCATTCTTTTTTTATTTCTTAGGATTATTTTTTATTATAGTGTTGTAATTTTAAGATATATTTAATTATTATATTGGACGGATAAATAAGATAAGTGATTGAGGTGACAAACAGACAATAAGATGTTGAATGTATCATTTTTATATAAGATGTATGATAATTTCATCTTTTAATCTTTTAACTAAATATTTGTCAGAGAGAAAATGTCAGTAATTATGTGTTATAATGAGCTTATCAAGAAAATTCTCATATGTTTATTAAGATTAATGTTTATTATTATTTGTATTTTATAAAATTTATATAATATATTATTTTATGATTTCAACATTTCAATTACAATAGTAAATTTGTAGATATATATCTCTAATAAAAATACTATGTTGAATACATTGTATAAAATAGTTTAAAAAATAATTTAGTAATAGGTTTTATTTACAAGAGCGTTTCGGTTTCATGCTATAAAATAAAATTTTGCACAAATATGAAATCTAATTTTTAGACTCTTTGAATTTTAAGTAAACATCGTTCAGTTGTAAATATTTTAAATTATTTTTAACCTTATAATAATTTATCTAAATAACTTTTACAATGCACTAAATAGGTCTACAATTGTATATGTGCTGTATCTCACTGTCTATACAATACTGAGTGACAGCTCTGTCAGATGTCAGTTGAAAAGTAAGTGTCAGTTGTAACAAAGGTTGGTATTGTAAAGAGGTTTTATTGTTTACTCTCGTCCATTATATATAAAACCTCCATGAGTTACATACACCTAAAATTAATATTAAATATATTTTAAAATATCAAGGTATTATAGTTTTATATAAAAATATTGGAATTTATTTCTTTCATGTTATGAATGCATAATATAATTACTAATAGAGTGACAGAGAGAGAGACAGATAGATAGAGAGAGAAAAACATGAAAACGTATATCACTACGTTTGTTTTTTCTAATTGCCTGAGAAATATACTAGAGAGACTATTTTTAATCTTTACTCATACTAATGACAGCGCCAAAAACATTTCCTATCTGAAAATCGTCCAACATTATTACACTAATGAATAACTTATATGAATTTTAAATAAGTAAACAAATAAAAATATGTCAACAAGAGTAGGATTCGAATCTGCGATCTCTGGGACACCTTCAGATTACTTAACAATATGCACTATCGTGTCATTATATATAATGATTATAATGAATAATAAATATATATTTTAAAAACATTACTACTAGATTAAAATCTATATATAACCTGGAATAAAAAGACCGGTGCCTTTGAGTTGTCTGCTTTTATGTTTTTTTCATTTGTTCTTCTTGAGAGTGCAGAAAATAATGATTGAATAAGAAAAGTCTTATCTTGAGATGCTGCTTCCAGTTTTTAATCATGTGAGTGAAATCTAGCTATCTATTAAAACCTTTAGATAGTATATATATATAAGATATATGTATATATAAGATATATGTATATAATTCTACAGATTATTTTCCGCCCACTTAAGAAATGATTTATCTCGTGGTAACTTATAACCCCAGTGATAAGCCGATTACTATTTGATAATGCACTTATAAATAATATCAGAATAATTGAAGATAACATTTATATACATATAGACGGAACTTATATTTATTGTGTATATTTACAGATAACAATTTATATCGTTTGTAAAATTCGTATCGTATCGTATAAGTATCGTTGTTGTTAAATTTTCATGTTCACGGGAACTGTTAGGTTTAATGAAGGTATCTTTTATTTAGCAATTTTGATAATTATCAAATATTTTTTATAATTTTTTAATGAAATAGATCTTAATTAACTAATAATTGTATTGTATATTTATACGCAATTATATAATTGTAAATTAATAAGTAAGGAACTAAATACTCTCTATTTAGTTTCTTGTCGGTTCTTCTCCATGTTTCTACCGTGTAACCAGAACCTAACGTTTCATAAGTGTACTTTATATTTGAAATAAAAAAACTTTACACATATATTTCTTGTATTTTACGATGTAATATTTATTGTATTATCTTCAATATTAATTCTTATATAATAATAATTTATTGATTATCATTTTATAAGTATATAATTTAAAACACAGTTGTCATAATTTTTATTTTAAGTTTTTTGTGAAACACGAGTTGACATGTCTTTTTTTTTTAATAAAACTTTTTGGAAAAGAATCATATTATACGTTTTATATACAGTAGTGCTATTAAAGATGATATTTTCAGATCAATATTTTAGATGTACCCAGAATTGTATATAATATAAAACATGAATAGGTATTTAATTAATAATAAGTTATTTTAATACGTCCGGAATGTCCTACATCTATTTACAGTTCTAAGATGATCTAATCTAGAGTTACGCTTCAAATGATAATTGGGTTAAATAAGTTTATAAATGCAATTAATTAGAATACTGAACCAATAACCAATGTAACTATATTAAAATGTCGGTTAAAATTAAATTATAAACAATATATTCGATTTAAATATGTAAAAAGTTTTTAAACGATGTGTATAAAAAGTTTTTAAACGATTTAAAAATACAAAGACTTACATGTCAGTGTATACAAAATGGCGGTCTTTTATGAAGTATATAGTGATGGGACATTTATCGATTTAATGATTCCGAATGCGTAACTAGTGATGTACATGTCATGGATAATAAATATGTTAATAGACAATAGATGGGTGTTAGATTTATTTTATTATATTAAATAAATAAAATTATTTATATTAATCCGACGTTATGATTATTTTACAACAATCTATAGTGTAGTAATTTACTAATTAAATTCTCATCAAATTTTAACGGTTTATTTGTTTTAATATATTAGAAAATAACAGTTCCATATTTAAATTAATATTATACAAATGTGTTTAACACTTTAAATGAATGTCTGTATGTATTATATATAAGTATGTCTATCTGTGAGTTGTAATATATCTCATAAATGGCTAGTGATTAATTTTGATTTTAAATTGTGATGGGAATTGTGATCTTATCGGGATCCCAAATTATAAGGCGATGGGCTTTCAAAATTATAGCCTTATGGGAAATATAGAGACCTTTTTGTACATTTTTCTGAATAAGCAGTAAAACGATGCTAAGTGATTTTTATTATTATGGTAAGATAATATACGTCAATATACGTGTAGGCATTACGTAATAAAATTATATATATATATATATTAAAAAGAAATAAATAAATATGTAACATTTGCAATTTCTTTGAGGTACAGTTTTGTACAAAAATAAATTTTAAAATATAAATAAGATATATTTATGTCACATCCATTTTTTATAACTCCGCGTTCGCATGTTCAGATACAATTAAATAGACAACGAATCAAAGATTAACATATATTTAACTTAAAAGATTTACACGACTGCCTTTTAACATTTTAAATGTCAAGTGACATCCTTAACCTTGGGTAACTTAACCGTAAATAACAAAAAAAAAAACAAAAATAAATTTAAAAAAAAAAAAAGTGTTTTGCCAAATATATTCGACCTTCTACATAGAAAAAATAGGCCATCTTTATTGTTTAATAATTAGCCCTTATTAACACTAAACCTACCGACAATTCTTGTATACCTGTTCCTACCGCACGCCGTCAAATTGACGGGTAATTAAAAGTTATTTTATTATATAACGCAGATAATAATGGAAATAACTAAAAGTAAAGAGTGTAGAAAATATGATATGCATATTGTAAGAATTGTCATGTAGTTTGATAACGATATTATAACGTTTGAAAGTGTGTAAGTTTTACAAAAGTTTAAGAACGGTAAATTTGACCGGTACTTGGTAGGTTTAGTGTTAATGATATGACAAGTATATCAATGGAATAATCTTTATACATAATTATTAATATCACGTCTATCCGTTAGTAAGACGATCACGCGCTTAGAAAGTTTCCGAGAAAACTTCTCTGTTCAGATTAGTAAATACAATATTACTTGCATTAATTTTATTTCTTCTAATATGCATATTTTAAATTATTTAAAATACTTTCCTTACAATAACAATAGCTATACTAATGGAATCATACAACAATAAATTAACCACTAAAAACAATATATAAAAATTAAAAATATATTTGTTATAAGATAATTATTACTAGAAAATATATTAAAACGAGTAGAATTTTTGTTCGAAAGATATTGTTAAGTTTTGACATTTGACGTTCTATACATTTTGACATATGTCAAAATGTATGGAATCTGTATCGGTATGTATCGATTCATATTTATTATCTGTGATTTATTATTTCCCGCGTAAACCTTTCAAGTATGTAGTCTGGCGCCATGGTTTCGCCACCGCGTTCCAAAGTAAAACAAAACGTTGAATTATAAAGTTAATTTAACTTCACATAATTAAATTATGTTAAGCGTATTTAAAACAATTAATACAAACTTGAGATGAATTCGTAACGATATGAAAATAAACTTCGCTCACGTAAGCGATTGTTTCCGTTGTTATTATTTGTCGTTACAATTATTAAAATTATTAATTCTTGGTGAAGTGCGTTAAGTGTTAAATTATATTGCTGTGAGTTGATTATAAATGTGTCTGCTGTGAAATAAAATATTTTAAAGGTAACAAGTTTCTTAATTATGAAAGTATGTAATACCAAATTATATTTTGACTTTGTTAAAACGAGTTTCTCTTTGTTAAAAATAATTGCACTTGTGATTCAACCTTTATCTCATTGTGGATATTATGGTGGTATTAAAAATCGATCTACAATCCGAGATTAAAGTCAACCTTCGATAGCTTCCAACAAACATAATCCTCAGGTTGGTCATTGGCTCGATTAACTTAGGATTTTACAATCTGTAGCAACAAAAATGGGATTAAGATCAATTATTAATTTTGACCCTTAATCTGTGCTGTCGTTTTACCCTTTTCAAATATGGGTTACCTTAAAATGGGTGAAAAATTCAAATCTGACGATAGGAAGGTGCGTCAATAATTAATCTGCTAACAGTTTCCAATATTGCTTCACTTCTACTTTAAAGGTTTTTTAGGTATTCTTAATATAAAATAGGACATAACTGTTATTTCAATTGCTTAAGCTAAGGATCCTCTACTCCCTTGTAAATGTGAGCATCATTGAACTAGTAGTATCGAAGTTTCTATACTTCTTTTTGTACGAGGCTTCACTTGAGTTGCAATTTTTTCTATGAGTAAGACAATACTCAATGCACTAATTTAAACTAGGGGCGCCAACAAACTTTCAATTTCGACCCGCTGCGCTCGCGAAATCTCGGGTGCCGTTTGCATATTGAGCGAAGCAAGCCTAGTGTATTGACTCATCGTTTCTCATTGACTTCAATGGAATATCAGTTTTTTGACAAGATATTAAATTTTTTTTTTTAAGACCTTTTTTAAATTCTTTTTTTTTAAACTATCTCCTAATGTGTGTCTTTTTGATTGTAAAGTTTCATAATTTTCCGTCAAGTAGTTTTCGAGCCAATTCGTAACAAAGAATGTAAAAAGTCTCCAGTAAAACGCTCCGCTCACTTCGTTCGCTTCTCTCAACAACTTTAAAAAGTATCCACGTATGAGATTTGTCATGTATTTTTTTTCTAAAATATATTATTATTATTTTTATGTCTACTATATTTTTATATCTTTCGTCTAAACAGACAACAAAATTCTTATCAACAATGTATCGTTTCAAGCAAAGATATGGTTCTACAGTTTATATAAGATTCTCACATATTTATTTAATACGTCCAAACAGTAAAATTTAACTATAAAAAAATATTTCCTTTATCCGATATTTGACAATGCTACCTTGCATCCAATTTTTTCTTTTTTTTAGGAATAATGGAATGAATGTACGAATCTTAACTCGAAAAGCTTAAAAAAAGCTATCAAACTTATTTTTATCATTTTTATCAGAATCAATATAAAAGATTAGTGTTATTTATAGATTTAAAAATAACGGTTTTTTCTTGATAATATTTCATTTTTTAATATAATTTTTATATGAATTAATAATCGTAACTAAGTAAATAAAGTTAAGTCATAACCAAAATTCTTTACATTCTATTGTATGCTTATATAAATATAATTCAAACTTGCGTTTTATGCTCTTCGTAATAGAGTTTAAAATTAATTGGATAAATTAATTGAGTTGAATTAATAAAGCACTTCTGTCATAAAGGAATCTTGAGATAACACGAAACTTTCGATTTCATTAAAATTATTTCTATAAATGAAACAGAACCTTATATCTTTGTACTAAGTTATGAATTTGGTTATATATTATTTGTATATAACTCAAGAGTTATATGTTACTTATTTCTTTGTGATAAGGTTTAAAATACATTTTTTATGCCAATCAAAATTCATATGGTGAAATTAACATAGTGAAGTGATGTTCAGAATAAATAATTATAAAGAAGTTAAAACTCGTCCATTGAATGGTGGTTTCATTAAGATAAAGTATTTATTTAAAATTAATCTTGTTATCAATAGGTCAGATATTAAATAATAGGGTTAGTGTTAAAAAATTACACATGCGTCATAATCCCGTAATCCCAGGGTTAGTGTTGAGATCCCGCTTTCATATTTTATACGCCTTTAAAATTCATTGTGTCCTGACAGTTCTACCCTTTTAGGGTAGGGGTTACATTTACAGTGCATAAAAAATGTGGCCAGGGGAAATATCAAATTAAAATTAAATTCAAATTTTAAATATCTTTATTCAATTTACACGCACTTTTTAATCGTCAATTATTAGATTAAAAAGGTCTGTGTAGTCAGTCCGTGAATATCTACTACCGGCTAGGAATGCTGCTCTGCTGACAAGAGCCGGCCAAAAACAGAAAAGTTAATCTTTTTAAAAGAAATTTGATGATACATTATAATATCACCCCTGCAAAAGAGTCAACAACAACAAAAAACTCGAATGTTATACTAAGATTTATTTATATCAAATATTATTCTTATATATAGAAGATTGATTTGTCAATGTTAGCTGTTAAAGTCAGATATCATAAAGGCCCACAAAAACAATACACGTTAAGCAAATACGGACAAAACATAAAACTCGATCAAAGCTAAAAGGCTGTCCGTCAAACGTCCACGCATAAACAACCCTTTGGTTTAATAAATTTATGAAATAATCCCGGGATCCCGGTTCCTTTCTCTTTCCGGGACGCTGCAATTACAGCGCAACTCAACTTTTTTTATTTGACTTTGTAAATTTTCATCTCTTTAATGAACGAGCAAGTGTTTTCAGTTTGACTTTTGGTGCATTTTGTTTGAGAATATTTTAACAGAAAGAGGTAGGTAATTAGGATGTTGTTTTATAGTATTTCAGAAAAGTTTTATAATTACGAAATAAAAACTAATGAATTATTGTCTGGAGTAATATCAAAAGTGGGTCCCGGATTCGATCCCTGGCGGAGAAATCGTACATTCTGGGTTTGGTTGATAAAAGAAAATCCACTAAGAAAATCTTTATATAATAAACGAAATTTTATAATACATATCATTATAAGATTATATAACCAGCGATGTATTTAATATTAACAAGATTGTTATAATGGAATGAGATATGCCCAGAAGAGATATAGATACTTGTATATCTTGACTTTGAAAAACCTTAACCCCCAGAGAGGTAATGGGTAACCAAGATTAACTAGCTAGAGCAGACGTTAATTGCTTTTAAAAATGTATATACCGTGTCTGTTCTTACAGTTTTTAAATTCAAACTAAATCACTAAGCAATAATTACATTAAAGTTTTTATAAATTATAATATAATATTTTTTATATAGTTTTATTTTTATATATTCTAACATTATCTTATACCTTGATAATTATTTTAGATAAACCTCCCCAGGATCAGTCCACGCTACATTAAGCCGAAGGTCAATTTAAATATAACATTATGCTAGCAAAATGGACGGGTGTTTAATAAAAGACTGCAGTGATGTACTGTTTATCGATATCGATACTTTTAGCTTCAAAAGAATTTCTTGTCTAAAAAACGATTCTATGAAAAAAGTACTAAATATTAATAAGTAATTAGATAGAGATTTTTTAATTTAAATATAAACTATTTCTTCCTGGCCATGCATTATGTTAGTGATATTATCTTTTGTGGTTCAGTGCTTATTTTATTTCTTTTTTCGTGCGCATTTTTTTCCTCCTTCGATTTTACTCCTATAGGTCCCGATCCCGTTTCAGAATCGGCATAAAGAGTAGCTTATTACTCCCTGATAATGAGGCTATACAAATACATACAATCAAATCTTTTTTTTATATAATACTATTATATATTTATCTTTTCTTATTCCGTTATCCCATCCCTAGATATTATGAAGAGTACCGGAATTATGCTAAAACCCCTTTTTCATTACCGCGCCAGGCTTAATAAGACATCCACTGATGCGGGGTGAAAGGATATCAAATTATTTAACAACAATTATTATAACTTCAACAATAGAGATAGGCACGCCATGTTGTTTTTTATTAAAATACTTTTTGGTCTCTAAGAATATTCAAGATCCATAGTAAACTAATACCAAAACACTCTTCATATAGAAGTGTTATACATAATATATAATAAAATAAATATATAACTCTTCTATATAAAGAGTGTTATATTAATATGTTATTATTGTTGACGTAATCGTTTCATTTTATAAATCGTAATCGTTTTATAATTTTTTCTGAAGATATAATTTCATAGCAAATTTTTGCTTTCTATAATGTCCAAGGAGTCCCTTTGGAAATGGTATATGGATACCTCATTATATTATTTAGAGTTTCTTGCGGTTCCATGATGCTACTTCTCTTGAGAACTTTCAAGACTAACGTTTCAAAAGGCCAGTGCATTTCTTATGGAAGTATTACTTTTTCAAAAACAAATTTGCATAGGATAGTTCGGAATATCTATATCAAGATGAGACTATAAGTATCATAATATATTATATATATTTCAGTCTATGTAAGATATATATAACAGAAAAATATATAAATACCTGGACAACAATTTCTGGATCTCGCAAATGTTATTCTGATTTGGGATCGAACTCACATCCATTTCGTTAAGCAGTCAGAGTCACTAACCACTACACCATCAGTCCATTAACTTATAGACCCGTATATTATATTTACACTTGTTTGAATTATAATGATATCTTTCACAACGATTCTATGTAATTATTTTTGTGTATATAAAGTTTTCTTTAGGTTAGCTTTTCTGTAATTTAAGGTTTTCTATACAATTTCAAGTACAAGCGATAATGATCCAAAAGTTAAACTACTGACCGTAAGTTTACGTGAGTTGCTGCTTAGATATTCTCAAAATAAATACATTAAAATAATTATATATAAACCACACGCTATTATTATAGGAAGCTAATTAGTTTTTAATTATTAGTGTGTTAGTTTATATTTTTATTGATTTAAATCAATCGTTACAACATTAACTATTAATTCTCAACACAAAGTGTCCTCGGGTGAAAATTCACTTAATAATCCGAGGGTCGCAATTAAATATAATTTCAAATAAAGGGATGGCCGGGATTACCGCCATATTTCATATAAATATGAAAATATATTGTGAAAGACGTTTTAATTGTATTTTATGGTGTCGTTATCTTTGGGTGAGTGTGGTCCATAATTATTGTTTCCCTTTAAAAACAAATTTCATCACAAGGGATTGTTTGAGACAAATATAAATAATGGACACACAAAAACTCTGAACAACAATTTGTAAACAAAGAATTGTCCCTTGTGGGAGTCGAATCCAGGCCCGCCGACTCCTTAACGACTTTCTAGTCCAAAATTTTAAAATTTTTAACAGATTTCTTACATAACGTTCACGATAATTTTATTCACATTGGTATTTTATTTTTGTCTTATGAAGTTTTTGTAACAGTCAAATTTGAATTTTGGATTGAATTTGACTACCTACAGTTCAGAGGGTTTGCTTTTAATTTCTATTATTATGGGTGTCTTCATTTGCCTGACAGGGTTTGTCATTGTTAAGTATTCTTTGTTTCAATTATCTGTATTTTTATTGTCCGTGAGTTTATGTATACATTCAAATAACTATTTATTATTATATAATACAAAAGTACTACCGTTGTTAAAGTGAATTAAAGTTAATGTAATCTGCTAATGATTGATTAATATTTTCTATTACCTCACATAATTCTACACAAAATCACCTACAAAATAATTTATTTTTATTTTTATAGATGTATCAATTAAGAGAACGCAAGCTATTGACCTGTTTCTATCGATGACATACACTTTGTGAGCGATTGTTTCTCTAATTGGTACTCCATGACAATACTACCTACATCATCAGTAGTTTTATTAAGTTTATTATAATGAAAGATATATTATACATGCATTTGTAATATGTGGGTACTTGTCAATTATTTCTGAGTTTATTCGCTTATGGCTTATCTATCATCTGTCACCTGATAGCTGTCAACTGTCATCTGTCATTTGTCACCTCTCAGCTGTTAAGTGTCATTTGGTATCACTCAGCCGTAAACTATCAACTGTGTGTATTATATGCTGGATATATTTATTTTTAATTGACTGAAATTATATTTCACGTAAAATAATTTTTATTTCTTAATAATTATGTATTTTTAATGATAGGTATTATTTTATATCAGCGATAAATATATATAGAATTTGTTTGAAGGCCGACTAACTTGATGAGTAAATGTTTGTCGGTTGAAACTTTTCGAAGTTGTCGTTAAGTTGAATCAAAACTGTGAGTCACTTTCAATTGACTTAGTATCCATTTGGGTTGATATCACTTATTGAATAAATATTGAAAGTTCACGTTCAGAAATAATTGTTCTTGTAACTTTAGTTTATTATTTTCTTACTATACATTAATGAGATATTATTTTTAGGGCTTCTTTGTAAAAGTTGTTTTTGTGAAATTGTTTTAATTTCTCTATTTTTAATTATTTGAATTTGTTTATTATATCTATTATAATGAAATAAAAAAGAGTTATTAGCTTGATTGTCCCTTTAATGTTTATATTGGTCCCGAATTAGATTCTAAGTCCTTAAAAAATCTTTTTCTGTCTGTCTGGGAATTAAAAAAATAATATTTGGTAACATTTGTATATATATACCTTGATATTTTATGGGATATATCTATTGCTCTTTAGACTTCCAAATAACGGGACTACTAAGAATATTTATCTCATTTAAGATTTCTTTTCCCAGCAGTGGGAAACTCACTCCACTCTAATATCTTATAACTTTAATATAATATCCAATTGGGGCTTAATTAAACGATTGTAGATGTTATCGTCTAAAAAAGGTAATTCCGAATTTCTAAGGGAAAATACCCTTCAGAAACTACCCCGTGAAATTAAATGTAATAGGCCTAATATTTGTTTCCTTAATCGGTCCTGTATCTTGTTTTTGAGATTTGAAAATAGGGTTGGCACAATATTTGCTAAATATATTTCAATTTAATAAGATAGGGAAGGCAGAAACAGTTTTATTGTAATGGGAATTTCTTAAACATAAACTTTTATGTATTATAAGAAAATATAAGAATAAATATTATTTAAATATTGATGTAAAATAACAAATAGAACGTAACAGTATGGATACAGGCGCTACGACTTAAATATTTCTCGTCAATTTGCTACGAAGACACGCGTAGCGTTTGTCTACGAAAGCTCAATTGAGTTTATGGGTTTACCCAATTCTGTTTACGTTAAATTTGTGGAATTACTGTAATTTTATCTGAGATTTGGTTTTATTGTTAATGTATTTATACATGGATTTCAATTTATATTAATGGTTTAATCTTAGATTGTTGAGTATTAATTATGTCGTAAATAATAATTTTCTCATATATTATAGTGTATGAAGTATAAGATAGTTAGTATAAGATTGTTATTTTAGACTCTTGTATAGAATACAAAAGTGTTCAACAACAAAGAGCAAAGAAAACGTGAGTCAAACTCATGTGAAACTAATATTTTCTTAGCAACTATAAGCGGTGTCTTCACTTTTGTATTTATTGTCCATATATCTTTCAAACTGTTTAATAGTAAAAGCTTACCAGTTTGAAATAATTCAATGTTTTTATTTTAAACTATTTGTTATCCAGCATTAATATTATTTAAAAATTCTAATAATAAAATAAAATATATGAAATATGCATTAACCAAGACCCAAACTTGAGTTCTATAATAATATATAATTATATCTTTATATTATATGTAAATATAAACGGATAGATAGCACTGTCCAAATAATTCCAAAGGCTCTATCTAAGGATAGTCACAAACGTCTCAATGGATTGAATATTTTTGAAATACCTTATACAAGTATTTGAAATAAATAAAGAAAGAAAAATTATTAACACGGATAGGACTCGAACCCAGGACATGAAAACCATTCAATTGCTCTACCAAGCTACTGCGTCGCTGTCCACTTGATAATTTTACCAATTAATTCTGTATTTATTTGTAATAACAAGCTTGGACATGGTTAAACATGTTTATAAACAGCAATAATTTCATACAAAGGATAAATAAATAAAAACAAAATCGAAATTTACGACTGACGAGATTCATTTAATGCTTCAGTAATTTGATTATGTTAACAATGTCTTTGTGTAATAAGCTTTTGAGTGCTCGAAAAGATTATTGTATTTTTTTCAATAATTAATTGGATTTGTTTGTAATTAATGTTTATACAATTAATTAGGGGGTCAGTCAATTTAATTGTAATTAATTCAATATTGTATGTCTGTATTGTAGTCTATCAGATGTATAACAAATCAGTTGTCAATAATATTACATACAAGGAACCTTAGTATGATGGCATATTCAATGTGGATAATATTTTAATAATGTAAGTAGTATTATGATTAGTAATAAAATTTACATAGAAATTTTAATTAACACTATCTCTTATAAAACAACGCAACGAGCTAAAGTACTTGAAGATAATAAAGAACAAAACAAAACATGTTTATTTCAAAGAATATAATGTTAAGAAAATGATCACAAGAGTAAGAACAACCGTGGTTGGATTAACTTTAAAGTTGTTTGTTCCCTCTCGTTATATATAGGGACAGACGGCAATATTGTAATACATTTTTTCATAATTAGTTACAAGTTTACTTAAAATTGCTGTATTATGTTCTAGCAAAAGATACTTTGTTGAACTTGGGTTTAAATTAGTCTTGCAATTGTAAAGTTCATGTTTATCTACCTTTGGGGATGTCATTTGTCTTTAAAATAAGAAAGATTAAAAGTATTAAGACTTTATAACTATAATTGTAAAGTTACATAAAATATTTTCGGTTCAACTTTGACGGTTAAAAACGTCTCAAAAGGTATTGTTTCATGAAGCAATTAGCAAAGCGACAGGAACGCTAAAGCGCTGGAATTCACAGTAATTACGTTCAAGTATCAGCTTGTCTGAAATTTATTAGCAGCTATTAAACACGACTCTACTATGGGTTATCAATTAGAACTAAGTGAGATTATTGTGGGCTCAGTCGTCTGTGAGTTTATAGTGACAATTGAATATATTTAAAATTGCGTTTCGGTGGAGCAATATCGTAACAATATCTAAGCAAGTAAACATATTATTTTTTGAGGTACTTTTTCGTATAATAAAAATACATTCTAAATCTACTCTTGATTTAAGTGCCGTAGGACACTAATATGAAAGTGTAGCAAGCTGTTGCAATATCAGTTAGCTGTCTCCCAGCTTACGAATGGAGAACTCTATGATGCATACTTGTGGAATGCAATAGGTTCATAAAAACATTACTCTGTCTTACTTTTACACTTGAGAGTTGTAACAAAACCAGTAATGAGGTAATTTCAAAATGAAGTAGCTGCATTTACTACGGATACAATCATAAAAAAGATATAAAATGTTCTAATGATGTTATAAGATAAAGAGTGCTCGTAAAATTCCTTATTATTTGGCTTCAAAGCTTCGGTGAGGTTGAGTTTGTATTGAATCGCTCGAAAGTGTCAAAATAATGATATATGTGTTATATTTTATACACTTATTTTAACGATACTCCACATAGAAAAGGAGTGTTATAGATTTTTATTTTTTATCATTATTTTGTTACTCATAACTTGAATTGGCACATATATACTCATTTGAAATAAATATAAATACTTTTATTTACTTTCGGTTACATGTATATTATAATGCTACGTTAAAGTTAAATAAAATTAAAAGTCATAGTTAATCTGACTTCAATATAACGAAAGATTACAGTTGTTTTTAAATTGTGGTGTTCATGGAAAGAAGGAAAAAAATGTATTTTCTGCCATCAAAAAAGCATTAGTAGCGTCCAGTGCAGCGTGTGTATTGTAACGGAACAGAATCGGAAAATACTTTATTTTAGGTACGTTTTGCGAGGCGATTGATTGTTTTTCGCTCAGCTAATTTTTCTGTCCGTTTGTTGCATCAGGATGCCGGAGCTGCCTTTGTTTATGTTTTGTCCTAACTAACTTGTTTGTATACGATGATTGAAATAGCATTGTTTTATTATTTAACGTTTTTGTGTGACATCTTGATTAACGCTTTTAATTTTAATGAAAACTCTGATTAAATTTGCTTTTATCCTACATGTAATATGTAAAGCTCACAAGTTACAGTCACTTAACATGAAAAGCTCGAAATAGATTCATTTATTACTAATAATGTAGTTGTTATCTTTAAATGAACAAGTTCTTTAATCAGAATGGCCAAGACGTATTTTTACTAATATTTAGGCAAAGGTTACACAAATGTCGCTATAACTTATAGAGCTCCAGTCGATATAACAGCGCCGTGGGGAATTCTCAAATCGTATTAACCCCTCCAGCTAATATTGAATGTATTTATGCCCTTATGTGTACTTGTGGCTTAGTGGTGATGTATAACGCACTGCTTCATATCGCTAAGAACATTTGATATTCAATTCTTTTCTCAAGTAGACGCTAATTTTGTTTAATCAATATAAGTACCACATTAGGTCAAAATAATTGCTGTTAAATATTATTCCTATATTAAAAATGTAGACCATAACAAAACTTAAAAAAAGCTATATGATTCTAAGAAGAAGAATATTTGTGATAACGAAATTACTTAGCAGTGAGACAAATATTTTGGTAAAAGCTGTTCCCAGAATTGCTTTCCTGATTACAACAGTTTCTTATAATCGCTTACTTGTTTACCAAGTGCGGACAAATAAGGGTGTGGTCGGAGAAATAGCGGGTATTAATATATTGTTTGTATTATTAACTTTCAGTAACAGTCAGCTTTAATAATTTTTTACAATATTCTTAATTTACAGAATTACTTTGTTCTTTGTATTTTCTTATTATTCTTATTTTCTTTACATAATTAAAATACATAAAAAGTATTTTATTGAAAGTAATCACATATTTTTGTGACAATACAGTATTTATAATAAAAGCCAAAAATAGTTGTAGGGTTTTTTCATAATAACAGCTTCCGCTAACTGTTTTCTTGTTTACAAAGTGGGGATAATAAGAGTGGTCACAGCGATAGCGTTATTTTATGTGTTATTTTTTTTACTTTTATTGGTAAATAGAGAAGTGAATATCTTAAAGAGTAACCTAAAAGTTTTACAATTCAAATTATAACTTCTAGTTTTATATAATTTGTATTTGATGACCAAGAAATCAAAACGAGCTGTAATTAATTATTTTTTATAACTGGAATAAGAAAAGCAAATTATGTTTTTTATGTAAACAAAAAGCTACGGATATAACAATGAAAATTATCATATTTTTTTTTATTTTTACTTTAAAATAATTTGTGGATATTTAAAATGCATAAAATTTTATGTATAATTTGTATTACATATCTAAACTGATTGATGTTTTTCATTCATATTTATGTATTTAAAAAACAAGTCTACTGTATACTATAATATACTATATAACATAAAACCAAAAATTGTATTTTTTTTCATAAAATCTTTCCTTACTTAAGAAATTTATGCCTAATTTACACGAAGCAGAAACACGTGCCAAAATTTCGGTGAAGCGGCGTCGCGTTAAAATCGGCATAATAATATTCTCATTTACATAATACACTACAACCATTAATATTGTGGATAGCTCCGTACTTTATAACGTTCATTAACACTAGAATTATAATCAAACAAAAACTATTTAACATTATAATAATTTTTATGGTTTATTTTAACAAATTTCTGTTATATTAATGAGTTTTTATTTAATATTTTGATATATATATTTGATAAGAGTTTTTATGTTTTATATATTAAATTTAATAATTGTTTATGTTTTGGTAAATCGCTCCAACTGCGACCCCACATACGCTGAGTCATAGATGAGGGTAAGTTATATAGATTGGGAGGAGTCAGCAGAATTACTTTGGAAGGTTATAAAAATATTGGTATATTAACTATCTTGGTTTATTTTTTTCATCCACATATTATTGTAAATTGTATGTTCTTCTATTTGTGAGCTTATAACTCCAGAACGGTAGTTTGATTTTTTTATTCCTTTTTGCTTTTTTCTAGGACACATTTGGTTATAGTAAGTGCTAAAGCAGGAATTAAAAAATAGAACATTTTTTCTCGTTTGTGTTGATGTAGTTTTGTTCAGAGCATTATTGTGAACTAAATACACAATGTAAAATTTTTTTTATAAAGTATTGTTTACCAAAAAAATTATTAAAATATTGGTAAAATATTGGTAATAATAGATATTATTTTAATAATTAATTATCGTGGAATCAACTTATTACGGTCAAAGAAAATATTACCAGTAATTAGTTTATATATGTAAATATCTTATTGTAACTTAAATAATTAAGGTTAATACAACAAAATATTACATAATTTTACTAAGCATCATAAAATGGTATTTGTGTATATAAAATAAAAATATAAGATATACTCCTACAAATTGGGTAGAAATACGTTTGTAGAGAAATACGGCCAGCAGAGACGAATAGGGTTCTAGCAACCGTTCTCGTTTTAATAAGATTGGACATCTTGTAAATGTTATTTACATTTTTAGTAAATATGATAATTTATATAATTAATTTAAAACTTGACCTATTGTTACGAATTCTAAAGGTGAGAATTGTACCGTGAATTTCAGTTATATTTCTGTAAATACAATTTGGCAGTTAAAAGCATTTGATAAATCGAATAAAATATCTCAAGGTTCTCTAAAAATAACGAACGTAAAAGTCGTTCGGGTACCCCTTGAGTTTGAATTTCGAAACAAATGACAGTTAACAGGGAGCGGAGAAAAAGAACACCGTTTTTTCCGCACCTCATTTTCTGAAGCAAACAAGTGAGAACAGCCACTTGGGTTTTTCGTGTTTTGCTCCTTTTTGTGCGGAATATTTTTTTCTGAACGTTTTCTTTGTATGACCGTAAGCGTTCACAGCTTTCCTCTAATGTGTCGGGCTATCACAGATGATTGCAATTGTCGATAGGAATTGCTTTTGTTCTTTCCAATAAACAATATTACTTTGTTGTAGCTACATGTCTAGTTTTGAGAAAAATATTGTATTTGTTTCAAAGACGGAGTAAACTTTGTCCTTATATTATATATGAAGTTTGTTATCAAACAAATTTTAAGATATTTATATATTAACCAAGTAATCCTTAAGTTAACTTTTGAATTTATGAAGTCATCAAACTACACTTAGCGAATAATAATATTTATTTATTTTATTGAAACTTCATTGTGCAAAAAGGTATAATTGTATGTAATGCTAGAGCTTTATCTATCAGTCAAACACCAATGTTTCAGTATAATAAAAAATTAGGTAAACTAAACAAAACAAAAATTAACAAAAAACATCACTAATGATTTAAAAAGCTATACTAAAATAATTTAAGAATAATAAATACATACATAACTTATCACTGTAAAATAAACTAAATGCATAAGTTAAAATAAATACAAATAATCAAATTGTAAATTTAATTAATGAAATTATAATCACGGAATACAATATTCACCCCTCTGATGAAAATATTCGCAAATCTCATTAAATTAATGTCAATTGAGAGCATCGAAGTTTATCAATAAGTTATAATATAATACTGGACTTTTATTATAAATTGAAAGGTTTAGGCTCCAGTCACTTAAAAAGCAAAGCCATAAACATAATAATCACATTGACCCTTGATATACAAATAAATAACAGTGTAGCATTTTTTATTCGACGCGACCTTTAAGTTAATATTATTCGTATGGAAAAGCTCCGTAAAAACAGCCCAGTGCTGTGTGGTCATTTAGAAAATGGATTCACAATAACGACTCTGTGCAGAGAAAAAATGTCCGTATCGTTTTGAATCTGTTTTAATTGATTTTGTAAATTTACTCACGGTTGTAACTTACTCACGGACTGACTACTCTGACCTTTTTATTGTAATAATTGACGATTTAAAAGTGTGTGTAAATGCCTATTTTTTTTTTGAGACGTCAAGTTATTTTAAGCTCTTAAATCAAGAAAAATATGATAATGGAACGAATGAGATTTGTGAAGAAACTGAAATTGTTGCTCCATTGCTACGTACTGGTGAATACAACCTAGGATCTTTAGGCCCTTTGTAATTAACTCAGAATCTTTTAGACGTTTTTTATAATGGTGTGTTAAAGGTCACACGAGTACTTTTTAGGGCAATGAAAAAAAACCTATCCATGAATAAAAAAGTCGGTCTTAAATTTAAAAACAATAAAATACGTTTGTTTATAATAATAGCAGACGGTTTTGGTTTTGACCCCCATTATATTTTTATTTCATCAAATAATATGAAATTATCAAAGGGTTACTTTAAGCCCGACTTTAAAATATTTACCTTTGCAAATAAACACCAATAACTTCATCACTTGCATCGAGTAAAACAATTTCGATAATGTAATTACTATTTCAATAAAAATTTAAAAATATGTTATGTTATTTGAAATTATAACATTTAGTATTAATTTATATAGCATAAATACTTAGAACAGGTAACATCACTAAGATAAATTACAGACAATACAGGTTGTATTTTTTCCATTCATTTCTATTTTTAAATTTTAGTGAAATAAAAATGTTACACTGTAGATCTTGTAAAGTTCTTAATTCATAAGATTGTAGTATATATACCTCGTCATGGATTATATTTCTCCTATCATTATATTGAATCCACATTTCTTATATAGATACACTAATATCAATGTAAAATCATAGAGTAGAATGGAATAGAGACATCTAATAAATTATAATTATGTATTATATAAGACTGACGACTTTGGATCTCTCTCTACATCTCTCTCGTGTCTGTTTATTTAAATTTAATAACTTCAACAAATTCATAGAAAATTTCAAGTAATAATTAGTTTTAGGTCATAATGAGAAGAAATTTGTTAGCTTCATGTTAACCACTAATATTTTATTCATTAATATTTACTTGTTAATTTATTAAGGCATTAAAGTTATTAATTTATTTTAGACAAAGTGTCTATTGAAGTATTAAGTATTGAGAATAATTTTATAAAGTTTTGTTATTTTTAAACGATGAAATGATTTTGTTTGAATACCATCTTGATTTTGTATAAAAATAGAGTTGACGAATCCCTTGAAATTTAATTAACAATGTTCTTCCTGAATTTATAATGTAATATTTTTACGAGTATAGTAAAAGTAGGAGAGATATAAAGTGTAAAGAAATTATTACTTAACAAGTTGTAAATGTGACTTCGTCTGTTTGTTTCTGTTTCTGTTTGTCTGAAGTAGGCCTTTACATACACAAACAAAATCACTTACTAACTTTTAATATTTATGTTGCGGTGTGCTGGTCTAGTGGTTAGTGATCTTGGCAGTTAAACCTGGGGTTGTGGGTTCGATTTATATACGATATAATCTTTGTATGATCCATAGATTGTTGTTCCGAGTCTGGGCGTTTTCTATAATATAGGACTTAAATCATAACTATATGTCAGATATTATTGAGAAGAGTAGCAAATTATTTGATTTATTTTATTCAATTGCCTCTGCACTTACCTGGTCTACGTAAGAATGTATGAAAATATTCATGAATCGACCAGATTTTCTCTCGTCCAATGATTTTTAAATTTATCTTTAGCAGGGGAGTATTTTTTCATACTCACACGGGATAAAAAATAAATTAGGTTCCCATATCCCTTGGTTTGAATAAAATACGCTCAGCCAGAATAATTTGAGGCTTTTACTCAAACATTGTATGTTGGATATTGAGATTGGATGAATATTTTGACACCCTGGATCCATTATTCTAATTTCTTATCAATATTCTATGTATATTTTAATCACATTTATTTATTTTTATACTATATATTTTTACAAGAGAATAACTATAACATTGATCTATGCATCACAAGCAATGCAGAGTCCGTTAAACATTTGTAAAATAATATCTCAAAAATAGTAACACATCTATGAAGATACGAAGAAATACTGAAATTATTCCATCTCCTTATTATTATAAGATAATGTATGTACAGATTCCTGGAAACTTATACACCGCTTCAGGGAGCGAGCTCAAGTAATAATAAAGTTGACACCATTGTACGTTTGGGAGATGTATACGGAAAGACCGAACTAGACCTTATCACTTCATACCTATGAAAATAATAATATCTTTGAAAAGTATAAAGCAATATCACAGACTGATTTATAAAAGAAAATTCTCTTTGTAAATAATATAAAAACACATCCTGTTTACCAAAGCTTGGTTAAAAAAATCCCTTGTATTCTTTCTGAATTCTAATTACATCTCTTGCTTGCTTGATATTATTTATTGACTTGATTTGATTAGTTTTAAGATAATAAATTAACATACATAATATTTTTAACATGAGATTAATAAAACATTCTTTTCATGTATAAATTGTATAAGAGATTACTTTTTATTCTTTGTCATATAATATATTTCAAAATAAAGATTCTTCAAGTCTGGAAACGCCTCGTAACTTTTGTATTTGAGATCTCTTTACGTTGTCCAATTACTATCAAGTGGGTCTCACCCTTTCGCACTTTAATATGAAAAATACGATAATTTTATAACACTAAATGTTATTTATAATATAACTATTATATTTATACCATGAAAAATATTAATCTATATGTAGAAATTGAAGTGTCTGTTTGCAATTCAAAATTAACAGCTTTTTAATAAATACATACAAAAGTATATACATTACTTACATAAAAAATATTAATCTGTTCACTGTCTGTCTGTCTGACTGATTTTAACAGGACTTTCACTGGCGAATAGCTGATGTTATAAGGAGTAACTTAGGCTACGTTTATTTTAAAAAAACATTCCCCGCGAACGAAGTCCTAGGAACAGCTAGTCATGGTTTATTCACGGTACATTTAACACAGATATTAATGATATCTGATTGATAGACGGTAGTATTATTAATAGTGACAGTAGTTCAATCAAAGTAGGTAACTAATTACGGATTGTGGATGTTGCCTTGATTAAAGTAGCCCTGAAAGAATGTTTAATTGTTCCAACCTTGATTTTTCTGTAATATGTTCTGATTATATCACCCGCCTGATTTCAAATCAATTCTTTATTTCCTATTCAGTGTAATTTAATGTTATTATTTATTAACACTGGTGATGGTCTAACATTTTGTTGTTTTAGGAATTTTAATAATATAGTTACAAAGAAATAACCGATCAATAATATGAAGTGATGCTCTTGACTGACTGACTCGAAAAACATCATGACCTCGAGATTGCCACAATAATAAAAAAATAAGAAAGGGTTAATTCCTAAGTTTCTGTGTAATATAAGCGAAATAGTATAGAATGTGGATATCTGCACACAAATGAAAGTTCTTAACATTTTCTTTAGTGCTTTTTTTTACTTAATACTAAGTTAATAAATTTTCAAATTTTACTTTACATAAAGGTAAGCCTATATATTTTTAATAACAATCAGTAATAAAAAGAAAATTAGGTGAATATAAAATTTTGTGTTCAATAAAATATAAATATAGTTCATCCTTATTACAGCTTGATTATAACTTTCAGGCGAATTTAAGTAGCTTGTAAAAAGAGCACTTGAAGGGCTTTCTTGAGTCTAACGAGGTCCCTAATGAAAATCTTACTCTGACCTCTATAATTCTTTTATACGGTCTTAAGGAAAGCCAACTGTACTCTATCCAAAAGCGAATTTAGTTTTTAGACTACATCTTAATAGAAAATTTTCTTTAGCACCTCATCTATGGCGAAAATAACATATAATTTATATCATGTAATAAATAAAAACATATTTATTTGTTGGTTTAATTAAGAATGAAAATGTGTGGGTGTGTGCATACTAAGATGGAATCTAGAAAAATACACTCCTAAGTAGGTTAAGAAGGAGTTAAAAATATTGTGTGGTATTATCACCATTTTCTTACAAATTTTATATTTAAACCTTTAGTAAGATATCTATAAGAATAAACAGTGAGGCTGTCTGGCGTATCGATATTTTATATGGACGAAAACACTGGCGGAAAGCTAGTATAGTATACCAATTAGTATTGAGTTACATATTTAAAAAGAAATTATTAGTTCTGGTAGTTATATAATATTTATCGCTTTTATTACCTTATTTTCCGGTACATCTAAATAAATATAATATCAATATAATATCAATATCGTTTTATACATACTAAATATATAAATATGTTTCAAATAAAAGTTTTCAAAATATCACAGTTAATTCAAACTATATATACACCTATTAATTCATTTATAATTAATATATATTGATTAGAAGTGTTAATTCTATTCTAAGATAAGATATGTGTGTCTGTTTAGTTTTAAAAAAGGTCAAAACTTGATCATACATACATACATACGCACATACCATGCAATTCTTTAATTTGGTGTATAATAAACCTTAACTAGAGTGCCATCTATTATATCTCAACTATAAATCTTCACACAAAGTAAATATAACTAATATATTTGTGTTTTTATATGCTTAAAACTATTTTGCTTACACATTCGTATACTTTAAATTATATTTATTTATTTTTTATTAATTTATTCATTAAATTCATACATTTTGGTGACGATTGCGCAAAGAATTACTTGAATAATCTCAGAATATTAAACTGGTTGGCGTTGAAAGACAAACATATAACACATTAAAAAAGTCTGCATATATGTTTGAAAATGTAGTTAAGAAATAAGAAAGAGCATAATTAAGTAAGTTTTAGGGACATTTAACCAAAGAATGCCAATGCGTGGTCTCACTAAAACTACTTTGTCTATCCGTAAGTCACAAGTCTGTGCAGTATCTCTTGAACCCAATACGAAGACACTGCAAGAATTTCACAAACAATGTTTAACTACAACAAATAGTTTGTTGGATCTTAATAATATAGAACTGCCAAGCAACCATTTCATTGTCCAAATCAAATACTAAATCAATTAGCACTAACATCGCATAGTGAAAAGGTTGTTGGTGAGGTGTTAGCAACCTTCTGATACCTTGAACTCGTTATTATTAGCTTCAAATAGTGCCCTTCAAATTGGATAATGAAATTTATAATAATATGGTTAAATACCCTTTATTGTTTTTCTTGACTTAATACTACGTATTATTTACTGTACATTTTGTGAAATCGTAGAACGCGCCAAAAAAGAAAGGCAAGAAAAATTATAATAAAAAATCTACAAAAATATCATACTGTTTAGACGTTAAACGTACAGGCAATAGACAGACAAACAGGTAAAATAATACATAACAAATGCCGGGAAATTGAGTGTGTCTAAAATAAATATGTAGTAAAATATTTAAGGGTGTTACTCTTCGTGTGTAAGACCGAAGGCACTCGAGTATTCAAATGACTTCACTATATTTAACATAAGATGCGGTTCTTAATTCTTTCTAATTGGATTATGTTACTGTCTCAGTGAAGTATGAAATCTCTTGCTGCATCATTTTACACAAGATGTTTGCGTATTGAGGTATAATGCGATCCTTAAGAATTCCTAGTATTAGTGCAGTGTTCTAAGTTTATCGTCTTTAAAACAAAATATGCAATAAAATAACAATGGTTTTTTATCTTATTTAGTATTTTATTGATTTATATTTAAGAATAATACTTTCGTTAAGCGATTTTATAATAAAACCGTAGAGTTTTGGGAAGATCACTTCAATTTAGCTCTCTTCATCATCTCGTTCTTGAATTTTCCTGATTTTGCATATTGGGTACCTTTGAATGCTCGATAATTTTATAGATAAATAAATCTTATTTCGCTCCGTTAAAGACTAAAGTCGCATGCAATGAATTCTTTTTAACATTTTTGTATAACTAAGTAAGCTTCTAAACGGCATGCAATAAAATCGACGTGTCAAGTGAAAATCAATAGCCCCTTGAACCTTAAAGCTTAAGAAATCCTTAATTTACTTGCCTAAATGTTTATACAATTGGATTTAAAGGATTGTCAACTTTAATTCTATGAAGTATGGCTCAAAATCAATTGCGATTTGATATAGTTACGACCTTTTTTGTAGTTTAGTTTTTTGTGATATTTTATGAAGGTCCCTTATAGGGGGTTTATTTATATGTGAATGTTAGGAAAACGGTTATAACCTATAACATTTTTATTTTATTAAAGTCAAGTAATATCTGGTTGAGTAAGACTTGGAAAAATGAGAAATTTTGAGGGTATAATAATATTTTTTGATCTTATAACTGATTTTTAATTATTTATATCTGTGTCGTCTGTATGTTAAGTTAAAAATAATATCAATAATAAATCGATTCTTAATTAATTTTATGTTTTGAATATATAATATTTTAATATTTTATTGTTTCCATATCGATGTCAGAAATTTAATTGTAACAATACGATTATCGGGAAAATATATATTTTTATTCGGGACTGAAGTTAATAGAACGAGAAATATATTATTTGCAATATAGTAATATATATATATATACATCTCATATACGATATGTTATAATGTTATATGTTATATGTTGTAATGATCTGTATTAAAGATAAATCAAATTCATACTTATCTTTAAATAAGTGTTTTTAATAAATGGTTTACAGAACATATCAAACAAAGGCATCAATATTGGATCATCACGAATACCATTACAGGAGTTTTTATTGGAAAACTTTCGGATTTCCCGGTGACTCGCAAAGAATCGCTCCTGTCCTTTAGTCTGGAGTAGATTTTAAACTTACCCACTCGAATACATTATGTTTTAGATGCATTAGGTAAATTTGATCTCACTTAGGTAACTTTTTATAACAATTATATTAATGTTTTAAACACACGAAAAGGATTTGGATTTTACATTTTTATAGCATTGATAAAAATCAGACTTTGAAATTATTAGTTCTTTTATTTTTATTTACAACTGTGCGAACAATTTCATTTGCGCAAATATGTTTTTAAGTAAAAATAGCCTAAGTTACTCCTTATATTAGTTATCTGCCAGCGAAAGTCCTGTTAAAATTTGTCCAGCCGTTTCAGAGATTAGGTGGAATAAACTGACAGTTTATTTTTTAAATTGTTTTATTATTAAACATCGTATATACTTTCATATGAATAACTGTTAATTTGGAATTACAATCAGACACTTCAATTTAATATATAGATATAGGTAAATGGACAGTTTGGAGTTTGACCTGGAGTAAAATATTCAATTGTAAATTATATATAATAAAATTATTGAAAATTATATTGCATCATATGCTATAGTTTAAATCATTTTGAATTGTTCTATGTTAAGAAGCTTCAAAGTTTCTTTTATAATAAATCTGAATTAAATTAAGTCTCTTAATGATTGGGAATACAAGTTTGAAAAGACCAAAGTAACTAATAATGACAAATAACAGGTGGCTGTAAAAATAATTTTAAAAGGTATGGTTGATCGTGGTTAATCGTGGTTAAGGGTCGATTAAGTCGATCGTACACTAAATGTAGTCCAAGTAGCGGTAACATCAAAGGGTTTAGTAATCCGCCAGCGTGAGGTTTTTAGCAAACTTAATGTCCCATCGATAATTGATAAGGGATTTTCGTTTTATGTTTTCTGTTTTTCTGTGTTTATTTTTGTATAAAGATTATTTATATATTATTCTAAATTGTGATTAAATAATGAATCTCATTTTATTATCAATATTATTTCAAATCTTTTTAGTTTTAATAATTTTAACTGTTCTTTTAATAGTAATAATGATATAATAGTTATGTTTATAGATTAGTTTCCATATTAATTTATTTATTTATATTTTATTTTATATTAAAAATAATTAGTAAAAATTTGTATATTAAGTCCAATAAAAGCCTTAAAGTTGTTAGTTCTTAGCCTTGAAATCTGCTTCTGTTGTCGTTAAACCTATTTTCATTTTGACGTAACTTTGCCAAATTAACAAATATTTCTGGTGAATACGTGTTCCTACCTTACAGAGCGAAGCTATAATAAATATTTAAACAGTTAAATTGAATAAATAGAGTTCCCGTTCTTCATTGTGATGTATTTGTTAACAGACCTATAACAATTTGTTAAATTGTTGAAGAGCATTACGGAGACAAGTATCGGCTCGTTACAAATAACAACGTTGAGCCGCAGATCAATGTTAGCGGTGCGCGAGCGGGATTTGTGGACTTACTTGTAGCGTTGTGGCGATTGTCTTATAGCTTATATTGTCTTATAGCTTTCAATAGCTGTACAAAGTTTAGATTTAAGAAAAAATAAGATTTTTAATAATATTTTACAATTTTTAAAATTTTTTGTTGTGAATCCAGTTGAAATGAACAGGTTTTGAGGGTAGACAAAGTTCTCAAAGTAAGTTACTTAGAAAACTGTTGAGTGTTTTATACGAACGTTTCCTTCTGTATTCTTTCAGATACATAGGCAGTATTTAGTAGACGATAAATAGTATGAGACAGATGCAATCTATATATGAAATGTGTTGTAAAAGTAATTATAGTTAGTTTGATGTATATAATCGTTTGATAGAATCTCTACCAAGCAGTGTGAAACAGTTTTTCTCATATTTTTCTGATATTGCACTTGTTTATTGGTATAGTTAATGAATAATTATGTATCAGTAATCAAAAAGTATTTATCCCGTTTTTCAGATGTATCTTTACAGTCATAAAAAATATTTTATTCTTATATATTTATAATCGGTATAAGTTGTATCGGATCTACACTTAGTCAGAACTATATCAACTAATTTGTCATAATAATGAATATAATGTTCCTATCCATACATTACCCGCTTATATTCGCTCGCACTGAGACCACACTAAGCACTTTTATTGCGAAAGTTTCAGACCGAGAACGGAATGTGTTTTAAGTGGCAACTTCGCTCATTTGTGAGAACCAACGTTACATGTTACAATTCAAAAATACTTAATATAACCATCACGTTTATTATTTTTTAATTTACTTACTCAGCTTTGTTGAGGAACGTTTTAGAAACACCAGGAACATTGAATGCATTTCACGTTATAAGTCATTTTATGTTTAAAATTAATAATGCAAAAATAAAATATTCATACTCTTTTGAAAACGCTTTTTGTTTTTCACATTTGAAAAATATTTTCTCTTCTGTTAGCGTTTATATTTGTTTATACGTTTTGATGATGCGGACATTGTTTGAAATATTTTAAATTACACAGTCGTTTATTTTCATTTTAAGGTTATATTTTATAATATAATTATCAGAAATTAGTAAAATAAAAACCTCGGGTAATTTAAAGAAATTTTTCAAGACGAAAATCCAAAAGTAGATAAGAAAATTTAAACTTTAACGCTCACTTCTATCCACTAAGTTTCTTTAAGTTGACGTAAGACGTATACATTAACCCAAAACTTCGACGGCTCTCTTGATTAAAACTGTTCAGATATTTAATATACCGGTCCTTTGATTTGGGATTTTTTCTTTTAGATACTATAATAATACATATTTGCTGTGATTTAAGGTTTAATTTAATGTATAATTAATAATCTATTATTTGATTATGACCTATTAGTGATACTTTAATTATTTCTTGTAATTTAGTTAAAGACTCCAGTATATCAGTTCCCTGAAGGATATTTCTTTTGACCTTAATAACTTCCGAACAGGTGATGGTGGTCAAATCCAGTAAATTACAGTAATATTTATTGTAATAACAGTCTAGATACTGGATTAATGACTAAATAGATCGTATTAATAATAATTTACGAAATAATAGAAAATTTACTGTAAATGCAAAAAAAATCGTATATTAAACATGTTGTTACATGAAAACAATTAATAAATAATTAATTTGTATTTAGAGTATTTTAATATTTTGTAAGATACTACAAAACATGTAGTTACATGTCATTACATGTCATTACATGTCGTTACATGTTACTACATGTCACTACATGGTCTGAATAATTCGTTACACGTAATCTATGTGGGTTATTTTGAAAGCTCTATCGATCTGATGTTAATACCTTTTACAGGAAATACTGATAGAAGCAGAACATAATGAGAGTTTTTCATTTGTTTGTATGTACTTTTTATGAAGTACTAATATTATTCATATAACTACATTTTGTTACGTACATACAGTACTGTATGTACGTATTTTTATGTAAGTTATATTAAATGTATTTTGTTAATGATAATAAATGCTATTTTGTTTGTTTGTTTATCGTATTACTAAAACTATATTATATATATTGGATTCCGTTACGCATCTCTTCCACTTCACTCGTTATTCCACAGGGCTCCGACCTTGGTCCCATTTTGTAAATGGTATATCGTTTTTGTCCAAGTGTAAGTATTTAAAAGGTGTTAAATTAATAAAATTTTACGAAATTTTAGATATTTTGATGAAAAAAGGCAGATAATAAAAGAAATCTCAGTAGTTTATGTGAAAGCGTTTAAATCCTTGTTCTTCACAATACAAACGATCTTTGAAGCCTAAAGTCTTTACAATAACTTTAATAATCTAGATTTGAGTATTTTAGAAAAGTATTTGTTCTACATTGACCGTTCAACATCACTTAAGATATAGAAATATAGAAAATATTTATTAATTACTGGCCATAGTTTCGTTTACATTCTATCCACGCAATCTATTCGTTGTAACTATACTTCAATATATTCAAATACTATAAAGTCATAAAGCCAAAACACACACACACACACACACACACACACATATACACACATACACACATTCTTATGTGTTATAGTAATTGGTAGCTTACAATAAGTTTTGGTCATAGCCATGTCAATGATAATATCAAGTATATAGTTCCTGTTTGCTTCATTTTTAAATTGAACAAATATAAAACTTTTATAAGTTCAATTTATATTCATTTATTATTATAGTTTGAATCAAATAACATCAAGATACAAATCATTTTTATTCAAATCAATCAATGATTAATATCAATTCTTTATAATAAATATTTATCTAAAATTTTGTTATATTTGCACTATGCTAAAAGACTTTGGACTGTCTTAGATGTGTACAATGCAAAAAATGCTTGACTGGTTTTGATAAAGCTATTCTAAATGTATTAATTTCAGGTTAAATCTCAATTTAACTGGATAATATACAAAACAATTACATTATTGAGCGAAGCGAACGAAGTGAGCGGAGCGTTTTACTGGAGACTTTTTACATTCTTTGTCACGAATTGGCTCGAAAACTAAATTATGAAACTTTTCAATTAAAAAGACATACATCAGGTGATGGTTACAAAAAACAAAACAGTTTGAAAAATGTACATGTATAATTTTTTATTTTGTAATGTCATGTCAAAAAACTGATATCCCATTGAAGTCAATGGGAAACGATGAGTCAATACACTGGGCTCGCTTCGCTCAATATCACCCGAAATTTCGCGAGCGCAGCGAGTCGAAATTGAGGGTTTGTTGGCGCTCCTAGTAATTATATACTTGTCTATAATATAACTAAAATTAATTCTAAGAATAACTAAAACCTAAATAAAAATTTATGCTATTGAAGATATATTCTTAATTCACCAACATCACAACTAATATATTTGCAATTTAATATTATTATAAATAATGCAAATGTATCGATTTAAATGCGATATTTAATCGATTTCGGTGATCTATCGACGATTATACAGAATCCGAGTGTTATTCAAATAGCAATTAATTATTATAATATGATTGGATAGACTGGCAGGTGTGTGTGTGCGTGTGTGTGTGTGATTCAGAGTATCAATAAAACTAAATATCACTAACTTATAATGAAATCCTAAAAATACCAGTTATTTTTATACAATTTATATAGGATTTTGAAAAAGTCCACCTCTGAAAGGTTGAAGGGAAGTTTAAGTTCATATTATATTTTAATAACAATATTATTTTTTTATAATTGTATAAAATTTAATCACATATATATGGGAAATAAATATATATTTATATAACCGGGTGCAACTGCGGGATAATAGCTAGTAACTTTATACAAGATCAAATAAATGTCTGCAATATTTATATTAACTTTAAGGCAAGTTAATTAAAAGTTAAATTAAATAAACTATATTACATATATAAAAGTATATAACTGAAAATATAATAAATAAATAATAAATTTAAACTAATAAATAAGGATTGATTTAGAATGTGCAGACTGTGGGTCGGTGCTACTGTGAACAAGGCGTTATTTATAGCCAATAAAAGATTATTGATTTATTAATTATATTGAAGATGTTAATCAATTTAGTGTTTATATGCTCTAATTGTATGTTTGATAACTTGGAACTGGTTTTGTAATCAATATTTAAGACGATTTCGTTTTTATAATTTATACAGACGGACAGGTAATGTAAAATTTTGATGACATATATATATATATAGATATATATATATATATAGATATATATATATATATATATAAATGTGTGTGTATGTATATATGCTTAGAAAAACTGTGAATTATTTATGCAGATTAATTTTGCTTTCAATAAAAATAGCAAATAGGTAAAAAAGGATTTTTTCTTATTTTTATATGTGAATATGTAATATTTAACTCTACCTAAATTGTACATAATATATACATATATATATATATATGCATATTATAACCAAAATCATAGTCTCGGTCCCTGAAACTTTTACAATTACATTTAGCGACAAAGGGTTTACGAGACATACGTGTCCAGAATTATTTACTAGACGAGACATGACATCTAAATATGCAATTACTAACTTAGATTTATAGTTTATTTAAACTATAGTTAACATGTGACTTTTAGAAAGTACTTTAGTATATGTAACGTGCATGGTTATATTTATGTGTGTGTATAAATATAAAATTGTTTATATAAATAGCCATTTATATAGGACAGTGACAAGAGAAGTCGCGTGATATATGTTATAGTTAGTATGGTAACAGTAAAAGCACTCTAATCAGTGTGTTATATTGTATATTGTATTGTTTCAAAGGACTCGTCATCACATCTGAACTTTTACAATTACTCTAAGCACCGCTAAGGGTGAGGGATGGGTCAAGGACGAAATATACAATGAGGTTCTATGAGATATATACATACATACATACATATAAATACAAAAACCTAGGTAAATAATGTTCATACTATAAAAAAAATATATATATTTTTAGATCAGTGTTAAGTTTTATTACTATTAACAAATGGATAGACTGATATTCAATCGTTTATCAATAATGGGTAAGGCATTATAATTGATATGAACAAATGTAGTATTTACAAAATAATTCGTATTTATTAAATTAAAATTAAATATTGTTATAAAATTAAAACCTCCTTTCAAAACAGGATGTTACCAATTGAGTTTTCACATTTTCTTGTGGTTAAATTCTAAACAATGCACTTATAAGCTTTTCAAAACTTGGGGCTTTCAAGAGCTTTCATTGTTACCGTAATAATAGTCTATCTATTGATTTTATACCCTTTGTTCTAACAGAGTAACGTTTATATATAATTAATTATTACTTTTAATATTGATATCTCTTTCTCACTTTTTTCCTGTCTCTTTCTCACTCTCTACTTAATAATTTGCAGTTAATTTTTGCATGTGCGAAGTCAGGTTGATTATTAGTGAAATCAAAATACAAAGAAATCATTCGATTACTCTTATGCCCTCGGATGCGTAAATATTAACTTTCTAATATATTTTAATGAATTGCTTTAAAGATATGCGTTATTACGTTGGGATAAGGTCGATATTTCTGTACACTATTTAACTTTTTTAGATATAACTTGTTTTGTAGATATTTACATAGAAAATAGAAAAATACTAGTATTTTATGTAAAATAAAATAGTATGCAATAATATATAAAAAAATGTACTAAACAGATTTTGATTAAATGTATAGATTATATTGCAATAGTGATAAAACTGTTTATATTAATAGATATATTATCGAGATATCCAATCTTATCTAACAATATGATTGACATTTATGTTAAATAAATATAGTTTATTAAGATTTATGTCAGTTTGTTACAAATATTTTATCAAAACGAACAAATAACCACGCAAATATATAAAAAGTAAAAAAATACAGAAAGTTATATGTAAAAGAGTAGAATATATAAATATTTATATTATATATATATAAAATACGTAGTTCCCTCCAGTCTATCAAACTCCACTCAATATTTAACATTAATTAATACATCTGCATCTCATGTTTAATTTATAAATATGATGAATGGGATGAAAACAGACAGACAACGTTACTATCGAGTTTCGTAACAATTTATTATCTTTTAATGTATTTATGCCACATGTCCACACGTGGCAGGTATAACCTACCGTTGGTGCATTTTTGCATAATTACTACCGTGTTTTCAACTTTTTATTAGTATTTTCTAACATTTTCTCTACCGGTTATTAAAAAAAACAAAACGGGTGAAATTAAATATTTTTTTGTTATAATAATTATATATAAAACTAAAAAATAAGTTTACAATTACACTAATATTATGATACAATATATATTCTACAACTCTGCTTTAATTTTAACTCGACATTTCTTTGCAGCAATCATATTCAGAAAGACGAGATGTTAATATCAGAGACATTACAAAAAACAAGATAAAAAAATATAATTTAAAATATAAATTTAACCGAGTTAAATCTGTGAAAAGGTTTATTTTAATATACATACATTACTACTTTATTTCTTTAAAAATATTTATCTTAAATCAATGTATCTTTAAATTATGTGACATCACAGTCTATAATGTAATCGATATTTAATATACGAGAACCGATTAAAACAATATCGGCATCTATTGCTCTGTCTCTCCGCGGGGTTCACGGTGCGTGGGAGTGGTCTCACTACGTTATTTATTAACTTTTATTTAAATAATAATAATAATAATTTTAACACTAAACCTACCAAGTACCGGTCAAATTGACCGTTCTTAAACTTTTGTCAAACTTACACATTTTTAAACGTTATAACATCGTTATCAAACTACATGACAATTCTTAGAATATGCATATAATATTTTTTACACTCTTTACTTTTAGTTATTTGCTTTATTAAATGCGTTATATAATAAAATAACTTTTAATTTCCGGCTAATTTGACGGCGTGCGGTAGGAACAGGTATACAAGAATTGTCGTTATTTCGTAGGTTTAGTGTTAAATAAATATCGTAAAATAATAAAAATGTTATTTGTTATAGTTGAACATGTGATAGTGTAACATGTAATAAGTATTTCGGTCTCGTAGTCCATTAAGTGTCTGTATCCTATCACACTAACAATACAGTTATTTCATTGTGGTACCATGATTAATGATGCAGCGAGCACCCTGGAGTACCAGCTAATGTATGTTGGAAGTTGGACTACTTTACGACATAACATTATTGATATCGCTGGCAAATTTCTTTTCATTATTTCTACTTGCTCCCTACGACTACTATTCTTCTCTCTACCATTTTAACAATATATTATTATATAAGATATTATGTTATTCAAAGTTATAGTAGTTTTTAAGTTTATTAAAAACTAAACAGTATTTTTGGGTGGTACACGGACAGAAAAAAATCAAAATAATTGCTATAATCTGTCCCATATATTGATCACAAAGAACTACTTTCTTTTTTAATTGCTGTGTATTGAAATTTTGTATATATAGGTATTATTAACTTAATAATGGTTCGCTATTAATTTTTTAATGACATTACTATCTAAACAGTAATTAACAGTCACATGAAAATAAGTTCAGTCTTTGGTATCATTGATATTGATAATTATATTACGAAAACCAAAATAGAGACAAAATATCACCCCCTGTGGTCACTGCGATCTCTCACCAGCTCCGACAAATTATATTTTTATGTGCCCTTTGACAAATTGGGTATTTTACGACAAGTGCCAATGTTTGGACGATAAAAACTTTTGTGCCCTGATCTGTTAGAGGATACGTTTTAAATTATTATTATAAAAATAATACGCACCTATATATATAAATTAATATTATAATTATATTTTAGTATCCACTTCTAACTTCAGCTGACAGTACGAAAAGATAGGTGAATTTTTATTTTCATGTTATTTTTTAATAATAATTTTGGATATTTTAGAATAAATTTAAAATAGAATACAACGATTTTTACTTTATGAATAAATTAGTTTTTATTATTGTCAATATCTGAGTAGCTTTTTAGCTTATATATATATATATATATATATATATATATATATATATATATATATATATAAAAGAGCTGTTTTGGTTTATTCGTTTGCTGTTTGTTTGTTTTTGGCTTAATAACTACAGAATCGAATTATTTCATTTGTAAAACGACACTAGGGCACTTTTATCCCGATATTTGTACAGGATCGGGACCTTCGTGAATGAAATCGAAGTAACTCAGAAATAGGCGTAACAAACAAACAAAATTAAAATTAACATAAAATATTTCCTCAACACTCACTACTAAGATACATACAAAAGAGTGTGATCACAATTAAAGTTTTTGATTATCAGTGAAGTAGGCGTGGAAGTGTCGTGGTTATACAAATGCTTCTCTTTGTAGAAAACGTCGACAAGCCTCACAAGAAATAAGCGCGTCTTACTAGACGACGATAAAAAGACATAATTGTCATATAGAATAAATTTATTTATTTATTTTTATTTATTTTATCTTCACGCCATATCCCTTGCGGGGTAGCCAGAGACGACGGAGCGCCAAACGCTACGGTCCCTGCATACCTCTTTCGCCTCGGTCACAGACATCAACCTTCCATACATACCAGAATAAATTTTATATCCTATATTGTATTTATTTAAATTATTATTCTTTGTTTCAGGTAAGCATCAAACCTTCCATCTGGTAATAATTTATTTTTAAATTTTTATAATAAAATTTCAAAGACTTTAACTGATGAAACATTTTAGTAGTTCTTATGCAACCACCTGTCACTATTTAATATCAATATAAATGTAAATTTGATAAATTAGATAATTAATTTGATAGATTGAAGAATTAATTACCGCTACACTGAACATTGGTTGTAGAAGGTCAGTAATTAATAAAAATGTGGTTATTTATTTATTAAATGTATATTAATTAATACTTTTTGTTACTAATATGGATTATTACATTTATTTAATAATTGAACCTGCTATCCTTGAGGTTAGTAAACTGTAAACTGAGCATAGATGTCTCGCTTCTCTCCTTTTCTTTCACAGAGCATCAGTTTTAGGAGTTAGTATAGTCGTCTTCTTCTTTTTGCGATGTCTGAGACAAAGGTCTTCCTTTGTTTCGTTTTCTTCTATCTCTCTCGCACCTTCTTTCATCCTACTCACATGAGGTTATACATGGAAAAACTCTTTTATACCGATGTTAAGTGATGACCATTACCATTAAGTCAATAATCAACTTAATTCACGTTAATAAATAAAAAATGAGCCTGTTTAATACATATAATAAATATTAAATATGTTGCAATATATATTAAAATCTTTTCAACATCGAACATTAAATGAAATATGTTTTTCTAATTAAACTAAAATTTCCAATGTAGACCTCTATTGGATTTTTTTTTATTTTACGTATTATGTACATTTAAAAGTCGATATACAAAATGTATTTTTATAATAATTTCATATTATGTTTGTAAAAGAAAGTTATTGTCTGTCCGTTGCTCTGGTGGTAAATAGATTCATTTGTCTAAGGACATGCAAAATAAAAACTATTACAAGTTCTTCGAAGATTCGAGAATATAATGTAAAAGAATAGGAAAAAGGGTGACTTCATACTCACCATATGATATTTTAATTGATATTCTGTTCTGGAAACGAATGATTACTACTACCAAGGCGTCTTTTAGTCCTTCAATAAGTTAGTATTAAATTTTTAGGTTAACCGTAGTGTTTATTGGTATTAATCGCTATTAAAAATAATTATTATTGATAGTTGAATAGTTTGATTTGAGTATTTGGTGCCCCGCTGACACGATGACAGACAGACCGGTGTTTTAATAACAATTATCGTTTCTATGTATATAATAGTATCCGTGACCTGTTGGGTTTTAGCCCACACGTGAAGCCGGGGGAATAAGTAACGTTCTTTATGTATAGTTTGGTCTAACTATGGAAAGCTTACTTAATTTTTTAATATACATACAAAGAAAGTTAAAAGACTTGAGCAGGACTCGAACCTGTGACCTCTGAGAAATCGTTGTGTCGTTTTGCCAATTCAGCTTATATGTTTGCCTATTGCGATGATTTGTTGTTAAATTTATTTAAAATAGTATTAGTTGTAGTAATATAAATGTCTTAAATATATTTTAAAATGTTTTCATATTTAATAACATTATTAAAAGAGGGTATTAGGGTGTACTACTGCCTTATTCAGAACTACAAGTCCTACAAACTGACATAGAAAAGTTTTCACTATATACGGTTTCACAAAATGTTTCAGTTAACTGTTAACATCGCAACATAATTTATTAAATAATGCAACAATATTTTATAGAAAAACCTCGTCACGTAAATAGCACTATTTATCAAATCAACAAGCAAGGTGCTCCACTGATTAAATTATACATTTTAATTTCACGTTTTGAGATCAAGAGTTTTATAGCCAATAAATTACCATACAAGAATAATTTTATTTTTAAGTTAACATCACTGTATAACATGTAAAATAAATATTATTTATTTGCCTTTATAGTCATAGTCATTTTTCGTCACAAAATTATTATTTCAATTCATTTATAACATAAAAATTTATTTATATTTTAAATTATTATTATTTTCATTAGTAATTCTAAATAGGACTCATTAATGCAGGTTTAGTTGAAAAATTCAAATTTTAAATGTGTTATAAATACATTTTAATAGAAAAAAGTTCCAGTTCGTGAGCTATAAAAGAACATAACAACAAACAAACCTGTACTATTTAGCTTTTACACCTAATGTATTAAAGTAATTATCACATAAATACTGGCTGTTTGAATGTATAATTAATTAAAATAATAGTGGAGCAAACTTTATACGAGCTTTATCTATATCAGGCTGATTTAATTCATATTGTAAAGCAATAGAGGTGATAATAGCTTGTATTTCGTATATATAATAATATATTGGTGGGATTTCTTTTAAATAAATTGAAGTAATTACAAAATAATTGAATGATAACTAAATATCGCATTAGAGTACAACAAAATACGTACAAAGTAGTTTAATTACAATTACAGGAATATTGTGATTCTCGTCATCTGAATGGAAATTTCCTTTAACATTTAATTTTTCGTTCCTTCATCAATGTCTTCTTGTCTCCCTTTTCTCTTACACCAATCTACTATAGCTACAGAGAGTCCATACTCTCTCTCTCTTTTCTTTACATACTGTTCTTCTTTTACCATCATAAACATAATACAAACACATAGAATATTGCGTTAAAAAAATATCACGCGTTTTTAAAAACTTAAAAATAAAATTGTTCCTTGAATTTCCAGTCAGGCTTTAATTGTGAAGATTATTGCCGCAGTACAAAGATGAAATTAAAAACGGACACAGAACCTTTTACAAACAAGTATTGCACATCCAGCATACATATGTTTTAAGTATATATTATATAAAAAGTAATACAAGATATTTAGTATTTGAAGTTCTATATTATCAAAGTCTACACTTAACTTTTGATTTATAATAACCTTTTAAATAAAAATAATACTTTTGTAATTAATATTTACCGTATCTCTAAAATTCCAAGTCCTTACAGCTGTTAGACCGCGTATTATTTTATACTTGTATTAATCTTGTTTAGAGTAAGTGTTACTAATTTTGTTCCATTATTTAGAGCAAAAACGTTAAGAGCAAAACTGTCGACTGACTGCACGACGCTCATGATTGATGACACACTCACCTTGTACTGTAGAAACAAAAACAAACACACAATTATATATATATACAATGTGTTATTTATTTTTATTTGGTTTGATAGTATATTTTTTGTTGACAATTTCGATATCGATAACGATCGAGTTAAAAACATAAGATCTAACAGATCTATATTTTTAGATACAAAAATGTATGTGTTTCTGTATTGCTATATTGTAGTGCTGTATATCTGTTTGTACGTTCCTGAATCTCGAAAACTGGTCAATAATTTTCATTTTATGTCCGCTAAATCTAAGTAAAAGTAAATAATTATTTTTTATTTATTACTAAATGTTAACATTCAGTGGGTAATAAAAAATTGTTGTTAGTCAAAAATGTTCAAGACTCCCGTGGTGATGAACTATACACATACAGGTATTGGTACTAACAATTTTCGTACAATTTATGTATAATAACAAAAAATATTTAACATATTTGGAAGCAAGTAAAGTTTCACTCACAAAATCAAAATGCGGGTATCGGATGTTCAGAATCGATGGAAGCCGATATTAATAATTAATAAAGGTCCTATAATAACAAGCTGAGGACGTCGGTTCGACTCCCGGGAGCAACTTCGTAACACCCCTAACAAATTATTCAAAATAATTTGCGGCAACAAACCGTGTTGGGACAGTGTTTGCACTGTCCTCTGGGAAATGTTGGTTATTATTGAACTACCCTCAGATATTTATTTTGTGTTATATTTTTATTAATAGTTATCAATATTTATCGGTGGGATATACTTCTTTACTTTTTTTAACATCGAAATTTTACTTCAATTTACATTTTAATTACGGGATATTTACTGTTTCTCGTTTTCATTGAACTTCCGATATTTCGCAAGTTCGCTGTTACATGCGCCATGTTTACGGCAGACTGATTTGAATATTAGTACTATATACAAGAATTGTGAAGAATAAATAAAATATAAAAAAAAAATTTAATTTGAAAAGACTTCAGAAAAGCTTTAAAGAGCGTAAACATGATATTTTTTTCTTTACAATTTAGAACCAAATAACTTTACTAAAAATTTGATCTATACAAGTGAATATAGCTTGTAATAATCTAAGTGTGCAATTAACTTTGGGCTGAGGTCAAAGGGTCTAGGGTCCTCGAGATATGTCTGAGTGGAGCCGGGGGAATCCCCTTTTTGCTTAGCTTGTAATACTGTATCGTTTTTAAATATTGATGAAGTACGGTGTACAAAAAATGTTAAGTGCGAATTTCTAATACCTTTTTTTTTGGTAAGAAAATCTTAAATTAAATGTAATTTAAGTACTGTATTGTCTTTAACAATGTCGTATTCTTAAAGGACTATCCAAGTACTAAAATAGCCTGCAATTAGCTAGACTAAATGAGCTAGGGTTGCAGATTGTAGCGTTGTTGAGACGAGTCTAAGTGTTGAAGGGAGTTACTTTTGTGTTAAGTAATACTCTTGAGTATATGTGTGCGTGTGACACACATACATTGTGTATCTTTATAAACAGATTTATAAAAAAAAGGATTAAAAATATCAATATATAAGAAAGCCGTAATCTTTTTATTGAATACAATATATAAATACTATTTATTTAAAACTTTTTCATGTACAAAATCAAAACTTTCATGGTACGCGAACTAATTTATTCTCAAAGTTTTACATCTCACGTGACGGACGTGTTAACTTGTAATAAGGCGTCGTTTTCGTCTCGTAGGCGCAAAGCAATCCCACTTGAAGTCTCTCTTGAGCTTTTAACCTAGTGCGGTACAATTTAGAAGAAGACGAGGGAGCGTTTCTGTGAGATGATTTTTTTTCCAAAATGTATATAAATATTGGATTACTTAAGTAAAATAAAAGATAAAAGACAAGTATAGTATATTAATTTTCTAAAGATTACAATTTTTATGAACATTATTATGATCAGAAATTGAACCTGGGATCTGTCAATTTAGAACCAAGTATATTTAGTACTAAGCCTATTGTTTTAAATATGTTTTATATAAATTATATATTTTTAAATAATATTTTTTTTTCGCACCAAACTTTCAACTCATAACTAAAACAAGACATCAGTCATAGGTTTTGGTAAATCCCTGATCTGTCAAATCTGCGATCTGCCAACTGCGGTACGTACTGCTGTGACCAGGCCTGAGGGGTTTTAAAGGATATTTTTAATAAAATAAAAGAGATTTATAATTTTTTTTTGTAATAATAATAAAAGTTTAACATTGACAAAAAACGGTCTTAATATTATTATCTTGAAACGTGAATCTTTTCTTTTATCATTATTTTAGTTATTTGTTTAAACACTTCAGAAGCCTCTTAAAATACTGTTCTTAAATAATATTAAGCAATACTTTAGTTTGTGTGTTTACTCGACTATTTGACATATTGTTTTATTTTACCGTTCCGTGCACATTTCACTCAAAATACTTATGTTAAAGCTATAGACCTCCCCACTGCTGGGCGTGGGCTTTCCTTATATCTTGCCCAAAAAGACATAAATATGACAATTCTATTTTATTTTTTAATATATTTTTATATTAATAAATAATGCTAATATATTATTTTTTTTAAAGTAACGTGTGGAAATATTAATCAGGAATCAAATCTGAGACTTTTGGAATACTGGCAAAGGACGCTTCCTTAACTTCTTATTTAAACTTTTAGTCAATATTTTCAGTTCTTATAGTTATATTTTATAAAGATAATTAATTATTAAATTATTGTATAGAAAGTATAGTATTTATATTTACCTATAAGGAATATATTTACAAAATATTTTTATAACAAGAGTAAAAAAAAGATGCCAACAGTATGATATTAAAATGAAGTGAATACTTAGCCAGAGTGCGTCTGTTCATACATAATTATATGTAAAATAACATCTAACCATAAGAATTGCTTCTGAATTAATTATGGGAAAAGTTATTCAATAAAATGGTGAATTATAATATCATATTTTTAATATTTAATTTCTTACGTAAATTTTAATAATGTCAATAGCAATACAAAGTTATTGAAGATACTTCAATGCATATTTTCGGCGACTAATCTTAATATCCATAAAATGATGGTCACCCTACTCTGAAGATTCGTAATGGCAAGTCATTTAGACGACTTATCCCATATATGGGATCTGGTATAACTTTTTATATTTTATTATATCAATAAAAACATTTATTATTCATATTGGTTAATTTTATTACATTTATAAGATACTAGCTCATTCCCTCCCTCTTTGCTGGGCACACTATTAATTTGGATGTGAACTTGTTGCTATGGTAACCTTAGTCATATTATCCGTTGCAACCGCTGCTATGGTAAAGGTTGCTATAGTAACTCTTACCCACGCGTTAAGTGTATATTTCCTACAGGTTTAAAACTTTGCGAAATGCAAAAAAATTAAATCCGTTGAGATAAGAATTCCGTAAAATCCGTTTTTAGTGGACTTCTACGTCACAAAATAAGTAATGTAGAATTTTAAGTTAATCGGATAGATAGTTTCGGAGATTTCGTGATGAGTCAGTGAGTGATAAATCGCTTATATATATATATATATATATATATATATATATATATATATATATATATATATATATAAGTCGCTTTAAGTTATTTACTTTAAATGCTTTATGTAACACTGTTTTGTAACTTGCAAAGAAATGGAATAAAAAACAAATAAAAAAATATTACTGGAACTAGAGCCTGCTTTACAATAAGATGTTAAGGAAAACGACAGTTGAAACAGCGCTAAGGTAACTTAAATGAAGTTAAGTGTGTACTGTGTGTACGTGTGTATGTGTGTTTGTGTGCGAAACTTGCTAAAATACGAGAGTTTATCAAGAGCTTCTTACAGCGGTTGAATTTCTTATTCAAAAAAAAATCATTTTTACTGATAATTTCGTCCAAATTTTGTGACAACTAAAAATCACAAGCAAGCGTAGATATTGTTAGGATATATTTTCCAAAAATGTATATTTTATAACCATATTTTATTTTAGTTTCCGCCAATAACGATCGTGCTAAAAGTTATAATCTCTTCATTCGTACCACAGACTACACACATACATAAATACAAACTTAGTACATTTAGTTTAGTATCGGTATAAAACTGGAACGCTCTGGTATTAATGTAGTCTGTTGAACAATTAATTACTCTTTGCTACCCGGTGTATGTAATTATTGTATTGTTTGATATACAATGTACGAGATCTGACACCGATGTCCTTTCAGAGTTAATATGTCTTTGTATTTGTGTGTGTGTGTGTTTGTGTGTGTGTGTGTGTGTGTTTATATACTATGAGGTTAGTATCAGTCTCGCTTCTAATCAAGACTTCGTTTGAAATTGTTTTTGTTTATTTGTTCTTCTCTTTCTGTTTTGTTTTCTTTTATGTCTGTCATAAATTAAAGTCTTGAGTATAATTAATATTGTCTGACTCAATTTAGGTTAATCTTACTTTTATTTATTTGGAGCTTTATTAATTTTAATTATTTGTCTGTAGTGTTTAATATTATAATATATTTTCCAGCTCCAAGCCTCCAAGGACGTAATTTCTTAAGGAATTTACTGTGAATCCAAATTATAAAATAATTTTCACAATAATTTATTAAATCTTAGAGAATGGAAATGTTGCTCAAAGACGGATTGTAGTGTTTAGTGCTGACTTGACAGTCAACTTAAGCATCTTAAAAACTTGTAAATCATTCTGATTATATAGATATATTTGTAATAAAAACAAAACTTCTTTTATGTAGAACTTTTGCGGTTTCATATTTTATTTGTGTTTTTTTTTGTTTTCATTTAATATTACAAAATTAACTTTAATTAATATTTTTGTACTATTTATCTGCAGTCATCCTTCTACCCAAACTCAGAAGGAAAGTCATAGTTCAAATAAATTTTTGAGGTCACTGACCTTTAGTGACTTTAGATAACTTTAGTATTGGGGTTATGATTTAAAAGATGAAAATATGAGTGTATTTGTAGTCCAATTAGACGTGTCTTTTAGGTTTTAGTGAAAGAGACCTTTAAGTTTATCTTACAGTTGAACTTTGCACCACTCAAAGGCCAGACGACTAATTAGCTCACAGCTCTCATGTACCTCACAAGAACGTTTATTGTATAAAAAGCTTTTATAATAATATATTTTAATGTGATTCATTCGAGTTTGTAAAGTTTACCCTCAACCACATTCATCATTTGAAGTCGTTAAGCAAAAAATACATCCAGAAACTTGTACCGCAAATCTCTTTGCTTAATCGTTGAACAAATTCAGAGTTTTTCTCATAAAAAATGGAATTACCGTAAGGGAAATTGCACACCGATAATAACATAAGCCGAGTTTACAGAGTCGGTTGAACAATTCAATGCTTGTCTTCAATGTTTCCACTCGCTTTGTCTTCCTTCGATATTCAATATAATATTATGAATTAATTGTTTTTAGGTTTTTTTTATTTATAAATGAAAATTGTAATAAAATTAACATCTTACGAATCGAACCTGTTATCCTATGAGCATCTTGTCACTACTGAGCTATAGATGTAAAGCGTAAAATATCTGTTTATAGGTAAAATATAGTTATATTCTTAAAATTTAGTCGAATTAAGTTAGTAAGTATAAAAATTCAAGTGAAATGTATCTTTAAAATACTGAATTCCAAGGCAAGGTGCCGTGAGACAATAAATCGCATCCGATAAATGCTGGCATATCTCGCTCGGGAAATATATATCGTTTTAAATTCTGATATTCCCGAGTTAACTCCGAGATATACTGGATTACAAGTGTAATTAAAGAATAGTCATTGTACCATCGGATAGTATAATATATATAATACATATAAGAAATTATTCCAATATTACTTAGATATATTTAATGTTTCAAGTTAAAATGTCGAAATTTAATCATAAATTCTGGAAAACATTTTTTCAAGATTTCTTTTTATTATTTTTTATCTAAGATATATATATACTTGCAAAACAAAATAGTTTAATATTATTATAATTATATAAGAAAGTAATTCAAAATAATCTAGTTTTTATTGATAACATTAATGATACAGTTAAATAATTTTGGTCTGTTTATGTATATTTATATATTTTCTACTTGGAATCGATACTTGTGTATCAAATTGGAGTGTCAGGACTATTGATACCATACTTATCTAAATAGTTAATAATGTGTCACTCTCCAAATTAAATTTAGTCTACAAGTGTTCCAAATGAGAAGAATTTCACAACGAATTCAGACGGTTTTTTTTCTTTATTGTGATTACTGTTTTACATACGTCAATATATTAAATGAGCAATGTACGAACAACTAGAACAATCGCAACCAATTCGATAAGCCTAATGATTAGTTGATAATAAGAAAGAAGAAATGCAAAAAAAAAGAAAGAAATAATTTTTATCATTATAATAAAAAAATATAGTTATTTGTAAATCCATTGCGAGTTTACGTCGTAGTCGGGAGCGAGTGTTAAACACAAATATTGTCATAACTCCGGGATTTGTTTAATTTGACACGACCGTCCCCACGGAATATAATACAGACATGTGAAGTCGGAGATTTGTACATAATATTATATATAGAAATATTAAGAACCTTGTCAATAAAAAATAATCTTGAATAAAATGACATGACGATTTGTATATTAACATAAAAAGAATTAAATGAAAAGTTATAAACAAAAAATAGAAGCCATTAATTAATTACACCTGAAACATGCTTTACATTTCATTATTACAACTGAAATATGCTCAACACTTTTTATTACACGATGAATTTTAAGTTTCTTAATTAAGAAAATAAATATATCAAGCCAAGAGTGTTTTAATCTTTGTACTGTCTGCGGGTTGAGATAAGCTAGTTAAATAGAGAAGGAATCTTTTACTTTACGAGTTTATTAAAGGTAAATGACCCACTTGATTTGGTCCTACATACTATAGCTTCATATAGACTTGGTTAAATGTTTTTTTAGTATTGTAATGTATTGAAATATTTTTATATATCTATCTCTTTCTCTTCTGTTTCTAGTTGACTGATTTTTAAGTCTATTGGGAGTAACCAAAACTTTAAGTTAAACATTACCTTTATTATATATAGAATGCCGTAAAGTTTGACAGAAAAAAAGCCTTTTCCGATGTACCTTTTTGTGCATATATATTTTTTATATATCCGTTACAGAATCATCCCAGGACAAATATTTAATATCAAAATGGGGTCGTCAAAGCAGATAGTTTACATTTTTTCTCCTTAATACTAATAAGAAAGTTACATTAGTCTCTGAGCTGATAGTGTGGACAAACACCCGGACAAATATTACTTTTTTTCTATCGACGCCAAACATTTGAGAGCTCATTTACAAATATTGTAGTCTTGTTAAATTGGTTGAGCAGACGAGCGGTTTTATAAACGCCGAATCAAATTAAAATAACTACTGTAAAAATACAAAAAAAACAAGTGTTTTGTGTTAATTTAAAAAATAATATAATATTGTTAACAAACAAAAATTTCGAAGCTAATGGAATACTTATTAAATATTGGTAAAAAACTATATCATACTTTAATTACTACAAAAATTTAAAAAGTAAATAAATTTTTTAATTTAATTTAATGATTAAATATAATACATTAGATAATTACAGACAAAATGTTAAATATCTATCAAACATTCAAGTTATAACATTTTCAGAAAGTATTATAATAGCGTTTTAATTTCGGAAGGACGATATCAACGATTAAAAACCGCTCGTCTGCGCCAACCCAAGTACGTTATGACACTTTCTTATGTGAATTCCACTATATTTTATCACTTCCCTGTAACCGTTAGTAAACTGACATTGTTAAATATGATTAAATACCAGCCATGCTCTATGTAATGAGATGTTAGGGTGTTAGGTATTATTGAACTGTCCGTCTCTTTATATATTGGTACAATGTAAAAAACAATACAAGAATATGAAAAACAAATTAATTATTTTGTTTAATATTTTGTAAAAGTTATATAACGAGGGGCGCCAACAGACCATCAATTTCGACTCGCTGCGCTCGCGAAATCTCAGGTGCCATTAGCATATTGAGCGAAGCAATCTCAGTGTAATGACTGATCGTTTCCCATTGCTTTCTATGAGATATCAGTTTTGTAACATGGCATTTCAAAAAAAAAAAAAAATTTACATTTTTCAAATTTATTTTTAAAACCATCAACTAATGTGTGTCTTTTTGATTACAAAATTTCATAATTTTGCGTCAAGTAGTTTTCCAGCCTATTCGTGACAAAGAATGTGAAAAAGTCTCCAGTAGAACGCTCCGCTCGCTACGCTCGTTTCGCTCAACTAATATTTCAGTCAGTATTTAGACTATTTGATAAATAAAAAAGTAGTTAAAAAAGTTTTAAATATAACATTCAGGAACTATAAAATTAAATATAATCCCCATATTAATATTGTATTAGAATATTAATAAATACCCTCAATCCGAGGCACCATAGCAAAGCATGTCAAAAATGTAATATAATTTATAAACATTCTTTCTGTATTTACGACCGGAGGGTTCAGGACTTGAAAGTAAATCAAATCTCAAACTGGCAGCGCGAGGGAGATACTTTATATCTTATAGTAGAATTATATGTCTTTTATTGCTTTAATTACATTTTGGCGTTTGCATCTATATATATAAATAAAATTCAAGTGTCTGTTTGTAAATCCATATTAATATCTTTTCGCTAAATGCATATGATAGTATATATTTTAAAAATGTATCTATCTGTCTGTTTATACCGGTAAATTTCTGAGAGGGCTTGATTTTAACAGGAATTTTACTAGCGGATAACTGATGTTATAAGCAGGAACTTAACCTACTATTCTTTAAAAAAACGTATTCCACACGAACGAAGTCGGGGCACAGTTAGATTATATATATAAACACAAAAATACTAAGCAATCGCTATTCTACTGTCATAGGGGATGAAGATTATCACAAATAATTTAAGTATTCTATCTTTATTAACGCAAAAAAGGAGCACTGTTAAACAACTGACACACGTATCAAAACAAAGTTAATACAACATCGGAGCAGAGACAACGCAGATAGAAAACTCTGTCGAGCGAATAACAATTAATCGCTTCGCAAATCTACGTGAAGCTAAGTTTTTTCCGATACCTTTTTTATTACACAAACACTGCGCTTCACTGTATTACACTAAAGTTCTAGGAAATACAATAAAAAAACTAATGACATTAAAATTATTGTACATTCGGTTTATTTAAGATTGATTAATGTGCTGTCGAAACCCGTGTTAAGCTTTCTGATTGGTTGAATTCTTGATTTGTCAATCATTCTGATTGGTTGATAACGGATCATGATTCTTAATAGATGTCAAATATTTTTTTATTTTACTCACTCGACCGTGAAATTTATATGCTAATCAATTAAATAAATTATATAGAAAAAAATGTGAAATATATGTTTTTTATTAAAATAAATAAAAAATGACGTTAGTCAAAACAGTTTTACGCTAACTAGAATGGAGTATTGGAGTTCACCCAAGCTTTAAATGCCGGAATCTCGTTATACTAAAACGAGGAATATTTTATACTTTTGCTGGTTTTAAATAAAACTATGTTTCGTATTGGATTATTGTTTTTTATTTTTTTTAATTTTTATTGTCATTATTTTTTGTTAATTTTTATTCGTTATTTTTTAAACTGAATAGTTTAATGGTATTATTGTTTTCTGATGAGATTTTTATAGTATTTTAGCTGTAGTTTTAAAAATAAAAAATAGAACTGTAATTATAGGAATAGAATTTATAAAACATTTTTATTCCACTTCTATTATTATATCTGCATTTAATTATTGAAAATAGCTTTCAGATGTTTGCATTTTTTTACAAAATATAAATTTATGTGTATAAAACAAAAAATAACTGATGTCATCATTACAGTTCGTTGGATGTCTTCTGTAGACCATTTTTGTTTTGAACAAACAAAATAATCGCTCGAGGCTGAACACGTTCTATGAGAGGTTGTTTTGATATTAAAAACAAAATCTTTATATGGCAAATTGTCAAAACAAAAGTTATATCAAACATTGAATACTAATTGCCTTTTGAAATAGAAAACTTACATCTGAAGTTCATGAAACTTAGTTATTTTAACCGATATCCGAGTCACTTAGAATTTCACTTCAAACTAATTCCTGTAATTAAGATTACAGCACAAGACCCAAGGAAATTGACTACCAATACCAGGAAATGTCTTACTTAGAACTGGTATTGAAATTTTTTTAGTCTTTCATGAATATATTAATAAAGTATTTAAAGAAACCTCTTCAACTTTCCAGTTCATTGAAACCTTTTTGGGATCTTAAAAACTTTTTTTTAATTATCTATTAACTTTTACTATTAAAAAAAATATTTTATAGGTAATGTTTTTTTAAGTAATATTGTCATTATTTATTTATAAATCATTGCTATATCAATATTTTTAATTAAAAAATTAATACTCTAAAACAAAACACAAAATCTCAAATATTGCGCAACCCAGTCAAAGAAGTACAATTATAAACATGTACAGTCGGTTACAGTATCGAATTAGACAAAGGGGCTCAAGTGCTTCTGGTTGCAACTGTACATTTTAATGGAATGTCCTGTATGTAGCCGCAAATACCAGCGTACCGAGATATTAACATAACACTAGTGCACTTGTGATAGTAATTGTATATGCTTGTGAGTGTACTTTGGAGAATTTAAATTCAGTGTTCTAGAATAGAATTTATATTTAAAAAAAATGCCGTTATTTTTATTGTATTTGATATTGTTCGGACGCGTAGGCTCAGTTTGTAGATGCCACAACACTGGTAGTGGGGTTCAATTCCTATAATAATAATTTGATATTATTGTTTACTCTTATATAATGTGGTAGTAAATTTTGTAACAATATTGAATTAGTTAAGAGATTCATCGGAATAACGTTTTGAAGCAAATTTATGCTTGCATTAACATAAATCAACAGACGAACATATGAATGTATGTTCTTTATGATGTTGATATTATAATAATATCATTAGCCTTATTTCCTTCTCTAATTGTAGGCTTCATTTAATTGGGTTCCGGATTCAATCTAGACACAATACTTGTATAAAGTCGTGAACGCTCAGTGAACATGAGATTATATTGATGATATGTAATTTAGAACATTTTTTTAAAAATAATATTGCAATTATATTAAATTTTGGTAATGTAAATAATATAATTTTCGTAAATTCGTATTTCCTAGTATGTAATGTGTATTAAACTGACATGGAACGGCCAATTCGGTCGGTGACTAATTTTCTCGCGAATGCATCGAATTTCAATGTAACCGTGTTTGAATAACTAAAATCTAAATGTATATACATTGTATTTATAATTCTAAATAGGTATTTTACACCTAAACTTTTTATTCAATAAATAATAATACAACGAAACAAAGAACAAATACTATATTGTATTAATGTGTAAAATTCCAGGGATTTCTTTTTTTATTATTAACTAGTCATTAGGAAGGCTTATCGAATCGATTACGATGGTTCTTGTAACATTGGTAACTAAATATATTGACGTTTCTGAAACAGTGATCACAATAATAAAACCCGCTGAGTTTGTTGTGTGGTTCTTCTCAGGGCGTTTGGAACACTGCTAGTCTTATCCTAAGGAGAGTGTCTTTAGAAGGGCTTATTTCGATAAGTATGATATCAACAATCCTCCTGACACTCCCATTTGTACACAAGTATTCACAAAATCACTAGTATTGATTGAAAGTGGAAAATATATAATAAACTCAAAGTATTTTATTTTAAACATTGCACTAATAAAATGTAATTTTAGTTGAAACTATTTGACCAAATGAGCTCATATTCACACAATCTATTTGTTTTGTTTATATAGTTTAAACTAGACGGGACCAAGCTGGCACTGAAGGCTTAATTGAAATCTATATTTACTTACCAACAACACAACATACATTATATATTGGTATAGTGCCAGAATATTCAGAATATCTGTACGAGTGGGGTAACAATATTAAATCCCTAAGAGATCACCACCAAGTAATACATGTTATGTTCATAGAATTTCATATATATTCGAGTATAGTGCAGAAATACATACTTATCTCTAATTAGCTCTTATCACGCTAATAAGGGAAATACGCTTCCGCGTTAGTGTATGAGGTTGCACTTTGTGCATTGTTAGCGATGTTCCTTAATGCTAATAAGACTATCCGTTTTTAATAAAAAATAGTTGGTTTAGTTTTTATATGCTTTAGTTTTTTTGTGAAGAGAATCTTTTTATAAAATGTCATTTACCTCTTACCACAAGGGTTCTGGGTTAGTAATATTTTGACAGAATTTGACGTAATTTCAGCTCAAACTCATCTCAGCTCTGCGGTTTATAAATAAGCTTAAAAAGTTATTACCAATCAAAATAGACGAACAACATTTTAAAATATTTTAAATACAAATATATCAAAGATATTTTCTAACTTTATTTGTTAAATCATATAACATTATTTGATTTGTAAAACAAATAATTCTATATAATACTATAAATGTATATTAAGAATGTCTCACCGGCATGTCAAGTACAGTTGAACAAACAATTGTTTTGAGGCGAATCCGTGTGTGGGCATATTAACAAAATAACATTTGGGACGATAGGAAATGTTTTTGACAATTTTTTTTCAAGAAAACATGTGGTTTGGTTGAATTTTATTATAGTATTTAAATTATTTTATTTATTTTCCACTTGACAGTACCTACGTTTGATGTTTTTCCTTTACAGTTAATATGTTTTGGTCTTATTTTTTATAAATAAGATTTTAAGTTACAAAAGAAATAAGTCTAATGCTGCCTTTTTCCAATCTTATTATAGCTGACCTATTTTTCTAAATGCGGCGGTGACATTATTTATGTATGTTGAATCATTAATATTCCATTATAGACTCTATATATGTAGGTTAGGATCTCTTTTCCAATACAGAAATAAAAGTCAGGATAGAAAGGGTTTTTTCGTTTGATTAATCACATTTACGCAAATAATGGACCTCACAAAATAACTACAAAGGTCGGTCGACTCAAACTTTATGTTTTTATAAGTTTTGTTATTTAACTTGGATGTCCTTTTATGAAATATGATTTGGGATTACATTTAGATGAATTCTTGATTTAGGTTATAACATTAGGTTTGTATATTAAAATATAAATTTATAAATTTTTTCTTTGTTAAATTAATTTATGAGGAGAATGAAATAAATATATTTTATTTGATATTATAAATGTTGAATAATTTTGTATCTTGGTTACAACCTGTTTAAAAAAAAAAGATTATTTTCGGTTGGATATGATGAACAGATTTTGATGAAACATTCACTGTAATAAGATATTTCCTACAAATTAACAGATCGATTAAATTCAAATATAGAAAAGAATCATTTTTAATAATTTAAATTTATATTTCTATAAAAAATATATTACTTTTCACCTAATATTTGTTTTCTAATGACAAAATGTCGTAAAGGCAAAAATTCCTTTCTTGTCTAAAGCCGGTGCCGTCCTCTCTCAAGTCAGTACAAAAGTTCATAGTTTCTGTGTGAGGTGATTAGTTTACGAGCGGGCGTAGGCGTTGATGTTATCACAGCACGCGACAGGTTTGTGTTCCACCACGTGCTATACACACACTGAGCTATATAGTATTGATAAATGTGATCTGAATTATGTCTTTTCTTCTAGATTAGTGCTAAATGTGTATCTTACTTTAAGTTGTTTTATTTACAAAAACGTATCAAGCAGATTTAAAATAATTATATTCATTCATTGTTCATTCTTTCATTCTTTCGTTCATTCGTTCATTCATTCATTCCTTCAATAAATTTTATTTATATGCCGTTTAAGAAAAATATTATTCAGAATCATTAATTATCGTATTATTACAGGCCTTATATAATCAGTAGTAAAATCAAACAGAAAAACGGTGGGCGTATTCGGAATATATTTGTTTGAAGACCTCTATCAGTACGTGTGTGAATCTTCCGATGCTATCTTGATTGTAGTATAAGAGGCGGTGTTAATTAATTTTATTATTGAATTTATTAACGAAACTACATATTTGACGGTATTGTGGAAAAGAAACTGTTATTACAACAAGCCGGTAAAATATAATGCAAGTGGAATATTAACAAAAATTGGATGTAAACTGAACTCGACTGCAGAACTACATACAATAAAAAGAAATTATCAAGACCGTACAATGAATACCGCACTTTGGATATTTAAAAAAACCATTAAATCTATTACGTTCATTTGTTCGTTCATTCACTAAGTGACCGGGTTCATTCAAATATCGTTTATCGCCCATTACAAGCATCGAACGATTCTAGGTGTGAACTGTTATAACCTAATATCATTCAATCTTGTTAGCGTTTAAGCTGCAAGTAATAGGCTTATAGCGAATTACATTTATCATTTCTAATATTAATATTAAATATTATAATGAGTTCATTACAAATGAGAATCGAATAGGCTATGAATGAATATATACAAGTATTTATATTTACACGAAACACAGTATCTATGATACTGGAGGAAGGTCACGTAAAAAGCATGAGGACCCCCCGAAAGGCCTGTATGAAGAGGTTAACGTCTGTGGCCGAGGTGAAAGAGGTATGCAGGGACCGTAGCGTTTGGCGCTCCGTCGTCTCTGGCTACCCCGCAAGGGATATGGTGTGAGGATAAATAATAATAATATATTTAATTAAATTGAGAGGTATACGTAAATTTATTTTACACCACACAAAGAGTAAGACAATTCTTAGAAATTTTTGCACTTCACTATAATGGATCGCGTTCAGTAATCTGCTGCATTCTTGGTTTTTACTTTAATTCCAAGATTTTGTCGGTATAAATAAATCTTGCCTTGATTTTCTTAATAAGGTGTAGAGAAGAAATTGTTTTAAAGTTTTTTAATATGAAAACCACTGCTTAAATTAATATAAATCGATGTTTTATTATATTCTTATAGCAATCTACAAATTCATTAATATATATATATATATATATATATATATATATATATATATATATAATGTCAGCAGTCTTTACTTTTGTTCAGTTGTTATTCACCTAACTTGATTAGTGTTATTTGTCACCTCTTTGTCCGTCTTTACGTTGAAATTGAAACCCTTAAGTATTATGAAGATTGAAGCTTTGGAAAGTTGATTGTCAAAGCTATTGTTATTAATAATGCACATGTATTGGTGAATGCTTTTCAGTGATACATTCAAACTGAAGAACAAATTATCTTTGAGATAAATATAAAATGTAAAGAAATATATATTTTCATTATTTCCTCAAGCTTAATACTTATAGAGAACAATTAGTAGCTTTATTTTATAAAAAAAATACGCGTTAATTAAATTTATTAAAATGTAAATATATAAAGGAAGAAAATTTATGTAAAATTTTATTTTTCTTCCCGACGCTTGTCGTTGACTAATTATTAATTCGAAGTAACTCAATTAAAATCAAGACTATATTCTTCCCTTTATAAAATTTATGGCAGAAAATGCATAGATTTTTTTAAATAAATGTCTGTTTAGCAGAAAATAATAGATAAAAAATGAGATTCTAATGATGTTTGAATTTTTTTGTATATAGTGTACCTTAAAGTTTATAAAAATTAGACTTTATTATTATATATCTTTTATCACTTCTTTACTAAAAGAAATCTAATAAATACGTAAACAATAATAAAAGCTCGTATCAAAACGTTTAAACGAAGCAATAAAAACAGAGATTCATAAAAATAATTATATTTCGATATTCGGCTATTTACTATCAAATGTTACAAACGATGAAAAATGACCTTTCCGATTATCGCTATAAATGCTAACTGGTAAGCTTAAATATGAGTGTAGTTTATTCGGGCGAGCGGGGACGATAAACACACAATAAATTATATTAAAACGTAGCGTGGAACAAGTCATGAGCGGTAGCGGTTTTATCTTTATAATGTAAATAGCGTTTTGTTTTCAATTTGTTTATATACTTAATATAGTATATTTTAAGTATACTGAATACTTAATGTCGTTATCAGAGCAGTTTATTTTCTAAAAGGAAATGTAAAATATAAAGCGTATTTTTTTTACTCCATAAAATGTGTAATGAAGTTAGAAATATCAAAATGGATTTAATCAAAGTAACAATAATAAAAGAAGCTTTGTATTTTATGTCCTAAAATGAAATAAAACGTGTAGCTATCAAATCTCGACTTCATTTTTACGAGTCTACATTTTAGTAAGAAGATTCATAATATCACTTTCCCTGAGAAATATCGCTATGATTTATACACTAGTATATTTTATTTCTATTTCAAGGATGGTGCAATTCATTCAGTGTTCTTTGTCGCGAGAGTATTTTAAAAGTGATGATTTGCAGCTTTCTGATTCTTGTTGGATGCCGTTGCATTTCCGAGTTGCATGTTATATTTATATTATGTTGTAACATATATAAAATGTTGTGTCTCTCTAAAGAAAATTGTGACAATATTTTTATTTTCAACCCGCAATTTTGAACGATATTTCTATTTGGAAATTATGTAAAACCAAAAAAGCTATGAAAAGCTAATTAATTTTAATATAGTTTCAATGCACATTAGTTATGTTTGATATAAAAATGACTGTATGTTTGGTTTTATTTTAAACATTGTAATATAACATGCTGAAAACATCTAAAAATATCTTAAGATTTAAGTATCTGCGCCGTCTAGTCTGAAACAGTGAGGCGAAGTGACTTTGATCCGGGGGGATTTCAATACACTTACAGAATGCATCTGTCATTATTCAGCAAACCAGAGGGAAACATGATTTCTTTTAGAGCTAGTAAAATCTTTTATAATAAACTTTATACTATATGTAAAAAAATTATATTGAAAGTTGTTCAAACACGAATGTAAATGACATATGTCAGTTCTGGACTTAATAAGTACTTATACTTAATATTTAATAAGACCTTTGTCTTCGCACATTAAATTATTATATTTTAATGGTTGTATTCTATTTATACATATTATTATTATAAAATAGGGCAAAGAGATTTAATAATACATATAATATTATAATAAAATAAATATGTGATCGCTCCGCTCTTACCTTGTACCACACGCAAGGAGCTTAGTTACTCTATAAATTATAATAAGGCATCGTTGTTGATTGTTGTTATTACGAGCATTTCATAATTATGAAAAAAAAAAACTTTGTGAGAAAGGAATTAATGTTAAAAACTTGATAATCTCAAATAATTGTTATACATTAAGTAGTTGTTGTCCCTGACTTTGTTCGCCTTGACATATAGAGTCGTAAGTTTAGCATTTTTTAAATGGTCTCAATGAAAAACATTTTTTTTGTGCTTTTTCCAACATACTCTGGTTTTTAGGACTATACAACATATATAAATATGTAATCAAACCATTTCTTTTAATGATTTTTATATAAATGTAGTATATAACACAGTATAATACATGTACATCTAAAGGACAAATGTTGCTTCGCTGTTTAAAAAAAATATATCAAAATAAATAAAAAAGTAATAAACTCTGAAGCCCTATTCATAAAGTAAATAGCTCTTATAAATATGAAGTGAAAGCAATGTATACATAAAATAAGTAACAGAATATCCTCTCAATTGGCTCATTGATTTCGTTAAAACCACTCGATACTTTACGTTTACGAATAAAACAATAAATATTCTCTTTTGTGACAATACAAAATGAAAGGATGATTATATTGGGATATTTTATTCACTAAATGGTTCACATCGTAATATTTTCATGAGTTTTCCTTAATAATTGTCTATATTATTTATATAAAACCTTATAAAAAAAACTAAACTTTTCAACAAATTTTAAGTTTGGTGCAATCCAATGATTTGGGGTTTAACTAATTATAAATTATCTTTTAAAAATTTATATAAATTTCAAGTATTTAATCTAGTTTGTTTGATATTAACGGGTTTAAGGGATCAGGTGATTATTTCTCCGGAGAAATTTCTGAAAATCCGATTAGATAATAAGTAGATTCCAGATAGATTCTAAAATATTACTCGGAAGAAGCGTCATTTTAACTTATGATATATTTAAAATAATATTTTTAATTGACAAAGAAGACAGCTAAGTTCTATTTTCTCCGGCAGTAGGTACTCTTATTAGCTGTCAAGATTACTGGAATTTCAAATTCAAATTCAAATATATATTTAAGCAGTCCCGTCCGCCATCTTGGATTAATGGATAAGGTATTAAGCAAGTTGAAAAAAAAAAGGTATTGGAAAGGGCTTTCAGAAAATCTTCAGGCTTACATAAATAAATAAGAAAACATCCAGCCGATACAAATCTCATATAATCTGAGTACAGGACAGTTTACGAGGATCGCGCCATCCTTTTATATCCGTGCCCTGATTGCCTCGCCCTCGGGGTACGGACAGAAAATAAAATGGACACACCAATTCATGTATTTCCCCTTATATCTTCTGACAACGGTCTTTGTCTTTGTCGGATTCAATTATTTAATATAATCGATTCGAGTAATTGTTGTTTAGATTAAGGTTTATGTGGTACACATTTTCTTATGTTTTCGATATAGTTCTATTATTACGTACAGCTTACCAATATTCTAATTAAGGGACAAATCAATAGCAATTATTTTAATAAGATTTAGATCATACAAAAGTATTGGAAGCTTATACTAGTTTATGAAGTAAAAAATTAAATATAAATTCATTTTTTTGTCTGTCTCTACATAATGCAATCTTGAAGAAACTCGCGAGTATTTTTACCAATAATCTTTGTGACTCGTAATAACTTGTATCACTTTTTACACCGCAATGGATTTTAAGGAATAGATCTATAATACTTTATACTTTAAAAGCTTTTCAAAATCGTGCGTGCGTGTGTGCGTGTAGTGGTTGTGTGTGTGTGTGTGTGTGTGTGTGTGTGTGTGTGTGTGTGTGTGTGTGTGTGTGTGTGTGTGTGTGTGTGTGTGTGTGTGTGTGTGTGTGTGTGTGTGTGTGTGAGTATGCGTATGACTGCTTGCGAGTGTGTGCGTGTGTGTATGTGGGTGAGTGTGTTGATCAATATTTACAGAGGAGATAAAAAAATTATGTTTTTTAAAAGTAATTCAGTATCCTCATTCATAATTAGGTGTCTATTTAGAAAAAAAAATTACATTTAGAATCATAAACGTCTAAAGATTTGGTATTTTATATATTTTAGTTTATACGTTATATTTTTGATTCTTTCCAATTCACTTTCGATTCTTTTTTTTGTATATTATATAGACATTCTTGTATATATTTCAATTAAAATAAAAAATTCTTACAAGTCTTTGTATCTATACTCCGCTTATTTTACCCTCAATTATTTGCATACTCTTAAATAAAACTTATCGGTAAAATAATATCACATAAAATATAAAACCAGTGAACCTGAATATTAAAAATAGTGTCAATGACCTCTTAAACTATAAACAGAATCTTCCCAAACATTATAAATTTTTAATTCCCTTAAAAGCCATGGTATAGCTGATATACCAACGTGTACCGGTTTTACGAGCCCATGAATTACTATGACGATCCCCGAGTATCTTAAGTACCCCAAAGTTATTGTTATGATTGTACCATGAAGTTATAGGGACGTTATAGAAAGAGGAAAATTAAGGGCAGAGAGGCGAAGCGTGATGAATAGAAATGCTTCGAACGCTTCGTATTTCAAACACCCGAGAATCAAACCCTCCGTCATCGTATATTTAAATAATTATTTACGTCGTTAAATTTTATTTAAATTATTGTTTAAAATATGTATTTAATGAACTGAAATTTTATATACTGATTAATTAAATAATATTATGTATTTAATTTTAATAATACTATGTATAGATAATATAATACATAAATAATATATATAGGTTATAGATATATTAAAATAATAGTTATTTGCACATAATTAATTATAATTATTATCTATTATGTTAAGTAAACAATAATAAGAGAAAAAACAATATCCAAGAAGAAATTAATTCTAGCGAAGTAATCGCTCGGCGCCTGCTTTTGACGCGCGATTCATTTCGTATAGAAGATTCCGTTGAGCGTCGGTGCGTTGAATGGCGGGTTTAGAATTTATTATATAATAATATTGATATTTTATTAATATGCAAAAGGATGTTAAACTAGTTTTGATTCACGACTTCATCTCCTCGAAAAGTTTTATATGTTTTATTATCTAGTATGAAAGGTGATGTTTCTTGTACGTAAAAGTTTAATAACTATATCGATTTTGATATAATTTGATCTTATTATGATGTAATTTTGATTATGTGTTAATACAATATATATAACTAAAATTGAAGTGTCTGTTTGTAATTCCAAATAAAAGGATTTACACTAAATGCATATGAAAGTATATATACTTATATTATAAAAACATTTTTTTTCGCTGTCTGTTTGTTTGGTTTAGCTAATCTCTGAAACGGTTGGACCGATTTTAATAAGACTTGCACTGAACGATAGCTGATATTATAAGTATATTAGGCTACTTATTAAAAACACATTCCGCACAAAGTCGTGGGCAAAGCTAGTATTAATATAAAGTATTATCAAGGATCACTATAGTAAATATTTATAACCACCCAGTGTTTTATCTATAAGCTGAGGATTATAACAGCGGATGTATCAGCTTATGAGTGGACGTACTTTTATCCTACTTATTAATATTTTCTTAGCATTTAGTTTTTATGACTGTTTTAAGATTTCGTTATAATTAATTTAAAATTATTTTTATCAAATGTTTCATTAATGTTATTGATGATTTTATAATTATTTGTTAATATTTATATTTAAACTTGAGGGTAATATGTTATTATTTTTAACACTAAACCTACCGACAATTCTTGTATACCTATTCCTACCGCACGCCATCAAATTGACCGGTAATTAAAAGTTATTTTATTATATAACGCAGGTAATAATGGAAATAACTAAAAGTAAACAGTGTAGAAAATATTATATACATATTCTAAGAATTGTCATGTAGTTTGATAACGATATTATAACGTTTAAAAATGTGTAAGTTTTACAAAAGTTTAAGAACGGTCAATTTGACCGGTACTTGGTAGGTTTAGTGTTAATCGCGACGCTAGGTTTCTTTGCTTAGTTTTAAGATCCATGAATCTAATGTTACTGATAGTGTTATATGATATTTATAACTGTAATATTATAACTTATTTACTTTGACTAATTTTAGAGTAGTGTTTTAGTGAAATAAATGAAAAATATTAATTACAATATTGTATGAAAACAGATAATTAGTTTTCCAGTAACACATCATATTAGATTCATTGAAAATAGTGGTTGCCGACCTTTTAGGGGTCAACTAGGCGTTTAGAACAAGAGCTCTAATTGTTTACCTTACAATTTAAATGCGACCCACATATTTCTCGAATTTATTTCTCACACAAATTCTAAACAAATTCATGATAAACCGAAACCTATCTTACACCACGGTCTTAAGGTTCACTTTGCAATAAATAAACACCTGCCAACATATTCTGTTGAAGTATAAATTACTGGGACATGTCAAATTGTATTTTCGATCTTATTGGTATACAAGTAAGGTGGGTTTTTGCATTAAACTTGTTTCCTGTTCGTTAGACAGTTTTTCTTCTCCCGGAGGTGTTTCGGCTAATTTTCTTTTGTATTGATATTCTGAGTCTGAACATCGACGATTTTCCAATAAAGTATCGTGTTTATTTCCGTGTAAAGTATCATAAATAAATGTTGTAATATATAAAATTTGAGATATTTGATCATGTAATAAGTTTGTTAATCAATATAAAACTTATTATTTATTCATAATAAAGAAGAAAATTATTATTATCTATTTCAAAATAATTTTTTTTTCAAGCATGCTATTAAAAAGACTAGAAAACTAACCATGTCATTACTAGTTCTAAGTTTTTACGTTTACAAAACTTTATCTACTAACTTTAAATATTAAAATAGTATTAAATAATATATACACATCTACCATATTATTGAAATCAAATGTTATTTGCACAAATGGCTCTTATTTGTCACGAGGAAGTGCTGCTTCCATTTAAATAATGTTTTGTCCTTAAATATAAGAGCGTCAAATGACAAGAGCAGAGTTTAAACATGTCGTCTACAAGGCAGAAAGATTTCTCTTTATAATAAAACAATAATCAGTATTTAATTTATTAATAATTTTAAATAAAGAACGCATACAAATGGTTACCCATCCATATCATGACCGCACTCAATATAAAATATACTTAATATTGACAGTTTAATGGTCAAACAGTCATCAAATAATCACAGATAATTTATAATAGGATTCGACTAAATATATACGGAATTATGAACGCTAATTTGATCGAAATGCATAAACGAAATACGTTTAGCATATAACATAGTGTTTGTTCATTTGTCTATCTGTTTAAATCATTATGTTTATTATTGTATAGTGGACAGCGCTGTGCTTAAAGGATTTAAATCTTACACTATCAAATACCGCATCTTCTCATTTGTTTGATCGAATTAGTATTAGCCAATTATAGATCTTTTATCCCGAGGTGATTAATTGGTTTGTATTACATCAATTGGTAGATACAACAATAGATTGTAAACAATAGTCAGCTAATTGAAACTGACCTAGCCAGCTACTTTGGTGTTAAGAAAATGTATAGAATAAATGTAGGGATCTTTCCTCTTGATACTAACAATTACATAAAATTTATGTAAATTTATTTAGAAGAAAACTAGTTATTCATTTGCAAAAGTAATGTAATATATATAATATAATTTTGTACATAAATATTGTCAATCTGTATCGTTCCTTGTGAGATCTCAATACATTTCCGAAGAAAACATCATTAACTTCGCTTCCCTAACAAAATATACATTCAAATTTAATAGGAAGCGGAGCGGCAAAGAAGATTATTACGTGTATAAAAATTGTTTCCCTAATGGAAATAACGTACAGAAAAATGTATGTTATTTTTCATATTAGTCTCTTGTCTCGATGCTTCGATAACAACTTGATCATTTGTGTTTTATATTTACATTAAGTATAAAGAAATACTGAAAAGCTTATGCTTTCAGTTGTCTGAGTCTTATTTTTCAGGTCTTATTTGCTGTAAAAATGTATGTAACTATGTCGACTATGTAGCCAAGAATATACTGATTATAAGAAAACGCTAAATGCCCCGTAAATACCCCTACATGCCCCATAAATAAAACTTGTACGGAACCCAAACGGACCGTCATGATATCAATAAAGGCCAGATGCGGCAAACGGAGGTCGAATACTAATTATTATAAATGGAATAAATGAATTAATTTCTATAATAAGATTGGGTAACGATGTGCCCCAATTAACTGAATGGGGGATTTCAATTTGAGGTGTTTTTTGATCGTATCGTGGTCTATTGGTTTTGGTAATTCGGGGCATTTATGTCAGGTCAAGGAAAGATACTGTAATTTGGAATAACATATAATGTTTTCCGATTAATTTAAAAATACAATAACCATAATAAATATATTTAAAAAAAATAATTTTGTACAATTTAAAATGATAAAATATTTTTAGATTAACTGCTAAGAAATTTTAGAATTAGGTAACTCTTTCATATAATATTCTTTATGACGATACGAGTTTGATCTATTCAAACTCGTAAGCATTTCATTTAACAAAAGATCTTTTAAATTTATCCATTTGTCTAACAGAAAATTCGCTTGGACACTACAAAACTCTTTTATTGTACGATTGACCGTCTTTTGGACTCTCAGCACTTTACAATGGCAGTTGACAATCCAATCTCGTTTCACAGGCCTCTGGGGCATTTGGGAGGTTACACCGATTTTGTAATTCCTAGTGACTTAGCTGCCTTGACCTTTCTATTAAATAGCAAATAGTACATGGGAGGGATCTTTTAAAATGGTTACAGTTTATTAATTCGCAGCTTTTGCAGATAATATGAGAAGACGTTTTTGAGTGGATTTTTTCTTATTTCTAAGATTTTTTTTATAAACCAAATTTTTGTTACATTTCGTAATTTAAAAAAGTTAATTGAGTAATAATGTTATGTTTAAATATAATTCTGTATTAGTTGGTTCTGGGATAACATTCCACAGTTGTTTAAATTATTATAATAGATTATCTATAAAAAAAAGGAATTACTTTTTTATAAAAACCCTTAACTTAAGATCAAAATAGTGAAGAAGAAAAATAAACCAATTAATTTATAAGAGCGTTATCTCCTTAACTATAGTAGAAGTAATGATAACAAAATGAATAACATTAATTAATTGATCAATAAATAACGAGACACAAACTACGTAACCATAAAGCATTATACCAGTCTCATATCGAAAGAGGTTTTATTATAAACAAAAAAACACAAAACATTACTTGGCGCCAAAAGTGGGGCTTATCGCGACCCCCTCGGACCAAAACGGGCCAAGCTGCCTCTTTGAATATGGGTTAAATCATCAACCATCAAGTGAAGTATTAAAAGACTAAAGTTTTCTTTTATTCAACAATGGTTCTCTGCTTTCTTTTAACTGATATTTCACGGAATCATTTAATAAACTAAACGTTTCTAAAGGATAGTTCGTATTATTGTTAGTCAATTCAGTGTTGTTTTAACAACGGACCCGATTCTCGTAATTGTTCAAATTATATATTTATTCAACCTCGGTGTGATTCAGTGAATTTGATGATTTAGCTTTATACAATTTTAGATTTTAGGAGAATACTGGTGATTGTGGCCCGTAAATAAAAAAAAAACATAATATTTAATAATTCCTAAGAAAAATGTTGTCAAGAAAAATGTCTTACTTACCGTCTGATATATAATTTTATTATAAAATATTTATTTTTATAGGATATAATTATAATTATAAGAAGTATCTGTCCTTTGACTGGCTTGTATGTGTTTTTTATATCTTTGTCTGTTGCCACAAATGAAAAAGATAAAGAAAAATATTAGTCTAAAATGTATAGAATTTATCTTTAATATTTATTATATTTTATCCGAATAATGAAATCAAGAAATACTCCACAATATCAGATTAAATATATATTTGTGAAATTTCGTTTGTGGCTTTAATAACAAAAAAGGTTGACTCACTTTTATAAACCTCCATACTGTCAAATCTGAATAAGTTTTAAGTGGACAATGGTAAGGGTTTGCTCTGAATTAGATTATAGTATTTTTATGTGTAATGTCTTTATAGATTGAAAGTTTGCCTCTACTTTGCCAAGGAGGTGGTCTAAATTCACTTAAGAAACTCAAGACAATGCCTTTATATACATATTAGTAAAAAACGAGAAGCAATTAAGCAAAATAATATAAAGAAAAGAAATGTAAAGAACATTGAAAATACAATGAAAAAAATAATAAAACCAAGAAAGACGGTACTAATTAAGACGGTTCAAATTTTTTATATTTTAGTCATCTACATCACGAGAGTACAATTGAATTTACGCAAAATTAATTTTAAATCTTTACCAAATTAAAATAAAGTACTTCACACCGCTCTGGGTGTCACAATTAACTTTTATGTTTGAAATTTATAATTAACTGTTACATGTTTTTTATTAAAAAAGTTTTTTAAAGTATTTTATTGCTGATGGTTGTAGTCTTATTGTATACAGACTGGGTCGAAACAGCTATCCCCTCCTCCTTTTTTGTCCTACTCCTCTTCCCCCCTGTTTCTTAAGGGGAACATCCAAATACCCATGGGAGCCTACCACTTATCATATTGTACACCCCATATTTATTTTACGATACTTTAATATATATTGTATGTGTATTTTATTAAAAATAAACTAGCTATGCCCATGACTTCGTTCGCGCGGAATATCTTTTAAAGTAAGAGTAGCCAAGTTACTCTTTATAACAGAAAAAAAATACATATATATTTTTTTTATTTAAGTACCGTATATACATTCATGTGCATTTAAAAGCGGTTAATTTGAGATTACAAACAGACACTTCAATTCCATTGATATGTATAGATATATTTCTAGCATAAAAATATGACATTTCTTTACTGTTATTTAATTGTACTGGTGTATCGGAGGGCAGTTAAATTGTAATTGGAGGTTCATTTGAGGTCACGGTGTATCCGAGGGTCGGTCCTGTCCATTTCACTGTTGGAGAGTAATTGCCTCATGTTCCTTGAAAGCCTTCGTCATAAATACGAATATTATATATTTCCATTTATATGTACATTTATGTTAATTTGGTCCAATGTTTTGGTATTGTTTAACTAATTTATATTTAAGGTCTCTTATTATTTTGATTTAAATGAACGCCTTTATTATATTGTGTTTCTAATGAAGTACTTAATTTTTGTTATTTATTTCAGATCTCGGATTCGCAAAAACGATTACATGTAAGTTTTAACCACAATGACATCATATTGACATCATAATGACATTAAAGATTACTTTAACATGTCCTGGAGTCTAATTCACAACATTTTAAATGTATAACATAATTTATTATATTGTAGCTTGACTATATCTGTCTTGTTTTGTGTATATTTTTATTTAAAAAGTTGTACTACTAAAAGTTGTACATACTAGTTTAAAATAACAAAAACAAGTAGTTTATACGAAGCAAAACCAAAACACGCCACAATTAATAATGCATTGCAAACAACATTAGCTGCGTCCTGAATTTTTAATCTGACGTCACAAACTTGACACTCCATTGGGACGACGCCATCTTGGTGTTAGAGTAGATTGTAAATTGTTGAATTTTACTTTACATTTTCTAGGATATATTTTTTACAACATTCTGCGTATATAAACTATAACTTTATTTATAACTGCCCAAAATTAAAAGTTTTAAGTATTTGGCAGTTCATGTTAACTTTAGATTACTTAGTTATTAATTATAAATATGTGGTTTAATAACAAAAAACTGTATATAACAAAGATATAATGAATTAGTAGCTCGTTATGGTATTTGTAAATATAAATCAATTTTGATTGAACTTTCGCAGATTGAAAAACATTCAACTTTTCTGCGGAAATAAATTATTAACACATATATTCATAACCGGCTGTAAAAGTTATTATTGAAATACAAAAATATAAAAAATAATTAATAAAAAGGCAATTTCTAGAATTCTAATGCATTTTAAGACCATTACCAAACACTTACGTGCAAATGACCTGAGTAAGTGTATAATGGCTAAGTGTGAGTTGCAAAACTCGCTACAAAGCTACGACTAGTCATTAGTGGTTAACGTTTATTCAAATTGCATTTTATTTAATTTATTTAACTAGTTATACCCCCGTATCCGTTTGGAGGATGTACAATTGAATAAGATGTGAATAATTTTACTTTAAAGTTAAATAAACACGTTCAAATACCAAATTATTCAGAAATGATAGACAGATTTTTTAAATGATTGTTTATGTTTATACTATATACTAAGATAGAGTGTAATGCTACAATTACTACACATTAACATAAAAATAGTTCGTCAATTCTAGTAAAATGATAATCAGACTATTGTTATTCGAAGTAGACCATGGCGTGCGGTAAAACTAAAATTTCTTTCGAATCTAAAAATATGTTTACCACCAATGACCCAGATTCTGAATAAGCAGAGAAATATATTTTAAACTGTTTTAAATAGTATTGATATAACTTGTTATTTAAAAAAAATCAACAAATTTTGCAATGTATACATATTATAAAACAAAGTCCTCAAACAAAGTCTTTTCAAAAATTACTGAACGGATTTTTGGATGTTTTTTACTACAAGGTAGTGTAATTCTTGAGGTTAAGGTAACCAATATGTTACGGTCTTATGTAATTTGGCTGAAATGTAACGATTACTGTTAAAGAGGTCGCGAGGTCATAAAAATTCGTGCCTGCTGAGAGCTTTATTCGCGTGCGTCGCGTAAACCAGCAGAGATACACTATAGTAATGTACTAGAGAATTGTGGAGAACTTAAACATAGTATCTATTTATCTCTTATGTATAACTTACAAAAATTACTTCTATGTACAAAATTTCAATTAAAAATATTACTTAAATAAATACATTTGTTAGCTTCGCCATTTAATATACATCAAAATTGTATACACTATATGAATCAAATAAATATTTTAGAATATGTAGATTCAAAATTATATCCCGAAAAAAAAAAAATCCTTCTCCAAGCATTTTTTTACCGAATCACCTTTTTTGTAAAGGTTTATGCTGAAATTTGAAACCAACTTTTATTAAAACTATATGAATGACTTATTGATTGCTAAAAATATACGAGACAGAGTATAAATAATTTATAAAACAGATATCTTAATGCATTCATAAATTATACAAGTTCATTAATTATTGAAAAGCGCCTATCAGTATAGAATTAAAACAGTAATTATTTAACCAAACAAACATATTGGAAAACTAGAGAATTTAAGTTGCTATAAATCTTTTTATTATATTACTTTACCATAAGAGCTTTTTCTTTGCAGAGATAATACACATTTATTATACATATTATAATAGTATGGTTGCTTTTAAATTATATATCGTTTGTATTTGATAACGTCATAACTATATGATATTAGGAAATGAAAATGATATTGCGAAATGCAATATATATTGGATTTTCTTTTTATATCTTTTGAGATAAAACGTAGCTTTATCTTTTGAAAGAAAATAAAATACTACAGGTTTAGACATGACAGGTTAGAACGTGAAAAGATTACTCTTATTAAGTTCGTTTTAATATTAGTACTGGTATATAAAAAGCTTTATAATATAAAAAATACTTTACGTGTTTGTTGTGTATAATAAAAGATGACATGTAAGTAGTAATAAAAGGTATTTGTCATATCTATATCCAAACAAATTTTTGGTTTCATTGTAAGTAGTATTTGTGTATGTTTGTATGTGTGTGTGTGTGTGTGTGTCTGTGTTAAATCTGATTCAACTCTCACAATACAATATGAGTTATGAATCATTTAAAAACCTTATCGAATCCATTTCTTGAGGAATGCTCATATTTTCACTCAGTGCTATCTAAGTAGTTCGATTTGTAACATATTGGTGTCTCTTTATCTGTAAGAAGTCCTCGGACATGTGTCATGAAATATTCGAAAGTACTTTAAAGAACAATGTTCTTACACTCAGTTAACTTCGTCTATCTTTCTTATAGTTTGTCACTAAATATTATAGTTTGTGAAACAGTGATCACAATATAGAAATACCCGGCCGAGTTTGTGTGGTTCTTAGAGCAAAACGCGTTTGAAACCCTTGTTAATTTGGAGAGTGTCTCCACAGGAATAGACCCATTCTGATAAGTAGGGTATCAAAATAGGCCTGACACTCCCATTTGACGTACACAAGTGATATTTTGATTTGCGTGGAAAATATAAAAATAAATAAAGATATAGTAAAATCAATAATTTTATTAATTAACAAATAATTAAATAATAAAAGAATCACAAATCCTATTTTTGTGTACAAACACCAAAGCATTCAATATTTTCGTATAAACCCTCACCTGTTAAACAAACTATGTCCCAAAATCAGTCCAACCACCCAAAATAAATATTGACCGTACCAACCTGGTTAGTCTACCTAACTTTGTTTAGTACACTACTAAATATTGCAGGATTTTGCTTTATATTCATCTTTATATTTGTATCACGTACACACACATAAATCTATACATACATATACATATATAAATATATTATCATATATCCATGTACATAAAGAATATAAAAGTAACAGAAAAAAACCACAAAATAAAGTAATCGAAAAGATTAAATAACAAAAAAATCATCTTATTTAATAATATAAAGATAACCCCGTAAAATAAAATTTAATTATACTTATATAATTCTATCAAACCTAAAATAAACGTATAAAACAATTTCTAAAACAAACTGACAGATCAAACACAGTCTGCCACCGGCTCGTCTATACACTCTTTGATTGAATATAAAATACTATTCAGCTTTCAATTCTCAATAGTTTTTATGAATCAGGGTTCAACATTGTGGAGGGTTTTTTATTAATAAATATAATATTATTTATTTTATAACTAGTTATACCTTAAAAATATAAGTATAATTTTTAATCACAATATATTAAATTATAGTTAAATTATTCATATTTAGTATCCACAGCAAATTGTAAGTATAGACAAATGATTCGAATTTCGAAACTTATGCACCAAGTTACTTTATAATTCATTTGGACTTATAATGAATTTGAATAACATAACGTTTGCGCGATGTATTCAGGCACTAGTGCCATCTAGCAAATGATATTAGAACTAAAGGAACACAAAAGGTTGAGTTTAAGGTTTATAATGATTAAAAAAAAATTCTTTAAGTAACAAACTGTTTTTGACCAAAGTCGAGCTCTAAGAGGTTATAGTACTATATTTATTAACTGTTCTACTACTTATTGGTAAGTTCTCAATATTATATTATTTTTAAATTTTCTAAAAAAACGAAGGAGATGTTTACCGACATCACCAGTTAGAGTCCTTGTAATGATTTACATGCTCTTGAATTTGGGTCAAGTTCACGTAAACTTGTTAAAGTAGAGCTGTTATTTATGTATAAGAGTGAGGCCGTACCATTTATAACTAGAGGCCTTGATTTGCGAATTGGAATCATTCAGCTCAAAATGGAGCATTAATTAATGTAAGTGTAAATTTAAAGGAGAATGTCTTCACATAAGAGCTTATTTTGATAAGTTTGGTATCAAAATAGGCTGTCCTGTCACTTCCATTTGATACACAAGCGACCACTAATATTGATTCAAAGTGGGAAACATAAATATATAAATATCAGCCCCTTTCAGTTTGATTTTAAAGTATTGAAATGAAACCGGCGGAATATTTCTTTTAATACAACATGGTGACCTCAAAAGTCTATACCATATTAAAAGTTAACGCTTTTGTAACTGCTCATATTTTTAAAGTGTCAGTGGGTGATAATCACTTACTATTCGTTAACTTGCATGTTTCTTTTTCTTACAATTTTTTTACATTATATATCAAATAAATATATACAACTTACAGGCAGCAATTTATCCGAATACCATAAAAAGTTTTTTTTAATTTGCTAGAGAAAAAGTCTTCCAGGATTAGGCGGTGTAGAAAAATAAATATAGTTATCAAAATTTAAGACATCCGTAAATCTTATCTGGAATGTCTCTATCTTAAAATTTAATTGTTCAAGAAATATAAAACCCCGCCTGCCTCTTAATCCCATACACTAAGTGCATTTGATAAGCGTCACATGTTATACAAATATTTTGTTTAACCCTTCCCCAATTTACCTTAGGTAAGGGATTAGGGTAAGGGAACACACAAACACTCCTCATAAAAGAAATCATGTTATAATACTATTTTTAATTATACACGATCATTCTTCATCAATAAGGATCAAATAAAAGTGTAGATTAAAAATATTTTGAGTTTAAGAACAATTTGAATAATTTTATAAAATCTTATACTATTAATTAAACATTTAATAGTTGTTATTTTATATTAAAGAAATAAGATTAACTTTTTTATGTTAAATATGATTCCTGTTAGTAAGTTGCTTCTTAGAGTTATAAAATTAAGATTGTCAGAGCGCAAAAGTTTATGTCTTTTCCTTCAAGATAACATTGCTCTCAAACCGACATATCTTTATTTGGACGTGCCGATAAAAAAATAATGTCCGACATTAAGGGAGAACTTAATTTACATATTTTGGGTGAGTGGTGCATCTCTTTTGCACTTTACTAACTTAGTATATTTGTCCCTCTCTACCCGGTTACAATAAGTCACTTGGCCACGAAGGGTAAATGCTTTTTTAAGTGAACCCCAACTCAAGTTAGGTTTTTATACATATAATGACATTAGAGTCACTCCATTAGACACAAAGAGATTTATAATAAAATATCTGAATGCCGATTTTGGAATGCCATTGCTCGGTTTTAGATAATTTTTTGGTATAAATCGTTGATTTTTTAAGTCATATTAAATGTTTTCAAATAATATTTGCATTAGCATTTTATTATAAAATACTTATAAAAAAGTCGAAGAATTTACCTCCAATCTAAAATGTATGTATTACCTTAAAATATGTTTCAACTATTTTCAACTATTTAATAAATCGATGTTGCCATTGACTAAAAACCAATACATACTAAAAAATCTAGTAAAAAAACTAAAAAACTAGTAAAAAAAGTCAAGTCAGTTTATTAATTCCATACACATAATTTATTCTCATACAACAAAGGTACAAAATTAAAAAGCCATAAATATAACTACATACACATTATCTATAACTCTTATAACTTATATAATAAGAAATAATATCCCATAACACTCACCCCAGCTCCATGTGGGGCAAACAAACTGATTTATTAGTTTTTTGGTGATTTAAAATTAGTCGTTATCTACGGGAACCCTTTAAATCGGTCCCACAGATTGACAAATGTATTTTTAACAAACGTCCCTTCTTATTAGTGAATTGAATATATTTTTAATTTGAAACCAACATCGAAGAATATAAAGAAGTGAAGTTTAATGAATTACCGTCATTATAAGATAAAATTTTATTGAAAAATTGTGTCTACGTTGCAAAGGGTAGTGTTTTTTCTACTATCCTTGTTTTAGAATAACTTTTTCTTATTATGTTTAATCAAAATCTGTTTAGTCATTAGAAGAATATTAAAGCCTTTGAACTAGTCCATGATTTTGCTACAAAATCAATTAACTTTACTACTTAATTTGTATACGCATCAAATATTTTATGATTACATATATTTATTAAAATCTGTTCATCTTAACAGAATATATCCATACAAAATACATACCGATAAAAAAGGGCCAACGTTAGTATTATTTATCTATGAGACAGTTGAAATATTTCTAGAGGTATAAAAGATATATCGAGTTATATCATAATATATAAATCAAGTTATAACACCATGCTTCTTATCATCGATGTGGTGTTTAAAGAAGTTAAAGATCAATTTTCTGCAATTACATATCTGTCACAGAATGTTATATGGATAGCATAGTTCATATCTAGAGCTAATTCAGTTCCTGCCCAATTGCATATCTTATTCTCAGATATTTTTAAGACACTAAGTTTTTGCTTGAGGTTTTCTATTTTAATTTTTACATTAATTTTGCTTTATAATATATTATATAGCAATTTAGTTTTTATATATATTTTTGTATGTATATTCGTATTGTATGTATTTTAATAATAAATTTTTGTATTGATCCAATATTATGATTAGAAAACAAATGTTCACTTATGTTATATAAATTATGGTAAATATTTCAATAAAACTTTATGCTCAGTTTTGTTAAAACAATAATGTATTAAAAGTAATTTTAGCGGAAGTCTCAAACAGTCTTAATAATATAGTTGATGAGAACATTTCAAGCTCAAGTAATTAATTATTCTTATCAATAGCCTTTATCATTTGAGGGCAGCAAGCAGGAAAAGGCTCTGTTTTGTTGCCAAATCGAAAAAACCCCGGTTCCACGCTGGCTTCGCATCTAAAATAATAACAATAAGTTAATATAATCATGAAATCTTATTTATTAATACCCAGTACAATAGTTTGAAACAATAATTGGTTCCGAAGCAATTGCATATACGGTCTAACTTTAATTAGATTTTAGTTCTATCAGAGCAATAACAATACATTATATACAATTGTTATCACTTTTATTTGCATATATAAAGTGCAAAAGTGTTCAGTTTTTATGAAAATATCCTGCCAATTTAAAGTATATACGAACAACACTTTTCTATTTTGTATTTTTTTAATAGATTATACTACAATAATGATAATAGACTTTTCTTTGAAAGTCTCTTATCAACTTCATTCATATAATCACACAAATCAACCCAGTATTTTTTGTCACACCCCAATTTGGTTTTATTCAAGTAAAAAAACATCCGACGCTCTAACTTACATCTGTCAAGACAAAGGGTCGCATTCCTCTGTTTTTAGCCCTAATTTGTCAAGTTTTTTGAACAAAACTTTACTAACGCCTTATTTCTAAAATTTGTCATCCTTCGCAGGTGTTTTTAATTTATCTTACGCTATTTAAGAGTTCTTATGATACGAATTATTTATTTATATTAAAGATCATCTTATTTTAAGACTGTTAAGGTTATTTGAACGTGATATAATTTTTAAAACAAATGCAACTTACGTTTTCCTTTCGATATAAGCTTCAAATTGACCATCTTCAGATTCAACAACTCCTTTACTTTGCTTCTTCAAGTCCCTCTTAGATCTCAATAATTCGTCAAGCTTAGTAACTTTACCAACTTTTTCTAGTTTTATGTTTTTTCTCAGCGACAAAGGTTTAAGTAATTTCGATTTTTCTAATATGTTCGCCCTTACTTCCTCCAAAATATTTGTTGATAGTTGTTCTGTTTGCCAATCCGGTAACCTTTTATCGTCATCATTTTCAACAGAAGCTACTTTATCATCGTCTACAACATTATTAGGATCATCATTTTTCTCTTCCAACTCCTCATTATTAACTATGACTTCTGTTTTTGGCATTTGTTGAGGATATGACCCATAGTATGACTGAGGATTATTTTTATGTCTGTTGTAAATATCTAACTGGGCCCATGGATAATTACTGTAATAGAAGCTAGCTGGATAGGAACTGAAGTTGTAATGGTTTACGTAGGAGAATGGATATGGAAGAAGCATGGGTTGCATAGGCTGCATGGCACGAGGTCTGTTATGTAAATCGGAAGATATTTTTTTTGGGGGGATTGATGGACCATACCATGACTGTGGGACCAGGTTGTTTAACTGTTTATTACAAGGTCTATTGTCACTCGGGGGTGGTACATAAGGGGGCGGAACATATGGCGACCTACTATGTAAATAAGAAGACATTCTTTGGAAATTAGATAAAGGATAATAATAAGGTAATTTTCCAAAATCCTTGTCAGTAAGAGGACCCTTAAAATACAGTGCTGGATGAGGATAAGAACGCATAGCTGGTAGTGGATTTGTTTCATCTATTTTCAAGTCATGCGTTTTAGTTTTTGTATTGTGATGATGTAAAGGTTCATACCAATATGAAACAGATTCATGAGAATTGCTCTTTAATTTGGCTTTAACCTCATTTTTATCGGCAATATTATTATGTTTTGTTTCTTTGACTAGTTTTTCTGTTGTTGTATCCATTTCATTATAAATATCTTGCGCTAAATTATATATTTCTACAATGGCCTCCAAATCACTTTTTCTCACAGTGTGCAATATTTCCGTGATTGTTTTTATTTCAGATTCAGTTAAATATCTGTCTTTATTTTCCAATAAAACATCTTGACTTTCGCTTGTTAATTCATTAACTCTTTTTATGAAGTCGTTTTGATAAACTGGTTCTTTAATTTCCGAATTCTTTATTACATTTAGTGATGTCACACTTGGACTTACTGTCATATCATCAGATAGGTATAGATTTTTATTCAAAGTCTCTGCTGTTATATTAATTCTCTTGATTGGTTTATACTCAGTTTGAGTTAAATTCTTCATTCTGAGCTTACAAGTGTAATTACCGCAGAAGGTTTCCGATTGCCACGTCGAATTAACTGGATATAACTTTCCCGTATCCGGATCCTTACAATATAAGCCTGTAATACACAATACTTATATATTATACACAGCAGTACACTCAAGAATTACATATTGAATATTCATAGCATTAGAAATATTGTCTTTTCTTTGGGTGTGAGTAATGTTATATTATTGCAATGTAATTGAGAATAAAAAATATATAAAAGTTACACTTTGTCATTAAGATGACGTTAGTAGAGTGATTTGAATTTAGATAAAAATATGGATGATTTTTTCTAACTCTTAAAACGTAGTATGTATTCTGTTTTTTATTTATTCTTGGGTTCTCGCCATATTTTAATTAAAATATTTACTGTAACTTATTTACTTACACGTAAATTACTTTATAGTTATAATGATTTTGAATCACCTAATATTTTTATGCATTAAAATTTTATCAATTAGTTATTGCAAAAGAGTGACGTCACCATTTATATTAGAATCATCAAAATAAACATAATAATTGTTGCTGTATTGTACAAATCAGACAATGGAGTTACATTCCAATATTATTATAAAATACAATATGTTTGTTGTTTAAATTATTTATTAGTCGTACTGTTTAACAAATAGTTTTGATACATATTGGAATAATATTTGTTTTATAGTGATAATTTTAATCTATATTGATTATTACACTATTTTTTCTACACATATCTCTACTTAGAGTAAAACAATTATGATTACTTTAGTCTATTGTAATGTAAAATCAGTGAACGTGGCAACAAATTCTCATTACGCTGATTTAATCAATGCATATTTTTTAATATTTTAAACAATGTTTTTATAATGTAAGTATTCTTTTGTCTACTGACAGATCATTTAAAAAGCATACATCACTTTAAATATCATACTTCATCTGCTTGTTTCAAAATAGAACACAAAATTCCACAACTGAGTTTTAAACGGTTTACGTTTCAAATTTAAAAACTTTCTTAATTGAAATCTCTTAATAAATAAATTGTTAACGTTAGTGAAACAGTGAAAACAATAAAAAAATCAAGTTTGTTGTATGTTTCCTCTCAGACCAGGATGCGTTTTGAACACTTGACTTAAGTTGGAGTGTTTTTATAGAAGGTTTAATTTGAAGTATGGTATTAAAATATACACCTAACAATATTTGATAAATATTGATTCAAAGTGGAAAACATTAATAAATAAACAGAACTAACCTTTAATAGACGTTCCATCTACATATAAAAACACTAGTATTGTACACAATAAGATATACATTTTGTTAGTCATTTGATGTTATTATAGCAGCGGGCGGACGGGAACTGCGGTTGTGTGTTTGTCACATATTGTTATGATTTGGAGACGTTGCTATTTAGCTGTGTATCTCAAAGTGCTTCATTTCATTTATTATTATATATATATAAATAAATAATATTAAGGTGTCCGTTTGTAATTTCAATATAACAAGCCTTTCACTAAATACAGTATTTAAATAAAAAATAAAGATATTTTTTCTTTCTTTCTCTGTCTTTTTGTTTGCTCCGGTTAGTCTCTGAAATAGCTGGACCGATTTCAACAGAACTTGTACCTGGGGATGGCGGATGTTATAAAGAATGACTTAGGCTACTTTTATTAAACATATTCCGCGCAAACGATGCCGTGACAACTAATATTTAATAGAATAGTTACAAAAGTTCTTTATGTTATATTATTTTTGAATAAATAGATAAATCTCGAAGTAATAGTTTTAAATACTTAGGTAGAGGGATGATTTTAAATATAATATATTACTTTTTCCATCTATAATATTTGTTTGATATTACGATGTATAGAATTACTTGAGGCGGAAGAAGTCGCTGACAATAGCTAGTTATTTGTGTACGTAGGAGGGACGCAGGAGACAAATACTTGCTTTCGGAATTCCAGTGATGTCCGGAGTTGTATCATCTATAGTCCTCAAAGAAGTGAGCATTCTACGAAAATATTTATAGAGTAAATAGTTATCTTTGTCCAGATCTGGTCAATGAAGAAATATCCTAAGAAATTTGTCTTGAGAAAATTGTATTATTTGTAACCAGCCAACAATAGCGTAGCACTTACGAGGTATCTTTAGATATGATTTAGAATTAGAGGTCTTCTAAAGTTTATATAATTTTCGTTAACATATAGTACATTTATATTCCGACACGTCCTTATATAAAATATTTAACGTATATAAAATAACAAAAGATCGAAATATTTTATGTTCAACTAAAAAAAATACTAAGTTCTAAGCAAAATTTTATTCCATATTTAATATCTTTACTAATTATCTCCCATAATAAACTGCATGGAATATCTTAGACTCCTGTACTTTTAGAGATTTAGTGTGAAAAGTCGTTATAATGATTAGTTCGTTTAAAAAAAATATTTATTGAAATAAATATATTGATAAAAAAAAATATTGTTAATTATTAATCAATCACTTACACTTTGAGAATCACAATTCATTGCAATTTGCGAACGTGTCACAATACGATCCAAGTTATCAAAATGGACTTAGATTCAACGGAATTTGATCAGATAATGTAATGGAGATAACAAATATAATTATAAAATTAAAATCATATCGAATACATTTATAAAGTAAGACAATATAGGATACGAATACACACTGACAGAATAAGAATACAAAGTCAATTGCATTAAAATGAGCTAATTATAAACTATATTTAAACTCAGAAACAATTCAGACGAACATTTAAAAAGGATACGCTTGTACCAGCAGGCGGTATTCAACAGATAACCACAGCCACAAACATAAATACGGAACAATAATCCTTAATTCATTTCAAATAGAAGTGAGAATTGTAATCAATAATTTAGTAAGTTTGTTGTCTGTATTTCTCAGCAGGGGTTTACACTTTTAGGTGTTGAAAAAAGAGGAATGGAAACCTTGTAAAGGATCTCAAATTGGTTGTTACCTTAAGTTATTTCGACCGTCAAAGATAAAGGAATTAATGGTGAAATTATACTGTGAAATTATTATACCGCTACCATTGTAATACTAGAAATTCTCACGACATAGATTGTTAATACATGGATTTATTATTACCTTATATACTTCTATTAGGTATATAAAGAGTGGAACATTTATATTTATCATTACAATTTTACGAATATAAAATGTGCATGAAGAAAAATATTGTTTAAAGTTCTAGGAGGCCGAATTTTTTTTTCATCGATTCAGATTTTATGAATTTTAGGACGCAGCGGACTGAAATCTAAACTAAACTAACTCGTAAACTATACAAAACTTTTGTAAACATATTTACTAAATATAGTTGGATCAAATTACGTGAAATCTAAAACATGACAGCAAAAAAATTTATATAACATTACATAATAATAACGAAATAAAATGCGATATCCATGTCAAGAGATAGTAATATTTAATATAATATAATTTATTATAATGTATTAATTGTAAGGTACAAAGGGAACTGAAAATCAAAAGCTGTTAGCGACTTCTTTTCTCTATATATTTTAGTTCTATTAACATATATGATAAATTATATTTGTGCAAGCATTTTATAGTATATTTATGTATATGTTCGTGACAGAGCTCCCAAATGCGATGTTAAATTTTTATCATGACCTCAATTAAGTATTATAAATATATAATACTCTTACAACCGATATGTCTATTATTTCGTACTATCTGTATATTGCAAGTCGTATGTTCCCTCTCGGGTTAGTAATTATGTAGATAGATATCTCAGACAGGTCTGTTTGTCTGCACTTTATTTAACTCGTGTGGAAGATAAAGAGTCAGGTAATTAAAATGTTGACACTAAATAAAGATAAGTTCGTTAAATAAGATAGTGGTTTAAAAATATATAATAAGAATTTGGTTTCTCGTTTTATATATTTGTAGATTAATCTTCGTATTTATTAATGTTAATATAACACTATTAAAATTAGTGTTGAATGTTTTAAGGAACCCTAAAATCGTTTAAATAAGTCACGAATCGGCACAAACAAAACCGATTTATTCAAAATACAATAGATAAGTAAAATATCATAAACCGTGTGTGTTCGTAAAAGTTGATTTTATGAACTATTTCCACGCTATATGTGATACCTACTTCTTGAACTGCCAAAATTTATTAATTGGAAAATAAATATGAGAACTCATGAAAACTACAAGAATAAGTAACCATTAACCGACATCTAAGGATTGTGGGAGGTTTGTTTCTCTTAAGGACATACTTATCATTTGATAACAGAACAAATTTCTCAATCTTAAAGAGTTCTCAGCACTAAAAGTCTACCATTAACAGCTATTAGTCTAGATACTGACCGAAATACACAGCTTTTAGGGTCTGCTGGATGGTTGGTTGGTTCGAACGTGGCGTGTTTAAGAATACTATGTAATGTGTGTATAACACGCGATTTGAACATTTTCGACTTGATTCAGGAGGTACATTTGTTCTACCTTTGTTTTCAGATTTGTTCCGTCTGTTATAAGCTTTCTTCTCAAACAGCGTATTGTTTGATATATAAATATTATATTGTTAATGATTATTTAATTATTATTTATTTTTAAATCTGTAGGCTGTTTTATTTGTACGATGAAACCTTTGTATTGATAAAAGTATTTTTAATGAATAAATAATTATCTTGTATGATACTCATATCTGATAAGTAAGTACATTATATATTAAAAGTACGAGTACTAGGCAATACATATACTTAATAGTATTTTTGTAATATGCAAAGTTTTGGCCATGAGACCCATAATACCGTTAAAGGAAACGGGTTCTTAAGTGTAAGTCTATAAGGATTTAAATAGCACAAACTCATCACAATTTTGATATATTCCTGTTTTCATAATGGTCTATATATCTTTAAAAGGACTGACAGTTAATTTTGCAAAATTTACGGGTTCTCGTAAATACGAGTATATGTTCTTTTTTCTTCATTACAATTATAACATTATTACCCTTCAAATAAAGTATTGCAGATGGAGCCAGCTTCAAAAGTCGTAATTTCCGAGATTTCTCTTTAAATATCAGGTACTTAAAATTCTAAAAAATACAATATATTTTTTAACATTTTTCAGCGTTTCATTTTTTATTATTTTAAATCTTACTAAGAATTTGACACACGTTATCATTTATATTATAACAAACATACTCATTTTAGTTAAATTTGATATGGACGTTCGACGACGATCATTGATTCTTGAACTTATCTTAAAATATCTTTATTCAAGTATGCATTTGCGTGTAAACGCACTTTTGAATCGTCAATTATCACAATAAAAGTCAGTGTAGTCTGTGAGCAAGCTACCACCAGCTCGGAATGCTGCAATTTGAGGAGAGCTGGCCAAAAACTCACCAGTTGATATTTTAAAAACAAATTTAACAATGTTAGATATATGCAATTATACTACCAACAATGCAAATGAGTCAACAACTTCAATTCCACACATTTCGATCCTCTAAAAACTTTTGAAAATATTTATTTAATAATACACTTTTGATTTTTTATTTAAAACTAAAAAATTAAAGGTTTAAGATATCTTATGGAACACTATTATATGCATATGTATACGCAAACTCATGAAGGATTTGTTAAGTTTTTGATGACGACATTTTGGCATTACGAGTTTGTTTTATTCTCATATTTAAACAAACAATTTTTTTTGATTAAAAAAGTAAATTATAATAATGATATAAATATGAAATTCTATATAAAAATAAACGTACAACATTAATAACAAATTTCATAACGTAAAAAATATGAAAGAAAAAATAAAAAGAAACGCACTCTGAAGCGGCGCTAAATATGGCGTGACTCGTTTTGACACTTGACACAAGTTGGACCGCGCCGGTAACGAGGTTCGCTTTGCTTATATTTGAACGAGCTGTAATTAATAATTTAATAGCATATACCCTGCTTTTGGTTTTTATTACTTTTAACTGATTTAATATGAAAGTGTTAATATTTCTTTTTAGTACTTTTTACTATCAAAAATTATGATAATTTGTGTCAATAATACGGCTTTTTCAAAGACGCTATTATTTATTTAGGTATTAAAAGTAATAAGAAATTTTAGTTTTAGTTTAAACTAGACAGATCCCGCAGTTTCGCCTGTGTTATTAGTATTTTATTTGAAGAAAACATTTAATATAAAGTTTGTTTCTTTAGTTTTTTTTAGTATAGTATATACTTCGTATATTTTTAAACAGATAAAAGAATATATTTACTGTTATTCTTTTATTTTAATATAATCTGTGTTCTTTCCTAAAACCAAGTATTTTTTTTTAATGTAGGCCAATTTAATTCTCTCAATGTATAATTATGAAGCCTGTTAATAAAAATTAAAAATAATCACCATACCGATCGGTATAATTGAACTGTCTCTCGCTTCGCCCGAATACAATATTAGAAATTATTTTGTTAAAAATTTTAATTAATAAGCTCAAATCTGTCAATGTTCAGTTACCATCAATAATATTATGGGATGTGGTATGAGACAGGAATTGTAGCGGGTATCATTTTTTTATTATTTATTTAATATATAATATTATATGTGGTATAAGTCATAAGATTTACGATCTAATTAAGTTATTAAATACTATTAATAGCAAATAAACGAATCGTCGTCAAATATAAGATAAAAGATGTTTAAGAACGCCTGTATGTATGTGAGAACTCCTTTAGAACTCCTCAATGTATTAGAATAAATGTTATGTATATTTAATTGTGTATAAACGCCTTTAAAAACCTGGTTTGTTAGTTTTTACATAAACGATGCACTAAATCTCGGCATGTAAATGGCTCATCTGTTTTAATTAGCCGCTTCGATTGTGACTACATTTTGATGTATGGAGGACACAGAGCTTGGAAGAGATAGACAGGAAAATATATATTTTTTTCTTTAATTTCAATTTTGGAATATAATTCCATTATATTACTGAGCTGAGCGTAAGCGAAGCTTTTAATCGTTTGAGGGACCTTTTTTGTGTTTAGTTGTCTCCAGAATGCGACGAGATAATTAGCTAAGAATTTTCTCATGTATGTTTGCCGAACGCGGATTTTTCAGCGAAAACAGATTGAAAAAATGTTTAGCCATTTAAAAGTTATCAAGAAAAGAAGAAATGAGAGGAGCTCAGGTCAACACCCGCTGCGCACGGTTGGCGGATACTAGTAATATTTTTTTTATACAATAAGGCAAAATCTAAAAAAAATTGTATAGTTTAGTGTAATTTTCCGTAAAGATCTCATGAATATTTCTCGATATTTTTCAAATTAATGTTTAATATCTTTATAACTAACCACATAAAATAATAATTAAATATTAAACCAATCAATAAAAATGTACACACATAAAATAATAATAAAACTCTTCTAAAATATACTAAGGTCTGTGGCCCCTCGTTACTCCTTTCGATTTAATTGGTAGATTCTTCGGACGATATCGATTCCGACGCCTCCATAGAAACTTTGGAGCAATTGAACTTATTTATACCCATCCTACAGCAATGGACCAGCTATAAATAGTTTGAATTAAAATCTTTATAAGCATTCAACCTGAAAATTCCAATTGTATAAGTAAATTCACTGTGACGTAATATTTTGATGTCTTCACCGAAATTTACTTAAGCTAAACTATTAACTGAAGCTTTTGAACTTGGTAGAAACAGACAAGACTGATGCAGGATAATCGACGTTAGTGGGGCTACTATTATTATAATTCTAATATGAGTTATGTATTGACCTAGTCAATATATGATTTCATATTTAGGTTAATACATATTTTATGTGTACGTTTGCGGTAAAATAAATCAACAAACATTAAACAATGATTGTATAAATTAATGTACATTGTAAGTTGATTATTTTAATTTTATTAAACGTGTATCAAAATATGTTTTCGACGTAAATATTGTTTGTGAGAAAATATTAATGATTTTAATAATTTATTTAATGTCCATATTGTATCTGTTTATAATGTCTTATGTAAAGTACGGTTTCCCTTCTCGGTGCCTATTTGATATATATATATATAACTATAATTTATTAATTTATATCTATGTCACTTCGAATCAATACCAGTGATCAATTATACGTCAAATAGAAGTGGCAGGAGGGTGTATTTTGATACATACTTATCAAAACAAGCCCTTAAGTAAAGACACTCTCCAACTTAAAATTAAGGCTGCGAGGGTTCCAAACGCGTTCTGCTCAGAGAAGAACCACAGAAACTCAGCCGGATATTTCTTTATTGTGATCATTGTTTCACAAAAGTTAATATTTAGCTAGCATATTATTCCAGATCCTTATTAGATTTGATATTAGTACCGATTAAAGTAGTGTCCATGACATGGAACTAATGTTAGTGTGGAAACAAAACTGAAGCTCAAATCATAACTTGTTTCATAGTTTCCAAATGAAATATTATAAACCTCATTATGATTTAATTGATTCATTTGGCAAGGACCTGCGAGTTGAATGTACACTTATTGTTAATATAATTATATTAAATACTGTTTATATAACTATAAAATAAATATATTATTATAATGTTGATTTCAATTATTTATAGTGTTGAGTTTTAGGTATCTATAAAGGTAGATAGGTAGTAGGTATAGTAGTTGCAATAAATAGTAGTACTTTCTACATTAGTCTAAAATATTGAATACCTACTACAATTTTTGTAGTACAAAAAAATATATGCATTTCGTTTTATTTAAGTATTACTAAAGATATTTTTGTTATTTAAAACTTTGTACATATTATAATAACGTTGCCTTAAAACTGAATACAAAACCGAGTTTAATATATAAAATAAAATATTGTCTGTACGTGTTAACATCTTCAACACATGTAAGCCGTAGTTACAGGATGTTGCGTGAATTTACCACTTCCGGTGCAGCTTGCACGAATAATTAGGTTCTGTTTACTGTATGTTGTTTAAATTTAGGGTTATTTTAATATTCAGAGGGTAAAAGTTTAATATTTTTACATTTTGCTAGAAAAAATTGCTATCTCTACAGACACGATCTTACAATGACGTTATTTTTATTATTCTTTATAATTACATGAAATATAATTCAGTTTTATTTTTTGTAATTATTTCAATAATTTTGAATTATAATTTTTTAGGTATAAGATATCTGATTTAAATACAAGTAAATATTTAAAGTAATATTTCCAAATAACTCATTATATGAAGACCACCGTAATGGCTATTGTTTGGTGAATAAGTTATTAAAGGTTTATATTTTGCAACAATGGCTCCACGATCTGACCTCAAGGTCTTATTGACGTATCGAGTTTCACCCGGACCCCGAATCCGTTGAATACCAAATTATTGTAAACCAAAATCTTTGTACTTAAAACGCAAACTCATCTCATTATGAATATGGTTTTCAATGGCGTAGAATTTTATTTATACATTTTTAATAACATGCCTTATGTATATATATAAATTGTTTTTAAATGTTGTTTGTTTGAGTTTCAATACGTAAACCAATTATGGAATATTTGTAACCAGAATAAAATGAGTATTAAGTGCGATAGCTTTTTTAACAATTATGTTAACATCTAATTACAAAGATAAAGATAAAATTATTCAACGTCGGGATACTAAGTGATTAGTGTATTTTTTTATCGTGCAAAGTCACAGGCAATATCTTGTTTAGAAAACCAAATGGCTCTATTTTTACCCATAACGTGTTAGTTAGCAGTTAAGACGGCTATCGGTTCCTAAATTTAACTTGTTACACACTATCTTTAACCGCAGGTTACATATCTAAGCGGTTTTAAATATTGTATACAATATTTTATATTTTGTTTTATTTGCAAATATTTGTAAGGATAAGATTAAAATATCTGAATTAAAAAAAAGATATTTTAATCTGCAAAGTTAGACATTAGTTACTATCAAAAGAACCTTCATCACTTTCCTATCGTTAAAAAATATTCTAAATAAATGCTAAATTTTCTAAGGCGGTCAGAGGTATGATGGTTTAATTGGTAGTACGACCGGATGGATTTTCGGAGGCCACATGTTCGAATCCTGCCACGATCGATGAATTATCCATTCTATAATTATTTAAAATTGAAATAAATGTAACAAGTCTAAACAGGTTTATAGAAAATATAAAATTTTTAACAAATTGTTGAGATTAAAGATAAAAAGAACGAGGAATGGGGAAATAAGGAAATTAGAGTTGCCCTTTTTATCGTTGAAAACGCAAATACAGTGGGTATTCTAAGACAATATTTTATAAGGTTTTATTATCGGATCAGCGCTTAATTGAGCTTTATTTATTAATTTGGTACAACTAGCAAACTTGTCCATTACTCTTCTTACGTTAATATTGTAAAATATATTTCATTTGACTATCTATTTATAAATATATTAGGGTATAATCTGTAATATTAAATAAATCTTTTATGTGAAAAGAAGGTGGATATTTTCATATATAATATCTATCTAAGTTAATCCTAACAATGAACAAAAAAATAACGAGCTCCATGATTGATGTGAGTCGATCCAGGTTGCAATTTAATATAGTCTGTTCACACTCAGAAGCTGTAGCGAGGATGATAGCGGAAATTTAAATATTATAATACTAATTAATTTTATATCTAAATATATGCAAAACAACTGAATTCATAGTTTTGCATACATATTAATAACATATTACCAAATTTATAATATGTAAAATTGTACAATCTCAGATAATATTTTGTGTAGCATTAACTAAACTATTTATTAATATAACTTTATTAATATAAATATGACAAAATTAATGTAATATTATTTTTAAAATATTATTTTGAGCTTCACGTCAAGTCTTTGCACTTTAGAGTCACCTCTCAAGTGCAAAGACTTGATACAATACATGATGTGAAAAACATGATAATACATGATTTAATTCAGCAACACGATCTTTTAAAGGAATTGCAATATGATATGTTGTTTATGTTTTAATTTATTCCGTAACCATCGGCCTAAATCGGCATCCTAAATGAAAATTAACATAAGATTTTAACACTTCCAGTTGCTGTTTAGTCCGAGCGGTAACAACCCCGAGTGCTAAGGCGTTATACTACCTAAATAAAGTTTGAGTCAGGTCATGTCATGTTCATGACCTAAAATGATCTAAGTAAAATTCCTCAACACGCTCGCTCTTCAGCGAGGTCTCAACCTAATATCTCGTACCTGTTGGCGAGTCACGATTTCATCATAAAGTACACCAGAAAACCATACAATTTTACATACACTTTGATGACACTGCACTAAATAATGTGTATGTAATGATGACATCACTAATTAACTTAGCGACGAAAAATATAATATGCTTATTACATCTTTTACTGTGTTTGAGCTAAGTAAGTTATTATAATGAGAATATGAAATGTGTCCTTTAATATATTGTATGAGTTTTTATTTGATAAAACCTTCAAACTTTCGAAATTCAATTCTGAATAAAATAAGATTTTATCTATCTAGACGCCTTTGACTCTAAAGTAATATTGACTTAAATCTTCTTTTTATCTCTTTTCTTTCTTTTGTCAAAGATTTTTTTAAATATACTTAGAATCTTAAGACGTTATATGAAAGAAATTTCACTATAACAGTTAGATTTTTTTATGTTTATTCTTAAAATATTAATGAAAAAAAAATGGAATATAATAAAATTATTTTCTCAGTAATACCAATAAAACACTAGACAATAATAATAGAATCAGCTAATATAAAAACTATCAAATAGGTTTCCTTAAAAAATATATTTAGTTCAAACCTTATCTTATCATAAACTATTTTATATAGAGTGTATATTAACAGAATGTAAATAAAAAGGAAATTACCTGATAAATTTGAAATGTTATATTTTAATATCATTATTTTATAATTAAATAATTTTGTAAAGTAAATTTATATTACATAGAATTATAACACAAAAAAAATGTAACAAACTCAAAAAATGTAAAAAACAAAAGTTTTTTTTCATTTGAAATATCTCGACTCGAGGATAGAGCAAAATATAACCAAGGCCTAAGATTCTTTACTCTTTTTTCTATAAGCGCTTAATCAAACGTATCTATTTTATATTATTACCACTAAGACAACCTAGGACCTGCCGCTTGAAGCAGTCACTCCATTCATATTATTGTAAGACCAAAGCTGTAATACACTTATATAAATAAACGTAAAATAAAATAACACTTCCAAAAAATCACAATTAAAAAACTATTGATATTGATAAATAATAATAATACACATGAATAGTAGTGAAATGTTAATCTATAGTTGTAACACGAAGCTGTAAAATCACACAGCTCATTAATTGTATCAATCACCGCTCAATAGCAGATGCCGCTGCTTGGCCTCGCTCCAGCGACTGTGATAATCTATGATCTATTGAATGGTTTTTGTATTCCTTGCATTTAATATATACTGCACTATCTTATTATTATTATTATAAAAATTTTACATTACCAAGATAAACTTTATAAAATATTAAAAGGGAAAATTCCTCTTCTATATAGCTTTCTTGGTTGCATATAATCAAAAATTGTTTTCATTATCGAATATCAAAATACGTTAAATAAACATACAATTATATAAGATTAATTCTTATTATTCTTATTCTATATTGCGTGTATATAGAGTATAATGCCAAGGCTATTGGTAAGCATAAAAGTTTGAATTATCCTCTCTAATACAATTGCCACGGAAGGTGGTACAACACACACACACACACACACACATACACCGGCATACGCATACATACACACACTCACACACACGTAGTCATATCTTACTTCCATTTAGTAGACAACGGTACTCTACAAGTCGTTCAAACATTCTTTTGATTCATCCACCTTCAATATTTTTTTCATGAGTATTGTCCAATATATATCTTATAGTACTAATAAATCATTTCTGTACTTGTTTAACAAAATAAACGAAAAGATTATTTAGGTAAAAGTTTATAAATGAAGCTCTTAAAGCTGTTAACACTTAACAGGGATACAAGTACTTAATCCTTCTTTGTAGGAACTTGGGTGACGAAGTCGACTACAAAGTTTATATTAATTACTTGAGGAATTAGTAGTTTTCATGTTAGCAAAAACTTTATTTCTCTATTGAAATTGCTGTTTCGAAATTTATTCGTTTGGGTTTCTTCTTTTATTAATTTTAAAAGTTCCTTTACCTTGTATTAAATAACTGTAATAATAACAATGTAAGAAATACCTCTTTTTAGACGATGTGAGTCAAAGTACAATTATACGAAATTCTGTTATTTTTTATACTTAATAAACCAAAATAAAATACTCATCTAATATTAAATGGTAAATATAATGAGAAGGTTCCATGTAATTATAGATTTATATTAAATTTATACTCATTATACCAACCGCCTGACGCCATGACAGATGACGTCACGAAGTGGGCCATGACGCCATTATGGCAGCTTTACACGTCAAATTAATTGAAATAGTCTTATGTTAAATGACTATTCAGTTTATATTATTAATAGACTGCATATAACTTTGTTCTAAAAACAAAAACCAGATATCAACACCTTAATAATCTGTTAAAACTTTAATATCATGTTTAGGCAAGTCTCCCAAATAAGGATTTAGGAAGAGCGGGAACAAATAATTTAATTCCTTGTTTGAGTTGGATAAAGTTTTCGAAACTCGTATAAAGGATTCAGCAATGGAGGTTAAGTTCTCAAATATAGAAATTTGAAAGAAAATCAAGATTTTGGTGATTTGTGCAAATGTTTTTTTCTAAAGAATTACAATGTGTAACCAAATATCCGTTTCTCACGAACTTACCAACAATATTATAGTAATTGCAAAACTTCTTACGATTAAATGATTGTTATTATAATAAGGATGACTCAAGTTATCGCTAAGTGGAAAGTTCTACCCTTCACGTAACATATATTATTTTATAAATCCACAAACATTTATATATTAGGTCAAAAAAATACTTTTAAAACATCAAACCTTAGAAACAATTGTTTGCTTTCCTACCAGCATCGGTGAGTTTAGTTAACAGATCACTATTTTTTTATTTTTGTTTCAGTCAGCTGCGAATGATTGACAAATAAAATCTAGAACTTCCGAATATTGTGTACTTGTAATGTTTTGAAGTAGGCCGCAATATTTTTGGACTCTTAAGGTTAAGTTAAGTTTCTGATATTTTGTCTTAATCTTTCGATCAGCAAGAAGATATATTTAAATGTCTTTACGATTACCATATCTAGCCTCGAAACGTTTTTTTCTGGCCAAGGCAAATAGAATTATACATGAATGACGAAGGACGGATCGCATCAATAAACCCGAACAATCCAGATATAGTTCCTAAAGCATAGAAGTTTTTTGAGCGATCACGCGAAAACATCACGCTATTGGATACTATTGTTTTCATCTGGATATTCCATTAGAATCGTATTATTGGAAAGTGAAAAGTTTTTTCTGAATTTTTATAAAGTCTTTTAATATATTATAGTACCTATATTTATTCGTTTTATTAATAACAAAATTAATAAAAAGAACATCTGCCAACGCGTTGCTATAAGAAATGGAGAAAAGGTATAGAGACGACTAGGATAGGGATAGGATAGTATAGATAGGATAGTCTTTAAGCATCCGGTTCTTTCAGTCATCCAACGAAATACTACTAGCCACTGCTCTGTGAAAGTTAGCACCAACTAAGCCAGTCCTTGTGTTTTCTAAAACATAACAATTTATACAAATAATATATATTTAGTTGTTGCAAATATACAGAAACCGTTGTTACGTAACTTATCAAAAGCAATGCAAAATGAATATGAATTTATGATATATTTTGTTTAAGCATATCAAACAGTTAATAGATGTAGACAGAGTAGAAGCTGGGCTTAGGCTTTGATATATAGTTGGTTACATATTCTATAATTACATTTACTATTACATCAGTGTATGCATGCTGATTGTACTCAAACAATGCATCTGTATTAATAAATTTAATAGTGTTATCATTGCTTTTACTACTATGCTGTTAAAAAAAAGTGATCTCTTTTATAGTGCTCACGTCAAATACTAGCAAGAGTTAACATTACCGCAATAACTGTTTGTTAGTATGTATATATGTAGATTAACAATGAGACACATTTTTGGTTTTTCGACTTTGATAATAATAATTTACCGGTTATTTTTAAGCAATAAAACATACAATAAAAGTTATATATATATAATAACACACAATTATATATATGTGTGTTATTATTATATATGTTATCTAAATGGTTGTTTTTATTTCACACTATCGTGATGCAAAAAGCCCACTTCAACTTAATTGCTCACGCTCATAATTGCTCCATGCTTTGTAATATTACCACTATCTTATCATAACGATGTTATCAAAATTATCGATAAAAGCATTTTTATCAATATCATATCTCTTTATGTGTTCTCTAAAAGTTACCAATATATTAATCAGGTTTATTAGATATCAAGTTCAGTAATTAAGGAAAAATGTACAAACACAAAAATATAAATATATAGTAGACTACATATCAATACGGGGCTCTTCAATTCATTACTTTTGATAAAACATAAAGTTGGGGTTGGAGAGAAAGATATGTTTTTTATTACTTTTCAAGGCAAGGTCACATAGATAAATAGGTTTCACTTTAATTAAATCATTTTATTTGAAAGGAATACAATGTACTTATGTCAGACTGATTTTTATATATGATTTTTGAAACAAAAATTACTCCTTACAACATCTAGTAAAAATCCCGTTGTAGACACTAGTTATCTGAAAGTCCTGTTGTAGGCGGTTCAACCGTTTCAGAGATTAGACGGAACAAATAGTCAGAGAAACAGATACAGAGAAATATTCATAAAATCGATTTTTTATCTAAGTACTGGTTATACTTAAATGTATTTAGTGAAAGGCTTTTAAATTTGAAATTATAAGCAGACACTTCTAATTTAATTCTACTTAGACTATCGTTGCATAATTCCAAAGTAAATGCATCGAGAAAATCGCCAAAAATTACAATAATATTAATTTACAGTTTGTTATAGTATTATTATTATTATTTATTATTATTTACAGTATTATTATTATTTGTTATAATATATTTTGTCGCAGTCTTCATTGATATGTGAGAATAAATCAGGATTCAAGTAGTGTTAAAAAAAGAACAACTAACTACTCCACTATTCGTTTATGTTATAATAGCAAGGATAAAGTAACTATAAACATTCAAAATAATAATTGTATAATATTCATGTAATATTAAGACAGTGTAATAAATCTTTATGGAGCTTCACTAAACTTTATCAACGAGTATTATGATACTTTTATGACAAAGAATAAAAGTAATTACTATTGTAAAATAAAGTTTGTATTCTAGGACTTGCTGTGGCGGTATCTTGTTTGTTCTTTTTTCCGAGAATCCATCTTTTATTACATAACATTTTTAATGAAGCTCTATTTCCGATTTTTTTTCTTTTATTTCTTGCAAAAAAATAAAAATTTTCAGATAGTAGTCCTCGTACCGAATTTAACGTAATGAACAAACAACATAACTTAAATAATGGTTTAAGGGTGTATGATGTACTTAAAACATAACAACTCTTTATATATTAGTAATAAATTTTAATAGATGGTTCTTATATTTTTATGTAATAAAATATTTAAGTTGTCTATAAAATTTGTTAACTTATAATACATTCACATAATATGATCGATCGAGTTAATTTTATTTTGTCAGTTGTTAACTTTATTTTTTTATGTTCTAACATATACAATACTATATATACTAAAATATCATAAGCTTTCAATCGGTCCGTACGTGATGCAAAACTGACAACTTACCAGAAAATTTATAGTTTTTTGATAACCTATACAATAATAATTTTTGTCAAATTGAATTATCTTATTTATTATACTAAAACACAACGACATTATAACATACAATTTACATTTATTTTCAATTTAAACGAACATATCACAAATACTTTGGAGTTTTCTAAAACAGATGGCGAAAAGGCATTAAAAAAACAGTTTTGATAATTAATAAACAAAGTACAAAACAAATTCACAGTCGAAAGCGAAATACGGCGTGGATATTATGAAAAAAAGAAATCAAAGAAGGCAACTAATTGAATTGAACTCAGAAACTCTTTGAAATAACGAACGAAATAATTAAATGGAAGTAAAAAAAATATATCGGTAAAAAGTTTTATATTAACAACGAAGGCAATAGCGATCGCTTTGTTAAAGGACTTCCCGCAACGATGGGAATTTGCGTCTATACAATAATAAAACTGTTTATTTAGTTTGGTATGAGCATTGTATGAAAATAACGATTCGAATGTATTGTTATGCTTCTCAAAACATTGATTGAAATATACAAATTGATTTTGTTAAATTGTTTACAACTTATTCAGGAATGCTTTAGTCTGAAAATATCTTAGATGTACTTTTTTCGTTGATTCCCAAAAGATTTAGTATTTTCTTAATCAACCAGTTATTGTGTGAATACCATTTATCAACGCCTAAAATTCATTAGTACAATTACTTAGTGCCTTCGAGAGATTTGTTTCAATGAAAGTGATAAAAGAATGATTCAATAATTAATTCTATCCCTTACCTGTTTTATTTTTATTTCAATTTCTATTTGTACCTTGTATTTTCAAACAAATAAAATAATTATGAACCTACGAATATATTTTGTGGTTTGTTTTCTGATGAAAGTAATTTACATATATAAGAATAAGAAATATTTATATGCAGCCGATATTCTAGAAACTACTGTGGGTTTATCTTCAATATTTTTGGGTAATTGAAAAGTCATTCTATAACTAAAACTTTTCCACATGCATTTAGTCTTATACTGTAGACATATGAATTTAAAAAACATATTTTGAAATTACCCTCTTCATATCCAAAAGTTGATGCCAAATTGAAATTTTCCCCAAATATGAATTATATTTTGGGGAATTTGAATGACAACTTTTACGACATTGTTGTAAAAAATAGTTAGTGAAGCCGTAGGCTATAAATAAACCAAATATCAAAGCTGTCTAACATCTAGACAGACATTTTTTTAATGTTCCAGTTTTCATAAATATGTATACATGGCTCTTTAATGTTTTCTGATCTTTTGTTTTTACATGTCTTTTGAAATTATTAATTAAGAATATTATTCTGCTATGACTATGTTATGTTTTTTTTGCGAAAAAAAAGTAAATTTTAGCTCAAATGATATACCACATATTTTTCCGCTTAATTAATCTTGTTATAAAAAAAATATTATACAGTTTTTAAATACCTTTTTCGTTTATCTTCGATTCGATTAGTTTATTTTCGTTTCGTTTCGTTAAGTTATTTCGACGTACGTCACATGTACGCATGGCTTCCATATATGATCTATGGAACCCTAGAAATGTAAATGAAGCCTAATTAGTGAAGACATCTGAAATGCGCTCTGTGAATAAAATCTTTTATTTCTATGAAATAGACTTGTATTATTGTTTTAATTAGACTTTTTTTTGAATCGTGCAATGCTTGTAAATTATCAAAGCAAAAATTCAGTATATATTTATTTAAATAAACATATAAATTATGTTTCTTATTTATTTTCTTGAACATTATATTAAATTATACTTTGAAAAAATCTGAATTTATTATTTATAATGTAAAAACATGTCATGTAATATTTTTTTTTACAGTATCTGAGTTTGAATTTGTTAAACTCGTAATATTAAATAAATTATCAGGTATCAGAAGTAAAAATGTAGAGCTGAAACATTTTAGTGAGACAGTTTTTCAATGTTTCAAAGTATGCTTCCTAGAAACTTTAGTTAAAATCCTATTACCTTATAAATATAGATATTTATAATAAAAATACCTTCCTTTATACGGTATATTTATGCGGCAAGCTAATATTTGGGCGCAATCTATCATGGAACTTCGGCTCGCAATATTTCACAGAAGCAAATACCCGAATTCGTTACATTGTCGGGAAGTTTTTATTAAACAACCTATACACGGTATTTCAATTTGTATTTTCTTCTTTATATTATAAACAATATTGTGAGGAGAAAGGAATCGAGAATATATATAACAAGTAAACGTATTCTATTACGGGTTAGTGTCGTTAGGATTAGTGGTATGATACATTGTCGATAAGTACTGGGTTTGATCTCTGTTCAAAGTTGAAATTGTTTGATAATAATATATTTATGTTTTGTGGGTCTGAGTAATATGTATATTAAGCATGTAAATAAAATTGAAGTGTCTATTTATAATTCCAAATTAACAGCATTTCTCTAAATGCATATGAATACAGTATCTACATAAAAAAGTTTTTGCAAATTTTCCCCGTCTGTTTGGTTCGGCTAATTTCAAAAACCATTCTCCCCGCCAAGGAAGTCCATAGCCAGCTAGTTTAAAATAAATTCCAAGCCATGTTCTATACACCAATCGAAAGAAAGATCCAAGAATATTACCAGTATGGCCCAGTGTGACCCATGTTTTGTTTTGATTTTGTAATAATTAATTTGGATTATATTAAATTTATTCGCTCTATAGTGGTCCACTTATTCTACTGCCAATTGTGTTCTAATTGATATTGGCAACTATATATTTATAATTCATTAACCAGCTTTGCTGTGACGGGTATCGATTGTTGAAATGAATTAATACGTCACCGGTCCATTAGACCGAATACGTCACGACGGTCCACCGGACCGTTCATCGGATTCTGTCGGACGTGTTGTAGCGATAAACGTTGACAGTCAGCTTACCCCTCTTGATATTTTGTACTCAATTTGGTATCGCTGTTCAAACGAAGGAATATGTGAATTCGCATCATTTCATTTGCAAATATTAGCGTTTACGTTCGCTGTTATGCAAAGTGCTGTCCGAAAAGTAGATTGCCTCTATTATGAAACGTGTAAAATACGAGTACATACATATACTTAATGAATTGAAGCTCATAATATCTGTGCCTAAAGGAAATAACATAGAATATCTTAAATTGAATGTTGTATCCTTAAATGTAAAAACTTCCACTACATTTTTCAAATCAATTTTTTGCGGTTATAATATTACTATAATAATCATATATCTTTTAACCTTTCAGCTTACCCTCAAATAAACTGAGAAACATATAAGGATCTTTGGATTACTAAACCAGAGATAATGTTTTTATTCTATTTCTTATCGTCTTTTGTATTTTTACACACTGCAGATTGCTCTTACCTTATTTCTTTATATGTTATCTATTTCCTAATTCTGGTATCAATACTCTTTATTTGATCGATGAGTGATAAGTCACAATTACAGTCAAGTGTATACTCCTGCAAAGTATAAAGGAATGTTCCTCTTATGTGAGTTCAAGAATTGTCTGCCTTTCTTATGTGCTATTGTATTTATTGGAACCTTCAAGATATTGCTTTTCTCCCAGTAACTCCCTTCATTTATGGCAGTGGTACTATCTGTCGTTCAGTTGTGGGAGGCTGTATATGTCTTTTGAGATGTTGCCCAGTCAATCGCAGCTTGTTGCTGACAAAAACATGTCTGAGATGCTGAAGCTTATCCTCTTCATTTTATATCCTAACATCTGCCAACGGTATAACCAGTTATAACCAGGTATAACCAGTTCCTGTTAGTATAACACGTTCCTGGAAACGTGACGGAAGTGACGCTATAGGTCCGTCGACCAATTAACTTACTGAAAAACACTATTACTGCAAAACATTTGACGTGTCAGTCTTAATTTAAATGTCATCAATATATTTAATTGTGTAAAATAGTTTCATATGAATGTGTATTACAAAAAATAAATAGTATTTAGTTTAAATAAAATGAGCTTATATTTGGAAATTCATTGACATAAAACAACTTCATTGACAATATTAAAAATCTATACATACAAATAAAATTGTAGCTTCTGTTTGCAATTAAACTTTAATAATGTTCACTAAATGCATATGAAAGTATATACAGTATTTACATAAAAATATATATTTTTTATCTCTGTCTGTCTGTCTGTTTAGTCTGGCTAATCTTGAAAACGGTTGAAATGATTTACCAGGGCTTGATGTTATAAGGAGTAATTTAGAGTACTTTTATTCTAAAAAACATATTCAGCGCAAACAAAGTCGTGTACACAGGTAGTATATTATATATATAAAGCAGAGGAAGTATTTTTCGAAATGTCTACTATAAAATAGAACAATACATCTGCCAGGGGTGATAAACATTTATTCTGAAATGCCCGGTTGTGTGATGTTTTTAGGGTATAAATCTTTTACTCTACGTTTTACATATGTAGAGTTTTAGGACAATTTTATTCGTTATTTTCTACACATATAATAAATTTAACCTTAAAATATTTAATTTTTGCTTATATTTATTTTCAGTAGTCCGGAACAATTAATATTATAACTATATTTTTTTACAGGTCAATATGCCGTGAAATAATATGACGTTATCGACTTGACAAAATGGCGACGCAGGCCCTCATCCTTCTCTTAGTACTTCTGGCGGCAGCCGTAAGTTATTAACAATAATATTTTTTATTTAATGCTTTAAGGATTGCAGTAAAGAGAATAAATATCAATAAATAATATAATGACAAAAACCGCTTTTACCACAATTAAGTGGCTGACAGGAAAATAATTAATTTCAAATCGACCGCAACTCAGTTAAACATTTAAATAGTAATAGTAATCACACTACTAACATTAAATAGTCCTGTTAAGCCAATACTTAAAAAATACAAAATAGTCTCACATTCCGTTCTATATACTTAGATAAAATAAATATTGGAACGTCACATTATAGTCAATTATAGGTCATTTAAGAGTCATCAGGTATATTAAAATAAGGGATTAGCTGTGTAGGAACCATTAATGTTAAATAGCACTCAAAACCATTATCATCTCGAAACATTAATGTAAATGCAGCCTCATATTCATTTAACTTGAACGCATACACAAAAGCAATTATGACTAACATGCATTGAAACACGAAGATTATTTAAAATGTAACTTAGAAAGAGGATAGAAAGATATTTATCAAGGCACGACAACTTTGTAGACAAAGACTAAAGACTCCTATAGGTCTTAGGTTTGTTTCCAGCTGTTATTTATATATTATTTTAATTCGATTATTAAATAATTGGACTATTTGATTTTTTGCAGAAGTATTTTTATGTTTAGGAACCATTCCCATTGAAACACCGAAATTAAAAGCTGATTTATTTAAACACAAAACAATTATAATATTTAGTTTTTAATATAAAACCAATAACTTTATTTTTGAATTGTCAAAGGTATTGATTAGTGATTATGTGTCATTATATAATACTTTAGATATAATCTTCTTATTGAAAAAAATTCCATTAAGCTTTACTTCAATGGATTTTACATTGCCCTAATACTTTAAGGGTATTAATATTATACTATTTTGGTTATGTTTAGGCCATTAAATTATTTAATGTGGTAATATCTTCTATTGAATTTAGTTTCTATATGAGATATATTTTACAAATCACAATTTAGAGCATGCAAATCATCATGTTACGTGAATTAATTTGAAAATCATTTATCAATGGAAGGGCCAAGACAAGACAATCACTCCTATCACGTTACTGTAATACTGAAGATCATCATTAAATAGTCAAAGCTGAAGTGGTAGTGGGAAACCTAAAATACTCAACTTCCTCCTCTTTTGGCCTTCTCTATTACCTTTTCTTTTCTAATGTAGTCTGCTAAAAACGTTTGCTTTTATCCGCAACTGCAACTACTCTTTCGGTATAAAAGTCGATGTCCATATATCTGATATTAAAAATTAAATATCGAAAATAATTAAATTAATAACATTTTTAATAAATTTCTCTAAATTGACATTGTATAAATTACATAGTTCCTCTGAATTTTGATCAACACAAAGATACGAATTCCGTGTATTCCCGTCGACAAACACACGGTCCAATCTGAAAACTTCTCATTTTTCATTTTCACTGAAAAAGATCAAAGGGATGGCAAAATTCAAATCACTTCAAAAAGATTTATCCGATTGTCTGAATTTCTACGAATTTTAAGGATATTCATTATATGTGTTCCTAAATTTAGAATATATTTAATTGAATATAACAGAGAACACTAAAGTCAGAATACATTTTAACTAGTAAAATATTTTTCACTATTAGTAGTTATTAAAAAATATGTCAATATACTCGTATTAAAAAATCTGATATGTATTCTAGATAGTTTTAATTATGAAATAAAAATAAAGAGTATTTACAAAATAAAATAAAAAAAACAAACAAAGGTGGGAATGGAATAATAAATGCATACAAATATATACATATATCTTGTATTTTTATATTATTCGAAGAGGTTTTTTATATATTATTAAAAATATTAATATTATATTGTTAACTAGTCTGTTTTCGTATAAAGTTTACTTTCATGAAGGAATTTGAAATGGTATTCACTTGACCTAGTATTAAATTTTGGACTGTGAAGTTGGAAGGTGAATTTGAATATTTATATTCAGTATGTTGAAAACAATGTAATAACACGTGCCAAGAGTTGGATTAAATTCATTATTATAACATTTTTAGCTGTATTGTGAACATTTAATTTACGTTTCTCTTATTTTAATTTGATAGTGCTTTTCGAGTCCAAAACTTGGAAACTAATTGTAGTTTTTTTGTCAATCTTAAGAAATAATACACGGAAATATATCTTATTAAATATGTATTGTTAATATATTATAGATATTTATATAAACTACGGGAAATTGAGTATCTTTTGCTACCCTTGAAAAATAAATTAAAATGAAATAAAACCCTTTCTGCTGGTCGCTGATTATATAACTTGATTTTTACCACCGCTAAAATATAAAAATAATAAAGAAAAATATTGAATAAAAAGATATAGAAGGTGGATTCAATCTCGGTTATCATAAAATTAAAAAAATTTGAAGCTGTTTAATAAAAAAATGATTTAATTACTGTAATGTTAACATCATTATATATGTAACGTTAGGATCATTAACACTATGTTGTAATACAATATTGTGATACTCAATAAAGTTATTCAGAGGACACGTAAAATTTTCCACCGGATAAATGAAAAGTAATTCGAACTTACAGAGATTGAAACTTAACTTGAACTTACGAGTGTAAGTGTTGAAGTTTAATAACACTGAATGTTCTTTAATGAGATGTTACCGTCTATTCAAGAACTCATTTTCTTATTTACAGCTGATGTGAAATAAAAGATTTTAAGTTTATTATTAATACCTAGATGTAGATCTCATTTCTCTGCACCACTAATGAAACCTAGGGCACCTATCCCGGCCAGTAAGTTATTTTTTTTTACTAGAGCCTTTATTGAAATCGGATCAGTGGTGATAGAGTTACAAAAGAAAAATGGAATAGATATACATTGTAACAGTAAAAAATATAATTTAAGCTGATTGTAGTCGAAGACTACTCGTAATCTAAAATAATATATAAAGTTGTATTTACGTGATCACAATTACTTATTTTACCTATTTAATAAAAACTTTATAAAAATGGTAAAGTAATAAGATTTAATATTCATTAATAAACAATTTGTTATAATTTTGTGAATCGATTATTATTTTAATTTAAACTGTAATGACGTTAAAATCGATGATGTTTCAATTTTATCGATAATACAAGTTCAATCACTATTAATCGTTTATTTGTTGTAGAAACTAATATCCGCACGATATTACGTCGATAATTTGGCATTTATAGACTTTCCTTTGAAATCACTTGTTTCTGACAGCGAGTGGAATAGGCTTTTGGAAATATTGCTTTTAATTATGGATTCAATAAATATTTTTGTCAATCACGAATATCACTTGAGATGACGGGATTGAAGTTTATCAAAGTGATTACATCGAGTAGTTCGTTAACAAGTTTCTCATCATCAGAATATCTTGTTATTTTTTATTGAAGTTTTAATTTATAGGTAAAGTAATGAATCTCTTTGATAGTCACAACCGTCCTTAATGTGGAAAGATTGTTGAAATTAGGTCAGGAGCTACGACTTTTTGACATAGCAGGATATAGATCATTTTATTGAAGGTTATGTAATTTCCGCTCACCGACCAACTAACAGATAATATATATATAAATATAAAAGCTGGGACACGTCAATTTAAATGATACTTCGTGAACCATATAGCCGCTTCGTCCTATTAATAATTACTTATGATTAAATTAATTGCGCGATTATTTTATACCTTTACCGATATTATAAATAAATCAAACAATTCATTTTTATTGCTAAATGTTAATCATCTTTGGCTGAGTTTAATTAAATCACAAAATACTTTATATGTTCATACATTTACGTCTCATATAAATTAAAATTCTTCTACATCTGTAAGCTGATAATATGATCGGTGCTATTTCATTACTTATATAGATATAGATAAATGGATTATGTAATGTTATTGTACTAAGAATATGTTTAAAATAAATCCATGTTGTTTATCTGGTACTTTTGACTTAAGGCAAATTTTAAGAAGATGTGTTAATTTAACTCTGTCAGCTACCAAGTCATACAAAAGGCTAATTACTTAAAAAACGTGTTAATAGGAGTTAACAAAAGTATACAAAGGGCGACCCAGATAATAGTAAACTACCCTTACAATTAGATTTAGGAAGTTTAAAATAATGTCTTTGAAAAATTTGGTTCTTATAATAATAGCATTCATTTATAGATATACATACATGTACAGATATTCTTTATATATTCATAAATATATATATGGAAGAACCAATTAATTTTTGCTTTATGGAAACAAAATCTGTCAATAAAATACAATTTCCCAAAGTTATTAATGAATACTGGGTAATGTTTCACAAACTCTGGTATGTTTGAAAAACTGAAAACACTATGTTTTTCATTAAAAGTTAGCGCAGGAATATCGTATATTTACTCGTTAGAAGTGAAACTACAAGCGATTTTTACGTGGATAAGGTGTTAACTGAAGTTATGTGTAGTCTGATACTGACGTTACAATTCCTACTTTATTTAACTGTGTATTAATATACCGTGACAAGCACTTAAGATCTTTATTTATTTATTCTCATCGAATCAATACTAGTTATCAATTGTGTATGTAAAATGGAAGTGGTAGGAGCGCTACCTTATCGAAATAAAATCTTCTGTAAAGAGACTTTCCGACTTAAAATAAGGCTACGAGTGTTCCAAACGCGCCCTCGTCTGAGACAACAAACAACAACAAACTGCCTAGTTTTTTTAATGTGATCCCTGCTTCACAAGCATCGACATATTTCGTGAGCAATGTACGATCAACTAGAACTATTGCAATCAATTCGATCGACTGTAATACTATCATATGATATAAAAACATTAATACATTTAAAGGATCTCCGAAGTATCATAAAAAATTCTATCAAATCCAGCCGGTTATCCGCGTGTTATATAATTTTCATCGTCCCAAATCGTATTTGACCTAAGCGTAATAATACTTAACGTTATGTTCCTAGTAGATTGCTCTGTCGATGTAATATTTAGGGGATGTTATTTATAGCGGCCAGAAATGTGTTTGGAGAATCGGTCTCAGTTCATCATAATAGGGCTGTAAACGACTTTGAACGGTTATACAAGATAACCAAATATGGATTTGGAAAATAAATACTATACAACGTTTATTAGTGTTTATAATTGAATAATATCTGGTTGTTCATCCTTTTCTCCGCTCAATGGTTATAAATCTCAGCATCAATTAAGTAATCTTAAACGAGTTGCAACTCTCTACCACTGTAAAGTATCTCGAAGACTTAGTATGTTTCTAAAACTTTTCAAACACTCGACTGGATACTTAGCGAAGTAGCTGTATGTAATTCTTTAGAAAAAAACTTTAAAACTATCACGGTAAAGAAGATTAAACTGATAACAAGATAATGAAAGATGTTAACTGAAATACGATGATAAGCATTATAAGATTTGACTAAATAGAAACAATAGAAACTGTTAGACTTTTTAGAAATGATACATTTTTAAAAATATTCTGTTAATTAGATTTTGTATGTGATTGAACATAAAATGACTGGACTAACGTATTTTGTACAGTGACTAAGACAATATTAAAACCAATTCTCTTTTTTTTTCTTCTTATATAAAACACAAAAGACCTTATTTTGAAATATCAGAGGGTGCACAAAGCGTTGACGGCCTTTGAGGCCGGAAAAGGCTGTTTGGTAGGTATTCTATAAGTATATAGTATCGATCCTGTCCTCCTATGTACCTTTATAAGTACAGATTTTTAAATTGTAATACTTACAGTATGATCACGTCGAAAGCACCAACCCCACTCAACGCCAAACAAAAAAAAAATCATAACGTTCTACGAAAATCTTTTGACAGATACAGAATTCCAGGCCGCTTATAAATTATTTTCACAAGTCGTACAATCGTCGTCTGAAAATAAATAATAACTGTCGCAAAAATAAATTTTAATACCCCTTTTCAATTTTATACAAAAAGAATTCGTCCAATTTTAATTAAAGTTTCATAGCTGTGAAGTTATGTGTTATCAACTCCCAAATTGTCGCGACATCAAATAAAATTATACCATTTTAATGGATTTAATAAAAGTCTTTTGTTTTATAAACTTTTAAAGTATCGTTATTTGGTTGTGGTCGGACTTTTTATTAATATTGTTTATTCTTTTTTTATTTATAGATTGTTGCTTAATTTGTGCTTGTTGTTGGGTTATAAAATGTAAGTGTATAACATAAAATATATTTAAAGTTTAAATATATATATATATATATATATATGTATAAGGATAAATATATCGATACGACAGGACTCGAACCTGCTACCTCTGGGAAACCATCGCATTGCTCGACCATTTAACCAAACATGGTTAAATATGTGTAGATATGTTCGTATATAAAATATATTGAATTTCTTTTGAATAACTATATCTTACATATAAAAACGATGATCGCATACAAGTAATGTCTTATGATAAAAAGAGTTGAATTGTATTACTATCTTAAATAAGTATTTGAAACCAATAAACTTTAATCGTTATTTTGATATTAACGTTATTTGGTGTTCATCAGTGTCTTCCAAAAATAAAAATAAAAAGATCTATATTTTTATTTACAAATAAAATAAAATGTTATGGTATATTCTCTAAAATCTACAACCAAAAATTCAAGCTATGCCAAAAAGCAAACTTTTATCACACAACGTACGAACAAAACAATTTTATAACACACATACATACATACATACATATTTTATTTATATTTGTACAGTTAACGGTCGGCTCAACAATTGTTAGAACTTATAGGAATTGTTCTAAATTGGACAATACTTTACCTGGTGTGATATTTGTTATTTGGTAATAATACTTTCATACATAATAAATGTAGTAGTTTTTAATTTAAGTCTTTTTCAATTTTACTATTTAGTATAACTGACATACTGACAGAGTTAACTGTAACTGACTTGGAACACGATTACTGAAAAGTATTATTAGTATCAGTTAAATTCGTAACATAGTTTTACTGAAATGATTTTAAAGATGAAAATATAAAGTCAGGCAATAATTCTATCAATATATAATTTAAACGGGGTCTAAGGATCAAAATAAATAAAACCTTATATTATTCTGTTTATTATACGTGTCGTCAATCCTACAAATAATTAGTGAATTCAATGAATTAACCACAAAAGGCAAAAATACGTTTCCGCTATCACATTGTAATTACAGGATAGTGCGCTGAAAAACTACCTGTAGTGCGAACTCATGGTAGCGGTAGAAAATAAATTGTAAAGCTATTTTTTTTCCACCTGTTATCTCTTTTGTTGATTTTGTTATTTGTAAATCAAATATATAGCATAAATCTTTTTTAGAAAATATAAATAATAGATTTTTTTTAAATATTATATAATCCAAAAATAAAAAAAGAAACACCTTTGTAAACATGTTCTGCGGTGAAAAAAGCATTAAATATTAATAAATTAAAAAAAATATTCTGTCACCCCCCCTACCCCCCTCCCTCATCAATATTCATCGACGTCAGGGTAGATTTATTAGGCCCAATCATATCATTACGGTACATCAGGTCAGGGTATTATGATACCCGGATTACACGGACAGGTTAAATAAAGAATGATGTATGCGTCTGCTTTATCATTAATATTGTTTGTGAAAGCCTTCTTGTGTTTCAGTATCATTATAATGAAACTTCTGTAATGAATGATGCCTGTCGATGGAATACTCGTATGTTATGTATGTATTCTTTTTATAATTTGATATATATGTTTTTGTTATTTAAAATCATGGAAAATATTGGATGTGAAAAGTATTAACTATATACATAGGTATATAAGTAAGTTAATTATTTTAATATAATACATAGAGTGTGTAGACGTTAATTTTTATTTTTTTATCGAAATATTAATATCTAAATTAAAGTTACTATCTATAAATATCTTATGTAATTATAAATAGTGCTAAAATACAGATTCGATTTGGTGATATACAATATTTCAGTTGTTTGATACAACTGAAATATTTTATATCACCATGTTTCATGATAATCACAAGCAAAATTTTTTGTAAAGGAATATAAAGAAGCTCCTGTATTTTTAAATTTAAGAGTGCATGATTAAATCCGATATTAACATAAAGTCCTTATTATTAATTAGATTATATAATATCTTTTCGAGACAATCTCTGCAGCTTAAGGAGATATCAAGGATTTGTAAATTTGAATACAAATTACTTACTTGATCCTAGGATTCTCGTCAAAATTTTTTAAATTTTATCGATAAAAATGTTAAGATAATAGAAAAAAATATAAAAAATATTCCTTTATTTTTTGTAGTAAATTTTTTTTATAAAACAAATTGTAAAATTTATGTAAGAGTCTCTTGTATATAAGCTACGTGCAAAATTTTCTACAACATTTGTTAAGAAAATAATTAGTAAAAAAATTTGTGAGATTGTTAGTACCGTAAAGAAAACAGTTTATTGGGTAAGAGGGATCTTGCGAAAGGTTACTTATATTATAAATAAATATCATTATAAAATAAATATTTTTTTATAATCGCCGACTTAGCAAAGTTTTAATTCCATAAAAAGGTATGAAGTTATAATTAATCCTTTATAAAAGTTTGCGGATTAAAAGCTAATGGATTATGGTGTTTTGAATTCTAAAAAGTACTTAAATGATTCAGTTTTTAAACAGATTAGAGGGGGAGCTGTTTAAAGTTAATCTATTGGGGAGGAGAATTGGGGAACAATTAAAATATAAACTCTTCACATTAACTAATTATTTAGATTAATTTAAAGTTAAACGTTGCGTCCAAATTTTTGCACGCAACTTATACCTATACCAATCCATTCAATTTGTACTTTTATTGTTGAATTTCTAAATATATATGTATATATATACATATATATATACCAAGTATATGAAGAGCATGTTTTATGTGCTTCACGCGGTCCATGGGTCCGGGAAAATATCAATATCTTGAGAAAAATCTGCAGTCAGCAGAGCGCACGTGATAGCAATAGCTGAAACTGTGCCTCGTTTAGTTTTGACCCTACCTGCCTGACTAAACAAACCTGGTTTTGTAAAAGATATGTAGTTAAAGGGTCAATAGAAGTCGATGATTTGGATCTCTAATCATTTTAATCTTCTTTGTTTGAAATTGTTTTTTTTTGTTATTAAGCATAATATAAGGTCAATAATAATGCCACTAATTCGTTAAAATTTTATGCTTTAAATAACTTTTAATTGTTAATTATAATTTACTTTCTTTTATAAAAATATATGGTAAGTATTTGTTATCGTTACGTATTGCAATATTTTTGAACTTACATTTTTATTAGAATATTTTTTTCAGTTGTAAAGATGTTTTTATCATTGCATTTTCTACCAGGAGAGTAGTACTGGCTCCACAAACTATGTCATGCAAACGGTCCGTATCTTCACACGTAAGAAGCATCACGTGCCCTCACTTACTGATATAATTATTCGATGAACCTGCTCTCCTCTAATATTTAATATTGCAATTGCAACCACAGATCCATTACCGATATCATATACATATTATTTATTTAAAAACCTTTTATAATATAATTCAATCATACACAAAAGGGGTAAAAAGGGGGGGTATGTCAACAGAAAACATAATATAAAAAAAAAAAATGAAATTCTGTATAAATCCATTAAACTATTTCTCGTTTTAAGACAAAACTTTTGCAACTTTAAAAGTTTTACGAAAGTTTTCATTTCCAACGAAAAGCGTTTTATTGTTATAACTCTCTTATTTGATAACGTCCAAATAACTTCGTGCGTTAAATAAATCTTACAGCTTCTTTTTAGATTATGATATTATGTTCTAAAATATATTTGTAACAATTTATAATGTGGAAATGGAATTAATATAATACGACAATGGATTCTGTCACTAGGAAGTACTTTGTTTAATAGTTTTAATGTTTGCTTAAAATATAAATAAACGATATAAATGAAATAATTATAAATTTGTAATGGTTATAATAAAGTAACATACAAAAATACGTTAAAAAATAATAAATATTAATGATTAAGTCAGTAGCTATGAGTAAACTTTATGGTTCATAATAATTATTAGCACGGAAATGCAACGTTAGTTTTCATGTAAGAGCTTTCATACTGAATTTCGTGTTTATGCTTCGTAGTTTAATTAAGAGCTAAATGTTATAAGTTCTCTAAACTCTAATGATAAGAGATGTGTTATCTTATAGTTTTATTAGTTGAATTAAAAAGATTTATTTTTTAAACATATTCAACTAGAAATACACACACATATATACACACACACACATATATATACATATATATATATATGTGTGTGTGTATGCACTGCTCAATTGAAGGATTCATTTAATTCATTGCACTTCGGTTCACCAAAGCGTTGCGGGAACTTGTGGTCTACCAGTTCTGCTGCGTTCAACTAATCTGTGAATGAATTCAGCTTCAATGAACCACTTTGAAGGAATTGATTTATATATTTTTAATTAAATATCACCCAAATTTTGGTCTTTTTTAAATATATTATTATTTAATATATGAAATATTATTTTTATATTAAATATATCGTAATAGTCTATTGGGAATAATACATTTAAGACAACTAACTATACATATAAATAAAATTATAGTGTATGTTTGTAATTCCAAATTAATAGCTTTCATAAATATGAAAGTACTGTATAACAGTATGTACTTAATTGATTATTATTTTTTAATTATTGTCTGTTAGTGTGTCTGTCCGGCTAAGGTTTGAAAATGCTGGCCAGAATTTAAAAAGACTTTCACTTTCGGATCCCTGATGTTATAAGGATTAACTGAGGTTACTGTTTTAAAAACATATTCCGCTCAAACAAATTCATGAGCTTAGGTAGTAAATAAAATATTTATAAATTCATGTATGATTATTTATCATTAAATAACAACACTAAAGTAGTGGAACAATTTTTCAAAATTGAAATATTTTTAAGTAAATAAAGACACTCCAACTCTAACTATGCATCCTGTCATTGTTACGATCGAATGTCAAAGCTATCTCGTGACGTCTCACTAAGGCGATGAGGGTAACCATTGTTGTTCAGTGGATAACCATAACTATGGTAGTGTTCTCTAAATAGTCGGGTAGGTTCCACTTATCTGTCCTCACCATCACCTTCAGTCAGGGAATAACTAAGTTAAAAAAGGTTTCTTACTCGTTAGTAAGAAACATGGCATATAATCTGACCTTATTATCCGGTCGTATTATGTAGCTTAATTATGGGAGGCGAATTAAACAATTATAAAAAAAATTATGCAATTAGGGCATGTATGAAGAGGTTAATATCTGTGGTTGAGGCGAAAGAGGTATGCAGGAACCGCAGCGTTTGGCGCTCCGTCGTCTCTGGCTACCCCGCAAGGGATATGGCGTGAAGATTAGTTAAGTTAAGTTAAAAAAAATTATCAAAGAAACTCACACATTCAATAAAACAAAACGAAAAACAGTACAGAGAATATTTAACAGAATATTCGCAATATCAAAGAGGCTTAAAGAAATATATTAGTAACAGACCCAAAATATACCAATCAACAATCTATAAATCACAAAAAACTTACATATGAGCATCGAAGCTTCGAAGCATCAATGAGATCTTTAGCCCAATGCTCTAGAATAACAGGAGAATGTATAGTGTTTCTCTTTATTAAATTTTATTTAACATAATACACATACAGACAATAAAATAAATACTCTTTTACAACCCTCAGAGTACACACTAAAGAGCTATGATCACAACTGCGTTAACACCGCTCGGGGGTAATAATTGTGCACATCGTACAGTACTTATTCTGTTCATATTTTCCCCGCTCTCCCCTATGTGTTTGGATGTAACACTAACCTGATTAATCACTGCTTATACACATTATAAATAAACAATGATGTGGAAATTATAGTTCCAATATGAACTTCTTAATATAAATAGCTTAATATTTTTTATTTTATCGAAATAAATAAATATTAAAAAGAGTTGATATAATATATAAACAAACGTCAGTATTTCAATTTATCATATTATTTAATTTACAATTTCATGTGTATATTTATAAAATTTTGTGACATCGTTTAAATATTTTTTATTGTATTTTAATTTTATTCATATTGATTCAACAAAACTACAAAAACATTATTACATTTAATATAAAGATCTACAAAAATTATTACGTGGTTAAGAGAAAAAATAATTGAACAGGCATATATTATTGTGTTTCAACTCTGGAAAGAAAAACATAAAACACGCGTCAAGTGTACACTGTATATTCTACCTTTACTCTCGGAGTTATTTTTCTTGTGTTCGCTTTTAATTTATTTTCTTTCAAATGTGAAATAAAGAAAACATTTATGCTGTATCTTGTTTATTTATGTTAATTAAAATACATTCCATTTTATTACGTTTAATTATCAAGTTGATGTATAATAAGAGAGAAGTACCTATTGAATTTCTTAAATCTCCACTTCTTTTTTAACTACGCTTTATTTCTTCATCATTGGTTTCCAAGCAATATTGTTCATTCCATGGAACTGACGTTTCAAATTCTGTCCGTCAGCCCATTTCGAGTCTAAGTAGCTGTCATCATCATCTTGCTCCAATTTTTTCCACTCTTCTTGCTTGCGGTAAGCTTGAAGCATGAGCTGCTTTCTTTCTTCTTCAGTAAGAACTGGTTCACGACCTGGTGCTCCTTCAGAAGAGGAACAAAGTTTGACTGTTACCTTGGATTTATCGTTTATGCCTAAAAAGGTATTTTGGTTACTATGCCACGTATCTAAATAAAAAATTTAAGACAACATTACAAATAGTGTATACCCAGATGATCGCTCAGCAGATTTCCACTTAAAAGTTTTTTCCCACACGCCCAAAGACATGCTCTTGATGGATCGATTACTTCATTAGCTGCTTGGGTTCCAGACAAGTCTTCAACGTTATCTAGTTCCATTCGTACTGGATCATGTGGGGGCAGGCCGGCTGGGAAAACTATTTTAGTTGCACCCCGGAGTTCATCGAGGGCTCTGGATACTTCTTTCTGGGTCATACATTTGCGAAGATCTACCTGTATTGTAGGAATTATATTCCATTTATATATAGATTATATTAAGTAAACTTTGCTGGAATTAAAAAAAATATATATTTCTTCTGATACTTTTAAATATTAAAATATTTAAGTAGATTAAAACACTCGTTTGCGGGAGAAATAAAATTTTGTGGTGCCAAAAAATTATCGTTAGACAGTTGTAAAATAAGAAGTTGCTGATAACTTTTATCAAATGGAACAAATTTGTCGGGTTTTTGGCAAAAGCCACAGACCTTTTAAAAGAATTGCACCGTCAAACCGAATCGTGCAAAGCGGAACTTGGCAAGATTTATAATAACGATAGTTTACTTCAAACTGATCAATAGCCGATATATTAACATTTTTAGTTTTGAAGCATAAATTACTAATAAAAATAGTTTTTTGCTTTTACTAATAAATTTATAAAATCTTTAGTTTGACCATGAGCTTCCTAATTGGGTACAGGTGCACGATACAAAATGCCCTGACCTCAATACTTAACTCTAACGTGTAACATGCTACTAATTACTTAGTTTGCTATAAATTATAGTTTCTCAAAATAATGAGATGTAAAAGAGAAAACATGGGACAAATTAGAACAATACATAATTAAAAATAATTATAAAATAAGAAGTATATTTTCATTTCTTCATATATCCAATAAGGTATTGTATAAAGAAAATATATTACATGTTTCTTGCTAATGATCTCTTTGGCTGTTTCGGCAGCTTTCTTTAGGACTTCTTGAAGGTTAAGGGGAGGAGCTAGTCCACACCTACGACCCATTTCATCCTTAGCTTCAATATAACCAGCGGGTGCACAACGCTTGGCCCATGGATCTTCTAGTTTTAGGTCTTTAATCTAAAGTAAATAAAAAAATGTATGCTTAGTAAATAATTTTATATTTCTTGGAAGCTTTCTCTAGCTGCTAGTATAAGTAGAAGATATGTGACATAACCTTCATATATATTTTAATGATAATTTTATTTATATAACTGGCATATTATTTATACATTTATAACTTGAATACCTGTTCATCATTTAATCCTTGCATTTCTGGTGGAAGGAACGTTCCATGTTTCTGTAATTCCTCCAATTCATAACAAATCCTCGTAACTTTCAATCGTCCATTGAAAATAGCCACAACATCCCTCACCACTTCATCAACGCTGTTCTTCACGGTTGTGTCATAAAGAAACTGGTTTTCATCACCTCTCTTAACGTGTAGAATCACCATTTTTATAACTTTTTACAATGCGACAACAATGTTTGAGCGTTGTTTTTGCCTTATTGAACTAACAAGAGTTGCTATGGTGAGCTTGGTGTTTGGTTGCTTTGGTAATGTTTTGTATAAGAAAATTCTAGATAGAGATTGTTATCTATTGTTGAAACATCATTACTAATGTCGTATGTTTTTTATATTTATTCGTAGTCAATATTGCATTATCTGGAGGCAATATTGTATTATTTGGAGAATTGGATATTAAATCTGTAATTAGAATTTGACGTTTTATAATTAAAATGTATTCTTATTTGAACTAAAAAATCAGACTTTGGTTTTGAAACATCTGTAAGGAAAACATCCCATATACCATTCTAAAAAAAATAATTCATAATCACTTTGACACTCTAAGGCTTCTAAGGCTTGCAATCATACATTTCAAATTATATTTGACAAATATGAAAAAAAGAATATAATAAATAACAACATGAGTATAATTATGTACTTAATTGTAGATATCAGTCAGTTATTTAATCTTATTATCAAAAATATTTGTCTATTTTATCTTACATTATCGTAATGTCAAATACGTTTAATTTCTTAATTAAATTCACTTATTAATTTTCTTAATCCAAATAATACAAATGGTTCTAGCTAGAGCAGCTCTATGCAAACTGGTAAACTTTATCAGCTCTACGCTTATACTAAGCAAACATGGGGTTGCTAGAGTCGCTAGAGAGGGGTCGTAGATTGTGGTGGCGTGCTTACAGAGACTTACTAAGAATACAAAGGCTTGACGTACCGTGGGAATATTACAGACATCATAACTACAGAATAAGTTATATCATAATCATCTTTAAAACTGTTGTCTTAATAAAGTATTTTCTATATTGTATTTCCTCCTTTTCCCATACAATGATAATTAAAATTCCCCGTTATATTACAAACTATTTGGAAGATATTAAATAATTTCCATAAAACTACTTCCCCCCCCTTCTTCAATGATTATCTCCTGCATTTTACGTAGATGTAAAAAATGACCCCCCAATTTACTATACTATTATAAAAATAGAACCTGAGTAAGTTCATATTACGAAAGGTCTCCAGAACTAAGAATAAAATAAACGAAACGTAGATAAAATAAAGCACCTGCAAAAGTTCTCAGATACAGGTGCAGAGTTTAGATCTAGTCTAGACTAAAATAGTCTTAAATAGACAGTCCAGAATAGAAAGACACTTGGTCCAAGTTATAAACGCAATTTTGATTACCATTTTAAAATTTTTCGTCTTTAAATTTGTTAGATAGTTCTTAGTTGGATGTTTTATATTAATTGATAGTAATATTTAATAAACAATAAGTCTTTCATCTACAAATTAAACAAAATTTATCAAATAATAAAACCAAATTAATGCCAGCAGTACAAAGCAATATCGGGCATAATATATTATTGTATAAATTCCCATCAATTTCACATCGTTTCATTTTACAGCCTATAGGAGTAACTTTACATATCCCTTTATTTAAATTATTGCTCGAATTTGGTTTTTTAATTAATGTAAAATTGTCGACGTCCAAATTATTGTTTAAAGATATATGTTTATCATTTCAGTGAGCCCAGAGGGCTAATACAAAGAGTAATAAACAAAGAATTTTTTATCAATATTTTTGTTACCGTTGTTTGGTAGGCAAACACATACACAAATGTGTGTTTGTGTCTACAAAGATGTTATTACATTTGTTATAATCCTTTAATAATATCCCAATAATACTTACAGTTTAGTGAATTTTAGTTATAATTTAATTCTAATCAAAATTTTACTTTAAAAAAAATAAACTGTAGTTAAAACTTTGATACTCTATCTTAACCTCTTAACACACAACTCACAAAATCTCATCTTAGCGAAACTACGTTATAATATCAACCCCTACGCAGCTCTCGTATTTACTAAGATTTCATGATTATTTTATCATTGGTTCTTACTTCAATTTATATAAATTACAAAATTAAGATTTAGAAATTAAACACTATGCTCAAATATATTCTGACCTTTAAATTATGTAAAAATAATCTCATAATCTTATCACTTGGTCCAGTATCGGTATTAACCGACCCACTGAACTCTCGCAGTACATTAGACAATGGTTTCGATAGACGGGACCAATATAAAATATTGTGTCAAATTGATTCAGTACAGTGCTTGAGGGTTATCGGATATTGAAAACGTTTAATTTATTCTAGTTGTTGTTTTATTTATAAATAATAAATTCATTCTTGACTGGGCAAATTAAATATAGCTTAACTTCAAAATTTACTTTATATTGTAAGTGATCATTTAATTTATCATTATCAGAAACAGTGTTTATTTGAAACGAAAACATAATTTACATATATTTTTAGAATGTTTTCATCCAAATATAACAATTGTTGACAGCGCTCAATAAATTAAAGTCCGACTGAATCCAATACATTTTGTTCCATGTCGATAGTAAGTTGAAAACATTACGCTGCAAACGACAGCTTTATCGATATTTCAGACCGCTCCATTGGAACAGGATGTATTTAGTATGAACATGTCGCAACCCATCCGGACGAACTAAATATCGGAAACTATTGTTCTGTTATAGTTTTGCAATTTTAATATTTGTTTTATTTTAAAACTTTATTAATATGGATTGAAAAATAAATATATATTATATAGATATCAGCAATCGTGCTCACGGGAAGATGTTGTCTGTCTGTGTCAGCAGTAACATTTAAAATATTGAGTTAAAACTAAAATGTAACCAATACGTGAATTAAATCCTTAAAAATATTAAAACCATTTTTTGTTAAACTATAAAGTTAAGTCCATCAATTATCTTTAGGGACTATTTTGAATTACTTAAAATTTCTTACTCTTTAATAAATCTTTTTCTGTTTATATTGTATTATATATTCATATTATTTGATTGAGACATTTTATGTACTTTTTTCAGATACCCGGTCGCTGTGCGCATAGACACGGTCATGACGTCACAACAGAGTTGCCTGAAGTATTAGACGCACACCATGATAATACTACACACCATGGAAAGGTACACAAAATATAATCATACTTAAACAAAGAAAACAATATTACCTACAATTTAAGGTACAGGTACTAGTTGTCTCCTTTGTTTTAGTAATAACTTAATCGCAGGCAAACTACAAGATATATGTTGATAACAATAATTTGATCTGATACGATATCTTCAATAATAAATCGTTCGTAGATAATTTGACTTAACTAACATTAGTAAGTGAAGCAACTAACAACTATTATAGCAAAATCACTGAAGCATATATATTGTGATAATATCACTTAACTACAAGTGGATCGCCGTTTGTCTACAAGTTTGCACAATTTTTACTCATAGTTTGCACACCTTCATGGTTACTTACCCTCAAACTTAATATTTCTATTTACTCACCAAACAATATGACTCGTTAAAATGCAACCTCATCTAAAATAAATTAAACATTCAAAGCAAATATCACAATTATTTACTCAGGTTACTCGTGTGTTTGTTTGTTTGTTCAACCTGCGTAACGATTATCATATGATTAGTATGGATTTCAATATCTCATATCAGGGTGACTGTATGCTATGTTAGCTTAAACATGAATTAAAAGTTCATAAAATAATTTGTTTAAAATTTTATTAATACTTACGTAAATTTAACATAGTGGCGAGTTAAGTCAATCCTCGGTTGTAAAGATAATATTTATACAATTATAAATTTTATTTTATTGATCTTTCACGTGAAGAAATCCTAGATGAATGCTTTATATCTATAAAGAGATTCTAGATTGCCCGCTAGCCTGCACTGGACAGCGTGATGAGGAAAACTTCGCTAAGTTAGTATAATTCTAAGCGGCCTTTGCCTAGCTGCGGGACAAGATTTATTATTTTTTATATATTATAAAACCTATAGTAACTTTCAGTGATTAAGTTACACTATTATATAGTGAAATATTCAATAACTAGAGCAGGACTTGTAGCGTTCCTGTTCTATAGAACGATATCACAGAGTCGCAGGTAGAAAGGCCCGTGTTCTTGATGCTATTTCAAAATTTAAATAATTAAACATGACTTACATGTTTATAGATAATATCAAACACAAAGAATCTTTATTGTTTTGACTGAATAGAAAAAACGCAATTATTTGCCTCATAACATACTATATCGTATTTTTAAATATTTTCATAAGCGAATATGACATAAAATATTTCAATTCACATTTCATCATTGTTGACGACACAGTTATTATATTAAATACTTGAAATTTCTCCATCAACTAAAGATATTAATATTTGTAATCTAATTTGAGCCTTACTGTTTATTTATTAGGGTCCATAAATCTTTAAGCTGTAAGCGAAGTGTTGTAAAAACAACGGCAGTTCGGGGTTGACAAATTGAATTCGGCTCTTGGAGTTAAAATTTGCATATGCCACTGTTGTTTCGAATCATGTCGTTTGGTAGCAGAGCAAGTAATAAGAGGCAGCGGTTTTCACATCATAATGACTATATCATTCGTAATGTATATACATTTTATATCCATCAAATAATATTTAACTTAAAAGCAACTTATATTTTTATATGCAAAATTTTTAAACGCATTTGGTAAATATTAAAAACCGCTTTGCAAGTTCATTTGCACCACACTGAATCCTTTGATGTTAGATAGATTGTAAATTCCAGGGCTGGTTTGTTTTTATTGCTGGCTTGTTGTGATGATAACGCGGGAGACAGGTTGTTTGTTCATACGGATTAGTGGTCTATTCGCCATCAAGCCGTCTTTATTAACTACCAGCTTGTTCATATAGTTATATTAGACTTACTCTTGCTCGCGGCTTCGTTCAAAGACAAACAATTATTAATAACTCGGCACAGAGCCACTAGATAGCAGATTATGTTTATTTTTTGGCACTAAACCAACTTATATTGAATGTACATAATAGTTTATGGTGGATAGTTATTAATAACTTGAAACCAGCTTCGACAAAACAAATATATTGTATGAATGTGACCTCAATCGAACAAGTTAAGGTTTTGAGTAAAAACTATAACAATTGTTTACAGTACCAGTTTTATCGTGGTAGAGCCTATCTGTAGTTATTTGGCAGCTCGTATTAGGTTGGCTCTACCTATCATACCCTGGTTAAAAACTAGCACATCATCTTATACCATACATCGGGGTATCTGTGTTCGTAAGGGAAGATATTTGATACGGTCGCCTCAAAAATTTTGAAGATTGGGACCTATCAGTACTTTGGCTGCAAGTAGAAATGAACAATTATGTCAGGGTCTACGGGTCTCTGTAGGTCTCTATAGTTCCCATAGTGGTAATGCAGAAACGGATCAACTCTTGGGCTACGAAGATTAACGACTTGCTTTTACAGGCTTCCTCCGCCAAAATCGTAATCCTCAGGGACTTCAAAGCGCATAATACCGATTGATTATAATCACGTGCCGCTGACTATGCGAGGAGATCTGTGTTTAACTTTGCTCTGGCAAATAGTCTGTCCCAGCTGATTAAGACGCACACGCGGCTATCAGACATGGATAGCCATATGTCCTCTTTTCTGGATCTTGCGCTGACTACACATCCAGGAAAGTACCAGGTCACTTTCGAAGCGCCTCTTTGGTCCTCTGATCACTGTTTGGTACAGAGTGTAGTGCCCATACAATGTCATACAACACCTGCGACTCGACGTGTTTGGCACTAATGATCGAACTCTAAAGTTCTGAAAAGATAATATAACCGTGCCCCAGAATCTTCAAACGGCAAATCAATAGAGCAAAGTTTAAGTATCATAAGTTGAGGATCATCAGTATCATAAGTTAAGGATCAGCTGGCAAGGTAACCCGCCTGGCACTCGCAAATTAGGGGCCCTTTCTAAAGTCCACTCTGGGAATCTTATGTCAGCCGTCCCTACCAAAGACAAAGCCGATATCTTGGGCACTCTTTTTACCTCAAATTCGACCTTGGACGGCCAAGAAAAGATACCGCCGTCAATCTCGCGGTATCTGAGCTCAATTTCAGATATATTTTTTCGGAAACAAAAAACTATTCGACAGTCTCTATTTTTCTTGGCCTCCCAAAAGTAGAGTAGGCCGGAAGGCATTTCTCCATTGGAGCTACGAACATCTGCCTCTGAGTTGACTGCAGTGCTAACGAGTCTATTTCGGCACTCCTATCTTGTCCATCAGATCTATAAAAAAGGTCCGAGCTATCGGACCCAGCTAATTACAGACTTATCGCCATTACTTGTCTTCTCTTCAAAATATTGGAGAACATCATTAACCGGCAGCTCCTAACGTACCTTGAGGATCGTCAATAATTGATCATTGATCCTAAATATAGCTTTTGCAGCGGTTATTGAAATCACAGGACAGGGTCTGACAGTTAGTCTAGATGTGGCAAAAGGCTTCGATCGTGTATGGCACAATGGACTTCGATGGACTTGGATGGGCAGTGGTGATCACGTATCATTTGTAACCCGCAAGCTCGTTAGCCCTCCTCTTACATAAAAAAAAGTTTATATTGATAATTAACTATGGAATGATTCATTATATCAGAAATAAGGTAAAATTAATAATAAATAAGTTAATTCTGTCGATTTCTTATAATGTAAAATATGTGTAATTAAATTCCTCACAACATCGTATATTAAAGGCGAAACAAATAAGAACTTTTATTTGATCGCGCGTAAAGGAAAAAGTAATATGGAATGTGAAAGTTTTCCAGAAAATATAAAGATACGGGCAATAAGTTCGCGACTGTACAAGATATGTAATATGTGAAATTGATTTTAAGTTTTATAAATGTTCGTATTAAGTTATTTTCTATTTAGGTTCAGACATATTAAACTCTTAAAATACTAGTTGTTGCTCGCGGTGCCACACACTTGTTTGTATTATTGGCATACCAATAAAATGGTCATAGTACCATGTCATTACATCTAAAAGATTATTTGCAAATGTAGTTTCCTATTAATATATTTATTAGAATTAGTTTAATTGATTTTAATAAAATCTATCCTTTTACCTTAAAAATAAATAAAAATTTAAAGAACCAATCTAAATTCTTTGTTAATTAAAAAAAAAGTTTAATTAGAATAATAAGTTTTATCTTTATTTTATAGTTAAGTTATTTAGATAAATATAATTGTATATCAGTTATTTTATTTAAAAGACAAGTTTTAAAATGCCAGGAAAATATTTCTTGTAGGTTAAGAAAAATACATAAATCCTATGCATGAGATACAACGTCTCTGCCTTTTGTTAGCTTCGTTGAAAGCAAAATGCACAAAATAATTGGATTATTTACGATTCAACTATTATTTTATATTAAATGTTACCGATTCTTGTATGATATATAACAGATGTGATTGTTTATATTTGTAAGGTATAATTAAAAATTAAAGTCTTATTAAATATAATTTAATTATATGCTTTAAGAAATATAGCGAAAAAAATATTCAACATAAAAAAATACTGAATTGAGATACAATAACAATTCTTATAATACTAACAATTTTCCACGATGTTTTCTTATTTTCTTTACTGATTAGAGTCAGACTGGAACCCTTTAATACAAAAGTCAACATGGCTACACCTGACGCCAATACAAAATAATCACAACTATAAAATGTTCCACTATTATATATTTATATATTGCCGTCGGTTTGTTGATAAAACATTTTAAAAGTCGACACAAGATTATCTCAAACTTAGCCTTATCCAAGTTCCTAGCGAGATTAATTGAACCGAAAACAAACAGTGATAAATGTACGCTAAAGTATGTTCTATTTATATGATCATAAAGAACAAATTTGGGTGCTCGATGGATAACTTTTAACATACTGCTGTGGAAATAATTATTATTCCGGTCAGAAGTATGTAAAAAAGGAACGTGATCAAAATATCATATTGTGAAGATAAAATGTAAATATATAAGATCTTAGATTGATATTGTTTTTTCTATTGGATGCATTCTGCGAAGAAAATTTATTTATTTATTTTTGCCTTTTCTACTTTGAATCAATAAAAGAGATCAATGAAGGAGGGTCTATTTGGATACCATACTCATCAAAATAAGCCCTTCAATAAAAATACTTTCTAACTTAAAATTAAGGTCTGAAAAGAACCACGCAGCAAACTTATCCGAGTATTGCTTTGTTGTAATCACTGTTTCAAGAAAGAAAGAATAATCATATAGCGCCGATCTCAAATAATTTGATAAGAGATGACATATAAATACAAATTGTGTATAAGTTTCTTTGAATGGATATCTCAAATACTTCAAAGTAAATAATAAAAATGAATCTATTAATATAATTATTTCCTATTGCCACTGAACCTCAAGACATACTTATTCGCAATCATCTAATAGTAGGCTTACACGAAACTTTATTAAAAAAAACTACACCTCGGGAATTATTCTATCCATTATTCCAATTCCACTAAAATTCATACATTAGTTAAGAATATGAATGCAGAGAAACACAGATCGCAAGATGGTAAAACAGGCAAAAACTCAAGCTCATTCATTCATTCATACCGTTGATATATAATGTATGTATCATTTAATATAAAACATACAATTAAAAACGTTTCCTTTTTCGAAGCACACAATGTAGCAAAAATTAATTAATATTAATTTACTGTATATTAATTGATCTAAATAACTTACATAATACAATTTCAATTAAAAAATATAAAATCAAGCACTAAGAAAAAACTACTAGACTGATTAAATAAAATTTTTCTGACACAAACTTATTGACAAAATTAGTTCTTGACTTTTTCTTTATCACAGACAAGTATAAAAATTATTTTAGGATAATTAGTATAATAATTTGTGACAAAAGACGAAGCCACGATAATAACTGTTATATTTAAAAAATTACAAAAGAAAGAAGTAATTTAACCTTTAGTTTTAATATCAAATATAATGAAAATTGTATTAAACTGAAGGACTTGTATTATCTCGTAACAGTCTGTTCAATATCACTCGTACTTTATGTATTAGTACAGTACTTAATCTCACCTTAAGTAATTCGATTACTGCTCCCTTCGAAATAGTAATTCCTACACTTTACGCCCTTTGTACCGTACTTGCCGCGTATAACCTTTACAGTCAGCCCTTGAAGTTACGAACTCGCAGGAATTCCGATATCATTTATTACTTTCGTTACTTAGAAAATTGAATTAAAAACAAGTTAGATATAGACGAGAACTTTTTGATAAATATACTTATATATAAATAACTATTTAATTATATTAATATTTATTTTAATCTATTCTGGTATCTAATTATAATTATATAAGTTATCAAGAACTATAAAGTTATTGTGAAATAAAATAATAAAAGATAATGATGTTAAGTATTACTTAAGCGATCTATTGTTTACTTTATCTCAGTACAAAATATCGTTTACAGTTTATCTATTTTGGGTGTCCGCCAAGTTGCTACAGAGTAATGGGGTCTAGATATTTTCCTAGGAATCTGCGACAAACCAGGCTTTATATGAAACACTAGATTATGTCTCGGATTCACGGAGATTAGAAGATTCTTATCTTGTTTGTGGCACCGATTCTAGAATGCCCTACATTTTAAAATTTATCGTTGATTAGTCTTTTCCAGACTATATGGTCCGTGAAATACAGTCAACTTTATTTAAAAGAAATTGTTCATAACTAGTATGTATACATAGAATGAATAAAATATTTCTCTGCCTTAATAAATCTCAGGTTTCATGAATAATATATACATGTTTATTATAAAAATATCCTATACTAAATTAAATGTTTTGTCATTTTTAATTTTTTTTACTACAACTTCAATATTCCAACGGAGTTATGAAAATATTTTATTACAAGCTATGCACACACCAGTTTTATTATTTTTTAGCTTCACGTCTTCCTATCGAGATGATGCATGCATCAACTTTATTTTTCGAGACTCTGTTATAAAACCTTCGTTATGAATTTTCTTTGAAACACAAAGAAGAAGAGACCACGATAAGCTTAAATGCTTAATATTTTTAGAACCTAAAATTTCAATGTGTATTAAAAAACTTAACTTGTTTCAAAACTTATATCATGTTAAACTTAAAGCCATACATTTTTATATTTTAACATTAGATTTTCAAAATATTACTTATAATGCAACAAAAGATAGTTCTACGTAAAGTTTTACTTTAGTGTCACAATGGCTACATTCACCAGCAAACAGCTTGTCCTTTTAAGATATTACTTCATTTATTTTATTTTAATACTATACATAGCCAGTGTAATCTGTGCTTTAAATTTCAGTAGGTTTTAACCGCATCGATTTAACTATCAATATTTTTTCCGTAATCAGGAGCGCGGTGGTTGGTCTCAATGGAGCGAGTGGTCGCTCTGCTCAAGAACATGTGATGGGGGCGTCTCTCGTCAGCTCCGTACCTGCTCCTCCCCAGCCGGCTGCCGCGGCGAACCGGTCAGATACAAGATTTGCAACATGCAGGTAAGAAGAGGTGAAAATATAAGGGGTAAAAAGATACCACGGCCCTAGATGGTATGTCAGTTCACTCTCACTCATAATTTTCTGTGTATAGCTATATTATATGCTGCTCTTTAGAAACATGAACGGCATGATGATGAACGGCAGTAGAACAGAAAGTTCAGGGTTTTTTAATGACAGGAAGCAGGTATTACCTAATATCAATCAGCTATCCTGTAGTCTTAAATATTTATCATATTACTTACGTACCTTTTAAGATGTATCGTTTAAATGATTAATCATTTTATTTTAATAGCGGATTAATGATTGGATAAACGTCTCCATGCTAAATATGAGAGCTCTTTATAACAAATTATGATTATATAATAAGGGTAACCAGATAAAAAGAGTATGTAAATAAATTATTAAAACTACAGTTTAACCGTTCTTTTATAACGTATTTCTTTGGCATTGTAAAAATTTAAAACACCTCAAACAGATTACTAATTACTTAACAGGAGATTAGACTGAAAAAGTCTTAAAACCGAGCCACAAACACTAAAACTGTTTACTAACGAAAACTCAGTTTATTCAGCGTTTAGTTTCATTACACTTTTCTTCGAGAAACTTAAAGGTGATTTTCAGCTATAAAACTTTGATTTATTTTTCCCAGCTGGAAATTAGTTCGGTGCTCGTAAATTTCGAAGTGGCAACCCTGAAACTTAAATGCCTGTGGTTGTAAATGGTTCGGTTTTTTTACATGATTTTATTGTCTTCTTATATTATATATTACATTAATTTTATATACTTTTATAATGAGAAAAAATTGTACATTTAGATTGACTATTAGATTACTGGGAACATCAGGTTCATAATTTTTGTACGTTTATTATACGTTTTTATTTCTGTAAGGTTTGTAATTCTGAACTGTTATTTCTCCTCGGCTATATTTACTCCACTTATCAATTTGAATTGTCGTAGTCTGAAGAAAAATTCTAAAATAGAAGTAAGTTATAAAATCACAGTAAGTATCTATCAAATTTGTTATTAAAATAATACAATTCATTTTAATGTTCTTATGAATTTAATTAACAATATCATTGTATCTTGGAAAATACAATTTAAGGCATGCTTTTAAGTCTGAAAGTAAACGTAACGGTGTTTCTGTTAAATGCTTTCAAGACACTTTCTGTATTTTCTGTCACTGAGGTAATGCAGGTGTCACCTACCTTAATGTAACAGGTGTAGCGGTCAGACACTACCTAGGATATTTAGAACATAGCTCTAGGAGAACGGAAAATTACTTATTTTCCTACGTATTCATACCCTACGTTTTAATCTTCTAGATATAACTAAAAATAAAAGCATTTCGATTTAAAATTGTCATTTTTTGGTATATTTATACATCATACTATTCATATTTTTTATGATTGACTCATCAAATACTAATATAAAATCCAGACTGCATTTCGTAAAGTAAATATTTTCATAACATATTTTTATCTCTGAATAAATATAACAATTCAGACAAAAAAGACACGAATGATGCAGTAATATTTAAAAACTTGTTAAAGTACTGTTTATGAGGAAATAATAAATATGTCGATTTGCTTTCGCATATTTGTATCATTGTTAATACCTGAATTTTATTTTACATCAGATAGAGATTAAATACATTGAAAAATACTGAACTTATCTTTAATCTTTGTTGTGGATACATTAAAAGATTAAATAAATAATATTTGAATTTCTTTTTATTATTTAAAGATTTAAAAATAGACTACACCTACAAAGCTTTATGAGAAATGATACCTAAAATCTTTATAATTTTACAGATTAGGCTTAGTTTTCGTCTCATTTTCTCGGAGGTGGATCTCAGTAATACCAGTTAATCTCACGTCGGATGCTGGGAAGTATCTTAAGCCTCCCCCGATGATATATTTCGCTACAAAGCCTATCTAATATACTTTTTATTATTATATCGGAAATTTGGCTTTGTGTTCATTTATTTATTTAAAATATTCCAACAATCTGAGTAGTTTAATGAAATCACAAAAATATAGCTAGTAAATTTGGGATATATTTTAAGTAAAAAAACTACCCACAATATTAAAACAACTATAATATTCTGCACTGATACCAAGTTTCAACTACCACATAAAGATCAAATTTCCAAAACTACTAGCCGACTCTTATTATAGTCAGAATTCTGAATAGAAGCTCGCTATCAATGGAGGTAAACAAATTCAGAGTAATAATAGGTGAGGTGCAAACTTGGCTTTCCACCAACAATGCGCCATGATTAATGGTTTTAACTTAACTAGAGAATTACACCGTAATGTAATTCCAATAAGGGTATATATTAACCTATAGATTACACAACATCAACCTCGTCGAGTTTTTAGGCGACTTTTTTCACTAATTTAGATTTGAAAACTTCTAAAATCGAATTTATCAAATAAAAAGAAAAGTTTTAAGTTAAAATTAAGTTTATTTCAAATAGGAATAAATCATAAAATATTTGATATTTACGTAAGTAGCAGACGAGTTTGAGCTAATGGTATATAGGGTCGTTTTAGGTCTTATTCTTCTTTAGACCTTTGTTATATTTACTAGGAACTAGCTTTTACCTTCACAATGAAATAGCAGAAATTCTTATTTTACTTGAATTTTCTGACATTTTCCAAGGATGACAATAAACTTATAGCCAATGCATTAGTCAATGCCTTATGCAATTTGAAAACGGTAAATTGCATTTTTGCACCTGACGTCTTTATAAAATTTAACTTATACCGTTTCTTTGAATAATATCTGCTCATGAAAACTGAAAGTACTTTTTAAAAGTGCATTTATTAAAAAATTAGAAGTAACTCGAAAACAATTTCCTGATTACAAAGTTATTTTAATAAAAGTTGTTCAAACGACTGACGACCGTCTGACGTGGATTTGTTATATTGAATCGTGGATTCGACTTCCACAAGTGCCAAGAATGTTAATATAATAATGCAATATGAAATTGACCTATTTAGATCGGACAAGGAAGAAATTGTAATCCACGAAGCAATTAATCTATAAATTTTTTATAGACCTTTGACGTAAGCCATTAATACTTTGTCTTTTTACTTTTAATACTTTCTCTTGTCTTTTCGTGTATGCCTTCAATTTTACAAAAGTATATCTTGATCTTCGAGTTTTCACGTACTAGAAGCGTCATAGAAAAACCAACATATATTACGTTTGTGATGTCACATTCAGGGCAAAAATAATAATACGATACTTTTATGTAATTAACTACTAACTTTGTTGTCTAATATTTGTATACGCGGTTTTCAGATCTTTTGTTTGGGTTGTTATGTCATATTCAGGAAAAACAATATCAATGTTGGTTTAAAAATTTCAAACAACGTTGAATGCCCGAGATGCCATCTGAATTATGGAAATGCTCGAAGGTCTGGATTAACGAAATCTTAATACACAATCAGTAAAGCCAGCGTTAGAAGGTTGTTAATTTATTTTCTAGTAACTTTTAAAACATTTATTTATTTTTATACGTTGTACCTAAAACAAAACATCATAACAGATCTCTAAATAAAAGTCTATCTCCGACGAACCTGAATCGATTCTTCCCTAAATATAATATTTCAAAGAAGTTCATTGAAGAAACAAAGCAGGCACCAATCAGATTTAAGAGTCAGCAGTCAATAAAGACAGCAAATAACAATTCTTATTGTCATTCTGCTCCACCCCACTCTGTCTTAGCCTGGGCTTACACGACGCAAGATACTTATTGGAAATCTTTTACACTGATATTATATAACTTAAAATTGCTATTTATATTGTTTAAAAAACCTCTTTTGATTGAGGAAATTGTTTCAAATATAAATAAAACTAGATTGAAATAATTTCTCATTTTACCACGTTCTACTTAGCTCGTCTTCGTCACGTCTGTCTGTTTGTGGCGATCAAATCTTGCAATCGAAATTTCACCCACTTTCCAGCTAGCTAGAGTGCTGAAATTTTCAGAATCGCTCAAAAGTCGATGACAATGCAATATTCAAGCATAAAAAAAATAAATTTTAAAAAGTAGAAAATAATTAAATAATTAAAAAAAATTAAAAACCCACGTTTTACAAATGCACTCAAAAGAATAAAATAATTTTGCCTTTTGGCAGCTCTGAGCTCCACGTCTGCCTCACTCCATTACCCCTCCTGCAGCTGTTGCCTTAATTTGTGTCACTCGTAATCTTGTACTAAGGTAAAGACTGAAAACGTGGGGTGCATCAACACACATCTCTACTCTCATATAAACATTACTCTAATCTTCCTTCCAAGTACATTCGTCGAGACTTTAATTTCTCTTCCGATCAAATTCATTGTCTATTCTAATCCATAATTATGCTGATATAGATTTACAATAGTAGCAATTACTAAGAATTTTCCTTATACTCCTAGACTAAACATCCACACATCTCATACAAACTCACTGATGGAAGATTCCCATGAATCTCATAAACTTAACTCTCTAACTCTAACAGCCTTGCTATCAAACGCATACATAGAAATTCACTCTCAATTGACTAAAAATTTAAAACCACCTAGAACTAATCAATACACATGTATAAGCCAAATCACCAAATGATGCGCCCCACGTTTTCAGTCTTCAGCTTAGTACAAGATTACGAGTGACACAAATGAAGCCAACAGCTGCAGGAGGGGTGATGGAGTGAGGCAGACGTGAAGTTCAAAGCTGCCATAGGGCAAAATCATTTTCTTCTTTTGAGTGCATTTGTAAAACGTGGGTTTTTATTTTATTTTTTTAATTATTTAATTATTATATTTTATATTTGTTCTTGTCTTATATTTATCGCATAAAAAATATCCAGATAAAATAATTCTATTAGACGAGTGTAGATTTTTAAATCTGCCTTCATATAAGCCTTGGCTCAACCTTTAGCGTCTTCGAAAGAAATTCCGAGTGCCGATTAAATTCATAAGTGATTGGTCGAGTCCTTTCTGTTTAGCGTTAAATTTTTCTGGAAAAAATCATTTTTTACTGCATTATGTTCGTATAATCACATTCTCGTCGAATTTTGTAACTTATGCGTCATATTTTATTATTATAATATATAATCCAGGAACAATGTTAATTTAATTTTTAAAAAATTTTGAACGTGAAATATTTATATTCATTTTCAATATTTTAACTTCATTCATTTCGTGTTACAAAAGCCGGTAGATTTTTTTATACAATGCCTAGAGCTACTTGTTAATAAAGTTCGCTATTACAAACGCTGTTCTAAAGCAGGACAAACAATGCCAATTTGTTAATAAAAAGATAAAAAATATGTTTTGCTAAAAAAGTGACATTTATTTTTTATAAAAAAGCCCATTTTATTAAAAAGTCCATTTCAAATTGCAGCCATGTCGTGGAAACGTATCGCTTTTAGAAGAGGATATCTGGAGAGAGCAGCAATGTAGCGCTCATGATAATATACCATACGGAGGAGAGCTGTTCCATTGGAGAGCACATAGAGATGATGATGAACCTTGTGCCCTGACTTGTCGGGGCACTCCACAGCATTCTGGACAAAGTCCTGAACCGGTAAATATAACACATTTATCTAACATCTTACAATGAGTTTACTGAACTTATGCCAGAGTTAACTTAAGAAACCATATTTCATAATCGCCATTTCCAAATACGGCAGTGTTGGATCAATACACCAAAACTGTAACTCACAATGCCTTCAAAATAGGTCAAACTGAACCATATTTGCATTTATAACAAAAATATATTCAAAAAATATTTTAATTTACACATACATGACATGTTCATTAATTTCTGTAATGTTCGCAAATATCTGTATCAGAACCATCGCAAGTATCTGCCTCATTATTTCTGTAATTTTACTTTTATTTTCGTGTTTTCAATAATGACTTAACAAAAGAAAAGAATGTATTGCTAAAATAAACAATGATATATTTACATTCGTCTACTTTAATGAAAATAAATTCTCTTCATTTCTCTTATAATTGAAAATAAATAAAAATAATGACCTCATTTCTGTGAAATGAAACATTATGTAATACGGATTTATATCAAAAATATTTATAAAATTACAACTTTGTTTATAAAAATATCGGAAGATTAATAACTAAAGCATATGATGTCGGTCTAGTAACAGTGATGATTTCTTATTCAAGAAAAGCAGTAAAACTATTTTAAAAGCATGCAAATTTTTACCATTCCGACGACGTGACGCCTCGAACACTCAGTACGACACGTGACCAGAAGGAAAACGGTTTTCCAGAACCGCGAGTAAAATATTTTAGAATAGTTTTAAAACGGATGTACTGCTTGATTCTTTTATTTTAAAAGATATAGCTTTTCAATATTTTATTGGATTTTATAGTGATTGTACAAAATATATTTATTCTACAGTTATCAACGATAATGTCCTAGTTAAGTGAAGGTATCATCACGTTAATAACAATCTTAGATAACTTAAGTATATCAATATAACGTAGTATTGTCCATAACATGTGCTGCACATTTTAGGAAGATATGGATATTAAAAAACGTGTTTCAGACGGTGTCCCTGGATGATGAGGATCGCGTGGTGGTGGCTGTGCTGGCTGCTCGTGTGTCTGACGGCACCCGCTGCAGATCCGGCAGTCTCGACATGTGCATTGATGGAAGATGTCAGGTTAGTAGAATTTTGTTACGAACTCCTGCTATATACGTGTTTTTTGAAAAATTTGGAATAAATTTCACGGAATCTTATTTTAATATATTTTTTTCTAAATGATTTATGTAAATAAATGCAATCAATTATATTTAATATAATATAAAAATGATATTTCTTATATGCGGTATTACCAGTAGAGCGGTTCTTATTTGATGTTGCTCAATAACCAATTTTTACCTCAAAATATATAAATGGTACTAAAAAACGGAGGCTACTTAACAGAGGGTTATATATCTTCGAGCCTCGGTATCCAGGTACATTTGTAAGGTAATTTTGGGCTTCGTAAATTTACCTATAAATAAAGTATATTTATTGTCTACAAGCAAAAGCTTGTACTATTATTTTTGGCAACGTCTTCCAAGGTCGTTTTATATTAATGATGAAAAACACTCCAAAGAAATAGCAAAATCCAAAGACTTTCGCTGAAATAAAGTGAACAATTCTCTTTTATTTACACCCATATTAACAGGAAGGTCTCGAGTGTTTTCCTATTTTCCTTAAAAATTCCGAACGAGCACGCCCTCGCGGTAAAATCACCCTTGTTTACGACATCGCTGTTTACCAAGATATGAACAAATATACATGACTCTTTAGCGCCCACACATAACTTATACGCTTATAGGACGTGAATATTTTATACAAACTTTTGGTAGACTTTTTGTGACTTAATAAGTGGGAATTTGCTTGCTTTATTTGGTAGTTTCTTTATATCTAAAGTTGACAATAACATTACTTACTTTTTCCGTTATCCGTATCAGAATATTTAACCCAAATAATATTTGTGGTATGGCAACATTTTCCCACAAAAGCAATTACATTAATTAGCTAATTACTTTGATCTATTGTTCATATCTATTTCCTCAGTCATATAAATCCTAAGCACACATTGCTCTGCGAATAATAATATTTCTTTTCCTTCTCAGATGTTTAGGCGATATTTGCTTTCATGTCTAAATATTAGGTTATTTATGGAGACCAAGTTACTTTAGGATATTATACATTTTAAGTAATTTCTGAAATATATATTAGGTTAAATATATATGAAATATATATTGGAGGTATTATTTATGCAGAAAAGTTATTGACCAAACTTAATCTTATATCAAAATCGTACTATTTGAGCTTTAACATCAGACACATGCTGGATATGTTAGTAGTATAAAATACATTAAAATACTTAATGTTACATTTCAACTGAACCTAGTTACACATATTTAGTTATTACAAAACCCTGAGATAATGTAGCTAACTACTACATTACACAGTTGTAGCTCGAATTTAACAAGGTATACGTTTTATTTACAAGGAGAACATAATTAAAGTAATCACAAGTTGTGGAAACGCAATCACGGATGTAGAGATTAAAGAAGAGCCGCAGTGGTTATTCCAGTACTTAAGGATCCGGTGAAATTGTTTGGAAGGAATCCAAAAAAGGATTGCCGCAACTTGGTGAAGCAATCGCAAAAATGAGCCGAGATCATTTGGGTTACTATAAAATTGTATCTCGCTATTTGGGTTTAAATTAATATATAACGTTTTAGGAACTTGCTTGTACCAAAAACTGAATTTAATGTATTTTCAGTTCTTGATTACATTTAGAGTTTAATTTTCTTTTCTATTGATAATCATGGTCAAAACTTAACAAGATTTTAACTTTTATGTATTATAGGAATCTTAAGGAAACATATATACATAAAAATATTTTTTATTAATATACTCTCCTAATAAAATCTATATTTCTAATGTAAAAAAGCCAACAACAAGATATGAAACGAAGACAAGTAATCCCTCAATCCAATATGTCTTTATATTATCCTCTCCAAATCGGTAAGTTCTATCTAAATTTACATAACATCCCCGTTTGGGGGAGATTTAGAGGAAAAATGTAATCACTAGTTGCTGTTATGAATATTTATATAAATTTAAACGTGCTTTTTACACAATATTAAGTATTCAATCAAAATATTTACATATTTTTAAAGTATCATATATATTATTATTATTTAACTGTAATGATGTTATAGTTATTAAAATATAACTAAAAAGAGAACAGAAATTATATCAAAAATTTTATTAATATGCAAAAAGCATTTAAAAAGTAGCTTCCCAGATTCAGAGAGACAGAGAGATAGAGACAGAAAGATAATAGAAAAAGAAAGAATTCTAAAATTAGAATACGTAGTGAAATCAAATCAAAGTATTTATTGACAAGGGTCGGGTCAACGTATTGTATTTGTATTGCCATTTGGAGGGTCCACTTAAGAGTGGTTGTTACACCATGGGGATAGAATGGACTTAATTCTTAAATAAACTTTATAAATGTTTACAGTTTTGTTTATTGTTTTTGAAATGTTATTTATTCAAAGTTGAAGTTAAGATTATTAAGTTTACAGATAGTCGAACGGTTTTATTATTACAGTTGTTCTATTTTATTCATTATTATATCAATAGAGGTTTATTGATTTCGTATATACTGAAGATTCCAAGTTTTAAATCGGGACCGATAAAACCATTTATATGGTAAATACTTATCATCACATCTATCTGCGTCTGGTCAGTGAAGGAAAACACATCACATACCTGCATATCTTAGAATAAATTCTATGAATCCGACAACCTGCATTGGTCGAGAGTAGTAGATCGATCTCCTTAGCTTTTCTATTATTAGCAAGGATACCAGTGGTACCTACATGTAAAGATTGTAAGGTGATAATTGACGACTTAAAACACAAGTTTTCGGGTTACATCAGCCTTTCATCATGATAACGTCACTAAAGTAAAAAATAATAGTAAGTTAGTAAATTCATTGTGTATTGAAATTTAAAATATATCAACCTCTTACATAAAACATCATTCAGTTATTCATTGTGAAAATATTTTGCAAGTAATATACATGTTTTTCGCATTTACGCCGTTTCAATAAAGTCTTTTAACCGTTCCCTGCTTCCTTTGGACTATTAAGGTGACGGGTTTTGTAGGCGATTCATATTATAATTGTATCGCAAAGAAATTTTAATATTGTGAAATGTTGTTCGTAATGAATAAATCTTGTTCGATAAAAGCAAAGTCTAATTCATTTTATAGGTACCTTTAAATATTGAAGACGTTTTCTATAGTACTTTGATGAATACTATCTTGAAGTGTAGTTTATATATTCGCGGCAAGGAATATAAAATGTGCTTCATCATCAAACATTTTAATTGAATTACGTCTTTTGAGACCACTTGATCTATTGAAGCAAATTTTCATTGAAATATTTTGTTAATACACACAGTCGTTAGAATTGGAGAACAAATATTATTATATTAATTAATATTTGCTTTTTCAATGTTACATATTTTCACTATTTTATAACAGCATTCAAGTATTATGAAGTTGATTTTGTCAAGATCTAAATCCAGTTAAAAGTTGGGTTCTTTTAAAGTGGCCAAGTATGATTTAATTGCTCGTACACCGGCTGTATCGATCGGTGTAGTGTTGCCTTTGTGTCATGTAGCAACTATTATAACTGTTTCATATACTATAAGAGTCAAAAGATCCTCGCTTCCCCCCTTTTCTAGCCGCATTCATTCCGATAGGAAAACTGTCTATATTTGCAGTCCGTAAACCACGGCACCAAATACCCTCATATAAATAAGTTTCTCTCTAGGTTTCATTGAATTCTAAATGTAGTGCTGTACCAATATCTCAGGTAGGTTGTTTTCTTTTTCTTACATGACACTAAAAAAATTATTATTCTTTGAATTATCTGGGTAAAAAAAAAAATTTGGGAAAAAAATTATAAACTTTGTTGATTCAACTTTTCAGCAGTATGTAGTTGTACTGGGTATCAAAAGCGTTGTTCATAAAATCATGGCTCTGATTTGTATTGAAAACCCCTGAGTGCTGCTTTGTTTATATACAAACGAGAAATCTGCGATTGGCATCAATTAATTATCTAAGTATTGTTAAGTTGTTTTCAATACGCTGCCATTTTTCATCTATTATTAGTTGCATAGATAAAAGATTAGGGCTGTCATGTTATGAGTAATTGAAAAGAAAGTATCCATTATGATTTGAAAGTATATAACTATGTATGTAATATACATAATTAAACGATTTGTTTTTCAAAGAACATATATAACACATAAAAAGTCAGATTCTTATAAAGAACCGACAAAAAACTCATTTGATACCTTTTGAACTTATTTTTTTTTCTAATATTAACTATGAGTTGAAAGTTGAGTTGTCGGGAGATCATTACAACAAACACTAAGTATCTATTATAATGTCATTAATAAAAAAGCGATGTTTTAAATACTAACTAACATAAAAATTGTAATATATAATATAATTCGAAATAGGTTTCACGAACGTCAATAGTTACTCAGCAGTGCAAGTGTAATGGAACTATAACATATTCATAAGACGTTTTAAGGTACCTTAATTTAATGAATAATTCAGTGTTATAACGTTTTGTATAATGGTATAACTGTGTTCGGTTTGAGACCTGCTCGAAGGTGTACTACGTTTTGTGAAGATACCAAATCTATTTCAGTAACTCCATTTAATGTGATCAATCTTGTAACATTTTAAGTTTTAACTGCTCTTACTTCAAAATGAATTTATATTAATAAATTTATAAAACAGTTGAGAATATTTAATCATAAATGTACTTAAAAATAATTTGAAAAGCAAATTTTCTATTTCTTAACATAAGCAATGACAAGTACAAAGTAAACTGAAAGGAAAAATTAAATTGTTACTCGCTCCAGTTAAATACTTAAAAGTAATTTGCATAGTGGGCACTGAGTGCCAAATTTGATTATAAATACCAAGTCGCTCTGACAAAACATGCCAACATTGTTGAAACTTCCCTAAATTACTGCTTTTCAAAAGATATTCTTGTTCCGTAGATATCAAAGATTGCCCGCATTGTGTTTATTTTTTGGTCGAGACTGTTATATTTAGTTATTTATATTATTTAAAAATATATTAAAAAATAGTCTAGATTATCTTTACTAAGACGGCATTTTCTGGGTGGGTCTTAAAATCTTAATTCGTTGTAACCTTCTATTATAGCAATATTAAAAACAATTAATTTGAAAGAAAATCAAGATGACCGGTTATTTATTAGTTTTTATTATTACAGAGAAATTAAACAAATATAAATTAAGAAAAATTTAAAGTTTTAAAGTTTTCATTTTAATTTTCATGTTCAGAGTTCAAATGATTAAACGATTATTTTTTGAATAAGTTTTAAAAATATCTGATCAAAGACTATTGTTGTTTTTTAAATGTCAATAGTATAACATTTTTATTGTATATAGTATGGATAAAAAAATTAAATGAAATATTTAAATAATCAAGAAATTGTCTTTTAATCGTATCCACTAAAATATATTGTACTTTTATCCTCCTTTATTCTTGAGAGAATTTTGCCAAAAATATAAAATGTTAATTATTATGTATTTAGCAAAACAATTTTAGAATTGTATAATTTTTATGGTTAAAGTTTCAACGAGAAATCATTAACAATATTTACCAACTCACCTTTCAGTGCTTTATTGATGAAAAGTAATCTCGGGCTTAGATTGAGTAACAGGAGAGAAATCTAAACAATGCAATCGTTAGCCTTATCGCGAGATGAAACGGAGATCACTCAGTGGAAATCTAGAAACTAGGTTTCTTTTATTGCTTTGATTGTATTTAGTGAACGGAAATGACAAGAAAACTTCGTATACTTTTAATAATACAATTAATTATTACGCTAAATAAAATATAAATAAATAAATATTTTTTCATAATAATTTAATTGTATTACTTTTTAATACTATAGTACTTTATTATAATTGAACCTTCTGGTCTCGACTTTTTTGACATTTGTATAATAAAATATTAATAAAATATTTGTATAATATTTATAACTGTATAATATATTCCGTTTCTTTGAAATTGATGGATTTTATATAAACTTTCATTTCTTGTGGATGATATCATTTTTTAATAGTATTGTATTTGATAAGTTAAACAATTTGGCCAAGATTTTACATAATATTCCGATCATATTTCAAGTAAACATAAAAGAAATATATAAGAAATTACGGTATATTTTTAAAATTTCACACACCTCTATTTCATATGAATGGGCAATGTGGACGAAATAATACCTGTTTGTTTAAAAAAAAGTGGACTTTATACCAAACGAAATATTACAAGGCATTCCGGGCCGCATAGTTTTAATTTTAGAAACGGGAGCAAACAGTACCTAGACAAAGGCGAACCCAGTATGACTTCTGTGACGTGGCTCAAAATATAAAAGATAGCGGACTTTGACCAATGAAACGGAAAATTACCAACAATTGTTATATTTATTCTATGTTAATAATTACCAATAATATTATAAAGTGTTTTGTACCAATTAGTATTTTCGGTAATTCAAAAATTTCAAATCATGTAAATGTTATTAAATATTTTTTTATAACTGTATCAATATATGTGCATTTTCCAAATATAATTACAAATTATATTTAATTTGTGTTGAATATTTTTATTGAAAAATTAGAATGAATGAGATTGTAATTTTTCCATTTTGTATTGGATGAGAATTGATGAATATAACAATAAGATCTCCGCCTCAGTTGATCCCTTGGTCCACAAGCGAGCCTTATTATTTCGCAGCCCCATTCCCTGATGATGTCAGGTCGCATCCGGCATTGTGTCACGAGGTTTCAATCCACATTTTTTGTTCAACCATAAAGGTTTGTTTGCTTGAAGAGGCTTTTAGGAATTGTTCTTGCGTAAGTAGTGATTATTTCGTCGTTTCGCTTTTTACTCTTATTATATTTTTAATGTTATTAGATTAATAATAAAAAATGGAATGGAGAAAGAAAAAATATTTTTTCTTTGTACATAAGTTAAAGGATAGAATTGTGGAAATATGCTATAAAGCATGATTCACATTTAGTGTAGGACAGATATCTATTGTGGTACTCGCACTAACTTATATCTCGTAAAAGACAATCTTAATCAAGCTCTCTTTAATTAGGTATCACTAAATCATCAATCTCCATTTTTTATCTAACGAATATTATAACAAAATATACAAGGTTTTTAAGACGAAACACAAAAAAAAGGAAAAAAAGAAAGAAGAAACTCGTCCAAAAAATTATGAAAGTTAAAAAAGATAGAGGCGCGTCAAAAATTTTCATAACAGAACCATGAGACCTTCAATACGAGCGTCTTGAATTAGTATTCGTCGGTAACGAATAGGATTATGCAAACGACTTCACAAAGTTTCCACTTAAATAATATATGAAATTATGCAACCAGACCAGTTCGCACTGGCGAGTGAAAAGTTATATGACTTCTTGGACGCAGTCTTCGAAACTTTCATGAATACGTGACATTTCGCTAATTGGGCATAAAACATTGGAGTACATTTTGCCAATATTGGATCCAAAGTTTGGGCGAGTCACGTCCTTATCACTTTTATTTTTAAAAGGAGATTTTTTATCAAAGTTCTGAAGTTATCTCGATAGACCGTTTTGAATCTTAGAAGTTTTGAAAATGATCAGTATCGGCTTATGGAGGTACGAATAAGTTATATCTGATACGAGAATAACGATGTCATTTTTTTTTCATTTCTTACCAAATTTATTTTTGGCTACATGTCTCATAATAGAATTGCTTGGAAGGCATTTGTATATTGCGCTGAAAACAAATTATTGAGAAAATGGTAGGCGTATGATGATATCGGTAATAAATAAATAAATAAAATTTTATTAGGGATGTTATTTCTTTGATACTTTAATATAATAAAATCTTACTTTTATTAAATAAAAATTACAGTTTCAGGAGAATTTGTTCATGACTTTAATATTATGTACTTATTACATAATGTTTTAAAATATTAGAGTGCACAAACACAATGTTTCATTGTGCATAAATCATCCATTTTGATTATCCACACATGAGAGGGATATTACAATTTCACTGTGGTAATTAAATCCACTTAATGTGAATATGAATTGCAGTAATAAAATTGTGAGCAATATAACATCTATCTTACTCTCACATATCGAATGCGGTTAAATCGGAAAGGGATGGAAGATGCTACTTTAATATGATAATCTGAAAATTCGGCACATTTGTGTGGATACCGGCACCCGACTCGATTTCGGAGCGTTGAATAAACGATGAAGTGTCATTGTGTATATCTGAGTAATTTATAACTTCTAGTTTGATAGAAACTTATTTTGAAGGTTTTGAATAATAGTATCATCTACCTTATGTCTAAATTGTCAGTTATCAAATGTGAGGTATTCGTAATGTGTCTTACGTAATGATATTGTAGCGGAGATCTGTGTAAAGTTCAATCATTCTGATTGTTTATATTTCATGCTGATGATATAAGATGTTAATTAATTTAAGCTCACCGATTCACGGATCGCATTAAAAATATTATTTTTATATATAGTTATATATCATATTGTATATTATACTATTATCTCTATATAAATATAGTTTTTTTGTCAATCTTGTCAATCTTTTGTTATGCCTAATATGGTCTATACGTGCCCTAAAATTATTATTTGTAATTTAAATATATTTGTAATTTTGTTAAAATATTTTTAAAAACACTTGATAATCATTATAAAGCTGATGATAATGGAATACATACAATACATACATATACATTTCCATACATAAATAGTTACTAATAATAAATCTATAAAGTAACAAAGAAACTCTAAATACGTGTTCAAATTAAAGTCATTTAATTATTTGTTCCACAGCGAGTCGGCTGTGACTTAAAGTCATTTAATTATTTGTTCCACAGCGAGTCGGCTGTGACTTAAAGTCATTTAATTATTTGTTCCACAGCGAGTCGGCTGTGACTTAAAGTCATTTAATTATTTGTTCCACAGCGAGTCGGCTGTGACTTGCGCGTTGGTTCGACTCGGCGGGTGGACGAGTGTGGTGTTTGTGGTGGCGACGGGTCATCTTGTTCCCGACCTAGATACCACTGGCTCTCCACTCCTGGTTCCTTGTGTTCAGCCACTTGTGGTGGGGGTAAGTTTTTGTGCTATGTCAATAAAAGAAAATAGTTTATTCGTTTATACAAAAGTGTAACATTTAACAGTCTTCTAAGTTTTATTCTACATTTTCGCTTTTAAATAAATCTAGTGCTGAGTGAAAAATATACTAAAAACAAAAATATCTGTTGAAAAATAAGAAAAGTTAAATACTTAACTTCACTCTGCAGGAGTTAATTTAAAAAAACGCTGGTGTTTATTAAAATGAGCACTCGCTCCCTTTGCCCTTTATTCAGAGCTCCGTTCTTCTGAGAATATTTACTCTTTACATTATATTTTGTAAATATTAATTAATTATATTTTGAAATGTTACATAGAAAGTTATATTTGTTATTGTTACAGAATGTCATGTTAATTTAATTGACTTTTAAAAATAAATATTGAATGAATAATTTATAGACACGTGCAGGACTCGAACATGCTACCTCTTTTAGGGAACCACATCCCAGATCCTGTCAATAACATTTTCAATCTTATCTTCATGCTAAATTTATGTAAAATATATATCATATATTGTTTTATGAAGGTAGTTAAATATTTAATATATACTAAAATGAAACGTTGAAGAAATCACAAAATTCTTTATACAATAGAAAGTAGAAGTAATTAAGGCTTTTATGAGTGTCATAAACCACTAGCGTACTTTAAGTGCCTAGGTCAGTATACTGTCATTTCAAGATCAGACATAACTTTGAGGTGATTTCGTCGTTAATAAACTTTGTACTTTAAGGTGAAGTACAAAAAATATTCCCTCGTTTTGTATCATGGGTGTACGCCGCTAATTAAAAGTAAAATATTGTTTTAATTAACAAATTTCTCGCAGTACTCGTATTAATTAGGCTTTTTATTGCCAACTTGATTCGTCGAAGTTTGTACCGGAAACGTCAAGTTTCTACCATGTTTTTCTATAATTGGGAAAGTTGACTTAAATGTAATTTATATGAAATTATATTTCGATATTAATTTTATTTAAAAATTATGTTTTATTTACGTTTTGTTAACACCAATTATTTATTTTCTGGTTGACTAATTGACAAACAATTTGTTTCCAAAACTAAGTTTTTAGAAAGCTGAAATTTGAAAATTATTATTATATATTTTATTTATATATTTGTTTAATCTATAACCTAAAAATAGCTATGAAACTATTTTAATTGTAACGTTGTCTTACAATCTTTATAAACATATTTTTTTTACATTTGATTAATTTAATTACAAGTAACACAATTCTCTCTCTTGTAATTTTATTACCCAAATTAAATATTCTCCAAAACGTTGAATTCCTCTGAAAATATATATCTTTGAAAGCAATGCAATAATTCTATCCCAAAAATCTTTAGCACAAACAACCCGTCAAGCAATCTATATGTAATATAACTGTTAATTTTACCGTCGTAATTTATACCGGAGCCACCATTAGTCGGGCCGCTGATAAATCAGTGAGAGAATTCCTTTTGTCTCCTTCAAGCAACAGTTCTCAATGATAACGGAGACTTGCTTTACTTTTGTCTACGACTGTCTTAGTCTGTTATTATTTTATATTTTTTTACCAATTACTGTCTTTAGCTATAAGAATTATGAAATATTTAAAAATGTATATGTTTATACAAGTCTATGAATGGTAAAAATTAATTTAAATAAAAACTATGTAATATATATTACTCGAGTACATAATTTAAATAAACAATTGTTAGGAAACTTGGTTCAACCTCTATTTATTAAAGTTAGCATTCTTCTATTCGTTGTTTCACATGGAGTACAGTCTTATTCAGAGTATGTAGTAATATTCAAACAAGACAAAAATGTCGCAAGTATACTCATCCACCTCCCCAAATAAATTCCGCGAGCTGATTCTAATTAAGAAAGCTGTGAAAGATGAAGACCGAGATAAGAATTATCAAAGGTTCTATATAATAATTTGTGAGTGAAATATTGAATGGAATCGTTTGATCAAATATTGGGGCAAAGGTTTGTGTTGGTGTTTGTTACTTAATGAAACTGTTACCAAATTAAATCGCGGTAATTTGTTGTTTCATCATTTTAAGATTACAAATGCATTAATTATTATTGCAATTGTAATCATTTCTATTTCACGTTATTACAATAATAACTTTGTTAATAATAACACAGATTAGGGACCTATCTATGTGAATTATCATATACATAGCTAATTCCGTTTATAATTTACATAATATTATTTGGCAGCTTGACAAACGATTGATCAAACCTTGGGTAATGTTTGTTTGGACGCTGTGTGTATATACCCATAGCTTACTATTTACATATTATAAGTGTATATGTTTGATTGTCTAGGAAGGCTTTAGGGTATCGAAATAGGCTACCTAGTAGAAATTAAATTTCTTATATATCCGTTTAAGTAAAACGATTGATGTCAGGAACAGAGCTTGTATAATATAAATACAGCGTAAATACTTTGACATTTATATATTATAAAGCTCGAGGTCGACTCAAAGATCAAAACATAAAATAAAATGAAATATATAGGAATATAGGAAAGGATACTTTTATATAATCATTGCGGAAAACACAAACTCCTAAAAGCAAATATATTAAATTAAATCAATTACTAACAATTTTGGGAAAAACATAACTTTCCCGACCGCATGTAAATGCCGGAAGCGAAAACACGAACATCACTACGGGTAATGAGCACTGAGTCGACCTTACAAACATTCTGTAACCGCAAATAACCCTACAAATGTTACCTCGTATCTCTCAGGGTCTCAGAGGCCGGCCTTCAGACGTTCAATTGTTAATTAGGCGCCGGGACAATGATAAATAGCCGTCGGACGCTTTAGGGTTGATTCTTACCCCGATGTCGATCTCGTAGTTTTTGCTAGATTAAAGGGTTAATTTGTGTTTCTCCGAAGACGAATTATGATCTAGCAAGATTTGTAATACTGTTATGTTTTTAACACTTTCTAATATAAATGTACCCTACATTTTAATATATAATGATAATAAAAACCATATTTCACGAAGTAGAAAAGACTTTTTAAAGCACAATAAAGTTCTGAATGTGAACAAACTTTTATATTTGCAATAGTATTGTTGGCAAGGCAATATACCAAGACTTAAAAATATTTCACAAAAGTTCCTCGTACACAAGGCTTCGTAAATCATAAGGCGAAACCGAATTGAGAACATTATTTTCACGTACGAAGTACACGTGTGTAAACGCCTTTACTTCTCTGGAAATACAAAAAAGAAAGTATATAACTAGTTTTACAAGAAAAATGCATTTGAAAATGGAATTTTTACTAGCTCACAGCCCGCTGGTAGATTTTTATTTTTGGTTTTAACCGGTCTCTCCGACCGACCTGTGTGAGTTTTTGTTATTACGCTTTTACTCTTAAGAGGTTATGAATTAAAAGCTACGTACGGTTATACGCTCTTTTTTGCATCCATTTCATTAAAATATTATTTTCACAGTACACATTTAATTTATTATTTATATTTAGTGTCCATTTACATCTTACGACTTTATTTATAAATGCAATGACTCTTTCTGATCAATATAATATTTTTTTGGTTCCTTTTTTCCACTTTTATTGATATGTATGATATAATTTGTTTTATGTAATGTGTTAAGACATTGTTAGTATTTTAGTATTTAAATAACTGTTTGACCTAATATAAAAGTAAATCCATTAAACAATAAATAAAGAATAATTCATTAATACTCGTACATTAGCAGTATGTACTAGTTAGTCTAGTTAAAGCCTTAATGTTTGTTGAACAAAATCATGTTAATGTTATATCACTATAAAAGTAACGGTAGTAAATTAATTCAGAAATTACATTTTATACAAATTACATAAATAATTCAAACGTACTTCAATAATATAGATACGGATCTAACGCTGCCGAGTTTAAAAGTTTGGGAATAAATTAAATATATATTATAAAACATAAACATTTGTTATATTATATAACCAAACAGAAATTTCCGCAACAGCAAATATTTTATATAAATACAACAGTTTTAATTTTACAAAGTGCTTCAATTCAAAGAAAGCGAAATCGTTCGACAGTTTTGTATTCAACAAAATCTGAAGCCAAATGAACTTATCGTTATTTACATATTTATGTATTCAGGGAAGTTGTTCCCTTGGATCGTTAAACGTTACCATCACGAGACGGAATATCACTGGAATGGACATATTTTATACTAAATATATGACGTATTTTAACTTTAATATTTTGATAACTACTTATATATTCCCGGATCCCATTTCAAAGAATATTTATTACAGAATAATGAGTCAAATACATTTCTGCTGGGAATTCTTTATAAATAAATCTTCCAGTAAAATATATTCGTGTTCTGTAATTTTGATTCAAAGAGCTTTACTTAATGGCTATTTAAACACTGCAGGTTTTACAGAATTCTTTCTCATGACTATCAAAACGCTAGTTTGTAAGGAAAATTCAGTCTTAAAAAGGCACTGTTTATACAACAGTAGGTTTTGAATATTCTTTTACATTGACTTTTTTTGTAATTTGAATTGAAATCTTGAGACGAAAATTTAAAAGGAACTGTAGAATTCTTTTGTGATATTTATGTAAGTATCCGTTATATTTAAGGTTGTTGATGTGTATGAGGGTAGGTTCAAATAAAAGGTAATTTTAAATAATGTTGAAAGCATCATTACTTATGGTTTATCGAGCGAAGTCAATAAGACATTAGTTCTTAATTTAATATTTTAGATATTAAAAGTTTTAATTTTTTTCTAAATTAATTGGTAATCGTGTTACTTTTTAATAAATTATATTCACAATACAATATATATTTGTTTTGTCTTAAAGTTATAACTAGATAGACGAATATAGTGAAATCATTCATCACTCCTATATTTATGAACCATAATATATATAGAGTATTTTTTTTTATTTTATACTAAAAAAAAAAGACAAAATATTGACAGCACTGGTGGCGCTGAGGTCAAGTTATGTTGTACTTGAAACCAAAACCTATTTAGTTATATAAGTTTTTTCGACAGGTTATAAAATGTCTCTCGCGGTTTGTCGAGACCGACTCACAGGGCTGGACGCGCCAGAAGAACTTTGCGACGGCTCCAGGAAGCCTGCATCAGCGGTAGTGAGATGTAACACGCATCCTTGCCCTTTCAAGTAAGTTAGAAATAGAGTATATTAATTTATTTTTATATGTGTTTCTTTTTTAATTAACAGCAATAGAGGATAGCGAAGAATAATACATTAAATAATGCTGACTACTTCCACGTGGGTTACAGAAAGATGTTACAACCGTTAATCAAAACCAGGAGCGAAGAAGCATTATTCGCGTTTGTTTTATTTTTTAAACTTTCTAATATTGATTATAAGATTTATCACTTCCTCTATCAGGCTATATGAAGATTAAAAAATTTTTTTTAACTATTATTACGAATATATTAATTTATATAATATTTAAGATGTGGTTAACTAGTCTCCATCTTCTCAGGTGGTACGTGGGCGAGTGGTCGTCGTGCAGCGTGTCGTGCGGCGGCGGGGTGCGCGCGCGCCGCGTCCTGTGCGCGCGCTCCGCTAACATCACACGGACGGACACTTACGATCCCGGTGAAAATATAATTTATTATATATATCTATGTTATATATATTGCTTTGAAAAAATAACATAAGATATACTCACTCAATTTCTGTAGCTCTTCTGATTAAATAACTTTCCGAGCTGGTCGGCTATAAAAAATCCTATATAGATTTTGATATCTTATCCAAAATATTATTCACATGAAAAAAACGTCAATATATTTTCAAAAAATTCTTAATTAGTTTCTTTTAATTATATTGATTCAAGGCTTGATGGCTTCAAGGTTATAACCGTAGTTTTAAGTGTACGGTACTTTTGTTCAGGCTATATTTTATAATGTATCTGTCATAACGGCGACTTTGTAAAGTTTATCGATAACATCATAAAATATTATATATTACCACAGAAACGAGTTCAGAGCCTGGATGCATCTCACCGGCCCCGAGGGCATCTCAGCCCTGCAACGAGCATAGCTGTCCCGCCTGGCTAGAGGGGGCGTGGTCCGGGGTGAGTTAAGAGAGTGAGAATGGAGAGAGATATGGAGAATTATTGTCTACTTACCCATTGTAGGGGTTTGCTTCCCGTTATTGGGTTTCTAACTAGTTAAACATAACTTAATGGTAACATATTAAAACAATAATAGTTAAAATCTATTTCAAAACTTTCATAACTTTTATATATAAATATTTAGATAAAAGTTTATTGAAAACTTTTGGATTTATTTCGTTTGTTTATTTAACCTATTTGAAAAGTAACTGAAATTTGATATCTGGTCTAACTTTTAATAAAAATTGTATCGCTGAATAAATACGGTAGGAATATTTATAGCAATCTTTTTATAAAATACATTTGAAAGCTTTTATGTACTTTTGTATCAAGTATTAAAATGAAGATCATTCTGGATATATTTTATTTCTCTATTTTAAAATCATCTGTTATAAAAATTTTAACATAAATACACATATCTAAGATAAAATCAATATATAAGACATATCCTAACCCACGGTAGCTTTGACAAAAAGAATATAAAACTGACTTTTAATAAAGTGTTGGTTTTTGATTTTTGTTTACTGTTCTTTATCTTTTAACGAGGTTTATTGAATATGAAAAACTTAAAATAATAAAATTATATATAACAAAAAATGTTATATAGTTTAAAATATCCGTTCCGGTTTTTTTATCGATCTGAAATCTTTATTGCTCTGTATTAATTTAATAAATAACTAAAAAGATTTAATTATATCGGAAAATAAATAACATTAAACATATTACAATGATTTGATTAAACATGTACTAAAACTGTATTTCGATGTGATTCCTAGTCATTTTCGAAGTTAAAAAATGTTTTTTATACCTTGTAAGAACAAAGCAAAGCCGTGGCCCAAAGCTAGTACCTCCTAAAACTACACCGAAATAACGAAGCAGAATTGTTGTCAATCCTTTGTCAATCAAAGTCACTTCCGTCACTACGACGACAATTTCCGAAATTTTTCGTTTGATGCTATACACAAACAAAATGTTTATTTAACATAAGAATTTTATTATTGTTTCAAAGTGTATTGTATATATTATAGTTACATAAAAATCTTTTGTCTTGTCTTAAGAGACAATGTTTTGGTATCGGTCTGTTTATTAATTTAAATAATTTGTTTAAGTCAAAAATAATTTTATTATAAATTAAAAATGAATCCCGTTCTACCTTGGTCCGTATAAAATTCATATATCAGTGTTGAAAAAGAATAATGAATGCCGGCATGGCGCATTATGATTCTGGGGTAGCGCTACGGCGTAGCAACATCGTAGTACATTTTACGTAGGTCGCATTGAAATTTTATCACGAATATAAAATATATATAAAGGTTTATAGCCACGAATACGGCAAAATTGTGTTTTAACAATGAGAATACAATATTTCTAAACGAGCAATTTATATAAGTAACAATAAAAGGTGTGACGACTTTTACAAAAATCTTTTATTAAAGCTTTACCTACATCCCATAATATATAGTTATAGAATGGTAAGTTCCTAATATCTTCAAGTTTAACAGTATGTATAAACGTACATTGAGCACATGCTCATAGACTTCTCAATCCAACTAGAATATTTAGTTGTATAATCAAATATTGATACAGGAAGCAGGTGTTGTTAATCTATTTTTGAAAGCTGCTTTGTTGTCCATTTCAATATTGTCTATTTGACTATTTGATATAGGAACTACCACCACCTTGTAGACTCCATTCTGATATAAAATTATATTCTTTAGAGTTTGTTCCGCTTCCTTAGAAGACTATACAGTATCTAACGCCTCAGTACCTAACCTAAAGCTATATTTGTAGTGATAAAAATACAAATTATTTGAAAATTAAAGATTTCTATGATATGTGATAATGTTTTACTTAATGTCCATAAGTACTGGATTTTCAGATACAGTATTAATTTTATAAAATAACAGAAATACATTTTATAATAGAAAATGAAATAAATATTAATTAATTATTAATATTAACTACTGTATAAGTTAATAGTATTTTATTTTAATTAATAATTTAATTGCTATAAAATTTGGTATTTCAGTTTAAGTTAAAACACTTGCTTATTATCTTAAAATCTATATTAATGTCTCTATGAGATAAGAAAGATCACTGAAATTACTTCTAAAGATACTTCTTAACCTTTCTAAAATCAAGATCCGAGAAACTTAAAGCAGTTAATTAGTACGTACATTTTAATTCTGGAGCCGAAGTAGTTTCACTTTGAGTTCACTTTGCTTTGAATTTACGTAGTTACTGAAGTGCAGCATAATTAAAAGATTCGAGCAAAAGTATCTAAATTATTTAAGAGGTACTCCGAAATTTACCGACCCAGTTCCTTAACCAAAACTAGAAATAACTTGCTAAGTTTTATTGTTGTCACAACAATCATTTACTTTAAACCATTATTACATTTAAAAAAAATCATTATATTTTTTATCATTATCAAAATCGGTCACGATATTAGTTGATTCGAAATTTTAATTGGTTATAAATTAATTACATCCTCTACCTTCGGAGCTACAAGACAATTAGCTTAGACGTTCCAAAACTGACACAAAGTCACCGGACAAGCTATTAACAGTTAGGAAGTTGTTACGAAATAAACTAGCAACAAGATACAGTAAACTCAATTCAAACTGGGGACATCCTATAATGAAAGTTTATGACAATGAGATTCATAATTACATGGTCATACTATTTTGTATAATTTTAAATTATGTTATTTATAAAATTATAAAATTGTCTTCGATAAATATTACTTTGAATGAAAACTTCCTACATCAATTTTAAATGTCCTCAAAATCGATATGTTCTTTTGCTGTAAATGTATTTCAAAGGAGACGTATTAATTAAATTACTCCAGTCGATTTGTATAAGTTTGCGGTATCTCCTCCGATGTTTAAAAGTAAAAAAAACTTGGAACTTTATCTTTCGTTCTCGGGAATCGATATTGGACAGGACCGAAGTTTGCTTACCATTTCTGTTCTCTTGCGTCCGCAGTTCCAATTAATTCTTTAAATAGCGTGTTTGAAATAGTTTACTTTTCTGTGAACATATATTTTTTAAGCTCATCATACTAATACATGCTCCATTTAAATATATACGTTTTGAAATTAACTTTTCCACAGAAATATATAGAAAAAAAAATTAGATTTCAAGAATTTTCCTCAAATTTCAAACCTTGTCTCTTGGTCTGATAGTGCTCGGTTTCCTGTGGAGAAGGCGTTCAAGTACGTGGAGTGGAGTGTACACCGTCTGGAGGTGGATGCGATCCAGCTACCAGACCGGAGATCTCTAGACCTTGCTCAACTGGCATCAGCTGTCCATCATATAGAGAGGCGGAAGAACCGGAGGTAGTGATTGACTTTTGAAAGCCACCCTTAAATGTGCAAATTTGTAAATTTAAAATATCATTGCAAAATCTTTAGGACGATATAGAAGCGCTGCTGCCAGGAGTGGTGTATCACACGCAACCACTCATTCAGCAGTACCCTGCGGCTGAGCGCCTAGTCGGTGAACCCGACGTGCCAGTGGAAGCTACGTAAGTGTATTTTTCATTGCTGTAGTATTGGATTTGTACGTTTTGTTATTTATACCTATGGTTTATTTTCTGGTTAAAGTAGAAGATTAAAATTAAATGTTTCTTTAAACCCATGTTGATACTAGAGTAAATACTAGTAATTTTACGTTTTTAAAACAATAACAAATTAGACTTATGATTTAATAGAACTTTTATTCTTTTGAATTAAAAATATTGCATGGTTTTAATATAATTTTATATTTTATATAATTTAATGTAGTTATAAAAGTTTATCATACAATTTTAACTGAGAGGCGCAATGTCTTGTAACTATCCGTTAAAATCTGGGTCACACATCTTATAACTTTTACCTCTACGTTTAAATAGGTTTTACGATAACTTATTCGTTACTTTAAAATTATCTCATATTACTTTCAAAGTTGTTTTGTATATATTAATTAAATTTATTGGAATAGGATTGACTTTATCTGCAAAAAAATCAGTTGAGTTTTAATTTAAATTACAGCAAATTATTTATTCTATATTATGTATCTCCAAAAGCTCAGAGTATTTTGTTGTTGTTTCCAGCAATTACAAAATATTCTTTGCGTGTGGCTGGTTGTATGTAAGGTATTGTACCTTAACTAGTATTAATTAAAGGTTTCACTTTTAAATTCAAAACAACATCACATTTTTTACAATTATCAACATTACCTTTCCACCCCATACACACTTCCAGTGGCTGTTCTTCCTTTTCGTTCCAAGCTTCTGTATTCTTTTAATTGTCGTCTTCAAACCATTAAACTAATGGTTTAAGGACGATTTTATATTATTGAATATTATCTATTTATACACCCGATGAGGTAGAAAATAGATCGGAGCAAAGTATATGCGCAGAGAAAAATCAACCGTGAACTCTCAATGTTTTAGCTCGATACTGGTCATTTCCGTATGCACCGTCTTTGATTATTTCACAAGAACCCTTCAGTTCATTACCTGTCATGGACCATTGCCTTTTATGAAACATACTTTTTTGAACTCTACGCACTGCACAATAAAGTTTGTATTTCCTTGCACATATTACACTATCTAAAGTTTCTCTACTTTTTGTTTTGCTTCGAGACACTTTTCCAATACTCTAAGATACTATACATCTGCACTGACACTAACAAAGCTGTTTTTTCTCAGATAACTTTTATTCACAGAGTGGTGTGACATTAGAGTAGTTATTGGCTACAGTGAGACAAAAACTTTACGAGTTTACAGGTTAAATTGGCAAAATATACGTACATACACTGGTGCACATACTTCTACATATACCAGCCAAATCTGATTTTAATAGGATTAGTAGCCATCTTTCTAAACCCAAGCACCTAGCATGACTTAATTGTGTGGACTCCCCCTAGCCAAAATACCTTAGATAAATGAATGTTTTAACCACAACTTAAGGCACAAAAATATAGAAAAACATTAAGTGGACCTAATATGTTTAGAAAATTTCATAAGGAACCAATTATGTTCGTCATTCTCCATGGTGGATGCACCAGTTAAAAACCAGATATATCTATTTATCGATTAGTAATATGCTAAAACATTCCGCAATCATTATGCACGTGAAATCCTATTTAAATATTTTAGTGCAAAAAAAACCGTTTTGAATTGTAATATCTCTTATAGCTATATCAAAGACGACGAATGGACCCCGTGTAGTGTAACTTGTGGGGAAGGATGGAGAAAAAAGGAAGTTCATTGCAAGATATTCTTAGAATTTAGTCGGACGATAGCAAAATTACCCGATAGTAAATGTATGGGACCAAAGCCTACTGAAGAAACTGAAAGATGTGTTATGGAGCCTTGTTCTATGGCGTATGGGACTTCTTTTGGTGATTCCAGTGCACCTGCTTATAATGGTGGGGACAGGTATGTAGTAGTAATATAAAATAAAAAATACCATTATAACATTTTTTATACACTATCTGATTATAAAATAATTACTCTTTCAAGACTATCAGTCAGATATAACAAACAAAACAAATGACAAATACTTTTATTATTATTTTATTAATTGAAAAAGCTTTTCTAACACTCCATTATTTATTGACTCATTGACAACATCATTTACACGTATTTGCAAACTTTCATCTTTTGATGTAATAAAATTATCACCTAACTCTGATTCTTCTGATATAATTTCATCATTGAGTGAGGTCGTTACTATTCTTAATTCTACTAGAGCCATTAGTAATCCAAATGGCATCATTTCAAGCATATCATTTTCAAACTCCTTCTGTGGATATACCTTATCTCCTTCTATATTAAACTGTTCTAAAAATGATTTGAATTCATCATAGTAAGCGATTTTAATATTTTCTAAATGTTCTAATCTGAATTCAGCATCGGTGCATATATATAAAAAGTAGAGTATATCTGTTACTGGGCTCGCATATCGTAACGCTTGATAGTCCAAAAAGCACAAATCTCTTTTATTATCCTGAAAAACAAAATATAATATTCGATTTTAAATGAATCGGTGACATATTTCGGGAAATTGGCAGAACACACGCAAGTTTGTAAATTTATGTTAAGTTGAATTTATTTTAGTACTATTGGAAATTGGAACATGGCTACGTTAGTATTTACTATGTATGTACGATACGTTATGGAATGGAAATAATTATTTTGAAGGGAATAATAATACCATACTATTATAAAAATTACCTCTTCTCTAAAAAGTATGTTGTTAATCCAACAGTCACCGTGGCATATTGCATTGTATCTTTTCGGTTCTGTATATCCTTTTAACAATTCTAATAATCTCTCTTTAATTTTTTCCAACTTGGATTTAGCATCTTCATCAATAACGAGATTCAATGATAATTGAAATGAATCAATAAAATATTTTTTTAGTTTGGCTTGATTTAGAAATGTGTCTTTAAAAATCAAATCTTTAAATTCATTGCATATTCCGTCAAAATTTTCTTCTTTGTTTTCGTGTATAAATGACAAAGCATGAAACTTTGCTAATTCTGTTATAATGAGGAATACATGTTGGTAGTCTAATTTTTCGTGAGATACTAATCTCTTATCCATCTCAAACCCCCGTTTTGACAAATCTTCTAAAACTATAACTTCGTTGTTTTTTGACGTACTTGTAAATATACACTCAGGTAGTGTTAATCTTCTATTAACTGGTATACTTTCCTGTAACTCAATATATTTGTCTATAATTTTATTATAGGCTTTTACTTCTCTCTTGTGTAATTCTGTAAATAGTTCTTGTCTTGAAGTATTTATAAGAGTCTTGACTATAACACTGAAACTATGATTACTTTCAGCTTCATTTATTATTACTCTAAATACATTGGCTATATAATTTTGCCCATTGCCACATATAACGTCGACATGATAAACGAAATCTTTAATACCTTGAATATCTGCTACACTTTTAATACACTCATGTAGTTCTACACAGTTAAACTCATCAGGTTCGCTTATATTTACGTCCAGAGACATTTTATCGCTTTTTATGTTACTATTATTTTTAAAAAAGAACAATACTAACTAAAAGAGTCTACTTGACTAATCTACTAATACTAAAATGATAATAATGATTATCTTCTTATCGCCCCGTTATCAAAAGACTAAACAAGTTGTCTTGTTAGTCTTATCTGTAAAATATTAAATTATCGATTATGCTTTCATAGTTCTGATATATTTTCTTTATTGAATATAAATATAATGTATAGAACAATTTAAAATTATTTTTGTTTTATAAACATAGAAAAAATAGTTAAAATTATACAATAGTTTCTTGATTCCCAGCAGGTCATTAATTTTCGGCACTTCAAGCAATATACGTGTGGCACCTGGGTCACCTGGAAAATCGTATTCTTGGAAGGAAAAGGGCTACACCAGCTGCAGTGCGTCTTGTCTGAGCGGTGTTCAGGTATTGCCAATGTTTTTACTTTTAATTATTTGTTTTATGTTTTTTTAGATATTTAAAGACCTTATATCTGAACTAGTAATATTCAGCACAATATAATTTAAAATTTCATCATAAGGAAGGTTAAATTTCCAATAACTTTGTTTAACTGCTAACTTAAATTTGCTGAGCTAAAGCTTTGTGCAATATTTAAATCAAGCGTTCTTTGTAAATGGTTATTGAGCGAAGCTAGCGGAGCGCTCTACTGGAGACTTTTTCACTTTCTTTGTTACGAATACGCTCGAAAAATATAAAAATTTGCAATCAAAAAGACACACATTAGGTAATAGTTTAAAAAAAATGAATTGAAAAATGTCATGTCGTTGAGGAATAATCGTCAAAAAACTGATATCCCATTGAAGTCAATGGGAAACGATGAGTCATTACACTGGGCTCGCTTCGCTCAATATGCAAACGGCACCCGAGATTTCGCGAGCGCAGCGAGTCGAAATTAAGGGTCTGTTGGCGCCCTTAATATATTTTCCACTTTGAATCCATACCAGTGATCACTTGTGTAGACACAACTGTGCCTCCTTAGTTTTAATATAATAAGAATATAAAAATATTACATTTTTAAATACGATAACTTCAACTTTTAAATCGATAAATATACAAAATAAATAAATATTTTTATTACCCACGCTTATCAACTAATATAGATAATGTATATGACCCAGCTGACTCCAGATTCAAAATATTCAAAAATCAATAAAATTTCTAGGAGTTAATAATCCAGTGCGTTAGAGATGAGGATAGCAAGAATGCGTCTCCGTACATGTGCGACCCGCTCACCAAACCAGAGAACAGAGTCCGGACCTGCAACGACCATCCTTGTCCGCCTCGGTGAGTATAGGTTTATATACTATATTAATATAATTAGTTAATCTGTCTTTTAACAATATTATTTTATAATAATCTTTTCAATCTTCGTTGACGTTTTTGTTATGAATTGGCAGATTATTGTTATTATTATTTTAGTTTTTTATTTTATTACTTTTCTTCCAGACTTATAATTGTGCCAATTCATACCGTTATATTTTTTGTAAACTGTTAAAGAGAATAATTTGTATTCTTGTAATATTTTATTATTACCAAGTAATATATTATTCTATTTATTTTGCAACAACTTTCAAATTTAAAAATATATTTCCGTAACAATTCAAAAGAAAACTTTTAAATAAATTCTTCAAGTTTCCAGGGGAATAATATTAGAATATGTCGTAGAGGACTTGAGGATATCTAGGTAGGCTTTACCGAAGAAAATTGAAGAATTGCATTCTGTAAGATAAATGATCATAAGATATATACTTAGACCTGCTCACTTCGTGCCGAGATTATCCTTAAGCTCCTTTACAAATCAGAATCATGACTACGAGTATAAGAATGAAGATTTAGTTGCCAGAGCAAGTCTTACTTGGGCAATATATTTTTTAATAGGGACCTTAACATGATACTAAAACAACATAAATAATTTAACCTAATATCCAAATACATTTTCGTTTCAAATATCTGTAATATACGGTTAAAGATAAACTAAATATTTTAAATAATAGTGTTCATAACAGTTAAACGCATAACTGTATACCAGAGGGCTTTGTGTCTAATTTAATGTTATTTCCATACACGCTTTGTGAAATTCTTCATACGATTAAAGCCCTTTTGACTCACACAGCAGAGTGCATAATCGTTTGATTATATTTTCTTTTGGTTGACCGTAATGCAGTGTAAACGTGTTAAGTATAAATTCAGCTAGTTTCATCGTATAATGTATTAAAAATAAACAATGCAACACCGTTTGAAATATTACCTGGCAGTTGCTTTGTGGGTTATCTGTATGATTTGTGACCTGATCCTATTGCGAGTGTTTATTTTTCATACTCTAACGACAAAACTTACGAGGTTATTCGGAATTTTGGGACGAGTATCAAGCACTTAAATCGCTTGGTACCTTTTTGTTTCGTAATATAATAATTTAGATTTTTATACAGTAATGTCTTTTAAATTATATCATAGTAAGAGAAAGTAGATATATTCAAAAGTTCCGTTTACGATAAGATATTATAATTAAATTTAAATTACTATTTGTTTAGGGCTGTTTTAACATATAAGACATTTTTTTGTTACTAATTCTATAAACGAAAGGCAAATTTTTACCGACAGTAACGTAAGGATAAAAGTAATAGCATCCTTAAAACGATTTTCAAGACAAAAAGTACTAAAACCATCTTACCAACTGAGAAGTCAACAAAACATTACAAGTTTAAATCTAGTGCTATTAAACCCTAATATAACAATTTAAATAGCAGCATTTCTTGAATTTTGTGTCAAATATGTATATAATGATATCAAGAAAATATATTAGTCAACTTTTTAATGGATTGAAATAGATACTTGAGTAAAATCTTATCAACTAACTTAAATGTACGTTTTACAAAAGTCACAATCTTTTGTATCTTATAAGATGCAAAATAGAATACAATATTCAAAGTATTCAAAGTATTCTTTGTCGCAGATGGAACTATACGGAATTCTCGCAGTGCACAAAGTCATGTGGAATCGGTATACAGACTCGGGAAGTTACCTGTATTCATGAGGTAAGTTTTATTGTTGAGTTCTTAATTCTGGTTGTGTTGTTTAATACTTTTATTTTATACCAAAACTATTTTATATTATACAGAGTGCTGTGTTATTAAAATACCTTTCTTTATTTGTTTTTACGTAGAGACTTAACATTCTTTCGTTTTTATAAATGTATTTCCAGATCTACTTACAAATCTAAATTTGTCAGATTGTTTCTATGTAGACACTTAACATTCTTTCGATTAATTAAAAAATGCTTTCCCATATCTACAAATCTAAATTTGTCAGAATGTCTAAAATTCGAAAGAGTGTTTAATATCAATTCACTATATAATCAGGTAACACGTGGTGGTACAAATACAGTGGTTGTACCAAATAGTATGTGTCCCCAACCACCACCACCAGACCGTCAGTACTGTAACGTGCTGGACTGTCCCGTGCGGTGGCACGCGGGGGACTGGTCCAAGTGCTCCAAGACATGCGGGGGAGGGATGAAGCAGAGAGAGGTTTGTTTTATAATGTTTGATCGTAATGGTACATTTAGGTTAAAGTATGAGTTATCTGTGTATATTAGAGAGATTATAGTTTATTAATGTTTCTCTGCAGCTCATATAAGTAATAGGAATTGTCAAATAGTGCATCCTGTTGGATGTGATGTAGGAAGTTCTGTTCTATCAAAATATATTTATATATTATTACGTAAATAAATGTTTAAACATTAATTTATCTAAACAAATGTTTTCCAAAAAAAAAAAAAAAAATCTAAATATTATCGGTGCAATATTAACATTAAGAAACCAACTGCTTTAAAATAAATCAATATTTGAACACAGGTGATATGTAAACAAATAATGGCCCAATCCCACGTGGTAGAGAGGCCAGCCTCTCAGTGCAACTCGCCCAAACCGGCGACAACAAAGTCGTGCAACAGTCGCCCGTGTCTGTTGGATACTTCTGCTCCAGAAATATCGCTGGCCAACTCCTCCTATATACAGCATGATCCCAAGAAAAAGAAGGTAGTGGTTAATTAGACAATATATAATTTATTTGGACTTCAGCGTTATGTTATTTAATTTCTTTGAAATAAATCTATGTGACTTGGTTTTATATATATAAATTTAATCACCAGGTGACAGTGAAGGTTGGCGGCTCAGCGACAATATTCTATGGAACACAAGTGAAGATCAAATGTCCGGTGAAAGGGTACAATAGAACTAAGATCCAATGGGCCAAGGATCACCAGATCATAACTAAGTCCAAGAAATATAAGATATCGAAAAAGGTAACATTATACTCACTACGTTTAATACAATTGTAATTTACGTAGATATACGATACAGTTTAGTCAAACGTTAGTTAGTATGGTTTATGTTGTGTGTATATTTTAACCTGGGATTTAACTGTTAACCTTCATGTTAACTTATATACTTACATATTTGTCTTAAATATATTAAAGTTAGATAAAAATCAACTTAACTTTTTGGCTGAAAGACAATGCTCTAGGTGAGGTATCTTATATATATATCAATAGAATACCCGTCTGCCTCTGTGTTTCAAGATCTCAATTTAAAAGGTTCTTTGAAATACTGAATGAATATATATTTCTTACATTTTCTTAAAATAGCATGGAGAGAATAATTCTCCGTTCAACAGAATTTATGTATAGTTCGATAGTAAAACGCAGCTGGTATTACAAATAAGCTACTAAAATATGTATTTATTGTATTAAAAATACTGTTATTACATCAGAATTCATTGTTATTGTGTTTTTGATTATTGATTAAATATTTATGTTTATACAGTGATTCATATTTTCATTTTGACTATATCTTCTATTGAATAAAAATATTAATTTTAGATCAAATTGTGTCTTGTCTTTTGCTGTGCTAATAAAAAATGAGCAAGCATTTTTTATAAAATAACCCTAAAATATTGATTAAATAACAAAAGACGTTGAAATTTTATATTAGAAACAGATTTTCTTACGTTTTTTTAAAGATAGTCTTTTTTAATAAATATCCTTACTATATAATCCTTACTATATAATAATGACCTAATTGACTCTGTATGCACGCGAATCACTTATCACCCACAAATCACACAATAATGTGTAATACATCAAAAAAAAGCTATTGAATCAGGCTACAAAATAGAGTGGGTGCCAACCTCATAGGTGACCTCTGTCCCTTATTTGACCCAGTACACAATTTTCTTTATTTCCGCCATTGGTGTGTTCAATGATTAAACCATGTACCGGTAGCCAAGGCAACTACGTCAATATAAAAACATTGAAGTTTAAAATGTCTGTGTAAAAATCATTTTTAAATATTGTTTGTGCTATCGGATTGCTTGAAAAATTAAATAATCTAAAAAAACAACAAATTGTTTGTCCTAAGATAAAATGCCGAAAAGACGCAAATCTAATTTAACGGGAAATAGAAACGCAAAACGTTTTAGGAGGCGAAGAGAAAACGAAACCGAAATGGAAAATAATGCGCGTCTTGACGCTAATACACAAAGAAATCGAGTTTCACGTCAAAATGAAAGCGAAGAAGCAACTACAAGCCGGCGCGCTTCAGATGCTGCTAGACATGCAGCATCACTTCGAAACGAAAATCTAGAGAGTGCGACAAATAGACGTGCTTTTCGTAATGCCCGAATGAGAGTGAGCAAACAAAATCCTCCCACTAAAAACTGTGCTCTTTCAATTTTGTTTGATGAGACCACTGTACAAGTGCACGATTGTGGCCTTATGAATAAAATTTGCATAGAATGCGATGCTAAGCATTTTGCTGATGAAGAACCTCAAGATGGAAAATTTTCGCATTGCTGCCAAAAAGGCAAAGTACAACTTGCTCCATTGACTCCATTTCCAGAATATATTCAGAATCTAATGACTGGAAGTGATTATTTATCACAAAATTTTCAAAAAAATATTAGAAAGTACAACAGTTCTTTAGCGTTTGCCTCAATGGGAGGTCACATTGACCCACCCCCTGGCTTTGGAACTTACAGCTTTAGACTGCATGGTCAAATGTACCATCGGACATCTGCCCTGCATCCGCCGGTACCAATGGCTCCAAAATACGCTCAGTTGTATGTCCTTGATACTTCTGAAGCAACAAATGCCAGATTGCAAAATCCTTCCAATCAAGGATGTTTGCTTGAAATTATGGATAAATTGGATGTCCTCTTAAGACAAATTAATCCATATGCACACGCATATAAAATGATGTATGAAGTAGAAGAGGAAGAAGCCCAAGCGGCTGAAAACGAAAACAGAGGTGCAAGGTCAGTTGAAATGACTTTTAAAAGAAGCAAAGATAGGCGATGCGACCTACCAACAGCCAATGAGGTAGCAATTGTCTTTTTTAGCAATGGTGACGGGGAACCACCACAAAATAGAGATTTTGCTGTCCATCCAAAGGCACAAAATAGAAATAGATTGGAAAACATTTCTTACCTAAGTAGAAATTGTGATCCAATGACTTACCCGCTCATATTTCCTCATGGCGATGTTGGGTGGGAAATGAATACACCACATATTGGTCTAAATAAAAGAAGTGCTAATGTGACTCATCTGGAGCATTACCAGTATCGAATTGCTATTCGTGAAGATGAGTTCAACCCAATTTGGAATAGTGGCAATTTAGCTCAACAATTTGTTGTAGATGCCTACTTAAAGTATGAAGCTAACAAGCTAAATTGGATAAAAGAAAATCAAAAACAGTTACGAGTTGACATGTACAGTGGTCTTATGGATCATGTAAATAACCGAGCAACAGTTGAAAGCCTCCAAGCCGGAAATGTTTTTATTTTACCGTCATCTTACATGGGAAGTCCACGATGCATGCAGCAAAATTATCAGGACTTAATGGCTATTGTTAGAAAATATGGCAAGCCTGATTTATTTTTGACTATGACATGTAATCCTAAGTGGCCTGAAATTCAAACTTACTTGGAAAACAATCAGACCCCTGAAAATAGGCCGGACTTGGTTGACAGAGATTGACAGAGATATTTGATATCAAACATAAATCCTTGCGTAACGATATTACTGTCAATCAAGTTCTTGGTGGTAAGAATGCTAACATGCATGTAATCGAGTTCCAAAAACGGGGACTACCCCATGGGCACAACTTAATAATTCTAGACAACGAGTCAAAATTTAGGACAAAAGAACAAGTTGATCAAGTTGTCTGTGCTGAACTGCCAGACAAGGAAGAAAATCCTGAACTATATAAAATAGTAACCACAGTCATGATTCATGGCCCCTGTGGTAGAGGATTTAATGAAAAAGCGGCATGCTTGGATAAAGATGGAAACTGTACAAAAGGATTTTCCCATAACAAAAATGGTCAAATAATACCAGGAAAACCCTTTGTAGATGAAACAAATATTGATGTTGAGGATGGGTATATTGAATACCGCAGAAGAAACAACGGTGTAACCACTGAAATGAGCAGAGGTGGTAAAACGTATACTGTTGATAACCGATGGGTTGTGCCTTACAATCCATATCTTTCAATGAGATATAACTGCCACATAAACCTTGAAATATGTGCAAGTGTGCAGTCTGTCAAATATTTATATAAGTATATCTACAAAGGTCACGATTGTGCCAATGTAGAAATAGTTGAAAAAGTGCAGGACACTGAAACTTTGGGCTGGAATGAAATACGATCATTTATCAGCTCAAGGTATGTAAGTGCACCGGAAGCAACTTGGAGACTATTTGAAAAACCGATGTACAAAAAATCTCACACTGTAATTAGACTTGCTGTTCATCTTCCTAATGAACACATGATTTACTTTGCCGACGGACAAGAAGAACAGGCTTTGGCAAGAAATAAATTATCTTCTTTGCTGGCTTGGTTCAAATTGAATAGCGATCCAGATGATGAAGGGTATGCTCATCAATTTACATACCCAGAAATACCCTGCCATTATACTGCAGATCAAAAAACAAATATTTGGCACCGTAGAATGCGAGGCCATGATAAAATTGTAAGTCGCATGTATACGGTCAGTCCATCTGAGGATGAACGATACTTTCTTAGACTTTTACTTTTACATGTTAAGTGTTGTACAAGTTTTGAAGACATCAGAACTGTAACAACTGAAGACGGGGAACAAAGAGTTTGTGCTACATTCCGTGATGCATGTAGAGAAAGAGGACTTTTAGATGATGATACAATATGGGATCAATCTTTGGAAGAATCTGCTCTACAAGACATGCCAAGCAAAATCAGGCACTTATTTGCTATGCTGTTAGTTTTTTGTAATTTAAGTGATCCTCGAGCACTTTGGAATAAATATGAAAACAAATTCATAGAAGATTATTTGCACAGAGATCCCAATGATCGTAATGGTGCTGTAAATAGAGCTTTGTGGGACTTGAAAGAAATTTTACAAGGCCACAATAAAAAGTTGGAGAATTTCGGACTTGATGAACCTTCAGTTCTTTATGAACCAGATGAAGAGCCAATTGATGAAATAGAAGAATGGGCGATAGCAGCAGAAAACATACACTTATTTAATGATTGCCAACGCACAGCAGTTGAGACAATTAAAAATGCCGTTGAAGGCAAAATACCTGAAAAGCAATTTTTCCTTGATGGTCCTGCTGGATCTGGAAAAACTTTTTTATACAATACAATAATCAGTTATTTTCGCTCACAAAATAAAGTAGTTTTGTCCAGCGCTTTTACCGGAATTGCCGGCAATTTATTAAAAGGTGGTACAACATGTACATCTTTATTTGGAATTCCTTTGAACGTTTTTGAAAACTCTGTTTCTAAAATAAAACCAAATTCAAAACAAGGAAGAGTATTGGCAAATGCTGACTTATTTATAATTGATGAAGTATCTATGATTTCTGTTCAGCAATTAAGAGTTATTGAACTTTTGTTGCGGCAGGTAACAGGTCATGATCAGCCATTTGGTGGCAAAGTTGTACTTTGTGGTGGCGACTTTCGTCAAACTTTGCCTGTAGTAAAGCGAGGAAATCAAACTCGCATCGTGGAGGCTTGCCTCAAAAAAAGTCCTCTCTGGCGCTATTTCCATACTCTGAGATTGGACCAAAATATGAGAGCGGAAGCAAATGCACAAGAGTTTGCTTCATATATTTTACAAATTGGAAACGGCGCTTCTCCTATTTTTCCTGGAACCGAGAATGCCATTGAGATTCCAGAACAATGCTTAACCAACAATTTAATTGATGAAATTTATGGGAAAGAAATAAAACTAGAAGATCTTGAAGACTTGGAGCACAAAGCTATTGTGACTCCATTAAATAAAGATTGTCATATTTTAAATGAAACAGTCTTAAATCGACATGTAGGAGAAATGAAAACCTACTTGAGTTTTGATGATAAAGTATCAAAAGACGTCGAGGACGATTTAGATTTTCCAATTGAATATTTAAATTCTCTTACTCCTAATGGATTTCCGCCGCATAAATTAAACCTAAAAGTTGGTTCGCCAATTATGCTGCTGAGAAATCTAAATAAAAACAAAGGATTATGTAATGGAGCTCGATTGACAGTTTTAAAAATGCACCCAAACGTAATAATAGCTGAAGTTATTACAGGGAAGGCCAAAGGAGAAACTGTTTTTATTCCCCGAATTATTTTTATGCAGACGGATGAAGAGTCGCATTTTAGCCTGAGAAGAAGGCAATTTCCAGTAAGACTGGCCTATGCAATGACTATTAATAAATCGCAGGGCCAGTCCTTCAAAAAAATTGGTATATTTTTACCAAACCCTGTATTTAGCCACGGCCAATTATATGTGGCATTTTCAAGGGGAAAAACTTTTGAAGGAGTTAAAGTCCAAATTTTGGATACAGACCAACAAGGCAAACTACAAAAACGAAAAAAAAATATTTATACACCTAATGTTGTGTATCGTGAAGTTTTAGATTAAATCCAAACTATTATTTTCAAAAAAAAAAAATTAACTCCTCATTAATTCCCGGCCCGAAGGGCCGGGAAGTTCCCTCGTGTTTATATAACATAAGAGGTGAGAATAATTATAAATTGCTGATATTAAAAATAAAATATGTATTAAATATCAAAGCAAGAACAAAAATAAGTTATGTAAATCAAAGTATTTTATATAGAATAACGTATAAGATTTCATCTATTTCACATATTTACATGTACGGTATTCCTCAAGGTTATTAATTATCTCCCGGTATATTTACCGTCTCTCATGTTAAATTCTACAAGTTGTAACCTAATATGATTTTATCATTAGCAAGACCCTTTATATCTTCAACTCTAATTATTTAACAACTGAACATATTTCCAAATTATAACTTTTGCGATAGCTGTTCAAAGTTTTTGATTCAATAATCTCTAAACAATACAATCTCTGAACAAAGTTTAACTTTGGTAAACCTTCATAAAATTTTCTGAAACCTAATATATTCGTAATTATTAAACCTTTTTGAACTAACCTCATTTAATATATATCAAGTTTCAGCTTGATTAAATAAAATGTGGAATAGACCCAATCTATATTACTGTATTTTCATAAATTCTACACTAATTAACCACAGGTTTCAGAATTCCGAGCTAAAATCAGCACTTATCTAGTTTTATCACAGTTACTGAAATATATTAAACCAAAATTAAGTTATCTTTTCATGTCTTCCCTCTCTTTTGCACTTAGGGAGCTCTACGTATAACGTCTCTCTCTCTCCGCGACCACGGAGTCTATACTTGCGTGGCTGGACGGTCAAGCGCGAACCTGACATTGCTTGTCAAACCACGGCCCGGAGAGTTTCCGTCCAGTGAGGAAATTGAAAGACATAAAGCCTTGGATGAACCATCTTCTCCCCTTTCCGACAGGTATGATGGAATTTAAGTGCAATTTTCTTATTATATGTACAAAGTTACACTTATAGAGGTTATACATGCATTGGTATTATATATTGTTATATTATTTTGTATATATAAATGACTAGATTTAAGTGTATGTAGAATTTTTTTATTAAGCATTTCACCTTAATTATCTTATTCATATCTATATCTATATAATATAATAATCTATTACTGAACGCTGTTTACACATAGATGATATTTGGGAAATATCTATATAATATAATAATCTGTTACTGATCACGGTTTACACAGAAGATGTTTGGGAAAAAATTATTAAATTTCTTTATAATCTCTACTGATGCATTGCGGTAACTTTCACTTAAAACTTAGTGTTTGTTTTAAATTAATTTATCAATTATTAATAAGTTGTGTTAATAAAATAACGTTCTACTTTATATGTAATCCGAACGGGGTTGTGGGTATAGCTAATAAGAAATATAAACCAATATACGCGGGTGAAATATGTAAAACAAATTTAATTATAAGTGTTTAAGCGTGAAAATGTTATAACACATAAAATTGCTAGGTTTACTTAATTTTCCGAAATATTACCACAGAGCCGACGGTCGATACCGTGCAATGGTAGGTGGTAGATCCGACGATCAGTCTCACGAGCAAAGACCACCCGACCAGAAGAAGAACTATAAGGGCCGGCAGAAAGGTAAGAAATGTTAAACTTGTAGCAATATATAAAACAACTTCCCCGTTTGACTGTTGACGAATTTTTATACACTTTTCACAAAGTTCAAAAATATTTTTACAATATTTTTTTATGCTATATATATTTCTGAAGCATGGAATGGTATTCAGATAAATTATTTTTAGGTAAAATCGACAAAGTTCGTGACGCGCTGTACGGGGTCGGGACTACGAAGGCTTCTCCCACCTACAACTCACAAGCGAGGGACATATATGACGAAAATGAGGTAAGAATTGTTATTTGTTATTTTTGTTAGTGAAATATGTCTCTGATAGATTGTGTCTATAGTAAAAGAAATATAGATACGGATCAAAACGATCTTTAGAGTCAGACAAATAATACCTATGTCTTCTATCTATATCTTTTTTGGTTATTGTTATATAAGATGACAATATAGCATAAATTAAATAGTAAGTAATTTATTTTAAACAGCTACTACTCATGGGTCGAGTTAACGACATATATTTGAATAAAATAGCAAGCGTATACCAGTTAATATTAATAATTTATACCTAACCGTCCAGTGCACGGAGCAGTTTCATATAAATTTATGAATCTGGATTTGATTCTCTGGCTTCTCAGTGTCGAGTATGATTGTTTCAACATCGATAAATAAAAAACATGTGAACAAAAAATAAAGGATTTATAACCTAAAATCTTTATGAAACAGTGTGCGAGACAATTGTCTGATCATATAATCGATTTTAACATTAATAGTTAAATCGATTTATGATCGGTATCAGCTACAGATTTCTCGATCAATAAAAGCCGTCTAGGTCGTGAAATAGAAAACCTTGTTATATCTGTAATAACTATATTTTAGGTTAAAATGAAAATAATAAATCACTTTTACGACCCTTGAATATAAAACACGATCCGTTCATTGTAGTCTTAACATTGGACACTTTGTATGTTAAACATATAAAGATACCAGAAAATTATATTACTTACGTGATAGAATTATTCTAAATATACTAAATATTTAAGTTATCTGAATCTTATAAGGACCTTCTTTATCATGAAAGCTTTGATTTTTATATTTCTGTTTAATTCATCCTTCAGGACATAAAATATTATTATCAAACGAAATACTTATAATGTTGATCCTCTGGCGTAAATGTCCCCATTCTTGACTGTAATAAGTCCCTGCTTCAATCCAAACATGAGAAATGTTTAAGCCGGTACTTAAAGTTATCAACTATTTAATATAATACGATTAAATTGAGAAGTACGTGGTCCTTTAAACAACCTCGGTCTCCCTTTAGGGCGCGCTAGTGTATAATACACATTCAATAATAATTTTATTACAGCTATAAAGACTGCTATAAACTTTACTGTGCCCATTTTATTGTTGAACTTGCCTGAATTGCTTTAGATCAAATGATACGGGCACTTTAGATTCCTTGGTATGTACATAATGTTATAAATATTTCATTATTAACATTCTACTAAAAAGAATCACAAATAAAGCTCACGTTAATAATAGTTACGAAACCGTAAAAACCATTTACATGTAAAATAAAATATTTATATTAATCAGACTTCAGGTTTTGATTATAATAATATTACCGCATTGTTAGTGTTTCTGTCTTTAAAGTTATCATGTCCAAAAATTTTCTTCATTACATAATTTACATTGGAAAAGAATGTATTGTAGTGTTTTACTTCTAGGACGAATTTAATTTTCTAGGTATTCTACATCTATTATTCCTTTTACATTTTGTATAATATTAATTTGCAAAATTTAGATCCACCATTTTTTCGTTTTAATTTGATAACAATTTGTGCGCCTCCAACGATGTCATAATTGTTACTAATGCATGAGTTGTAAAAAAATGTAACTTATAGCAAGTTACATTTTTTTTACAACTTTAGACATTTTCATCAAAGCCTTCGAAAAATCAGATGTAAGCATTAAAGCAATGCCAGCTTACAAACTCCAAAAACATTTAAAAAATGCCATCAGCAAAGCCACGCTTGTAATATGCCAGCATACCATTTTTCCAAATGAAATTTTACCCAAGTTGAACAAAAGTTTTAAATTACAACTCAATTTTGAAAACGAGTTAATAAATGCAAAGAAAATTAGATTTTCTCAAATCTACATCACTAAACTAATTGTGTCTAACTAAGCCTGACCTAACCTTAATATCACTAATAACGGTCGTACATGGGTCCCAGGTGATAAGCTTGACCTCCCAGAATTATCTCTTATATTTTAGACCTACAGATACATTTTTTTGACAATATACTATTTTTTTTTACAAAGTTTTTTTATTGATTATTAAAACATCATAAATTTAAGTATCTGTTTGTAATTTTAAATTATATATTTTTTAATAAATTTATTATTTAAATTTACATGAAAGTATATACCGTACTTACATAAAACTATTTTTATTCATTTTTCTGTCTATTTGTTTCGGTAAATTTTTTGAAACGTTTAGAACAATGTTAACAGGACTTTCACAGGCGGATTACTGATGTTATAAGGAATAACTTAGCCTACTAACAAACATATTGAATCCGCGAATAAAGTCATGGGCACAGCTAGTATTATAATATTTATCTGGATATATAGTGCTTGTCATGATGGCGTCACACTTACATCGAGAAAGGTTTATCTTTTTGTTATTTAAGTTCTTATCGTCATATATTTAGAGATTCCATTTACTTTATATTTAATCCTGCGACGCTCTTAATATCTGCTGGAAGTACTTAAAAGTTATTAAAATCGCTCGAAAGACAATCCTTCTGTAGTCTGTTCTTCCTAAGTTTTATTGTATTATATTCTCAGGAAGTTTTTCTTCAAAAAGACAGACTCGCGGAGGGAGATTGAAAAAATTTTTAGTATTATATTTTATACAAAACTAAACCTTATGATAGAATTAATCTTACATTTGTTTTAAAATATTATTTCTATAATAGTTTAAACTAAAAGAAATCATTTGATACATATATATGTATAATTAAATTGTTCACTCATATAAGGTTTTAAGAATACCATAGTTAAAGGTGTTATTTGCAGATTTGTTATTACTACGTTTTATAGTTCGCGAGTCTTGTAATACATTCGTATACATTAATAGATAAGTAAAACTAACTAATATTATAATTATTATCCATTTACAATAAGAATCTAACATTCAAGATCACGTTCCTCATCCACATTAATTGTTGCCTTCGTAATAAAACACGAGTAACCCCATAGGCATTCCCACTTTCAAATTACACCAATTTATCACTTGTTCTTCCACGCCGCTATGGATATTTAAGAAGAGTGCTGTGTCATCTCAGATGCTACCGCCCAAAAGCAACGGCGCCTCTCGACTATTACCGTGTCTGCATTATCTTGTCATGCAACTTCAGGTGAGCCGCTTCCGAAATAGAGCATGGCTGATAGATCCAACATAGATTGCATTTCGGGATATCATTATTAATAAAGTTTCTCTCGAACATCATTAGTTTTAGCTGGCGCATGGATCTTCTGTTAAAGTGACGTCATCATTTAATGGTTTGGTTTTTCGTCATTCATGAGAGGTTTCATCTAACTTATTACCAGGGTGTATCCGTCACTTGCATTCATGTCTTCCGTGTATATTCAATTCATTATTTTTATTAGTTTTGATTTTGGGTTATGTTTAACGATGGAAGGAATACTTCATATTTCACACACATTCATGGTTTATTTTTTATTATTAAGTATTTTAAGGATTTACCTCACCATTCAAGAACATTTAACATTGATATGTTCAGAGGTTTTGGAATTTTCAGACAATCGGGAACTCGAGGGGTCAAAGGATGGTAGATCCTATAATCATGTATCGTAACTACGGAACGCCAACCCAAGCTCAAGTTGTGAATCTAGAAGACAAACAAATCGTGTTTCCTGTAGACGATGATTCGGATATTATTATCGTAAATGAAGATTATAACAAAAATACTATAGAGGAAAGAATTGGTGATAAATCAGACTTAATTGAAACTACGACTACCTTGGATAAGTAAGTTTAAGTTATCTTTATTTTATTTACCTAATCAACAACATGAATAGTTTACTTCTCATGTGTACAGATAATTAAGAGTAACCTAACAATGTTATATATATACATATATATGTATATATATATTTAAACAAACTATTGTTTTAGGACAACAGCATCAGATTTTAATGAATATATGTGGATGACGACAAAATGGTCCTCCTGTTCTGCTCCGTGTGGACAAACTGGTCATCAGATAAGGGGTGCTGTTTGCCAAGTGAGTACATAATTAATGTAGTGAGGTTACATTAATAATACTCAAACTTCCAAAATCAATCTTTGCTTGTCCGTATTATTAAATCGATATCGTTGAAATCGATACTCACACATTAATTAATCATGATATCAAACTAAAATGGTATACGATTTAGACTCTTAATAGCTCCACTCGTTAAATTTTCGATTCGGCTATAACATAAAGAAAAATTGTTTTTAGCGTTCACTGAAAACACCAAATGGACTTCAAATAACTGTGAGTTTTAGAAAAACGGATTGAAGTTTGTATATTCGTTCTACATTCGTCCATTTTGTTATTCAAAGCTGATGTAGATTCGTATTTAATGAATGGAAATTTCCATCTCAAGAAACTCACTGAAACTATTTAACTAAGAACCGGGGAACTTTTCCAATATTACATGAATATGAAAATTTCATTTTACGCTTAATTTAATTATAACAAGAATTGTCGTATAAAGAATCATAATAATTTCATAAATTTTTTTATGATTTATGTTAAATTGTTATTATCAATTCCTTGAATCGTTCCGTTTTATTCAAATCAAACTTAATAGAGAGAGAAACTTTTGATACAATTTTGCATTTATTACTACTTGGGTTTGAGAACTTTTATTTCTTGGTAGTTAGTTTCGTTTTTATTTTCATACGATGCTTACAATTTTATCCAGCACAAAGTACGCAATACAACGACATCTGTGGAGACAGAGGAGTGTATTTCACGAGGGCTGACTCCTCCTACAGTGATGCGGAACTGTGAGAGTGATACTTGTGCTACTTGGAGAACGACAAACTGGTCGGCTCCAAGATGTCTTTTAAGTGGAACTGGTAAGTGTTTAACTCTTTTTTAGCCTGTAGCCGTTAGATTTATAATTTTATATTTTCTCATTATTAATGCTCTTTTATGAGTTTGTATTGTTGTAGTAAAAAGTATTAAATGTGAAATCCTTGATGTGCAATATTACTTATACATATTTTGCTCATTTACCTCTTAGTATTTTAGTCTAGATAACATTTCGTTACTTACTAAAGACATATCCCTGATCAAGTACTGGAGCTTTAAATCCTATTATTAAATTACTTTAGTTAGCCATTTGTTCTTTATTTATAGCCGTCTGTACAAGACTATAATCACTGACTATGAGCCTTCTAATAAATGAACCTGTCGAGTGTCGTACCCAAAAATAAAGACGATTCAATATGAACCCTTGCTTTATATATATAATACTAGGTTTTACCTATACTATTTATACAAGTATAAATTTGAACCATATTAAGGTTTTTTCTGTTAAATACCAATAATTATTGTATATTAGAAATGGTTATACAACTTAAAACAATATATAACTGGCTTAATTCTCTCTTTCTGGAGTAGTTTTAATATTGCTCTATATAACCTAGTTCGTACTTAAGGAGTCAAAGCACTACAGCAAGACTACAACCACATATATAAGGTATTATCAGACTAAGGGCACTAATATCCAAAACAAAAATATAAACGAATCAATTCACAATTCCTAGCTATCGTCCGTCGCAGAGTAGAGTGTGTTAGCAACAACAGCACACTGCTGTCGGACGCAGCGTGTGTGTACAGCGAGCGACCCGAACGCACGCGACGCGTGTCACCCTGCCGTCCTGTGTGGGCAGTTGGCGCCTGGAGTAAGGTGAGTGTGTTATTAGTGCGTGGTATTAATCTAATATATATTGGTAATAAAATATACAGTGGAAAAATTAATATGTTTAGGATAAGTTGAAAACTTTACTATATAATCTAATGAAGGATTATATGATAATTAAATTATATTGTTGTTCAAATAATGTAATCATCAGTTTCACTTTTTGTTTAGTGCAAAGGCCCCTGCGGTCTAAGCAAGCAGCATCGCGTTTTGCGCTGTGTGTGGCGCGCTCTGTCACACCCACGTAACAACACTCGCGTGCGAGCGAGACGGGAGCGTCCAGCTGCTGCTTGTACTCAGGCGAGACCTGCCGTTGCAAGGGATTGTAAACAGACTAACTGTGTTACGGGTAAGTTATATGATCGTCATTATTTCTGTATTTACCCTTTATTATACTTTACAAAAGGCAAACTTAATGCCTGGTGGTATTAAGTTTGCCACCATCCTTACTATATAATAACGAGCTAATTGACTCTGTATTCACGCACATCACTTATCACCCACAAATCACACAATAATGTGTAATACATCAAAAAAAATGCTATTGAATCAGGCTACAAAATAGGGTGGGTGCCAACCTCATACGTGACCATTGACCCTTCCCGGCCCATGGGCCGGGAAGTTCCCTCGTATGTATATAGTGTTTTAATATAAATATATATTCTATCTACTTAAATATACTTGTAGTCTTGATATAAATATTGTTACAAAGAAATACTTTTTTATTGTACATAATATTTATTATTATTACTCTATTACTTTCCATTGGCTGCAATACAGTCCTTTAAACGTTGAGGCCAGTTATCAATAACAGCACGCACTCTTTCTATGTGAAAATCTTCACTGCCAATGGGATTGTTTTAGAGACTCCAAATTATCATGACGTTTAGAGCAAGTCTTACTCTCTAAAACTGACAATAAATCATAATACAGTGGATTAAGATCAGGAATAGATGATGGTCTTTAGTTCCGATGAATGATTTGGTTCAATTTATCACCTCACTCCATTTTGATATCACAAATAATTTTAAAATATAAAACTCGAAAACACAATGAACATTCGTATTGACAGATTCCAAATTCAAAAGTAATATTTCGTTTCTTTTTCATAGTAACAGTATTTATGATCAGACTAAGTAACACACATAATACATACATTTGAATGAAATGTCTATTGAGAAGATTTTAGGAGGTGCTTGTGAAGAAGGTTTTTAAGAGACCTTATGGTTGGTGCCATCCAATTTTTTTTTAAATAAGGTGTTCCAGAGTAAACAAGCTTGAACTCTAAAAAACTAGTTAAAGAAATCGCTTTTATGCAGTAGAATAGCCGTTCTAAGGTTGGTTGATGTTCGAAGCATTTTGCTTACGTGTTGCAAGAATGGAGACCCATAGCTAACGGGGAATTTATGCAACAATGATGCAAATCCAGACGGATTTGCATCATTTATTGATTGAATTGATTGAATAAAGGAGAATAAGTAATTTACGCACCCTATTTTGAATAGTGAGCCATTTAAGTTTCGAGCAAAATTGAACGACATGACTGAACTTACGTAAACCGAGATGTTGCAGAGACAATTGTTGAGACGGCGGTTCAACTTATTGAAAAGATGGTTATTCAAGTCTGGATAGCAGACATCAGCGTCATCGATGAGGAGTAAAATAACTAGCATTATCTTCGTCTTAATGGGAAGGATATATTTTGTACGATATAAGGACTGTAATGCTGCAGTGATTTTAGGACATATTTCTTTAATCTACTGATGTTCATAAAATTTACAGTAAATGCACTACCCTAGTTTTTTACTGTCTTTGATACTGGTGTGATGGTGCGATTGTATGTGGCGGTTTACATTATGTCAAAATCTGTTCTGATCAGCAAACTTGAGCTTCTAATCCAAATCTGGATGACCCTAAACTCAATTGATTTAAGTTGCTTTTAATGGAAAATCATTCATCCCGGTTCGTACATGGAGCTGAAGGTAATAAGGGTATAAGTGAGACGAACAATTGAAGTTGAAAACTAATGTATTAATGAATAGAGAAAATATAATGGGAGAATGTATTCTGCATTGTGGCACACCAATGGGTGTGTTGGCCCATATGGAGGATGAGCCTGAGGAGATGAGATTATGTAATGACAGATGTCGATCGAATGTCGAGGAGGATTCTGTGGTTAGCTGTATTGAATGCATTTGAAAATCTTGCAAGTACCAATATGCCAACTGCTTGTTGTTCAAACCATGTTGAATATCAGTGGTTACTTTTGTAAGAGCAGTATTGGTGCTGTGATCTGGATGAACATAGACTGGTACATACTCTGTAAGTGGTACTTAAAAATATAAGAAGAAATTTGCTTCTATACACAGGCTATTATAATTTTTGATAGGATTATCAATATGGAGATGGTTCTGTAGAGATTTGAGAAGAGTAGGTTAAAAAATTTAATTTAAATGAGACACCGAAGCATATTATCTTCTTGGGATATTCTCCAGAATTAATAATAAGTTAAATTTTGTTAATATAATATTGTAAATAACATTTATGGCTAAACATATACGCTACTAATATTTTTTTGGTAACAGATGGCGTTTGCAGAGATTCTTCACGATTCTGTGATAACGTGCGCGCCATGAACATGTGCGCACTGCGGCGCTACCAGCAGCAGTGCTGCAAGACTTGTGAGGATTAACTTTCTAGAATCTTCCAGATTCTTTTAGAAGCTTCTATAATGTACGAGAACTTACAGCTGGCCTCAGAGCATTCCCGAAGTAGAATGGTCTGATATGATGTGAAAAACTGTCTGTATGTATTCGATTGTATTTTATAGTTGAAGTTCAATCTGATTTCTTTCCATATTGTTATTTTATCTTCCTTTTTAATCTTAATCTAAATGGTCCGTTGATTTCTTACGATATACGTGACGATTGCTATTTCACGACGATTTGTTGGAATTGATTTGAAAATCTATTTCTCTGGAATACTATAAACTAACTTAACACGATATACAATATATGACATTAACATCTGCTAGATCTTCTTGCTAAATTTCTCTGAACCTTCTAAATAAGCTTGTTTTAATAAAGTGGGTAACGTTTTGGAACTGATAGGTTTAGTGAATGAAATGTTATTGTCAGCACGTTATTGTCTAGTCGTGATTTCACTTAGCTTAGAATACACGATACGGACACGACAAATTGAATGGTTGCTCAGATAAATTGAGGTTTTAAATCGGATTGCTTTTAATTATTATTAAAACATTGTACATTGTAAAGTTCATAAAACAATAGAAGTTGATGATACATGAACAGTTCGTCAATTCTTTGTAGCATACTAGTTGTGATTCTTTTAATAATTTCATCCGGGGAAATGTAAATTATTTAAAAAGTTAGATTTAATTTATTTTAATGTAACAAAATATTTAGTAAAAATGTTTTGTATTATAGATGTACATACATAGGCATAATTACTACGCTTAATATTATATGCACAAAATAGTTCTGCAATAAATGTATAGAAATTAGTAAAATTGCCAAAAAAGTACACTGGCGTAAAAAAGTGTTAAGTGAAAATTAGTAAATTCATTATTTATTACGACGAGTCGGAATTAAATAGTAAAAATTAATAAAAAAATATATCAATCTCCATAAATCGACTCTCAGCTTTAATTTAAGGCATTGATATGTAAATTTAATCTATTAAAAGTATACTAAAACACTTCTGATTATTGAAAGCAATATTTATCGCTTAAATGTATATAAAATAGTTGTACTGTGTGTTTGTTATCCACTTCATGGAATGTGGTTTAGATCGATCATTTATATAGAAATAAATCATTTATCTCTAGCCGAGGCCGCGTTTCACGTTTGTCAGTTCTTGTTGAAATAAAATACTTTGTTCGATAACGCTAGTGTTATAAACCTTACCATGACTTAAACAGATTTAAGATGAATATCTTCTTATGAAAATCTCATTTTTCTTATCTTATCTCTCCTTTAAAACGGATAGATATAGTTAATTTGTATTTAACTCATGTTACGGCCAGCACTAACTCAAAATATAAAATATATGCTAAATGTGACCTCCGACTTGAGTTAGCGATTATAGCAATGATTTAATGAAGATCTGATTATAAAATAAGTGAACTTTCATATCGAAACAAACTGCCATTTGAAACGTAACTTATGTCGCTCATTGTACGCATTACTGCCTGTAAAGCCAAAAAATGATGCACTGTATTGAAAAATAAATCTTGAATTCAGAACAAAAGATATTATTTTCAATTTGCATACATATTACAAAAATGTGTTTTCGGTATCACCATTTTGCATATATTGTGTGTATGATAATTATGTTAAAAATTGATAACGAATCCTTGGGCAATTTATGTTTTGAGAATGATACCTAATAATATTTGTCTATGTATTTATTTTTCAATACATCATTCCATTTTAGTCTTCTAAATTGTTTTGATATCCTTAACTTAAGACCGAGATTGTACATTGTATCAAAAATTTTCAAATATAAAATATATTATACGAGTAAGTTACTGAAGGCTTTGTTTTAATAAATACCCTATAAGTTAATTGGCAGTCTTTTTAACACTTGTGTGCACAACAGTACACAGCAGATGCATACAGCGTAATGAATTTCCGGAATGATTGGCAGCGTACTGTTCATTGTTTCGCTTCACAATACTAAACTTAATGTCTATAGTTTATTTTTTACACATAAAAATGTGTATTTCCAGTGGCATTGACTATTTTAGCTGATAATTTTCTTTATATCATATATATATTTTATATTTTTTAGTACTCAAACTCAGACGCAGTATGGACCTCTACCGATAATGAAAATTATATTCTCTTGAGCGGTTTAATAATAAGCAAATCACAAGGTGTCAAATGAGGACTGTAATGTATAAATCAAAGGTTTTACCAGTATAGCATCTAGGAAGTCCATGATCTTAATCGCAAGAGTAGGGACGTGTGTTTTGGTAAAATAAAAACCCTCTTTTTCCCGTATAATGTTGGTTGTTGCTGTTGTAAAGAAAAACTATCAATCACTTAATAGTATATACCGCTTCCTTTTTAATTTTATTTTAAACTCATACCAGCTGAAGCAAATGATATAGAAGGTGCTTTGACCTAAGCACCAAGTTGGATTTGAAGTAGTTAAAAATCATTCAATCATCATCATATTTGACAAGGACACCTTAATTTTATAGTTTTTTCTTACAAGATAAAATAGGAAATTTTAAGCTTGAGACAAATATAAAACAAATATTGTGTTTATTAAAAATCTATACAAGGAAGCGGTTTAACACACTGCTTGTGTTTGTTTCACCGTATCTTCGATGTTGCAATACACATTTTTGTATGAGTTTTGTATAAATATCTGTTTGGTGTATACTTTCGTTTCTCAACCTTATAATATTAATATCAAATCATAATTAAAAATTTAGTCATTTTAATTTTATTTGCGTTCATTTATTTAAAATATATATAAAAGTCGTGAAGAAGTGGCTCCCGATGAATAGTGCAACAGTTATCTAGTGCCCATCCATAAAAATGAGGAGGATGCACAATTCTGCAACAGTTATCGTGGAATAATGTTCATTGCACATACTATGTAAGTGTGGGAGAAAGTGGTAGAGAAAAGGATGCGAAACGAGAGTGATGTTTTGGAGAATCAGTACGGTTGTATGCCTGGTCGGGGTACGACAGATGCTATATACGCTCTCCGCCAGTCGTGTGAGAAGTACAGACGAGCACTCAGGAATCGCACATAGTATTCGATGATCTTAAGAAGGCATACGAAGAGATTCCCCGCAATGTGGTGTGGAGAACTTTGAAAGAGAAGGGTGTGTCTGGGAATTACGAGTATGTAGAGTTGGTTCATACAGTCGATCTAGTATACATGTTCGTTTGATCGCTGGAAACACTGAAGTTCATTGTGGTAATAGGTTTGCATCATGAGTCGTCTCTGAGTTCTACCTCGTTTTGTCCCTACCTCTAACATTAGATATACAGGAAGAGGCAGCCTGATGCATGCTATTCGCTGATGACAATGTTAGGTTATGATGAGTATGTTAGGGGAGCCATGTATGTAACGCCAGTGACTGAAAAAAATAGAGGTAGCCGTCTATTATGGTATGGACAAGTTATGAGGAGAGATGAAATGCATGTAATCATCCTAACGTACCTCGAGGATCACCAGTTGATCAATGACCGGCAGTATGGCTTTCGCCATGGTCGATCAGCTGGTGATTTTCTGTTATACCTTACGCACCGTTGGGCAGCGGTTATTGAAAGCAAGGGAGAGGGTCTGGCAGTTAGTCTGGATATGGCAAAAGCCTTTGATCGTGTATGGCACAAGGGGCTTCTTTCGAAGCTACCTTCCTATGGGCTTCCCGTTTATGCAAGTGGATCACCAGTTTTCTCACTGGGCGGAGCATACAAGTCGTTCTCGACGGTTTTTGCTCGGACCCCAAGCCCGTGAACGCTGGTGTACCCCAAGGCTGCGTGCTATCCCCAACTCTGTTCCTCCTGCACATCAATGATATGTTGGATATTTCCAACATACATTGTTATGCGGATGACAGCACTGGGGATGCGGTATATTCCGGTCGTGCAGGTCTCTCTCAGGAAAACGTCGACGAGTGCCGAAAGAAACTTGTGTCTTCAATAGAGACCTCCCTGGGGATGGTCTCTGAGTGGGATGAACTGAACCACGTTCAGTTCAATCCCCTAAAGACACAGGTTTGCGCGTTTACCACTACGAAAACCCCATTTGTCGTATCACCGCTCTTCGAGAGCACTCCTTTTATTGCCTCAACCAACCAAGTATCAAAATACTGGGTCTCGACATTTCGAGCGGTTGTCAGTTTCGTGGTCATCTGGAGAGCAAGGCCAAGTTGGCCTCGAAGAAATTGGGAGTGATCAATAGAGCGAGGCAGTACTTCAAACCTGGCCAAAGACTTGAACTCTATAAGACTCTATAAGGCGCAGGTCCGGCCACATATGGAGTACTGTTCTCATCTCTGGTACGGATCACCTTCTACAATTCTCGTCAACATCAGCTTCTATCTTTTGACCGCGTACAACGGAGAGCCGTTCGGATTGTCGGGGACCGAGTGCTCTGCGAACGGCTGGACTCTTTGGCATTGCGTAGAGACGTGGCTTCTTTGTGCGTCTTCTACCGCATTTACAACGGGGAGTGTTCCGAAGAACTATTCGATCTGATGCCTACCGCCGAATTTCACTACCGCACAGCTTGCCATCGCCTCCTTTATCATCCATACCACCTGGACGCGTGGCGATCTTCAACTGTGCGGTTTTCAAGGACTTTTTTCCCACGTACCACTCAAATGTGGAACGAACTTCCTTCAGCGGTATTTCCAGATCGATACGACATGGGTACCTTCAAAATAGGCATATATTCCTTTCTCCAAGGCCGGCAGCGCTCTTGTGAATCCTCGGATGTTGCAAGAGTTCATGGGCGGCGGTGATCACATACCAACAGTGACCCACAAGCTCGTTTGCCCTCCACTAAAAAAAAAAAAAAAAAAAAAAAATCAAAAAAGTACTAAGTTGTATTTTTTATAAGTTTTTTTTAATTATACGAATGTCTCGGAAGATCCGAACGGCTAATGGAATATACTTTCTACAATATTTGTGTTAAGCTGCATAGGTGTGACGATGTGCTACCCCCGCCCTGCGCGTTATGCCGCATACGCATAAAGTTCTGCTATACGAATGCGGCTACGCTCGTTCTGCGCGTAGGAGCCGCTTTGATGTAGATTCAACATTTTATGCGCCGCAGCCAAAGTGTTAACAGACATAAACCAGCTACAATCTGAGACCAAAGTTGTGCTAAGTTATCGTTTATATTCCACTAAAAAATATTCAAGAATAGAAAAACCGCTAATACTTTTCATAATCATATCATATCATCATAATCATAATTTTCATAATCATATCATCATAATCTTTGTCTGTAAATTGTAGAAGCAAATTAGTATGATATTAACTATTTACTAAATAATTAATATATTTATCTTTACTTACGTAATATAATTATTGTAAAGTCATTAAACTTACTATATATTAAAACTTATTCCAACATATCTTTTATACAAGATATTTCTTAGACATAAATAATTATGAGCAGTAAACATGATTAGTAGTGAAAATTTAGTAGTGAATGCTAGGTGCATGTGAAAATTTATTAATATTTATTGATTTACTAAAAATAAAGATTGTTAATTATAAATTATATTTATGAATGCATTTCCCAACCAAATTTAAAATATATATTTTTCAAAACCCCATCGTTGTTCCGATTTAAATAAATAAATACAAAAAAATGTAATTGCCTGCATTCATAGAACTATTGGCACACGTTTCCAATAAACTGAATTGATTGGACCACAAAGTACTGGAATTATTAATTCGTTTTACAATATTTCAGTGTTTTTATTCATTAAATTGGGTTATTTTTAGAAATTGTGTTGCGATTAGCATTATTTATGTTCAAGTTAATAAAATAGACAGATTAATATTTTGAAATAGCTTCATGTAAATGAATATATTAATAAATAAATAAAAGTATCATGTAGAAAATCACTATTGCAGATAAACCCTTGGCAGATATATTTATCTAGGTACGACTATGAAACGAGTAGATACTATACCTGATTCTAAGTGACTCCGCCGGTCATGGGCATTTACAAATATACAAAAAAAGAAAACGCTTTGTCTCTATTTATTTATTAAAAAAATATAATAACAGTTTTTTTAGCTAATGAAAAAGACAATTAAATCATTATGAAATATTATAACCTCAATACAATGACAAAAACTATTAATATTATATTATGTTGATTAAAACATATATAAATATATATTTGTGACACATAACTGGGGTTATTAAACGATCAATTTGTTAGCATTTGCATTCATGAATTATAATTTAAGAGTAGAAAGGACAAGGTCAACTTTTACACAAAAATAATGATCCATCACAACGTTTATGACATTCAAAGTCTAACCTTGTTATCTTTATCAAATCTTTTAACATTATGATCAATATGGCCTTTCAAATAATCGGTCTGCGTCAGGGTGCCGTTCATCAAAGGCATTCCGTAGCCACCAATCTTATCGAATATACGATAATGTCCGGTTCCATTGATAGCCACTGCATCTAGGCAGTTACCATAACAGTAATAGAGAATACAATTAAACAACTGCAAGTTAGAGGTGTTGCGCTATGAAGCGATATACTACAATATTCTGATTTACTTAATATTAATGTATTTTTTCTACGTTCTCAATATTTTATTTTTCTTGTCTTGAATTTATTCCAAAAAACTTAATTTTTACAGATTTTTTTAAATTTCTTATTTCTATAGGTTTTGATTTACAATATCACCGATAATAAAAAAAATGGAAGCTTAATACAAAGATGCATCAAGTTTAAAATAGCCTTTGTTAGTTGTCATGGTGATACATTTAGATAAATTTAAGCCTTACAGGAGACCTGCAGTCTCCAGAGAACGGCGCGCTCAATCAGGTGTGGTCCAGGAAAGGAATAAAGTCTATATTTTACGTTTAACCTCAATAAAAGAAATATGAAATGCTAGAAAAGTAAAATACGAGTATCTCACTTTCCACTATAATTAGAACACACGATAGAAAAACAGCAAATTTATCTATATTTAAATATTTATATAGATATATAATAGATATTATATATTATATATATATATATATATAATAGATTTGTATATAATAGACAATTTGCTTATAAGTATCCAACAGTTTGAAAGCAGTCACTTTTCCAATCATAAGTACATTTTCATACTTTACACACATCATATCTGTACTACTACAGGTCATGAAAGTACATATAATATATAAATATATGATAATAACCTTCAATATTCTCTTTTAGTATATATATTTTTAAACACACCTTATGTTCTCTATCGTTCAAGTTATAAATATATTTTATAACTTGAACCACAATAAATTGAAACTCCTTGTTTTAGAATACAAACGTCCTTTATGAACATATCGGAGCCTATAACGAGGTATATCACAGCATCTATACACCTGGTATTATATATATGTTTGTTTATGTTCAATGATGGTTTATTCATCTGTTCCGAAATATGCCAGAAATCGCTGCTTTATAAAATTTATTTACCTTTTTTGTATGAAATATATTTAGGTAATGTTGTTACTTTCGTTATTTATAGGTTAAAGATTTTTAAAGGTTAGTTTAAAACACAGGAGCTGCCGTCAAATAACTAATACTATTATCATAATTTTTTATAACTAGTTACAATAAAATATCATGGTTCTTAACATGTATTACTATGCAATATTCCAGTTCCAGTTCTTAACTGGAATTAAAATTAACAACTTAATTACATTTCACACACTTATGTCCGTGGAGAATAGGAAATTTCGTATATAACAAAAAAGTAATGCACCTATATTTATAATTATTATAAATAGTTTAAATTTACTTCGAGAGACGAAACCACTATCAGCAGCTCACACAAAAGCTGATCCAAATTATAACATTTACCTAAAACTTAATTGTTTTTGATTAGTATCTAAAATATTTTATGAAAAGGGTAGAAATTATTATGAAATAGCATCAACGGTTGCGATTTTACTATACTTAATTATATTTGTATGGAAATTCTGTACAGACGGAACATCTAATCTATTTAATTAGATCTGGCCTGGAACTTGTTTGAGTCTAGGATACCTTAAGCGCTTAGATTTATAAGAGATTTATAATATTACATTACTTTATTGTAAATATATTTCATAATGGAGAAATAAATAATGAATAATTTTGGACCTACACAATGGCGACGAGGAATTTTATTTTATAAATAATTGTAAGTGAATTTACATAGGTATTTATTTAACAATTTTAATTTACAAATATTGCAGAAAAGGATAATCCTAGTGAAGTAACAAACGGGGTTGTATCAATCAACGGCCTTTTCATATTTTATATTTGAATCTTGCTGTTGGCGGTGACTCTGTCCAATAAAGTGCATAATAATTTTCAATAAATACCATCATAAATGGTTTCGCTAAATTCATACTGATAATAAAATATCAATATAATTTGGTAATCATTTTAGAATAAGAACTATCCGAGAAATGAATAACTTAAACATTTTGTTTTATTATTATTAAACCATTTTTTTTTTTATTTTAATGTTAATAATAAAAACAAAGTGACCACCGGACAGGTTAAATCTTTTAGTTATAATTAATTTGAATCGAAATATGAAATGTTTTTGTGATTAATGTGACAGCCAGTTTACGAAACACTCCACATTTATTAAATAAAAACCGAAAATGTGTTAGAAAGTGTTATATTTAGAAGTAAATAATTTGTATGAAAAACACGACAAAAAGACTTCATAACAACTACATCTCAAAAACAGCGTCATCTACCGGAACTAAATAAAGTTAAGAATCAAGTAACTTAAGTTATAATAAAAATATCAGCATCTAAATTGCCAAATTCAGTCCAGTCCTTTAGAATAATATAATACCAATATACATATGTAAAAATCTATGTGTGTATTTATAACCTCATATATCAAGAAATCTTATCCTTGTTATAAGAAACTATAAAGCATCTTATAAATTAATTGTAGTTCTCCAACAAAGATGAAAACAGAGATTCATAGCTAATTAGATTGCTATGGAAATAGGTTTCCAACGAAACGAGCAATCTATTACCTTCAGTGGAACTCGAGCTTCAAGACACCTTAAGTGCTTTCAAGTAACAAAATTCAATCATTATTGTGGCATTACTAACAATGTATTGCATTTACTATCTTTCCTGTTATAATTTAATTAATTAATTAAATTAGGTATAATCCAGAATCCAGTTATTTTTTAATATTGTATATTATCACAAATTTATTTTTGCAATACTTTGAAAAGGAATCGGCAAGGCTTTATCCTTGATAACGTTAATATCCTGTTGTGTAAAAATGTTTATATCTTTATTATCCAATATTCTTTTAAATCATAAACATTTTGGTAACATAGCAACCAAATAATTTAATCCTTTCTTACAATATTTTATTTTATTTCAAGTTCATTCATACATTGAACTTATGAAGTCAAAACAGTTTTCAACTTACTCGTATATTCAATAACATAAAATTCAACGAAGTCTCATAAAAATGCTTTATAAATTAAAATATGAATTTTAGTCTACAAATTTCCAAAAAACCTTGTAGTTAAGGATCTATATGAAATAGGGAGTCTCCGAATCGATTTTTGTGTCCTTTTGTCACAAGTCTGACCTCAAGTGTTTTATTACAAATCGATTTACGATTTGTAATAAAACACTTCGATGTGCTATTGAATGTTCAGAGATCTAGACTATGTTGAGTTTCTCGTAAAAAACGTAACAAAAACGTACGCATATTCTTAATAAAATAGTAATAAACACCATACTTGTAAATTAAAAGTAATTCCTACTTGTTACCATACACATAATGCAGACCTGTGACATCAAATAATAGTTATTAAATGGAATATTTGTCAGGTCGTTGTTTGCACGTCATTGAAAAAGTATTCGATAATTTTTATTAAAATTTTGTACACTTGTAGTAATTGATATTGTCAGAAGTAATATACATATACAATATCTGAAAAAAATATATAATTAATATTAAAGAATACTAAAAATATAAATATAAGACTGTAAGACTACATTGCCATAGATACAAATAAAAAAATTCTTCATAAATTGCTCTTAAATATAAAATAAACTTATACAGACTAACCCTCCACAGCACGGGATACTGAAACAGGAATAACTTTCTCCGACGTGTTTCGATCGACCCGTCCAATCGTATTTAGGAACACTTCCAGTTGAATGGATACAACGTCATGAAAGATTCTTTCAATGATTTAACTTGAATTTTAGAAAAAATCATCTAAATTATAAAATGTGTTAAAAATAAATGTTTCACTTTAAAAATCTTATTACTAACCACACTATATTTTTACAATAATATTAACCAACTAACAACTTATAATATTACCCACTAATAAATAGGTAAATATTATAGTCTTAATATAAAATAATACCACTATGTAATATTGTACAATAAAGAATGTAACTATAACTATATATGTAGTGTATGTTTCCACAATTACCCTATATAAAGACAGTCGTATCCACTTTACGGTTTAGTAAATAAAGCAGTCGAGCTGGCGACAGTGTAACCAATAAACTATTACTTACAGTTTTATAGACGCCCGATTAAATACAGGCTGACTGAAATAAATCTAGACGCTAATAAAACGCTTACTACTTCTAAATTACATTACAAATTAATCTTGATATGAAATATATTATCTTAAAAAAATTGTAACGGGTTCAACTCGTGTTTATTTGTTACATTTTAATGTTACCCCGAATGTTGAATCACTAAATGCTTTACTTTGTTCACGGAAAGCACATGAAACGTCAAGTAAGAATCTTTTGCAACATCTACTGTTCCATTTGTCCCACTAACCAATACATAAATATTGGAATACATTAAATATAAAGTATTAATGCTATTATGCTAGAACTTGTGCCAAATTTGGATTTAGCAAATAAATTTGTGTATGCATTTAACTGAAACAGAGTAATACATTTCACTGCACATTGTGTATGTGTATTAATTATAAAACAAAGAGAGGCAAGATGTGCTAGTTAAAATGATTCCGTGCATTAGAGTTGTTTAGTTCAAAACAAATCAGAAAGATAACTTGTTCTGTCATAATAAAACCTGTAATGTAACCTAATTGATAGGTCAATTTTTCGACCTTCATTTTTCAACTTATCAGAGAAAGGTTATGAATGAAATAAAATATCCTTCATTTAAAGTGTTTTGTATTTTATATTTAATGAAATGTTATTAAAAGGTGTACTCTAATATAATTACATTGTTAATTGTCGAGTGACATATATGATTAAATAATCGTATACATAATTTCAATTTAAAGCATACAGTAGACGTATTTAAACAAGTATAATATTACAAATAATAAATACATTAGTAAAAATAATATAATATGTCTTCAACTATTATGGACAAGAGACCGTATGTATTAATAATAATATATTTAAATCAAATTATAACAAAAAGTCAAACAAGCATCAAAAAGCATTAATATTTAGAAATCCATCAAACTGATGTACATGCGTAAAACACTAATCTAATTAATAAAGCTATAATTGTAGTCCGTATTGTTTTACCGTTACTATTTTCCTTGGACGTTCATAAGTCGAGTGGACCGGATGGTCATCAGCCATTGGTGCAACGAACCTGTATCCCTGAGCTGACTCCAGTGCTAACGCTTCTATTTCGGCACTCCTATGTTAAAGACATAGTCCCCGTCTACTGGAAGTGTGCTCTTGTCCATCCAATTCCAAAAAAAGGTGGTAGCTCGGATTCAGCTAACTACAGACCTATCGCTATTATCTATCTTCTCTCCAAAATAATGGAGAACATCGTTAATTGATGTACCTCAACGGCAATATTTTCGGTTCGATATTGGTTTTCGCCGGTCGATCGGCTGGTGATTGTCTATTATATCTTACGAAACGTTGCGCTGCGGTTATCGGAAGCAAGGGAGAGGATCAGTAAGTTTGTATATGGCAAAAGCCTTCGGTCTTCTATAGGCTTTCCCTGGCCTTATGCAAGTTGATCACCAGCTTTCTCACTGGGCGGAGTATATAGGTCGTTATCCACGGTTTTTGCTGGGACCCTAAGCCCGTGAATGCTGTTTGGATGAGTTGGGGATGGCTACCCCAACTCTGTACCTTCTGCACATCAATAATATGTTTGACATCCAAACAGACACTGTTATGCAGATGACAGTACTGGGGATGAGGTATATTCAGGCCGTGCAGGCTTCTCTCGAGAAAACGTTGATGAATACCGAAAGAAATTTGTGTCTTCTATAACGACTTTCCTGGAGATGGTCTCAGAAAGGGGTGAACTGGAGCTCATTCAGTTTAATCCCTAAAAGACACAAGTTTGCGCGTTTACCATTAAAAAAACCCATTTGTCGTATCACAGCTCTTCGAGCGCACTCCTCTTAAAGCTTTGCCTAGTATCAGTATAATGGGCCTTTACATTTCGAGAGTTTGTCAGTTTCGTGGTCATCTGCATATGAAGGCCAAGTTGGTCTCGATGAAATTGGAAGCGATCAATAGTGCGAGGTAGTATTTCAGGCCTTGTCAAACACTTGCGATCTATAAGGCGCAGGTCCGGCCAAATATGGAGTATTATTTTCATATCTGGTCCGGATCAACTCTATATCATCTTCTTCCTTGTGACTGCGTACAACGGAGAGTCGTTCAGATTTACGGGGACCCGGTGCTCTGCGTACGGCTGGAATCTTTGGCATTGCGTAGATCTTCTCTTTGCGTCTTCTATTACATTTACAACGTAAAGTGTTACAAAGAGCTATTCGATCTGATGCCTTTTCACTACCGCAGAGTACCTCATCCGTATCACCTGTGTGTGCGGCGGTCTTCCACTGTGCAGTTTTCAAGAAATTTTCTTCCACGTACCACTCGAATGTGAAACGAATTCCCTTCGGTAATAATTCTAGATAAATACGACATACTCATCTTCGAAAAAGGAGTATACTCCTACCTACAAGGCCGGCAGCGTTCTTGTGAATCCTTGGATGTTGCAAGATAGGTGGCGGTGTTGACGTAACATCAGTGACCTGCATGCTCGTTTGCCCTACTCTAGAAAAAAAAATAAGAAAATGAGCTACCAACAAATTGTGAAATTTAATTTATTATTTTGTTGATTGTAAACCTGGTATTTACTTATAATGAGAAAATTTGTAAATTAACACTTAATAATCATTATAAACGAAAAGAACTATACAAATAGTTTCATTGTAATATGTATTTTAATAATAATAGATAAGTCTTTGGTAAACAAAGGTAATAGAAATTAACATAATTATATAACAAAATACTTTAGATAGCTCTGTATAAGTCTTCAAATATTCCATTTTGCTTGCAACAAGGATATATTGAAATTGCGATGTCTAACAGTGTGTATTAGAACACCATATTTTATCCGGATAACTATATTTTCGACTCGCAATTAATTATAAATGAATTTTGGTTCAGTGAAAGAAGAAACAAAATGTGTATTTTAGTCGAGATTAAAATACCGTGAGAGTAATAAACGTATACCAGAATTATGCACGCATAATACAACGAAGCTATGTGTTAGTTACGGAATACATGTAGAACATAATATAATGATTGAATAAAAGGAAGTAAAATTAATTAGTTTAAGACCAAAATACATTTAGACTTATCAAGTAAATATTTTTTCCTAATACAAAAATCAAAGAGATACCTATTATTAATATTTATCAACCAGAGTGCATCGACGACGGAGTGGGCGAATATCTGTTGTTCAGCAATTTGGTACAGACTTTATCAACACCGTGACAGGGCAATATATGTAACACGGATAGACAATATAAATACAATTTCATAGTGCGATTAGATTTAGATTATACAATATAAATACAATATTGTCTATCCCTTTGTATATTTATAATTGAGGCAGCTGAGGCTAATTTGGGTAAATTGAATTTAGTGTTTGGATATTATCTGATCGAGTTTGTATTTATATTTATTAACTGTCCATGATATAGATATAGAAGAAATGTGGTACACGGAGACAGTACACCAGGACGAAGCCGCAGTGTATTATTTTCATTGAACAAAAAGATGTTTTCAATGGTTTAGAAATATAAACTACTTACATTGGTTCTCTAATGAAAAGAGATTGAGGTATATTTTCTTTTTTTCTGAATTCTGATGACTCAAGCTACAGCTCTGGTGTGTGGTTGGTTAGTTGTAGTCTGATTCCGGCTCATATATGAGGTAGCTTATTCAGGTAAGACCAACCCAAATTAGCTATCGCTTTTATAAAGTTTTGCACTAAATCCTAAACATAACAGGTAGCAAAGTATGTTGCTGCTTTCAATATGTGCAGATGTTGTTACATAACGATGTCACTTTCCACCAAATGGACCTTCTGATGGTTCATTAAGAAAGGTTAATAAAACATCCAACACATTCTTTATTAAAACATTCAGTTTTCCTCTTGATTATTAATTTTTGATAGTACTGAAACACAAAAGATACTTAGCAACCATGAATCAGAGAGAGCGAGATATGATCCGAGTAGAGCTATTTTCCGAATGTCATTTCTAAAAAGGATACATATGGATTTATTATACCATGCTATTGATATATGGAATAAATACTAAAGAGAATATACGTAAACAGACATACAGTTTTTTTAAGAGCATAATTTTTTTAAAATTTCCGTATAAGTTATAGTATATTTTGCTTAGAAACAAATAACTTGTTTCAATAACATTATTATAAAGCAGAAAAATGAAAACATTCATAAAATACACGAACTCATGAGCTCAGCTTTTGTTTTGCTTTTCTAAATATTTGGTAACTTAACGCGACATAAAACATTTATTATGATGAGAAAAAAAACAAAAATGTTTTTTCAACGTTTATAAAATATTTTAACAAATTTAGTTCTATAGAGACAGCAATAATTATATAAAAATATATATCATTCAATAAAAATAATAAAGCTCTATTAGAGATATAAAAACTATTTAATAAGTAAATTCACAATGTATCTCTATGTACCTAATCCCTAGTTTTCTATGACATAATTATGTAGTAATAAATAAAACGTCAACACACAATGGTCTTACACAATATTCAGTGTATTGTCCGATAATTAATTTACAATAATATACATGTTATTATGAAGCAAGCTTGAGTGATTTATTTTCTAAACCGTAAAGTGTATACAATTGTTCTTATATTGGTTGGGGTGATTGTGGAAAAATACGCTGCATATACAGATCTAGTTACGCTCTTGGACTCATATAGATTCTAGGTTTCTTGGAAATCTGTAGACTTTATTTCTAAGTAAAGATAAGTATATAAATTCTTTGAATACAAAATATTTATATGATAAAGGTATTTTATTGAGTATTGATGTACACCTAGATTCTGACTTCATAAGTGCAATTTATGAATGAAAATTGTATAATATTAATTAAATTATTATGTTAACATTTAAACTATAGATTTGTAGCGATTCAAAAATTTGTTATTGCTGTTTTTTTTTAAAATCTAATTGCAAATAAAACTGATAAGAATACACATAGAACAAACAATTTTTTGGGTATCATTCGTTTAACTTGCTCGTCATCAAGAAAGTATCCCTTTTAAGATTTCTTTGCATTTCTGTTCGAATACATATATCTATTTTATTAATCTATAAAACAATACAAAATTAAAGATAACAATGTTAATACAATTTAGATAATATTACAATAATGATTGAAGTTTGTTACCTCAAAAGCACTTTAGGTGTCTTGAAGCTTGAGTTCCACTGAAGCTAATAGATTGGTCGTTTCGTTGTAATCCTACTTCCATAACAATCTAATTAGCTATGAGTCTCTGTTTTCATCTTTGTTGGAAAACTACATTTAATTTATACGATGTCTTATAATTTCTTATTATAATAATAAGATGTTTTTGATTTAAGTTATAAATACCCATATATCTTCTAATCTGAATTACGGAACGAATTTTGAAGCAGAAATTTTCATTTTGATCACGTTTTTGTGTATTTCAGCTAATCTCAAGTTCTCAACTTAAGTGTGTCCCTATAATATTATGAATTGCAACATTAGTTTCAGTTAAATATTTAAAAAATATAAAATATTTCATACATAATTGACGATTGCAATAATTAGTAATACATTTTTATGTTTGGTTTCATACAAATCATAAATAAAAAATCTAAATCTAAGCGATTGTCAGTTTGTTTTTAGGCTTATCATAAAAAAAGCAATGGCTTGGTAATTAAAATATCAATTTTATATTTTTATATATTCATTGGGTTTTTAAAAATTATTTCATGTTTGATATTTATTATGTGATTTACATTCTCAGTCACCCCCAACGGCAAGGTTAATATATAAAATATATAAATACTGTTGATCGATACAACCCCGCTTATTACTTTATCTGGATTATCCAGTTTCCAATATCTGTGAATCAAAATTAATAAAAATATACACATTTAAATCACTTACATATTATATTTATAAAAATTAATTTTATTTTTCCAAATTTTGGATCTAAAATTATTTACTATTTATTTCCTTAATGTAATATATATTACTGTATGTAAGGTAAAATAATAATATTAATATTTATCTAAGCATTAAAGTTATCCTAGATTGAGACCAATTAATTGGATTAGCCGTTCCGTCTGTACGGAATTTCCGTAAAAATCTACTAACTGAGTATAGTAAGATCATAACCGTTGATGATATTGCATATTAAGTAATGTAATCAAGTACCACTTGATATAGCTATTTGATTTTGACTTGATATAAATAACTTCGATAACAACAGTAGTTATTTGACTGCAGCTTGTATACAGACTGTTACGACCCGAAAAGATGAGCTTTAAGTAACATTTGTAGCTACCTAACGAAAAGAAAAACATTACCTTAATATATTCCTTACAAAAATGGAGTTAGAAATGTACAATATAAAGCTATTAAGTAACAGATGAACAAACCATCATTAACCACAAACAAACACATATAATACCAGGAATACAAATACTGTGATATACCTCGTTATACGCTCCGATATGTAGACAAAGGACGTATTCTAAAACAAGCAGTTCCAATCTATAGCGGTCAAAGTTATAAGCGATAGAAAATTAAATGATTGTTTTAATATACCGTAATAGATTATTTTTTAATCATAATAATTATCAATCAAAGAAAATTCTTTTTTTATATAATAAAGCGTTGTAAGCTACGGTAGAGTGTTAAGTTCCTTTTGATAAGAAAAGTGATCTGTGCCGAGACGTGTATTTATATATGTATAAAGTGTCTGTATGTGTATTGTATGCTCTCATTATTAGATATGATCAATTTATTGAACATATGACACCTGTTTTGCGTTTTAAAATAAAGTTTTTTTTTTAATACGGACTTCATGCAAGTGTAAACTTTCCTGAAATTCCTTCTATATTTTCGTTATTTAAATTAAACGTAGAATATGGAATAACACTTTTGTCTTGGACCACCATTGACTGAGCCCTCCGTCCTAGACGGACTGCAGGTCTACTCTAAAGGCTTAAATTTATCTAAATCTACGCACCATGATAACTATCAAAACCTATTTTAAACCATATGAATCATTCGTCGTATCCACGTTTTAAACTTTTCTTTTTGTGTTGTTTATTTGTGTGGTTATAAATAGTATTCAAATCATTCAAATCCTATAGAAATTAAAGCTAAAAATTTTAGATTTAGTGCCAAGAAGAAGAAATAAATAAAGAAACTTGTATCCGTTTATTTGTACTCCTGTTATCGTAACTGCCTGGATGCAGTAGTAGTTAATGGAGTCAGAGATTATCGTATATTAGATAAGATTGGTAGACATTGAATGCCTTTGTTGGATACTCATGGCTGACAGACCGATTGTTTGAAGGGCAATGTTGAGAATAATATTGAAATACTTGATAAGGATAACAAATTTATAAGCGTTGTGAATGCTCAATATTTTTGTATAAAAGTTGACATCGTTTTAGCTATTCTTAAATTATAGTACATGCATGCCAATCTAAAAGATTGCCAGTTTAATGACCCTGAGTTATAACAAGGAAGACAGAATATCGGATCAAAATAAAATACTAATAAAGCTCAAAATATTACAATCAAGGTACACAATATTAAAATTATGTTTCACAAATTACTTATTGAAATAATCATATAAGTTTCAATCAAAATAATATTATTGATATTATGTGGTGTGAAAATAAATAATTTTGTCTAATTCATGTTTTAGCTAAAGGCAAATACGATCATTTTATTTTCTATTGAAAACTAATTGAATGTCACGGCTTTTCATTACGTAAATCTGGAGATGCACATCGCCAACCGTGTCATTTAGTATCAGGTATTCTATCTTCTCGTCAGTGCACGTTGCAGTGGCGTTCTACATCAGACTTTAGTAACTAAATTTATTGTCAACATTATGTCAAATAAATACTAGATGAAATTATTGCTTAATTTTAAAAACACTGAAATATTATGAAACGAATTAATAATTCCGTCATTTTTGTGGACCAATCAGTTAAGTTTATTGGGAATGTGTTTTAATAGTTTTATGTATGAATACAGACAACTAGTTTTTTTAGGTTTTTATTTCCTTAAATTGGCGGGGTTTTAAAACTGGTTGGCAGTGGTTGGAAGATGCAACAAGTATATTTTATAAATAACAATCTTAATTTTGTACAACAGGCAGATATAATCATGTTTAATTAAATAAACTTTTCGTGTGATAAATAATCATAGGCTTTATATAAAATACATTTTATTTTTTCACATTTAAAATTGCTAAAACCAGTTTCATATAAAAAATATCAAAAATATCAGCAGTTTACATATTCTTCTCTGTACTTGAATATAAACAAAAACTTAACATACCAACCTCTGGCCCCAGATTTGTAGCTGTTTTGTTTTCTCTTAATCTTATTTTTTTTTATATTTATATGAAATTATACTATTTAAAAATCTGTAAACTATATATAATTGAATTTTGCAATGCAATTGTGTACATTTTATATTAACTCTTCTTTTCCCTAAATGTTTATAAGAAAATATATCTCAATTTCTTTTCATTATAGAACCTATGGTTTTTATTTCTAAAGTATTGATAAAATCTCTTTTTTCAATTAAAATAATACATTAATTGTGCGGCTTCGTCTTCGGTTCTCACACATAACACTAATACTAATAAATAAAATAATGCTTTTATTTTTAACAGAGAGACGAAGCTTCTTAGCATTCCATGGATTCACCGTGCGAGTGCCGGGCCCATCGCGTTGCACGAAGAGGAGCGCAAAAAATGCCTGGGACTTGCGACCCAGGTGTAGGTTTAAGGGGCCCCTTTACTATGCGCATACACGCTCACCTTCACTGTTCACGCTCTTCTCCCTACTTAACCAAATATCGTAAGAACCTACTAAAGCTGCCTTTGAAATACGTTCCAGAAATGATGAGTTTTAGAGAGATTTTGCTGTTATACCTCTCGCTCCTACTTCTACAGCGATTATTGAAGCATTAAAATATTACTATAACTAAATGTTAATTTGAACTCGGTCAGATAATATCAAAACATTAAAATAAATTCACCTAAATTAGCTCAAGCCCCCTGAATTATAAGTAAACAAACAGACAAACAATATTGTATTTATATGTATAATCTTTGTTCCTAGTCGCACTAAGTTATTGTAATTCAAGTCACGTGGAAACGCTCGGCTATACAAGGGTGTTGTCTAATCTTTGAATTGTGTACACTGTCGCTATAATTGTTGTTTAAGGTTGACTTTGATATTGAAACCGTTTTTGTAATATATTTAGATGTCATATATTAAATATAATATTATAACAAAAAGACAGATTAGAGATTAATAATGTTGGCAGTTTGTTATATATAATATCTTAAACAATTAAAAAAGCAACTCTTCGCAGTTTTCCATCACATGCCTATTTAGATTAACTATTTAGTAATCAAATAGTTTTGAATCTATAACTTACATAAAATATTTTCAAAATAAATATCTATATATAAAAATTTTGTCTACTCGCGTTACATAAATTGCGCTGTCACGGTGTTGATAAAATCTGTACTAAATTGCTGGACAGAAGATTCTTGTCACGCTCTATCGTCGATACTCTGTGGTTGATAAATATTAATAATGTTTCTTTGATTTTTGTTTTAAGAAAAAATATTTACTTGTTACATCTAAATATATTTCACCAAAATGCACCTGATTTGTCTCTACTTTATGTTTGTACAAAAATTTATTTAAAATTAATTACGAGCAGAAAATTATGGCGATCTAGTTAAAATATGGTGTTCAAATAACATATACAATATTAGACTTATGATTTCAGTATCCTTCTTGCACACCAAATCCAATAGTTGAAGACTTACACAGAGCTGATTTACATATCATTTTAGGAATAGACATTTTATAAATAAAAAAGTTTTCTATGAGGGTTTTAAAACCACAACCTTTTACCACAATATGATCATAATATGTTATAATAACCATAATTGTCAGAAATATTAGGCACAGATATGATATATGAGGATTAATAATACATAAAATGTACAATTTGTTTATTGTAATGATTAATAGTTATGATGTTATCTTATTTACTATAATATTTTTTTTTATGTGTTATTGTATTATATTTGCATTATAAACCTTATATTTTACAGCTCTTATAGCTCTAGCTATTATAATTCGTATTATAAGAATAAGATTTCTCCTGATGTAATGTTATAAATACACATAGTTCTTGTGATCTAAATTAATGAACTAATTTTAAATAAATTTTCGTTTCGATCATATGTTTTTGTTTATTTCAGTTGTTGTTAAAATCTGTTTTATCTAACTCATTTTTTTATATTTTATGAATTTGTTTAATAAAATAAAAAAAAATCCAAAAACGTCATAATCGCAACACATTTATAAAAAGTTTCAATTATATTTTTAATAAATATTGAACATTTTATATATAATTAATAATTGTTATAATCAGATAATTTGTTTGATTTCATTTTATTCATAAAGAAAAAACCAAAATCTCAGCAATGGTACAGTTTATTTTTATGCTTATCATTAAAATAAAAACAATGGGTTTTACGATATTGATTTCTCTGGTATTATTTTTGTATAGTTTTTCAAAATTATTTCATGTTTGAGATTTATTATTGGATCAATATGCACAGAGTTACCCCAGACAGTAAGGTTAATATATAAAACATAAAAAAACTGTTGATCGGTACCACCCCATTTATTACTTTATCCGGATTATCCATTTTCCAATATGTGTGGATTAAAATTAATAAAAATATACACATTTAAATGCACTTACATATTATATTTATGAAGTAGAATGTTATTTTGCCAAATTTTTTATCTAAAATTATTTACTATTGATTTCTTTAATATAAAATAAATTTACTGTATGTAAGATAAAATAATTATATTAATATTTATTTAAGCACTTAAGTTATCCTAGACTCAGACTAATTCCAGGACGAAGCTAAATAATTAATAATTGGAGTAGACGTTCCGTCTGTACGGAATTTCCATACAAATCTAATTAACTATCGTAAGATCGTAGCCGTTGCTGCCATTTGTATCATTTTCTATACCCTTAGTTACAATATATATTTAGATAGGAAAATATATATAAGCTTTTGTGGAAATTGCATATTAAGTAATGTAATTAAATACCACTTAATTACAACATCATCAACTACCAAACCCAATATCGGTATTTGATTTGACTTGATATAAATATATTAGATAACAGTACAAGATATTTGACTACAGCTCTTATATAGGCTTTTACGACCACGAAAGATGAGCTTAAAGTAACATTTACAGCTAACCAACAAAAGGAAAAACATTACATAAATATAGTCCTTACAAAAATGGCAAAGAAATGTACAATATAAAGCTATTTCGTAACAGATGAACAAACCATCATTAACCACAAATAAACACATATAATATCAGGATTACAAATACTGTGATATACCTCGTTATACGCTCCGATATGTAAACAAAGGACGTCTGTATTCTAAAACAAGCAGTTTCTATCTATTGTGGTCCAAGTTATAAGCGAAAGAAAATTAAATTATTGTTTTAATATATTGTAATAGGTGTGTGGTAATTTTTTTATCATAATAATTATTAATCAAAGAAAATCCAATTTTTTTTTAATAAACCCTTGTTAACTACTACTAACTACTATCATAGTTTACAATGGTAGTAGTGTGTTATGTTCTTTGTGACGAAAAAAAAGTAAGCATAAGCATATGTAGCGAGACGTGTATTTATATATGCACAAAGTGTATGTATGTATATTGTATGCTCTCATTATTAGATATGATGAATTTAATGAACATATGATAAGCTGTTTTGTGTTTTTAAATAAACTTTTTTAATACGGACTTCATGCAAGTGTAAACTTTTCTTAAGCACTTTTTATATTTTCGTTATTCAAGTTAAACGTAGAATATAGAATAACACTTTTGTCTTGGACCACACTTGACTGAGCGCGCCGTCCTAGACTGCAGGTTTACTCTAAGGGCTTAAATTTATCTAAATCTGTGCACCACGATAACTATCAAAAGCTATTTTAAACTAATTATGTATCAGTCGTCGTAGGTCGTATTTAACGTTCTTGTTTTGTTGTTAATTTGTATGGTTATAAAAAGGATTCATATCCTATAGAAATAAAATCTAATAAGATTAGATTTAGTGGCGAGAAGTAGAAAAATTCAAAAACTGAAAAACTTGTAGTCGTTTAATTGTACTCCTCTATCGCTATTATCGTAACTGCCTGGATGCAGTAGTAGTACTAATGGAATCGGAGATTGTCATATATTAGATAAGATTGATATACATTGAATGCCTTTGATGGAAACCCATGGCTGACAGACCGATTGTTTGAAAGGCTATGTTGAGAATGATATTGAAAGACTTGATAAGGATAACAAAATTTTGCCAGTTTAATGCTCGCTAGTTATGACAATGACGACAGAATACCGGATCAAAATAAAATACTATTAAAGGTCAAAATATTACAATAAAGGTACACAATATTTAAATTGAAGTCATTTACAATCAGGTATTCTATCTTCTCGTTAGTTCACGTTGAAGTGGCGTTCTACATCAGACTTTACTTACTAAATTTATTGTCAATTAATTGTAACACAATTTCTAAAACAGCTCAATTTTAAAGCACAAAAGCACTGAAATATGGTAAAACGAATTAATAATTCCATCATTTTTGTATACCAATCTATTCAGTTTATTGGAAACGAATGACAGTAGTTCTATGTATGAATACAAGTTTTTATTTTTTTTTATCTTCTATTTATTCAAATTGGATGGAAGAGGCAACCATTATATTTTGTAAAAGAACAATCATTATTTTTGTCGTCTGGTTTTTTTTGCAGATAGGTACAATAACAAACAAAAATTTTGCAGATATGTAATCATGATACTAATTATTTTGATATATAAAATTGCTAAGACCATGAATCTGTCATACAAAAAGTTATCAAAAATATCAGCAGTTTAAATATTCTTGGATCTTTGTACTTGAATATAATAAAACAAAAACTTAGCATACCTTTCTTTTGCTGGGGCCAAAAACGTTTTTTTTTCTCGTAATCGTTTTTTTAAATATTTATATAAAATTATATTATACAAAAAAAACCTTTCGTCGTAAATATTTACGTCGGAAGATTTTTTCAGGCATTTCAGAACATCTCAAAACTTTTGCGAAAAAAAATGTATGTATGAGCGCTGGTAGCTTATAAGTTAATTTGAGAATTTCCTGCTTTATTCACCAGCTCTATAAAAATAGTATGTTATAAATCTGAATAAGAACATTTTCCTGCAATGATTTTTAACTACTTAAAGTCCAACTTGAAACCATTTGAATCATTAAATCGACTTCAATAAGCCTTAGGACTAAGCTCCTTCTAAAGGAAATATGTTTCGCCGGTGTAACGTGTTTCAGTGTACTCGCTGAAATTTGAAGGATAAGGAAGAAAGTGATATAATATAATACTATGAAGAAGTTCCCAGACGACATAACGGTAAAACCCTTGGGTCACTCCTGTTGTAGTTCTCATTACGCACTTTGTGACTTCATATTGTGTCCCTAAAATTAAAAAACCGCTCAAAAGGATATAGTTTTCATAATAGACAGACGTCTCCTCTACGTGTGAGTGAACTTTGTTTACAACAGAAAATTTATAAAAATAAATTATATAAATAAAAATAATGTCACTAAGTATAAAAAATATTTTAACATTTTTAGTTTTATTGAGACAACAATAATTATATCTAAATATATATCATTCAATAAGAATCATAAAGTTCTATTAGAGATATGATAGTTATATAATACACATGTATTATGTTATGTAGTAATAAATAACGTTGTCAACACACAATGGTCTCACACAATCTGTTCGTCCCACGACATGCAGTGTACTATTATAATATTATAATATTTGTTCACCAGATAATTAAATTACATTATGTATGCAACATTACAATTATTAAATATACATTATGCCAAAATAATATTAACAACCAAAAATCTGTAAGCTTAATATTATTGAGAGCGATTGTGTAAATTTTATATTTCCACTTATTTTGCCTAAATGTTTATAAGAAAATATACCTAAATTTATTATCATAATAGAATTTATGCATAAGGTTTATATTTCTAAAGTATTGATAAAATCTCTTTCTTCAAATTAAATAAAACATTGGTACTGCTTTATCCTCATGTTTTGTTCTTGTGTACCACATCTCTCCTCTCTCATCTGGCGGCTCTCACATATAACACTAATGACAGCTCTGTATACCACTATATAAAGTATAGTTTTATTTTTATTATGTATTAAAGCATTAAAATATTACTATAACTAAATGTATATATCAACTAGGTTAGATAATATCGAGACACTAAATTCAATTCACCTAAATTAGCTCCATCTCCCTGAATTATAATTATACAAACGGACAAACAATGTTGTATTTTTATTGTATAACTTTTGTTCCTAGCCGCACTACGAGTATGTTATTGTGATTCAAGTCACGTGAAAACACTCGGCTATACAAGGGTGTTGTCTAATCTTTAAATAGTGTACACTGTCGCTATAATTGTTATTTAAGGTTGACTTTGATATCGAAACCGTCATATATTAAATATAATAATATAACAAAAAGACAGATTAGCAATTAATGATATATATAGTTTGTTAAATATAAGTCATCTCTTAAATAATTTAAACAGTAACTGTTTAAAGTTTTACACCACATGCCTCAACTATTTAGAAATCCAATGGTATCTTTAACTTACATAAAATATTTTCAAAATAAATATCTATATATAAGAATAATGTCTACTCGTGTTACATAAATTGCCCTGTCACGGTGTTGATAAAATCTGTACTAAATTGCTGGATAGAAGATTCTTGTCACGCTCCGTCGTCGATACTCTGTGGTTGATAAATATAAATAAAGTCTCTTTGATTGTTTCAAGAAAAAATATTTACTTGTAACACCTAATTATATTTTACCAAAATACACCTAATTTGTCTCTACTTTATGTTTCTACAAAAAATTCGTTTAAAATTAATTGCGAGCCGAAAATTATAGGTATCTAATTGAAATATGGTGTTCAGATACACAACATTAGACTTATGATTTCAGTATCCTTCTTGCACACCGAATCCAATACTAGAAGACTTACACAGAGCTGATTTACGTATTACTTCAGGAATACACATTTTATAAATAAAAAAGTATTTAACGAGGACTTTAAAATACCATCCTTTATCACAATATGATCATAATATGTTATAACAACAATAATTGTCAATGAACATTAAGCATCGATAAAATATAAGGGGATCATTAATACATAAAATATACGGTTCACTTTTACTGTATAATTGAGAGTTAATGATTAAAATGATAAGAACACGAATGGGATATTTATATTACTATAGTTACTCGTATCACCGGCTGAATAAAAGGCGTAAGTTTTAAAGCAACCTTATATATCACAGCTTTCAATAACAAACAGTTAACTTCATTTTTACCTTTTTTGGTTACCTGAAGCTTAATATTTCTTAAGAAAATGTTGTATATTATTATCTTTATTGATTTCTGGAATAATAGTCTAATTTAATTGGATCGTTATAACAATTAACCGTATACTCCGATGATTTCCAAAAGTATAGCTTCAGGAGCCATCGTGTAACAATAAAATACCTAATTAAACACAACAATTTATATACAGCTCTATGCAATTCCTCAAACACAAAGTCTTGCACTCGCAATGCACCATTAGATTCACATCCTGCGACTCAGCCTACATACTTATACATGTCATTTTATTACACTCACTCTGACTACACTTTTAACTTTACTACATAGGTCAATATTTTTCTCAAAGTTTTACTTATTAATGCTTTTGATGCTTGTTTGATTTGTTTTATTATATCTTAATACAATACTTAAACCTACATAATTGTTTAATACTTTTAGTACATCATTCTTGTTAACGTTTTTCTTATTGATATTACTTGACTTTTATAAATACTTTTCACATATATTTTAAGTTGAATTCTACAATATATGTCACTAGACAATAAATTATGTAATTTTATTAAAGTTTTTATGAAACTTCAATTTAAAATACAAAACCCTGAATATGTGACATGTTTTAATTAATTCAAAGTAGGTGTCGAATGAGTTGGTAATTGAGGTTCGAAAAATAAACCAGCCGATGAGGTTACATGACTTGTTTAATTATAAAATAATAAGTTATCTTTCTCTTTTGTTATAATTTATACAATTCTTTTGTATTCCATATAATAATTTTCAATAGTACATCTTGTTTCTCTTTGCTTTATAATTAATAAACAGACATAATGTGTAAATAAATGTGTTCTTCTGTTCCAGTTAAATGAATACACAAATTTATTTGCTAAATTCAAATTTTGTACAAGTTCTACAATAGTTGCATTTATACGATGATATTTAAGGTATTTTAATATTTATATATTAGTAGTGTTTGTGCGATAAAAAGAATAGTAAATGTTTCAAAAGATTTTAATTTGACTTTTAAATGCTTCCCGTTAACAAAGTAACGCATTAGAATAATCGGATTATCAATATATCAAATATACGCGAGTTAAACCCATAAAATTGTTTTATTAAGGTAATATGTTTCAAATACTGTTTAATTTCAAATGTAATTTATAAATGGTGTCGTTTCATTAACGTTTAGATTTATTTCAGTTAGGCTGTATTTAATCGGGTCTCTATAAAACTGTAAATAACAGTTTATTGGTTACACTGTCGTCAGCTCGACTGCTTTATTTTCCAAGCTGTAAAGTGGATACTACTTTACCTATATTGATTGGGGTCATTGTTGAAACATACGCTACATATAGAGCTCTAGTTACTTTCCTTTATTGTAAAATTTTTTTTTTGGTATTATTTTATACTAAGATTACTATGATGATTATAATATTAGTTGTTTATTTTGTATTACATATATATTAATTATTTTTGATGATGATGATGATGATGATGAATATTAAAAATATTTTTTGATATAAACGATAACACATACTGATATATTGTTGTTAAAATATATTGTTTGTTATTAGTACTATAATAAAAAAAAAAGTAATATTTTCATTAAATATAATTAATTATATGTTTTATCTAAATATTCCATTTTTCATCTTGGTTGGATAACTACAATTAATTTATAAGATGCTTTATAGTTTCGTATTTTAAGAATAAGATTTCTCCTAATGTAAGGCTTTAAATAAATACACATAGTTCTTGTAATTTTAATAATATCAGAAAATCGATACAACACCGTTTATTACTTTACCTAGATTGTTCATTTTCCAATGTTTCTGAATGAAAATTAATAAAAATATACACAATAAACCCACTTACATACTTTACAATTATGAAATACAATTTTATTTAACCAAATTTTTGATATAAAGTTATTTACTATTTATTTCTTTAATATAAAATATTTTTATTTTAAGGTAAAATAATTATATTAATATTTATCTAAGCATTTAAAGTATCCTAGACTTAGACAAAATATAATAAGATCATATGCGTTGATGCTATTTCATATTATTTACTATCCTCTTAGTTACAATATATTTACAGATACCAATATAATTATTAGAATACAAATAAATACTACAGTATAGACTAATTTTTGTAGAAACTGCCTAAAATAACTTCGTCTCTTAAACTAAATTTGAACTGAATAATTAAATATCATTACGTTTTTATTTTACATAAAATTTTCTCTTCTCCATGGAAATTGCATATTAAGTAATGTAATTAAGTACCACTTAACTGAAGCTGGAACACTGCAACTTAAAAACCTAATATCGGTATTTGATTTTGATTTGACTGCAGATTGTATTCGGGCTGTCACAACCCGGACAGATGGGCTTAAAGTAACATTTACAGCTTACTAATGAAAGGAAAAACATTACCTAAATATATTCCTTACAAAAATGAGATAAGAAATGTACAATATAAAACTATTTCGTGACAGATGAACTAACCATCATTAATAACAAACAAACACATATAATACTAGGTGTACAAATAATACAATACACCTCGTTATATGCTCCGATATGTAGACAAAGGACGTTTGTATTCTAAAACAACCAGTTTCAATCTATAGTGGTCTAAGTCATAAGCGATAGAAAATGTAATTATTGTTTTAATATATCGTAATCGTTGACAGACTGCAGGTCTACTCTAAGGGATTAAATTTATCTAAGTCTATGCACCATGGTAACTATCAAAAGCTGTTGTAAAGTTTATGATTCATCATCATATCGTTGTATTAAACTTTCCTTTTTGTGTTGTTTATCTGTTTGTTTTATTTAATTGAATATAAATTGAATTGAATTGATCGTAACACAATTTCTAAAAATGGCTTAATTTTAAAGCACAGAAGCACTATAATGAAACGAGTTAATAATTCCAGTACTTTGTGGACCAATCAATTCAGTTTATTGGAAACGTGTGCCAATAGTTCTATGTATGCAAACGAACAATTTTTTTTTATATTTTATATTAAGTTTTATATTTTATAAATCAAGTTTTTATTTATTAAAATTGGTACAATGGTGGGGTTTTAAATCTGTTTGGAAGATGCAACAACTACATTTTATAACCAGTGAAGATGCAAATACCCAGGGTATTTCCCGAACGAACTTTGACGAAATTATAAATGTTAATAAAAAACAATCTTATTTTAATAAACTCCGTACTGGGTCCGTACAATTAAAAACAGCTCAAGAAGATTAGAATAGTTAGAATAGTTTTCATAATCGGCAGACGTCTCTTCTACGTGTGAGTCAACTTTGTAGATGTTATAAAATGTATAAAAACAAATTATATGAATAAAAATAATGTCACTAACTATAAAAAATAATTTAACAAATTTAGTTCTATTGAGACAACAATAATTATATCTAAATATATACCATTCAATAATAATAATAAAGCTCTATTAGAGATATGAAAACTTTAATAAAGTAAATCAACAATGTATCTCTGTACCTAATCCCTAGTTTTCTATGACATGTATATTATGTTGTAATAAATAGCGTTGTCAACACACAATGGTCTTACACAATCTGCTCCTCCTACGACATTCAGTGTACTATTATAATATTATAATATTTGTTCACCAGATAATTAAATTACATTATGTATGCAACATGAGAATTATTAAATATAAGTTATGCCAAAATAATATTAACAACCAAAACCCTGTAAACTGAATAAGAGAGCGATTGTGTAAATTTTATATTAACACTTATTTTGCCTAAAAGTTTATAAGGAAATATATCTAATACTTATACCTAAATTTAATCGCATAATAGAATTTATGTAAATAATTTATATTTCTAAAGTATTGATAAAATCTCTTTTTTCAACTAAAATAATACATTAGTGCTGCGGCTTCTTCCTCGTGTGCTGTTCTCGTGTACTACATCTCTCCTCTATAAAGTGTGATTTGCTCTTTAATATTTATTAAAGCATTAAAATATTACTATAACTAAATGTATATATCAACTAGGTTAGATAATATCGAAACACTAAATTCAATTCATCTAAATTAGCTTTAGCTCCCTGAATTATAATTATACAAACGGACAAAACAATGTTATATTTATATTGTATAATCTTTGTTCCTAGCCGCACTATGTCATTGTGATTCAAGTCACGTGGAACGAATCACTTGGCTATACAAGGGTGTTGTCTAATCTTTGAATAGTGCATACTATCGCTGTAATTGTTATAATATGTATGTATATAAGAATATTGTCTTCTCGTGTTACATACATTGCCCTGTCACGGTGTTGATAAAATCTGTACCAAATCACTGGACAACAGTTTCTTATCACGCTCAGTCGTCGATACACTGTAGTTGATAAATATTAATACTGTCTCTTTGATTTTTGTTTCAAGAAAAAAATATTTACTTGTTACAACTAAATATATTTTGATGTCAATGAAATTAATTTTATATCTTTTTACAAAATCATAATGTTATCTTTTTCATCCATTCCATGACACTAACAAATAACTTCGTTGTATTATGCATGCATTATTTTGTTGTACTTTTTTTACTCTCATGACTAAAATACACCTAATTTGTCTGTACTTTATGGTTGTACTATTTCTTTTTTAAAATTAATTGCGAGCCGAAAATTATAGCTATCTAGTTAAAATTTGTTATTCAGATATACAATATTAGACTTACGATTTCAGTATCCTTCTTGCACACCAAATATAATACTTGAAGACTTACACAGAGCTGTTTTATGTATGATTTTAGGAATAGACATTGTATAAATGAAAAAGTTTTTTTAACGAGGGCTTTAAAACACCACCCTTTACCACAGTATGATCATAATATGTTATAACAACCATAATTGTCAATGAACATTAAGCACCGATAAATTTTAAGGGGATCAATAATACATAAAATATACGGTTCACTTTTACTGTATAATTGAGAGATAATGATTAAAATGAAAAGTACACGAATGAGATATTTTTATTACTATTGTTGGATAATCACTACCTGAAAAAAGGCGAAGTTTTAAAGAAATCTTATATTACACAAATTTCAGTTTCGAAAAACATTTAATTTTTAACTTTTTTATCTGATGCTTAATATTTCCTAAAAAAATTTTTCTTTATTGCTTTCTGGATAATAAATTTAATTTGGTTGTTATAATAATTAACCGTATACTCCGATGATGACCAAAACTATACCTTCGAGTGCCATCGTGTAACAATAAAATATAATTGATTTAACTAAAAAATTTTTGCAGCTCTATGCAATTCCTCAAATGTGAAGTCTTGCACTCGCAATGCGCCATTAGATTCACATCCTGCGACTCAGCCTACATACTTATACATGTCATTTTATTACACTTACTCTGACTATACTTTTAACTTTACTACATAGGTCAGTGTTTTACTCAGACGTTATTTGTTGCTGTTTGATTTTGTTTTATTATATCTTGATTTACGCAAATTATTGTAAACTGTCTGTCGTACACAATTGTTTAATACTCTTAGTATAGCATTCTTGTTAATATTTTTCTTATTGATATTACTTCACATTTATAAATACTTTTATAATATGTTATAGGTTGAATTCTGCAATGTGCACAACTATTTAATAATCTATTTATATCACTCGACAATAAGGAATGTTATTATATTAAAGAAGATTTCCTTTTAATGAAATTTCAATTTAAAATACCAAACCCTACATATGTGACATATTTTAATTCATTCACAGCAGATATCCGATGAGTTATAAATTGAGGGTCGAAAAATAAACCAATCGATGATGAGGTTACATGACATGTTTAATTATGAAATAAGTTATCTTTCTCTCTCGTTATGATCTATACAATTCTATTGTATTCGATACAATAATTTTAAAGTGTACATCTTGCTTCTCTTTACATTATAATTAATAAACAGACACAATGTGTAGTTAAATGTGTTCTTCTGTTCCAGTTTCATGATTACACAAATTTATTTACTAAATTCAAATTTTGTACAAGTTCTAGTATATTTGTTATTTAAGGGTTTCAAATTTTTATATACTAGTAGTGTGAGTGCGATAAATAGAGTGTTAAATGTTTCAAAAGATCTTAACTTGACTTTCTAAGTACTTTCCGTGAACAAAGTAAAGCATTAGAATAATCAGGTTTACATTATAATATAACAAATATACACGAGTTAAACACATAAAATTGTTTTATTACGATAATATATTTAAAATCCTGTTTAATTCCAAACGTAATTTACAAGCAGTATTGCTTTATTATCGTCTAGATTTATTTCAGTCAGCCTGTATTTAATCGGGCCTCTATAAAACTGTAAGTAATAGTTTATTGGTTACACTGTCGCCAGCTCGACTGATTTATTTTCTAAGCTGTAAAGTGGATACGACTGTACTTATATTGATTGGGATAATTGTGGAAACTTACGCTACATGTAAAGTTCTAGTTACTTTTCTTTATTATAAAACATTGAATTGTGGTATTATTTTAATCAATATTAAAATTATTTTTTGATATAAACGATAACACATACTGATAAATTGTTGTTAAAATATATGTTTTGGTATTAGTATTATGATTTTAAAAAAAATATTTATATCAAATACAGTTTTTAATTCGGATGTTTTACCAAAACATTTCATCTGTTTCCTGTAATTTCAATCCATTCAAATGGAAGTGTTTCTAAATACGATGGGACGGGTCGATCGCAACACGTCGGAGCAAGTTATTCCTGTTTCAACGTCTCGGGTTCCGGGGAAAAAGTCTGTGTACGCTTATTCTACGTTTAGGTGCAATTTTGGAACAATTTTATTATTTTTATCTATAGCAATGTAATCTTCTATATTAATATTTTTATATTACTTATTATTATTATTTTTATCACCAGACTAACTATTATCCGCTTACTTTAACTGTGTCCTGATTATATATAAGCCGTCATCAAATAAAATTTCAATGTCATTACTATTTTTAAGTGAAATTATAGTCCAAATCAATTTTCATAATTTTCAATTCCAAATATATTTTATTATGAATAAATGCTGTATATTTTGATTCTGACGATATCTATTACTACGAGTTTAATCATTTCCACAAAATTTGTTGAGTACTCTCAGACTGATGCGCAAAAAAAGGAGCGTATAAACACTACATTTTTAAAAACTTTTTGAGATCGGAAGTCTGTACTTTTAAAGCGAATATTTAATATACTCGTACAAACATGGCGGTTATAACTATGTTATTAAGAATATGCATACGTTTTTGTTATTTATTATAAGAGACACTTCATATAATCTGAATCTCTGAACAGTCAATAGCACCGCATACAGTTCTATTAAAATTCACGCAGAGTTATGAGGTACCTAGTGTTTGTGACAAAAGGTCACAAAGATCGATTCAGACGCTCTTAGAATCATATAGATTCTTTACTGCCGAGGTTTCTTGGAAATTCGTAAACTTTATTTCAAAGTTTAGATTAGTATGTAAATACTTGGTATACAAAATATTTATATGGTAAAAGCATTTTATTGGATATAGATTGACAACTAGAGTCTGACTTCATAAGTTCAATGTTTGAATGAAGATTGGATAATATTATGATAACATTTAAAACGATTGATATCTTTCGTATTAAAAAAATTGTTATCGCTATATTGATAAGAATTTGTAGAACAAATAACGTTTGAGTATCTTTAATTCGACTTGCTCGTCATCAAGAAAGTATCTTTCTTATAGATTTCTTTGCGACTGTATGAATCAAGAACAAGATAGGTATAAAAATATAACAGTTTATACCTAATTTTGTTAATTTTTAAAATAATAAAACATTAAGATAACAATGTAATACATTGAAGATAATAATACTACAATAATGATTGAAGTTCGTTACCTTAAAAGCACTTAAGGTGTCTTGAAGCTTGAGTACCACTGAAGCTAATAGATTGGTCGTTTCGTTGCAAACCTATTTCCATAGCAATCTAATTAGCTATGAGTCTCTGTTTTCATCTTTGTTGGAGAACTACCATTAACTTATAAGATGTTTTATAGTTTCTTATTATAAGAATATGATTTCTCCTGATGTAAGGCTATAAATACACATAATTTTTGTATTCTGAAATACTGCACTGATTTTATAGCAATTTTCGTTTTGATCAAATTTTTTATGTGTCTCAGTTGTTGTTAAAATCTGTTTTATCTATCTCACTTTTTTATATGTTATGATTTTTTTTCCACAAAAACTAAATAAATTAAAAAATGACATAATATATACAACAACAACAATGGCTTGGTAACATTAAAATATTAATGTTACGATATTGAGTTCTCTGGTATTATTTCTGTATATTCATTGAGTTTTTCAAAATCATTTCATGTTTGAGATTTATTATGTGGATTAAACGTTCAGTCTGTATGAAAATCGTTCGTCGTATCGTAATCGTTGATAATATTTGATATCATTTTCTATTTTCTTAGTTATAATATTACAGTGTGAACTAGCTTTTGTGGAAACTGCCTAAAATAACTTCGTCTCTTAAACTAAATTTGAACTGTTTACAATAAATTAATATCATTACGTTTTTGTCACGAAATTTCCTCTTCTCCATGCAAATTGCATATTAAATAGTGTAATTAAGTACTATTTAGCTGATACTAGAACACTGCATCTTAAAAACTTAATATCGGTATTTAATTTTACATTATATAAATAACTTCGACAACAATAATAGTTATTTGACTGCAGCTCGTACAAAAACTGTTACTACACGAAAAGATTTGCTAAATGTAACATTTACATCTAAGTAACGAAAGAAAAACACTACATAAATATATTCCCTACGAAAATGGGAAAGAAATGTACAACATAAATTTATTTCGTAACAGATGAACAAATCACACATAATACCAGGAATACAAATACTGTGATATACCTCGTTTTACGCTCCGGTATGTTGACAAAGGACGTTTGTATTCTAAAACAAACAGTTCCAATCTATAGTGGTCAAAGTTATAAACGATAGAAAATTAATTATTGTTTTAATTTATCGTAACATATAATAATTATCAATCAAAGAAAATTCATAGAATTTCAAATCTTAAAATTAATTATTTTATAATACAAACTCTTGTTAACTACTGTAGAGTGTTAACTTCTTTGTGATGAGAAAAACGATCTGTATCGAGACGTGTATTTATATATATATTATACATATATAAATCATACATACCATAGTATGATATCATTATTAGATATGATTAAATTGATGAACATATGATAGCTGTTTTGTGTTTTTAAATAAACTATTTTTTTAATACGCACTTTATGCAAGTGTAAACTGTCCTGAAATTCCTTTTATATTTTCGTTATTCAGGTTAAACGTGGAATATGGAATAGCACTTTTGTCTTGAACCACACTTGACTGAGCGCACCATCCTAGAAAGACTGCAGGTCTACTTAGGGTTTCAATTTATCTAAACCTATGCACCATGATAATTATCAAAACCTATTTCAAAAAAATTATGCATCGTTCGTCGCATCGTCATATTAAAATTTTCTTTTTGTGTTGTTTATTTGTGCCGTTCTAAATAGGATTCAAATTATAGAAATAGAATCCTAAGATATTTAAATTTAGTGCCAAGATGAAGAAAAAATAAAGAAACTGAGAACATAGATGCTAAATTGTAGCTGTTTAATTGTGCTCCTCTATCACTGTTATCATAACTGCTTAGATGCAGTAGTAGTTAATGGAATCGGAGATTATCATATATTATATAAGTTTGATAGATATTGAATGCCTTTGATGGAAACCCATGGCTGACAGACCGATTGTTTGAAAGGCAATGTTGAGAATAATATTGAAAGATTTGATATGGACATTATAAACATTGTAAATGATCATTATATTTGTGTAATAGTTGACCTCGTTTAAGCTACATTTTAATTAAATGGCAAGCATGCAAATCTAAAAGATTGACAGTTTAATGACTCCTAGTTATGACAATGACGACAGAATACCGGATCAAAATAAAATAGTGATAAAGCTCAAAATATTACAATGTACACAATATTAAAATTATATTTCACGAATTATTTATTGAAATAATTATATATGTTTCAACGAACATCATACGAGTATTATTGATAATTTGTGAATCTTTTCAGCATCACCATTAATATTAATTAAAATAAATAATTTTGTCTAATTCATGTTTTAGTTCGATCATTTTATTTTCCATTGAAAAGTAATTGAATAACTCGCCTTTTATTACATAAATCTGAAAATGCACATCGCCGAGAGTATCATTTAGAATCAGGTATTCTATCGTCGGTGCACGTTGCAGTGGCGTTCTACACCAAACTTTAGTAACTATATTTATCGTCAACATTATGTCAAATATACACTAGATAAAATTATTGCAAAATACTAATCTGTTTGTTTTATTTACTTGAATATAAAGCAATTAATTATAACACAATTTCTAAATTAGCTCAATTTTAAAGGATAGAAGCACTGAAATATTGTACAACGAATAAAAAAATCCGTCATTTTTGTGGACCAATCAATTCAGTTTATTGGAAACGTGTGTCAATAGTTGTATGTTGAATACGGGCTATTATTATTATTAATGTTCTTATTTATTCAAATTGGTACAATGGCGGAGTTAATCTTTATTTTTGTCAACAGGTTTTTTTTACAAATACAACAAAAGACAAAGATTTTGCACATAAGTAATCGTAGTCTTTATATTAAATACATTTTACTATACAATTTTTTTTACACATTTAAAATTGTTAAGATCAGTTTCATACCAAAAAATTATTAAAAAGCTGTTTACATATTTTTGAAACTTTGTACTTGATTATAAACAAAAACTTAGCATATCCACTTTGGTCTCCAGATTGTAGCTGTTTACTTTCTATTATTCGTTTTTTTTATATTTATATAAAATTATATTATACAATTCTAACCAAATTGCTCGTCAGTATGCAAAAATATGTTATGCAAAAATAATATTAACAACCAAGAAATCTGTAAACTGAATATTATTGAGAGTGATTGTGTAAATTTTATATTAACTCTTATTTTCCTTAAATGTTTATAAGAAAATATACCTAAATTTCTTTTCATAATAGAACTATGGTTTATATTTCTAAAGTATTGATAAAATCTCATTCTTTAATTAAAATAATACATTAATTTTGAGGCTTCGTCCTCGTGTGACGTTCTCGTGTACCACATCTCTTTTCTCACACGTAACACTAATGACACCTCTGTATACCACTATATAAACTATGGTTTTGTTTTTAACATCTATTAAAGTATTACTATAACTATTTGCCTAAGTCACGGACAATAACTAAATGTATATTTAAACTCGGTCGGATAATATCGAAACACTAAATTCAATTCACCTAAATTAGCTCAAGCCCCTGAATTATAAGTATACAAACGGAAAACAATGCTGCATTTATATGTATAATCTTTGTTCCTAGCCGCAATATATTATTGTGATTCAAGTCACGTGGAATGAAACACTCGGCTATACAAGGGTGTTGTCTAATCTTTGAATAGTGTACACTGTCGCTATAATAGTTGTTTAAGGTTAAGATTTCGATAATGAAATGGTTTTTGAAATACAATTGGGTTTAATATTGTTAAAGACAATGTTGCAAAACAAATTCGGACATACATAGAGTAGCAATTAATAATATAGGCTGTTAAGTAAAAGTCTTAAATAAATTGTCTGTTAATAATGTGTCTTTGATTTTTTTTACAAGAAAAAATATTTACTCGTTATATCTAAATATATTTTGATCTCACGAATTAATTTTACATCTTTTTACTAATTCATACTATTATGTTCTGCATCCATTTCGTAACACTAACAAATAACTTAGTTATATTATTATTGCATTATTCTGGTATACGTTTATTACTCTCACGGTATTTTAATCTCGGCCAAAATACACTTAATTTGTATTGACTTTATGATAAAAAAAATCTTTTAATATTATTTTCAAGCCGAAAATTATAGTTATCTAATTAAAATATGGTGTTCAGATATACAATATTAGACTTACGATTTCAGTATTCTTATTACACACCAAATTCTATACTTGAAGACTTACACAGAGGTGTTTTAAGTATTACTTTCAAGAAATACATTATATAACTAAAGAAAAAATGTTAAAGGAGTCTTTAAAACCTACCCTTTACCACAGTATGGTCGTAATATGTTATAAAAAACATAATTGTCAATGAACGTTAAGTATCGATAAGTTATATGAGGATAAATAACACAAAAATATACAGTTTGCTTATTGTAATGATTAATGACAAATGATGTTATCTTATTTACTATAATATTTTTTATTTGTATTATTATATTATATTTGTATTATCAACGATTATCGTCGTAATTATCACAACCTTATATTTTATAGCTTTTATAGCTCTAGGTCTAACTTTTATAAACGGTTAAATAAATTTTTACCATTTTTTAACTGATTTTAATATTTCTTAAGAAAATTTTGTATATTATTATCGATGATACCCAAAAGGGTATAAAATACTTAATTTAACTCAACAATGTCTTAGCAGCTCCATGCAATTCCTCAAACACGAAGTCTTGCACTCGCAATGCGCCATTAGATTCACATCCTGCGATGAGTCGCAGGCTGAGGCCTATATACTTATACATGTTTTTTTATTACACTCACTCTGACTACACTTTCAACTTTACTACATAGGTCAGTGTTTTACTCGGAGGTTTAACATACTTACTAATGCTTTTGATGCTTGTTTGATTTGTTTAATAATATCTTAATACAATACTTACATAATTGTTTAATACTTTTAGAACATCATTCTTTTTAATGTTTTTCTTATTGATATTACTTCACTTTTATAAATACTTTTCTGAAATGTTCTAAGTTGAATTCTGTAATGTGCATAACTATTTAATAATTTTTTTCACTCGACTCGACTCAACGAATGTAATTTCAATTTCAAATAAAAAACCCTGAATATGTGACATGTTTTAATTAATTCAAAGTAGGTGTCGAATGAGTTGGTAATTGAGTGTCGGAAAATAAAACAATCGATGAGGTTTCATGACATGTTTAATTATAAAATAATAAGTTATCTTTTTCTTTTGTTATGAACTATACAATTCTATTGTATTAAATATAATAATTTTAATTTGTACATCTTGCTTCTCTTTGTTTTATAATTAATAAACAGACACAATGTGAAGTGAAATGTGTTCTACTGTTTCAGTTTTAATGATTACACAAATTTATTTCTTAAATTCAGATTTGAACTTAACTCTTTAAGTGCTTCCCGTGAACAAAGTAAAGCAATTGAATCATCGGCTTAATATTAAAATATAACAAATATACACGATTTAACCCGTAACAGTTTTTATTAAGATAATATATTTCATATTAAGATTAATTTGATATGTTATTTATAAGCAGTATCGTTTCACTAGCGTTTAGATTTATTTCAGTCAGCCTGTAAATAATAGTTTATTGGTTACACAGTCACCAGCTCAACTGCTTTATTTTCTAAGCTGTAAAGTAGATACGACTTTACCTGTATTGTTTGGTTTAATTTTGGAAACATACGCTACTTTTGCAGCTCTAGTTACTTTTATTTATTGTAAAATATTTTATTTTTGGTATTATTTTATACTAATATTATTATGGTTATAATATTAGTTATTTTGTATAACATATATATTCATTACTTGATTAATATTAAAATTATTTTTGATTAATATGAAATCAAACATAATAATCTATTTCTGATTATTACAATTGTAAATTAAGTATGAAATGTTCAATATTTATTGAAAATACAATTAACACTTATTAAAAATGTGTTGAGATTATGACGTTTTTGGATTATTTTTTAATCTTATGGAAGCGAATTAAAAGATATAAAATAATGAGTTAGATAAAATAGATTTAAACAAAAACTGAAATAAACGAAAATCATATGATCGAAACGAAAATTGCTCTAAAATCAATTTAGTAATTCAGAGTACAAGAATTATGTGTATTTATAGCCTTACGTCAGGAGAAATCCTATTCTTACAATACGAAACTATAAAGCATCTTATAAGTTAATTGTAGCTCTCCAACAAAGATGAAAACAGAGACTCATAGCTAATTAGATTGCTATGGAAATAGGTTTGCAACGAAACGACCAATCTATTAGCTTCAGTGGAACTCGAGCTTCAAGACACCTTAAGTGCTTTCAAGGAAACAAACTTCAATCATTATTGTAATATTGCCTGAAATGTATTACATTATTATTTTTAATTTTGTACCGTTATATCGATTAATAAGATAAGGTATAAACTAATATATATTTTATTCCTAACTTAGTTATTCGAACAGAAACGGAATAAATCTTAAAGAGAGATACTTTCTTCATGACGAGTAAGTCAAACGAAAGATACTCAAAATATTATTTGTTCTATGTATTCTTAAAAAAAAACAGCAATAACACATTTTTGAATACCTTAGAAATCTAAAGTTAAAAAATGATAACATAATATTATCCAAACATTATTCATACATTAAACTTATCAAGTCAGACTCTAGTTGTCCATTTGTTATTATTAACATATATATATATTTAATATAATTAAAAAAATAATTATTGTAACAGCACTATATTTTTACACAATTTTACGTTGTGCGATATCGTTTATATCACAAATAATTCTAATATTAATCAAATAATGAATGTATACAAAATATACAACTAATATTATAATCATCATAATGATCTTAGTATAAAATAACATCACAATTCAATATTTTACAATAAAAAAAAGTAACTAGAGCTATATATGTAGTGTATGTTGCCACAATTACCGCAATCAATATAAGAACAGTCGTAGCCACTTTACAGCTTAGAAAATAAAGCAGTCAAGCTGGCGACAATGTAACCAATAAACTATTACTTACAGTTTTATAGACAAGCGATTAAATACAACCTGACTGAATAAATCTAGACGCTAATAAAACAATATTGCTTATAAATTACATTTGGAATTAAACAGGATTTTAAATATATTGTCGTAATAAAACAATTTTATGGGTTCAACTCATGTATATTTGTTATATTAAAATGTTAAGCCGATTATTCTAATGCTTTACTTTGTTCACGGAAAGTACTTAGAAAGTCAAGTTGAGATCTTTTGAAACATTTAATACTCTATTTATCGCACTCACACTACTAATATCTAAATATTAGAGTACCTTAAATAACAACATATAAATACAACTATGATAGAATGTAAATCAAATTTGAATTTGGCAAATAAACTTGGGTATTCATTTAACTGGAACAAAAGAACACTTGTAACTACACATTGTATCTGTTTATTAATTATAAAGCAAAGAGCATCAAGATGTACAATTTAAAATTATTATATGGAATACAATAGAATTATATCGTTCATAACAAAAGAGAAAGATAACTTATTATTTCATAATTAAACTTGTCATGTGATCTCATCATGGGCTCGTTTATTTTCCGAACTTCAATTTACAACTCATCGAACATCTATGAATGAATTAAAACATGTCACATATTTATTTAGAGTTTTGTATTTTAAATTGAAATTTCATTAAAAGGTAATCTTCTTTAATATAATAACATTCTTATTGTCGAGTGATATAAATTATTAAATAGTTGTGCATATTGCAGAATTCAACCTATAACATATTATAAAAGTATTTATAAATGTGAAGTAATAACAATAAGAAAAATATTAACAAGAATGATATACTAAGGGTATTAAACAATTGTGTACGAGAGACAGTATACATTAATTTGCGTAAATCAAGATATAATAAAACAAAATCAAACAGCAACAAATAACGTCTGAGTACTCGTAAAACACTGGCCTATGTAGTAAAGTTAAAAGTATAGTCAGAGTGAGTGTAATAAAATGACATGTGTAAGTATGTAGGCTGAGTCGCAGGATGTGAATCTAATGGCGCATTGCGAGTGCAAGACTTCATATTTGAGGAATTGCATAGAGCTGCAAAAATTTTTTAGTTAAATTAATTATATTTTATTGTTACACGATGGCACTCGAAGGTATAGTTTTGGTCATCATAGGAGTATAAGGTTAATTATTATAACAACCAAATTAAATTTATTATCCAGAAAGCAATAAAGAAAAATTTTTTTAGGAAATATTAAGCATCAGATAAAAAAAGTTAAAAATTAAATGTTTTTTGAAACTGAAATTTGTGTAATATAAGATTTCTTTAAAAACTTCGCCTTTTTTCAGGTAGTGATAATCCAACAATAGTAATAAAAATATCTTAATCGTGTACTTTTCATTTTAATCATTATCTCTCAATTATACAGTAAAAGTGAACCGTATATTTTATGTATTATTGATACCCTTATAACTTATCGATGCTTAATGTTCATTGACAATTATGGTTGTTATAACATATTATGATCATACTGTGGTAAAGGGTGGTGTTTTAAAGCCCTCGTTAAAAAAAAAATTCATTTATACAATGTCTATTCCTAAAATCATACATGAAACAGCTCTGTGTAAGTCTTCAAGTATTATATTTGGTGTGCAAGAAGGATACTGAAATTGTAAGTCTAATATTGTATATCTGAACAACAAATTTTAACTAGATAGCTATAATTTTCGGCTCGCAATTAATTTTCAAAAAAGAAATGGTACAACCATAAAGTAGAGACAAATTAGGTGTATTTTAGTCATGAGAGTAAAAAAAGTACAACAAAATAATGCATGCATAATACAACGAAGTTATTTGTTAGTGTTATGGAATGGGTGAAAAAGATAACATGATTGATGATTTTGTAAAAAGATATAAAATTAATTCCATTGACATCAAAACTATATTTAGTTGTAACAAGTAAATATTTTTTCTTCAAACAAAAATCAAAGAGACAGTATTAATATTTATCAACTACAGTGTATCGACGACGGAGCGTGATAAGAAACTGTTGTCCAGTGATTTGGTACAGATTTTATCAACACCGTGACAGGACAATGTATGTAACACGAGTAGACAATATTCTTATATACATACATATTATAACAATTACAGCGACAGTGTGCACTATTCAAAGATTAGACAACACCCTTGTATAGCCGAGTGATTCGTTCCAAGTGACTTGAATCACAATGACATAGTGCGGCTACATAGGAACAAAGATTATACAATATAAATATAACATTGTTTTGTCCGTTTGTATAATTCAGGGAGCTAAAGCTAATTTAGGTGAATTGAATTTAGTTTTTCGATATTATCTAACATTGTTGATATATACATTTAGTTACAGTAATATTTTAATGCTTTAATACATGTTAAAGAGCAAATCACACTTTATATAGTAGTATACAGAGGTGTCATTTGTGTTATGTGTGAGAGCCGCCAGATGAGAGAGAAGAAGCCGCAGCACTAATGTATTATTTTAGTTGAAAAAAGAGATTTTTATCAATACTTTAGAAATATAAACCTTATACATAAATTCTATTATGAAGATAAATTTATTTCCTTATAAACATTTAGGGAAAATAAATGTTAATATAAAATATACACAATCGTTGTTATTAATATTATTTTGGCATAACGTCTATTTAATAATTGTAATGTTGCATACATAATGTACTTTAATTATCTAGTAAACAAATATATATATATATATATATATATATATATATATATATATATATATATATATATATATATATATAGGCAGTACATGCATGTCGTAGGACGCAGATTGTGTAAGACCATTGTGTGTTGACAACGCTATTTATTACATAATATACATGTCATAGAAAACTAGGGATTAGATATAGAGAGATACATTGTTGATTTATTTATTAAATAGTTTTCATATTTCTAATAGACCTATATTATTATTATTGAATGATATATATTTAGATATAATTATTGTTGTCTCAATAGAACTAAATTTGTTAAGTTATTTTTTATAGTTAATGACATTATTATTATTCATATAATTGGTTTTTATACATTTTATAATATCTACAAAGTTGACTCACACGTAGAAGAGTCGTCTGCCGATTATTAAAACTGTATCTTCTTGAGCTGTTTTTTAATTGTACGGACCCAGTACGGAGTTTAAAAAAAAAGATTGTTTTTTATTAACATTTATAATTTCGTCAAAGTTCTTTCGGGAAATACCCTATAAATAATTTGCATCTTCACTGGTTATTTATAAAATGTAGTTGTTGCATCTTCCAACCAGATTTAAAACCCCACCATTGTACCAATTTTAATAAATAAAAACTTGATTTATAAAATATAAAAATTTAATATAAAAAATAAAATAAAATTGCCCGTTTGCATACATAGAACTATTGGCACACGTTTCCAATAAACTGAATTGATTGGACCACAAAGTACTGGAATTATTAATTCGTTTCATAATAGTGCTTCTGTGCTTTAAAATTGAGCCATTTTTAGAAATTGTGTTACGATCAATTCATTTATATTCAATTAAATAAAACAAACAGATAAACAACACAAAAAGGAAAGTTTAATACAACGATACGATGATGAATCATAAACTTTACAACAGCTTTTGATAGTTACCATGGTGCATAGACTTAGATAAATTTAATCCCTTAGAGTAGACCTGCAGTCTGTCAACGATTACGGTATATTAAAACAATAATTACATTTTCTATCGCTTATGACTTAGACCACTATAGATTGAAACTGGTTGTTTTAGAATACAAACGTCCTTTGTCTATAACGAGGTGTATCGTCTTATTTGTACACCTAGTATTATATGTGTTTGTTTGTTATTAATGATGGTTTGTTCATCTGTTACGAAATAGTTTTATATTGTACATTTCTTATCTCATTTTTGTAAGGAATATATTTAGGTAATGTTTTTCCTTTCATTAGTAAGCTGTAAATGTTACTTTAAGCCAATCTGTCCGAGTTGTAACAGCCTGAATACAAGCTGCAGTCAAATCAAAATAAAATATCGATATTAGGTTTTTAAAATGCAGTGTTCCAGCTCCAGTTAAGTGGTACTTAATTACATTACTTAATACGCAATTTCCATGGAGAAGAGATAATTTCATGTAAAACAAAAACGTAATGATATTTAATTATTCAGTTCAAATTTAGTTTAAGAGACGAAGTTATTTTAGGCAGTTTCCACAAAAGTTAGTTTATACTGTAATATTTATTTGACTTATGTATTTTTTCCTATATTGGTATCTGTAAATATAATGTAACTAAGAGGATAGTAAAAAATATGAAATGGCATCAACGGATATGATCTTATTATATTTAATTAGATTTGGATGGAAATTTCGTATAGACGGAATTCCGTCTATACAATTAATTAGCTCCGACCTGGAATTTAAGTCTAAGTCTAGGATACTTTTAATGATTAGATAAATATTAATATAATTATTTTACCTTACATAAAATAAATATATTTTATATTGAAGAAATAAATAGCAAATAATGTTATATCAAAAATTTGGTTAAATAAAATTGTATTTTATAATTGTAAAGTATATAAGTGTTCAAGTGTGGAAGTGGGTTTATTGTGTATATTTTTATTAATTTTCATTCAAAAACATTGGAAAATGAACAATCTAGGTAAAGTAATAAACGGTATTGTATCGATTTTCTGATATTATTAAAATTACAAGAACTATGTATATTTATTTAAAGCCTTACATTAGGAGAAATCTTATTCTTAAAATATGAAACTATAAACATCTTATAAATTAATTGAAGTTATCCAACGAAGATGAAAACGGAGACTCATAGCTAAATAGATTGCTATGGAAATAGGTTTCCAACGAAACGAGCAATGTATTAGCATCAGTGGAACTCGAGCTCCAAGACACCTTAAGTGCTGTCAAGTTGACAAACTTCAATCATTATTGTAGTGTTAATAAAACTACAACAATGATTGAAGTTCAATGTATTACATTGTTATCTTAATTGTTATATAATTTTATAAATAAACAAGATTGGGTATAACTGTATATTTTTATACCTATCTTGATAATTCAAACAGTCGAAAGGAAATCTATAATAACGATACTTTCTTGATGAAGAGCCAAATTAAAGATACTCAAAACTTTATTTGTGCTATGTATAATTATATATATTAATTTTGTTTGCAATTAGATAATAAAAAAAGCAATAACAAATGTTTAAATACGTTAAAAATCGATAGTATTAAAATGTTATCATAATATATTCCAATCTTCGTTCATACATTGAACTTATGAAGTCAGACTCTAGTTGTCAATCTACATTCAACAAAATGCCTTTACCGTATAAAAATTTTGTATACAAAATATTTTCATACTAATCTGAACTTTGAAATAAAGTCTACAAATTTTTAAAAAACCTAGGCAGTAAAGAATCTATATGACTCCACGAGCGTCTGAATCGATCTTTGTGACCTTTTGTCACAAATACTATCTCATAACTCTGCGTGAATTTTAATAAAACTATGTGGTGCTATTCACTGTTCATAGATCCAAACTATATGAAGTGTCTCTTGTAATATATAACAAAAACGTATGCATATTCTTAATAACATAGTTATAACCGCCATGATTGTATATTAAATATTCGCTGTAAAAGAACTCATATAATACAGACCTCCGATCTCAAATAGTTTTTAATAATGTAATGTTTATCCACTCCTTTGTTTGCGCATCTGTCAGAGAGTACTCAACAAATTTTGTGGAAATTATTAAACTCGTTGTAATACATATCGTCAGAATCAAAATATACAGCATTTATTCATAAGCAAACATATTTGAAATTGAAAATTACGAAAATTGATTTGGACTATAATTTCACTTAAAAATAGTAATTACATTGAAATTTTATTTGATGACGGCTTATATATAATCAGGACACAGTTAAAGTAAGCGGATAATAGTTAGTCTGGTGATAAAAATAATAATAATAAGTAATATAAAAATATTAATATAGAAGATTACATTGCTATAGATAAAAATAATAAAATTGTTCCAAAATTGCACCTAAACGTAGAATAAGCTTACACAGACTTTCTCTCCAGAGCCCGAGACGTTGAAACAGGAAACGATGGACCCGTCCCATCGTATTTAGAAACACTTCCATTTGAATGGATTGAAATTACAGGAAACAGATGAAATGTTTTGGTAAAACATCTGAATTAAAAACTGTATTTGATATAAATATTTAATTTTAAATCATAATACTAATACCAAAACATATATTTTAACAACAATTTATCAGTAGGTGTTATCGTTTATATCAAAAAAATAATTTTAATATTGATTAAAATAATACCACAATTCAATATTTTATAATAAAGAAAAGTAACTAGAAATTTATATGTAGCGTATGTTTCCACAATTACCCCAATCAATATAAATACAGTCGTATCCACTTTACGGTTTAGTAAATAAAGCAGTCGAGCTGGCGACAGTGTAACCAATAAACTATTACTTACAGTTTTATAGACGCCCGATTAAATACAGGCTGACTGAAATAAATCTAGACGATAATAAAGCAATACTGCTTATAAATTACGTTTGGAATTAAACAGGATTTTAAAGATATTATCGTAATAAAACAATTTTATATGTTTAACTCGTGTATATTTGTTATATTATAATGTAAACCTGATTATTCTAATGCTTTACTTTGTTCACGGAAAGTACTTAGAAAGTCAAGTTAAGATCTTTTGAAACATTTAACACTCTATTTATCGCACTCACACTACTAGTATATAAAAATTAGAATACCTTAAATAACAAATATACTAGAACTTGTACAAAATTTGAATTTAGTAAATAAATTTGTGTAATCATGAAACTGGAACAGAAGAACACATTTAACTACACATTGTGTCTGTTTATTAATTATAATGTAAAGAGAAGCAAGATGTACAATTTAAAATTATTGTATAGACTACAATAGAATTGTATAGTTCATAACAAAAGAGAAAGATAACTTATTATTTCATAATTAAACTTGTCATGTGACCTCATCATGGCCTGGTTTATTTTCCGAACTTCAATTTACAACTCATCGAACATCTTCTATGAATGAATTAAAACATGCCACATATTTATTTAGGGTTTTGTATTTTAAATTGAAATTTCATTAAAAGGAAACCTTCTTTAATATAATAACATTCTTTATTGCCGAGTGATATAAATTATTAAATAGTTGTGCACATTGCAGAATTCAACCTATAACATATTATAAAAGTATTTATAAATGTGAAGTAATATCAATAAGAAAAATATTAACAAGAATGATATACTAAGAGTATTAAACAATTGTGTACGACAGACAGTATACAATAATTTGTGTAAATCAAGATATAATAAAACAAAATCAAACAGCAACAAATAACGTCTGAGTAAAACACTGACCTATGTAGTAAAGTTAAAAGTATAGTCAGAGTAAGTGTAATAAAATGACATGTATAAGTATGTAGGCTGAGTCGCAGGATGTGAATCTAATGGCGCATTGCGAGTGCAAGACTTCAGATTTGAGGAATTGCATAGAGCTGCAAAAATTTTTTAGTTAAATTAATTATATTTTATTGTTACACGATGGCACTCGAAGGTATAGTTTTGGTCATCATCGGAGTATACGGTTAATTATTATAACAACCAAATTAAATTTATTATCCAGAAAGCTTTACTTTTCTTACTTACTTTTACTTTTCATTTTAATCATTATCTCTCAATTATACATTAAAGTGAACCGTATATTTTATGTATTATTGATACCCGTAAAATTTATCGGTGCTTAATGTTCATTGACAATTATGGTTGTTAAAACATATTATGATCATACTGTGGTAAAGGGTGGTGTTTTAAAGCCCTCGTTAAAAAAACTTTTTCATTTATACAATGTCTATTCCTAAAATCATACATAAAACAGCTCTGTGTAAGTCTTCAAGTATTATATTTGGTGTGCAAGAAGGATACTGAAATCGTAAGTCTAATATTGTATATCTGAACAACAAATTTTAACTAGATAGCTATAATTTTCGGCTCGCAATTAATTTTAAAAAAGAAATGGTACAACCATAAAGTAGAGACAAATTAGGTGTATTTTAGTCATGAGAGTAAAAAAAGTACAACAAAATAATGCATGCATAATACAACGAAGTTATTTGTTAGTGTTATGGAATGGATGAAAAAGATAACATTATGATTTTGTAAAAAGATATAAAATTAATTTCATTGACATCAAAATATATTTAGTTGTAACAAGTAAATATTTTTTCTTGAAACAAAAATCAAAGAGACAGTATTAATATTTATCAACTACAGTGTATCGACGACTGAGCGTGATAAGAAACTGTTGTCCAGTGATTTGGTACAGATTTTATCAACATTGACAGGACAATGTAACACGAGTAGACAATATTCTTATATACATACATATTATAACAATTACAGCGACAGTATGCACTATTCAAAGATTAGACAACACCCTTGTATAGCCGAGTGATTCGTTCCACGTGACTTGATTCACAATGACATAGTGCGGCTAGGAACAAAGATTATACAATATAAATATAACATTGTTTTGTCCGTTTGTATAATTATAATTCAGGGAGCTAAAGCTAATTTAGATGAATTGAATTTAGTGTTTCGATATTATCTAACCTAGTTGATATATACATTTAGTTATAGTAATATTTTAATGCTTTAATAAATATTAAAGAGCAAATCACACTTTATAGAGGAGAGATGTTGTACACGAGAACAGCACACGAGGAAGAAGCCGCAGCACTAATGTATTATTTTAGTTGAAAAAAGAGATTTTATCAATACTTTAGAAATATAAATTATTTACATAAATTCTATTATGCGATTAAATTTAGGTATAAGTATTAGATATATTTCCTTATAAACTTTTAGGCAAAATAAGTGTTAATATAAAATTTACACAATCGCTCTCTTATTCAGTTTACAGGGTTTTGGTTGTTAATATTATTTTGGCATAACTTATATTTAATAATTCTCATGTTGCATACATAATGTAATTTAATTATCTGGTGAACAAATATTATAATATTATAATAGTACACTGAATGTCGTAGGAGGAGCAGATTGTGTAAGACCATTGTGTGTTGACAACGCTATTTATTACAACATAATATACATGTCATAGAAAACTAGGGATTAGGTACAGAGATACATTGCTGAGTTACTTTATTAAATAGTTTTCATATCTCTAATAGAGCTTTATTATTATTATTGAATGGTATATATTTAGATATAATTATTGTTGTCTCAATAGAACTAAATTTGTTAAATTATTTTTTATAGTTAGTGACATTATTTTTATTCATATAATTTGTTTTTATACATTTTATAACATCTACAAAGTTGACTCACACGTAGAAGAGACGTCTGCCGATTATGAAAACTATTCTAACTATTCTAATCTTCTTGAGCTGTTTTTTAATTGTACGGACCCAGTACAGAGTTTAATAAAAAAAGATTGTTTTTATTAACATTTATAATTTCGTCAAAGTTCGTTCGGGAAATACCCTGGGTATTTGCATCTTCACTGGTTATAAAATGTAGTTGTTGCATCTTCTAAACAGATTTAAAACCCCACCATTGTACCAATTTTAATAAATAAAAACTTGATTTATAAAATATAAACACTTAATATAAAAAATTAAAAAAAATTGCCCGTTTGCATACATAGAACTATTTGCACACGTTTCCAATAAACTGAATTGATTGGTCCACAAAGTACTGGAATTATTAACTCGTTTCATAATAGTGCTTTTGTGCTTTAAAATTGAGCCATTTTTAGAAATTGTGTTACGATCAATTCATTTATATTCAAGTAAATAAAACAAACAGATAAACAACATAAAAAGGAAACTTTAATACAATGATACGATGATGAATCATAAACTTTACAACAGCTTTTGATAGTTACCATGGTGCATAGACTTAGATAAATTTAATCCCTTAGAGTAGACCTGCAGTCTGTCAACGATTACGATATATTAAAACAATAATTACATTTTCTATCGCTTATGACTTAGACCACTATAGATTGAAACTGGTTGTTTTAGAATACAAACGTCCTTTGTCTACATATCGGAGCGTATAACGAGGTGTACCGTATTATTTGTACACCTAGTATTATATGTGTTTGTTTGTTATTAATGATGGTTTGTTCATCTGTTACGAAATAGTTTTATATTGTACATTTCTTATCTCATTTTTGTAAGGAATATATTTAGGTAATGTTTTTCCTTTCATTAGTAAGCTGTAAATGTTACTTTAAGCCCATCTGTCCGAGTTGTAACATCCCGAATACAAGCTGCAGTCAAATCAAAATCAAACATCGATAATAATTTTTTAAGATCCAGTGTTCCAGCTATAGTTAAGTGGTACTTAATTACATTACTTAATATGCAATTTCCATGGAGAAGAGAAAATTTTATGTAAAACAAAAACGTAATGATATTTAATTATTCAGTTCAAAATTAGTTTAAGAGACGAAGTTATTTTAGGCACTTTCCACAAAAGTTAGTCTATACTGTAATATTTATTTGACTTATGTATTTTTTCTTATATTGGTATCTGTAAATATATTGTAAATAAGAGGATAGTTAAAAATATGAAATAGCATCAACGGACATGATCTTATTATATTTAATTAGATTTGTATGGATATTTCAAAATACAATTAATTAGCTCCGACCTGGAATTTGTCTAAGTCTAGGATACTTTAAATGCTTAGATAAATATTAATATAATTATTTTACCTTACATAAAATAAATATATTTTATATTGAAGAAATAAATAGCAAATAATGTTATATCAAAAATTTGGTTAAATAAAATTGTATTTTATAATTGTAAAGTATATAAGTGTTCAAGTGTGGAAGTGGGTTTATTGTGTATATTTTTATTAATTTTCATTCAAAAACATTGGAAAATGAACAATCTAGGTAAAGTAATAAACGGTATTGTATCGATTTTCTGATATTATTAAAATTACAAGAACTATGTATATTTATTTAAAGCCTTACATTAGGAGAAATCTTATTCTTAAAATATGAAACTATAAAGCATCTTATAAATTAATTGAAGTTATCCAACGAAGATGAAAACAGAGACTCATAGCTAATACGATTGCTATGGAAATAAGTTTCCAACGAAACGAGCAATCTATTAGCATCAGTGGAACTTGAGCTCCAAGACACCTTAAGTGCTGTCAAGTTGACAAACTTCAATCATTATTGTAGTTTTAATAAAACTACAACAATGATTGAAGTTCAATGTATTACATTGTTATCTTAATTGTTATATAATTTTATAAGTTAACAAGATTGGGTATAAACTGCTTTATTTTTATACCTATCTTGATAATTCAAACAGTCGAAAGGAAATCTATAAGAACGATACTTTCTTGATGAAGAGCCAAATTAAAGATACTCAAAATTTTATTTGTTCTATGTCTAATTATATATATTAATTTTGTTTGAAATTCGATAATAAAAAAAGCAATAACAAATGTTTAAATACGTTAAAAATCGATAGTTTTAAAATGTTATCATAATATATTCCAATCTTCGTTCATACATTGAACTTATGAAGTCAGACTCTAGTTGTTAATCTACATTCAACAAAATGCCTTTACCGTATAAAAATTTTGTATACAAAATATTTGCATACTAATCTGAACTTTGAAATAAAGTCTACAAATTTTCAAAAAACCTAGGCAGTAAAGAATCTATATGACTTCACGAGCGTCTGAATCGATCTTTGTGACCTTTTGTCACAAATACTATCTCATAACTCTGCGTGAATTTTAATAAAACTATGTGGTGCTATTCACTGTTCATAGATCCAGACTATATGAAGTGCCTCTTGTAATATATAACAAAAACGTATGCATATTCTTAATAACATAGTTATAACCGCCATGTTTGTATATTAAATATTCGCTGTAAAAGAACTCATATAATACAGACCTCCGATCTCAAATAGTTTTTAATAATGTAATGTTTATCCACTCCTTTGTTTGCGCATCTGTCAGAGAGTACTCAACAAATTTTGTGGAAATTATTAAACTCGTTGTAATGCATATCGTCAGAATCAAAATATACAGCATTTATTCATAAGCAAACATATTTGAAATTGAAAATTACGAAAATTGATTTGGACTATAATTTCACTTAAAAATAGTAATTACATTGAAATTATATTTGATGACGGCTTATTGATAATCAGCACACAGTTAAAGTAAGCGGATAATAGTTAGTCTGCTGATAAAAATAATAATAATAAGTAATATAAAAATATTAATATAGAAGATTACATTGCTATAGATAAAAATAATAAAATTGTTCCAAAATTGCACCTAAACGTAGAATAAGCTTACACAGACTTTCTCTCCAGAGCCCGAGACGTTGAAACAGGAATAACTTGCTCCGACGTGTTGCGACCGACCCGTCCCATCGTATTTAGAAACACTTCCAATTGAATGGATTGAAATTACAGGAAACAGATGAAATGTTTTGGTAAAACATCTGAATTAAATTTTGTATTTGATATAAATATTTAATTTTTTAATCATAATACTAATACCAAAACATATATTAACAACAATTTATCAGTATGTTTTATCATTTATATCAAAAAAAATTAATATTATTTAAAATAATACCACAATTCAATATTTTATAAAAAAGAAAAGTAAGTAGAACTTTATATGTCGTGTATGTTTCTTAAATTACCCCAATCAATACAGGTAAAGTCGTATCTACTTTACGGTTTAGTAAATAAAGCAGTCGAGCTGGTGACTGTGTAACCAATATACTATTTCTTACAGTTTATAGACGCTCGATTAAATACAGGCTAACTTAAATAAATCTAGATGCTAATAAAACGATACAGCGTATAAATTACATCTCAAATTAAACAGGATTTCAAATATATTATCTTAATAAAACAATTTTATGTATTTAACTCGTGTATATTTGTTATATTATAATGTTAACCTGATTATTCTAATGTAACACTTTGGTCACGGAAAGTACTTAGAAAGTCAAGTTAAGATCTTTTGAAACATTTAATACTATATTTATCGCACTCACACTACTAATATATAAATATTAGAGTACCTTAAATAACAACATATAAATACAACTATGATAGAACGTAAACCAAATTTGAATTTAGCAAATAAACTTGGGTATTCATTTAACTGGAACAAAAGAACACTTGTAACTACACATTGTGTCTGTTTATTAATTATAAAGCAAAGAGCAGCAAGATGTACTATTTAAAATTATTGTATAGACTACAATAGAATTGTATAGTTCATAACAAAAGAGAAAGATAACTTATTATTTCATAATTAAACTTGTCATGTAACCTCATCATGGGCTCGTTTATTTTCCGAACTTCAATTTACAACTCATCGAACATCTATGAATGAATTAAAACATGTCACATATTTATTTAGAGTTTTGTATTTTAAATTGAAATTTCATTAAAAGGTAATCTTCTTTAATATAATAACATTCTTTATTGTCGAGTGATATAAATTATTAAATAGTTGTGCACATTGCAGAATTCAACCTATAACATATTATAAAAGTATTTATAAATGTGAAGTAATATCAATAAGAAAAATATTAACAAGAATGATATACTAAGGGTATTAAACAATTGTGTACGAGGGACAGTATACATTAATTTGCGTAAATTAAGATATAATAAAACAAAATCAAACAGCAACAAATAACGTCTGAGTAAAACACTGACCTATGTAGTAAAGTTAAAAGTATAGTCAGAGTAAGTGTAATAAAATGACATGTATAAGTATGAAGGCTGAGTCGCAGGATGTGAATCTAATAGCGCATTGCGAGTGCAAGACTTTGTGTTTGAGGAATTGCATAGAGGTGCTAATAAATTGTTGTGTAATTACTTTTGGATATCATCGGAGTATACGGTTAATTATTATAACAACCAAATTACATTTATTATACAGAAAGCAATAAAGATATACTGTACAAAATTTTCTTAAGAAATATTAATCATTACATAAAAAAGGTAAAAATGAAGTTAACTGTTGGTTATTGAAATCTGAGGAGCTATGTAGTATAAGGTTGCTTTAAAACTTACGCCTTTTATTCAGCCGTCGATAATCCAACAATAATAATAAAAATATCCTTTTCTTGTATTTATCATCTTAATCATTAACTCTCAATTAGACAGTAAAAGTGAACCGTTTATTTTGTATATTATTGATCCCCTTATAAATAATCGGTGCTTAATGTTTATTGCCGATTATGGTTGTTACCACATTTTATGGTCATATTGTGTTAAAAGGTGGTATTTTAATAACCTCGTTAAAAAATTTTTTATTTATAAAATGTGTATTCCGAAATAAATACGTAAAACAGCTCTGTGTAAGTCTTTAACTATTGGATTTGGTGTGCAAGAAGGATACCGAAATCATAAGTCTAATGTTGTGTATCTGAACACCACATTTTGACTAGATACCTATAATTTTCTGCTCGAAAATAATTTTAACAAATTAGGTGTATTTTAGCCAAGATTAAAATACCATGAGAGTAATAAACGTATACCAGAATAATGCATGCATAATACAACTAAGTTATTTGTTAGTGTTGCGGAATGGATGCAGAACATAATAATATGAATAAGTAAAAAGAAACAAAATATTTAGATCTAAGAAGTAAATATATTTTCTTGAAACAAAAATCAAAGAGACATTATTAATATCTATCAACCACTGTGTATCGACGACGGAGCGTGACAAGAATCTGTTGTCCAGCAATTTGGTACAGATTTTATCAACACCGTGACAGGGCAATTTGTGTAACACGAGTAGACGATATTCTTATAAACAGATATTTATTTTGAAAATATTTTATGTAAGTTATAGACGTGTAACTATTCGATTCCTAAATAGTTAAGAGATGTGGTGGAAACTTTGAAGAAAGGATTTCTTCGTTATTTAAGACTTATATTTAACAGTCTATATCATTAATGGCTAATCTGTGTGTGAGTGTATTTATTTGTGAGTATATGTGTGTATCGAAGTCAACCTTAAACAACTATTACAGCGACAGTGTACACTATTTAAAGATTAGACAACACCTTTGTATAGCCGAGTGTTTCGTTCCACGTGACTTGAATCACAATAATATAGTGCGGCTAGGAACAAAGATTATACGTATAAAAACAACATTGTTTATCCCTTTATACTTATAATTGTGGCGGCTGGAGCTAATTTAGGTGAATTGAATTTAGTGTTTCGATATTATCTGACCGAGTTCGAATATACATTTATTCACTGTCCGTGACGTAGGCATTTGCTTATTTGTTATAGTAATATTTTAATACTTTAATACATGTTAGAAATAAAACCATACTTTATATAGTGATATACAGAGGTGTCATTGGTGTTAGGAGTGAGAGCTGCCAGATGAGAGAGGAGAAATGTGGTACACGAGAACAGTACATAAGTACAAAGCCGCACCATTAATGTATTATTTTAATTGATTGGAAGAGATTTTATCAATACTTTAGAAATATAAACCTTATACATAAATTCTATTATGCAAATAAATTTAGGTATATTTCCTTATAAACATTTACGCAAAATAAGTGTTAATATGAAATTTACACAATCGCTCTCTTATTCAGTTTACAGGGTTTTGGTTGTTAATATTACATTGGCATAATGTATATTTATTAACTCTAATGTTTCATACATAATGTAATTTAATTATCTGTTGAACAAATATTATAATATTATGATAGTACACTGCATATCGTAGGACCATTGTGTGTTGACAACGTTATTTATTACTACATAATATACATGTCATAGAAAAGTAGGTATTAGGTACAGAGATACATTGTTGATTTATTTATGAAATAGTTTTCATATCTCTAATAGAGCTTTATTATTCTTATTGAATGATATATATTTAGATATAATTATTGTTGTCTCAATAGAACTAAATTTGTTAAAATATTTTTTATAGTTAGTGACATATTTATATAATTTGTTTTCATAAATTTTCTGTTGTATACAAAGTTCACTCACCCGTAGAAGGGACGTCTGCCGAATGTGACAACTATATCCTCTTGAGCTGTTTAATTTTAGGAACCGAACCGAATATGAAGTCACAAGGTGCGTAATGAGAACTGCAACACGAGTGACCCAAGAGTTTTACCGTTATGACATCTGGGAACTTCTTCATAGTATTATAGACCACTTCCTTCCTTATCCCTCAAATTACAGCGAGTACACTGAAACTCGTTATACCAACGAAACAAAGTCCCTTTAGAACAAGCTTTGTCCTAAGGCTTACTGAAGTCGATTGAATGATTCAAATGGTTTTAAGTTGCACTTGAAGTAGTTAAAAATCATTGTAAGAAAATGTTCTTATTTTATAGAGTTGGTGAATAAAGTAGTAAATTCTCAAATTATCTTATAATCTACCAATGTTTATACATATGAATTTTATTTTCGCAAAGTTCTGAGTGGTCCAAGTATTTACGACGAAAGATTTTTTTAGAATTGTATAATATAATTTAATAAACATTTAAAAATGCGATTACGAGAAAAATAAAGTTTTTGGTCTCAGGTAAAGGTAAGTATGTTAGTTATATGTTTTATTATATTCAAGTAAAAAGATTCTAGAATATGTAAATTGCTGATGTTTTTGATAACTTTTTGTATGACAGTATATATATATCAAAATAATTAGTATTACCATTGCTTATCTGCAAGATTATTGTTTGTTACTGTATCTGCAAAAAAAACCAGACGACAAAATAAAGATTGTTCTTTTATAAAATATAATGGTTGCCTCTTCCAACTACTGCCAATCTGTTAACAACCCGGTAAAACACCGGCGTGATACCTTGAATAAATAAAAGCATTAAAAAATAATAGCTCGTATTCATACATAGAATTACTGTCATTCGTTTCCAATAAACTGAATTAATTGATCTACAAAAATGATGGAATTATTAATTCGTTTTACCATATTTCAGTACTTTCGTCCTTTAAAATTGAGCTGTTATAGAAATTGTGTTACGATTAATTGACAATAAATTTAGTTAGTAAAGTCTGATGTAGAACGCCGCTGCAACGTGCACTACGAGAAGATAGAATATCTGATTCTAAATGACTCTGTCGGCGATGGGCATTTACAAATTTACGCAATGAAAAGGCTTGACATTCAACTAGTTTTCAATGGAAAAAAAAAATATCGAATTTGCCTTTAGCTAAAACATGAATTAGACTAAACTATATATTTTCACACAACAAACTATCAATAATATTCTATTGGTTGAAACATATATGATTACTTTAATAAGTAATTCGTGAAACATAATTTAAATATTATGTAAATTGTAATATTTTGAGTTTATCCGTATTTTATTTTGATCCATTATTTTGTCATCATTCTCATAACTAGGGGTCATTAAACTGGCAATCTTTTAGATTTGTATGCTTGCATTTTAATTAAAGTGTAGCTTAAACGAGGTCAACTATTATACAAAAATAATGATCTTTCACAATGTTTACAATGTTATTATCCTTATCAAACCTTTCAGTATTATTCTTAACATTGCCTTTCAAACAATTGGTCTGTCAGCTATGGGTTTCCATCAAAGACATTCAATGTATACCAATCTTATCTAATATAGGATAATCTCCGATTCCATTACCTACTACTGCATCTGCAGTTAAGATAACAGTGATAGAGGAGTACAATTAAACGGCTACAAGTTAGAATCTATGTTCTCAGTTTCTTTATTTTTTCTTCAACTTGGCACTAAATTCAAATATTTTATAATAGTATTCTATAATTTGAATCCTATTTAGAACGGCATAAATAAACAACACGAAAAGAAAAGTTTTATATGACGATGCGACGAATGATGCATAATTAAAATAGCTATTATATGTTCATTAAATTGATCATATCTAATAATGATAGCAAACAATACACATACAGACACTGTATACGTATATAAATACACGTCTCGGCTAGATCGGCGTCTAGATCATTTTTCTCATCACAAAATAACTTAACACTCTACCGTAGTCTACAAGAGTTTATATTATAAAATATTTAATTTTAAGATTTGAAATTCTATGAATTTTCTTTGATTGATAATTATTATATGATAGGATATATTAAAACAATAATTAATTTTCTATCGTTTATAACTTTGACCACTATAACTGGAACTGCTTGTTTTAGAATACAAACGTCCTTTGTCTTCATATCGGAGCGTATAACGAGGTGTATCACAGTATTTGTACTCCTGGGTTTATATGTGTTTGTTAGTGGGTAATGATGGTTTGTTCATCTGTTCCAAAATAACTTTTTATAGTAGATTTCTTATCCCATTTTTGTAGGGAATATATTTATGTAGTGTTTTTCCTTTCGTTAGTTAGCTGTAAATGTTACATTTAGCCGATCTTTGAATCTTTTTTCGTGTAGTAACAGTCTTTTTACGAGCTGCAGTCAAATAACTATTACTGTTGTCGAAGTTATTTATATATTATGTAAAATCAAATACCGATATTAGGTTTTTAAGATGCAATGTTCTAGTATCAGTTAAATAGTACTTAATTACACCACTCAATATGCATTTTGCATAGAAAAGGAAAAATGTAATGTATAACAAAAACGTAATGATATTTATTTATTGTAAACAGTTCAAATTTAGTTTAAGAGAAAAAGTTATTTTAGGCAGTTTCCACAAAAGCTAGTCCACACTGTAATATTTATTTAATTTATGTATTGTTTCTTATATTGGTATCTGTAAATATATTGTAATTAAGAGGATAAACAATAATATGAAATATCATCAACGGCTACGATCTTACTATATTTAATTATTTTTGTATGGAAATTCCGTATAGACGGAACGTCTTTTACAATTAATTAGCTCCGACATGGAATTTGTCTAAGTCTAGGATAATTTAAATGCTTAAATAAATATTAATATAATTATTTTACCTTACATACAATAAATATATTTTATTTGGAAGTAATAAATAGTAAATAATTTTATAATAAAAATTTGGCAAATTAAAATTGTATATCATAAATAGATAGTGTATGTAAAGAATGTAAGTATAAAAGTATGGAAGTGGGTTTAAATGTGTATATTTTTATTAATTTTAATTCACAAATATTGTAAAATAGATAATCTGATAAAATAACAAGAAATATGTGTATTTATTTATAGCCTTACATTAGGAGAAATCTTATGCTTATAATAAGAAACTATAAAACATCTTATAATTTAATGGTAGTTATTCAACAAAGATGAAAACAGAGACTCATAGCTAATTAGATTGCTATGGAAATAGGTTTCCAACGAAACGACCAATCTATTCACTAAAGCTTCAGTGGAACTCGAGCTCCAAGACACCTTAAGTGCTTTCAAGTTGACGAACTTTAATCATTATTGTAGTATATTACCTTCAATGTATTACATTGTTATCTTAAATCTAATCAATCTTCATTCATACATTGCGCTTATGAAGTCAGACCCTTGTTGTCAATCTACATTGAATAAATTGCCTTTACCATATAAATATTTTGTATACTCAGTATTTACATACTAATCTAATCTTTGAAATAAAGTCTAAAAATGTTCAAGAAACCTAGGCAGTAAAGAATCTATATGAATCCAAGAGCGTCCGAATCGATCTTTGTGACCTTTTGTCACAAACACTAGGTACCTCACAACTCTGCGTGAGTTTTAATAAAACTCTATGCGGTGCTATTGACTGTTCAGAGATTCAGATTATATGAAGTATCTCTTATAATATATAACAAAAACGTATGCATATTCTTAATAACATAGTTATAACCGCCATATTTGTATATTAAATATTCGCTGTTAAAGTACTCGTTACATATAATACAGACATCTGATCTCAAATAATTTTCAAAAATGTAGTGTTTATCCGCTCCTTTGTTTGCGCATCTGTCAGAGAGTACTCAACAAATTTTGTGGAAATTATTAAACTCGTTGTAATACATATCGTCAGAATCAAAATATACAGCATTTATTCATAAGCAAATATATTTGAAATTGAAAATTACGAAAATTGATTTGGACTATAATTTCACTTAAAAATAGTAATTACATTGAAATTATATTTGATGACGGCTTATTAATAATCAGCACACAGTTAAAGTAAGCGGATAATAGTTAGTCTGCTGATAAAAATAATAATAATAAGTAATATAAAAATATTAATATAGAAGATTACATTGCTATAGATAAAAATAATAAAATTGTTCCAAAATTGCACCTAAACGTAGAATAAGCTTACACAGACTTTTTCTCCAGAGCCCGAGACGTTGAAACAGGAAACGATGGACCCGTCCCATCGTATTTAGAAACACTTTCAATTGAATGGATTGAAATTACAGGAAACAGGTGAAATGTTTTGATAATACATCTGAATTAAAAACTGTATTTGATATAAATATTTAATTTTTTAAATCATAATACTAATACCAAAACATATATTTTAACAACAATTTACTAGTATGTGTTATCGTTTTATCAAAAAATAATTTTAATTTTGATTAAAATAATACCACAATTCAATATTTTATAATAAAGAATAGTAACTAGAACTTTATATGTAGCGTATGTTTCCACAATTACCCCAATCAATATAAGTACAGTAGTATCCATTTTACAGCTTAGTAAATAAAGCAGTGGAGCTGGCGACAGTGTAACCAATAAACTATTACTTACAGTCTTATAGAGACCCGATTGAATACAGGCTAACTAAAATAAATCTAGACGCTAATAAAACGATACAGCGTATAAATTACATCTCAAATTAAACAGGATTTAAAATATATTATCTTAATAAAACAATTTGATGGGTTTAACTCATGTATATTTGTTATAATTTAATGTTAACCTGATTATTCTAATGCCTTACTTTGTTCACGAAAAGCACATAAAAAGTAAAATTCAAAATTATTGAATCATTTACTATTCTATATATAGCACTAACACTACTAATATATAAATTATAGAAATCCCTAAATATCATCGTATGAATACAACTATGCTAGAACTTGAACCAAATTTGAAATTATCAAATAAATTTGTATATTCATTTAAATGGAAGAGAAAAAATACATTTAACTGCACATTGTGTCTGTTTATTAATTATAAAGCAAAGGGAAGGAATATGTACAACTTAAAATTATTCTATGGAATACATAGAATTGTACAGTTTATAACGAAAGACAAAGATAACTTATTATTTTATAATTAATCATGTCATATAACCGCATTCATTGGTTTATTTTCCGACCCTCAATTTACAGCTCATCGGATATCTTCTGTGAATGAATTAAAATATGTCACATATGTAGGGTTTGGTATTTTAAATTGAAATTTCATTAAAAGGAAATCTATTTTAATATAATTACATTCTTAAGTCGAGTGATATAAATTATTAAATAGTTATGCACATTACAGAATTCAACTAATAACATTTTAGAAAAATATTTATAACAGTTAATTATTATAACAACAAAATTAAATAAATTGTCCAGAAAGCAATAAGAAAAAAAATAATATACAAAATTTTCTTAAGAAATATTAATCATATAAAAAAGGTAAAAATTAAGTTAACTGTGTGTTAGTGAAATCTGAGGAGCTGTGTAATATGAGGTTGCTTTAAAACTTACGCCTTCTATTCAGCCGGTGATAATCCAACAATAATAATAAAAATATCACATTCTTGTATTTATCAATTTAATCATTAACTCTTAATTAAAGAGTAAAAGTGACCCATATATTTTATGTATTATTGATCCTCTTATAACTTATCGGTGCTTAATGATTGACAATTATAGTTGTTATAACATATTATGATCATATTGTGATAAAGGTTTTAAAGCCCTCGTTAAAAAACTTATTATTTATAAAATATCAATTCCTAAAATAATACGTAAAACAGCTCTGTGTAAGTCTTCAACTATTGGATTTGGTGTGCAAGAAGGCTACTGAAATCATAAGTCTAATGTTGTGTATCTGAACACCATATTTTAACTAGATAACTATAATTTTCAAATCGAAAATAAATTTAAAAGTTTTTTTTTTTAAACCATAAAGTAGAAACGAAATAGGTATATTTTGACTGCGATTTAAATACCGTGAGAGTAATAAACGTATACCAGAATACGAGTAATGCATGCATAATACAACTCAGTTATTTGTTAGTTAGTTAGTTAGTTACGGAATGTATGGAAAACATAATATTATGATTCAGTAAAAAGATGCAAAATTAATTTGATTGCGACCAAAATATATTTAGATGTACCAAGAAAATATTTTTTCTTGTAACAGAAATCAAAGACACATTATTAATATTAATCACAGTGTATCGACGACGGAGCGTGACAAGAATCTTCCAGCAATTTGGTACAGATTTTATCAACACCGTGACAGGGCAATTTATGTAACACGAGTAGACGATATTCTTACGGATATAATTTTAAAAATATTTTATGTAAGTTATAGATGCAAAACTATTGGATTTCTAAATAGTTAATCTAAATTGGCATGTGATGGAAAACTTTGAAGAGTTACTTTTTTAATTATTTAAGATATTATATATAACAAAGTTATATTTAACATACTACCTACATCATTAATTGATGCTTTATCTTTTTGTTATATCATTATATTTAATAAATGACGCCCAAATATATTACAAAAACGGTTTCGATATCGAAGTCAACCTTAAATAACAATTACAGCGACAATGTACACTATTCAAAGATTAGACAACACCCTTGTATAGCCGAGTGTTTCCACGTGACTAGAATCACAATTTCACAGTGCGGCTAAAAACAAAGATTATACGTATAAAAACAACATTTTTTGTCCGTTTGTATACATATAATTCAGGGGGCTGGAGCTAATTTAAGTGAATTGAATTATTTCGATATTATCTGACCGAGTTCGAATGTACATTTAGTTACTCTCCGTGACGTAGGTATTTGCCTATTTAGTTATATTTTAATACTTTAATACATGTTAGAAATAAAACCATACTTTATATGGTATACAGAGGTGTTATTGGTGTTAGGAGTGTGAGCCGCCAGACCAGAGAGGAGAAATGTGGTACACGAGAACAGTACATGAGTACAAAGCCGCACCACTAAAGTATTATTTTAATTTAAGGAAGAGATTTTATCAATACTTTAGAAATATAAACTATTTACATAAATTCTATCATGTAAATAAATTTAGGTATATTTCCTTATAAATATTTAGGCAAAATAAGTGTTAATATAAAATTTACACAATCGCTCTCTTATTCAGTTTACAGGGTTTTGGTTATTAACACTAAACCTACCAAGTACCGGCCAAATTGACCATTCTTAAACTTTTGTAAAAGTTACACATTTTTAAACGTAATAATATCGTTATCAAACTACATGACAATTCTTAGAATACGCATATAATATTTTCTACACTCTTTACTTTTAGTTATTTCCATTATTACCTGCGTTATATAATAAAATAACTTTTAATTACCGGTCAATTTGACGGCGTGCAGTAGGAACATGTATACAAGAATTGACGGTAGGTTTAGAGTTAATATTATTTTAGCATAATGTATATTTATTAATTTTAATGTTTCATACATAATGTAATTTAATTATCTGGTGAACAAATACATATTATAATATTATGATAGTACGCTGCATTTATTATTACTATGTTATTTATTACTCCATGTTATTTATTACTACATAATATACATGTCATAGAAAATTAGGTATTAGGTATTAGATACATTGTTGATTTATTTATTAAATAGTTTTCATATCTCTAATAGAACTTTATTATTATTATTGAATGATATATATTTAGATATAATTATTGTTGTCTCAATAAAACTAGATTTGTTAAAATATTTTTTATAGTTAGTGACATTGGTTATTTTCATTCATATAATTTGTTTTCATTAATTTTCTGTTATAAACAAAGTTCACTCACACGTAGAAGGGACGTCTGCCGATTATGAAAACTATATCCTCTTCAGCTGTTTTTTAATTTTAGGTACCGAATATGAAGTCACAAGGTACTTCATGAGAACTGTAACACGAATGACCCGAGGGTTTTACCGGTATGATGTCTGGGAACTCCTCTATAGTATTACAGTAATACCCCGCTTTATGCGAGGGATACGTTCCAAAATAATCGCGTTAACTGAAATTCGCCTATAACGAGGCTTATGATTAAACATAGTTAAAAATTATTACAAAAAAATACAAATCATTTTAATCAATCACTTTAATTCTAGGAACACTTTATGCAATACATACTCTTATTTTTTAAGGAAAAAAACATCTATTGTTGATGAGTACATTATTTTTATACACACTCTTTCGCGTAATTCGAGGCATTTGAGCGCGAAATTTGCATCCGCGTTATAGTGAAACCACGTATAACGGGGTCGCGTAAAGCGGGGTATTATTGTAGATACCACTTCCTTTCTTATTTTTTAAATTTCAGCGAGTACACTAAAAGTCGTTATACCAGCGAAACATAGTTGTTTTAGAAGGAGGTTTGTCCTAACGTTAATTGACGTCGATTAAATGATTTAAATGGTTTCAAGTTGCACTTGAATTAGCTAAAAATCATTGTAAGGAAATGTTCTTATTTTATAGAGTTGGTGAATAAAGTAGGAAATTCTCAAATTACCTTATAATCTACCAGCGTTTATACATATGATTTTTTTTTTCGTAAAAGTTCTGAGAGGTCCAAGTACTTACGAGGAAAGATTTTTTTAGAATTGTAAAATATAATTTAATATAAACATTTAAAAATACGATTACGAGAAAAATAAAACACTATTGGCCCGGGCAAAAGGTAGGTATGCTAAGTTTTTGTTTTATTATATTCAAGTATGCACCGTGGGTATAAAGCGATCGCTGCCAGGTTACTTCAAGATTATTTACTTAGTATTGTGTCATGTATTTATGTAATGAATTTAAGTTCTAATAAAAAAAAAATCATGACAATCCCGCTGAGTTTCTGTCGCCAGCTCTTCTCAGGTCTGTGGGAATTATTTTTCCGAGCTGGTGGTAGCTTTGACAATGAAAAAATGTTTTGTATGAAACTCATTTTCAATAAAGATTTTTGATTTGATTTGATTTGATTTGAACAAAGTTTCAAGAATATGTAAACTGCTGATATTTTTTATAACTTTTTGTATGACAGTTTCATCGTATTAGCAAATTTATATATCAAAATAATTAGTATTACGATTACTTATCTGCAAAATTTTTGTATGTTATGGTATCTGCAAAAAACAACCAGACGACAAACATAAAGATTTTTTTTTATAAAATATAATGGTTGCTTCTACCAACTACTGGTTAATAACTCGGTAAAACACCGGCGTGGTACCAATATGAATAAATAAAATTATAAAAAAAATAAAAGCTTGTATTCTACATAGAACTACTGTCATTCGTTTCCAATAAACTTGAATTGGATTGGAATTGAATTGATTGGTCCACAGAAATGATAGAATTATTAATTCGTTTTACCATATTTCAGTGCTTTTGTGCTTTAAAATTTTGCTGTTTTAGAAATTGTGTTACGATTAATTGACAATAAATTTACTAAGTAAAGTCTGATGTAGAACGCCACTGCAACGTGAACTAACGAGAAGATAGAATACCTGATTATAAATGATCGAATTTGCTTTTAGCTAAAACATGCATTAGACAATTTTTTTATTTTAATTGATATTAATGGTGATCCTGAAGAGAACCACAAAATATTATGTTGCTTGAAATATATATATAATTATTTCAATAAATAATTCATGACATAATTTAAATATTGTATGTAAACAATAAAGATATATTGTAATAATTTGAGCTTTATAAGTATTTTATTTCGGTCCGGTACTCTGTCGTCATTGTCATAACTAGAGGTCATTAAACTGGCAATCTTTTAGATTTGCTTGTATGCATTTTAATTTCAATGTAGCTAAAACGAAGTTAACTATTATACAAAAATAATATATCCTTATCAAATCTTTTAATATTATTCTCAACATTGCCTTTCAAACAATTGGTCTGTTAGCCATGGGTTTCCATTAAAGGTATTAAATGTATATCAATTTTATCTAATATATGATAATCTCCGATTCCATTAACTACTACTGCATACAGTCAGTAACCATAACATTGATATAGGAGTAGACACAAGTAAACGACTACAAGTTAGAATCTATGTTCTTGGTTTCTTCTTCTTATCACTAAATCTTATTTTCTAGGAATCTATTTTATAGGATTTGAATCCTATTTATAACTACACAAATAAACAACACAAAATGAAAGTTAAATACGACGTGACAAAGAATGATGCATATAGTTTAAAATAGCTTTTGATAGTTATCATGGTGCATAGATTTAGATAAATTTAAGCCCTTAGAGTAGACCTGCAGTCCGTCTGGGACGGAGCGCTCAGTCAAGTGTGTTTTCATTTTATATTCAATGTTTAACCTGAATAGCGAAAAAATAAAAGATTTCAAAGAAGTTTAAGCTTGCATAAGGTCCGTATTAAAAAAAAAGTTTTTTTAAAAATACAAAACAGCTATCATATGTACATTAAATCTGTTTCGAAACAGTATTATATAATTTTATACATTTCTTACCTCGTTTATGTAATGTTTTTCCTTTCATTAGTAAGCTGTAAATATTACTTTAAGCCAATCTGTCCGGGTTGTAACAGCCCGAATACAAGCTGCAGTCAAATCAAAATCAAATACCGATATTAGGTTTTGAAGATGCACTGTTCCAGCTTCAGTTAAGTGGTACTTCATTATGTTACTTAATATGCAATTTCCTTGGAGAAGCGATAATTTCATGTATAAAAAAAATGTAATGTTGTTTAATTATAATATAATAAATAGTTTGAATTTAGTTTGAGCGACGACGTTATTTTAGGCAGTTTCCACAAAAGCTAGTCCACACTGTAATATTTGTTTAATTTATGTATTGTTTCTTATATTGGTACCTTTGAATATATTGTAACTAAGAGGATAGTAAATAATATGAAATATCATCGACAGTTATGATCTTACTATATTTAATTAGATTTGTATAGAAATTCCGTACAGACGGAAAGTCTAATACAATTAATTAGCTTCGACCTGGAATGGGTCTAGGATACTTTAAATCCTTAGATAAATATTAATATAATTATTTTACCTTACATACAATAAATATATTTTATATTATATACAAAAATTTGGCTAAATAATATTGTATTTCATTAAGGGAAAGTGTATGTAAAGTATGTATATATGAAAGTGGATTTAAATGTGTATATTATTATTAATTTTAATTCACAAATATTGGAAAATGGATAATCTGAGTAAAGTAATAAACAGTGTTGTAGCAATCTTTTTATATTTATTAATATTACAAGAACTATGTGACTTCATTTATAGCTTTACATCAGGAGAAATCTTATTCTTAAAATACGAAACTATGAAGCATCTTATAAATTAATTGTAGGTCTAAAACAAAGATGAAAACAGAGACTCATAGCTAATTAGATTGCTATGGAAATAGGTTTACAACGAAACGACCAATCTATTAACTTCAGTGAAGCTGCGCTTCAAGACACCTTAAGTGCTTTCATGTTGACGAACTTCAATCATTATTGTCGTATTATTACCTTTAATGTATTACATTGTTATCTTAATTGTTTTATAATTTTATAAATTATCGTGATAATTCAAACAGTTGCAAATAAATCTATAAGAACGACGCTTTTTTGATGACGAGCAAGTTAAATTAAAGATACTCAAAACATTATTTGTTCTATGTATTCTATCAATATATAAATTTTGTTTGCAATTAGATTTAAAAAATAGCGATACTAAATTTTTGAATACATTAGAAATCAATAATTTTAAAAAATGTGATCATAATATTATCCAAACTTCATTCATACATTGAACTTATGAAGTCAGACTCTAGTTGTCAATCTACATTCAATAAAATGCTTTTACTCTATAAATATTTTGTAAACAAAGTCTTTATATACAACCTTTAAAATATAGTCTACAAATTTCCAAGTAACATGGTATAGAAGCTATATGATTACAAGAGCGTCTCAATCGATCTTTGTGTCCTTTTGTCACAAATACTACCTCATAACTTTTAGAGTTCTGCGATCTTTAATAAAATCCTATGAGGTGCTATTGTCTGTTCAGAGATCCAGACTATATGAAGTGTCTCGTAAAATATATAACAAAAACGTATGCATATCCTTATAAAATACCTACCAAAACTACCATATTTGTTTATAAAATATTTGCTGTAAGAGTACTCGTTACATATAATACAGACCTGTGAATTCAAATAGTTTTTAAAAATGTAGTGTTTGTCAGGTCGTTTGTTTGCGCATCATTCAAAGAGTACTCAACAAATTTTATGGAAATTGTATAACTCGTAGTAATAGATATTGTTTGAATCAAAATAAACAGTATTTATAAGTAATAAAATATATTTGAAATTAAAAATTACGAAAATTGATTTGGACTATAATTTCATTTAAAAATAGCCAATGTGACGAATTTATATTTAATGACAGCTTATTCATAATCACCGCACAGTTGAAGTAAGCGTATAATAATTAATCCACTGAGAAAATAGCAAAGTAATATAAAACAGGAATATAAAAGACTACATTGCTATAGATATAAATGCTAAATTTGTTCCAAAATTGCACCTAAACATAGAATAAGCTTACACAGACTTTACTCCCCAAAGCCCTAGACGTTGAAACAGGAATAACTTGCTCCGACGTGTTGCGGTCGACCCGTCCAATCGTATTTAGGAAAACTTCCAAATGAATGAATTCAAAACTCATGAAACAGATGGATCCTTTAGGTAACACATCTGAATTAAAAATTGCATTGAAAATATGTTTATTTTTGTTTAAATCATAAAACTAATAACAAAACTTATATTTTAACAATTATCAGTATATGTTATCGTTTATATATAAAAAAACATCAATTAATGAATATATGTGTAAAACAAAACATACAACAAATATTATAATCATAATACAACTCTTAGTATAAAATAATACCACAATTCATTTTTTTATAATAAACAAAAGTAACTAGAGCTGTAAACGTAGCGTATGTTTTCAAAATTACCACAATCAATATAAGTACAGTCGTATCAACTTTACGGTTTAGTAAATAAATCAGTCGAGCTGGTGACAGTGTAACCAATAAACTATTACTTACAGTTTTATAGAGGCCCGATTGAATACAGGCTGACTGAAATGAATCTAAACGCTAATGAAACGATACAATTTTTAAATTACATTTCAAATTAATCTTGATATGAAATATATTATATTAATAAAACTGTTACGGATTCAACTCGTGTATATTTGTTACATTTTAATATTAACCCGATGATTCAAATGCTTTACTTTATTCACGGAAAGCACTTGAAACGTCAAGTTAAAATCTTTTGAAACATTAACTATAAATACAATACAATGAAATACTGAACAATATATAAATATTTGAATATCTAAAATATTAATGTTTAAATACAACTATATCAGAACTTACGAGAAATTTGGATTTATAAATTAATTTTGTGTATGCGTTTTACTGGAACAGAAGAATACTTTTCAATGCACATTGTTTATGTGTTTTCAGTATAAAGCAAAGACAGGCAAGATATATTATTTAAAAGTATTATATGGAATATAAGAGAATTGTAAATCAGAAAGATAACTTATTATCTCATGATTAAACATTTAATATAACCTTATATTTTTTTTTATTTTTCGTTTTTTCATTTCGAACTTAATGGAGTATATTGTAATTTTAAAGTGTATTGTATTGGTTTTTTTTAACTGTGACTATTAGGTGTACTCTAAAATAATTACATTGTTAACTGTAAAATAACATAAATTATTAAATAACTATTTGCCTTGCATGATTAAATAAAAATCTTAAAATAAAAGTATTTATAATAGTAAAATAATAATATTAATTAAGAATAATAAAATAAAAATACTCAAGAGACAGTATACAATAATATATGTTATAAATAATGAAGTCCAAATTGTAATAAAATGACTTATAAATAAGTATGTAGGCTGAGTCGCACAAAGAGAATCTGATGATACATTGCAAGTACAAGACTTCACGTTTCAAGAATTGCATAGAGCTGCTAAGATGTTGTTTTAAAAACAAAATAAGTTTATATCGTAACCTGAAATTTATTATGAATAAATCGCGTAGAAATCGGTAAAGTTGCATCTTTTATTGATTTACATTCCATGATATACATAATCAAAGCCTATTATTATGATGAGAAAATTTAAATCATTTTCATTAATCTTTATAAGAAGCAAAAAAAATCTTTCAAGATAACAAATCAGATGAACATAAAAAAATGTTGCTATAAAATCCAAAAAACTAAAAAAATAAAAGTTCTCATTATTGTACTTATCTTTTCAATCATCTCCACTCGATTAGACGGTAAGAGTGAGCAGTAAATTTTATGTATTATTGATTCCCATATATCTTATCGGTGCGTAAAGTTCAATGACATTTATTGTTGTTATAACCTACCATGATTATATTGTGGTAAATGGTAATATTTTAAAGCCCTCTTTAAAATAACCTTTTTTATTTTTAAAATGTTTGCATCGGAAAATAATGATCACTTTATCATTGACTAGCATCATAAACATAGATTTTGTCAACATAGAAAATAAAATAAATATTATATAATTAGCTTATCTTATAACTACTATAAATAGTCCTTTTGTAAAAGAATAAAAATTGTGTTATTTATGTAATAAAATTCTTTAAAAATTATGTGTTTGTCTTGAAATACACGTCTTCTGTGTTAATACCACACTTCCTATATATACATACCGAAATCGCGACGTCAAACATTGTTTATCAGAACACCATATTTTATCGGAACAAGTATATTTTTTGCCCGTAATTAATATTAAATGAATTTTGGTTCAGAAAAGTAGAGACAAATGTGATATATTGCAGCCGAGATTAAAATACCGTGAGAGTAATAAACGTATACCAGAATAATGCATGCATAATACAACTAAGTTAATTGTTAATGTTGCGGAATATATATTTATTTAATTATTTAACTTCACGCCATATCCATTGCCGGGTAGCCAGAGACAACGGAGCGCCAAACGCTACGGTCCCTGTAGACCTCTTTTGCCTCGGCCACAGACATCAACCTATTCATACATGCTCTCCGGGGATCCTCATACTTTTTACGTGACCTTCCTCCAGTTTCGTAGCTACTGAGTTTTCGAAGGTCACTCGAGGCCTCCCCCTGTCTCTCTTACCGCTCACTTTTCCTTTATAAATCTTTTTAACCATTATTTCATCACTCATTCGTTCGACGTGCCCAAACACCACCTGAGCACGTTCTTCTTCATTCTCTTCGTGACATCTTCGCTGAGTTTTCGAAGGTCACTCGAGGCCTCCCCCTGTCTCTCTTACCGCTCACTTTTCCTTTATAAATCTTTTTAACCATTATTTCATCACTCATTCGTTCGACGTGCCCAAACACCACCTGAGCACGTTCTTCTTCATTCTCTTCGTGACATCTTCGCTAGTACCTGCTATTCTATGGATCGCTTCATTGCGGATTCGGTCAGCTAGACTGACTCCGCATATTCTGCGAAGAGTTTGCATCTCCAAAGCATTCATCCTTCTTACATTCTTCTTTTGTGTTCATTCACTTGTTCTATTATCTTACGATTGACATTGATCTTACATTCTCTTCTTTCTTCATTTCTTTCAAATATCAGAACCTTCGTCTTATCTGCATTTAGGTTTAGACCATTATTTTCACACCCATCTTTCAGAGTGGTGACCAATGCCTGCAAATCGCATTCTGATGATGCAATGAGCACTGCATTATCGGCATACAGCAAACAAGACCTTAAGGTCACCTACTTTCACTCCCATGTCACTGTCTTTCACGCCTTGGAGACAATTATCCAAATACAAATTAACACCCGATTGGTTGTCAAACCAGAGCGATATGTCAGCTCTTACTCGCACACAGGCTGAGTGATCTCTGTAAAGAGACTTTACAGCCTGTAGCAAGGGTCCGCTCACATTGTATCGGGGCAGTATCTCCCATAATTTATTTCTCACAACTCTGTCAAACGCCTTTTCCAAACCCACAAAATCGCAGAAAACCTTTTGGTTAAGGGCCAAAAACTTTTCCGTGATCATGCAGAGGCACAAGATCTGATCAATACACGCTCTTCCAGGTCTAAAACCTCCTTGGGCCTCCTACAACAGCCTTTCAGATCTCTCTTGCATTCTTCTCGCTAATATTTTAGCATAAACTTTTCCGCCCAAGCTAATCAAACTGATAACCCTATAGCTTGCCTATAAACGCCTAACAAGAATACTCTTGTTATCTCCAGCTTAAATCAAACCCAAAGAAGCCTCGAGTTGATGGCCTTGTATTCTACCAATGCACTAACCAGTCGAGAGGACAACAACACGCCTACACCTTGGCAACCTCGCTCACCCTTTGGAACTCCAGCCCAGAAAGCGACCCGGTTGCCAGGCATATCGGTCATATCATTGCCTTTTCGCTTGATCTCAGACACACAAATAACATCCAGATCTTTGTCATCCATCACATCTAATAATTCATTCATCTTCTGTTCCCTTCCTCCTCTTACATTTGACGTAGCTATTTGTAGCTCCGTCCTCCACCTTTCGCCGTTCGAAACATGGCGTGTTGGTTAGCGTCCCCAACGTCGCATGCATTTAACGGAACAACTATATTTTTTGCTCGAAATTAGTATTTAAGGAATTTTGGTTCAGCCAAAGTAGAGACAAATTTGATATATTGTAGTCGAGATTAAAATACCGTGAGAGTAATAAACGTATACCAGAATAATGCATGCATAATACAACTAAGTTATTTGTTAGTGTTGCGGAATAGATGGAATCCGTAACATGATGTTTAGAAAAAGGAAGTGAAATTAACGACATTGAGACCAAACTATATTCAGATTTAACATAATTTTTTTACTAAAACAAATATCAAAGAGACTTTATTATTATTTATCAACCACAGTGTATCGACGACGGAGCGTGACAAGAATCTGCTGTCCAGCAATTTGGTACAGATTTTATCAACAACGTGACAGCGCAATTTATGTAACACGAGGAGACAATATTTTGGTATATAGATATTGTATATGTAAGTTAAGGAAGCAAAACTATTAGATTTCTAAATAATTAAGACATGTGACAGAAACTTTCCAGAGCCGATTTCTTTGTTACTTATGATTTGATTTGTGTTTAACAGCCTATATAATTATTTGTTAATGTGTATGTGTGTCTTTATAGTACAGCCGAGTATAGCCCGAGTATTTGCTTAGTATTTCGTTCGATTACTGTAATCAAAATTTAATAGTGCTACCAAAAACAAAGATTACACAGTATAAATATAACATTTTTTGTTCACTGTGTATACTTATAGTTTAGAAAGCTTAAGCTAACTTAGGTGGATTTAATTTAGTGTTTCGATATTATCCTATTGAGTTACTTTATACATATAAAATAAACCTATACAACCGCTATATAAATATTAGTTTGCAGATTTTTTAGTTGTTAACATAATTTTCCATAACTTATACTTAATAATCTTAATAACAATATACAGAGAGTATTTTAATTAAGTAATTAACATATAGATAATATAATATTATAATAATACATTGTATAGTGTAGGAAACGCTCAGATTGTGTTCGTCCATTGTGTGGTGTCAACGGTATTTACAACTTCATAATATACATATAATGGAAAACTAAGAATATAACTATACCTAATAGAGAGCTACATTGTTGATTTATTTATTAAATATTCGTCATCTTTTTAATAGAGTTTTATTAATATTAAATAATACATATTTATTTATACATAATTCATAATTTCTTAATAATAAATATTGTTTACACACTTCTCTGATTTGTAAAATTGGGGCAACAAATTATAATGCAGTTAGTATAATATAACTACAAATCTGTTATTTAATTAAATTACTTAAAGGCTAATCAAGGCTATCAATTCACTTATGAAGAATAAAAGACCGAGATTGTATATTGTACCAAATTTTTTTAAATATAAAATATATTATACGAGTAAGTTACTGAAGGCTTTGTTTTAATAAATACCCTATAAGTTAATTAGCAGTCTTTTTAACACTTGTGTGCACAACAGTACACAGCAGATGCATACAGCGTAATGAATTTCCGGAATGATTGGCAGCGTACTGTTCATTGTTTCGCATCACAATACTAAGCTTAATGTCTATAGTTTATTTTTTACAATTTAAAAATATACATTTCAAACGACATTGACTATTTTAGCTATATACTTTTTTTTATAATTTCAATATTGTTTACTAACTTAGACAGTTAGAGAAAATACACACAAAAGATCTATAGGTTTTATTTTTCATAACACTCTCGAGAATTCTCCACAAGCTTTTATACAAACAGATTTATGCGTCCGAAGGAACTTTCAAAGCCTATTTTTCAGTCTGCAACAACTACTTAATCAGTTGCTTTCTGGAACGCAATAAGAACACTTTCTGATTATTAAAAATATATTTCACATATTTATTCAATTAAAAAAATTCCAAATAGGATATCCTCCTATATAATTGCAATATTTTTTGATAAATATTGGGTGTTTCAATTTATTTAACATAACTAATAGTTGCAAAAGTGGAAATGCGCTTTTATATTTGGTTTCATATTAAATATAATAAAAAATCTTAATCTGTCCGGTGGTCAGTTTATTTTATTTGTATCAAATTAAATAAAAAGTAATGGTTTATTAATATAAAGAAAATAATAGCAATAACTGTGATCTGCACAGACAGAGTCGCCATCAACAGCAAGTTTTAAATATAAAATATAGTAAAATCCGTTGATTGATACAACCCCGTTTATTACTATACTAGGGTTATCCTTTTCCAATGTTTGGAAATCAAAATGATAATTTTTTAAATATTTTTTTTATGGAAGAGGAGGGCAAACGAGCTGGCGGGTCACAGATGGCTTGTGATCACCGCCGCCCATGAACTCTTGCAACATCCGAGGATTTACAAGAGTGTTGCCGGTCTTGTAGGTAAGAGTAGACGCCTTTTTTGAATTTACCGATGTCGTACCGATCTGGAAATACCGCCGAAGGAAGTTCGTTCCACAAGCGAGTGGAACGTGGAAAAAAGGTCCATGAGAACCGCACAGTGGAGGATCGCCACGCATCCAGGTGGTAAGGATGGTAAAGAAGTCGATGGCGCGCTGTGCGGTGATAAAATTCGGCGGTAGGCATCAGATCGAATAGTTCTTCGGAACACTCCCCGTTGTAAAAAAATACACATTTATGTCTACTTACAATATTTTATTTATGAAATAGAATTTCTTTTTGCCAAACTCGTGGTCCAAATATATTCTTTATTTAAAGAGATAAAGAAAGAGATAAATAATGGAAATATATATATATATATATATATATATATATATATATATATATATATATATATATATGTATATATAATAAAGTAATGTAATATTATATTTATCTAATCACAAGGTATCCTAGCCTCAGACAAGATAGAGCTAATAAATAGAGTAGACGTTCCGTCGGTTTGGAATTTCCATACAAATCTAATTAACTATAGCAAGATCGTAACCGTTAACGCTATTTCATATTTAGCTTTATTAGTCCCACTCGATTGTCATCTCGCAAACTGCCAATAAATAGAAATAATTGTCATACACACCACGTGTGGGTCTTTAAATAGGATTTCTTTTACTAGGATTCTCTCTAAAATACATTGTAACTTTAAAACCGATAAGACGAGATCCATCTTCTATAAAAAATAAGCCAGCACAATGTTTATGCTATTTAAAGTCTGTAATGTTGTTACCCTTATATATATATGTAAATCTTTCATTGTCATCAACAGGGCCTTTCAAGCAATCGGTCTGTGTATCCATCAGCGTGATCAAAGGCAGTCAGTGTCTTATCTAGTATACGATAATCTCCGATTCCATTAACAGCAACTGCATTTAGGTAACTACCATAAGTGTCGGAGGAGAATATAATTAAACGACTATAAGAGAGCTGATTCTTCTTCTTATTAGTATTATTCTTTCTTTGGTTTGGATTTTTGTCTGTTCTGATTTTGTTCATTTTCTCTGAATAAAAAAATGGTTTAATAACATGATGCATAAAGCTTAAAATAGCTTTTGTTAGTTATCATGGTTCATAGATTAAGATAAATTGAAGCCCTTAACAGGAGACCTTCACTCTGCGGAGGACGGTGAGCTCAGTCAGATATAGTCCAAGTGAAGAGTGAAAGTTTTATATTTGACGTTTAACCTGAATGTCAGAGAAGTCAAAGATTTTACTTTTTCACTTATTTTAGACCCAAAAGAACTATTATATAAGTAAGTAAGGAAGTAAATTAATCATAATTAAAAATTGTATTGTACATTATAAGCACAGACAATTTAGATATCATATATGAGAGATGATCAAACGTAAAATATTCAGCGGTTGGACATATGTTGCACTTTTTTGATAAAGGGGCTAAGAAATTAACAAGTATGTATGTTTGTCTGTAAGCAGTGGCACTACTACAGAGACGAAGCTTCTCAGCATTCCATGGATTCGCCGTGCGGGTACTGATCTCATCGCGTTACAAGAAGAGGAGCACAAACAATGCCTGGAACTTGCGACCCAGGTGCAGGTTTAAGGGGCCCCTTTACTACACGCTCAACTTCATTGTTAACGCTCCTCTCCCTACCTAACGAAATATCGTAAAAACCTACTAAAGCCGCCTTCGAAATAGGTCCCAAAAATTAACTGATGATCGTTCTAGATAGGCCGAGATCCTTAAATAAGTTGTAGAGATATTTTGCTGTTATAATTAACAGGATAGAAATTAATATGAAATAACGTCAACGGTTACGATCTTTCCATGGTTAATTAGATTTCTATGAAAATTTCATTCCGACGAAACATCTAATTTATTTAATTAGCCCCGGTTTGGAACTTGTCTGAGTTTAGGATACCTTAAATGCTAAGATAATTATTTATAAAAGTAGATTATATTACAGCAAAATATACTAAAAAGGAGAAATAAATAATACATAATTATGGGTCAAAATTTGGCAAAATAGAATTCCATTTCATGAATAAAATATTATAAGTGGGTTTAAATATATATTTACTTAATACCTTTAATACACAAATATTGGAAAAAGGATAATCCTAGTAAAGTGATAAACGGGGTTGTACCGGTCAAGTGCCTTTTCATATTTTATATATAACAGTCTGTGTAGATCACGGAATAATTCTGAATAAATCCTAAAATATAAAATAATTTTGCAAAACTCAAATAATATGATGAAAAGGATGATTCGTTAAATCATTCCAGTCATTTAGATTACAAAGATAATGTAAAGACCTACCACCACGTGTGTATAGCCTTATATCTAAATAAATCTTATTTCTTTAAAAAGAAACTATAAGGCATTTTGAAAGTAATTGTAGTTCAAACTAAGATGAAAAGAGAACCCCATAGCTATGGAAATAGGTTTCCAAAGAAATTAGCAATCTACTTGTATTAACTTCAGTGGAATTCAAATTTCAAGACACCTTAAGTGCTTTCAAGATAACAAAATTTCAATCATTATTATAGTATTACTTAAAGCTTAATACATTAATGTGTTTTATTCTATATTAATAACTAAATCAATTAAATGAAGTATTTTTAATAACTTACTTGCTCATGTAATCGAAGAAAACTCAATTTCAAAGAATACGAGCACGTTAAATTAAATACACAATAGTTATATACTCTCATGAATGATTTTTTACAAATAGTTAAAAAAGAAAGGAATGAATATGTATTCCTGAATACATATTCTAAATGCAATGTTAAAATGTTGACATACTATTATTATTAGCAATAACTCTTTTAACATATAAATATGTTGATAACATAGCGACCAAAGGCTTCAAATGATTTACATACAAAGTCTCTATAAACTTAGCTAAGCTATAAACTATAGTCTACGAATTTCCAAGATACCTAGGCAGTCTAAGAGCGTTTGAATTCATCTTTGTGTCCTTTTGTCACAAGTACCTCATAACTCTTAGAGTTCGACGATCTGTAATAAAATGCTATGAAGAGCTATTGAATGTTCAGAGCTCTAGAATATGTTGAATTTCTCTGATAATATATAACAGAAGTTATATATTATTTCTTAATAAATTAGTAATAAGTTATATTGTATATTAAAAAATTTGCTGTTTAATAATTTCGATTTGTTATCTTTGGTAATAAATAGTTTTTGTAATGTTTAGTTTCCAAGAATTTTATATAGTGATAAAATTGTGTATGGTACTAGATCATTGTCCCAATAAATATATACAATACTTAGTAGTTACTAAGTAAATATAAATTCCATTAGAAATCATAAAACTGGTTCGTAATTTTATCTGATAAACTGTAGGACTGTATATGATGAGTTATTGATGATGACCACAGAAATAAAGTAGTGGACAACAATTACTATACTAATAAAAATAGAGCATTGCTCTATATAGAAATAATAAATTTATTCCAACATTGCACATACACGTAGAATAAGCTTACATAGACTTACTCCCCAGAGCACGAGACGTTGAAATAGAAATAACTCGCTCCGACGTGTTGCGATCGACCCGTCCAATCGTATTTAGGAACACTTCAAATTTAATATATTGAAATCTCATGAAACAGATGGAATCTTTTCAGTGATAAGCTTTTATTCTTAGGTAAATCATCTGAATTAATAATATATTTCATCTAAATTTTCTTCTCAAAAATTTAATCCTGTTTACAAAGTATTTTTTATTAAATTTTCAACTTTGGTATCGTCTAAAATAATATGTAGTTTTAGTATTTATCAATCGATATAATGCGAAATTCACACGTTATTATTATTTTAATAATAATTTTATTACAAAATAATACCACAATACGATATTTTAGAATAAAGAAATGTAATTACTCAATATAAGTACAGCCGTATCCACTTTATTGTTTAGTAAATAAAGCAGTCGAGCTGGCGACAGTGTAACCAATAAACTATCACTTACAGTTTTATAGAGACCCGATTATATACAGCCTGAATTTGAAATAAATCTAGACGTTAATAAAACCACGCTGTTTATAAATTATATTTCAAATGAATCTTGATATAAAATATATTATCTTAATAAAAATAAATTTAATTTATGGATATAACTGGACTTGGTTTAAGTCGAGCTAAAGTCATTTAAAAACTGAATAAAACTATTATATATTAAAAATTAAACTATGTGTTGCCGATTTGGAGGTTTTATCTTTAAAATTTAAATTTAAATGCTAAACATATTACTGTGAGAATAATGTAATATCATCCCATGATATACTAAGAATACTAACACGGCATTATGCTGCCGATATCCTTAATCTAAGACTGAGGGATGAGCACCGCACAAAACTAACTTAACTTAACTTAACTTATCTTTATATTTGTTAAATTTTAATCTTAACGAGGTGTTTCAAATGATTTGCATCAATTGTGGTTAGGGGAAACATTTGAAACGTTGATTTAAAATAAAAATGTCACTCTTGAAAATATTATGAATCCTTTGACACTCTATTTTTAACAGTAACACTACGAATACCTAAAGAGTATAATACCTAAAATATTTATGTATATTTACAAGTATAATATAACTTGTACCAGATTTGAATTTAGCAAATAAAGATATTTTTGTTTTTAACTGAAACAGAATACATTTCACTGCACAGTGTATGTGTTTTAATTATAAAGCAAAGAGAGAAAGTATTTAAAATGATTCTGTGGAATAGAATGGAATTATATAGTTCATAACGAATGTGAAAGTCATCTCAATATCTTACAATCAAAGATGTAATGTAACGGTATGGATTGATTTATTTTTCGACACTCAGTTTTTTACTTATCGGTAAATTAAAATATGTCATTTCAAAATTAATAGGTAAGTCTTTGGTAAACAAAAAAACTAAAACTTGAAATAATGGTATAACAAAATACGTTAAATAACTCTGCGTAAGTCTTGAAATAGTCTATTTGGTGTGCAACAAGGTTATACTGAAATCGCGACGACTACCATTGTGTTTTGGAACGCCATATTTTATACAGATATGTATAATTTTCTGCTAACAATTAATATTAAATGAATTTTGGTTCAGCCATAAAGTAGAGACTAATTTGATATATTGCAGCCGAGATTAAAATACCGTGAGAGTAATAAACGTATATCAGAATAATACAACTAAGTTATTTGTTAGTGTTACGGAATAGATGGAATCCATAACATAATGTTTTAGTAAAAGGAAGTAAAATTAATTTGATTAAGATTTTATATTTAACAAGTAAATATTTTTTACTAAAACAAAAATCAAAGAGACATTATCAACGTTTATCAACCACGGTGTATCGACGTCGGAGCGTGGCAAGAATCGCTTGTCCAGAAATTTGGAACAGATTTTATCAACAGGACAATTCATGCAACACAAGTAGACAATATTCTTTTACATAGATATTTATTTTCGATTTGTTATGAAAAATTATTAGATTTCTAAATAATTGAGGCATGTGGCAGAAAACTTTAGACAGTAGATTTCTTCGTTATTTATGATTTTACTTGTGTTTAACAGCCTATTTCATTATTGTAAAACGGTGTGTGTGTGTGTCTTTATATTATAGACGAGTATTTCGTTCGATGTGACTTGAATTAAAACTTTATAGTTTTTTTTATGTAAGAGGAGGGCAAAAGATGATACGTGATCGCCGCCGCCCATGAACTCTTGCGACATCCGAGGTTTCACAAGAACGCTGCCGGGCTTGGAGGTAGGAGTAAACGCCTTTCTTAAAGGTATCTATTTCGTACTGATCTGTAAATGGTACGTGGAAGAAGGAAATGGAATAGCTAATCGGAACTTTTCCTGTGGTATATGGTATAGAAGACGCACAGAGAAGGAACTTCTCTACGCTATGCCAAAGAGTCCAGCCAGTAACTGCCAGATCCTCGCTTGCATTCAATAACAGCTGCCCAACGGTGCATAAGCTATAACAGAAGATCACCAGCCCATCGACCATAGCGAAAGCCATATTGCCGGTCATTGTCCAACTGGTGTTCCTCGAGGTACGTTAAGAGCTATTTATTGATTACGCTCTCCATTGCTTTGGAGAGAAAAGAGGTAATGGCGATAGGTCTGTAGTTAGCTGGGTCCGAGCTATCACCTTTTTTAGGGATCGGATGGACAAGGGCACGCTTCCATGAGACAGGGACTACGCCTTTAAGATAGGAGTACCGAAATAAACTATTTCTGACACAGCGGGATGATAGGCGTTGTCTTCCCCTGGTTTTCCAAACTCGAGTTTAAGGCAAAAAGAGTACTCAAGAGTTCGGCTTTCTCTTTTGAAATGTGGGCCAGAGAGTCGTTCTCAGTGTGCTATGGCAGTAGAGATGGCTGGCAAAAGTTTCCCAGAGTAGCTTTGGAAAGCGCCCAGAACATGTGCGTACCAGCCGTGTACGTTACCAGCTGATCCTCAATTTTGAGGACATGCTTAAACTTTACTCTAGCAATTTGCCGTTTTTTAAGAATCTGGAGGCATTGTCGCTGGAAAGAGAGATCATTAAGTATAGATATAACATTGTCTGTCCGTTTTGTATACTTATAAGTCTTGAGCTAATTTAGGTAAATTGAATTTAGTGTTTCGATATTATCTGATCGAGTTTGCGTATACATTTAACATAAATTTAAATAACCACTATAAAAATATCAGTATACAGAATTTTTAATTGTTAATATAATTTTTCATAATCTATCTGCCAAAAAAAAACCAGACGACAAACGTAAAGATTGTTTTTTTTTATAAAATATAATGGTTGCTTCTTCCAACTACTGGTTAATAACCCGGTAAAACTATTGTCATTCGTTTTCAATAAACTGAATTGATCGGTCTACGAAACTGACTGAACTATTAATTCGTTTTACCATATTTCAGTGCTTTTGTGCTTTAAATTTTAGCTGTTTTAGAAATTGTGTTACGATTAATTGACAATAAATTTACTAAGTAAAGTCTGATGTAGAACGCCACTGCAACGTGAATTAACGAGAAGATAGAATACCTGATTCTAAATGATCGAATTTGCCTTTAGCTAAAACATGCATTAGACAATTTTCATAATCAATCAAATCTTTCAATATTATTCTCAACATTGCCTTTCAAACAATTGGTCCGTTAGCTATGGGTTCCCATCAAAGGCATTCAATGTACTCGTATATCGATCTTATCTAATATATGATAATCTCCGATTCCATTAACTACTACTGCATACAGGCAGTAACCATAATATAACAGTGATAAAGGAGTAGATACAAGTAAACGACTACAAGTTAGAATCTATGTTCTCGGTTTCTTCTTCTTTTCACAAAATCTTATTTTCTAGGAATCTATTCTATAGGATTTGAATCCTATTTATAACTACACCAATAAACAACACAAAATGAAAGTTAAATACGACGTGACAACGAATGATGCATATAGTTTAAAATAGCTTTTGATAGTTATCATGGTGCATAGATTTAGACAAATTTAAGCCCTTAGAGTAGACCTGCAGTCCGTCTAGGATGGCGCGCTCAATCAAGTGTGGTCCAAGACAAAAGTTTCTTTTTATATTCTATGTTTAACCTTAATAGCGAAAAAATAAAAGGCATTTCAAGAAAGTTTAAACTTGCATGAAGGCTGTATTTAAAAAAAAGTTTATTTAAAAACACAAAACAGCTATCAGACTCATATATACATTAAATTAATCATATTTAATAATGAGTGACAGACACTTTGTACATATATAAATACACGTCTCGGCACAGATCGCTTTTCTCATCACAAAGAACTTAACACTACTGCCGTAGTTTTCAAGGTTTTATTATTATATATAAAATAGGAATTTTCTTTGATTGATAATTATTATGATAAAAAAATTATCACACATCTACTAAGATATATTAAAACAATAATTTAATTTTGCTATCGCTTATAACTTGGACTACTATAGATTGAAACTGCTTGTTTTAGAATACAATCGTCCTTTGTCTATACATCAGAGCGTATAACGAGGTATATCACAGTATCTATACACCTGGTATTATATGTGTTTGTTTAGGGTTAATGATGGTTCATCTGTTCCGAAACAGCTTTATATTGTTTTATACATTTCTTACCTCATTTATGTAATGTTTTTTTCTTTCATTAGTAAGCTGTAAATATTACTTCAAGCCAATCTGTCCGGGTTGTAACAGCCCAAATACAAGCTGCAGTAAAATCAAAATCAAATACCGATATTAGGTTTTTAAGATGCACTGTTCCAGCTTCAGTTAAGTGGTACTTCATTATATTTATTAATTTGCAATTTCCTCGGAGAAGAGATAATTTCATGTATAAAAAAAATGTAATGTTGTTTAATTATAATATAATAAATAGTTTGAATTTTGAGCGACGAAGTTATTTTAGACAGTTTCCACAAAAGCTAGTCCCCACTGTAATATTTATTTAATTTATGTATTGTTTTTTATATTGGTATCTGTAAATATATTGTAACTAAGAGGATAGTAAATAATATGAAATATCATCAACAGTTATGATCTTACTTTATTTAATTAGATTTGTATGGAAAAATTCGTACAGACGGAACGTCTAATACAATTAGCTCCGACCTGGAATGGGTCTAAGTCTAGGATACTTCAAATGCTTAGATAAATATTAATATAATTATTTTACCTTACATACAATAAATATATTTTATATTATATACAACAATTTTGCTAAATAAAATTGTATTTCATAAATGGAAAGTATGTAAAGTATGTATATATGAAAGTGGGTTTAAATGTGTATATTATTATAAATTTTAATTCACAAATATTGGAAAATGGATAATCTGAGTAAAGTAATAAACGGTGTTGTATCGATTTTTTTATATTTATTAAAATTACAAGAACTATGTGACTTCATTTATAGCTTCACATCAGGAGAAATCTTATTCTTAAAATACGAAACTATAAAGCATCTTATAAATTAATTGTAGTTCTAAAACAAAGATAAAAACAGAGACTCATAGCTAATTAGATTGCTATGGAAATAGGTTTCCAACGAAAGGACCAATCTATTAACTTCAGTGAAGCTGCGCTTCAGCTGCGCTTCGCTGCGCTGCTTTCATGTTGACGAACTTCAATCATTATTATCGTATTATTATCTTTAATGTATTACATTGTTATCTTAGTTGTTTTATAATTTTAAAAATTAACAAAATTAGGTATAAACTGCTATATTTTTATACCTATCTTGTTCTTGATTCATGTAGTCGCAAAGAAATCTATAAGAACGATGCTTTTTTGATGACGAGCAAGTCAAATTTAAGATACTTAAAACATTATTTGTTCTATGTATTCTAATCAATTTTGTTTGCAATTAGATTTAAAAAATAGCGATAACAAATTTTTGAATACGTTAGAAATCAAGAGTTAAAAAAAATGTTATCATAATATTATCCAATCTTCATTCATACATTGAACTTATGAAGTCAGACTCTAGTTGTCAATCTACATTCAATAAAATGCCTTTACCATATAAATGTTTTGTATACAAAGTCTTTATATACTAATATAAACTTTGAAATTTCCAAGAAACCTAGTATAGAATCTATATGATTCCAAAAGCGTTTCAATAGATCTTTGTGTCCTTTTGCCACAAATACTACCTCATAACTTTTAAAGTTCTGCGATCTTTAATAAAATCCTATGAGGTGCTATTGTCTGTTAGACTATATGAAGTGTCTCGTATAATATATAACAAAAACGTATGCATATCCTAGTAAAATACCTACCAAAACTACCATATTTGTTTATAAAATATTTGCTGTAAGACTACTCGTTACATATAATACAGACCTGTGAATTCAAATAGATTTTAAAAATGTAGTGTTTGTCTGGTCATTTGTTTGCATATCAGTCAAAGAGTACTCAACAAATTTTGTGGAAATTGAATAACTCGTAGTAATTGTCTGAATCAAAATAAACAGTATTTATAAATAATAAAATATATTTGAAATTAAAAATTACGAAAATTTATTTGGACTATAATTTCATTTAAAAATAGCCAATGTGACGAATTTATATTTAATGACAGCTTATTCATAATCACCGCACAGTTGAAGTAAGCGTATAATAATTAATCCACTGAGAAAATAGCAAAGTAATATAAAACAGGAATATAAAAGACTACATTGCTATAGATATAAATGCTAAATTTGTTCCAAAATTGCACCTAAACATAGAATAAGCTTACACAGACTTTACTCCCCAAAGCCCTAGACGTTGAAACAGGAATAACTTGCTCCGACGTGTTGCGGTCGACCCGTCCAATCGTATTTAGGAAAACTTCCAAATGAATGAATTCAAAACTCATGAAACAGATGGATGCTTTAGGTAACACATCTGAATTAAAAATTGCATTGAAAATATGTTTATTTTTGTTTAAATCATAAAACTAATAACAAAACTTATATTTTAACAATTATCAGTATATGTTATCGTTTATATATAAAAAAACATCAATTAATGAATATATGTGTAAAACAAAACATACAAGAAATATTATAATCATAATACAACTCTTAGTATAAAATAATACCACAATTCATTTTTTTATAATAAACAAAAGTAACTAGAGCTGTAAACGTAGCGTATGTTTCCAAAATTACCACAATCAATATAAGTACAGTCGTATCCACTTTATGGTTTAGTAAATAAAGCAGTCGAGCTGGCGACAGTGTAACCAATAAACTATTACTTACAGTTTTATAGACGACCGATTAAATACAGGCTGACTGAAATAAATATAGACACTAATAAAACAATTCTGCTTATAAATAACATATCAAATTAATCTTGATATGAAATATATTATATTAATAAAACTATTACGGGTTCAATTAGTGTATATTTGTTATATTTTAATATTAACTTATATTATTAATATGATTCAAATGTTTTACTTTATTCACGGGAAGCACTTGAATCGTCAAGTTAAAATCTTTTGAAACATTTACTATAAATACAATACAATGAAATACTGAACAATACATAAATATTAGAATATCTAATATATTAATGTTTAAATACAACTATATCAGAACTTACGATAAATTTAGATTTATTAATTAAATTTGTGTATGCGTTTAACTGGAACAGAAGAATACTTTTCAATGCACATTGGGTATGTGTTTTCATCATAAAGCAAAGACAGGCAAGGTATATTATTTAAAAGTATTATATGGAATATAAGAGAATTGTAAATCAGAAAGATAACTTATTATCTCATGATTAAACATTTAATATAACCTTATTATTTTTTTATTTCTCGGCTTTTCATTTCGAACTCAATGGAGTATATTGTAATTTTAAAGAGTATTGTATTGAATTTTTTAAGCTGTGACTATTAGGTATATTCTAATATAATTACATTGTTAAATTTCGAATAACATAAATTATTAAATAGTTGTTTACATTGCACGATAAAATAAAAAGCTTAAAATAAAAGTATTTATAATAGTAAAATAATAATAATAATTAAGAATAATATAATAAAAATACTCAAGAGACAGTATACAATAATATATGTTATAAATAATGAAGTCCAAATTGTAATAAAATTACTTATAAATAAGTATGTAGGCTGAGTTGCACAAAGAGAATCTGATGATACATTGCAAGTACAAGACTTCACGTTTCAAGAATTGCATAGAGCTGCTAAGATGTTGTTTTAAAAACAAAATAAGTTTATATTGTAACCTGAATTTTTTTATGAATAAATAGCGTAGAAATCGGTAAAGTTGCATCTTTTATTCATTTACATTCCATGATATACACAATTAAAGTCAATTATTATAATGAGAAAATTGAAATCATTTTCATTAATATTTATAAGAAGCTTTCAAGAAAAAAATCTTTCAAGATAACAAATCAGATGAACATAAAAAAAATGTTGCTATAAAATCCTAAAAACTAGAAAAATAAACGTTCCCATTATTGTACTTATCTTTTCAATCATCTCCACTCGATTAGACGGTAAGAGTGAGCCGTAAATTTTATGTATTATTGATTCCCATATAACTTATCGGTGTAAAGTTCAATGACATTTGTGGTTGTTATAACATACCATGATTATATTGTGGTAAATGGTAATATTTTAAAGCCCTCTTTAAAATAACCTTTTTTATTTTTAAAATGTTTGTATCGGAAAAAAATGATCACTTTATCATTGAATAGCATCATAAACATACATTTTGTCAACAAAGAAAAGAAAATAATTATTATATAATTAGTATATCTTATAAATACTATAAATAGTTCTTTTGTAAAAGAATAAAACTTGTATTATGTATGTAATAAAATTCTTTAAAAAGTTATGTGTTTGTCTTCAAATACACGTCTTCTGTTTGAATACCACATCCTATATATACATACCGAAATCGCTTTTCTAACATTGTTTATCAAAATACCATCTTTTAACGGAACAACAAAATTTTTTTGCTCGTAATTAGTTCAATCATAAAGTAGAGACTAATTTGCTATATTGCAGTCGAGATTAAAATACCGTGAGAGTAATAAACGTGTACCAGAATAATGCATGCACAATACAACTAAGTTATTTGTTAGTGTTGCGGAATAGATGGAATCGGTAACATAATGTTTTAAAAAGGAAGTAAAATTAATGTGATTGAGACCAAACTATATTTAGATTTAACAAATATTTTTTACTAAAACAAAAATCAAAGAGACTATTAATATTTATCACTATGTATCGACGACGGAGCGTGAAAAGAATCTCTTGTCCAGCAATTTGGTATAGATTTTATCAACACCGTGACAGGGCTATTTATGTAACACGAGTAGACAATATTCTTATATATAGATATTGAATATATAAGTTAAAGAAGCAAGACTATTAGATTTCTAAATAATTACGACATGTGACAGAAACTTTTCAGAGTCGATTTCTTTGGTACTTATGATTTGATTGATGTTTTGTTTAACAGCCTATATAATTATTTGTTAATATAAAGGCGCACATACAATCGCCATAAAAATATTAGTTTACAGATATTTTAGTTGTTAGTTAGTTAGTTAGTTTTATTATTCATAACTTATACTTAATAATTAACAATACAGAGACTACTATAATATTATTATTATAATATTATATTATATATATAGATAATATAATATTATAAAAATACATTGTATAGTGTAGGGCGCACTCAGATTGTGTTCCTCCATTGTGTGGTGTCAACGGTATTCACTACTTCATAATATACATATAATTGACTACATTGTTGATTTATTTATTAAATATTCGTCATCTTTTTAATACTGTTTTATTAATATTAAATAATATATATTTATACATAATACATAATTTCTTATATATATATAGCTTTACACACTTCTCTGTTTTATAAAATTGGTGCAACAGATTATAATGCAGTTAGTATAATATAACTACAAATCTATTATTTAATTAAATTACTTAAAGGCTAATCAAGGCTATCAGTTCACTTATCAAGAATAAAAGACCGAGATTGTATATTGTATCCAAATTTTTCAAATATAAAATATATTATACGAGTAAGTTACTGAAGGCTTTGTTTTAATAAATACCCTTTAAGTTAATTGGCAGTCTTTTTAACACTTGTGTGCACAACAGTACACAGCAGATGCATACAGCGTAATGAATTTCCGGAATGATTGGCAGCGTACTGTTCATTGTTTCGCTTCACAATACTAAGCTTAATGTCTATAGTTTATTTTTTACAATTTAAAAATATACATTTCAAACGAAATTGACTATTTTAGCTTATATTTTTTTTTATAATTTCAATATTGTTTACTAACTTAGACAGTTAGAGAAAATACATACAAAAGATCTATAGGTTTTATTTTTCATAACACTCTCGAGAATTCTCCACAAGCTTTTATACAAACAGATTTATGCATCCGAAGGAACTTTCAAAGCATATTTTTCAGTCTGCAACAACTACTTAATCAGTAGCTTTCTGGAACGCAATCAGGACACTTTTTGATTATTAAAACTATATTTCCCATATTTATTCAATAAAAAAAAATTATTCCAAATAGGATATCCTCCTATATAATTTCGATATTTTTTTGATAAATATTAGGTGTTTCAATTAATTTAACATAACTAATAGTTGCAAAAAGTGTAAATGCACTTTTATATTTGGATTCATATTAAATATAATAAAAAATCTTAATCTGTCCGCTTATTACTTTACCAGGATTATCCTCTTTCCAATGTTTGTAAATCAAAATGATTAAATAAATACACATTTAAATCTACTTATAATATTTGACTTATGAAAGAGAATTTCATTTTGCCAAACTCGTGGTCCAAATATATATATACTACTTAACTTCATTATAAAATATATATACTGTAAGGTAATGTAATATTATATTTATCTAATCACAAGGTATCCTAGCCTCAGACAAGATAGAGCTAATAAATAGAGTAGACGTTCCGTCGGTTTGGAATTTCCATACAAATCTAATTAACTATAGCAAGATCGTAACCGTTAACGCTATTTCATATTTAGCTTTATTAGTCCCACTCGATTGTCATCTCGCAAACTGCCAATAAATAGAAATAATTGTCATAAACACCACGTGTGGGTCTTTAAATAGGATTTCTTTTAGTAGGATTCTCTCTAAAATACATTGTAACTTTAAAAACGATAAGACGAGATCTATCTTCTATAAAAACTAAGCCATCACAATGTTTATGCTATTTAAATTTATTTTTTACCCTTATATATATATATATATCTGTAAATCTTTCATTGTTATCAACATGGCTTTTCAAGCAATCGGTCTGTGTACCCATAAGTGTGATCAAAGGCATTCAGTGTCTTATCTAATATACGATAATCTCCGATTCCATTAACAGCAACTGCATTTAGGTAACTACCATAAGTGTCGGAGGAGAATATAATTAAACGACTATAAGAGAGCTGATTCTTCTTCTTATTAGTATTATTCTTTCTTTGGTTTGGATTTTTGTCTGTTCTGATTTTGTTCATTTTCTCTGAATAAAAAAATGGTTTAATAACATGATGCATAAAGCTTAAAATAGCTTTTGTTAGTTATCATGGTTCATAGATTAAGATAAATTGAAGCCCTTAACAGGAGACCTTCACTCTGCGGAGGACGGTGAGCTCAGTCAGATATAGTCCAAGTGAAGAGTGAAAGTTTTATATTTGACGTTTAACCTGAATGTCAGAGAAGTCAAAGATTTTACTTTTTCACTTATTTTAGACCCAAAAGAACTATTATATAAGTAAGTAAGGAAGTAAATTAATCATAATTAAAAATTGTATTGTACATTATAAGCACAGACAATTTAGATATCATATATGAGAGATGATCAAACGTAAAATATTCAGCGGTTGGACATATGTTGCACTTTTTTGATAAAGGGGCTAAGAAATTAACAAGTATGTATGTTTGTCTGTAAGCAGTGGCACTACTACAGAGACGAAGCTTCTCAGCATTCCATGGATTCGCCGTGCGGGTACTGATCTCATCGCGTTACAAGAAGAGGAGCACAAACAATGCCTGGAACTTGCGACCCAGGTGCAGGTTTAAGGGGCCCCTTTACTACACGCTCAACTTCATTGTTAACGCTCCTCTCCCTACCTAACGAAATATCGTAAAAACCTACTAAAGCCGCCTTCGAAATAGGTCCCAAAAATTAACTGATGATCGTTCTAGATAGGCCGAGATCCTTAAATAAGTTGTAGAGATATTTTGCTGTTATAATTAACAGGATAGAAATTAATATGAAATAACGTCAACGGTTACGATCTTTCCATGGTTAATTAGATTTCTATGAAAATTTCATTCCGACGAAACATCTAATTTATTTAATTAGCCCCGGTTTGGAACTTGTCTGAGTTTAGGATACCTTAAATGCTAAGATAATTATTTATAAAAGTAGATTATATTACAGCAAAATATACTAAAAAGGAGAAATAAATAATACATAATTATGGGTCAAAATTTGGCAAAATAGAATTCCATTTCATGAATAAAATATTATAAGTGGGTTTAAATATATATTTACTTAATACCTTTAATACACAAATATTGGAAAAAGGATAATCCTAGTAAAGTGATAAACGGGGTTGTACCGGTCAAGTGCCTTTTCATATTTTATATATAACAGTCTGTGTAGATCACGGAATAATTCTGAATAAATCCTAAAATATAAAATAATTTTGCAAAACTCAAATAATATGATGAAAAGGATGATTCGTTAAATCATTCCAGTCATTTAGATTACAAAGATAATGTAAAGACCTACCACCACGTGTGTATAGCCTTATATCTAAATAAATCTTATTTCTTTAAAAAGAAACTATAAGGCATTTTGAAAGTAATTGTAGTTCAAACTAAGATGAAAAGAGAACCCCATAGCTATGGAAATAGGTTTCCAAAGAAATTAGCAATCTACTTGTATTAACTTCAGTGGAATTCAAATTTCAAGACACCTTAAGTGCTTTCAAGATAACAAAATTTCAATCATTATTATAGTATTACTTAAAGCTTAATACATTAATGTGTTTTATTCTATATTAATAACTAAATCAATTAAATGAAGTATTTTTAATAACTTACTTGCTCATGTAATCGAAGAAAACTCAATTTCAAAGAATACGAGCACGTTAAATTAAATACACAATAGTTATATACTCTCATGAATGATTTTTTACAAATAGTTAAAAAAGAAAGGAATGAATATGTATTCCTGAATACATATTCTAAATGCAATGTTAAAATGTTGACATACTATTATTATTAGCAATAACTCTTTTAACATATAAATATGTTGATAACATAGCAACCAAAGGCTTCAAATGATTTACATACAAAGTCTCTATAAACTTAGCTAAGCTATAAACTATAGTCTACGAATTTCCAAGATACCTAGGCAGTCTAAGAGCGTTTGAATTCATCTCTGTGTCCTTTTGTCACAAGTACCTCATAACTCTTAGAGTTCTACGATCTGTAATAAAATGCTAGGAAGAGCTATTGAATGTTCGGAGCTCTAGAATATGTTGAAATACTCTGATAATATATAACAGAAGTTATATATTATTTCTTAATAAATTAGTAATAAGTTATATTGTATATTAAAATAATTGCTGTTAAATAATTTCGATTTGTTATCTTTGGTAATAAATAGTTTTTGTAATGTTTTTAGTTTCCAAGAATTTTAAATAGTGATAAAATTGTGTATGGTACTAGATTATTGTCCCAATAAATATATACAATACTTAAAACTACTAAATAAATATAAATTCCATTAGAAATCATAAAACTGGTTGTAATTTTATCTGATGAACTGTATATGTAGAACTGTATATCATGAGTTATTGATGATGACCACAGAAAAAAAGTAGTGTACAACAATTACCATACTAATAAAAATAGAGCATTGCTCTATATACAAATAATAAATTTATTCCAACATTGCACATACACGTAGAATAAGCTTACATAGACTTACTCCCCAGAGCACGAGACGTTGAAATAGAAATAACTCGCTCCGATGTGTTGCGATCGACCCGTCCAATCGTATTTAGGAACACTTCAAATTTAATATATTGAAATCTCATGAAACAGATAGAATCTTTTCAGTGATAAACTTTTATTCTTAGGTAAATCATCTGAATTAATAATATATTTCATATAAATTTTCTTTTCAAAAATTTTATCCTGTTTACAAAGTATTTTTTATTAAATTTTCAACTTTGGTATCGTCTAAAATAATATGTAGCTTTAGTATTTATCAATCGATATAATGCGAAATTCAACGTCACGTCAAAATTCACGTTGTTATTATTTTAATTATAATCTTATTACAAAATAATACCACAATATGATATTTTAGAATAAAGAAATGTAATTACTCAATATAAGTTCAGTCGTATCCACTTTATGATTTAGTAAATAAAGCAGTCGAGCTGGCGACAGTGTAACCAATAAATTATTACTTACAGTTTGATAGAGACCCGATTATATATAGCCTGTATTTAAAATAAATCTAGACGCTAATAAAACCATACGGTTTATAAATTATATTTCAAATTAATCGTGATATAAAATATATTATCTTAATAGACATAAATTTATTTTATGGATTTAATTGGACTTGGTTTAAGTTCAAACTAAAGTCTTTTAAAAACTGAATAAAACTATTATTTATTAAAAATTAAACTACGTGTTGCCGATTTGGAGGTTTTATCTTTAAAATTTAAATTTAAATGCTAAACATATTACCGTAGGAATGATGTAATGTTGTCCCATAATATACTGAGAATACTAACACAGCATTATGCTGCTGCTATCCTTAATCTAAGACTGAGGGATGAGCACCACACAAAACTAACTTAATTTAACTTATCTTTATATTTGTTACATTTTAATCTTAACGAGGTGTTTCAAATGATTTGCATCAATCGTGTTCAGGGGAAACATTTAAAACGTTGATTTAAAATAAAAATGTCACTCTTGAAAATATTATGAATCCTTTGCTACTCTATTTATCACAGTAACACTACAAATACCTAAATAGTATAATACCTAAAATATTTATGTCTATTTACAAGTATAATATAACTTGTACCAGATTTGAATTTAGCAAATAAAGTTATTTTTGCTTTTAACTGGAACAGAATACATTTTACTGCACTGTATGTGTTTTAATTATAAAGCAAAGAGAGAAAGTATTTGAAATGATTCTGTGGAATAGAATGGAATTATATAGTTCATAACAAATGTGAAAGTCATCTCAATATCTTTCAATCAAAGATGTAATATAACGTTATGGATTGATTTATTTTTCGACTCTCAGGTTTTAACTTGTCGGTGAATTAAATTGAATAATATGTATTTTCAAAATTAATAGGTAAGTCTTTGGTAAACAAAAAACTAAAACTTGAAATAATTGCAAAACAAAATGTTTGCAACAAGGTTATACTGAAATCGCGACGTCTACCATTGTGTTTTAGAACACCATATTTTATACAGATATGTATAATTTTCTGCTAACAATTAATTTTAAATGAATTTTAGTTCAGCCATAAAGTAGAGACAAATTTGCTATATTTCAGCCAAGATTAAAATACCGTGAGAGTAATAAACGTATACCAGAATAATGCATGCATAATACAGCTAAGTTAATTGTTAGTGTTACGGAATAGACGGAATCCGTAACATAATGTTTAGTAAAAGGTTAAGTTAAGATTTTAACAAGTTAATATTTTTTACTAAAACAAAAATCAAAGAGACATTATCAACGTTTATCAACCACAATGTATCGACGACGGAGCGTGACAAGAATCTCTTGTCCAACAATTTGGTACAGATTATATCAACACCGTGACAGGGCAATTTATGTAACACGAGTAGACAATATTCTTATATATAGATATTGAATATATAAGTTAAAGAAGCAAAACTATTAGATTTCTAAATAATTACGACATGTGACAGAAACTTTTCAGAGTCCATTTCTTTGTTACTTATGATTTGATTGATGTTGTGTTTAACAGCCTATATAATTATTTGTTAATATAAAGAAACACATACACGTGTGTGTCTTTATAGTACAGCCGAGTATAGCCCGAGTATTTGCTTAGTATTTCGTTCGATGACTAGAATCCAAATTTAATAATGCCGCCAGAAACAAAGATAATACAGTATACTCGTAAATATAACATTTTCTGTTCACTGTTTATACTTATAATTTAGAAGGCTTGAGCTAATTAAATTTAGTGTTCGATATTATCCTATTGAATTATTTTATACATTTAAAATAAACCTACACAACCGCTATAAAAATATTAGTTTATAGATTTTTTAGATGTTAACATAATTTTCCATAATTTATACTTAATAATCTTATTAAAAATATACAGAGACTACTTTAATTATTATTATTATTATCTATCAACCACAGTGTATCGACGACGGAGCGTGACAAGAATCTCTTGTCCAACAATTTGGTACAGATTATATCAACACCGTGACAGGGCAATTTATGTAACAAGAGTAGACAATATTCTTATATATAGATATTGAATATATAAGTTAAAGAAGCAAAACTATTAGATTTCTAAATAATTACGACATGTGACAGAAACTTTTCAGAGTCCATTTCTTTGTTACTTATGATTTGACTTGTGTTTAACAGCCTATATTATTATTTGTTAATAAAGACACACATACACGTGTGTGTCTTTATAGTACAGCCAAGTATAGCCCGAGTATTTGCTTAGTATTTCGTTCGATGACTGGAATCAAAATTGAATAGTGCCGCCAGAAACAAAGATTAAACAGTATAAATATAACATTGTCTGTTTACTGTGTATATTTATAATTTAGAAGGCTTGAGCTAATTTAATTTAGTGTTTCGATATTGTCTTATTGAGTTACTTTATACATTTAAAATAAACCTATACAACCGCTATAAAAATATTTATTTACAGATTTTTTAGTTGTTAACATAATTTTACATAAGTTATACTTAATAATCTTATTAACAATATACAGAGACTACTTTAATTAAGATATAGATAATATAATATTATAATAATACATTGTATAGTGTAGGACGCGCTCAGATTGTGTTTGTCCATTGTATGTTGACAACGATATTTACTACTTCGTAATATACATATAATGGAGAACTAGGAATATAACTATATCTAATACAGAGCTACATTGTTGATTTATTTATTAAATATTCGTCATCTTTTTAATACAGTTTTATTAATATTAAATAATATATATTTATACATAATTCATAATGTCTAATAAATATTGTTTACACACTTCTCTGTTTTATAAAATTGGGGCAACAGATTATAATGCAGTCAGTATAATATAACTACAAATCTGTTATTTAATTAAATTACTTAAAGGCTAATCAAGGCTATCAATTCACTTATGAAGAAAAAAAAACCGAGATTGTATATTGTAAGAATTTTTTTTCAAATATAAAATATATTATACGAGTAAGTTACTGAAGGCTTTGTTTTAATAAATACCCTATAAGTTAATTAGCAGTCTTTTTAACACTTGTGTGCACAACAGTACACAGCAGATGCATACAGCGTAATGAATTTCCGGAATGATTGGCAGCGTACTGTTCATTGTTTCGCTTCACAATACTAAGCTTAATGTCTATAGTTTATTTTTTACAATTTAAAAATATACATTTCAAACGACATTGACTATTTTAGCTATATACTTTTTTTTATAATTTCAATATTGTTTACTAACTTAGACAGTTAGAGAAAATACACACAAAAGATCTATAGGTTTTATTTTTCATAACACTCTCGAGAATTCTCCACAAGCTTTTATACAAACAGATTTATGCGTCCGAAGGAACTTTCAAAGCATATTTTTCAGTCTGCAACAACTACTTAATCAGTTGCTTTTTGGAACGCAATAAGGACACTTTCTGATTATTAAAACTATATCTCCCATATTTATTCAATAAAAAAAATATTCCAAATAGGATATCCTCCTATATAATTTCAATATTTTTTGTTAAATATTAGGTGTTTCAATTTATTTAACATAACTAATAGTTGCAAAAGTGGGAATGCACTTTTATATTTGGTTTCATATTAAACATAATAAAAAATCTTAATCTGTCCGGTGGTCAGTTTATTTTATTCGTATCAAATTAAATAAAAAGTAATGATTTATTAATATAATTTTTTTTTAACAATAACTGTGATCTGCACAGAGTCGCCATCAACAGCAAGTTTTATATATAAAATATCGTTAAAGCCGTGGATTGATACAACCCCGTTTATTACTTTACTAGATTTATCATTTTTCCAATGTTTGTAAATAAAAATGATTAAATAAATACACATTTAAATCTACTTATAACATTTTATTTATACATTTATTATTTATCTATCCATTGTAATATATATATATATATATATATATATATATATATATATATATATATATATATATATATATATGTTAATGTAATATGATATTTATCTAATCACAAGGTATCCTAGTTTCAGACAAGATGGAGCTAATAAATAGAGTAGACGTTCTGTCGGTTTGGAATTTCCATACAAATCTAATTAACTATAGTAAGATCGTAACCGTTAATGCTATTTCATATTTAGCTTTATTAGTCTCACTCAATTCTTATCCCGGAAAGGAATAGAAATAATAGTCATAAACACCGCGTGTGCGTCTTGAAACAGGAATTGTTTACTGAGATTCCTCGTCAAATACATTGTAACTTTAAAAACGATAAGATGAGATCCATCTTCTATAAAAAAAAGCCATCACAATGTATATGCTATTCAAAGTTTGTAATGTTTTTACCCTTATATATATGTAAATCTTTCATTGTCATCAACATAACCTTTCAAGCAATCGGTCTGTGTAACCATCAGCGTGAACAAAGGCATTCAGTGTCTTATCTAGTATACGATAATCTCCGATTCCATTAACAGCAACTGCATTTAGGTAACTACCATAAGTGTCGGAGGAGAATATAATTAAACGACTATAAGAGAGCTGATTCTTCTTCTTATTAGTATAATTCTTTCTTTGGTTTGGATTTTTGTCTGTTCTGATTTTGTTCATTTTCTCTGAATAAAAAAAATGGTTTAATAACATGATGCATAAAGTTTAAAATAGCTTTTGTTAGTTATCATGGTTCATAGATTAAGATAAATTGAAGCCCTTAACAGGAGACCTTCACTCTGCGGAGGACGGTGAGCTCAGTCAGTCGGAAAGTTTATATTTATATTTGACGTTCAATCTGAATGTCAGAGAAGTCAAAGATTTTACTTTTTCACTTATTTTAGACCTAAAAGAAGTATTATAAATAAGTAAGGAAGTAAGTAAGTTTTGTCTATAAGCAGTGGCACTACTACAGAGACGAAGCTTTTTAGCATTCCATGGATTCACCTTGCGGCTGCCGGGCCCATCGCGTTGCAAGAAGAAGAACGCAAACAATGCCTGGGACTTGCGACCCAGGTGTAGGTTTAAGGAGCCCCTTTACTATGCGCATACACGCTCACCTTCACTGTTCACGCTCCTCTCCCTACCTAACCAAATATCGTAAGAACCTACTACAGCCGCCTTTGAAATACGTTCCAGAAATGAACTAATGATCGTTCTAGAAAGGCCGAGATCCTTAAATAAATTGTAGAGAGATTTTGCTGTTATACCTCTCGCTCCTACTTCTACAGCGTACAAATTAACTATAAATTTATTCCTGATCAGTTCGTTACATAGTTCGTAATACTTTTTAAGCTTAGATGTATGATCTTGGGGTATGTTTGCATTGCCTTTCATACGTGTCCATCATGAGAATCCCATCAGGAGACGCGTCCAAGGTGGGATAAGATTTTAGTTTAGATTTTTTGGACGAGAATGCCTTTACGAACGCTATTGATATTTTGATGGTTGTTATACCCTTCTGCGGTCTTGCTACAGAAAGACTAACCGCTTCTCGTACGATTTCTAATACTTTATCGTGGCGACGCGAGTATTTACCTCTATTTAAAAGTACCCTACACCCTACTGGCAAGTGTTTCGCCGTTCCTACTGCCTCCCCACAGATGTTGCAAAATTTTTCGGTGGCTTTGCCACGTCTTACTAAGTTACTTTGGTCTGGGAGAGTCATTTGGAATACATTAAGATACAATTTTAATAATGCTGGGGACCAATCATGAAGCAGGGTGCGCCATCTTAAAGCTAGTGGAATACAAAAATCTCCCATTAATTTTACAATTTTAGGCTCATCGCATGCAACCGGTAATTATCATTTTCATCTTGCCAAATAAAGGATTTTATTTTAAGTCATGAATAATAAGAGAATTAGTTTTAAGATTTGCAAATGTCCTTCAGTGTTCTCTTTTATCGGACAGGTAATTATTATAATACCAATTTAACCATACATCTATTATAATATATTTAAACAATAATTAAATTTTCTATCGTTTATAACTTGGACCACTATAGATTGAAACTGCTTGTTTTAGAATACAAACGTCCTTTGTCTATATATTGGAGCGTATAACGTGTAAGGTATCGTATTATCTGTACTCCTCGTATTTTATGTTTGTTTGTTGTTAATGACTGTTTGTTCATCTGCTCTGAAATATGTCACAAATAGTTGGTTTGAAATTTTTATGCCATTTTTTCAATCAAATATATTTAAGTATATCTTTTCCTTTTTTTATCTATAATTGTTATGTTAAGTCGAGTCAAATCAGTCTGTATACAGATCCATTATAATAACTATTATTATTATCAAAATTATTATTAATGATCAGATTTTTGGTTTACCATTTCATACCATTTATATCAAGTCAAATTTAATGTTTTTGAAATGTAACAAGTACTATGTAATGTTCAAATAGGTAGGTCCAAAAAAACAGAAAATTTCCCGTAACGTACCAAAATTTTTCATTCTCGTAGAGAGACCAAGCAATTTTCAGGCAGGTCACTCAAACAAAAGCAAATATAACATTTACTTAATACTGGTGTATTATTTCTTATTTTAGTATCTATAAATGTACTGTAATTAACAGAATAGAAATTAATATGAAATAACGTCAACGGTTACGATCTTACCATAGTTAATTAGATTTCTATGGAAATTGCGTTCCGACGAAACGTCTAATTTATTTAATTAGCTCCGTCTTGGAACTTGTCTGAGTTTAGGATACCTTAAATGCTAAGATAATTATTTATAAAATTAGATTATATTACAGCAAAATATATTAAAAAAGAGAAATAAATAATAAATAATTATGGACCAAAATTTGCCAAAATAGAATTTCATTTCATAAATAAAATATTATGAGTGGGTTTAAATATATATTTACTTAATACCTTTAATACACGAATATTGGAAAAAGGATAATCCTAGTAAAGTGATAAACGGGGTTGTACCGGTCAAGAGCCTTTTCATATTTTATATATAACAGTCTGTGTAGATCACAGAATAATTCTGAATAAATCTTAAAATGTAAAATAATTTTGCAAAGCTCAAACAAATAATATGATCAAGAGGGTGATTCTTTAAATCACTCCAGTCATTTAGATTACAAAGAAATTGTAAAGACCTACACGTGTGTATAGCCTTATATCTAAATAAATCTTATTCCTTTAAAAAGAAAATATAAGGCATTTTGAAATTGATTGTAGTTCAAACAAAGATGAAAAGAGAGCCCCATAGCTATGGAAATAGGTTTCCAAAGAAATTAGCAATCTATTAACTTCAGTGGAATTCAAATTTCAAGACACCTTAAGCTTAAGCTTTCAAGATAACAAATTCAATCATTATTATAGTATTACTTAAAGCTTAATACATTCATATCTTTTATTCTATATTATTAACTAAATTAATTAAATTAAGTATTTAAAAAAATTATGTTACTCGCTCATGTAATCGAAGAAAACTCAATTTGAAAGAAAACGAGCACGTCAAATTAAATACACAATAATTATATACCCTCATTAATGATTTTTTACAAATAGTTTAAGAAAGAAAGGAATGAATATGTATTCTTGAATACGTTAGTAAACTGCAGTATTAAAATGTTGACATACTATTATTAGCAATAACTCTTTTAATATATACATATATTGATAACATAGCAACCAAAGGCTTCAAATGCTTTACATACAAAGTCTCTATAAACTTATCTAAGCTATAAACTATAGTCTACGAATTTCCAAGATACCTAGGCAGTCTAAGAGCGTTTGAATTCATCTGTGTCCTTTTGTCACAAGTACCTCATAACTCTTAGAGTTCTACGATCTGTAATAAAATGCTATGAAGAGCTATTGAATGTTCAGAGCTCTAGAATATGTTGAATTTCTCTGATAATATATAGCAGAAGTTATATATTATTTCTTAATAAATTAGTAATAAGTTATATTGTATATAAAAAATTTGCTGTTAAATAATTTCGATTTGTTATCTTTGGTAATAAATAGTTTTTGTAATGTTTAGTTTCCAAGAATTTTATATAGTGATAAAATTGTGTATGGTACTAGATTATTGTCCCAATAAATATATACAATACTTAGTAGTTACTAAGTAAATATAAATTCCATTAGAAATCATAAAACTGGTTCGTAATTTTATCTGATAAACTGTAGGACTGTATATGATGAGTTATTGATGATGACCACAGAAATAAAGTAGTGTACAACAATTACTATACTAATAAAAATAGAGCATTGCTCTATATACAAATAATAAATTTATTCCAACATTGCACATACACGTAGAATAAGCTTACATAGACTTACTCCCCCGAGCACGAGACGTTGAAACAGAAATAACTCGCTCCGACGTGTTGCGATCGACCCGTCCAATCGTATTTAGGAACACTTCCAATTTAATGTATTGAAATCTCATGAAACAGATGGAATCTTTTCAGTGATAAGCATTAATTTTTAGGTAAATCATCTGAATTAATAATATATTTCATATAAATTTTCTTTTCAAAAATGTAATCCTGTTTACAAAGTATTTTTTATTAAATTTTCAACTTTAGTATCGTTTAAAATAATATGTAGTTTTCGTATCGATATAATGCGAAATTCACACGTTATTATTATTTTAATAATAATCTTATTACAAAATAGTACCACAATACGATATTTTAGAATAAAGAAATGTAATTACTCAATATAAGTACAGCCGTAGCCACTTTACGGTTTAGTAAATACAGCAGTTGAGCTGGTGACAGTGTAACCAATAAACTATTACTTACAGTTTTATAGAGACCCTTATTATATACAGCCTGTATTTGAAATAAATCTAGATGCTAATAAAACCACACTGTTTATAAATTATATTTCAAATTAATCTTGATATAAAATATATTATCTTAATAGATATAAATTTATATTATGGATATAACTGGTCTTGGTTTAGTTTCGAGATAAAGTCTTTTAAAAACTGAATAAAACTATTATTTATTGAAAATTAAACTACGTTTTGCCGATTTGGAGGTTTTATCTTTAAAATTTAAATGCTAAACATATTACCGTAGGAATGATGTAATATCAGCCCATGATATACTAACACAGCATTATGCTGCCGCCATCCTTAATCTAAGACTGAGGGATGAGCACCGCACAAAACTAACTTAACTTAACTTAACTTATCTTTATATTTGTTACGTTTTAATCTTAATGAGGTGTTTCAAATGATTTTCATCAATCGTGTTCTTGAAAATATTATGAATCCTTTGCTACTCTAGTTATCACAGTAACACTACGAATACCTAAATAGTATAATACCTAAAATATTTATGTATATTTACAAGTATAATATAAGTTGTAACTAGAACAGAATACATTTCACTGCACAGTGTATGTGTTTTAATTATAAAGCAAAGAGAGAAAGTATTTAAAATGATTCTGTGGAATAGAATGGATTTATATAGTTCATAACGAATGTGAAAGTCATCTCAATATCTTACAATCAAAGATGTAATGTAACGTAATGGATTGATTTATTTTTCGACTCTCAGTTTTTAACTTATCGGTGAATTAAAATATGTATTTTCAAAATTAATAGGTAAGTCTTTGGTAAACAAAAAATAGATAAATTTGAAATAATTTGTAAAACAAAATACGTTAAATAGCTCTGCGTAAGTCTTGAAATAGTCTATTTGATGTGCAACAAGGTTATACTAAAATCGTGACGCCTACCATTGTGTTTTAGAACACCATATTTTATACGATATGTATAATTTACTCCTTACAATTAATTTTAAATGAATTTTGGTTCAGCCATAAAGTACATACAAATTTGATATATTGCAGCCGAGATTAAAATACCGTGAGAGTAATAAACAAATACCAGAATAACGCATGCATAATACAACTAAGTTATTTGTTAGTGTTACGGAATAGATGGAATCCACAACATCCGTTTAAGTAAAAGGAAGTAAAATTAATTTGATTAAGATTTTATATTTAACATGTAAATATTTTTTACCAAAACAAAAATCAAAGAGACATTATCAACGTTTATCAACCACCGACAAGAATCGCTTGTCCAGAAATTTGGAAAAGATTTTATCAACAAGGTGACAGGACAATTTATGTAACACAAGTAGACAATATTCTTTTATATAGATATTTATTTTCGATTTGTTATATAAGTTATAGATGAAAAATTATTAGATTTCTAAATAATTAAGGCATGTGGCCGAAAACTTTAGACAGTAGATTTCTTCGTTATTTATGATTTGACTTGTGTTTAACAGCCTATTTCATTATTGTTAAACGGTGTGTGTATGTGTGTCTTTATAACATAGACGAGTATTTCGTTCGATGTGACTTGAATTAAAACTTAATAGTTTTTTTTTATGTAAGAGGAGGGCAAACGATGATACGTGATCACCGCCGCCCATAAACTCTTGCAACATCCGAGGATTCACAAGAACGCTGCCGGGCTTGGAGGTAGGAGTAAACGCCTTTCTTAAAGGTATCTATTTCGTACTGATCTGGAAATGGTACGTGGAAGAAAGGAATGGAATAGCTAATCGGAACTTTTCCTGTGGTAAATGCGATAGAAAACGCACAGAGAAGCAACTTCTCTACGCTATGCCAAAGAGTACAGCCAGTAACTGCCAGATCCTCGCTTGCATTCAATAACAGCTGCCCAACGGTGCGTAAGATATAACAGAAGATCACCAGCCCATCGACCATAGCGAAAGTCATATTGCCGGTCATTGTCCAACTGGTGTTCCTCGAGGTACGTTAAGAGCTATTTATTGATTACGCTCTCCATTACTTTGGAGAGAAAAGAGGTAATGGCGATAGGTCTGTAGTTAGCTGGGTTCGAACTATCACCTTTTTTAGGGATCGGATGGACAAGGGCACGCTTTCATGAGACATAAACTACGCCTTTAAGATAGAAGTACCGAAATAAACTATTTCCGGCATTAAGCTCTGACACAGCGGGATGATAGGAGTTGTCTTCCCCTGGTTTTCCAAAGTCGAGTTTAAGGCAAAAAGAGTACTCAAGAGTTCGGCTTTCTCTTTTGCCATGTGGGCCAGAGAGTCGTTCTCAGTACCAGTCGTGTACATTACCAGCTGATCCTCAATTTTGAGGACATGCTTAAACTTTACTCTAACAATTTGCCGTTTTTTAAGAATCTGGAGGCATTGTCGCTGGAAAGAGAGATTATTAAGTATAGATATAACATTGTCTGTCCGTTTTGTATACTTATAAGTCTTGAACTAATTTAGGTAAATTTAATTTAGTGTTTCGATATCATCTGATCGAGTTTGAGTAGCATTTAACATAAATTTAAATAACCACTATTAAAATATCAGTTTACAGATTTTTTTATTGTTAATATAATTTTTCATAACTTATAATTAATAGAACCTTAGTAGCAATACACAGAATGTAATTTAATCACTATAAAAATAATATAATAATATACTGTATAGAAGAACGGGCGCAGATTGTATCCGTTCCTTCTGTGTTGACAACGTTATTTATTACTTCATATTATACATATCATAGAAAAATAGGGATTAGGTACAAATAGATTCATAGTTGATTTATTTATTAAATATTTCTCATCTATTTAATACAGCTTAATTATTATTAAATAACACATATAATTATTATTGTCTAAACAGAACAAGATTTGTAAGAAATATTTTTTACACAGTTCTCTGTTTTATAGAAGTCGGGCAATATTTTCGTTTTTTTAACATAAATAATGTTTTAAATTGCGTTAAGTTGCAAGGTTTTTAGATAATAATAAAATCTCAGCTTTTTCGGCTTTTATAATAATGTTAGTGGGACAAATAGTTACATAGGAAAAACATATATAAAGACAGTGAGAATAATTTATACTCTCAAATAAACTGAATGTTTCTTTATTTTCTCTCTAGTATTTATGTCAATGGCATAAAGAACCCATGGTCACCTCTAATAGAAATTACGTCCAGAGAAAAGTTCTATCTCGGACGTTATCTCTTCATCTCTGGTTGATAACTATCTTTGCTGTTTCATAAGGTTATCAACTATCAAGAGATTGATTTTCATATCACAGTGTACAGTATTAGAATAGTAATCATAATTAGATTATGATACAATTACTATAATTAACAACTGTTCTACCTAATTAGACAACATAACAAGAATTGTTTCAGTCGTCACTAACTTTTCAAGAAGAAAATTGAATATATGACAAAGAATGACTGTATTTGCCTTGGCTGATAAACTATTAGACGGTCGATTTGGTGGTAGGTAGTGTTGTTATCATTTTCCAATCATAAGCACTGGCATTGAAAAGTATATTTAATATAATAGATTATTAAAATACTTTTGATTATGGAAAGCAATATTAAATGTATATAAAATAGTTGTACTGTGTGTTTATTATCCACTTCATGGAATGTCGTTTAGATCAAAAATTTATATGAAAATAAATCATTTATCTCTAGCCGAGGTCACATATCATATTTGACAATACTTGTTGAAATAATTTTTTTGTTCAATTAAGCTTCTTAAATTATAAATCTTCATAAAGACTTTATTATTCATGTCTTATCTCCTTGTCAGTGGACAGATAGTTAGTATGTTTGTACGTATTTAACTCACGGTATGCCTTCATTATATAAAAAATATGCTAAATGTGACCTACGACTTGAACTACCGGTTATAGCAATGACTTTATGAAAATCTAATTATTAAATAAGTAAACTTTCATACCAAAATATTTACTGCCATTTAAACTTGTGCCGCTGATTGTACGCATTACTGCGGTTAAGCCAAAAATGATGCATTGTATGAATAAATCTCGAATTCAGAACAAAAGAAATTATTTATGTTAAATTTACATACATATTACAATTTATTGTTTACATTACCGCTATCTTGCATATTTTGTACTTGTTGTGATAATTAAGATATAAATAGATATCTACTTTTTGGAGAAGGTATATTAGTAGAGCCGATATAATTTGTTTGTGGATTTATTTTTCAATGCATTATTCTGTTTTGTTCTTTGAAATTGTTTATGTCCTTAACTTAAACCGAGATTGTGCATTGTATAAACAATTTGCAAATATAAAATATATTATTCGATTAAGTTACTGAAAGCTTTGTTTTAATAAATACTGTATAAATAAATTAATAAATATTTTTTTATTTATTCGCATAACTCTGTACACACCAGTTGCATATAACGTTAAGAATTTCTGGAATGATTGGCAGCGTACTGTTCATCGTTTTGCTTCACAATACTAAGCTTAATATATATATTTATTTATTTTCACGGCGTGCATTTCAAACGATATTAACTATTTTAGGTATGACATATTTTTTACAATTTAAATATGTATTGTGTATTAATTCAGAAAATTAAAGAAAATAAATTAAAATAATTTATAAGCGTTTATACAAACATTGCGGACTTCTTCTGATTAGGAAAATTTAGAAACGATATAGTTTATAGAGCTGGTTTTTAATTTCGTGGTAAAATAAGAAGACACCTTAATTAAGACCTAAAAGTTTTACTGGAGTGGAATTTAAAAAGACCCTTGTTTTAATCGCGGCGAGTTTAGGCGTTTCAGTGTTGTACTACGTTGCATTAATGCAGCTTTGATTTTGTCAAAGACGATCACTTCAAATTTAAGTGAGTGCACTTAAACTTGCTATATTAGCAAGTCACACTTTTGCCGTAAAGTCGTTAAAAATAATTGCTGATGAGTGTTGGTGACTAAGGAGTCGTGGTAAATAGTACCACGACTCCTTAGTTTATTTATTTATTTTTTTATTTAAGAGGAGGGCAAACGAGCTGGCGGGTTACAGAAGGTAATTCGGTGGAAGGCATCAGATCGAATAGCTCATTGGAACACTACCCGTGGTAAATGCGGTAGAAGACGCAAAGAGAAGCAACCTCTCTACGCAACACCAAAGAGTCCAGCCGTTCGCAGAGCACAACCCCGACAATCCGAATGGCTCTCCGTTGTACGCGGTCAAATAGTAGAAGCTATATGTGGTGATCCGGACCAGAGATGAGAACAGCACTCCATGTGTAGCCGAACTTGCGCCTTATAGACCGCAAGTCTTTGGAAAGTTTGAAATATGGCCTCGCTCTATTGATCACTCCCAATTTTATCGAGGCCAACTTGGCCTTGCTCTCCAGATGACCACGAAACTGACAATAGCTTGAAATATCGAGACCCAGTATTCAAATTCTTAACGAGGCAATGAGAGGAGTGCTCTCGAAGAGCGGTGATACCACAAATAGGGTTTTTTTTTGTGGTAAACGCGCAAACTTGTGTCTTTAGGGGATTGAACTGAAAGTGGTTCAGCTCACCCCATTCAGAGACCATCCTCAGGGAGGTCTCGATAGAAGACACAAGTTTCTTTCGGCACTCGTCGACGTTTTATTTTTATAACTCATAATTAGCGTTTAAACATACAAATTTTCTTTTAGCAAAATTTTGGCCCAATTTTACCTAGTGTCAGATAAATATTTTTTTAATTATTATATATGTAACATATATAAGTTATTGTTTATACTTAACCACAAAATATTCAAGAATATGTAAACCGTTGATATAGTTGAAAATAGCTTTTGACAGTTATCATAGTGCATAGATTTAGATAAATTTCAGCCCTTACAGGAAATCTGCAGTCTACAGAGGACGTAACGCTCACTCAGGTGTGGTCCAAGAGTGAGTCTGTAGTTAACGATCAATCTGAATTACGGAATGTAAAATATGTTACTTTTTTACATATATTTATTTACTCTTTATTAAGAAGTGTATTTTGTAAGATACAAAACAGCTATTTAGTAGGTCGTTTTTCTCAACATAGAGAGGGTATGAAAATAATGAGTGTGTAAGTTTGTCTGAGTAAGCAGTGGTACTAAAACAGGTTTTCAAGTTACGAGTATGTAATATAAGGAAATTAGTTTTAATATTTGCAAATACCCTTCTACGTTTTCTTTTACCGAAGAGGCTGTTAAAACAATAGCAATTTAATCATGCATCTATTACGATATATCAAAACTATAATTAAATTTTCTATCATTTATAACTTGGACCATAAAAGGTAGAGAATACTAGAATAAGCAATACAATAAGCAGTATTATATTAGAATACATCTGTATTCTAATATAATACTGCTTATTTTAGAATACAGACGTTCTTTGTCTACATATCGGAGCATATATTGTATTATCTGTACTCCCGATAATATATGTTGGTTTGTTGTTAATGGTGGTTTCTTTATCTGTTCCTAAATATGACAGAAATAACCAGTCTCTAAGTTTTTGATGATATTTTTCCTATAAAATATATTTAAGAATTTAATTACTTTTGTTAGTTAGCTGTAACTGTTACTTTATGTCGAGCATTTCTTGTCCTTTCAGCCTGTACACATAAGCAATACATAACTATTACTATTATCAAAATTATATGTATTATGTTTTTGAAATGTAATAAGTAAATGTACATGTAGGTCCATTGAGAAGAGGAAAATTCCTGTACAATGTAATGAACCAAAACTTTTCGTTTTTATAAAGACACCAAGTCATTTTAAGGCGGGTCACACAAAGCTAGTGCACACTATAATATTTATTTAAAACTTGTGTATTGTTACTTATATTAGTATCAAAAAATATGCTGTAATTAACGGGATAAAAATTAATATGAAATAGCATCAACGGTTACGATCTTACTATAGTTAATTAGATTTGTATGGAAATTTCGTACCGACGGAACGTATAATCTATTTAATTAGCTCCGTCTTGGAACTTATCTGAGTCTAAGATACCTTAAGAGCTTAGATAAATATTAACAATTCTACCTTACATACAGTAATAATATTCTATAATATTGAGAAATAAACAATAAAAAAAAATTACCATAAATTTGACCAAACGAAATTCTTTTTGATAAATAAAATATTATAAGTGGAATTAATTGTGTAAAAAAATGAAAAGGATAACTCTGAAAAAAGTAATAAACGAGGCTGTTTCGATTAGCGGCCTTTTCATATTTTATTTATAAAACTTGCTGACGGCGGTGACTCTGTCCGTGTAGATTACAGAATTATTCTTCAAAAATCTCTAACATAAAACTCATTCTGATAACAAAAAAAAAATAATATAATAAAATCATTATAACAACAAAAATCTCAAGAGGCCAATAACTTTTTTTATATTAGTAAACCTATATATATATATATACATGCGGTCCAATTTATTGTAGTGCTGTGTAAACCTAACGTATTTCTGATTCTTGCAACCGTCAGCTATGTGTTCAATAGAAAGTGAATTAAAGAATATCGAAAATATGTCAGAGAATGTCATATTTCAAATCGAATGTCTTTTATGAAATAAATTAATATATATATGTATATATATATAAAGGCTATACATTAACAACAGCATTACCTATCACGAACAATAAGAAATTAGAATTAGTTCTTCAACTCCAACTTAAATACACAAAGAAACATGATCCAAAATATTTTTTTTATCAGTATAGTCGTTTAGATTACTATAATATACTCGTACACGTAAAGACCTATGTATATGTGAGGTCTTATATCTAAATAAATTTTATTTGTTTAACAAGAAACTTATATACTATAACTATAAAAAACTTATATGGCATTTAAAAATTAGTTGTAGTTCAAACAACAATGAAAAGAGAGCTCCACAGCTAGTAAGATTACTATGGAAAAAGGTTTCCAAAGAAATTACCAAACTATTAACTTCAGTGGAGCTCGAATTCCAAGACACATTAAGTGCGTTCAAGATAACAAAATTTTAATCATTATTATAGCATTACTTAAAGTTTAATACATTATTATGTTTTATTCTATATTATTTACAAAATAATTAAATCAGGTATTTTTAAACTTTATATGCTCATGTAATCGACGAGACTCGAAGCAGTTTGAAGGAATGCGAGCCAGTCAAATTAAAAACATTGCAATTATATATTCTCACAAAATAACTTAATTAATTAACTTTCTCCTACATAAATGTCAAAGTATTTTATTTTATAAAAAGTAATAATTTAATTGTCAATCTATATTCAATCAAATACCTTTACCGTATATATACTTTACATACAAATATACTAATATAAACGATTAAATATAGTCTATAAATTTCCAAGAAACTAAGAAAGAAATTTCTAGGCAGTAAAGAGTCTATATCAGTCCAAGAGCGTTTGAATCGATCTTTGTGTCCTTTTGTCACAAGTACCTCATAACTCTTACAGTTCTATGATCTGTAATAAAATGCTATGAGGAGTTATTGAATGTTCAGAGCTCTAGAGATGTTGAATTTTTCTGATAATATATAATAAAAGTTATATTTTCAATAAATTAATAATAAGTTACATTTATATATTAAAAATTTTCTGTTAAATAATTTCGATTTATCTTTGGTCCTAATAAATAGTTTTTGTAATATTTCTAGTTTTTTAAACGTTTACTCGTATCGCATTCTAAAAAGTCTTAACAAATGTTTATAATATTAGGCCTGTTAAAAGATTGTTGTCCCAATAGACATACAATACTTAAAAACTGCTAAATAAATATAATTTCAATTAGAAGTCAAATAGCTGATTCGTATTTTTATGTATAATTCCGTATGTGATAACTCATTGATAATGACCACAGAGGTAAAATGGCGGACAACAATTAGTCTACTAATAGTAATATAAGACATTGCTATTTATACAAATAATAAATTTCTTACAAAATAGCACCTAAACATAGAATAGACATAGACTTACTTCCCAGAGCACGGGACGTTGAAACAGGAATAACTTGCTCCGAAGTGTTGCGATTGATCCGTCTAATCGTATTTAAGAACATTTCCAAAAAAGATTTCCATCTGAATGGGTAGAAATGTCATGAAAAAAACCGAATCAGGTGAATTAAAAAGGTATTTGATGTATTATATTTTTGAAACGGTTAATTTTAATAACAAAATTTTATATTTTTTACATCCTTTTGTCATAAAATATTATCGATTAAAACAAAACCTACTTATAATATGATACAATTTTTATTATTATAATCTTAATATAAAATAATAATTACAATACAATATTTTACAACAAAGAAAAGTAACTAGAGCTCAATACGTAGTGTATGTCTCTACAATTACCACAATCAATATAAGAAAAGTCGTATCCACTTTAAGGTTCAGTAAATAAAGCAGTCGAGCTGGCGACAATGTAACCAATAAACTTTTACTTACAGTTAACTGAAATAAATCTAGACGCTAATAAAACGATACTACTTTTATATTACATTTGAAATTGATCTAGACATAAAATATATAATCTTAATGAGAATAAAACTATTTTACGAATTTATCTCATATACGGTGTAGATTTGTTATATTTTTTGAGCCGAGCGTAAGCGAAGGTCTTAACCGTTTGGGAATCAATTTTATGTCGCCACATCACATAAAAACTACTCAGTCGATTTTCATCAAAAATTGGCATTGCTGTAGCTCTTGTTGACGGGCTTCTACAAAAAAAAACTCATTAATAAAATCTGATTTGATCAAAAGTTATGGTCGAAAAACTTAATCCCCATAGACTTAAGCTTAACTGTTCTCGCGCGCGCTTGCCGATCGTCTTTCTCAAAATGAGCTGAGTCGCTTCATCACATGAAAACTACTGGAGCAATTTCTGTCAAATTTGGCACGAACGTAGAACTAATAAATAAGCATCTACAGAAAAAAAACAGAATGAAAATAGCTCGAATTAAGTCAAAACTTATAATATAAAGAAAAATCCAAGAGACTCGTGATTGTGTCGCTCGTAGTCTAACTTTCACGACGGCAAACTTTTTCAATTAATTGTTTATTATTGTTATTAAATATTTATTTCCTTTTATTCTTTTCTAATGGATTTTCCTGCGCTCAGCTCAATTCCCGCCACGCACGATGGGTGGTTCGTAGCTCATGATGATCCCGATGATTCAAATGCTTTGAACCAATAGTGTTGAGGAGAATCATTCGAAACGTCAAATTAAAATTTAAATGTAAACAATATAGAACAATTTAATCCGTAAAATTGTTTTTAATTAATGTGTACTAGTCGTTAAAATCTCATGAAACCTGTACTACTATTATTTATCGTAGTAAAACTATGAATACCTACAATATTAACGTATATATATTAGTACCAAAGCTAGAACTTGTGTATGAAACTTGTAAAATTTTAATATAGTAATTAAATTTGAGTATGCATTTAACTGGACCAGAAGAATACATTTCACAGCACATTGTGCCAGTTTATTTATTATAAAACAAAAACAGGCAAATTTAGTATTTAATATTATTATATTGAATCGAATAGAATTATATAGTACATAGCAAATGTGAAAGATAACTTAGATAATTAAACATTACTCATTGGATTATTTTTCAGCCCACAATTTCGTCAAAAGTGTAGTCAGAATAAGTGTAATAAAGTTACTTACATATAAGTATGTAGGCTGAGTCGCAGGATGTGAATTTAATGGCGAATTGCGAGTGCAAGACTCCGTGTTTGAGGAATTGCATAGAACTGCTAAAAATGTTCTTAAAAATTTTAATCATCAGGTAAAAAATAAGTACGCCATTTATTTGTAAAACCTGAGAAGCTATGAAATATAAGATGAAGTTACTTTGAAATTGTTAATATTGCGACATTATACGGCTGTCGTCTGACGATAATCCTTTATATACGATTACATCCCATAATACAAATAAAAACATTTATTATACTAAGAACCTTGATATCAATCTCATTAATCATTGAAGGAACAAAACAACGAAAAAATGTTAAGCTAACAAGAAGGTGAATATAAAGTACTTGTTCCTATCAAACCCTACAAACTAGAAAAATAGGAAACTTCCAATGTTATCTTATCATTTAAATCATCTGCACTCGATTACACGGTAGGAGTGAACTTTATACTTTATATATTATTGATTACCGTATTATATCTTATCGGTGCGTAAAGTTCAATGACATTTATGGTTATTTTAACATACCATAACTATATTGTGGTAAACTTATTTTATTAAAATAATGTATTTTTAAAAAGTATTTATCCAAATGTCGGATAACCAAAGAAACGTACATTTAGAACATTAATACATACATTTAAAGCAGATATTAACTTAATAAATATTATATAAAAGATCTGTAGAGTTTTATGTGTATTTCATTAATTATAGGCAAATCTTTAAGGAAAAAAATTAAAAAATATATATATTTTTTAAATACGTAAAACAGGTCTATGTGTGTCTCTAAACATTCTATTGGGGGTGCAACAAAAATATACTATTCTCTATTTGCAACAAGAATAGTCTATTCTGTATTTTAAACAGATAACTATAATTTTTGGCTCGCTATAAATTTTAATGATATTGATCAGATATTGGTCAATCGCTTTACGGCACTGCTGCTTCACGTCAACGCTAGACCACACTGTGCACGACAGACGGTTACCAGATTAGAAGAGGTTCAATTGAAATGTCTAAGACATTTACCGTACTCCCCGGACATTACTCCAACAATTTTTTTTTTTTTTTTATGTTGGATAATTTTCCTTCAAGGGGAAAAAATCAACTCTAATGTGTCAGTCCAAACCGTATTCAAAGACCTTATTGATTCCCGTACGAATGTTTTTTTTAGTAAAATGTTCAATAAACTACCTATAAGATGGCAAAAGTTTATAGATAACAATCGTTCATACTTTGATTAAATAAATATATTATATTAAAAAATATTCGACTTGTCTTTCCCATACCAAACGCCAACTTCATATGTAAGGACATAATATTATGATTTAGTAGAAAGAAGTAAAACTAATTTGATTGAGACCAAAATAGATTTAGACGTAACAAGTAAATATTTTTTCCTGAAACAAAAATCAAAGACACATTATTAATATTTATCAACCACAGTGTATCGACGACGGAGCGTGACAAGAATCTCTTGTCCAGCAATTTGGTACAGATTTTATCAACACCGTGACAGGGCAATTTATGTAACACGAGTAGGCAATATTCTTATATATAGATATTTATTTTGAAAATATTGTGTTACTTATATTTTTAAATAATTAATACAAGAATCGGAAGCTTTGAAGATTTGACTTCTCCGTTATTTAAGATATGACTTGTATTTAACAACCTATATCATTAATTTCTAATCTGTGTGTATGTGTGTACATGTGTTTTGTTCCACGTCACTTAAATCACAATTTAATAGTGTGACTAGAAACAAAAACATAGATATGTAAGGTATACAACATAAATACAATACTGTCTATATGTTTGTATATTTATTATTTACATAGATTATGAAGAAATAAAATTAAAGTCTATTTTCTTAAATATACTTCCGGAAAATAATAAACCTTAATATACTTTTACACAACCGCTGTAAAAAATAACAGTTTACAGATTTTATAGTTCTTAATATTATTTTTGCTTAAAATTTATTTAAAAAAAACTAAATTATTAAATATTTTTCATATTATATTTATTATTTATTGTTATTAAATAATATATATTTATATATACTTATTATTGCCTCAACATAACAAGATTTGTATTTTTTTTTAAATACTTCTCTGTTTTATTAAAGTTTGAACAACATTTTTGTTTTTTTTCACAAGATAAATAATGTTTTATGTTGCGTTAAGTTACAAGATTTTAGATAAAAACAAAAGCTAAGCTCATAAGTTCGTGTATTTCATGAATGTTTTCATCATTCTGCTTTATAATAATAAGGTTTACATGCTATTTAGTAATATAAATAATGCTATTGAGACGAGTTATTTGTTTCTTCACACATACAAATTTTGTTGCCACACATTTTAGATACATCTACATATTTACATACTACATAGAAATATATTTTGTCATTGTATTACATAATTTTATATATATATTTAAAAAAAACGATTAACAATCATAACACACCTACAATCTGATGTCAAAGATACGATAAGTAGTTGCTTACATTCCACCACAAAAGATTGAAGAATAGGTAAACTGCTGATATTTTTTAATTTTTTTTTATATAACTGGTCTAAGCAATATAAACGTGAAAATAATTAGTATATTCAAATGTCTTTTATATAAAGACTACGATAAAAATGGATGGTTTCCTAGATCATAAAATATAATAATGCATCTTCCAACCTGTTCTGAACAGTTAAAAACCCAGCCATTGTACCAATTTGAATAAATAAAAAGTAAAAACAAAATAATTCCCTGTTTTATGCCAGAACTATTGGCACACGTTTCCAATAAACTGAATGGATTGGTCCACAAAAATTATGGACTTATTAATTCGTTTTACAATATTCCAGTGCGTTTGTGGTTCAAAATTTAGTTATTTTTCGAAATTGTTGTGTTTCGATTAGCTTGATTTGTGTTCAAGTAAATAAAACAAATAGATTATTATTCTGCAACAATTGCGTGTAGTATATATATATTTAATACAATGTTGACAATAAATTTGGTAATTTTAGTCTGATGTAGATACTGAAATGAAAACGTCTCTGCTTCATTTAATTCTTAATGGAAAAAATAAATTTCCATACTTGTTTTGAACTAAAAGAAATTAGACAAGATTATACTATTATAAAAAAAATTCAATTCAATTCAAAGAGCCTTTTAATGTTACTTCACAATATCCAAAAAATATAATAATAATATATTACGTTGACTAAAACATATATGATTTGATGATGCGAAGGGTTTTTTATAACGTGCTAATTTGAATACAATCGTAAAGAAATATCAAAGAGAGATACTTTCTTAAGAAAAAGCATATTGTATTTATTGTATTGTCTTGCATGTATTCTCATCAAGTTATTTTGCAATTATGATGAACAAGAAACAACGAAGATTCACTCTTGAATATATTGGTAACCTTTAGTGTAAAAATGTTAACATGATTATTATCCAAAATATTGTTTAAAAAAAACATCTTGGTAACAGAATAAACTGAAATATTGGTAACAAAAATATGGTTGCTAACCATAAGATTTAAGTTCTTACTGAAATATTTTATTTTATTTCAAGTTCATTCAAACATTACACTTATGAGTTCAAACTTTAGTTGTCAATCATAATTCAATAAAAAAAAATATCCTATAAACTACTTTACTATGAAATTTGGTCTACGAAGTTCTAAGAAACCTAAACAGTATAGAATCTATATGGGTCCAAAAACGTCTGAATGGATCATTGTGTCCTTTTATTACAGATATGACCTAATAACTCTTACAAATCTACAATCTGTAATAAACTAGTAATAAATACTATATTTGTATAAAAGATTTTAAAAAATCCTACTTGGTACACATAAGTTTTAAAAGTATTTAACAAAATTTATTAAAATTGTGTATGGTAATAGACATTGTTAGAATCAAAATAAACACTTAAAACTTTATATCATATATATTTTAGATCGGCAATTACAAAAACAGATTAGAGTTATAAATTCATTTAAAAATATTAAATATCGATGATTAAAACACAAATTAAGTAAGCGTATAACAGTCACTCTATTAAATTAAACTAAATAAAACATAACTACTGTCAAAAATATTAACGTCAAAGACTACAATACTATGGCTACAAATAAATGTATTACAGATTAACACATAAATATAGCTTACACAGACTTACTCCCCAGAGCACGGGACGTTGAAACAGGAATAATTTGCTCCGAAGTGTTGCGATCGACCCGTCCAATTGTATTTAGGAACATTTCCAATTGAATGAATTGCAAACTCATCTAATATATGAAATCTTTTCAATGACTTTCTAGGTAAACTGTCTCAATTAAAAAGTGTAATTCAAATAAAAGTTTTGTTTTAAAGAGAATATTTTTAATATATTAATTATATTTTAATTATGTATATGTGTGTGTTTTAACAGCAATTTAAAAGCTATTTTACTATTTAAATCAAAACCTCCTTTTAATATTTACCAATTAAAAATGTGGTACATAATATAACTCCTTTATTATTGTAATCTTTTGTTATTATAATAATACTACAATACATTTTTGTACAGTAATCAAAAGTAATTAGAGCTGAATATGGAGCGTAACTTTCTATAATTACCTCAATCAATACTTATTTTGATATATAGTGATAGTGGTATGTTAGTTCAGTCGTATCCACTTTACGGTTTAGTAAATAAAGCAGTCGAGCTGACGACAGTGTAACCAATAAACTATTACTTACAGTTTTATAGACGATCGATTAAATACAGGCTAACTGAAATAAATCTAGACGCTAATAAAACAATACTGCTTATAAATTACATTTTAAGTCAATCTTGATTTACAATATATTATCTTAATAAATAATAAACTTAATTATAAAATAAATCTTAAAGTACATAAACATAAGAATACTTAAACTAATCAAATATACATACTAGTATGATAGAACTTGTGTCAAAATTTGAATTTAGCATAAAATTTGTGTACACATTGAATTGGAATAGAACACATTTCACTTCACATTACTTGCTTATAAAATAATGTAAAGGGAGGCAAAATGTAGTATTTAAAATTATTCTAGTGAATATAATAGAATTTTATAAGTCATGACTTATTATCTCATGTACATGTCATGTAACGTCATTGATTGGTTTATTTTCCAACCCCCAATTTCCAAAGTCATCAGACACCTGCTATAATTGAATTAAAACATGACACATATGACACTTATTTATTGCATTGCATTGCAGTATTAAATTTACAGTTCATAATAAACGTATTTATAAACGTAAAAGAATATTAATAATAGTAACATTAAAAAGTAACATATATTAAAATACTCTACTGTTATGTGCAATAAGCATTATATAATAATTATTGAAATCAAGTCTCAAAAAGCATTGATATGTAAAACTCCATTAACCTGGTCTACATGTGTAAAACACTGTAGTCAAAGTAATTGTAATAAAATGACTTATATATAAGTGTAAGTAGGCTGAGTCGCAGGATGGGAAATTAATAGCGCGTTGCGAGTGCAAGACTCCATGTTTAAGGAATTGCTTAGAGTTGCTAGGAATTTGTTAAATTAAATTTATTTATTTATTGACGCTCGATGGTTCGAAGCTATCCGACGATAATCGATCACACACCAATGTAACCCGATCACACGAATAATAAAAATAATAACAAAATGAAGATGTTTTTCATAAACTAAAAAGATACCAAATTTAGCATCAGAAAATTAATTAAGTGTGGAAATCTATACCTAAACCTAAAAGAAATGAATGAAATGAAAACTCTTTAAAATCATTTCTCCACTTATAAAATTTATTTTCCGTAAAGTAACGACACCATCATCATCATTGAATAGCAAAATAAGCATACATTTTGTCAACAATCTTAATAAAATAGTTATAATATAAAGGAAATGTACAAATGAATTTATTATAATATGTGTTTTAATAATAATAGATAAGTCTTTGGTAAAACAGTACTGTATAAGTCTTCAAATATAGAATTTTGTATGCAACAAGGATATCAAATTTCAATGTCTAATATTGTGAATAAGAACACCATATTTTACTCAAATAATTCTAATCTTCTAATGAATTTTGGTTCAACTATAAAGTAGAGACAAATTTGGTGTATTTTAGCCGAGATTAAAATACCGTGAGAGTATTAAACATGTATCAAAATATTGCATGCATATTACTAGGTTATTTGTTAGTGTTACGTTAGTGTTAACATATGGGTAATATTATGATAGAACTAAAACTAATTTGTTTGATACCAAAATATAATAAGATGTTACAAGGAAATATTTTTTCCTGAAACAAAAATCAAAGATACATTATTAATAATAATAAACCACAGTTTATCGACGACGGAGCGGGACAAGAATCTCTTGTCCAGCAATTTGGTACCGATTTTATCAACACCGTAACAGGACTATTTTTATATCACGGGTAGACAATTTTCTTATACATAGATTTTAATTTTGATAATATTTTGTAACTTATAGGCGTAAAACCATTGGGTTTATCAATAGTTCAGACATGTGTCTTAAATTTTTGAAGAGTCGATTTCTTCGTTATTAAAGATATGACAGCCTATTGAATTAATCGGTAATCTGTGTGTATGTATTTATTTGTGAGTATCGAAGTCAACCTTAAATAAGAATAATAGCAATAGTGTATACTATTTAAAGAATAGAAAACACTATTATTTTAAGGGCGAAAGTTTCGTTTTACGTGACTTGAATCAAAATTTTCTAGTGCGGCTAGGAACAAAGATTATACAATATGAAAAGAATATAGTCTATCCGATTATATATTTATAATTTGCATAGGTTCTGTAACTATAAAAAAAACAGTTTACAAACTTTTTCGTTACTAACATTACTTTTACTTATCTTATACTTAAGAAACTTACTAAAACTAAGGATTACTTGTATGTACAGATACATTGTTCATTTATTTATTAAACATTTATCATATTATATTTATATTTTTATTTATTTATAATGTGGCAATAATATATATATATATATATATAATTATTATTTCCTCAACAGAACAGGATTTGTAAAAAATATTTTTACACTTGTTTTATTAAAATTAGAACAACATTTGTGTTTTTTCCTCAAGATAAATGATGTTTTATGTTGCGTTAAGTTACCAAGTTTTTAGATAAAAACAAAAGCTGAGCTCATAAGTTTCATGTTGTAAGTATTTCATGAATGTTTTCATGTGTCTGCTTTATAATAATACGGTTTACATGAGACGAGTTAGTTATTTGCTTCTTAGAAAAATATATAAAATGAGAGTAAAAATAATGTATTTTTACAATAAACTATAGGTTTGTTTATATTAGTATTTATTTGATTAATAGCAGAACAAACCTATAGTTTTCTCTTATAGAAGTTATATCCAGAGAATAGTTCTATCCTAGAAGTTTCTGATTAGTTCTTATCTCAACTCATATACTGATAACTAATGTCCTGGAATTATTATCACTAATAGATTTTAATTGAGCATAATTACTTTATTTAATTAAATAACAAGTATTGATTCAGTTTTATCAAATGGCAATAAGGTCGATTAATTAATTGATCTAGAAATAAAATGCTTTCATGTATGCAATCTACAATGTTTTGTTAGTTTTATCATCCTTGACAGACAAACTATCAGACAGTCCATTAGGTGGAAAATAGTGTCGTTACCTCAAGATATCTGCAGATATTAAATGGTACAAATACGTTGTCACCGTCTGTATTAAGGAATGGATACAAAACTTTCGAAAACTGATTAAATTACATAAAATTCAACATTCAAAATGTATGTAAAATAGTTGTACTATGTGTTTGTTATCCACTTCATGGAATGTGGTTTAGATCCATCATCTTTAAAGAAATAAATCATTTATCTCTATCCGAGACAGCGTTTTATATTTGTTAATTCTTGTGGATTTTTTTTTTCTATTACGCTACTGTCTTATAAATGTTTTCATATCTTAACACTCCTTTTCAGCTGAAATCATATTCAATACATTCTAAATGTGACCTGCGACTTAACTTATGTTTCTGATTATATCAATAATTTAATGAAGATTTGATTATAAAGTATATGAACTTTCATATCGAAAAAGACTTTTGTACGGATTGAAGGCATTTCAAAAATTTATGGATTGTGTTGAAAAATAAATCTTGAATTTTGAACAAAAATATGTTTATTGTAGATATTTTTTATTGTACATTATTGCATTTGGCATATTTTGTATTTGTGTCATAATAATTATGATAAAAATTTATATCGAAAGCTATATTTTGTAAATGAATGAGATTTTTATTTAAGTCAATAACAACCATGAGTGGATTTATTTTTCAGTGCAATATTCTTTTCTAATCTGACATTTTTATATAGGGGAACGCGGGGTTGGTTTTAACGGAGGTAAGAATTAACAAGCTTATTCCCGCCAAACGTGAAGTGTTAAAAATATGAGACTCTGTTTAGAAACCCTATATACACAGCCGAACGTGTCCTGATTTGTCAGATATCGGCCGGTCATCGCTAGTGATAGTTATACGCAGTGACCTCAGATTGACAGGTAAACGAACTTTTCGTACTTCGTAATAAATTGATTTGAGATTTATTTATTCGTTAAACTGAATTATAGTTAATCCTACATACAACTCTATTTTATTCACATTAAAGCTGTGTTATTTGTTTGTAATTATTTTGATTAGATTATTTTCTGCATTTGATGAAATATTAAAAGAGACCTTGAGGCTAAAATTAACAAAATGGGTGGGGTAAGTATTAACATGTTAATACTTACCTTATACATATGTATGTGACATTAAGAGAGTGTTTTTTTGCAATAAGTTTTTTTTACAGAATGAGAAATTACAAAAAGGAAGAGCACAAGGGGGTCCGCGTCTCAAGAAGTATTATATAGCTGGCCGCTGAGGAAGTTCTGATAAAAAACAGAAAATATAGAGATGTTGCTACCGAATACAACATTTGTCATGTAACACTGTTCAAATACGTAAAGATAAAAAGGGAGGGAACTTCTATTGAAGTGGGTTATAAAAAATCCGTCTTGTTTTCAATTCTGAGCAAGAAGCAATGATAGCAGATTATATAATAAAATGTGCTAATATCTATTTCGGATTGCTACCTGATGATGTCAAAAAATTTGCTTACGAGCTTGCCATTCGATACAAGATAGAAAATATTCCAGAATCTTGAAAAAGAGACGGAAAAGATGGCAAAGATTGGTTTTCAGGATTTATGAAGCGCAATGCGTCATTCTCTATTCGGACTTCAGAAGCTACCAGCTTAAGCAGGACAACATCATTTAACCGTACTAATGTTCATTAATTTTTCGAAAAATATCGAGAAGTGCTTCAAAGATACAAGTTTCCTCCGAGTAGAATATGGAATGGAAAATGGAAAATTCCTCCGAGTAAAATATGGAAAAAACCTAAGAAAATGGTAGCTCAACGAGGTTCCAAGCAGATAGGAGCAGTCATCATCTGCTGAACGGGGTACTCTCATCACAATTGCGGCAGCTGTAAATGCTATTGGAAATTTTATACCATGTATGTTAATTTTTCCCCGGATCAGATATAGCAATTAATTTGTCCAAAATGGACCGCCCGAGTCCATAGGTGCAGGTAATAATTCTGGGTGAATGAATGATACTAAATTTTCAAAATTGAATGTAGATTTAAAAGATTATACTATATTTTTTCAATTCCTATAGTAAAAAGTACTGATTTATTAAACAATAAAACCATTTTCATTAATGTAAGCGACATTTTATTTAAGTATTTGATAGAATTTTATTCTCTGTTAATAATTGCACCTAACGTTAATACTTACCCCAGCTCTGTTAATATTTGCCCCAAATACGGGGTATATATTAACAAGTGACTTTTTTTGTTTTAATGGCTCTCTTTCTGAATTTACTTAGCTAGCGGTTGGTTTTAGTTAGTAATATCATAACTGAATAACCAAAGCATGTTTTCGATAAAAAATAAACCAAAAAAGTTAATTATTATTGAAAGTATAGACCATAATAAAAAAATTGTTAGTACCAGCCCCGCTCTCCCCTACCCTTAACTTAAGACCGTGATTGTACATTGTATCAATAATGTTCATATATAAAATATATTTTACGAGTTAGTTATTGAATGCTTTGTTTTAATAAACACTCTATAACTTAATTGGCGTTTTATTAATTTTAACACTTGCGTGCAAAATAGTACACACCAGATGCATAACGTAATGAATTTCCGGAATGATTGGCAGCGTACTGTTCACAACACAATTTTCATTGTTCGCTTCACAATACTAAGCTTAATAAAATATATTATAGTTAATTTTTTACTTTTAAAGAATGTGCATTTCATTGCATTGCATTTATATTCAGAAGTGTTTAATAAACTAACTAGAAATGTTTTATAGGTTATATTTATGATATCATTTTAATTAACTCTCCACAAGTCTCTATACAAAAATTTATGCGTCTGAATTTTTATAAAGGATATTTTCCAGTTTCAACAATTACTCACTCAACGGCAATATCAAACGCAATTTGAACATCTTCCATTCATAAAAACTATCATATATCCTTTGTTATTTTTTGTACGTAAATTATCTATGAAATATAAAACTTTCTAAAGGATGGCTATGATATTAAGATACTTATCAGCCGTTATATAATTGTTTAAAAGTCATTGACCTTACCATTAAATTAAATCTTATTCATTGGAATAAAAGAAATATTGATGTCTTTTGTACAAGACTATGGAAAAAGTGATGATTTCTTAGACATAAATGATTATGATCAGTAAACATGATGGTAACTGCAAAATTACCTGTTGACAAAAATAAATATTCTTTTAAAATATTATAAAAAAAATGTTGCATCTTCAAACCAGTTCTGAGCGGTTTTTAATTACACCACCGGCACCGTTGTAGCAATGTGGATAAATGTAAAAATCTAATTGCTTGTAACCATACACATAACTATTGATACATGTATCGAATAAAGTGAATTGATTGGTCCACAATAAAATCAGCAACAATTATATCTAGTATGTCTTTGACAATAAATTGAGTAGTTATAGTTTGATATAGAACACAATTGATACACACATGTATATTTTTCCTCGTTTTATATCGAGATACGAGTTTAAAACGAGTATACAGTATACTTTACTCAAAGTGGCACCGTCAGCTATTCTAAATATAATGGAAAATGAAATTTAAATTTAAATTTTTAAATTTATTTGATGAATTAGGTAATTATCCTTTTTAAGTATAACAATTTTAATTCAATTATTAAACCAAATCAAAAACTATTAATATTAGATTATGTAGATTAAAACACATGTGACGATAAACAATTTCTGAGTATTAAATTAAAAATTGTGTACAATTTAATATTTTGAGCTGTATTAGTATTTCATTTTGGTCCCGTATTCTGTAAACTCATTGTCATAACAAGGGGTTATTAAAAGATAAGTCTTTTATTATTTGTATGAATGCATTTTTATTTACGAGTATATAATGTCTATGACATTCAAAGTTTAATATTGTCAAACTTTTGTAATCCTTATAAAATCTTTCATTATACCAAAGTGGCCTTTCAAACAATCGCTCTGAATAACAGTGCGATTGTTATTGATTGAAAGGCATTCAATGTCTACAAATCTTATTTAATATACGATAATCCCCGATTCCGAGAACCTATTTTTTTATTTTTATAAATATTTGAAATTTAATTAAAGAGACGAAGCCATGTTCACACAATTCAAACAAAAGCTACTCCACACTATAACATTTACTTTAAACTTTTATATTGTTTCTTATATAAGTATCGAAAACTATACTGTAATTAAGAAGATAGAAATTAATATGAAATAGCGTCAACGATTACGATCTTACTTAATTAGAATTGTATGGAAATTTGGATGGAACGTCTAATCTATTTATTTAACTCCGTCCTGTAACTTCTGAGTCTAGGATACCTCAAGTGCTTAGATAAATATATATAAAATTACATTACCGTACAGTTAATATATTATAAAAGAAATAAGCAATCAATAATTTGGAACAAATGTTGGGCAAAATTCTATTTCATAAATAAAATATTGTAAGTGGAAATAAATATGTATTGATTTTTATACATAAATATTGGAAAAAAGATAATCCTATTAAATTGATAAACGGGTTTGTGTCGATCAACGGCCTCTTCATATTTCATATTTAAAACTTGCTTTCAAACATCAAATGATTTTGGAAAGTTCTTTATTTTGATCACTATTTTACAATATTAATAAAAAATATCCGATATTGTGAAATTTTTATACTAATATTGCTTAGCAATTATTTTAAATAAAATGATAAGAATAAAAAACTGATCGCCGGACAATTTTATATCCTATTTTTATGATTTTTTAAAATCAACTATTGAAAAATATGTACGTACATACATAACCGTTTGGTAACATAGCAACCAAATTATTTAATTTTATCCTACAACAAAGTTTTATATTTCGAATTCATTCATAGTTACACTTATGAAGATTATAGTTGTCAATCAACATTCAATAAAAATTCTTTATAAACGAAACTATGTAATTTCGTCTACGAATTTTCAAGTAACCTAAGCAGTAAAGAATTTATATGAGTCTGAATCGACATTTGTGTCCTTTTGTCACAAGCACGACCTCATAACTCTTAGAGTTAAGATCAGTAATAAAATGCTATGAGGTTCTATTGAATGTTCAGAAATCTTGAATATCTTGAATTTTTCTGATAACTTATAAGAAAAACTTTTACATGTTCTGAATAAAATTTTTATAATACTACATTTGTATATTAAATATTTGCTGTAAAAATAATTGCTACTAGTTACATATGGTCCAAATAAATAGTCTTTGTAATGTTTTGTTTTACCTCATGCGAAAATACTCTACAAAATTTTCTTCAAACTGACTTATTTATGATGACCACACAAATAAAATACTGGACAACAGTTAGTGTACTAAAAACAAGTCATATAAAACATCCAATATTGCACCTAAACATAGAATAAGTTTACACAGACTTTCCCTAGAACACGGGACGTGGCAACAGGAATAAGTTGCTTCGAATAGTTGCAATTGAACCGTCCAAACGTATTTGGGAACACTTTCAATTGAATGGATTGAAATCTCATGAAACATATGGCACCTTTCAATCATTTACTTTTATTTATGAAGTATATCATCGTCATGAATAGAAAAAGGCTTAATTCTGTTTACAAAATATATTTTTTATTAAAACAAATTTAATTGTTAACTATAGAATCATTTGAAATAAAAATATGCTATACAAAATACACATGTAATATTATTAAAATAATAACCTAAAAAATAGAAAAACACAATTTTGTACATAAAAAAAATCGAGCTGAATATGTTGCGTATGTTTCCACAATTACTCCAATTAATAAAAGTACAGTCGTATCCACTTTACGGTTTAGTAAATAAATCAGTCGAGCTGGCGACAGTGTAACCAATAAACTATTACTTACAGTTTTATAGACGCCCGATTAAATACAGGCTGACTGAAATAAATCTAGACGCTAATAAAACGATACTGCTTATAAATTACATTTCAAATTAATCTTGATTTATAATATGTTAGCTTAATAAATAATAATATGCTTAATTATAAAATGAATCTTTAAGTACATAAACAAAAGAACACCCCAACTAAGAACGTATTCATACTATTATACCAGAACTTGTGCCAAATTCGAATTTTGCAAATAAATTTATGTATGCTTTTAAATGGAACAGAAGACCATATTTCACTGCACATCGTGTTTGTGTATTAATTATAAACCAAAGAGAGCCAAGATGTAGTAATTAAAATTATTCTTTGGAATAGAATATAATTGTATAGTTAATGACAAATGAGAAAAGTAACCTATTATCTCATAATTAAACATGTAATCCTCATTGTTTGATTTATTTTCCGACCCTCAATTTTTGCAATTAATTCTAAACGAATTTTTGTACAACAATAAAGTAGAGACAAATTTGGAGTAATTTAGCCGAGATTAAAATACCGTTAGAGTAAAGGTATACCAGAATAATGCAAGCATAATACAACTAAGTTATATGTTAGTGTTACGGAATGGATGAAATCTATAATATTAAGATTTTGTAAAAAAAAGGAAAACTAATTTGATTGATACAAAAATTTATTTAGATGTAACGAGTAATTTTTATTTTCTGAAACAAAAATCTAGACATTGTTAATATTAACCAACCACAGTGTATCGACGACGGAGCGTGACAAGAATGTGTTGTCCAGCAATTTGGTACAGATTATATCAACACCGCAACAGTGTGACAATTTATGGAATACGAGTAGACAATATTCATATATATAGATATTTATTACGATAATATTGTGTAACTTTTTTTTCTAAATAGTTAAAACATGAATCGGAAACTTTGAAGAGTCGACTTCTTCGTTATTTAAGATATGGCCTATATTTAACAGCTTATATAATTAATTGCCAATATCTCTGTGTGTGTATATATATGTGTATCGAAATCCACCTCGAATTACACTAATATTAAACAATTATAGTGACAGTTCAAAGATTAATCAAATACCTTTGCATAACCGAGTGTTTTGTTCCGTGATCTGAATCATAATTTTCTAGTGCGGCTAGAAACAAAGATTATACAATATAAATAGCACATTGTCTGTCCGTTTGTATACTTATAATTTACATAGGTCGTAAACCCTTGGGCATATCTATTAATAAAATGAGTAGACAGCGTACAGATTATAAGCGACGCCATCGGCGATGGGCATTTCCAAATATATATAAATTAAAATGTGTGTTTTATATTTATTTATTAATAAAAATATCTTCTGTATAAAAATCAACACCATCATAATATTTATGATATTCAAAGTCTGTAATGTTATTATCCTTACGTATATCTTTCATTATCATCAACATAGTCTTTGAAGCAATCAGCCTGTTTACTCATAGGTTTGATCAAAGCGAATGCCTAACTGAATAGTTAGACACCAATCTTATCTAATATACGATAATCTCCGATTCCATTAACAGCCACTGCATCTAAGTGATTACCATAACAGTGATAGTGAATACAATTAAACGACTGCAAGTTGAGGGTGTTGCGGTAATTTGAAGTGATATATTATTCTGATACTTCTTGTTATTATTATTATTCTTTCTTTCTTTTGAATTTTATTTATGTTCTCATTTTGTTTATTTTCTTGGAATAAATTAAAATAGTTTAATGAGATAGTGAAAAAGTAGCTTTTAATAGTTGTTATGGTATATATTAGATAAATTTAAGCCCTTAACAGATGTCCTGCATTTTGTGAAGGACAGCGCTTTGAATCAAGTATGGTCCAAGAGAAAGGTGAAAATTTATTTTTGTAGTTCAAACTGTACTCATAAATAATATCGTATTATTGTACATACTATTGTGTAAACATAATTTAGATATAATAAGAAAATATGAGAGATGACCCAGCGGCTGGGTATTGGCGACTTCTCCGGTCGTAAAAAGGGTATAAAAGTAACAAATGTATAAGTTTGTCTGTAAGCAGTGACACTACTACAGGTTTTTAAGTCATGTAATATAAGAGATTTAGATATAAAGGTTTTAAGATTTGCTAATATCCTTCAATATTCTCTTTTACCGGACAGGTGATTATTATAATATCAACTTTAACACATCTATTACGAAATAACAAACCAATAATTACATTTTGTATCACTTTTAACTTGGACCTCAACAGATTGAAACTGATTGTTTTAGAATACAAACGTCCTTTAGCTACATATCGAAGCGTATAACGAGGTGTATCTTATTATCTGTACACCTGGTATTATATGTGTTTTTTATGGTTAATGATTTGATTTGATTTGATGATGGTTGTTCATCTGGTCGGAATTAGACGCTTTATATTGTACATTTTTTATCTCATTTTTGTAAGTAATATATTAAGGCAATGATTTTATTTTCATAAGTTAGCTGTAAATGTTAAGCCCCTTAAACCTACACCTGGGTCGCAAGTCCCAGGCATTGTTTGCGCTCCTCTTCTTGCAACGCAATGGGCCCGGCACCCGCACGGTGAATCCATGGAATGCTAAGAAGATTCGTGTTTGTCTTAAGCAAATTTTTTCGGGGCGTAACAGCCGTATGCAATTTCCGTAGAGAAGAGGAAGTTTCATATATAACAAACACGTAATGGATCTATATTTTTAATTGTAATAGTTTAAATTTAGTTTGACAGAGGAAACCATTTAAAGGCAGTTCACACAAAAGCTATTCTACATTACAATATTTGCTTGAAACTTATGTATAATGTCTTATATTATCTCTGTTATCCAAAAATATACTTTAATAATATACGTTATATATATATATACTCGTCACTGAGTATAGAAATTAGTGACTTGATGTTATTCACCGCAAGTCCTTAGAAATATTGATGTTTTGTATATTATTTTTTTATATGAAACAGACTTTTTTTTTTATAAGAAACTATTTTTACATGTTAAATAGACTGATTATGTAAAAGTACCTAGAGAGTCACCATTCAAATTTCGGGTATCAAGAATATTAAACATATTAATTATTCATAATGGTTATAAATTTATATACATTCGTAATGGTTTGTGAGATTTTAGTAACACTCTCCGATTTAGTCCAATAGCGGGAGATCAGATGTTACCAACACTATTGTATTTGCTTAGTCGACCGAGTGCCATCCAAAAAAAAACTGTGAATACAGCGAAGTTGAATTTGTGTTAACGTTGCTAATTGTTACAGTAATTGTTACGTTAGTTTTATATATATGCGGCGTTGGGAACCGCCAACCAACACGCCATGTTGCGAACGGCGGGAGGTGGAGGACGGAGCTACAAATAGCTACGTGGAATGTAAGAGGACGAATGGAACAGAAGATGACTGAATTATTAGATGTGATGGATGACAAAGATCTGGATGTTATTTGTGTGTCTGAGACCAAGCGAAAAGGCAATGATACGACCGATTTGCCTGGCAACCGGGTCGCTTTCTGGGCTGGGGTTCCAGAGAGTGAGCGAGGTTGCCAAGGTGTAGGCGTATTATTGTCCTCTCGAATGGTTAATGCAATGGTAGAATACAAGGCGATCAACCCGAGGCTTCTTTGGGTTCGCTTTAAGCTGGGGATAACAAGAGTATTCTTGTTAGCCATGTATGCGCCAGTATCCTCAGCTCAAATGAGCGAGTTCGAGGAGTTTTGGGAGAATGTCAGGGATGTTCTAAGTAGTGTCAGAGATAATGAAAAGTTGATAGTATGTGGAGATATGAATGGATGGGTTGGAACCGCGCGAAGCGGTTACGAAAGCGTGCTAGGCAAATACGGTGATAGGAGGGTAAATGAGGCTGGAAAGCTTATTTTGGAATTTTGTAAGGAGAAAAATTTGTTTGTGGCAAACACGATGTTTGATCACAAACAAATTCACATGTACACATGGGAGCGAGCGGAAGAAAGAAGTATGATTGATTTATTCCTAGTGGACCAGCGTATTCGAAGTCAAGTTATGGACACGCGAGTGTTCAGAGGTGCTGATCTGGGAACGGACCACTATATAGTCGTTGCTAGAATAAGAGGTCTGTTCACAGGTTGGCGCAGCCGCACGGCGTGTCCAAGCTTGGCGTCGAATTATCGCATAAGAAGCTGGAAGCTTCAAGATCCACCGATCAGAGAGGAATATCAAGAAAGGGTTTCCAAGAAGCTTGAAAGCTGTGATTCTGGAAATGAAAGTGTTGAAGTATGCTGGCAGAACCTTAGGAATGGTATGGTGAAAGTAGCGACAGAGGTATGTGGTAAAAGGAAAAGAGGTTTTAGTAAAAAGCGCGATGAATGGTGGGATGATGAAGTGAAAGACGCTGTGGAGTTAAAGAAGAAAGCATGGCTGGATTATAAAGCCTCGGGTAATGATAAAAGTACGAGAGAGATAAGAAAAAGAGAGTACAAGCTGCAAAAGCACAAAACGAAAGCACTTATAAAGATGAAGCGTGAAAATTCTGAGAGAGAAAGGGATGAAAGGTTGACGAACAACTTCCGGGAAAACACGAAGCTTTTCTGGCGAGAAGTTAGTGGTTCCCGGGGTTGTTCGGTAACCTGTAGAATGAAAGGGGTGCTTTCGAAGAACGGTGAAATTTTAACTGAACAAACACACGTTTTGCAGCGGTGGGCGGAATTCTATAAGGAGATGCATGAACGTGAGGACGCCTCGGTCTTGACTACCAGCGTAATGCTGAGTCAAGACGTAGCCGATGGTGAAATCAGTTTGGAAGAAGTAGAGAGCGTGATTCGAAGTCTGAAATGTGGTAAGGCTGCGGGAGCAGATGAAGTTACTGCCGAGATGATCAAATATGGTGGGCCACGCGTCTGGGACCTTTTCTGGTTTTTGTGCAATTTATGCTGGAAATCCGGGGAGGTCCCAGACGATTGGCGAAGTGCAGTCATCGTACCTTTGTATAAAGGCAAAGGCTCACAGATAGACTGTGCAAGCTATAGGGCCATCAGTTTGATTAGCTTGGGCGGTAAAGTTTATGCTAAAATTTTAGCGAGAAGAATGCAAGAGAGATCTGAAAGGCTGTTGTGGGAGGCCCAAGGAGGTTTTAGACCTGGAAGAGGGTGTATAGATCAGATCTTTTCCCTCCGCATGATCACGGAAAAGTTTTTGGCCCTAAACCAAAAGGTTTTCTGTGCTTTTGTGGATTTGGAAAAGGCGTTTGACAGGGTTGTGAGAAAGAAGTTATGGGAGATACTGCCCCGATACAATGTGAACGGACCCTTGCTACAGGCTGTAAGGTCTCTTTACCGAGATCACTCAGCCTGTGTGCGAGTAGGAGCTGGCATGTCGCCCTGGTTTGACATCCAATCGGGTGTTAAGCAAGGTTGCGCTATGTCATCTTGGTTGTTCAATTTGTATTTGGATAGTTGTCTCCAAGGAGTGAAAGATAGTGACATGGGAGTGAAAGTAGGTGGCCTTAAGGTCAGTTGCTTGCTATATGCAGATGATGCGGTGCTCATTGCATCATCAGAATGCAATTTGCAGGCATTGGTCACCACTTTGAAAGATGGGTGTGAAATTAATGGTCTTAACCTGAATGTAGATAAGACGAAGACGAAGGTTCTGATATTTGAAAGAAATGAAGAAAGAACAGAATGTAAGATCAACGTGAATGATAAGATAATAAAACAAGTGAATGAAGTGGTATATTTGGGAAGTATGTTTAGCAGAGACGGAAGATACGAAATGGATGTGGAAAGGCGTATTGCTGCCGGTAACAGAGTCAATGGTGCTTTGACTGCATTGTTGAGACGGCAAAACGTCAGTATAACTGCACGTTTGACTTTACACAATGCAGTTTTGCTACCGACGCTGTTATACGGCAGCCAAACGTGGGTAACACAGAAGAAGAATGTAAGAAAGATGAATGCTGTGGAGATGCGATCTCTTCGCAGAATATGCGGAGTCAGTCTAGCTGATCGAATCCGCAATGAAGAGATCCACAGAATGGCAGGTACTAGCGAAGATGTCACGGTGAGAATGAAGAGGAACGTGCTCAGGTGGTTTGGGCACGTTGAACGAATGAGTGATGAAAGAATGGTAAAAAAGATTTATATGGGAAAAGTGAGCGGTAAGAGAGACAGGGGGAGGCCTCGAATGACCTTCGAAAACACAGTAGCTACGATACTGGAAGAAGGTCACGTAAAAAGCATGAGGACCCCCCGGAGGGCATGTATGAAGAGGTTGATGTCTGTGGCCGAGGCGAAAGAGGTATGCAGAGACCGTAGCGTTTGGCGCTCCGTCGTCTCTGGCTACCCCGCAAGGGATATGGGGTGAAGGTAAATAATAAATAATAAATAATAATAATATATTTTACAGGATAGAAACTAATATGAAATATAATCAAAGGTTACTATTTACTATAGTTAACTAGATTTGTATGGAAATTCCGTACCGACAGAACGTCTGAACCATTTAATTAGTTCTGTCCTGGAACTTGTCTTGGTAGTAGGATACCTGAAGTGCTTAGATAAATATTTACAGTACCTTACGGTAAATATCGTATATTACATAATGGAACATAATATTTATCGTATATTACATAATGGAGGATAAAACAATAAATAATTTTGAACTAAAAGTTAGACAAAATAAAAGTCTATTACATAAATATAGTTTTTGTAAGTAAATTTAAATATAATAATTTTAATTCACAAATATTCGAAAAAGGATAACCAAATTCTTAATCAAATAGTAATAAATGCCATATTTGTATATTTAATATTTGTTTCAGAGATATAATACAGATCTCTAACTCTGACTGAATATTTTTAAAGTGAGTTTGTCAGGTCATTTGTATGTCCATAATTCAAAAAAAATATTCGACAAGAGTTCTTAAAATTGTGTACACTCGTAGTAAATGTTACTTTCAGAAGCAACATATATAATAACTATAATTGGAAAATATATATGTTTTATTGAAAAATACTAAAAATGATTCAGATTTTGATGTAATTTTCAAAGTAGTAAATAGGATGTTAATAGTAATAACATTGCTACAAATACAAATAATAAATTTATTCCAAAATTGCACCTAAATATAGAATAAAGTTATACGGTCGTACTCCCAAGAGCTCGGGACGTTGAAACAGGAATAACGTGCTCCGACGTGTTGCGATCGACCCGTCCAATCTTATTTTAGAGCACTTCCAATCAAATAGTTCGACTACTCATAAAACAGATGGAATGTTTTCAATGATTAACTTTTTTTTTTAGGAAAATTATCTGAATATTAAAAAATATATATAATATGTTTAATTTTCTTCAATCTTAATAGTAGCTACACTGTATTTTTACAATATTTTATCAGTAAATGTTACCGGCAGCAATACGCCTTTCCACATCCATTTTGTATCTTCCGTCTCTGCTAAACATACTTCCCAAATATACCACTTCATTCACTTGTTCTATTATCTTACCATTCACGTTAATCTTACATTCTGTTTTTTCTTTATTTCTTTCAGTTAACAGAACCTTCGTCTTATCTGCATTCAGGTTTAGAGCATTATTTTCACACCCATCTTTCAGAGTTATTTTAAATGCTTTGCAGTAGTGGTGTGCACGGAAAGCATTTGAAAAGTCAAATCCAGTTAAAATTGAAATGTAACCAATATACGTGAGTTAGAAAAGCAGATAGTTTTTTTAACAAATAACATATAAACACAAATACAAGAATATTAACAATATAATTTTTAAATATTCGATGGATTAGAATAAAAATGTTTTTAACTAAAACAATGTATGTAAAAACAATGTATAGAGAAAGAACCAAGTTAGTATTTCATAATTAAAAATGTAATTTAATGTAACCTCATCGGTTAGTTTATTTTCCGACCTTTAAATTCCATTTCAATTATTTATATAAATCAGGTTATAATAAAAAAATCAAACAAGCATCGTAATGCATTAATATGTAAAACTCCATTAACCTGGTCTACATTTGTAGAACACTGACCTAAATAATAAAGTCAAAAATATAGTCAGAGTAAGTGTAATAAAATGTTTATATATATATATATATACATACTGTATACAGAAGTTGTAGGATTGGAATCTAATAGCGAGTGCAAGACTTTAAGGAAATCTATAGAGTTGCTAAGAAATTGTTAAATTAATTAATTAAATATTTTATAGATGCACGATGGCTGGAAGCTATCCGATAATAACCGATCATACTCTAATTATAGTATTGAAAATTATTGTAAAGACTAAATTAAATTCATTATCTCGAAAACAGAAAAGATGATATTCTACTAAATTTCTGATTTTACAGCCATGATGTCTCGATAGAAAAGCCACTCAAATTCCAAAAGTAAATTTCAAAACCTTTCCATCGACTACCTTTAAACTTTTAATGGACTAAACAAATTTTGATAAGTAAGCATGGGGACGTTCTTTGAAAAAGAATGATGTATAAATTTTCTGTATTTTATATTGTATGATCTAATTATGGTGAACAGTGCGATATTTTACTTTTTTTATATTTTATATTTATGCAGTTTAAACATAAAACATAGACTTTTATTCTTGTCCTGAATCACACCTGACTGAACGCGCCGTTCCTGCTAACTGCAAGTCGTCTGTAACGGTCTGAATTTATCTAAATCTATCCACCATGATAACTTACAAAATCTATTTGCAACTTTATGCATCGTTGAATTATACTTAAATTTTTGTGTTGTTTACTTGCGCAACAGTAAAAAGGATTCAAAAACTATAAAAAATTAAATAAATATATTTTCTGTGAAAATAAATATTTTTTGGATTTAGTTCAAGCAAAGAGGAAATAAAGAAAATGAGAACATCCAAATGAAAGTATTAATAAATAAATCAGAAAAATATATCATTTATAAATACCGCAATATCTCTAACTTGTTATCCTTTCATTGTATTCTAAATCACTGTTATGGTATCTGTCTAGATGGAGCGGCTGTTAATGGATTGGAGATTATCGTACATTAGATATGATTGGTGCTCTCTCAATGGCTTTGATCAAACCTAAGGTTACCGAAACCGATTGTTTGAAAGACCATGTTGATGATAATGAAATTTTTGATAAGGATATCAACATTATAGACTTTAAATATCATAAACATTGCGATAGATGATTATTTTTTCGTATAAAAGTTGACCTTGTCTTATCTACTCTTAAATATGTTATAATAATAATAACGACAATGACTACGATAATAATAATAAGTAATTATTATTATTGTTAAATAATAATCATAATTAAAAGCAATCTCATTTAAAAACTTAATTTGCGTGAAAACAAACTAAATCAAGATAAAAAAGCGATAATTTTGGTTACTCATCCTTAGTTTAACAATACCATATCAGAATTATTAAACGTTAAAAGGGTCTCATTATTAAAGACACGACAAGACAAAATTCAATCAATATATATTATAAATTTACAAACGTCGATTGTTCCTGAATTTATACAAAGAGCCACTGACGAAAGTCTGTTTTGATATAAATATTAAGTGGGAAGTTTGAAGAGATGAATCTTATTTAGACCCATCTTATTGCAACAAATCACGTAAAAATTTTTATTCTTTCTAGCAGTCAGCGACAAAGAGCCCATTCCGATTTTAGATTAAAAAGGAAGATAATATAATAAAATTGAAAGAAATGGGAATCAACTTCATCCCTAAAATACAATCCAAGACATGTTGACGGTTGCACTGCAGATTCGATCATTCGAATTATGGAATGTCTCGACGCCATCTTTAAGTACTCGAATATTATAGAAGGTTCTAAAAGAATCTGGAAGATTCTAGAGAGTTAATCCTTACAAGTCTTGCAGCACTGCTGCTGGTAGTGCCGCAGTGCGCACATGTTCATGGCGCGCACGTTATCACAAAATCGTGAAGTATCTCTGCAAAGGACATACTCGTATGATGGCCAAAGTTTTTAATAATTTTTATTGATTTACAAGCAGAGTTATAATTTACAAATTACCTGTCTATATTATTCAGATTGTCCACATATATATCAGTTATGTATAATACGGCAATCATATCTCCTATACCTAAAGATTTTTAAATAAACATAAAAATGATTATTCCATGATATAGATCAAAGCTAATAAGTTTAGTTTTATTTGATTGACTTAATTGACATTTAATAAAACTAAACACTTGTTAAGTTGTTTCATTGAATAACAGTCTGTAAGTGATTGTTATTCTAAGATTATAATTATAAGTGTACACCTAAAGATAAGAAAATTAAATTCTTGGTAATTGATAATATTATGAAACAGCGAAACGGACAAAGAGGGAAAATATATTATTATATAGTGTTATAATCAATTAAATATTAAAGAGAATATAAATAAACAACATAAGTTTAAAAGAAAATCTATTATTTTTACTCTCATTATAGGTATATATTTGTCACGGTGTTGATAAAATCTGTACCAAATTGTTGGACAGGAGATGCTTGTCACGCTCGTCGTAAATACGTCGGTAACTTGACGGTTGATAAATATTAATAATGTCTCTTTGATTTTTGTTTCAGGAAAAAAATTTTCCTCCTTATATATATCTTAATATATTTTGGTCTCAATCAAATTAGTTTTACTTCTTCTTAGTAAATCATAATATTATATTTTCCATATATTCTGTGACACTAACAAATAACTTAGTTGCATTTGCATGCATATGCACTATATATATATATATATATAGTGCATATGTATGTATATATATATATATATATATATATATATATATATATATATATATATATATATATATATATACACACTGGAAACAGATGTTGTAAGATTGGAATCTAATAGCGAGTGCAAGACTTTAAGGAAATCTATAGAGTTGCTAAGAAATTGTTAAATTCTCGAAAACAGAAAAGATAATATTCTACTAAATTTTCTTAAAAATATTAATTATCATTTAAAAATTAAATAAATCTGAGGTGCTATGAAATATAAGTTGAAGTAGCATTGAAATTGTTAAAATAACGCCGTTTTCCGACAATCCGACACATGATTAGATCCTAATCAAAACAATTATTATACTGAAAACATACTTAATCGCAAAATAACCATTTTTTTTTTCTTTAAAGCTTACAAAGCATCTGAATATAAAATGCCTGTTCCTATCACACCCTAAAACTAGAAAAATAAAATACTACCATTGTTATACTTATAATTTTAATCATCTCGGTAAGAATGAATTTTATATTTTATATATTAATGATTATTATGTCTACAATACGTGTGGAATGTTAATGACATTTATGGGTGCATAACGTATCATGTTTATGTTATGGTAAAGGGTAGTTTTAAAACCTTATTCAAATAACTAGTTGTCTTTGGTAAAGAAAGAAAGTAAATATAAAATTAATGAAATAATAATCTATGTAAAACAGCTCTGTGTATGTTTTCACTTCTTGTAGTTGAGGTGCAACAAGGATCAAGTATCAGGACACCATATTTCAACTAGATAACTATAATTTTCGGATCGCAATTAATTTTATATGAATTTTGGTTCAGTCACAAAGTAGAGACAAATTTGGTTTATTTTACCCAAGACTAAAATACCGTAAGAGTAATAAACGTATTTCAGAATAGTGCATATGCATGCAAATGCAACTAAGTTATTTGTTAGTGTCACAGAATATATGGAAAATATAATATTATGATTTACTAAGAAGAAGTAAAACTAATTTGATTGAGACCAAAATATATTAAGATATATATAAGGAGGAAAATTTTTTTCCTGAAACAAAAATCAAAGAGACATTATTAATATTTATCAACCGTCAAGTTACCGACGTATTTACGACGAGCGTGACAAGCATCTCCTGTCCAACAATTTGGTACAGATTTTATCAACACCGTGACAAATATATACCTATAATGAGAGTAAAAATAATAGATTTTCTTTTAAACTTATGTTGTTTATTTATATTCTCTTTAATATTTAATTGATTATAACACTATATAATAATATATTTTCCCTCTTTGTCCGTTTCGCTGTTTCATAATATTATCAATTACCAAGAATTTAATTTTCTTATCTTTAGGTGTACACTTATAATTATAATCTTAGAATAACAATCACTTACAGACTGTTATTCAATGAAACAACTTAACAAGTGTTTAGTTTTATTAAATGTCAATTAAGTCAATCAAATAAAACTAAACTTATTAGCTTTGATCTATATCATGGAATAATCATTTTTATGTTTATTTAAAAATCTTTAGGTATAGGAGATATGATTGCCGTATTATACATAACTGATATATATGTGGACAATCTGAATAATATAGACAGGTTATTTGTAAATTATAACTCTGCTTGTAAATCAATAAAAATTATTAAAAACTTTGGCCATCATACGAGTATGTCCTTTGCAGAGATACTTCACGATTTTGTGATAACGTGCGCGCCATGAACATGTGCGCACTGCGGCACTACCAGCAGCAGTGCTGCAAGACTTGTAAGGATTAACTCTCTAGAATCTTCCAGATTCTTTTAGAACCTTCTATAATATTCGAGTACTTAAAGATGGCGTCGAGACATTCCATAATTCGAATGATCGAATCTGCAGTGCAACCGTCAACATGTCTTGGATTGTATTTTAGGGATGAAGTTGATTCCCATTTCTTTCAATTTTATTATATTATCTTTCTTTTTAATCCTTTTATTGTTTATTTATTCTGATATGGTATTGTTAAACTAAGGGTAAGTAGCCGAAATTATCGCTTTTTTTATCTTGATTTAGTTTGTTTTCATACAAATTAAGTTTTTAAATGAGATTGCTTTTAATTATTATTATTATAATTATTTAACAATAATAATAATTACTTATTATTATTGTAGTCGTTGTCGTTATTATTATTATAACATATTTAAGAGTAGATAAGACAAAGTCAACTTTTATATAAAAAAAATAATCATCTATCGCAATGTTTATGATATTTAAAGTCTATAATGTTGATATCCTTGTCAAATATTTCATTATCATCAACATGGTCTTTCAAACAATCGGTCTCCGTAACCTTAGGTTTGATCAAAGCCATTGAGAGAGCACCAATCTTATCTTATATACGATAATCTCCAATCCATTAACAGCCGCTCCATCTAGGCAGATACCATAGTAGTAATAGAGAATACAATGAAACGACCACAAGTTAGAGATATTGCGATATTTACAAATGATATATTTTTCTCATTTATTTATTAATACTTTCATTTGGATGTTCTCATTTTCTTTATTTAATCCTTTCTTGAACTAAATCCAAAAAAAAAATATTTTTATAAAAAATATATTTATTCCATTTTTTATAGTTTTTGAATCCTTTTTACAATTGCGCAAGTAAACAACACAAAAATTGAAGTATTATTCAATGATGCATAAAGTTGCAAATAGCTTTTGTAAGTTATCATGGTGGATAGATTTAGATAAATTCAAGCCATTACAGAAGACTTGCAGTTAGCAGGAACGGCGCGTTCAGTCAGGTGTGATTCAGGACAAGAATAAAAGTCTATGTTTTATGTTTAAACTGCATAAATATTAAATATAAAAAAAGTAAAATATCGCACTGTTCACCATAATTAGATCATACAATATAAAATACAGAAAATTTATATATCATTCTTTTTCAACGAACGTACCCATGCTTACTTATCAAAATTTGTTTAGTCTATTAAAAGTTTAAAGGTAGTCGATAGAAAGGTTTTGAAATTTACTTTTGGAATTCGAGTGGCTTTTCTATCGAGACATCATGGCTGATGAAATGTAGCCGAAATAACGTACCTCCCATTTTTTATACTAAATTCATTACAAAACCAGCATCATGAACTCGAGTGAGGTAATTAGAACCCATAATGAAAGGTTAAAGTCAACGTACAAAACCCATGGTTTAAAACTTTTTTAATCCACTATAATCCAATATGGCGGTCAAAGCATTGATAAATGGTAAACTAAAAGTCAACCAATTTGAATCAAATTTAGTATATAGCAGATTTTAGGTGAATCCAGACTTGGATTTGTTAAATTCTATATTAATTCGCCATATTGGATTCACCAAAACTTAATGTTAATGTTAAGATTTGCAAATACCTTCAATGTTTATTTTTTCTAGACAGGCTATTATTATATATTTTTAAAACACACATATTACAATATTATACATATTAATACAATAATAAAATTTTCTACCGCTTATAACTTAAACTATAACAGATTTAAATACAAACGTCATTTGTCTATATACCGTAGCATATTAAGGGTTACATTATCTGTACACCTGGTATTTCCATGCGTCTATTTATGGTTAATGATGATTTGTTCATTTGTTCCGAAATATATCGGAAATAGCCCCTTTATCAAAATTTTATCCAAGTTTTGTATGAAATATAATTTAGATAGTGTTATTACTTTTGTTTGTTAGCTGTAAAGCTGATCTTTCCGGGTTAAGCTGCAGTCAAATAGCTATTACTAACAACGTTATTTATATAAAGTCAAAATCAAATACCGATAATAAGTTTTTAAGATGTTCCAGCTCCAGTTAAGTGGTACTTAATTACATTACTTAATATGCAATTTCCATGGAGAAGAGGAAATTTCATATCTGACAAAAACGAAATGTACCTATATTTATAATATCATAAATAGATCAAATTTAGTTTGAGAGATTAAACCAACTTCAATCAGTTCATACGAATGCTAGTCCACTATAATATTTACTTAAAACTTGTGTATTGTTTCTTATATTAGTATCTATATGTAATTAAGAAGATAAAAATTAATATGAAATTGCAGCAACGGTTACGATCTTACGATAGTTAATTAGATTTCTATGGAAATTCCGTACCGACGGAACGTCTAATCCATTTAATTAGCTCCGTCCTAGAACTTACCTGAGTCTAGGATACCTTAGGTGCTTAGATAAATATTAATAATATTATTTCTTCTTACATACTGTTAATATATTTTATGATGAAGATTTCTTAAATTATAAATACTTTTGGAGTGAAACGAAATTCTATTTCATAAACAAAATGTTACAAGTGGATTTAAATTTAAATATATATTTATTTTATAATTTTAATTAACAAATATTGGAAAAAGGATAATCCTAGTAGAGTAATAAACGGAGCTGATTGATCAACGGCCTTTTCATATTTTATATTTAAAACTCGCTGTTAGCGCTGACTTTGTCCAATACAGTACAGATTAATTCTCAATGAATTTCAAATATAAAAACATTTCTCAAAATTCATAATAAAAATTCAATATAATTTGAATTGTATAATAATTATTTAAAAAATACCCGAGAAATGATTAACTTAAATATTTGGTTTTAATATTAATAAACCATTAATTTTATTAAACTGATAAGAATAAAACAAACTGACCGTGGTATAAAACGTTTTTTAAGAAAAAAACAATAAAAAGGATTATAAAAACTGCATCTCAATAACAGCATCATCTACCGTAACGAAATAAATTTAAGAACCAGGTAAGTTAAATAATAACAAAAATATCCAAACGAAAATTCTTTTAAATTAAAATTGCTATGGAAATTGGTTTCAAACGATCGATCTATTAGCTTCAGGGGAACTCGAGTTTCAAGACAACTTAACTGTTTTCAAAGTAATAAATTTCCAATAATTATTGTAGCATAATTTTATATTAATTTATTGTCTTTTATTTTATCATAATCTCAATAATTATTTAAATTATTCACAATAAAGTGTTAATTTCAAACCTTATTTGCTAATATCAGTCCCTAAGAGCAAAAAAGATAAGATCCTTCACTGACGAGACTACAGCCAAAGAAGTTTATTATAGTTTTTTTATGTCGTATGGTATTCCAATCTGGTTTAACGTTGCTTATAGAAATACTGTTTTATTTTACAAAAGGGAGCTACGAGTATCTTAGCAATTTATAATCTGGGCCCAAATGATTCCCTACTAGATAAGTTTAAGCAATCCAATACACCTCGCTTTACCTCCCACTCACTTAAAGGGTTACTCAAAAACTATTACTCAGTTTTTAAGAAACCTTTAAAAAACAGATTAAAGAACGTTTGTTTGCTAACAGATACTACAGTATTGCCGAATATCTGAGTAAACATGAAGCATCCTGGGTATGCAGCGCTTATTGTAGGCTAATTCACGAAATATTTATATGTTATTTAGGTTTTAAGAATGGCTTAAAAAAAGAAACGTAAATCCACTGAACTCTTATCACCAGCTTTTCTCAACTCTATGGCAAATAATATTCCGAGCTAGAACTTTGTCAATGAAAAACTCTTTTGTATAAAACTTACTTTTAATAAAGATTTTGAAATTTGAAATTACAAATATTGATTTGAGCTATAATTTAATTTCAAAATAGTATATAACGATGATCACCACATAGACTACATCAAACATTAACGTAAATCACTACATTGCTATAGATACAAATAATAAATTTGTATCAAAATTACACCTCAGCATAGAAAAAGTTTACATAGACTTATTCCCCAACGCTCGGGACTTTGAGACAGAAATAACTTGCTCCGACATGTTGCGATCGACCCATCCGATCATATTTAGGAATACTTACAATTAAATGCATTGAAATTTCATGAATCTGATAGAATCTTTTCAATCATTTACTTAAAATTTTTAGGTAGATATTTGAAATTAAAAAGTTTGTAAAAATTGTCTTAATAGAAAATGTAATTTATAAGTAGCATGTTAGAAAGAAAGTAAGCTTTGAAAATAAAGCAGTCAAGCAGTGACAGACAGCAGTGATAGTGTAACTAATAAACTGTTGCTTACAGTTTTATAGACTCCCGATTAAATACAGGCTAGCTGAAATAAATCTAGACGCTAATGAAAACACACTGCTTATAAATTACATTTCAAATTAATCTTGATAAATAATATATAAGCGTAATAAAAATAAAACTATTTTACGGATTATAACTCGTTTAAATTTGTTACATTTTAATTTCAATCCGATGAAACAAATGCTTTCCATCATTCGTGTCCAGGGGAAGTATTTGAAAGTTCAAGTTTCATTTAAAATGTAACTCGTAAAAATCTTATGAAACTTGTACTACTCTATTTATCACTAACACTACCAAAACATATATACTAGAATACTTACAATATTAACGTTTATATACTAGTATGCTAGAACTGGTGCCAAATTTGAATTTAGCTAATAAATTGGTGTATGCGTTTAACTGGAACAGAAGAACATATTTCATATTGTGTCTGCTAATAATAATAATAAAGCAAAGAGAAGCAATACATACTGTTTAAAATTATTATATAGAATAGCATAGAATTATATTGATCATAACAAATGAATAATATAACTTGTATTGTCATAATTAAAGATGTAATGTAACCTTGTTGATTGTTTTGTTTTACATCCATCAATTTACAAGTCATCGGACCTGTTATGCATAAATTAACACATACCTCGTATTAAGTGTTTTGTTTTTAAATTTCTTTAAATTTAATTTAAAGGAAGTGTACTCAACAGAATTGTCAATAATAATAACATTATATATATAATAGGATAATAAATGAAAAATATTTATCTATTATGTATAATTGATTTAAATAAAGTCACAATAAAAAAAAAAATATTCAAAAGCATTAATTTGTAAAACTCCATTAACCTGATAGTATAGACCAGTGTAAAACAGTGACCTAAATAGCAGTCTCAAAGATGTAGTTAGAGTAAGTGTTACACAATAACTTACATATAAGTATGTAGGCTGAGTCGCAGGATGTGAATCTAATGGCGCATTGCGAGTGCAAGACTTCGTGTTTGAGGAATTACATAGAGCTGCTAAGGAATGGTTGAGTTATATTAATTATTTTATTGTTCCACGATGGTACTCGAGGCTATCCGATAATTACAGATTATACGTCGGTAATACCCGATAGTATGGTTAATTATTATAACGACCATATTAAACAAATTTTCTAGAATACAACATAATACACAAAAGGTCCTTAAAAAATATTAAGCAAGAGGCAAAAGTTATATAAACCGCTTATTACTGAAACTTGATTAGCTATGAAATATAGGATAAAGTTGCTTTAAAATAGCAAAAGTTATGGCTTTTGATAATCTGAGTTTTTATATAATAATAACATTTTAATCATCTCCACTCGATTAGACGGTAAGAGTAAATCTTATACTTTATATATTATTAATTACCATACATCTTATCGGTGCGTAAAAATCAATGACATTTATGGTTGTTATAACATACCATGATTATATTGTGGTATAGGAAGGTATTTTAAACCCCTCTTTTAATAACTAGTTTATTAATAAAATATATTTTTGGAAAATATTAATACAAAATGAAGATATGTAATTAAATAAAATTATTGGCCATTTAAAAAACTGTAAAAATATTTTTATTTTAATATGTATTTTATTAATAGTAGGTAAATCTTTGTTAAAGCAAAGGACAATCAACAAAAAAATACTTATGTTTTATTTATAAAAATCGAAATCCTTATTTAATAAAATGCGTAAAACAGCTCTGTGTATGTCAAAAATTCTATTTGGGATGCAGCAAGAATATTTCAAAATCGCGATGTCTAATATTATGTATCAGAACAGCATATTTTACCCAGATAACTATAATTTTCGGATCGCAATTAATTTTAAATGAATTTTGGTTCAGCCATAAAGTAGAGACAAATTTGATATATTGCAGCCGAGATTAAAATACCGTGAGAGTAATAAACGTATACCAGAATAATGCATGCATAATACAACTAAGTTATTTGTTAATGTTGCGGAATAGATGCAGAACATAATCTATAAATAAATATTATTATTTACTAAATATATGTATACTATATTTAGTAAATAATAATATTGACTATTACTATTTACTAGTAAATAATAATAATATTTATTTTACTATATATATATAGTAAATATATTTTCCTGAAACAAAAATCAAAGAGACATTATTAATATTTATCAACCACTGTGTATCGACGACGGAGCGTGACAAGAATCTGTTGTCCAACAATTTGGTACAGATTATATCAGCACCGTGACAGGGCTATTTATGTAACACGAGTAGACAATATTCTTATAAACATATTTTTATTTTGAAAATATTTTATATAAGTCATAGACGTGAAACTGTTAGATTCCTAAATAATTAAGGCATGTTGTGGAAACTTTGAAGATATGATTTCTTCGTTATTTAGGACTTACATTTAACAGCCTATATTTCGTAACATTGTCTTTAATAATATAAATCCTAAATATATTACAAAAACCATTTCATTAACGTAATATCAACCTAAAATAACAATTATAGCGACAGTGTACACTATTCAAAGATTAGACAACACCCTTGTATAGCCGAGTGTTTCGTTCCACGTGACTTGAATCACAATAACATAGTGCGGCTAGGAACAGAAATTATACAATATAAATACAACATTGTTTGTCCGTTTGTATACTTATAATTCCAGGAGTTGGAGCTAATATGGGTGAATTTAATTTAAATAATACATGAAGACAAAGCCCCACAACTAATGCATGATTTTAATTGAAGTAAGAGATTTCATCAATTTAAAAATATAAACCTATTCTATTATAAAAATAAACTCAGATATATTTTCTTATAAATATTTAGGGAAAATAATAAACATTACTAAACTCTTAACACAACCATTATAAAAATTATAAGTTTACAGATTTCTTGGTTTTTTAATATGGTTTTGCATAACTTGTAACTTAATAATTTTAATATCATCTTATTAATTATATATAGAATGTAATTTAATAGAAATAATATTATAATAATACACTGTATGTCGCAGGTTGTGTTCATTGTGTGTTGAAAACGTGATTTATTGCTTCATAATTTACATATCATAGAAAACTAGGGATTAGGTTCAGAGAGATACAATGTTGATTTAGCCATTAAATAATTTTCATATCTGTAATACATTTAATAATTATTATTAAATAATATAATTTTTTATATATAATTTTTACCTGAACAGAACAAGATATTTGTACACTTTTCTCTGTTTTCAGTCGAAGGAACATTTTTGCTTTTTTTCTCAAGATAAATAATGTTTTATGTTGCGTTAAGATCCAAGTTTTTAGATCAAATAAAATCTGATCTCAGTTTCTCAGTAAAGTTTCTTCTCTATATGTATACATGTCATTTATTAATATGAATAATACTATTTGTTTCTTAGAAAAATTTATACAACCATATATATTAAAATAATTTATACTCTCAAATAAACTGTATGTTTGTGTATTTATATTTTCTTTGGTATTTTTTATACATAAGTGTAATCCATGGGTAGCTTTTACAAAAATTACATCCAGAGATTAGTTCTATCTCGGATCTTAGTTGGATTTGTAAAATTCAAGATTATTACATCTACCAATGTTTAATGTTAGTGTTAAGATTTGCAAATATCCTTCAATGTTATTTTTATTTATTTATTTTATTTTATTTAAAACTTTATTGCACATAACAATGTTATATAAGAAAAAAATATTACAATGCTTATAAAAATGTAGTAAAATAACGTGCAAAGGCGGTCTTATCGCTTAAAGCAATCTCTTACAGACAACCTTTGATGAACAATGACAATTAGAAAAGTCACAGGGTAGTGCAAATTAGTCTACTTCACAATCATATAGGAGTAACTATCGGTATATATAAACATATTATAATCTATACAATACATAAACAATTAAACAAACATCTACATATATACATATATAATATAATAAATAATAATATACAATATATAACAATATACATATATATTTATCATTTTATTTATCTAATTAGCTAAATAATATTGTTTCAAACGATTTTTGAAAATTAATAATGACTTTGATTTCTGAATTTCTAATGGTAGATCATTCCAGAGCAATATAGATTTAACGGTGAAAGAGTTGCTGTACAGACGAGTGTTGAAGTTAGGAAGTTTTAATTTAAGTTTGTTAATAGAGCATGAGTTGAATAGTGACTGTGAGTTAAGAAAAGTGAAGCGCTCTTTGAGATAATGAGGAGTATGACTATGGAAAAGGATAGTGTAAAGAAGAGTAAGGGCAAGCATATTTCGGCGTTGTCTAATAGGTAACCAACCTAACTGCGCGCGGTATTTCGACACATGATCAAATTTACGTAGCCCGAAAATAAAACGGATGCAAATATTTTGCAAACGTTCTAATTTATTCAGCAACTCCTCAGAAATATCTAGGTAACAGGTGCCTGCATAGTCCAAGATAGGTAAAAGAAGAGTGTTAGCTAGGGAGATCTTTGTTTTGACAGGTAATAAATATTTCCACCGCCTGAGACAAGATATAGTGGCAAATATTTTGCGGCTAATATATTCAACCTGCGGTGTCCAAGAAAGAGAACTATCAATTTGAAGTCCAAGATTTTTTATTGTAGAAGAATAAGGTAGAATGGCATTAGCCCACATTACTGGGCATAAGTTATTAAGGTCAACTTTACCAATTTGGTTTCGATCACCTACAACAGCAACCTGGGATTTGCTAGCATTTACAGTCAGGCCAAAAGCTTCACTCCATACTAAAACTTTACTAAGTTCTCCGTTTAACTCAGCTACAACATCATCAATAGTAGCTATAGGACCTGAAACATAAACTTGTAAATCATCTGCATAAAGATAGTAAGAGGAGGACAGATAGCTAGTGACAGTGTTAATAAAAATAGAGAAAAGAAGGGGAGAAAGCACACCGCCCTGGGGGACACCGGCAGTTAATGATGAAAATTGAGAAAATTTGTTATTTAATTTTAAGCATTGTTGGCGATCACATAAATATGTACGAAACCATTCCACTGCACTCGGACTTACATTAATTGATTTTAATATGGCGAGCATCAAGTCATGATCAACGTTATTAAAAGCACTGCTAAAGTCAAGAAGAGCAATAATTGTAACATTTCTATTATCCATCGCAACCCGAATATCATCACATACTTTTACTAAGGCCGATGTGGTGCTGTGGCCAGGCCGAAAACCAGATTGGAAAGGGCTTAGGATGTTATTAGTATGAATGAACACGTTTAGTTGGTAATGGACAATTCGCTCAAGAACTTTGGAAAGAAAAGGAAGAATGGATATAGGACGATAATGTTCAAAGCTAGATGGGTTAGGGATTTTCTGGATAGGTACAACTAAAGCTTTTCGCCAGTTGCTGGGAAATTGACACGAACTCAGAGAGAAATTAAATATGTGGCAAATGATATCAATAACAGCACCTAGCATTAATAAAACCATTTTTCGATTTATTCCATCTAAACCAATAGCATCAGATTTGATGGCGCATATGTGTTGTTTAACGTCGTCAGGTGTGACACTAGTAAAATAAAAGGCTCTCTTTGGTATTTTCAAACGGCGTACAAGCTCCAGGGTGGAACGTTTCACATATGGACGGAGACTAGGTGCATTCGTTAAAAAACTGTTAAAACTATCAAGGTCAAAGTTTGAATTATCCATGCATCGTTGACGTCCAATTCCAAGAGTCATTAAAAACTTCCACACATCAGCAGTTTTCTTGTTTTCTAAAGATATAAATATGTGCTTACGGCGCGCATCCCTACAAACTTTTGAACAACGATTACGGAGATTTTTGTATTTTGTGCAGTTATTTTCGGTTGGCTTTAACTTGTATTTTCTCTTAGCAGCGTCACGTTGTGCCATAAGTTTTCTTATTTCATCTGTAAGCCACGGCGCGGGTAAACGTTTCAACTTAATCGGACGTAGTGGGGCGTATATGTCATACAAGTCAAATACACTTGAACTAAAAATCGTTATCTTTTCATCGACAGAAGGTGCGTTGAAAATAGAGTTCCGGTCGATTTTGTTAAGATCCTTTATAAAACTAGATTTATCAAAATTTGTAAAAGATCGACGCAGAACAATTGATGGCTTTATTTTTGGTGGACGAATTTTATACGAAAGAAAAATTAAGTCATGATAAGAGAAGGCGTCGGCTGGAAATTGACCATATTTACTAACAAGTTCAGGAGAAGATACTATCATTAGGTCCAATAAAGTCGGAATACAATCTGGGAAAAATGTGTGGCAGGTGTTTCAAGAATATCAAGATTACAACTGTTGACAATGTGTTTTAAGCGTTTTGCACGGGAATCATTTTTTAACAAACATGTATTAAAGTCACCCATTATGATAGTGTGATCGGAAAAAGGACAATATTTTTCAAGAAGATCTTCAAATGCATCGAAATAGCTTATGTGAAGATAGGGACTGTAGAAAACACCGAGAAGAAGTTTCAGTTTACCAAAAAGTACTTCAATAAAAAGATGTTCTGATGATTGATTATAAGGTGTGGGGGATTTATTTAGCACCCTGTATGCCTAACCTAACCCTGTATAACTTAATTATTTGCGGAATATCAAAAGCTGGCACAAGATTAAACAAATATTGGTTTTTATAGTCGATCTAAGACGAAACAGAAATCAACATTGTACCCTATATACATGATATGACACTTTAATTCAGCATTATATTTCAACAAATATGAATGTATAATTTTTATCTGTGATTACAAGCATAATAATATAAAGAATATGAGTGTTATAATTATAGTAAACAATAAGACAGGTCTGTTGATGTAGTGAGGGTATTAAAGCTATTTATATTTCTATCTGACAACTAATTATGATGCTGAGCGATTGTAATGTAACCGTCAACGTCATACATGTAATCATACAATAATAAGAATTAAGAGGGTACTTATATATTAAAAACCTATACTGTGCAAAATAAACAATAGTACAATCTAAAAGAATAAAAGCAATAGTACAATCTACAAGATAGTGGCGGAGTTTTAAAAATATAGAAGTTACATTAAAAGTTGAAATATATTAAATCTATTTTCTGATATTTCTCTTCGATCTAAGAGTTTGTGTGGCTTGAGGCTTACCATCTTTTTTATCAACACTTTGCTGATCAACTGGAGAAGATACATGGCTGGAATTAGGTGGGATGTTGGCCGCTCTGCAAGGGATTGACTTCAGATCATGCAATGAAGAAATACGTTGGCGCTTTCCGTTAAGATCAATGAGAAAGATATCACCATCTCGTGTCCAGCTTTTAGTGATACCAAAGCGTTGACGTGCCGCTAGGAATGCTTCATGACGTTCCTTAGTCAGAAATTCGGTTACAGTGATACCAGTTCCTTTTAAGAAAGTTTTGGAGTACCAAATCTTATTTCTCAATAAGAGATTTCGAAACTTAACAAGAATAGGTCTAGGCTTATCATCCTGCCTTTGGCCTTTACGATGGCAGCGGCTTATCATATCTTCACTAAGGTCATGCAGTTCAAAGTGTTTTGAGAGAACTTTGAAAATTACAGAAAATAAGTTTTCTCTGTTACCTTCAGGGACACCATGCAACATCAACATCTTTCTTCTGCTTCTCATCTCTATCTGTTCATATTTCTTATCAAGAATTTTCACTTGAAGTTGAAGAGCCTCGAGTGCCGATAAAACGAAGCTTCGAAAAGTAGTGAATTGGCCCGTCAAATTGGAAGTGAGACTCGTTGCCGGAGTAGAAGTATGAAGATTTTGTTGAAATTCATTCATTCTTGTATTGAAGTGCTCCGTTAGTTCAGCGATTGATTGTTTGATGGAATCCATAGTAAAATATGTTTGTGGAAGCAATTCAAAGTTTTATTTATTTAGGATAATAAATAAAGTGCTTTAAAAGATATAATAGTGCACTGGAAATGTACGCCGGTAGGTTACTGCTTTAATTTAATTTAACTGCACATAACTATATATATTATTAGAATAAAATTAAAAATAAAATTTTTTAATTTTAAAACAACCGAAAATACGTGTTACGTGTCAGGGTACCAAAAAAACCAGACAGGCTATTATTATATATTTTTAAAACACACATTACAATATTATATATACTAATACAATAATTAAATTTTCTATCGCTTATAATATAATATTTAATTATCTTTACACCTCGTATTTGCATGCGCCTGTTTGTGGTTAATGATGATTTGTTGATCTGTTCCGAAATATACCAGAAATATACACTTTTCATTACTTTTGTTACTTTTGCCGATCTTTCCGGGTCGAGCTGCAGTTAAAGAGCTATTACTGTTATCAAAGTTATATATATAAAGTCAAAATCAAATACTGATAATAAGGTTTTAAGATGCATTGTTCCAGCTCCAGTTAAGTGGTATTTAATTACATTACTTAATATGCAATTTCTATGGAGAAGAGGAAATTTTATATATAACAAAAACTTTAATCTGAAAGATAACTACACTATAATGTATACTTAAAACTTGAGTATTGTTTCTTATATTAGTATCTATATGTATTTAAGAAGATAAAAATTAATATGAAATTGCAGCAACGGTTACGATCTTACTATAGTTAATTAAATTTCTATGGAAATTCCGTACCGACGGAACGTCTAATCCATTTAATTAGTTCCGTCCTAGAACTTACCTGAGTCTAGGATACCTTAAGTGCTTAGATAAATATTAATAATATTATTTCTTCTTACATACTATTAATATTTTATGATATTTTGTGATGAAGATTTCTTAAATAATAAATAATTTTGGAGTGAAATGAAATTCTATTTCATAAATAAAATATTATAAGTGGATTAAAATTTGAATGTGTATTTATTTAATAATTTTAATTAACAAATATTGGAAAAAGGATAATCCTAGTAGAGTAATAAACGGAGCTGATTGATCAACGGCCTTTTTATATTTTATATTTAAAACTCGCTGTTGGCGCTGACTTTGTCCAATACAGTACAGAATAATTCTTAATAAATTTTAAATATAAAATCATTTCTCAAAATTCATAATGAAAAAATCAATATAATTGTACAATAATAATAAAAATACCCTAGAAATGAATAACTTAAATATTTGGTTTTAATATAAATAAACCATTACTTTTATTAAACTGATAAGAATACAAACAAACTGACCGCCATACAGATTTAGATCTTTAATTTATGATTAATTTGAAACGAAACATAAAAAGTATTTCTGATCATTGTAGAGGTTAATAATAAATAAAACACTCAATATTTAAAAAAAAACAAAAAGGTGTCGGAGAGCTTATCATATGTGGTATTTTATTGTTTTTTAAGAAAAAAAACAATAAAATAGCTTATAAAAAACTGCATTTCAATAACAGCATCATCTTCCGTAACTAAATAAAGTTATGAACCAGGTAACTTAAATAATAATAACAATATCCAAACGAATATTTCTTTTAAATTAAAATTTCCATGGAAATTGGTTTCCAACGATCGATCTATTAGCTTCAGTTGAACAAGAGTTTCAAGACAACTTAAGTGTTTTCAAAGTAATACATTTTCAATCATTATTGTAGCATAACTTTATATTAATTTATTGTCTTTAATTTTTAACATCATCTTAATAATTATTTAAATTATCCACAATCCAGTGTTAATTTCTATTTTATTTGCTGATATGAGTCTCTCAGGGCCAAATAGATAAGATCCTTCACTGGAGACTACAGCCAAAGTAGTTTATTATAGTTATTTTAATATCGTATGGTATTCCAATCTGGCTTAACGTTGCTTATAGAAATACCGTTTTATTTTACAAAAGAGAGCTACGAGTATCTTAGCAATTTATAATCTAGGCCCAAATGATTCTTTACTAGATAAGCTTAAGCAATCCAATATACCTCGCTTTATCTCCCACTCACTTAAAGGTTTACGCAAAAACTATTACTCAGTTTTTAAGAAACCTTTAAAAACAGATTAAAGAACGTTTGTGTGCTAACAGATACTACAGTATTGCCGAATATCTGAGTACAACATAAAGCACCCTGGGTATGCAGCGCTTATTGTACGCTAATTCACAATATATTTATATGTTATTTAGGTTTTAAGAATGCCTTAAAAAAAAACGTAAATCCATTGAACTCTTATCACCAGCTCTTCTCAGGTCTATGACAAATAATATTCCGAGCTAGAACTTGGTCAATGAAAAACTCTTTTGTATAAAACTTACTTTCAATTCAGATTTTGATTTTGGAATAAAATGTAATTTACATTGGAAATTACAAGTATTGATTTGAGCTATAATTTAATTTAAAAATAGTATATAACGATGATCACCACATAGACTACACCAAACATTAACGTAAATCACTACATTACTATAGATACATATAATAAATTTGTATCAAAATTATACCACAGCATAGAAAAACTTTAAACAGACTTATTCCCCAACGAATAAGTCTGTGTAAAAGAACGAACGACAGGAATAACTTGCTCCGACGTGTTGCGATCGACCCATCCAACCGTATTTAGGAATACTTACAAATAAATTTGAAATTTCATGAATCAGATCGAATCTTTTCAATAATTTACCTTAAATTTATGATAGATATTTGGAATTAAAAAGTTTATAAAAATGATCTTAATAGAAAATGTAATTTATAAGTAGCATATGTTTTCATAATTAAGTATCTTTCATCAATTAAGCTTAGAAAATATAGCAGTAGAGCAGTGACAGACAGCAGTGATAGTGTAACTAATAAACTGTTACTTACAGTTTTATAGACTCCGGATTAGATACAGGCTAGCTGAAATAAATCTAGCTACTACTACTACGCTAATGAAAACACACTGCTTATAAATTACATTTAAAATAATCTTGATAAATAATATAGTCGCTTAATAAAAATAAAACTATTTTACGTATATAACTCATTTATATTTGTTACATCTCAATATAAACCCGATGATTTAAACGTTTTCCACCATTGGTGTCCAGGGGAAGTATTTAAAAGTGCAAGTTTCAATTAAAATGTAACTCGTAAAAATCTTATGAAACTTCTACTACTCTATTTATCACTAACACTACCAAAATCTAAATACTAGAATACTTACAATATTAATGTTCATATACTAACATGCTAGAACTGGTGCCAAATTTGAATTTAGCTAATAAATTGGTGTATGCGTTTAACTGGAACAGAAGAACATATTTCATATTGTGTCTGCTTATAATAATAAAGCAAACAGAGGCAAGATGTACTATTGAAAATTATTATATAGAATAGCATAGAATTGTATTGATCATAACAAATGAAAAATATAACTTGTATTGTCATAATTAAAGATGTAATGTAACCTTGTTGATTGTTTTGTTTTACATCCATCAATTTACAAGTCATCGGACCTGTTATGCATGAATTAACACATACCTCGTATTAAGTGTTTTGTATTTTAAAATTCATTAAATTTAATTAAAAGGAAATGTACTCTAATAGAATTGTCAATAATAATAACATTAACAAGGATAATAAATGAAAAATATAATTATATATAATTGATTTAAATAAAGTTACAATAAAAAAATAAACAAGTATTCAAAAGCATTAATATGTAAAACTCCATTAACCTGATCGTAAAGACCAGTGTAAAACAGTGACCTTAATAGCAGTCTCAAAGATGTAGTTAGAGTAAGTGTTACACAATAACTTACATATAAGTATGTAGGCGGAGTCGCAGGATGTGAATCTAATGGCGCATTGCGAGTGCAAGACTCCGTGTTTAAGGAATTACATAGAGCTGCTAAGGAATGGTTGAGTTATATTAAGTATTTTATTGTTACACGATGGCACTCGAAGCTATCCGATAACAACTAACCTAATACTTACTATAAAATATATATATACATACTCGTAATATATAGATAATTACTATTAATACTAAGCAACAGGCAAAAATTAAATAAACCCCTTATTACTGAAACCTGATTAGCAATGAACTATAAGATGAAGTTGCTTTGAAATAGCAAAAGTTATGGTTTTTGATAATCTGATCCTACCAAACCCTAAACTCTAAAAATAACATTTTTATATAATAAAATTTTAATCACTTCCACTCGATTAGACGGTAATAGTGAACTTTCTACTTTATATATTATTGATCACCATGTATCTTATCGGTGTAAAGTTCAATGACATTTATGGTTGTTATAACATACCATGGTTATATTGTGGTAAAGGAAAGTATATTTAAGACCCTCTCTTAATAACTAGTTTATTAATAAAATATATTTATGAAAAATATTAATACAAAATGAAGATATTTAATTAAATAAAATTATTTGGTATTAAAAAACTTTAAAAATATTTTTATTTTAATATGTATTTTATTAATAGTAGGTAAATCTTTGTTAAAGCAAGGAAAGATCAACGAAAAAATACTAATGTATTTTTTATTAAAGTCGAAATCCTTATATGATAAAATTGCGTGAAACAGCTCTGTGTATGTCAAACATTCTATTTGGGGTGCAGCAAGAATATAACGAAATCGCGATGTCTAATATTGTGTATCAGAACACCATATTTTACCCAGACAACTATAATTTTCAGATCGCAATTAATTTTAAATGAATTTTGGTTCGGCCATAAAGTAGAGACAAATTTGATATATTGGAGCCGAGATTAAAATACCGTGAGAGTAATAAACGTATACCAGAATAATGCATGCATAATACAACTATGTTATTTGTTAGTGTTGCGGAATGGGTGCAGGACATAATAATATGAATAAGTAAAAAAAAAAATATTTAAATTTAAGAAGTAAATATATTTTCCTGAAACAAAAATCAAAGAGACATTATTATTATCTATCAACCACTATGTATCGACGACGGAGCGTGACAAGAATATGTTGTCCAGCAATTTGGTACAGATTTTATCAACACCGTGACAAGGCAATTTATGTAATACGAGTAGACAATATTCTTATGTACAGATATTTATTTTGAAAATATTTTTTGTAAGTTATAGACGTGAAACTATTGGTTTCAAAATTGTTAAGACATGTGGCATGTGACATTAATAAGATTTATTAGTTATTTAAGACTAATTATTAATTTCTAATCTCTGTGTGTACGTATATGTTTTGTTACATTATCTTTAATAATATTAATCAAAAATTTATTGCAAAAACTATTTCATTATCGAAATCTCAACCTTAAACGACAATTATAGCGACAGTGTACACTATTCAAACATTAGACAACACCCTTGTATAGCCGAGTGTTTAGTTCCACGTGACTTGAATCACAATTTCTACTTCTAGGAACAAACATTATACGTATAAATACAACATTGTTTGTCCGTTTGTATACTTATAATTCAGGGGTTTGGGCTAATTTAGGTAAAATTCATGTCTTATTTACACTAGGTAAATAAGACATGAAGTCAAAGCCACATAACTAGTGCATTATTTTAATTGAAGTAAGAGATTTAATCAGTAATTTAAAAATATAAACCATTTATCTATTCTATGTATATATATTTTCTTATAAATATTTAGGGAAAATAATAAACGTTATTAAACTTTTAACACAACCATTATAAAAACTATAAGTTTACAGATTTCTTGGTTGTTAATATGGTTTTTGCATAACTTGTAACTTAATAATTTTAATAACATTTTATTAATTATATATAGAATGTAATTTAATAGAAATAATATTATATTATAATAATACACTGTATGTCGCAGGTTGTGTTCATTGTGTGTTGAAGGCGTGATTTATTGCTTCATAATTTACATATCATAGAAAACTAGGGATTAGATTCAGAGAGATACATTGTTGATTTATTCATTAAATAATTTTCATATCTGTAATACATTTATTTATTATTATTAAATAATATAAATTTTTATATATAAATATTACCTGAATATAACAAGATATTTGTACACTTTTCTCTGTTTTATAAAAGTCGAAGCAACATTTTTGCATTTTTACTCAAGATAAATAATGTTTTATGTTGCGTTAAGTTCCAGGTTTTTAGATAAAAACAAAAGCTGAGCTCATAAGTTCGTGTATTTCATGAATGTTTTGATATTTCGGCGTTAACAATGATGTTTACGTGGTATTTATTAACATAAATAATAGTATTGAATCGAGTTATTTGCTTCTTAGAAAAATATATAAAATCAGAGTGAAAATAATTTATATTGTACAATAAACTGTATGTTTGTTTATATTTTCTTTAGTATTTATTTGATATATAAGTGTAATCTATAGGTACCCTTTATAGAAATTACATCCAGAGAATAGTTCTGTTTCGGATCTTATCTCTCTTTGTCCCTGGTTGATAAGTATCTCTGCTGTTTCGGTGTTATGTGTTATCTTCAGTAATCAAGACGTTGATTTTCTTATCTCTATGTATTACAAATAACTATAGTCTTAGAATATTAATCATGAAAAGTGTGTAATTCAGATAGTATAATATAATTAACAACTTTTATTATTGACTTATTTAACTAGTTAAGGTTGTTATAATTATCATACATTAAATTAATTACGATATATTATAATTTCAATACCTATAGTATTTTTATAATTATCATTGCTATCTCTGGAATTAATCATGGCCGTGATATATAATAATTGTTTCAAAATATTAATAATATTTGGTGAAGTAAAAATATTTGGTTATTAAATATATTACAGGCAGCAATATAATATAATATTTAAATTTATAACGTTTAGGGAACGATATTCAATTCTATCTCGCTAGCTATTAAAGTAACTATCACAATTAATATTACCTCCGGACTCATAAACAGAAGTTAATTATTTATTTAAAGGTATCCCTTAGTGACAATAATATAACGTATCTAATATAAGCTTTAATGCGACTAGAATATTCATAATTCCTGAGCAAGTACAGCCAATTACCAGAACAATGACGTCATGAATTATTAGACAATCGCCCAGCTTTCACGAACTACTAAGTATATAATTATATGTAGAATATATATGTAACATTCCTACATTTTACTACGTTTATGTACACGTATACTGTTAGGATTGGATTAGGATCGTCTATTAATGGCCTACTGACAGGTTTTTATATTAATTTATTGATATTGGTTTTAATATATTATTTAAAAGATTTTGTCGATATCGATATTTTTTTATCGATATATGATCCGAATTGGAATTAATACATTAAATATTCTAAAAACTTCAAAAATTAAAACAAATTTTAAAATCGAACACGGTAACTTTAGAAGTTAACAAAACTTTTACAAATATATTCAATAAAACTCGTTAAAAATCTAAATACCAAGTTGGTCGGAATTAATCACTTTTACCTATAGAGGTGAACTGTAAAAAATTCTGGATGATAGCTCTATCTGTCTGCTTTCGAGCGATATGTATCAAACAATAATATATAAAAAAGCATATATATTCTGTAACAAATATATACATATATAATTTATTATTGATAAAAAAAAGCCAAATATAGTACTGGCTATTTTTCTTTTAATAATTATTTTCGGTAATAATCCTTTTCTTATTTTTTAACAATTTGCAGCGCCATTTTGTTATATCTGTAAAGTTTAAAAATTGAGCTCGTTTTAACGATTGCATCAAGCTACAGTCTACATAATTTTAAATAAACTAATTACTCTTATATAAAAGATAAAAAATATAACAAAGAACAACAAAGATCATAATCTGTCTATGTTCATAATTGATGTCTAGTCTCCAGTCCAATTTAACCGCAGTATACCAGCGCATTTTGTCTAACGTCTCCTCTACATTTCTCCAACTCTATGTCCATAACAGAGGTCTGGAGAGTGATGACGTCATAATTCTGAAATACCGCCTTTCAGTTATTCATAGCCGCTGTTTTACAGCTTTAGAGCTCCCAGCCGTATCGATGTGTCGCTTTATTAAGAATTCCATGTAACTTTATGATTTTCAACTTTATACTGTGTAGAGATTGTGTTGAAATACTGCTAGTTATATTTATTATGCATATAAATGTTTATTTTTGAGATATGAAGTATCACATAATTTCCAAACAAGTTTTCCTCTTTGAAATCGATTTATAATATAATATTTAATTTAACACACCTACCCAAATATTATACTTTCGTCATTTCAATTATATATATTTTTAAATATTTTTTTACCTAAAAACTAATACTATTTTTTAATAAAGAAATATAGACAAGGTACATCACTAGAGGTTTCTAGATCGTGGGGGTGAAGTCAAATATAAACTAAGTTGCAGGTTGTGGGGCAAGTTATTAGACGGTTAACTTGTCTCGCCATGGTCTTGGTTTGTTTAAGAGCAATTCATTATAATGATTTTTAGTAGATAGCATTTCAAACGTTCAATAAAATGAAATTATGACCATTGACACGATGGCTTACTTGCACAGTGTTTTTATGGTATACCAGAAGATGTAGATTCGAATTCATAATTTTTCAAACAATTTTTCTAGATTTTAATATTCTTATTTATTTTTTAAAACTTTGAGTTTGTTTCGTAAATCATTGCCTAGAATTCTAAAAGTAGTAAAAAAAGTTAAATCCCCGACAATCCGAAGCACTGAATACGTAATGTCTCGAGTAGATTGCTTAATTCACCTTCATTTTTCTCCGTATCCAAGGTTCATTCATAGTTAATAATTCAAATCAAGTACAATGAACCACGTCAAAAATATTATTCTTAAGTCGTACACAATAAGAGCTACTTTCGTCTAACAATATATGTGGTTGGTTGTACGAAATACGAAATGTGGGCTTATCAATTATAGCAAACTTAGTACATTAAACTACAATAAAATTTAAATATATTTATTATTACTTTTGAAAAGTTTTATCCTAATTAACATGAAACGAGGGAATTGGAGGATGATTTTTAAATGACATTTTTAAATTACAAAACATTTTTGTTACTTAACCAACCAATCCGAGATTTAGATCAATACACTGAGAATTAGACGACTTAAAGATTTAGACTATCATTCAGGTTGAAACGACTTATTAAGCCTTAGTTTTCAGCAACATTTCACTTAAACAAAATATAAAATATATTCAAATGGTAAAAAAATACAATTAAATAAAATATTCTTTTGAGTATTTCTTATAATATGAAATATTTTCATTATAGTTACTCAAATAGAATAACATCTACTGATAGGCCTGTCTTCTGTGTATGCAGTACCTAATGATATTTCATTAATAATGTAAAATAAAACATGGCGGCGGTTCATTCAGAATGAAACCTCGTTTTCCTACACAAAGCGCTCCACCTATTCACTTTAAAACGTGAAAGACTGCACAGAGTAATGCATTGATCAGACTTAAAATATATTTTTTTTTATAACGAATTTCATTTTCATTATTCATGATGATTTTTGACAACTCTTTGTAAAACATGTGAAATCTTGAATTATTCGACATTTTTTAGTAAATTAAATTAATGTTACATTATACGAAAATGGTCTTGTTGGTAAAGTTAAATAATTTTGTACTCTGTTTTTATAGAATTTAATATTAAGATGCTTTTAAGTCATTTCATCATAATTAGTCTGTGGATATTAATGCAAAAGCGTTGGTTGGCGGCTGGCGGCTTCCTTAGATCAGATTTTGCTTTCACGCTAAAGATTCGCCGAGGGCCCCCTTTCTTTGCCCGAAGACCCCACTTTCACTGTCTATAATTTGAAATATTTTTTTTATATTTTTATCAGTATTCTTAAATGTATACTAATATAAATTTATTTATATGACCTTACTTAGCTGACATCCGTCAGAAATGAAAACATATTATTAAAATTTTTATCTCAGTTTTAAGGATGGCTATTATAATATTGAGAAATAGAAGAAATAAAAAAAACTCGTAACACCTAAAATTCGTCTTCAAAAGTAACAAATCCTTCATGGGTATATGCATATATAATAAGGTTCCATAAGGTACCTTAGACCTTCATTTTCATAGTTTTAAATATAAATTCATAAGTGTATGAAATAAATCTTATTATAACGTTCAAGAGTTTTTAGTGGATCGAAATGTGTGGAACCTAAGTTGTTGTTGACTCATTTGCAGGGGTGATATTATAATATATACATCTAACATTGTTAAATTTCTTTTAAAAAGAGCGACTGTTAAGTTTTTGGTCGGCTTGTAGCCGAGCCGGTGGCAGTTTACTAACAGACTGACTTCACTGACCTTTTTATTGTAATAATTAACGATTCAAAATGAGGTGTAAATGCCTACTTGAATAATGATATTTTGAATTTGAATTTAAAGAAGTAAATAAAATTGCGATCTTTACTAATATTAGAAACTAACTGCCTTTTAAAAAATGGCAAATACTTTTAGCTTTGAACGTCGACTCGATAGTTTGGAATTAACTAATCTATACTTAGTTCGATAGTTCTAAACCCGTAACGAGTCATTGTCGTCTACGCCGACAAAGTCACGGGGAATTGCTAGTTAATTATTAGTACAATCTTTATTTTATTAAGTACACTAGCTAATATATCAACACAAAACCTAAACAACTAATAAATCTATTGAATTCATTTTTTATAACGATATACAGAAATAGAAAAACATACTTTTCTATTTGATACCATTATTTTATTAATATATTGTGTTAGTAAGAATATTAACACAATATATTATTATTATATAATTTACATAACCCATACCAAAGTATGTCCGATGATTAATATTCCTGGCACAGTTTATGCAAAACTCGAAGCGAGCTTAAAGTTCAGGACCATGATCAAGCTGTTTGTGCCACAATTATATTTGAACAGTAGCTGAATATTCACTATTAAAATATAAATAAATTTTGTTTATTTTTAACAATAATACATTTAATGCGTCTATAAATAATAACATAGTGACTTTTATAGATTATTTATATTGACGTATTGATAAGGTCATTTAAAGGTTGATTTAATTATTAATTTAACCTCTGTATTCTTATGACTTTCTGCTGCGTATATTTTACCTCAACACATAAATGTATAAATCATTTTAATAGAATTAAATAGATAAAAACTCTAATAATCAATTCATTATAACATTTGAGGTAAATGAAGTAGTTGGAATAAATAAACGAATAAAGATTTATTATTTAGATTCAGATCTTTTAAGTGATGGTTAATGCTATCCATAGTAATAAACTGCTATCCATAGACATGTTTTGCTACCCTTAAGGGATGAAGAGGGATAATGGAATCCGAGATAGACAGGAGGAATGTTAGGTATTTTTTTTCTACACTCGTCATACGAAACTTGGATAAATAGGTATTTACACCGATCATCTTAAGAGAGTTGTCTTGTTGGTCTTACCAGCTTACCAGCTCGTAAGAGCTGTACCATGTCAATATCTACACTTCACTAGTAATAAAGCTCATATACCACATGTAATATCACCTATATTTTTCGTGCAATCAAGCCCAATCTTTAATCCAATAGTACAATATTTAACATATCAACCTTAAACAACGTCAGTGACAACACAAGAAGGACAATATTTTTTCATTTTTAATATCAAAAATTGCGTCACGATAGCTTATAAATTTTCCGTTAAAGTTTTTATGTACCTTTACATTAAGTATATTAATAATTCCTCATTGAACATGACAATAATCCAACAATAAGTCATCACTATCGGTAATTAGTGACCGTCAGTATCTCACTAATTAGTCAGTGATGAAAAACAGTACCGCGTTGAGCCATCAATTTGGGATTAAGATAAACATTTATATTATACGATTTCTCAATGTCACGATACGATATAGTTGAATTGTAAATTTAACAAGCAATCAAAATTTATATACAGTCATTAAATATGCAATAAGTATATCATATGCTTATGATAAAGATCTGTGAGTATAATTAGTGACTATTATATTAAATATTAATATTTTTACTATCTAATCAAATATTTGGAAAAAAGTTAATTAATGGGAATAACTTTATTTACAAAATGGATAATATAATGTCGTATCATAAAAATAATTTTACTATAATTGCCTATTACCCTAAAAAAGAATATTAAGACACCAACACCAACGTACGCCAACAAAATTGCAACCAATGCACACCAACATTTACTTTAATATTGTTTTTCTTGTAAACTTATCCTAACGAGATTGTTATTTCAATTGAAGACTATAATAACCTTTACTAAAAAGCTCTTTTTTTCATCACTTTCATAGGTTTTAAATTCAATATTCAACATCTTTTGCTCACGGCACCACCGGCGGTAAAAGCAATTATTTATCATAAGAGTTATCAATTAATTGGGTAGATATTATTTGATTAATTGGTCATTCAATAAACATTTAAAATAATTAACTTACACAACTCACGACTATTTCATTCCTGGGTAGATAAAAAACATCGTCAAGCCCATAATAAAGAGAATACAGCGTTTGTAAAACAGTGATCACAATAAAGACACACCAGGTTGAGTTTGTTGTGTGGTTCTTCTCACACCAAGAGACGTTTCGGACCCTCGTTACTTGAATTTTAGGGTGGGCAGAATATGTTTTTACAGAAAAGCTTATTTCTATAGGTATGGAATCTGATTAGGACCACCTGACACTTCGTTGACAAGTGATTACTGATATTAATTCAAAGTGTAGCAATATAAATAAATTACCTGCACTGTGAAATGGTTCAAATCATAATTAAGAGAAAGTAAAAGTCATACCAGGTTAATAGTAATATTATAGAAGCATATACCTTTTGCTTGAATCTCAAAGTCAAAGTCAAGTCAAAGTTCTATTTCAAACATTGCACTTATGAAACGTCAGACTCTAGTTCCAAATAGGGAAGCAACTTCATGGATAGTCTTCAACATTAAATATAGGATAGGATAGGATAGGATAGGATAGAATATATGTGTGCAGGAACTTTTACCATATTTTTATGATATCATTAATAATATTTTAATTGATTGTCGATATTATACAAATATGTTCATATTATAAATAGGTACATATTTTAATTGGAAAGTCATAAAAGCAACAAAAGCCTGTTTCTCATCTGGGTTGAAAACCTAATTAAAAAATTTTTATGTGTGATTATTTCTTATTAACTAAACATTAATTAATTTTTTTTTCCAAATCTTCACTACAATCACCGATTCACACATATGTAACTTTTGTATGTGAATGTGTAATAAAAACTGTTTTACTTAACATTCGTCGAACGGATAAATTAACATCCCCTGAATGACTGAAGGGTTCAATTAAAATCGTCTGATTGGACTCTGCTTCAGTGTCTCTCACTTAATGTTATGGAAAATAGACCTTAAACCGTATAAATAAGGTTAAGTTTACATTGATACTTAAATATACTAATTTTAAAGTGGCACGTTAAATTAGTTAAGAAGAATTGATGTTAATTCAATATTATTTTATGTTTTTATTTTATTATTGCTTTTAATTTTAATTATATTATCTGCTTTTTATTTTTATACAGGTATTGAATACTGGATTTTACAAAGAAAACTTATTTTTTGTTTTGCACTCAAGAGTTTCAAAACATCAACTGAGACTTATTCAAATATTAATACAAATACTGACTTCAATAATCTAATAAACTATATACTTATCCCATATAAATTATTAATAATATATAAAAGTTGTTTGTGAGTCTCACAATCATTCCAACTTACATAAATTTTAAAACATATTTCACCACAGAAACCTAAACCTGTTCGGGTTACCGTCACGGGTGAAAGTTTACACCTGATATCGACAGCAGCGGACACTAAGTCTTTGAACTTAGGTAAACTAAATAAAAATATATATTTCTGATATGTATGAATGTTTTTCATAACATTAACAAATAAATCATTTAGTTTTATGTTTTTTTTTACTTTACTTAGTATTGATTTTTAAAATCCTTAGATTTTATATAGAAATTCTGCTAAAATATAAACGTGGCTTGTAACTTAAACTATTGGAATCGTATACTTGAATTATATATTTTTATTATTCCTTATATATTTAATATAAATAAACTACTTTATGCTCTGATCTGTCTTTCTATTTCTTTATACCTGTACTATATATCTTTCTATTTCATTATATCTGTAAGGAGCATACAAATAAACGTCTTACTAATATATTGCATAGTTTTATTTCAAATATGAATTTACAAAAAAGTAAACAGTGGGATTCGGATTCCAACAATTTGCTTATGTGCCATAAAGAAGCTCTTTATATTTGTTTTAAAATACTCAGTCTTAAGACTTGTACTTACAGAACAAGTCAAGCTCAAGTCGGCAACGCCCTTGAGCGTTTTTTTAAAAAACAGGTAGTGAAAATACAAAAAAAACTTGTTTTATAGATGGGTAATAAAAAATCAATCAAAAATCATATAGTGACAATAAATTTGCCTAAGTTCAGACATTTAGTGGTTCTGTACCGAACTCGGATAGCGTTGGTAACTCGGCGCAGTATGGTCGTATTCCGTAAGGGATTTGCCCCTTTATTATTTATTCCATAGCTTTATCGGATAATTTATAATAGGATAAATTATTGCTGATACTACACAGGACAAGCTGCTTGTATAGTTTGTAAGGATTTAGATAAAATTATTGTAAAAATCATCATTGAAGTTATTGTGTTAATATGTGGTTATTGTTCTAATTTCATTAACACATAATCACAATGTATCATGTGATTAAAATATATATTTACATATTACATTACAATGAATACAGTTTTCAATTTAATAATTATATTGTATTATTTAATTAATAATGACTTTTCAAAACCAACAATGCCTAATCTCCACAACACAATTAAGGTTAGTAGTTCTTCATCTCAACTTTGACACTAACTAAACACATTGTTAATTTGACCGATATTAATACATAAACAAAGACCAATTTAAGCTGAGTCTGCACAAAGGAGATTGAACAAGTAGCTTTGAGATGTGGTAGCTTTGTTTGAAGTTACCTGTGTATAGTTTATGTGTGTGTGTGCGTGTGTGTGACTTATGGTATAGGAAAATTACTTACAAACATGATGCTTTCAACGCAAAAGGATTAATTATATATTCAGCAACTTTAGTTTTATTTTACCCCTAAATCCCTATAACTAATAAACACATTTTGTAATTGGATAATAACGAATACTGTAATTAAAATCAAGCACTGATATGTGAAGGAAAGTCGGTCTAAGTATATATTTTATTTAAAATGTATTAAATAATAATTTATAGGTTCACTATGAAAGTGATACGTAAGAAGCCTGTAGGCTTTAATTAAAGAGTGAGACAGCGATATAATGTAATACATGAGATGGTAAAAGATAGGTATACTGTTAATTCCTGTCAATATAATATTACGTTTCAATTTGACAAATTAAATAAATATACAGTAAGGAGATACGTCACAGTAATTTAATTTTTACCTGAGTATGAATATTCTGTTTCAAAACTTATAGCAGTCCCGAAGTTGAATCAAAATACTTTTCTTTTCGATTAGCATGTAAAGTGAAAGTGAAAATAAAAGATATTTATTATAAATAGACAAGCGTAAAGTTTTAGTTACACTCTATTCTATTTTATTATATAAAATAAATTTAATTTAAGTAAAGTTATAAATACACTTTACTTAAACTTAATTTATTTTAGAGTATTTTAAAAATATATATTTTCATTATCCCCATGAATAAAGATGTAAATAATATTTATATTTAGGATATTATACGTAATACATTGTTGTTGGAATATATACTTGGATATAATTATACTATAGTATAATTATATCCAAGTATATATACTTTTTTGTTTAAAAATATTTAAAGCCCGCTTTGATCAAATAGCAGATGAACGTAAATGACTTAAATGGCCTGAAAGTGACTTAACAATGACTCACTTGTGCCTTTATTACTAAATATTAATTTATACAAAGAAAAAACACTTTTTATGTGTACTACATCCTATTTTAAAATGAAAAAGCTTTTTTTGAAGACTTTATTAATAATTTTACCAAAATGATAAAATATTATATTTGAAACGAAATGACGACGTAACTCCGCCATTTGTAAATTGTGTAAACATCTAAATGAAATGTTGTTTTCGAAACACATTTGAAATATAATAATTTATAATAAAATATCAAATAAGAAACGCCAATTACATTCAAACCGAAATAAAGCATCAAAGGAATCCTCGAGTTCTGGGAATGAATAAATGTATATTTTTCCCTAAATATAAAGGGGAAGGTGCCAAGTGCTACGCGACTACGTACGTAGACTATGCTACAAACATTGTCGTAGGAAAATAAGGATACGCCTAAACATACAAACAAATAAACTAAATTGGTAGTTCTTTATACATTTACTATAATGAGACATTTGTATAGTCAAATGTATTTTTTTAATATATTTTTTCTAGCTTAAACCACCGAATTCAATCATAAATATTTATATAAATCACTTTCAAATCACTCTCTTATAAACAATACTAAAATTTCAGTTTATATTTATCACAAAACCAGATTGTTCTTAAAGAAAACATAATTACAGACATTTCAAATATTAAAGTTGAAAGCTTTGACAGTTTGTGGCGCGAAATGCGACAAATGAAAAGATTCAATATTTATTTAATAAATATTCCAGAGCGGCAATCAGAGCTCAGACGAGAAGGCAGCGGGCGTCGGGTACAATCACCTACTACTGGATGGACTGGCTATCTTAGGCATTATTATTTAAGAAAATATAAAGACAGATATTAATTCAGATATAAAAATTAGTTCACATCATATTTTGATGGTCCTTTTTTTATATGAAAATATTTTATTAGTTAATAAATAATTCAGTGTTATATTGTTTGATAAAAAAAAATCTTTCATATTGCATGTATATTTGAAATAAAAATAAATAAATAAATGAATTTGTTTCATAAATTAAGTCCTATATACATGTGACTCATCCAAATAATTGACATTCTCAGTCAATGTAGAGAAGTCAAATTAGCTGAATGTGAACTTGCTAAATCAACCGTATGTGTGACGTCTTTACGTCTGCTTCAGCCTTTTGAGAAAGTCCCTCTAATATATTTTGTTTGTGAGTGCCCTTTGCGACGTAATGAACTACGCTCCAACGAATCGTTATATCAATATTAGTTAATAAATATCATTTAAAGATCGATCATTTACATGACACTTATTTAATAAAACAACTTATTTTACTTAAATTTATTATACACGTACATATAAAATGTCTGTTACAGATATAATTCTTTATTTTGACTTTTAAAAAAAATTAAGATTTTAAATTGGAGGTATAATAAATCACGATAATAGCAACATTTCCCAAGACATTATATAGAAAGACAAATGTACACTTATATTTCAGAACCGCGGAGTTTCGAGCGACTGTTAGGAGCATGTGTTAGAATTTTTATCAATTTGTTACTGTTAAAGCTTTGAGCGGAGTTTAGGAGATCGCTGCGTTTTCTTGATATTTTTTAAATTAATTTTTAATTATTTTTTTTAATTTACACTATTCTTCAAACCTTTTACTGCTATTTTACTTTTGAAATAATATTAAATAATTGTAAAAAAAAAAAGTGATGAAGAAATAGATACGAAAATATATAACTCATCAACAAAACAACAACAAAATCAACTTCATGATTATAGGATTAAGATACTAATAGATATGAACCTATAGTACAAATAAAAATATCAGAATGTACACAAATTTAGGGTAACTTAGACAAAAAAATGTTTACTATAATTTCGTCGATTTGTAGCCACCTCCTAGCCTATACAATGCCTCAAATCCCAGCAGACATACTTGTTTAGGCCCGCGAGACTCAAATGTTTTTGACAAATTCGAGTTTATACATAACTTACGTTACTTAACAACTTTCAACATATCACTTTATCGATAGATTTTATTTGATTCTACATTTTTTGCCCAAAATCTAAAATTATTTATTCAACATAGGTTACATGTATTATTTATTTATTTAGCTTCAAGCCATATACCTTGCGGGGTAGCCAGAGTCGACGGAGTGCCAAACGCTACGGTCTCTGCATACCTCTTTCGCCTCGGCCATAGACATCAACCTCTTCATACATGCCCTCCGGGGGGTCCTCGTGCTTTTTACGTGACCTTCCTCCAGTATCATAGATACTGTGTTTTCGAAGGTCACTCGAGGATGATGTATCGATATATATTTAAAATATCAAAGATACTGTAGATATTCAACTAATATACTACGGATATATTTAATGATTTAGTTTATTGTATAACTGACAAATTAAAGTATTCTTGATCAGAAATCTAAGTTTTAAACCACAGAAAAATTTTGATGAAACTGAAAATAATGTAATATAATATAGTGGTGTGAAAATAAATATCTTAATTTTATTAATAAGTGTATTATGTTAAAGAATTTAATGCCTTCAGTTGTATCTTCCATTGGAATTATTTTAATATATAGTACTATTGTTTCCAACTTTAATTACACGTAAAAATGTTACAATTATTAATTAATTTCAAGGGTAGTGTTGCGTTAACTTATAAGATATTTAATATTATTTCGATTGTAATACTTAAACAACTTTAATATTATCGAAATATATTGACGAGTGGGCGATAATGTGAAAAGGGCAAGAAAAGATTGACAGATCATATTCGCTGGAGCACAACCACTTAGATACGGGAGTTAATTATAACAGATATAAATAGTTCTTAGAAATAAATTATTTAATTTCAGCGTGTTTGCTTCTAGGTTACTTGTTTGTGAATTATCTCCGAATTTATATTAAAACGATACAAATAGCGACAAATTAACCAATTATTATCAGTACAGAGATTGATAGGGTCTGAATAGCACTGGTAAGTGCTGTAATAATTTCTCGTTTATTTTATTGAATTTAAAGCTCAACATATAAAAAAATCAAATGATATAAGTAATAATTCTCATATAATAAACTTTTTTGGCTAACAACTAACTTATTTACCTCTGAGTACAGCTCCTACGAATCACCTCGACCAGGGTCAAAGAACTCTTTAACATTAGCGTAATACATAACAGAGATTCCGGAATTGAGATATTGGATCTGCAAACCAGATTTGCAGATGTCTATCGACAATTGATCATCATCTGATATAAAGAAAAATAAAGATCTGAAATGAAAATCTAAATCCAAATCAAAGAGACAATAATAGAGAGGCAATAAAAAATGCAAACTAAGCTATTATAGTATAAACACGTTTGTTATTCATCGTAATCAAAGCTAAACACATTTCCCAATCTCCTTTGAGCTTTGTTACTGTCTATTTCAATGGTCTATTCATACTGTTTTTCTACCTTCTATTCAATGTCTGAGAATTACCCATTTTAAACTCTATTGCACATGAAATAAGGGTCATTAGCAGCATTACTATGCATTTCGGCCTAATGAATCTTTCCCGAACAAAGGAAACGTATTTAAACGAATATGGTTTACCTAGTTTTGGTTTATTTATGCGAATTTATTGTTGGTTAATATATTTTTTCAGATTTTATGCTATTTTTTGTTTTTGTTTTTTTGCATTTTAAAACGTTCTAAAGAAAGTTCATAAACACTTCTTCTAAATATATAACAATATTTTTTATAAAAATAATTTTATTTCAAAATATTGTACATTTTTTCTATTTATTTAAATGTTGCCAACAAAAAAGACTAAATAGCGATCCGGTGAAGTTTGAGCCTCAACTAGCCGCTTTGCATAAACTGCGAGAGGAATATTGATGAATGGATGAGGTATTATTCTGAAAACGATATAATAACTATAAGATAATATATCCCTTTTTCAGAATTAACACCCTTGATATAAATGTGAAACGCTTTTTTGTTATTACCCACCCACAAACGTTTAGTTTTTTTTTAACTTTTGCTTATTGCAACATTTACCAATTGCAACCATTTTCATTAGCAATTGTATTTCTATTGTAATAATATACAAAATCTTATAAAAGTAAGTTAATTCAATTTTTTATTACGAAGAATTCACCAAAATATTTGAATAAATATAGAATATTGCTCTAAAAAAGCCATCATAATACATACAAACGGTTGTGCAGATTTTGGTGTTCACTATTGAATTTTAAACACGATGGCATTTACAGCTTCCGCAAAACTCGCATCTAACAAACTCTTAAATACTTAAACTACGTTGTTTATATTTTTTTGATAATATAAAAAAAATGTTTTTTTTTGTGTTGAAACCAATCAAAGTTGAAACCAATTTAGAATTTTCTTAGAAGGAAGCCACTTCTACCACATCATACTAATATTATAGAAAAGAAACATTTGTGTTTTTGTATGTATGTTTGTAATGTTTTCACTCAAAAACTACTGGACCGATTTCAAAAGTTCTTTAACCATTAGAAAACTGCATCTTCACTGGGTGACATAGGCTATATAATATTTTCAAAAAACCCAAGGTGTGCAAAAATTGGTTTTCAAAAAATCTGTCATGGCGTGCGCTGCGGAAATTATTGGTGATAGAACAAAAAATGTTGTACAGTATTATAGAACGTATTAATTTTACAAGAAAGTCCGCGATACCATATATCCAACTACTGTAATTATGCCACTATAACAACTTTTTACATGTTAAATTTGATAAAAGTGCCGACTATAGTCAAACCATACTATTCATACCTCTGTACAAATCCTTATCACATTAAGATATATTTTATTAAAGACCGTTTTAACATCCATAAAATATTTTTTAAATTATTGAAATTGGTAATTTCATTCAAAAGTATACTACCACAAGATCGGTATCTATGCGTGTGAAACCGCGAGGCATTGCTAGTTTTTATTTATACCAGTTGGACTACATGCTTTACTTACCTTATTAAAATTTTGTCTGTACAGTACTGACCTTCAGACAGCCTATAGAAGTTTGAAACATATATATATTAAAAACTTTTATAGTTTAACAATCACAACGTTAAAACATATCGAAATGTGTCGGAAGGACGAACATAATAGATATAAGACATTCCTAAAATGTAATTTTTTTTAAGCTGTTTAAAACTGGACAACTTATAGAGGTTACTCTATTAGTACAACCAAAACATAAAATCCACTCAAGGTTCAAAAAAAAAATACGGACACAGTAATGCTACTGTGCTACGTATATAAAATTGACAAAAAAAATAACGACATTAAAAGGCAAAAAATGTACTCAAAAGCGAGTAAAACCGCGTATATATGTATGTACGTACCTACATCTATCAATATTGATTATGTGTCGTTAGTCTAACGCGATTGGCAACGTATTAATCAACCATGAGATATGACACTTGATATAATTGGATAAGGATGTCATTATTAAAAAGTATATTTTGAAATAATATAGATTGAAAAATTTAACAACACATGCGGTACTCGAACATGCGACTTATGATAAAGTACCCAAGAGTAGCAATATCAGTTCTTGTATAAAAGGATCCCAGGTTCAATTCCTGATTGTGTTTGAATACTTTGAATGAAAACTTTTATAACACGTTACGCATAAGCTCAAGTAGCACATAGTATTCTAAAGAAAGTTTAAAACCGAAAATAATTAAAACTAATAAAATAACTAATTCGATATCAAATTTAGTGTTAATCTGTGTGATAGGTTGACATCATGATAGACACGTCACAACTTTTGACCCAGCTGTCAAACCATTATTACTTTTTTGAAATACGATTTATTTTAAGAAACAGGTCCTTTGAAAATACTTTCATTTTAAAGGGCACAATTATTTTTTAATATAAATGATTCTGTTTTGTTATCGATAATTATTTCAAACTCGAAAAATGACAACCCATTAATCAAACATGATGTTACATTCGACATTTTGGTAACAAGACTTCCGTGCTGTACGTACAACGAAAATACACAAATAAACAGAAGAAAGACTATAAAATAAAATTTTACAAAACCTATTTTTAAATTAAAACGAAGAATATTTTTTATACATTTTAACATGAATAAAATTATATGGATTTTGTAAATATTTTATAACCATTTATTTGATAGAGGCGTAGAAGCCGCTGCCAAGTGTTAGCTACATATTATATATTGTTTGTTTAAAATACTTCATAACCAACCTCTTCGATCATTTGAAGAATAAAAAATAAACTAAAAGATATTTTTTATACTTAAAGTTTCGTTTCCATGTAACACGTAAAATCAATGCACTTTACTTTTCAATACTCTGTATATCAAAATATGCGAGGTAGAAAGTTACTATTGGATATTGGAAAATATCGGTCACATGCCTTTCCCCAATCGAAGCAAAAGGTGATGCAATTTTCAGTAATTTTTCCTGTGTTGAGATATTTCCCACCTTTCTAAAGTTCCATACTTTAATATAATATAATATAATATATATATATAATATAATATAATATATATAAAACTCACCATATTTTTTATTAGTATATTTTAATCTTAATTATTCTATTATGATTCAGCAATGCAGGGAGGAAGTTAATCTCAATACGTCAATCCCACAGACGTGATGTAAAACAATTGAGTTGTGTTACAGTGCAGTGATAGTCAAAGTGTTAAGCCCGCACCAACCACAACCGCAACACTCCACCTTAAGCTTTCTAACAATCACTATACAGTCTATTTTAACATCCATTTCCGTTAACTATACGGGACATAAATTTCGACAAGTTTATACCTGACATAAGGGTGAGTGTACAAAGCTGCGAAGTGACATATTAATCGTAGCTGCGATAAATTGCATCCTAACAGAATCGAGTGTCAGACACAGAATAGGTTCATTATGCGCTCGCCCCAACACTGTAGTATGATCTTTATTGATCGTGTTGTCATTGCATAGTTATCAATACATAAGAGTTAGATGGGCGGTGATATAGGATATATCCACATTATGTTATGTAGTAAATAACATTGCATAATAGAATTTATTTTTGTCATAAAAATATACAGGTTGTATTTAAAAATGTATAGAATCATATAATAATATGATAATGACTATGTCTAGGTGTAACAAATTAATTTTAAAACATATACTCTAATCAAATAAACGTTCTATGTAAATGAACAGGGTTCTTAAACTATCTGTCTTCCTCTATTCTTTAAAATTAATAAATTCTTAATTTATTTCATTTCGAAGCTAGCACAATAAGAACTAATATAATCACAAAGAAATATATTTTCTGTATTATAATAGTTTATATATTTGCATAGAGTGTTGGATAAGTATTGGAGTCTTGGAAGGATGGATGGATAGATAGTGATTGCAATCTCGTCAATGTCTTCTATGTGTCCTGATATTTCAAGAACTAATATTGATATGTGAATCTCATTTAAGATATTTCTCCTACAAAAATCGTACATTAGTTTTCAGTATTTATTGAGTTATGTTAGATAAATAAACATATAAAACAACATTTTTAAGATCTTCTTTTTTAAGGTCTGTTAAGCACTTAACCGTTTTTGGTATTTGAGAACTTAACTTGCAGGTTTGGCCCATTTACTACTTTATTAGTATTAGATGATAGATGAACACAAAGTCGCATATCACGGTCTAACCCAAAATAGACTTCCAACCCGGTGTGAAAAGGGAAGCGAAAACCAATTTTCTTACTTAATATAAAAATAAAGGGTGTAAGAAAGCATGACCTTCCAAAACGTATAAAAACATTAGACTTTGATTTATTACAAGAAAAAACTATTTTCGTAATACTCTTTGTTAAGCTGAAATCGTTTACTGTATTATTACAATATCTAGTCTGCAATTTCGTGTAAAATAACAATTAATTGAAGCACACACATCTATCATTTATGTGACTATTATTTTCAAAATGTACGTGCTGACCCTTTCTCAATTACATTATTAATAAAATTGAAAAAATATTTTTTTAAATCTATTATATATGTTAGGCCCAAAGACCGAAAACGCTCAGTGGACGGAAAAAACGGCCACAACGCGTTCTGGCTGTCTTCAAATGCGCAAAACGCGTTTTGGCTGCTATTAAAAGCTCGCAACGCGTTCTGGTAATTGTCGAACGGCCAGAACGCGTTTTGTCATTCGTCAAGCGCTCAGAACGCGATTTTAATGTTTGAGTCGTATTATGTCTCCTCATCCTCATCCTCCTCACTCTCTACCTGGGTTTTTTTTTTTTTTTTTTTTTTATGTAAGAGGAGGGCAAACGAGCTGGCGGGTCACGGATGGACGTGATCACCGCCGCCCATGAACTCTTGCAACATCCGAGGATTTACAAGAGTGTTGCCGGCCTTGTAGGTAGGAATAAACGCCTTTTTTGAAGGTACCCATGTCGTACCGATCTGGAAATACCGCCGAAGGGAGTTCGTTCCACATTCGAGTGGTTCGTGGAAAAAATGTCCTTGAGAACCGCACAGTGGAGGATCGCCACGCATCCAGGTGGTAAAGATGGTATCGGAGGCGATGGCGCGCTGTGCGGTGATGAAATTCGGCGGCAGGCATCAGATCGAATAGTTCTTCGGAACACTCCCCGTTGTAAATGCGGTAGAAGACGCACAAAGAAGCCACGTCTCTACGCAATGCCAAAGAGTCCAGCCGTTCGCAGAACACCGGGTCCCCGACAACTCGAACGGCTCTCCGTTGTACGCGGTCAAATGGTAGAAGCTGATATTGGGGTGATCCGGACCAGAGATGAGAACAGTACTCCATGTGTGGCCGGACCTGCGCCTTATAGAGCGCAAGTCTTTGGCCAGGTTTGAAGTACTGCCTCGCTCTATTGATCACTCCCAATTTCATCGAGGCCAACTTGGCCTTGCTCTCCAGATGACCACGAAACTGACAGTCGCTCGAAATGTCGAGACCCAGTATTCTGATACTTGGCGAGGCAATGAGGGGAGTGCTCTCGAAGAGCGGTGATACGACAAATGGGGTTTTCTTAGTGGTGAACGCGCAAACCTGTGTCTTTAGGGGATTGAACTGAACGTGGTTAAGTTCACCCCACTCAGAGACCATCCCCAGGGAGGTCTCTATTGAAGACACAAGTTTCATTCGGCACTCGTCGACGTTTTCCCGAGTGAGACCTGCACGGCCGGAATATACCGCATCCCCAGTACTGTCATCCGCATAACAATGTATGTTGGAGATATCCAACATATCATTGATATGCAGGAGGAACAGAGTTGGGGATAGCACGCAGCCTTGGGGTACACCAGCGTTCACGGGCTTGGGGTCCGAGCAAAAACCGTCGAGAACGACCTGTATGCTCCGCCCAGTGAGGAAGCTGGTGATCCACTTGCATAAACTCTCGGGAAGCCCATAGGAAGGTAGCTTCGAAAGAAGCCCCTTGTGCCATACACGATCGAAGGCTTTCGCCATATCCAGACTAACTGCCAGACCCTCTCCCTTGCTTTCAATAACAGCTGCCCAACGGTGTGTAAGATACAACAGAAGATCACCAGCCGATCGACCATGGCGAAAGCCATATTGCCGGTCATTGACCAACTGGTGATCCTCGAGGTACGTTAGGAGCTGTTTATTGATTATGCTCTCCATTACTTTGGAGAGCAGAGAGGTAATGGCGATAGGTCTGTAGTTAGCTGGTTCCGAGCTATCACCTTTTTTAGGGATCGGATGGACAAGGGCACGCTTCCATGTGACCGGGACTACGCCTTTAAGGTAGGAGTACCGAAATAGACGCGTTAGCACTGGAGTCAACTCAGGGGCACACGTTCGTAGCACCAATGGAGAAATGCCATCCGGCCCACTCGACTTATGAACGTCCAAGGAAAATAGAGACTGCCTAATAGTTTTCTGCCGAAAAACTATTTCCGGCATTGAGCTCTGACACCGCGGGATGATAGGCGGTGTCTTCCCCTGGTCGTCCAAAGTCGAGTTGGAGGCGAAAAGAGTGCCCAAGAGATCGGCTTTCTCTTTTGCCGTGTGGGCCAGAGAGTCATTCCCCATGTGCAACGGCGGTAGGGACGGCTGGCTAAAGTTTCCCAGAGTGGCCTTTGAAAGCGCCCAGAATTTGCGCGTGCCAGGCGGGTACTTTGCCAGCTGATCCCCAATTTTGACGACATGCTTGAACTTTGCTCTAGCGATTTGCCGTTTGAAGAATCTGGAGGCACGATTATATTTCCTCTTCAGAACTCTAGAGTTCGGATCCTTAGTGACTAACGCATTGACCCAAGCTTGATAAGCCTGCCGTTTGCCAGCTGATGCAGCCCTGACAGACGCATCAAACCAAGGCCGCGATCTGCCACCAAGTGGTACCACAGAGCTTGGTACAAATAGTTCCATGCCCTGTAGTATCACATCAGCTACAGCCGCAGCGCAGTCACTAGGATCATCGGAAGGGAAACAAATCGGCCCCCATGGGTAGGATGCAAAAAAGGACCGCATTCCATCCCAATCCGCTGACTTGTAGTGCCAAACGCGTCGAGTCGCAGGTGTTGTGCGAGCCGACCGTTGAATGGGCACTACACTCCGTACCAGACAGTGATCAGAGGAACCTAAGGGAGCCTCGACAGTGATCTGGTACTTTTCTGGATGTGTAGTCAGCAGAAGATCCAACAAAGAGGGCGTGTGGCTGTCCACGTCCGGTAGACGGGTGTGCGTCTTTACCAGCTGGGACAGACCATTTGCCAGAGCAAAGTCAAACACAGATCTCCCCGCGTAGTCGGTGGCACGTGACCCTAGCCAATCGGCATGGTGCGCATTAAAGTCCCCTAGGACTACGACTTCGACGGAGGGAGTCTGTGAAAGCAGATCGTCAATCTTCGCCTGAACATGGCCCAAGAGTTGATCCGTTTCTGCATTACCACTATGGGACCTGTAGAGGCACGCGTAGACTCTGACATGGTCGTCCATGTCCACGCGTAGCCAAAGTAAAGACAGGTCCCGACCTTCAAAAACCTGAAGGCGACGGTAGCAGATATCCTCCCTTACGAACACAGATACCCCGGCGTGTGGTATAAAATGGTGTTCTAGTTTATACCCGGGGTATGACAGGTACGCTGTGTCGCTAGGTTGAGATATCTGCGTTTCCGTCAGAAACAACAAGGCCGGCTGCGCCGTCTCTAGATGATAATGGACGGCGTTCAAGTTGGAATGAAGTCCCCGGATGTTGCAAAAGTCCACATTTAGAGTGGGTCGGGGTGCCGCTGCGTTGACTCGTCGTTTGCCCTCATAAAACACAAAAGGCGATACTTTGCCCGCCCCAGATACGACGGGCAGCCCGAGCAAAATCCGAGAATCATTTCCCCGATTTTGCTCGGGGAGGGGGTCCCCGGCTTCATCAAAGCCGGTACCCTCCTGGGGTATTTTTCTTATAGGCATCGCTTTCATGTTTGGCGCGGGGGGGGGGAGGTTGGGCTTCCGGATTCTCTCACTCACCGACGGAACATAACCAAATGAATTTGGTTACTACACGTCGGTCTTCTGTGAGAGGGTGGTCCTTCCCCGGTCGAGCCAGCCCAATACGAGCTGTAGTCGGATAACTACAGCTAGGCTCTACCACCTTCAATCAATGGGTACAATCAAATTCATTTTGTACTTATAAAACAAATGAATTTTGATTATTGTTCTACACACATAAGTTATTTCGGGGTACGAAATATACTTATATTTATGATCTTTTCAGTTAATTTTAAATAATTGAATCCTCTACGACTACAATTAAATACATAGGACGTATGTTTTTCGAACTTTTTATTACATCAGAACATTACTTATTTTTACAAATACTGCTTGAATGACATTTCGAATTACATTTTAAGTTCAAATTTCAACAAGTGCATTTCTTATTAGTACAATATCATTTACACTTACAATAAACAAAACCTTGTTTGCTTCCTGAAGATAGAGTTGAAGCTGATCGTAAAGAAATAGTTTTTTCCGCGGATACCTCACTTTCTTTAACAAAATTACTGTCAGCGATTGTAAATTCATTGCGAGCATAAAGACGTTCGAGAGTTCCATTTTTTGTACCTAATGTGTAAAGACCGGAGGATCAACCTGAGTGACAACTGCTAGCACGTTTCTGGGAGCTAATCGTCCGCTTAACATTAACATCGATTTCCGATTAACATCGGGCACTCTTACGACAACACTTGTTACGATTTCAGCTGCTGGAAATTTTGAATTAGACAATGCTACCATTTTCTCTGCTTGTTTTTGTAAATTCTTTTTTGCATTGCTTTGTTCTTAATAGAACTTTTTCTAACACAAATGTTGCGAATGACTGATTTTCCGAACCCTTCGCTCATGGTCTTTCCACAAATCGTATGGACGTAGTTATAACATTCTGAACATTTGTGCGCTCCTGAAGATTTTTGCTCGCAGATTACACAGTACACTTTACTTGTGTCTTCGACGTTTTCCTTGTTCTCGCTGCAATCCTTAATGTTGTCCATTGATTCTAGTTCTGTAAACATATATGAAATGATTAGAAAAGAAAAGTTGTACATTTCTAGTACCTAAAATTTATAACTATTCCAATAACGGTAAGCCTCTATTGTTCAAAATTAGTTGAAAAAATCCCAAAATACGCATGCAATTGTATGCAGGTAGGGAGTGGCATATAATACGACTCAAACATTAAGATCGCGTTCTGAGCGCTTGACGAATGACAAAACGCTTTCTGGCCGTTCGATAATTACCAGAATGCATTGCGAGCGTTTAATAGCAGCCAAAACGCGTTCTGCGCATTTGAAGACAGCCAGAACGCGATGTGGCCGTTTTTTCCGTCCACTGAGCGTTTTCGGTCTTCGGGCCTAACATATACACTAAATTTAGTAAGGTGTGTAACGACGTTGTAGCTCAGTTGGGAGAGCGACGAGAACCAGACGAGACCAGTTGTCTTAGGTTTAAATCGGGCCCGTATTTATAAATATTTTATTGTATGTTATTTAAAAATTGTAATTCTTAATAAGTTGATAACTAAATATTTAATGAGTAATTGTAAGTAAGTTGGTTCATAACTGTAATGAAAAAGAATAGCTGTGAATTATCTACTGACGAAATTGATATTTTTTTTTGTATGTCTGCTGTTAGCCCTACTGGTCATGACAGCGTCACCGGTGGAATAATCCTGCTATTAAATATCCTATACAAAATTGCCTAACCGATGGTTAGTATCTCAATATCAATAGCAATAACCAAACCGTGGATTGAGTTGGTAGAAAAACTTTTAGGGTTCCAAATCTCGGATTTGATTCACACACAGTATCTAAAAAAGAAACTATACGAACTCAAATATGTTGTTTAATTTAGAAGCTAAATAAAGTCTTGTAACATTCCTTTTTACCTTCCAAAGGTAAAAAGTGTAAGTAAATATAGAGCTAACATTCCTTAAACAGAATATATTTACCATTAACATTTCAAACATGAAACGTTTTCTATTCTAACAGAAAGCTTAATTTTTAATTACATCCTTATTTAAATAACATTGTGTTATTGGAGTGTTTTATACCCTAATATTAGCATTGTTAATAAAAAAAATGTTATATAAAAATTACTTTATCAGAGGCAGTTTTATTAATTTGGAGGTGTATGATTAGATATTCTTCGTAAGGACCTAGTAGAAGCTGCATCAGAGAATGTGTTCGATTCCAATTTTTTTTTGTATTCTAGATTGTTTCCAATTCTGGGTTTACTTTGGTCCATTATTTATGTTTGTAAAATAAATAATAATTAATTAATTAATTCAATATGTCTTCCGAACTCACAAGCCTTGCACCCAGTTTCATCTTCATTTATACTTAGAAGAAGTGTCAATAGCACTGGACGTAAGGTCTTCTTTAATCAAACATCCTTAATTAAAACAGCAAAGCACACACACATATATAACTCGGTCAATGTAAACAGATTAATCCTTTCTTGGATACTTCAATGATATTTCGACAATGGTTAAGTGGCATTAAGTCTTTTTCAATAGGAACATTTTCAACATACACATACATATAGGCTCCCCAGGTTTTACATGAGTAATGGGGAGAATAATAAATCTTATTGGACGTCGCTGCGACGTCGACGAATATTGATGAGCGTACGGTCAGCAAAAAAATATCAATATTATAATAAACTGCAATGTGGATTGTTTGCTGTCCACGATAGAGAATGATTAATTAATATCCCTGTATTTACTTAACTTTATTGTATATTTTTCATTTTAAAATTTAATTATTTTAAATACCAATTTATAATCCGGAGTGCATTTAATATTTTTATTTTATTTTCCAAAAATGAAATGAGACCTCATTTAACTTATAAAAGAAAACTTATTTTTAATATACAAAGTATATGTTCATATTTTTTAGTTGACTGTACTACATATTAAGGATTTAGGTAGATTTTTCCGCTCACGAGACACTGATTAGTGCGGTAACCTGATATCCTGTTTCCTGAATGGTAGTATGTGGGAAAATAATTGGGCATAGCATGAATATTGGCATACCAGACTTTCAATATCCATTCCGGCCGGGATGCATTTTACTTGATATTTGGGATATACAGTGAAAAATATAAGGAATAAAACTAAAAATTTCCTTCAACACCTAGTACGTTTTAGCTTTTTTTTTGTAAAGCTTCATAGTGCTCTCAAACGACCGTCGCCACCCTATTAAGTATCTTGAGTGTCACTTACTAAGTTGTCTTTGTTAACAAGACGCTTTTGTTAAGTTTCTACACTTTACACGTTCTACTGATACAGAATTACTCTGTGATCTCGTAAAATATTACATACCAATAGCTATTTAAGCTATATATTTTTATTAAGTTTTTATAAGTCATTGTAAATGGTGTACCAACATAGAAATATGTTTTTTGAAGAATTTTATTGTTTTGTTTCAATTTGACAAACAAGCGTGATGGTATAATTAATTATATCTAATCTATATATATATATATATATATATAAACGATTTACCACTCACTGACTCATCATGAAATCTCCGAAACTATCTTAACTTAAAATTTTACATAGTTACTTCTTTTGTAACGTAAGACCTCCACTATGAAGGGATTTTACGTAATTCCTAACCCAACGGATTTCAACTTTTTGCTTCTCGGCGAGTTTTAGACTTGTAGAAGGTATACACTTAACGTGGAGTAAGAATTACTATAGCGGTTACCATACCAACGGTTTAAATGACAAAGGTTACCATAGCAACCAAAGTTCACATCAAAATTAATAGTGTGCCCAGCGAAACGGGAGGGAATAAGCTTTATATATTTATATATATTCAAAGATATGAATAACAATTACCTTTACCATAACATACCATATAAAATTTAATGAGACTACGACACAGAACTTTAAATTGTCAAATTTAGCAATTTTAATAAATTCTGGTTTTAAGCGCATGAATACGATTAACTAACGCCATATCTAGTAGACTAAGAGATAGTGTTGTTTATAAACAATGAAATTTATATTAATTATTACAATTATTAAACTTATTTCAGCCTTTTACCTTACATTTTTAACCACTGCAAACGACTATTTGTTTGGATTGCCTGATGAATTTTAGACAAAACTCCCCTAATTTAGATTTTAATACAATAAATAAAAATTTAAAAGTCAATTTCATTAATTATTCAATTGAATTTAATCAAAGCAGGCTCCTAGACTACTCGTTACTTGATTACTCCTAACTATGTAATTAGCGATTAGTGCAGCGATTCAGATCAAATTCTGCTAATTTATAGATTGTGTTTTGAACATAATAGCCTTTGTCTTGAATGTGTGGTTCAAAAAATATTTAATAACTTGTAGTAATATTATTATAATTTTCTTTTCTTGATCCTTTTGTATGTTTGTCTTGTACTATTTGCACTTATTTTTAAATCTATCTAGGAACATATATAGTTATATTAAGCTTTCGACCTCTGATAGTTCCTAAGAGGTCGCAGGTTCAAATCCAGCCCTTACGTATTTTTTAATCTATATTTAACATTGATATATACTTACTGAGTTAATACTAGTTTAACTCGCAGCTTTACTTGTGGTTATAAATAAAAATAACTTCGATTTATTATCCTTTGTGACATAATAACTAACAGAATTGCGAATATGTTTTAATGAATTTATAAGCTAATTTATTAATATATTACGTTAAATCTTCTTTGTCTAACTTTGAGCTGTTGAAATCAATTCTAAAATTATTATAGCATGTATGTTTTGTTTGAAATTCAATATGAATTTTCAGCACCGCTTTGACCGGTACTATTGTTATATTTTTGTTTATATGCGTTATATATATTTAGTTAATTGTTATATTTATATAATAATTAGCTACAAAAATGAAGTACTTGATATTATAACATTATTACAATATATACATTTCAATAATATAAAATATAAAAAAATATTGTGTAATTTTTTTCCGTAACTAGACCCGTAGTAAGAACAGCACTTTATTCCGGAATAATTAGCTTCACATTTAGCTTTGCTATCGGCAAAGGCATATTTCATATCCAATTATATTTTAAAACTCCACTCGCTTTTCACAATAAATATAATGTCTGTATTAATTTCACTGGCTTTAACCTGTGGCTTCGCTTGCATTTTAGAAATAGACTAGAATAGATGTTAAAAATTCAAACAAACTTGTTTTATATATTAAAGAGCTATTTGTTATTATCATTTATATAAATGATTTTTATTAGTTTGCCATTGCAATATTTTTTTTCAAATAATCTTAGCGAAACAAAATTTCATAAAATATAATATTACTAAGGAAAAAAACATTTTAAAATCAAATATTATAAAAGGAGTTGATTGCTTTTTCCTTAAAAAAATGGTAATTTAGTTAGTTAAAAAAACTCTATCTCATAACAAGAAAATAGTTAGCGACATACATATGAATTACTAGTTACAGTTTAATATATTATTTAACTAAATTTATATAAGGATTCCCTGGACATTAGTTTGCTCCATTGTTGTTTTGTCAACAAAACGACAATTTTCATAAGTGATATAAAAGTCCGCACTCATCGCTTGGACCCAAGACCGAAGCGAGGGAGGGATAGCAGAAAAAATATTTATTTTATATGACCATAAAACCTATATATGAAACACTAAAGTCTTACATCTGCTTTGTGAACTTCGTTTTATAGGATTTTATCTAACAAAAGAATTTTAAAAAGTTGCTACATTTTACGTAAGTATATTAAAAACCTCATAACAATTTTTGTAATTTTTTTGTTTGTTTGAGAACCATTAGATAGATTTTATTGTTATTTAGTGTAAGGTTACCTATTTTTTGAAGTTAACAAAATACATTTTAGATTATGAAGTAATTTTTTATCACAGTGAATCTAAGAACGATACAGATGATAACGGGTTTATCAAAATTGTATTATAAATAAAATGTATATAATGACAGACTTCATAAGTAGATAAAGCCTCTAGGAATAATATGTTAAAAAAATCATATACTTAACAAACGCGTAAGCTCACATTAAAAAAATATTGTTTATTAAACTTTTTTATCGAAACTCAAATAACAAACCGGAAAACTCACGTAAAATCAACAAAAGACGACCCTCGCTTGCATTCTGTATGTTTATTGAATTTTTTTGCAAGCCGTACTTGGAATAGAATAGTACATGCGGACTCTCTCAATAAGCGTATTCCAGTGAAATCATAATGCTACCGTCTGGGGTATGGTCTAAGTTATAAGCGATTATTTATTATAATTATATTATTTATATACTAATATAAATTATTAAGGTATACTGAATCATAATATTATTATTTGTATTGTATGTAAGTCCAGATTGCCATGTCATTATATTTTAAAGTCTTTAACGTCATGGAAAGAAAAGAAAGTTATCGCAGGTTTTAACAGAAATTACTACTATTATGTTATAAGCTTATTTGATAAAATAAATTAAAACTAAATTCGTAATATTTTATAAGAAATAAATTATATAAAACATCGTGTTTTTTTATAGTTTTTATTTTGTAATGATTTAATACCAATTTTCACGCATATTTCATATAATACATATTTTCATAGTTTTATCTTGTCTTTGCGTAGTTGAGTAGAGCGTTCTACTGGAGACTTTTTCACTTTCTTTGTCACGAATAGGCTCAAAAACTACTTGACGGAAAATTATCAAATTTTGCAATAAAAAAGACACACATTAGGTGATGGTTTAAAAAAAGTGAAAAATGTCATGTCGTTGAGGAATAATCGTCAAAAAACTGATATCCCATTGAAGTCAATGGGAAACGATGACGGATTTACATTGGGCTCGCTTCGCTCAATATGCAAACGGCACCCAAGATATTGCGAGCGCAGCGAGTCGAAATTGAGGGTCTGTTGGCGCCCCTAGTTAAATTAAATTAACAAAAACAATTAAAAGTTAAAGTAAAACTTATTAATCATGCATTTTGCATGACATTTTTAACGTAATTAGCTGTTTAAATATAATAAACCGTCAATTAGCACATATAGTTATAGACAAACAAATATTGGTAGTGCTATCAAGTTTTCAATAATAATCGACCGTTAAAAAATATTAGAATATTTGCGATTAAATTACTATCAATTATTTAAAGTAGTTCCCGCTCTGGTTTCATGACTTGTCCCTCAGGTGAGCTGTTATTTCGCGAGCAATATTAATCCGCTCAATAGATATGGTCAACTCAGTATTTGCTTCTGAACGCATTTATCTAAACTCTTTAAATTGTGGTTTCAATACAAAAATATTTTTCAATTTTCTGTTATTCAGGATATAGTGCATTGCATACATCAGAGTGAACTATTATGATAATTCATCATAACTTATGGTGATGAAATAAAATGTGTCTTATTTAGTCCGTAACACATTAAACATAGCTAAGGTTATTATAGACCTTGTTTCCATTTTAAATAATAATGCTTAGTCTTCATGGGTTGAAGTTTAAGGGGATGTTTACATTCACGAATCTTGTACCCTCAATATATACTGTGTTCGCTTACATTTATATGTAAATGTATTTCAAGAACACGAAGAACAACATGTATTTGAACATAATGTGTACCAACCTCAGTAGAATATAAAAAACTCCCAAGATATAAATGAGGAAAAATTTTACAAAAACTGTGTGTTACCGTTTTGTAAAGATAACAAAAATAAAAACAATTACCTGTAATAAAAGAATTTTAATCATTTTATAAGTATTTTTATTACAAAATAGTAAAACAGGAACCATAGCTAAACCCAATCTGAACTATTTCTACTTTTTTTCTCATCCAGTTTCATTGCCATCAAAGTAATGCTTTAGAAACGCATACGGAACATGCAAACAGACATTCAGAACTTAACGAGAACGTATATAGAAAGTAGCTGGAAGCGATAATGTACTGAATATGATTTAAATATTATATTCACGTTGCAACTTCATTGCAATAAAATCTTAAAATTTTAAACCGTACTCTATTTTTCATCTTAAAATCTTTAAAAGTTAGAAAGATAAGAAAAATGATTAATATAAACCAAAATGTATAATTTAAAGGTAAACACTATCGAATTTAAAAACTATTTATTTAATAGAGTTTTTTTTATATAAAAATTGAGAACCTGAAATATAATAAGAGTAACTAATTGTGAAATGTTCTGCTCGTTTAACGTAAAAGCAACATTTACTGTTTTTCAGCGCTGTAATTGATTTTGTTTTAACGAAACACGATATCCTCCGAGGCTATTTCGTCCTCTATAGTGATGGGATAATGTTTGTCGATATCGATACATTTTATATTTAAACAATAATTTATTTTATTTATCATATACGTACGTCTCTAGAATAAATAGTAACATGAATTCATATATTGAAACGGATAAAATATTCCATACAGCATTCCAAAAAAATAATTTACTATTCAAATGATTATATAATATAATAATTACTTTATTTTTAATTATAATCATAATTTAACAAACAATTGAAGAAATCAAAGATTTGTATTATGCTTTGAGATTTTAATTCTAATCTAATAACACTGTTACATCAGAAATGTTATCAAATAGTGACAGAGATAAAACTATTGTCAGAATATTATTTGTATAAGAAGTTCCCGAGTTTGTTCTTATTTGACTATGATATATCAAATAAATACAAGTAAATTACTAATATAATAAATAGTTAATAATATAATATAGATTAGTTTTACTCTTAATGTATTTATTTTTCTATGCAATAAATCTCAGTGGCATTATTTATATTACTAAATAACATGTAAACATTATTATAATAAAGCATAAACATGAAAACATTTATGAAATACACGAACTTATGAGCTCAGCTTTTATTTTTATCTAAAAACTTGGAACTTAACGCAACATAAAACATTATTTATCTTGAGAAAAAAAGCAAAAATTTTGCTCCGACTTTCATAAAACAGAAGTGTGTAAAAAATATTTTTACTAATCTTGTTAGTTGAGACATTATCATTATATAAATATTATTTTATAATAATAAAGCTCTATTAGAGATATGAAAATTATAAAAAATCAACAATGCATCTCTTTGTATCTAAACCCTAGTTTTCTATGACATGTATATTATCTAGTAACGTTGTCAACACACAATGGTCTTACAATCTGCGCCTCCAATACACAGAAAATACGCTATTATAATCAGATAATTTAGATTCACTTCTTAATTAAATATTATTAAAGTAAAATACAGCTTTATTAATTTCAAACTACATTTAACAATAAGTTTACCCAAAAGACTTTATTTATTACTTTAACAGTTTCGGAACAACCATTACTTATACATTTATATATTATTATTAGATATATGAATAAATAGACGTATATATATATATATATAGCAGATGGACATTCTGTTTCACTGAACTCTAGCTTTGACGCAGAAGCAATAACTAACCTCAGTAACCACATTTTCCTCAATTTAAAGTTCACTATCTAGTTTGAATCGTAACTAGTTCCCTCTCTATAGTTTTCATCCAAAAATCAAGGTAAAATAATAAAGGTATAAAAGTTATTTTCAAAATAAACATGAATAATATATATTAATTAATTTCAACAATTATGCCTATAATTGGAAAGAGCAAATTTTTGTATATATTTAAACGTATATTATTTAACATAATTTAAAAAGGTTAATCGTTTTCATATAAAAATTAATCTATAAATTAATATCGATATTAAATATTCGCAGCACTAAGGTACAACACAAACACAACTTGAAGGAACAAGACGGATAGCTAGCATTTTAATAATTTCATCTTTTATTACGCCATCAATAATACGAAGTGCATAGCAATACATAATACATTATATATTTTAAAGTTTTACATACAATTTATGTAATTTTTCATCAAAAACATCACATTAAATTTACATATATTTATTTATGCTCGTCTTGATATAAACTTTGAAGAAGAAAATGTTTTACCGTTAACTATTGCTATAAAATAAATTATGAAAAGATTGGTATCCTGATACAGAGACACTAATAATATAAGAATTTTTATCTTTAGTTTTTTCTTGACTATTAATTATTAAATGTTCTAGAGATTGTTTTCAGAATTCTTTTTTAGTACATATTATATATGTACATAAAAAGTTTCAGTAAATAATATTAAGTACAGACAATGACAAACAGACAAAAACCTCACAACTGGCATGACAAACAAACAAAGATATGAACTTGTTTTAAAGTTTTAAACCTCCGCGACATCTTGCGAGTTGAGACTTTAGTTACATATTCAGTCTTTGGATTGAATAGTTGAGCTTTATGTGAAGCACTTCTTATTTAATTTATGAAAGTACCTTTGAAAAGTAATTATAAATATTTTATTTTCACTGTGGATTTACTTATCAGATGGTTTTAAATAGAACGGAATTAGTTTCAATTATATAAACATAGATTAATAATATCTATTTCTGTTATTGCAAAATAACATTTTAGATTCGCATTACGGAAAGCACAACCAATACAAAATGCCAGCTACAAGAATGTAGTTCCATTGTAGTTTACTAGATGGCGTTACAATTTAAAGAGATCGCTCTTAGGTAATTCAGTAATTTCTATTTACTAGTTACTAATATTATAAATACTAAATAAAATTATAGCTTAAAAAACTAAAAACCAAGCATTTATTCCTAATCAAACTAAAAAGTAAAAAAACAAAAAAAAGCTTGGGACGCTTTCTACAAACAATTTAAACTAATTTTGCATTTCGACATAAAAATAATAAAACTATCCACTTTATTACTAATGAGTGTTTCACATTAAAAATACCGAACACCCCTTTTCGCAATCGGTAAAAGAATAATAAATCGTATCAACATGAATATTACATAAGAATTGTATTTTAAGGTTCATTTTAAGACAAGATGCAAAGTAAAGTTGTTTTCTATTGCAATAGGAATATAGTTTTCCCGAAGGCACGTACGTTATGTTTTCAATTCTCCGCAAGGCTTTCTACACACTAAGTTAGATTTTAGGGTTAGTCTACATATTTTACACTGTTGTAACAAAAACAAACTCTATTTTTTTTTATTGTTACTTTAAAATATTTGTTCTCAAAATTTGAGATTTGTAAATCAAAAGATGACAATATTTGAACCAAAGTAATTAAATTTAAGTAATATTTCAAAAACACTAATCAAGATATTCCGTAAAAATAATTATAATATCAATATGTAAGGCAGATATTTAAATATGTACTTTACAAATATTTTTTTGTAATATTTATACCGTGTGCACTCACCCTTACAACAACTCATCGAACCACATTGAATTTGTTTAGAAAATTCTTCAAAAATCTGATAGAAAAGCGTAAATTTATTTCAATATAACTTATTTTATTCATATATTAAAATTTAAAAGAAAATCATTTAATAGCTAATAATACAATAATAATATTTAATATTTGAAAATATATATTTTTTAATATTTGACATTTATATATATTATCTTAGCAATTGAAATATCAATACAATTGATAGTTCATTAATACTTCTAACCGAATCTCTGAATTTAGTCCAGGAGGACAAAAGACTGGCTTTGAATTAAACACAATAATGTATAGTATAACCCTTCAAATAATATTATATAGCTCTGCCCACGACAATTACCTTTATCGATAAGCTACAGAATTGCTAATGGTTGCACAAAATTTGAAGTATATATTTATATGTTTATATATATACTAAATTATAACAATTAATTTTAAGATATTTTTTTCTACGTACAAAGACATATCAGTGACAGAATTATACATATATATGTGCATATGTATAATATATATATGTAAATAAAAATTGGTACATGACAATAATATTGTGGTAAAAAAATAAGTATTTCTTAAATTAATAATAAACGTCTATCATTATTCTTTTATTAATTATTATTACACTTCTTCAAAGGAAACCAATTCAAATGGGAAAATACTTACTTACTTATTAATCTTCAACGGGAAAATAGAACTAAATAATTATTTAACTGACAAAATGGCGGGCTTGCACTGAAGTTAGCCAACCTAATGCTCCAATGCAAAAAAGGCCTTCAGCCTGTTTGGTAATAGTGACTCGAAAATGTTGTCTTTTTTAAATAAAAATTTTAATTGATTTAGAAGACATTTTTGGAATAAAATGATTTTGAGTTAATATTTATTTGTCTCCCTTTTGCGATTCAAGGAGCGATATATATATATATATATATTTATATACGCCGAAATCTGAATGGTGTATGTATATCTGAATAGTGTACACTATTCTGAAATTGAATATCCTCCTGTAGTAATAAAACTGTATGTACAACGTATAATCAATTTAGTAAAAGCCAGTTGTTAGGGAAACGTCGTTAGGTGAACTATCGGAAGCTTTCAGCACGCTAATGACGATCTAGGGTTGCCACTGATTAATTGTAGCGAATGAAAGAAAATAAAAGTGAATACCATAAATCTAATGTCAAGGAAAGGAAACCTTGGAGGTTACTTACAATCTTTACTATAATTAATTAAGAATGATTTGAGATGTATATATAAATTAAAAATGTTCTAGATTTAGACTGCAAGTTAAATAAATTTAAGAAATAATAAAATTAAACAATAATTTAAGAAATTATATTAAAAAAATTGTAAACTAACAAAGGAACTGGAACTTAATTTTTTTTGTATATTTTAGAATACAATAACTTAAAATATATAAACATAAATCAAAATAGTTTCCGTTGCCAAAATATTTTTATCTTGTACAACCTTTGATCCAGTTAGCTTAGTTTACGCAGTGACAGTTTGGGAAACACTCAGATGGGTTGCTCTCCCCGCCTTGTTATAAAATTCTGACACGAGAGCTTACGTGTACTCTAAAACATTACAATAGAGGTTATTTTGTAATGCTCTTCTTATCAAGGAATGTGGTTGAAACTTTGATTGCAAACTTCGTGTATCTAAAGTAATTTTACTTTAAATTTCATTTGTGAACTAAAAGCATTACCAATTTATTCAATTTGATATTATAATCTAAAAGAGAAGCAATTTACTTAAAAGTATTTTTGTAATGTCTTGTCGCTTATTCTCCGTAAACCTAACTACCTAAAAAATAATCATTATTAAATAATAAATAATGTATTAATAAAGCACCTAAATAATCTGAAAAACTTCTTAAGAAACACTGAACACTGTTATCTGGGATCGAAACGTGCCTCGAGAGGAACACAGCATCAGATATAACTCTTAACTTCTAAACTACAGAGACGATCTCAAATGTTACTTGTACTTAAACAAAATTGTAGTATTGATCTTAAACCTATACTTATTAATTAATAAGACCTTTATAAGTATTGCTGAAGCAGCTCTACCTATTTTTATTTCACTATTATATTTTTAAAGAAATAGTTCAGATTTTAGTAGGTGGTAGAGTCTAGTTGTAGTCATATCACTGCAAATCGTTTTGGACTGGCTCGACCTTGGAAGCCACCCTGTTACAGAATATCGGCGTGTAGTAACCAAATTCATTTGTTTATATTCCGTCGGTGAGTGAGAGAATCCGAAAGCCAATACTCACTCGCCCTCCCCCCGTCAAAAATGGAAGCGATATCTCAGGAGAGTACCGGCTTTAATGAAGCTGGTGAACCCCTCCCTGAAGAAAATCTCAGGAATGAATTCTTGGATTTCGCTCGGGCAGCCTCTGATTTTCTGGCCCACACGGCACGAAATAAAGCCGTTCTCTTGGGCACTTTTTTTGCCTGACACTCGACTTGAATCAAATTGGGCTACGGTTATTGAAAGAAAAGGAGAATGTCTGACAGTTAGTCTGAATATAACGAAAGCCTTCAATTCTCTATGGCACAAAAGAACTATTTTCAAAGCTTAATTTCTATGGCCTTTTTGAGAATTTATGCAAATGGATTTGCAGCTTCCTCAATGGGCGTAGCTTACAGATCGTTCTCGACGGTGTTTGCTCGGACCCTAAACCCGATAAGGATGGTGTATCTTAAGCTAGCTATCTCCAACTCTGTTCCTCCTGCACATCAATGATATGTTAGATATACATTGTTATGCGGATAACGGCACTGGAGATGCAGTATATTCCGACCGTAAAAATCTCTCTCAGGAAGACATCGTTTATTGCGAAAAGGAACATGTGTCTTCTATGGAGATCTCTTTCGGAATGCTCTCAGAATGGGGTGAACTGAACCTCGTTCAGTTTAATTCCGAAAAAATAGAATAGAAGTCTTTTGTATGTTACTCACCTTAAACTTAGATATAAGGTTGTCTGGAAGAGATCGCTACTTAGCGATAAGACCACCTTATTGTATACCTATACATAGTTTAAAAGTTTTTTGTTGCCGTACTGTTCCCGTACATTATGGTTGCAAAAGTATATTATTATTATTATTAATTTTCCGCGTTTACTACAAAAAAAACATCTATCACATCTGTCACATCGCCGCTCTTCGAGAGCACTCAGCTCGATGCCACGCCAAGTATCAAAACACTGGTCCTTAACATTAGGAGTAACTGTAGGTTTCGTCTTCACCTAGAAAGAATGACCCATTTGGACTTGATGAAATTTTGACCAAGAACTTGCGCTCTATAAGTCGCAAGTCTGGCCACACATGGAGTACTGTTCTCATCATCGTCATGTGGTCTAGATTACCCCAATTTCGGCTTTTACCTTTTGACTGCTTACAACGGAGAGCCGCAGCTGGACTCTCTGGCATTGCCTAAAGATGTGGCATCTTTGAATGTCTTCTATCACATTTACAACGGGAAGTGTTCCGAAGAGCTATTTGATCTGATATCTGTCAATGAATTTCACCACGGTATGTCTCCGCCTGCACTGCCATCCGTACCACCCAGATGCTTGGAAATTCTTTACTGCGCGGTTTTCAAAGGACATTTTTTCCACAAACCATTAAGATGTGGATTTACTTCCTTCGGCGGTAATTCCTGATCGGTACGACTTGAGTACTTTCAAAAAAGTCATATTCTCCAACCTCTAAGGCAACATGATTCTCCAGATCTTGCAAAAGTTCGTAGGCCGCGGTGATCACCTTCCACCTGCATGCCCGTTTACTCTCCTCTTCCATTAAAAAAATGTATGACATTTCTATGGAAAAGATATTTATAAACGTAGTTCTGCTATTTTCTGTAAAAATAATTACAATCGTGCACTATTAGAACCGTGATCTCAAGTCTTCATCCAGCTTCAGCAAAATTCGTTATGCAAAATCCATCCGCCGATTCAAACTGATATTTGTTGTACCTCTTATATATGTCATATCTAAGCACAGTTCAGAACTACATTACAATTATTATAAGTATAGGTGACGGTATATTCAAAAATGAACATCTAACTCCTATAGTCACGTCACTGACATATATTCAATTTTTTTACTATACTAATAATACTGCTATACTAATGTAATATTGCTGCTGATTATAATTTTTTAACTTTATTTTTATTAACGGAGCAATTAATTTCGTAAACACTGGTCGCACTTCCGTGGTTTAACACCTATTACAACTTTATTCATATTTCGACAAAATAGTTTACTGTCCTCTAAAGCAAATAATTTGCATTTGTATTACGAGTACAACGTTAAAATGTTTGTAAACAGTGTAATACCGACAATAATTAGATACAGTAAATTTTAACATTATCTGAAGTATTGCTGCAACTTTTATAAACAAATGTTTATGAGTGCAATGAATCCAGTATGTTTTTAGTGTGTTTAGAATAATGACAAAATGGATATTACGTTCATCACTGTCATCGTTATAAGTGTTTTTTTGGAACTTGTACCAGGTAAGTTTGAGTCTCATCCTAAATTTTTAAAATTTCAATTATATACAAATCAAATCAAATCAAATCAAAACACTTTATTCGGATAACTTAGATTATTAGGTACACATATTAGAAATTAAATAAAAGTAAAATTAACATAAATAAAATATTTTCTATATCATCCGAATTGGATGACCACTCAGCATATGTTGAGAATAGAAAACTCTCAACGCTGGTATTCTGTGGCTGCCATTTATTGAGCCAGGTCGCACTGTGCCTTCATTGAAAATGACAATAACAATATAACATTAACTTAACAATAGTTATAAATTAAAAACAAAACAGAAAAACAAAAAAAAACAGGAACTGTCACTTTAAAATAAGTATTTTATAAAGAAAAATAATATAATAATATTATAAAGATACATATATACACACAATTTAAGTAAGAACAGAAAAATATATCTATATACATTCACGCATACACATACAATATACATAGAATATGTATTTATCTTAAGATGAACCTAAATCACAAAATAGTAAAAAAAAAAAAAAAAAAAAAATATTAGATATGATTATAAAGAAATATAACCAGTAGATAAAAGGAACAACGTGATCGCATAAAGGATATAAACCACTTCAATACTAATTATATAAAGTTTAAGTCAAAGCAAAAAATTAATTATTATTTAATTGTAAATTGATAAGATATGATTTATATTTTAATTTAAATGCGTTTATCATATTTAATAAACGAAGAGGAGGGGGCAGGTTGTTCCAGCACTTAGTTGCCGTATATTTGAAGCTACCACGAAAAGCTGCTGTATTAAAATGAGGCATACTCAGCATGTTCGACGTAGCCCTTGTATAATGTGTAAGCCGGTCTTCACCAACCCATTTTAATTTGTGATAAAGATATGGAGGCATTTTATATTTAATTATCCCAAACAGTAGTGTGGCAAAATGTAACTGTCGACGATAGTCCATCTTCAGCATGTGGGCATTATTTAAGAATGGTGTAACGTGAGAACGCGGAGGAATTTTGAAACAATATCTTGCGCAAGCATTTTGAACACACTGAATGAGACGCTTGGTACATGCCAAAAGTCTAGGTCCTATCACAACATCGGCGTAATTTAGCTTTGACAAAATAAGAGACTCACACAATATAATGCGTACTTTTGTACTTAAATATTTTCTTATGCGATACATTATCTTTAGGCGATAGAAGCAAGCACGAATCGTTTGCTTCACGTGATTTTTAAATCTTAGTTGTTCATCCATTAAAACTCCTAGGTTTCTACATTCAGATACGCGTTCTATCTCCATATTATGTAATTTTATGGATGGTGCTAAGTAAGCCACTTTTCTTATTTGAAAAGGGCTTCCTAGTATCATATATTTTGTTTTATTAGGGTTTAAAATAAGATTATTTGAAACAGACCAATCTACAATATTTTTTAAATCAGTATTAAGGTTATTAACTAAGATATTGAAATCTGACGGTTTACATGAGATATAAAGTTGAATATCATCTGCGTAAATATGATATTTGCAATGTTTTATATTGTTAATAATATCAGCACAGTAAAGAGTGAAAAGCACTGGACCAAGAGTTGAGCCTTGGGGCACACCTCTACAAACAGTGCTACAATCAGAAAGATATTTTGAACCGTTTTCGCACAAAATTTCTACTACTTGAGATCTATTAAACAAGTAACTTTTAAACCAATTAATAGTCTCTTTACTAAAGCCGTAAAACATTAATTTAGACAAAAGTAGTGGTAGGTTAAGGGTATCAAATGCGCGAGAAAAATCTAATAACACAAGAACAGTGACATTACCAGCATCCTGCGCGCATAATATGTCGTCAACTACACTTGCAAGGGCAGTAGTAGTACTTCTTCGCTTTCTAAAACCAGACTGAACCTCGGGCAATATATTATGAGATTCTAGAAATTTCGTAAGTTGACTACACACTATTCTCTCTAAAATTTTTGATAAGCAAGGTAGAATACTGATAGGTCGAAAGTCATTAAGAGACTCTGGGTTATCCTTCTTAGCTAAAGGCTTAACTATTGCTTTTTTCCACAATGTAGGAAAAGTACATGACCCGATTGATTTATTGATTATTTTGACTATAGTATTAACGATATAAGGACAACATTTATTTAACATGTCTAAAGAAATACCGTCAGCCCCTACAGCTTTTGATTTAATACTGCGCAATATTTTTAAAACAGTTAACTCATCCACTGGCTTAAGAGCGAATATCATGTCACTAAATCTGTTATTTTCAAAAGAATCTATAACTGATTGTGATACTATTACATTGCCGGGTATATTAAGAAAATGAATATTAAAAGCGTTTGGGTCGCTTAGACTAGCAGGTAGAAAATCATGTCTGTTCCTATACGCAATATGTCGCTTGAGATGATTCCACATAAACTTAGTATTATTTACATTGTTATTAATAAAATATGTAAAATAGGCTGTTTTCTCACTAAGTATTGCATTTTCAACTATGCCTTTTAGTTCCTTGTAATATGAAATATAACTATCTTTAGTCGTTCGTCGAGCCCTAATGTGCGCTACGTCCCGCGTCCTCATCATTTGACTTATATTAAATGTTATCCATGGATATTGGTTAGTTTTGAAATATCCCTTTTTTAAAGGGGCAAATAAATCAAATACTAGTAGAATATTTTGCGTAAATTCATTAACCATTGTATTGACATCATCACTGTAGATAAGTGGTACCTCATAAGAGTCTAAGACACTTTTAAGATCTGTCAAGTCTATCTTGTCTATTTGTCTGTACAACTTAAGTACGGGTTTTGTTTTTTCTTTATGAATGTCGAGAACGAATGATAACATGGCATGGCTACCGAGATCACCTATATAGTCTACATATACACAACTGCTGTTCACTGTACTGTCTACACAAACGAGATCAATTAAAGTTTCGCTGTGACTCGTAAAATGCGTAGGCTTGGTTACTATTTGGCGTAAATTAGTACATGACAAAAAGTCAAGTAAATTCTGCATATGTACATTATTAGTGTCCAAAAAGTTAATATTGAAGTCACCCATTAAAACAATGTGATCATGAAAGGGAAGTGAAGAGAATGAACCTGATTACTCTTAAACTCTTTCGATATATTTTTGATGTTGGTAGAGAAACAGATAATCCACCTTATAGAAAGTGGTGGTATCGCCCTTAGACATCTGTAAATATGTTTTAAATTGCATCCCTTGAGTTCATACAGTACAATAGAGTGGCTAAGAAAGACATGAAAGAAAGGGTTTTGGACATTCGACTTTCTCACTGGCTTTAACTAAAGTGGCAGGACCGAATTTGAAAATCTGGAGTCCCTGAGACAACGAAGGAATAGAGGCACCTAAATATTAATTATTTCCAAATAAAAGTTTTTTTTTCTGATATCTTAAATAAACTATTGTCAACAACAAAAATTATTTCAATGTAGTAATATAAAAAGTGTGTTAAATATATGTTATATATTTTTAATAAACGTTAAATTTTTAACTTCGCACTAAATAAAACATTTTAAAAAAAAGGTAAGCGGCCGAAAATTGGCGTCTACAGTGGTCAGCGTCGTTTAAAAAATTCCATACAAGTAACTAAAATAAATAATTTTTAAAATGTTAAAACGATTGAAAAGATAATCTGCAGGAACAACCGTTTTTGGATTTATCTTAGTCATTTTATTTATTGCTCTCTCTCTCTTAACTCATGGGTACAACTTACACTTAAAAAAATATATTACATCTAAAATGCTCGATCAAACAAAAATTTATAGCAAAAGGTAACTTGCAATTAGGTATTTCCGATATATCGATAACAATATTGCTATCTTGGTGCAATTATTCTTACATTTAGTAACACTACTAGAAAAAATAAATTATTGGCAGTAAAATGGTAGAAATTACTGAACTGTCGAAATTTGGATATTTTTTTCATCTTTATACTATCATCATCCTTCTCCCGTAAGACCCCAGGGCAGTAGCCCCGCTTTCCCTCCTCTAAATCAGGACCTGGAAGGTGTTACTACCCAAACCGAGACCGTATGCTTGCAGCATTCGAAGATTCCAGCAAGATTCTACTATTTACGAATCTATTAATGTTAAATAAAACTATTTGTCGGTAAATATATTTCCAGCGTACCTACCAAATATAACAATGCCAAGAGAAACGCTGAACCGGTGTGGTTTGGACAAATCTCCAATTAAAGTTGTGTATGAGGGAAATTCAAAATTAGAAACCTATCCCTGGTTAGGGATACTGTATTATCAGAGTTAGTAAGTTTTATATTCTCATTTAAAAAGCTCCAAAATTACTGTGCCTGTAATCTTCTCTTATTAAATAACTGGCCTGATTTTCATTTCGGTACTTTATGAAGTGATGAATACATAATCATTAACATTTATTTTTAAGTGACGAGGCATAAAAGTACCCAGCACTTTAAATAGTTATTTTAAATAAAAAAATTATCATTCTTAAATTATGTTTAAATAGATTTTTGTAATTATTGAAAGGAATATTTTTTATTAACAAAAAATGCCACTACTCGTTCAAATGTAATAGGTAGTTTTTGAAATAGGAAAATAAAACTATATTTATTTTTAGGTGAAAAACTGTATTCAACGTCTGTAGTTCTGGTGACGCGGCAGATTGTAATCGGCTCTGCGATGGACATCGACAGATTGCCTAAAAGCGATTTTAGGTGACAATTTTTTCTTTCTAATTGTACATACTTTCACATATAGATACAATATTTATCACTTTAATATAATGTATAAATAAAATATTTATTCTTCTTTCCTAAAGAGGAGCAAAAGTTATACAATATTAATTAACGGCTGCGTACTAACAACATCCATTTTTGATACTATCTTTTATATGTTCACTCACACATACGAAAAAATGATACTAAAAGATACTAAAAGTTTGCAAAAGAAGCAAACCAAACATGTTAAAGTGGTCTAAAGTCGGCAACTATCATGAAACATACATGTTTATGTGTGTAGAGCTGAATTCAAAAGGACGACTGCGGGCGCTTCGGAGTTATCAACCCTAATTGAAATGTATTTAACATTGAGGTGTAACGAACTGGAAAATCAGTTTTATGTTTGACTTGTTTGCTTATGACGAAACCATTCTCCGAAAATAATTTTTGCATCTCTAGTATTCAATAATATGTTCATATTTTTAACTTTCATGAAAATGTTTTTTTACCAACCCATAAAAGCCTAAATACCGGACGTATACATCTTTTTCAAAAGATCTTTAATTTAAACTTACACTTTGTATAAGCAAATAAAATTATTACAAAATTGTATTTTTATATAGATCTCGAGCAAGGGTCGTTCTCGGACAGAACTGTTCCAGTTCTGGAATAAAAATAAGGGACTACACATTTCACCCAGATTTCACTAAAGTTACGTACAGCACTCTTGCTCTTATACAGCTGGAAACTAATTATAAAACCAGAGGTAATTCTATTTGAATAATCAAAATTGCATTGAATGTAATTGTAGATTTATTCAAGTAAAAAGACAGATAAGATATCTTAATTAATCGAATACATAAATATTTACTTTCCACTGCATATATTAATTATATTTTGCTATTTCCAATAATTAATATAAATATCCGGATACCAAATAAATAACAAAACTATGTTTTAATTACAGACTTGCGTCCTGTCTGCGCACCTCCGAAATCGTTGGAGAACCCACAATTTTATGTTCTTGCTTTATCAGATGGTGATTTAATATTAAGCGTTTTTTGCGGCTATTAAATCAGAACAGTCTATGTACTCTTGCAATGAGGCAGACCAATTAACTGTTTAGTCCCAAATGTTATATAATTCGTTCTAGGGTTTGGAAATTTTCGAATATTTTATTTTACTTTCTTATTATTATGGTTGGAACAGTTATTTATATTTATTTATTTTTTTAAATAATAAACAAATAAACATAAATAAATAAATAAATAATAAATATATTACGGTTGGAACAGTTATGAACCAACATAAATGTTCTGATACGTAAATGTTACATAAATGTTCTGAGACGGTGGGTATTCTTTAACAAGACGCTATATTTAATAACAGATTGCAAGAGTTCAAAAATAAAAATATACAAAATGGCGTACGTTAGTCCAGACCAATGTACAGCATACTACAGAAGAACAGAGGTGAATGAAAATTACAATGTCTTTTATTAAGTCTTTTTCTCTTGTTAATTTTTTTTTCAGTTCTCCATTGCTTTTAAAACACACTATACTGATTGGACTTTTATTAACAAAAACTTCTATGTACTATCTTTTTCTTCTTTTTTTTTTCTCTTAATTTTCAAGCTATTATATCACTCATTTTGCCATAGTACCTACATCACACATCAATTAATAGCGACTAAACATATAGTGTCAACGTATTATTTAAGACATATAAGCATTATTTAAGATTTTAATAATAATGAAGTTGAAATAACGATCAATTAATCGTCCATCGATTATGTTCTATGTTATGTTTCTAACTTTATATTTCAGAAGATATCTATTATTAGATAGTATATTTCTTTTGATACTAAAATAAATATTTTATATATGAACTAGCTGGATGTGGAAAAAATGTGGCCAACGTACACGATATGTGCAAGAGCGTTACACGGCAAAGAATGCATTTGGAGGAACGGAGCTGTACTTCTTTTACGACAGGAAAATAAATGGAGTTTGGTGTGTAGACCATGATATCCTATTGTTAAAATTTTGCTATCTACTGTATACTTATAAATCCTTATAAATTTAACGGTTCTTCTTATAGATAGGATTTGGTATTCATGGACCCGGCTGCCGCGCACCAGCTCGGTTTCTTGATTATGTAAAACATCGGAGCTGGCTGAGGAGCAGCATGGAAGGTATCGGCAAACCCACGGTCACTCGGATATCGAGAAACCAGATTATATTAAGGAGAAGTAAATATTATTTTAATCAAAAATATTCTTCCCATATTGTTATACCTTTCTGTCTCTTCCCTAATACTAGCTAGTGGCATCTCCAACTATATAGGTGCAGTTTCGAGATATAAAGCATTAAGTCTCATGGACATGTGCACCATGTTTGTCAACTACTATAAAAAGGGCTGCATGGCCGTTGGACGGGCGGGCCTACCAATGATCGTACAGTATTTCAAGGTGTTTCCAAAAGCTATGTTGATAATGCTATTGTACACTTAAACCCGCTAGGGGATAACCCCACAGGATACTCGGTCCGTAAGAGTCCTAATGTCAGATAGAGAAGATCTAAGTAGGTATTCTGCAACTCCGACAACGCGATTAAGTTAGGAAACGCAACGTAAAAGCGGCAGAGCACGTATTATATAAAAAACAAAAACACAGCGCCTTCGCCGGCGTAAACAAGGACCCCACCCAAGCACCTTGCTCCGGCGTTCTGCCGTCGGAGGAGGTTAGAGTCACTCCCTTACCCACATCCAACCTTCGCCTCCCAAATAACGGCGTCCTGAGCTGTGGTCCGATCCTCACTGGAAGCGCCCTCAGGACGCGCGTTCTACTGGGGCCCTTCAGGCCCTCCTTTTCAAGGGCGAGTCTCTGCACCCATCCATTCCACTGGTGACGCTGATATGACAGTAGGGCCAGTAAGACAAATAATATAAAAATAAAATATTGGACATATAGTATTGGCTCTCGCGTGGCTCGGTGCTCTACTAGTATTCTGCCGCTAGCTGTCTTTGACTTTTTGGATTATTCATTATTTAATTAATTATTGTTTCTTTTATAAATAAATTATTAATATGGTTGTGACCAACTTATAATTATAAGTTGCTAATTTATGATCGTATAAAATAGCTACCCTCATCATATTTGCTTTCATCTGATTGCTTACCCTCAATTCCTTCATATTAAAACTAAATCATAGTATATCGAAATAGTTTCTACAATAGTTTCTTTCACATAATGTAATATCATATTAATAATATGAAATTGTATTCTTTATAAGTTTTCTTTAAACTACAAAAATGTCTTCGAAGATCCGCGCGTTCAATATAATATATTATCCACAATAATTGTATTAAGTGACCTACCCTATACGTTTCGCTATACGAGTACGGCTCCAAACCTTGAACGCGTAGAAGCGGTATTGGTGTAGTTTCAACGTTATATGCGAGACGGCCACAGTGTTAATTAAATATGTGTCGTAAGGTAGTTCCAATTGATGCCAAAAATTTTAATCAGGAACTGAATCCAGTCTACCATAAAAATAATAAAAATATTACTGTTGTTATGACTGTGATTATTCAAAAAGAGCAATGATTACAATATCTTCAATCTTGAAAATAAATAACTTACTATATCTATATTCAGCCTTATCAAACGTCCAGAGATACGGACCCTGTGATGCTGAAGAAATAAAACAGGAACTTTTCACTGACCTCACCACCGTACATCGTTATCCAACGACCAAACAACAGCGTGCTAACTATAATGTAAATATGATATTATATATACATATTGACTATAATATTAAAACTAAGTTATATAATAATGTAATGCAAATAAAAGATATGAAATAAAAATTTTTAACAAAAGATTAAGCAGCCATTTTATGAAAGTATGCTATATTTTATTGGATAATATTTGGACTAGAGGAATAAATTATTCTTTTTCAGTTCACAATTTTTGCCAATATGGAATACACGTGCGTCGTATTTCGAGTGTTTCACTACAATTATCCAAAAATCATCAGAGACATCCCATACATCCGCCTGCATCGTTTTTGCTTGGCTAAAGAACCGATCTGCTACTCCTTCCAATTCCTGAAAATAGACTTCGGTGTTGAAATATGGTTTAAGGAATCTGTAACGTACCATGTAGCTGCATACGGCAGGGAAGTGAAACTCATTGACATGAAAAAATTAATGGTACGTGTCAACTCCAGGAAGCTGTTGCCAGAAGTTGTTTTGGCGGAATTTTAGTTTACTGATCATAGAAATGGGAGACCAACTCAGTTCAAATGATACCATTTTCATCCCCAAAATCGTACAACTGTAAACAAAAGGCAACTCTTAGTTGGATATTACGAATGGTACGGCTAGGATCAAAGATTTATTTCATTTTATCGTTTTTGTTCTAATTTTATTTAAATGATACGATTCTGTATCTTTTTTTTAATATGTATAAAACCAAAAAAAATATAAACCGTTTGTTAGTTGGAGTTATAGAGTTTGAATATAGCAACATGAAACTTTTACCGCGACAACCTGCTTATTTTCATTTTATAAGAAACTTCTAGCCTGATTTATATTTTATTTTATGTTTCGCACGTGAAAAACTGTTAGAAAGCTTTTATGTATTGTGATCACAACTAATTAAAAATTGGTTGCTACTTAAATTAAGCGAAAAGTGGCAATAATTATTTATTTACTATATGAATTAATTTATATACATATTATTATTATGGAATGAATTATTTATTACTGGAAAACTATTCAAGCTAATGCTTAATATTATATTAGTACTTGATCATGACGATAAAATTTATATTTGTTATTATAACATATATTTAATAAGTTTGTTTAAAATATTCCTTACATTTTGGAAATATTGAATACTCTTGACAGTTTCTATTTGAGCAAGTAATGTTTCCAATAAAATTGAAAAGATTCATAGTAGTTGCGGTATTTATATCGGTAGTAGTCATGCCTGCAATTTGTATTGCCTACAGCAAGAAACTTTCCAAAGAGGAACCTGTTTCCATTATCCACTCAACCTTTATATCATATTAATTAAATTTAAATATTAATAATATTGCATTGTTTTTTATAAATAAACGTTGTTCCTTATATTCTTATTAAGAGTTGAAAATATATTCACTAGAATCAAAGTAGCTAAGAACTGTTTCAATGAAAAACTCCAGAAAAGTTGAAAGATCTACCAGTCTCCGAATAGAAGTACATCGTACTGTTTTAAAAGACTTTTAACACAAAAGACATCTAAGTGTCTCAATTATCCAGTTTCGTATAATTTAAAAAAATATATTAAAACACAGTAAAAATTATAACTGAAAAAATATAAATTACACATGTAACCTATATAAGTGAGTCTTAATATCTTCTGTAAAAAAATATACTGTTAAGATAAAATTGAGGAAAACATTAAAAAATATGTAAAACACACAATTTACTCTATAAGAGTTTCTAACCTTCATTTTTGAGAGCCTCCTTTTCTGTAGTGTATCGTATGTAGTGTATGTATAACTATGTTATAAGTCACTCAAGTTAAACAACATTTTTAGATATTAATATATAATTTTTGTACTTAGTAATCCATACGCTTTTAATAATCCTTACATAACCTGTATTATCAATATTAGTAACAGGTTCATACTTATTTCTGACGAACAATTATTTTTAAATATACTTTTTTTTTATTAAAATGTATTTTATTTATTATTAATGAAAGTTATTCGTTATAACAGAGTAAGCAGATTAGTAACAAGAAAAGGTGAAATTAATAAAATTAATCATTAACCATTTTTACCTATTATGTTATCTATATAACAAACCACAATAACAAATTATTTGATGTAACGAATATTTTCTAATTCCCTTCAGTAGCGTTATATCGATATTGCGCTGTTTCTATTAAACAATTTTCTCTGTTACTAATAACCAGTATGGACAATGTATAATCAATTAAGTAATAGCCAGTTGTTAGGGAAACGTCGTTAGGTGAACTATCGGAAGCTTTCAGCACGCTAATGACGATCTAGGGTTGCCACTGATTAATTGTAACGAATGAAAGAAAATAACAGTGAAAACCATAAAACTAATGTCAAAGAAAGAAAATTTTACCGTTACGTTACGTTACCTATAACCATTACTATAATTAATTGTGATCGTTTTGAAAATAATATATATATATATATATATATATATAAAAATCAAACTTTAGGTTAAATCAATTAATAATTTAAGAAACAATAGTTAGTAATAAAAAAATCTTTAACTAACAAGTGAACTGGAACTTTTTGCATGTTTTAGAATACAATAGTAACGCGAATATAATAAAAAATATAAACCTAAATCAAAATAGTTTGTTCCATTGTATGTACAGAATATTTTTATTTTGCACAACCTTTGATCCAGTTAGCTTAGTTTACGCATCTATAGTTTGGGAGACACTCAGATGAGCTCTGCCCGCCTTGTTATAAAACTCTGACACTCCATTTTACATATACCGTAATGCCTTACAATAGAGGCTATTTTGTAATGTTCTTACCATCATATGTGATTGAAAATTTAATTGTAAACTTCGTGAATCTAAAATAATTTTTCACTAATTGTATCTTTTAGAATACAATTAGTGAAAAATTATTTTAGATTTAGCAATTTAATATTTAGATACCATAATCTAAAAGAGATGTAATTTAATTTTGAGTATTCACGTAGTTTCTCCTCTTTTCTTCTTCAAGAACCTACCCTTTGGAACCATGCAACTAAAATTTGGTGTTTCGCAAGTGAATTTTATGCCTATTGTAAATAAGAAACTCTTGGCTAGATTTCGATTTTTATAGCATTTACTCCAATAAGATGAAAAATGAAGAATGATTTAATAAAGATATATTATAATAAACAATATATTAATAAAGCACCTAAATGATCTGGAAAACTTCTTAAACAACACTGAACAATGTTATCTGGAATCGAAACGTGCCGCGAGAGGAACACAGCATCAGATATAATTCTTAACTTCTAAACTACAGAGACGATCTCAACTGTTACTTGTACTTAAACAAAAATGTAGATTGACCTTAAACTGGTACTTATAAATAACTAGTTTTTTCCCTCCCTTCGTTGGGCACTCTATTATTTTGGGCGGGAACTTAGTTTGCTATGTCATATTATCCGTTATCATCTTAACCGTTGCTATGGTAACCATTGCTATAGTAACTCTTACTCCCGTGTCAAATGTATGTCTCCTACAGGTTCAAAACTTGGCGAAATGCAAAAAGTTGAAATCCGTTGGGATAGGAATTCCGTAAAATCCGTTCTTAGTTTACGTCTACGTCACAAAAGAAGTAACTATCTAAAATTTTAAGTTAATCAGACAGATACTCGTAGTTTCGGAGATTTCGTGATGAGTCAGTGAGTGGTAAATCACTTATATATAATACATAAGACTTTTAGAGATATTGTTGACGTAACCCTACCTATTATTATTTCACTGTAACAATATTTAAAGCAGTAGTTCTGGTATTTTTTATCAAGTTTATATAGAATCCCAACATCATCATCATCACAAACCCGAACTATTAGACCCATCACCTTTAGTTCGCATCCAGCTTCATCAAAATTCGTGATCCAAAAGTAGTTCCAGACTGACCTTTGATGTACCTCATGCGTCTGATTATATATGCACAGTTCAGAATAATATTAAAATTATTAACTCGTATTGTAACGTCACTGCTGTTAAAGAATCTCTTAATTGAATTTCAGAGAGCTGAGGTCCATGATTATTATTTTTCTATTATTTTATTTTACTTACAAAGTATTTCATTTCAATAACGCCTTTGGTTAATCACCTATCTTCCATGGTTAATCACCTATCAATTACCATATTAACATTTCGACATAATAATCTACCGCCATTTAAAGCAACATATTTGTGTTTGTATTAAAACATTATAATGTTTGTAAACAGTGTAATACCGATAATAATTACAGTAAATTTTAACATTTTTCGAAGTATTGCAGCAACTTTTATAAACAACCGTTTATAAATGCAATAAATTCAGTTTGTTTTTAGTGTGTTTTGAATAAGAACAAAATGAGTACTACGTTTATCATTATCAACGTTTTAAGTGTTTTTTTGGAACTTGTAACAGGTGAGTTTGAGTCTCATCCTAATTTTTGGTTTGGTTGGTTAAGGGACAGACAATCCACCTTGTAGAAAATGATGTAATCAGTCTTAGATATCTGTAAATAACATAACGTAAATAAGTAACGTAAAAGATTACAAAAGACTAGAATACACAGTAATAAAGTAAGAAGTTTTGGATATTCGACTTTCTCACTATCTTTAACTTCATGTTGATCTTCTGTGAGCTGTTGACCCGATCACCTGAAAGGTGGCCGGGCCAAATTCAGAAGCCTGAAGGACCTAGGGTACCAAAAGTGTGAAAGTCCGCGATTGTTTATTATTTTTCAAATAAAAGAAATCTCTGATCCATCGCTTTTGTCTCATTACCGTCCAATTTCTATACTTCGTTTTCTGTCTAAAGTTCTCGAGCGTATTGTTAATTCCAACTCCCACTGTTTCTTTCCAAAAATAATATTCTTAGTCCCTACGGCATTAACAAAGGTGTGTGACATAAGGTTTGATATTGACAACAAATAAGTCACGATCCTGGCACTGCTTGATTTCTCAAACGTATTCAACTCAGTTGATTTTGATATTCTCTTAGCCATACTTAAAGCCACTAATATCTCGTCAACAGCTATTGATTGGTTTAAATCTTACAAATATGACGGTACGCAATGTATCCGAGACAAAGAAAACCTATCGTCGTATTGCCATGTCAATGCTGGTGTTCTGCAATCTGGTGTCTTAACTCCATTACTTTTTTCTATTTTTATAAATAATCTTCTTTCCTTATCATAACATCTTTAGATATACTGTCGATTTCATACTGTACGTTTAAACCCCTTTGAAATGTGTCCCTGAAGGCTGGAGTGACAATCATTTATTACAAGTCAATTCTAACTTATTATTTTAGGTAACTTTCGACAAATCTCCAAGCTAAACTTTGCCTCTTACCCAGCTGTTATCTTTGATGATTCCACATTATTATTCAGTGTAACTGTAAAGAAATCTCTGTATCATCATGGATACCACGTGCCGTAAGTAAAAAAGTTTTTAGGACTTTTGGGCTCTTGAAACATTGGAGAATCCTTTTGCCCGTCAGAACCAAAATTCTGCTCGCTAATACTCTCCTTCTCCCTATCTTAGATTAAGCTGATGTCTGCCCCCTGGACTTAGCCAAAGATCTGTTATATAAAGTAGAACGCACTCAAAACCTGTGCATTCGGTTCTTATTTTGACTTAGGGAATATGATAACATCTCTGAATATCACAAAAAGCTCAACTTTCCTCCTATTAGATATCGACGCAATCTTCGTCTCCTTTCGCTCTTATATGCTACATTTTACCATCCCTGGTCAATACCTTACCTAATAAATTGCTGTCAATTGCATAGCTGCCGTGAACGCAATACTATCCTGCACGCCTGTTTTCTACTAAGTCCTGAGAATGACTTCTTCTAACTCTGAGAGATACTCCGATTCTTTCACCATAAAAGCTGAGCACTCTGGAATTCACTTCCCGTTGAAATACGATGCTCTCAAACCCTAACGGTTTTTAAAAAGCAGGTTAAATAATATTATTTTTCGCTGTAACACACTTGATAACTACAACTGTACATATATTTAACTATTTGTTACAGTGTTTTTATGTTCCAGCGTTTTTATATTTTCTTTAAGTTGGGTTACCGGGAAGAGATTGCTTTAGTGATCGCCTATTCTTTTATTGATTCTGTACTGTCTATGTGTTATTATGAGTGTATGTGTTAGGCCCGAAGACCGAAAACGCTCAGTGGACGGAAAAAACGGCCACAACGCGTTCTGGCTGTCTTCAAAAGCGCAGAACGCGTTTTGGCTACTATTAAACGCTCGCAACGCGTGCTGGTAATTGTCGAACGGCCAGAACGCGTTTTGTCATTCGTCAAGCGCTCAGAACGCGATTTTAATGTTTGAGTCGTATTATATGCCACTCTCTACCTGCGTACAATAAGAATAATTTTGTACTTATAAAATTGTGCAGTACGGAATAAACTTAAATTTATGATCTTTTGGTTAATTATCAATTATTGTTCTTTACACTTCAAATACACTTATATTTCAGAGTATATAAAATATGAAATTGAAAAGGAAAAGTTATTAATACCTTTTTGTTATTTTGGGGTTTTTTCAACTAATTTTGAACAATAGAGGCCTACCGTTATTGGCAATAGTTATAAATTTTAGGTACTGGAAATATACAACTTTTCTTTTCTAATCATTTCAATAGAACATTTTATCGGCTAGTGTTGTCGTAAGAGTGCCCGATGTTGATCGCAGACGATTAGCTCTCAGAAACGTGCTAGTAATCGTCACTTAGGTTGAATCCTCCGGTCTTTACAAATTAGATACAAAAAATAGTACTCTTGAACGTCTTTATGCTCGCAATGAATTTACAATCGCCGACAGTAATTTAAAAAAAATTGAGGTATCCGTGGAAATAACTATTTCTTTACGATCACCTTCAACTCTATCTTCAAAAAGCAAACAACGTTTTGTTTATTGAAAGTGTAAACGATGTTGTACTGCTAAGAAATGCACTTGTCCAATTTTTTATGTAAAATGTAATTCGAAATGTCACTCAAGCAGTATTTGTAAAAATAAGTAATATTCTGATGTAATAAAAAGTTCAAAAAACATACTTCCTTTGTATTTTATTGTTGTCGTAGAGGATTCAATTATTTAAAATTAACTGAAAAGATCATAAATATAAGTATATTTCATACCTCGAAATAATTAATGTGTGTAGAACAATAATCAAAATTAATTTGTTTTATAAGTACAAAATGAATCCTATTGTACGCAGGTAGAGAGTGGCATATAATACGACTCAAACATTAAAATCGCGTTCTGAGCGCTTGACGAATGACAAAACGCGTTCTGGCCTTTCGACAATTACCAGAACGCGTTGCGAGCGTTTAATAGCAGCCAAAACGCGTTCTGCACATTTGAAGACAACCAGAACGCGTTGTGGCCGTTTTTTCCGTCCACTGAGCGTTTTCGGTCTTTGGGCCTAACATATGCAATAAAGATATTTAATTTAAAAAATAAATAAGATTTTTTTTTTCAGTCAAGTCTTTAAAAAAATTATTGTCATGAAATAAAATTAATTCCACAAAGAATGTAGAAAACAAAATATTTTTAACAGTTGTTTATGTAATAAAAAAATGTGTAAAATTTTTGGTAAAAAAAAAATTACAAAAATTACAAAAAAAGTTGAAGCGGGCGAAAATACGACGCATTGCAAGTTATAAGGATGTTGTTATTTATTTTCTTTAACTCATGGGTTTAGGGGTATTACAAATTACACATTAAAAAAGTATTGCCACAGAAAGCTCGGTCAAATAAAAAATTAATAGTAAATGAAAACTTGCAATCAGGGCTTTCAGATATATCGATGTTCAAGTGTTCTTCGAAAAATGCAAAAAAATGGTTAGGAAAAAAAAATCACTTGCTGACCGATAATAATATGGATATTTTTTTATCTTTATACGCCCCTCGCTTGTGGAGACCACAGGACATTAGCCCGCCTGCCCTAAATCCGGATCTGGAATCTCACAGCATTCACAGACTCCAACTAGATTCTACTATCTACAAATCTATTATTGTTAAAAAAACTGTTTGCCAGATAAACAGACAATATTTTTAGCGTACCTACCAAATACAACGATGTCAAGAGAAACGCTCAACCAGTGTGGTTTAGACAAGTCTCCAATTAAAGTCGTGTATGAAGGAAATTCAAGAATAGAAACCTATCCCTGGTTAGGAATACTGTTTTATCAGGGTTAGTAAGTTTTATATCCTTATTTATAAAGCTCCAACAACCTGATCAATTTTCAATTCAATGAAATACTTAAACAGTTATTAACTTTTAGTTTCATGGTCGACCACATTTTATTATTTTTATATTACGCAAATAAAAGAAATGTAAGTTACCAAATGTAAAAGTACCTAAAACTTTAAATTGTTTTCTTTTTTTTATAAATCTGTAAATTCTGGAGAGATATTTAAATACTTTTTTTTATTTTTGAAACAAATATACATGTTTATTATATTAACAGAAAATGGAACAATTCATTCCATGGAAATAAATAGTCTAAAAATACATATATTAATATATATTTGTTTTTAGGTGAGAGACTGTATTCGACGTCTGTTGTTCTCGTGACGAGACAGATTGTGATCGGCTCCGCGATGGACATCGACAGATTGCCTAAAAGCGATTTTAGGTGACAACATTTTCTCTCTGTATCCATTATTTCACTTACAGATAAAATATTTACCATTTTTATATAAATTATGAATAAAATGTTTAACAAATATATTACAATATTTAACAAATATTCTAGTTCTTCTTGGTTATAAAACGACAAAAGTTATACAATATTAATTAACCGCTGCGTAGTAACAGCATTTCTTGTTAATGTTAAACTATCCTTTATATTTCTACTCACACGAAATAATCACACTAAAAGAAACTAACAGTTCTCAAAAGGAGCAAACCAAACATATCTACTCTAGAGTCGGCAAGTATTTTGACTTAAGTGTGTAACAAAAATCAAATTTGTGAGTGTAGTGGTTACTTCACAGTTCGAACCCGGGCACTTCTGAGTTGTCAACTCTAATTGAAATGTATTTAACATTAACGTGTAAGGAACCTTAAATTCAATTTTATGATTGACTTGTTTGATTATGACGAAACCATTCTCTGGAAGTTGTTATGCCTATAGTATTTATTTATTCATACATATTTCCACATTTTTATCTATCATGAAAGTGTTTTTAGTACCAAAAAAGCTTAGGGCATACACTACTTTCCAAAAAATTCTGAATTTAACTCACATCTTTTTTATATAAAAAGAAATATAAGCACTACTAATTTATATTTTTATATAGATATCGAGCAAGGGTCGTTCTCGGACAGAACTGTTCCAGACGTGGAATAAAAATAAGGGACTACACATATCACCCTGATTTCACCAAAATTACATACAGCGCTCTCGCTCTTATACAGCTGGAAACTAATTTTAAAACAAAAGGTAATTCTATTTCAATTTAATATATTAAATAGATATTGCTATTTCTAATAATTAATATAAATATCCGGATACCTAATAAATAATAAGAGTATGTTTCAATTACAGACTTGCGTCCTGTCTGTGCGCCTCCGAAATCATTGGAGAAACCACAATTTTATGTCCTCGCGTTATCAGATGGTGATTTAATATTAAGCGTTTTTTACGGTTATTAAATCTTACAGTCCTTATACTTTTAAGATGAGTTTACTATTTAGTCCCAATTTTTATGTGTTTCATTAGAGTGGTTGAGCATTTTGGGTTATTTTGTTTTAATTACTAGATGGTGATATTCTTTGACATGACACTATATTAAATTTGATAACAGATTGCAAGAGTTCAAAAATAAAAATATACAAAATGGCGTACGTTAGTCCAGATCAATGTAAAGCATACTACAGAAGAACAGAGGTGAATGAAAATGTTTCCTATCATAGAATTAAGTTTCTCTTATTAGTAAAATATTTTATATATGTTACAGATTCTCCATTGCTTCAGTTATATAATCACAGTAGTGTTACTGTGATCGGATTTTTGTTAACACAATTTTTTAGGCTCTGTCTATTCTATTTGTATACACAGTCACCTATAGTGTCACTACTCCTTTCTTAGTGCATTTTACTCCCAATTTTCAGGAAATCACTCTATTTATATAGTTCTAACATTAAAGCGTTTTAAACTTATAACGTTAACAGGTTATTTAAGACCAACAAGCAGTATTTTTTTATTTTAATAGTAAAAACTTGAAATGGAGTGGCGTCCAATAAATTATTTATGTTCTCATTCTAATTTTATGTTTCAAAAGATATTGATTGTTTAAAACTATATTTATCTTGACACTAAAATAAATATTTTATATATGAACTAGCTGGACGTGGAAAAAATGTGGCCAACGTACACAATATGCGCAAGAGCCTTACATGGCAAAGAATGCATTTGGAGGAACGGAGCTGTACTTCTTTTACGACAAGAAAATAAGTGGAGTTTGGTGTGTAGAGCGTCATATCCTATTGTTACAATTTTGCTAACTTCTCTATACTTATAAATCCTTACAAATTTAACGGTTCTTTTTATAGATAGGGTTTGGTATCCATGGACCCGGCTGCCGCGCACCAGCTCGGTTTCTTGATTATGTACAACATCGGAGCTGGGTGAGGAGCAGCATGGACGGTATCGGCAAACCCACGGTCACTCGGATATCGAGAAACCAGATCATATTAAGGAGAAGTAGATACTATTTTAGTAAAAAATATTCTACCCAGATTATTGTACCTTTCTGTTTCTTCCCTAATAGTCACGATTGATTATATATTATGATAACTTTTAACATACTCAGACGATATAAAATAAAATACAAATTATGAAAATTAAATGTTTGTTTTCTGAGAACAAAAGACGAATCAACATAGCGACATCTCGCTCTGCTCGAAATGTGCATTATTTTAAAATCAGAATTTTGAAGTTCGGGACATATCTGTACTTTAGCTGTACTACATATAGGCGTAGGGGTCTACGCGTACCTCTACAAAAAAGCGGCCGCTACAAACAAACGACTCTAGGACCATGTCCAGGCGAAGATTGACGACCTGCTCTCACAGACTCCCTTCGTTGAAGTCGTAGTCCTGAGGGACTTTAACGTTCACATTGTTGATTGAGGTTGAGGGAAACTTGTCTTTAAGTTTGATCTGTCCCAGTCTGGTTAAGAATACTCGTCTACCATACGTGGACTACATAGTTGGACATATATATATATATATATATATATAATCACGAAGAAAATGACTCATTGTACGCTGTAAGCTTTGAATGGCTTGTATAAAATTATTATTTCTTTTATTTATATATATACATACACATACAAATACACATACATGCTCTGACATGATATTATTTCGGTGGAGCCGGCAAGTATAAGAAGTGCAATTAAATGACTGCAACAAGGCTCTAATTCGATTATATATCTATTAAAATAGAACCTTGTAATTGTTAGTATATGCAATCATTATATTAACAAAAGAACACACTTGCGGTCACTTGTTCAATATTATTGTAACGCCACACGCCCTTTTTGTTGGATGTTCTGGTGAATACATATCAAGAAAATTCCAGGTCACTATAGAGATCACTCTGATTACTACCTACTGCGAAGTGCAATGCGTTTGGCACTACAAGTCAGCGCATTGACACCGATGGGGGCAGATTCGTTTCTGATTGTATTGTGGTTGTCGCTGATGTGATACCACGTGACATGGAACTATTTGTACCAAAATCTTTGATGCCTTAGTTACTTAGTGACAGATCGCGACCTTAGTTTGATATCACTGTGGGGGCTGCAGTACAGCTACTTGCCAACGCAAGCCACAGGCATATGAAGCTTGAGGTAATGTTTTAGTCACTAGCATGCGAACTCTGAAGTTCTAAAGAGGAAATAAAATTGTGTCTCCAAATTCTTCAAACGGCAAATCGGTAGAGCAAAATACAAACGTGTCGTTAAAATTGTTGGCTTTTAAACAGCTGTCAAGGTACCCGCGAGGCAGGTTCTGAGTACTGAATGATAATTTTCTGATGACTGAAGAATGATTTTCTATTCCATACGGCAAAAGAAAAAGCCAATCTCTTGAGCGCTTTTTCATAAGGTTCACAGATAGAGTAGGGCAGATGGAAAACATGTGTCCCTAAAAAGAATCCTGTGAGAAAGTGACTGTTTCAACACTCCTACTTAAAAGACATAGCCCCCATTCTCAATGAAGCGTGCTCTTGTCATTTCGAAACCTAAAAAAATTATAACTCAGATCCAGCAAACAACAGACCCATCGCCATCATCTCTTTTCTCTCCAAAATAATGGAGAGAATCTTTAATCGATAGCTCCTAACGTACCTCAAAGATCGTCAGTTGATCAATGACCAGCAATTTGGCTTTCGCAATGATCGATCATCTGGTGACCTTCTGTTATATCTTACGCACTATCCTTGGGCAGCGGTTATTAAAAGCAAGGAAGATTGTCTAAATTTGGCAAAAGTCTTCGATCGTGTATGGCACAGGGGGCTCCTCCGTCCCTGGGGATGGTCTCTGAGTAGGGTGAACTTAACCACGTTCAGTTCAATCCTCTAAAGACAGAAGTTTGCTCGTTTACCACTAAAATAACCCCCTTTGTAGTATCACCTCTCTTCGAGAGCACTCTCTTATTGCCTCGCCAAGTATTAGAATACTGGTTCTCGACATTTCGAGCGATTGTCACTTTCATGATCATCTGGAAAGCAACTCTTTGGCATTGCTTAAAGACGTTGTTTGTCTATGCGTCTTCTATCGCATTTAGCACGGGGAGTGTTGCGATGAGCTATTTGATTTGATGTCTACCGCTGAATTTCATCACTGCACAGCGCGGCGTCACCTCCAATACCATCTGTACCACCTGGATGCGTGGCAATACTACACTGTGCAGTTCTCAAGTTCTCACCTTTCTTCCACGTACCACTCAAATGTGGAACAAACTCCTTTCGGCGGTGTTGCCAGATCGGTACAACATGGGTACCTTAAAAAAAGGCATTTACTCCTCCTACCTCCAAGACCGGCAGCGCTCTTGTAAATCCTTGCATGTTACAAGAGTTAATAGGCGCCCGTGATCACGTATTATCTGTCACTCATCAAGTCGTTTGCCCTCCTCTTACATAAAAAAAAAGATTTGAAATAAATTTCCTGCAGTGGTTTTTGCGAATAAATATGACGTAAGTAGCTTGAAAAGAGAATTATACTCACATCTCCAAAGCCGGCAACGCTCTTGCGATTTCCCGGATGTTGCAAGAGTTTGTGAGCGGTGGTGATCACTTATCATCATCGACCCGCTTGCTCGTTTGTCCTCCATGCATAAAATAAATAAGTATGTCATAAAGTCTTTCAAATTGATGACAAGAATTCTAATAACGATCTGTGTTGATTCTTTTATAAAAATAACCAAAATAAATAATCAGCATTTCATTATTTATGTTTATTAATAAAGTGAAAACGAAAGAATACAATATCTTTAATTAAAATGATAAAATAATTAAAAATCAATTATTTGCTACACCTATGTTTAGGTTTGTCAAACGTCCAGAGATACGGGCCCTGTGATGCTGAAGAAATAAAACAGGAACTCTTCACTGACCGCACCACCGTACATCGCTATCCAACGGCCAAACAACAGCGTGCTAACTATAATGTAAATATGATATTATAAATAATTACTATAATATTAAAATTAAGTTATATAATTAGGTAAACCAAAGAGATTAAGCAGCTATCTTATAAAATATATATTTCGTTGGATATTGCTTGGTCACTAGAGGAATTAATTATTTTCTATTTAACTCTTTCAGTTCACAATTTTTGCAAATATGGAATACACATGCGTCGTATTTCGAGTATTTCACTATTATTATCCAGAAATAATCAGAGACATCCCATACATCCGCCTGCATCGCTTTTGCTTGGCTAAAGAACCGATCTGCTATTCCTTTCAATTCCTGAAAATAGACTTCGGTGTGGAAATATGGTTTAAAGAATCTGTAACGTACCATGTAGCTGCATACGGCAGGGAAGTGAAACTCATTGACATGAAGAAATTAATGGTGCGTGTGAACTCCAGGAAACCGTTGCCAGAAGTACTTATATCTTACCGTTATGGCTAGAATTAAATACGTATTTGATAATATAATACATTTTTTAGTTTTTATTCTATATTCATTGAATTGGTACGTTTCTGTATAGTTTTTTAAGTTGTATAAAACCAAATAAGAAAATATAAATATAGATATATATTGTTGGATGGAGTTTGTAAGTTAGGACATGGCATAAACATGTAAACTTGTAAGCTGTTTTTTTTATTTTATGTTTAACACATGAAGAACTTCTTAGAAAGTTTTTACATTACGTGTATCACCCACTGTTGTAATCCCAACCTAATAATACTGATTTCTACTTCAATTAAGTGAAAAGTGAGAAAAAATATTTGTTTGTTACAGGAATTAATTATTGTACAATATATTATTATGGAATGTTTTTTTTAATGTAATGCTTAATATTCTAAGAGCACTGAGAACATTTATGTTTTTATTAAGACAATATAATAGTAATTAAAAAGAATTACGAATTATTATAGTATTTTTTTAACATTGCTTAAAATATTCCTTAAATTTTTATATTGTTGGTAGGATTTCATGTTTGAGTAATTTCTTAAAGTTATTTTTCCTATAAAATTGAAAGGATTCGTAGTAGTTACAGTATTTTATACATAACTCATGGGTGATACGTGGACTTCTATATATTCGTACTAAGAATTATAAATATATTTACTTGAATCCAAGTAACTGAGAATAGATTCAATAAAAAGTGAAGAAACAATGATCCTTTTAAAAGTTGAAAGCTCTACCAGCGTCAGAACAGAAGTACATTCTACATGTTTTTTAAAAGTCCTAACGCGAAATAAAATTATCTAAGTGTCACGATTATTAAGTTGGTTTAGTTTAAAAAATAATATTAAAATGCGTAGTAAAAATTATGACAAAAAAAAAATACTTGTAACCTTTATAAACGAATGTTTAAATTTTCCTGTTGCTATAAATTAAAGAGAAATAAAAAAATGTCAAACCCAGAATTCCCTCCATAGTCTTTTGATCTTCATTTTGGAGAGCGTCTCTTTCCTGTCACATGTGGCGTATCGCAAGCACGCGGAAAGTCAATTTTGTAAAGAGTGAAAATATACATTTAAAAATCAGTTTTTGAGGGTAAAGAATGAATAATTATAGAATTAGAATAATTATATAATAAGACTGTTTCATAGATCATATATATATATATATATATATATATATATATATATATATATATATATATATGTACCGTCATAGGTTTAAATGGAAATGAAACCACAATCAAATCAGTTGAACTTTGACTTTTCTCGAAACTAATTTATGGAACAGATATAAACATACCGTAGATTCACAAATCCAAATATTTAGTAAACGTTTAAAATATAATATGTTAATGGCGGATAAACATCACGGTAATATAAGAAGTAATATTTTAAAACAATATGCCTTTCTTTGATGTGTTGTTTCATATTGATCTTAATGATTTCGGATCATTTTACGTTTTAATAATATTAAAACATTCGTAGACAATATGTTATAACTAAAATCAATTTACGATGATATTATTCATATTTAATTATCTCTTTGTTAGTAAGCCTTAATAGTTCAGTTTTATAAATCTGTAATTGAAACACAGTGCGTTATAAATTATTTTATGTGTATATTTATAAACATTATTGGCCATATTTAAAATTTATCAATAGGTATTTATTTATGTAACATTCCTATATTTTATGATACAAATAAAAATGCCTTAACACGTATTTAAAGGGAAGTGAGGACAAGTATACATGTTTTTAAACCATAAGTTAATTTAATTCTAATAAATTAACCTATGGTTTAAAAATACTATATAAATATGGTAATAAAACAAGATTCACTGAAGAGACAATAAATATACGATAAAGACAACACTTCGGTTAAAGACATGGTAGCTCAATAGACAGAGCGACGGCACGCTTTCCCGCTGGTCACAGGTCACAGGTCACAGGAATTGTAATGATATTTACACCCAACCTGTCGAAATTAATGAACTGGTTTGTGATGTCTATGTCCCAGTTATTACATATGTCCTGTATTTGAAATACATGACCATATATTAAAACTAGGACGTAACTGTAAGATCAAATAAAATTAACTGGATATAAGATGATAATATTATTTAAGGGCAGTTCATTATTCTAATTGAGTTATGTTTATACGTATCCCATTATTAATATCCTTATAAAGATGGTTACTATAAGATTTGTATTATTTATGTTTCAATCAAATTTATATTTATAAGACTAAGTTTCATAAATCTTATGTAAAAATTATGTAGATAAATAGAGTCCAGCAATATTTTAATATTGGCTTGTCAAACTTCAGTCTTACAAAGAGGAGCCTGGGTACTAGAATTAGACAATATATCTCAGTTGTGAAAATATATTTTCACAACATAACACACATTGGTGTGCAACGTTTCAACATACAATAGGCAAGCCAAACCATATCCAAGTTTTGATAATAAAAATATACTGGATTTAATATTAAAGAACATTCTCATTTGATTAATAATAGAAGATGTTTGGAATATTGTTGTTTTATTTAGTAAGTTTTGTGTGCATCCTGAACTCTGTGCTCAGAAACTGAGAAACCATTATAGGTGGATAGACATTTCGTCGTTCCGTAAGCACACTTTACAGCATTTGAAACTTAAAGTTTAAATTATAATTTAACCAATATACACGTGTTTAAGCCTTGTTGAGTTTAAGTGTTAAGTGTATAATGTTATTATAATTTGTTTTTTTTTGTTCACATGTAATATGATAGAATAATAATAAAGATATTCATATAAATATTTAAACGTACCATAAAAGTACATCACGTTTAGTCATTGGATTGACGCAATGTACAAAAATTTAAAATAACGACAAATATAAAAAATTTAATACAAAGAAATGGAAGGAAACGTGGATGTATTGAATGTGACATGATATATGGGGAGGAAATAAAAATATATGAAAACGAACACAATACATTAATAGTTTAAAAATGAAAGGGGATTTGATTTCCGATTGTGACAAATATTTATACTTGTGCCTCAGTTGATTTTTGTCTGATTGTGTAAATGATTTATAAAAAATCTGAAGTTAGTAGGTCGGATCGGATGTGATGAAATTATATATACCGATCCATATAGAATAATTGAGGACATGCTGAAGGGTTGAAATTACGATTCCACTCAATAAATTTTATATTTCCCGTTTTTGTTACATATATCATATATGTATATATATGTAATATCTAATAAATTATTTAAATACGGCTATGAAATAAAAATTGGCTGAACTATTCTGACGATGAAAAGATTTGGACAAGAAATTAGTTTGAAGCACCAATTGGAAAGCTTGAGAGAACTAATGTAATTGGTTCAAGTAGGGGAGCCCGGGGATGGTTGACCAATTTTCAGTTTAAAAGTTAATATTTTTATTGCTTTAATGATTATTTTTGTGAAAAGCAATTCCATTGATAGTGACACTATTCAGCTCTAGAAAGAAATTACAATAAGCTCGATACCTATTAAAATATAGTATATAGGCTCGATTTTATAGAACGGGAAAAACGAGTCAACCTACCCCGTGCCTGGGGCAGGTTGACTTGTCACTAGGGGTAAGTTGACCTAAGAAGTAATGAGTACCAAGACTACGAAGGAACAAGATTTAAATACTAAAGTAATCATCATTTTTAAGAACATCTTCAACAACATTAAACATCGTTAAGAACCTATCGGTCCACCTCCAGTCTAAAATAGTCTTTGATAGTCCTTTAGTCTAAAATAGTCAAAATAGTATTTATAGTGAACACGTGGGAAAACGAAGAACGGAAGGACCATATTGCCGAGGCCGAGATAGCAACTGCGACTCTCACCAGCGAAACCTCGGTCAGCAGACGTCATTTTTCCCAATTTTTTGGTGCCAAGATGAGCTATTACTCTATCAGGAATGTGAACCGTTGTCAGTTCTGTTTCATCTACATTCCAAATATACCCAGGGCTTACATTTAAACGTAGGTAAACGGTTCTTAGGTAATCAAAGAACAACTGCACGTTGTTTTTGTTGAAAGAAGTGGCTCGAAATAGTAGCTTGAGGAGATCGAATCGAGAATACGATGACGTTTAAGCAAACTCCCTACCCAATCTTCATCAGCAATCTGTTTTTTATCCCATGATTCAGGAATAGATTTCTATTTTTTTTTTTGCAAATTCATATGCAAATTTTCGGGACTCATAAGGCGTTAATCCATAATAAACATCATCAGCTCCCTTATGGGCAATTTTCTAATGCATGCTCTTCCTCGTCACTGAATATTTGTCTGTTTTTTATGTAGTCAACGCTTTCCAAGGTCAATTGAGATCTAGACAGTCCGGGATTGCATTCTTTTTTTTTATATTTACTACATGGCGATATTTTATATTGTATAGGAAATTCTTTTGCTGGAATTGATACTTCGGCGAAAATAACTTGTCGACATACTCTCTCCAGTATGTCTTTACGTCGATTTGACTTTCGTTTATTGATTCGCATCGTTCTAAACTGGAAATGTTAGGTTAAGAACAATAATTTTTATACCAATTTATATCTAGTATATTCAAAATTGTATGGGGCAGGTTGACTAGATAGTCAACCAACCCCTTTATAAATGAGTCAACCAGCCCCAAACGACCTAGTAATTTTTAACTACGTGCCTAAACCTTAAAATGGTGTCGTAATTAAAAATAATAAGGAAGCATACAAAGTTCGGAAATCAAACATTCGTATTAAACAGTTTGACAAGCAATCAAAACAAAATGAAAAGAGTTATAACAAATAGAATTAAGGCAAAAATAGTTACTTAAGTGTCTTGTTTTTGAACAATAGCCTCTAGCTGATAAACGGTTTGGGTCTGCTTCGCGGTTTTTCTGATGATTGTGCGCGGGGGAATAACGGATACGCTCACCTAGTCGATCTTTGCAAAAAGTTTGCCTAACTCGCGTTTTTGACAATTAGTCTACCTGCCCCTATAGTCAACCAGCCCCGGTCTCCCCTACACCTTTGGAATTTAAATATTTCTTTCCATAATGCAAGTTCTATTCTTTATAATACACATATTAATTGAGCTTAGGAAGAATTAACACAGATACAATATCATGTCTGAATATCTACACATATAAATATACAATATGTAAAACGGAACTAAACTTCAAATACAACAACAAAATAATTACAAAAACAAAAGTATTATTTAGTAGAACAAATAAAACTGAAGATTATTTTTGTATAATAAGTAAATTGAAATTATTAAATACTGTTAACAAAATCATGGTGAAATAACACTAAAAGTTTTATACATAAACCTTAAATACGAGTATATAGGTATTTGTCCTATTTCCGTCTCTTCGTTGACACCTTCCGTGCATTCATTTATAATTCATTTATTCACTCACGAGTCACGACCTGAGGCGACATCCAGTTAAGCCCCTTCAGAGGATATATCTATAACGCTCTTAAATTGTAAATGACCATTTCGACTTTGAGTGAACTTTGAAATACGAGTATTTCAATTATTCATATTAAATTGGCCGTGTGCCATGCGGGCGTCGTTTCATGAATAATTTAGCGATTCGTCGTTAAAGGAGTTTGATAACGCTTTATACTACTTATTAATGATTTTAGTTGAATAAATTGTCCCTATATGACAAGTGTTTTATTAAAAAAAAAAGTATATGCACAAACGATTATTTTATTCTGAAAACAGCGATGAGTTGGTTTCGATCATACTGAACTGATTTAGACTTATTATTAACGTCAAGCTAAGTTCATCTTTATGTGAAAATAAATGTAGTTTATAATACTTATTACAAAATTTGGAAGACTATACTACTAAATCTATTTTTCCCTTTATATTATAAAAAATATCATTTGATTAGGTAAATCAAATAAGAAACATAATATACATATTTAAAAGATATATTTAACAAAAATCTTTTAATTTTGGTATGATGAAATAAATTACTTACATTACTTACATTTATACTTTAATATTAATCGTTAGTTATAAACATACCTTAATATAAAATAAATAAGACCTATTACTTCTTAAATATGCGATGCTAATAAACTTTATTTATTTAATCTCCTACAATATTCATGAATTAAATGAAAGCTAATGCCCCCTATGCAGAAATATATGTTGAAGGGTTATATAATGTTATAATGTTTAATAAAAATATAAGCTTCGAAAGAAGCCCTTTGTGCTATACACGATTGGATCGGATAGACATGGGCTTGAAACTACGCCTTTAAGGTAGGAGTACCGAAATGCGTTAGCACCGGACTCAACTCAGGGGCACCAATGGAGAAATTATTTCGTATTATTTATAAACTTATTTTATATGACAATAAAAACTTTTTAATAAATAAACCTTTCATTCATGGTTTGGTGTTAATCTATTGTTATACATGTTCTTATTATAAATCTATAACTTCCTAAAAATTTTAACTAAGACATGTTTTTTTTCCGTTCCTATAATATCCATAAATAAAATGAAATCTATTGCCCCTTACGTGGATAACTATGTTGAAGTGTTATACAATATTATAATATTTAATAAAAGTATTATATTTCATATTCAGGTTGGTTTCAAGTACATTTAATAAACTTTAATTAGAATTGATAACTAGTCCGGAGAGAGCGTCCTTTGAATTCTTTACTTCATACACACATCAGTACTGTAATATTCCTAAGTAATACAACCACCACCTAGGTATACGTACCTCTTTGGACATGATAGATACTTACGAAGTTTTAGGAATATTTAAATTAATTTAATTTAAACAGACATTTTTAAAATTTGTTAACAAACAAACAAATAAGCAAACTCATATTAACCATATGAGTTAGTTTCTTCACACTTTTAAAAAACGTCCCTTTCTTCCTAAAAACTAAAATAAAGAAATAAAATAAATTTATAACTTTTTAGAATCGGGGATATCTATATTAATTTTAAATTTGACGTAGAATTCTACCACACGTCAAAACGGTATACCATACTTTTGGTGTGGTCGTACGAAGCTTATCGAGGCAACGAATTGTTAATATACAATATATTTATCATTCCCGATGCTTACCAGTCACAAATTCTAAAAGATAGGTCTTTAATTCGTATTTTATTTTTATATTCTTTTTACACTTTGCTAATTATTCTGATGTTTTATTCTATTTATTCTGATTTTAAATATTCTATTTTTTTTTGGAAGATCTTATATTATTTATATAACCAAGATATTATTTGTAACAATTTAATTTTGTAATCCTTAACATTATTTTGATACCATTTTAGATACGACTATTAATTGTGGTTTCTAGTATTACTTAATCAATATTATATATATATATGGGATGCGATGTAAATACAGACATCCTTAAATGTACCTAAACTTCATTAAAATTTATCATCTATTTAATTTTATATCTTTATTTATGACAAACGGAATGACTGTTTCAGTGGCCCAATTACTTAAGTTATTCTATATTTTTTAACAAAAAATGTCTATTCAAGTATCTTAAAATATGACTGAATTGCAGTAATAATTGTTTTTTTTTCTTTTACTTAATATAAAAGATAAGCCAAGCAGCCATCGAATATTACTTCTCAAAGAACAAAAGATGTTTCCAAACTGACAATTCAACAATCTTCTCCGACTAAGACGCATCTGTATGACTAACTAACAAAGCAAAGAACTGGCAACTTTGTACGGCTTCCGTTGCGAAGATTCAAAATTTGTTTGCCTTCTAAAAACAAATGTTTTTTTAGAATGAATCGTATTTCATACAGATAGAGTTGAAATTAGACAATATTGAAAAACACAGTATATGACGTATATTGCCTTAAGCCGGGAATCAAGGATTACGATCATCGGTTCTGGCCAAAACAAAGGCTCTCCGCCATCTTAACGGAACCTCGACAAATGGCTCGCGAAGGAGTCGGACTCTTGACATAAAAATCCGTTACAAGGAAATGTTTATGAAAGGTGAGTGCTAATTTAAAAATTACTCACGAATGTAAAAAGTATTTGAGTGAATTTTTGTCTGGTGAATAATAATAAACAAAAGTAACATAGAAACCTCATGTAGGTTCCATGGAGTAATAATAGAACTTTAGGGATCAAATGTAACGTTTCCACGTATGTGTAGGAAAAAGGAAAGGAAAAAGGTATTTGAATAAGCTATATTATTAAATTAATGTCATAATGCTTTCTGTCATGACCATGGTTCTATTATCTAGTTTAGTTTTATGATCATTTATTGAATGAGTTTATTGTGCATTAGTTATTATTCCAACACAGAAGCAGTATTAATCAGTATTTTTGGTATCACAATTTATGTTATTCATCTAATATTATTCATCAAACATCTTAACGTGATTTTTTAAAACTTAATTTCACAATTTTATACATAAAACAAAGTTCAAGGTTTCATTGTAATTGCGTTTTATTTTCTCATGTTTACTTTGTGAAGTTTTGAAACAGTTCTCAGCAAAAGAAACCTCTAAAGTGAACAAGTCCATTTTTTAACGTTTAATTATGACAACCTACCTCACTTCGACATTACTGGCTTAAATCAAAAGCAAATTTATAATTAATAAATAAGCAATAAATAACATTAATTATTAAACTGATAATTTATTAATATTTAAACGTCACTAAGGTGGTATTTATCTCTAGTGTTCTGGTAGCAGACTGATTTTGACAACAGATTAGTTTGAAATAGTAATTACGAAGCTTGAGAAAAGTAATTAAATTAGTTCTCAGTTCACCTTTGCAATCAAGATATTGTGTTAGCGTTTATAGTACCGTTATACTTTAAAATAAATTAGATGGTATTTAATTGTAAATGACCGTTGTAACTTTGAGTGGACGAAATTATTAACAATAATATATCCAATTCCCTGACTGTTGTCAATCACATTGGGGTTCATAACTATTAGTGAATGTGAAAGAATCATAGACATATTTAATTCTACTTACATACTTGTGTCTTTCATACAGGTGCTTTTCACATATCACTCATGAATATCTAAAATTAAATTGGGTAATAAATTTGATTTAATAAATAAATTAGAATATTTTGTTGAAGATACCTCGTATAAGATAAGATATCTGCGTTACATTAAACAACGAAGCCGTTTCAACTTAATGTGATTGAGTTCATGTATCCAAGATGTTAGATTGATTGAAATAGACCATCGTCTTCTGAGAGATCTCACCTCACTCTAGATGTTGTGTGTACTACTCCGCAACTCAAGTCTACTTGAGATTTGAATTATTTTAGCCGTCAAAGAACACATTTCATAAGGTAAATTATTTTGCGTAACCTAAACGTACTTTTGTTATTTTTTTTTCTACTTATTAATTATAGTTTTCAACAATTCGCCAAATATAATGTGTATAGCCATGTACAGACTTGACCTTAGAAACTTTAATTGTAAAAAATGTTAAAGTAAAGAAAATCCTAAAATATTTTAAACACCTTCAGGAACATTAAAAGAAAAAGATCATAAGACATTATCTTTTAAAACATAAAATCAATTTTACCGTAGAAATTAAAGTGCACGTAACAAAGAGAACAGTTTAATATTAAACAATAAATTACTTTTCTCTTTTTAATGTCATTTTTAAATATATATCAAGGCTATTTTATGTTTCAAAGTAATTACATACAATTATATTTACATTCACCAAATTCTTATTTTTTCCTAATTAAGTTTTCATTTAATCGACTTTAAATAAGATGGCGTACTACTAAAGAAACCTTGGCAGAAAGACAAAAAACTCACTGAAGTTTCGTAACAACCGGATGCAAGAGTTAGGAGTTAGTTAGGATCGAATAAAGAACAAACAAACAAATAATTAAAATTGTTTTTTGTTTAATACTAACCATTGCCAGCTCGTCTTTGTCAGTGTGCGCTGCAGTAAAGCGATCTAAACATTAAAGCAGAACTACCAACCAAAACAAAGAGTTTACCCACATTTTGACACTCTTTAATAGTTATAGTGATGTTATCAATGCAATGCCACATCCTACAATCCGGTCAATGATATATGGTTTTAAGGTAATCATTCCTTACATTTAGATCCTTGGTGTATTTAAAACACAAAGATAAAAGATAAATAAGTTTTATAACAATAAGTATATTTCAATATATGTTTATTTAATTGTTGCAATCTTTTATCACTTATACAATATTCTTTTAATTCGACGATAGAACAGCTTTTAACCTTCTTAAATTCTTGAACTTTTTATACCAATGTATAAGTCGTCTATTTAATCCAACAGTCCACATAATTTTTGCATATTAGCTGATTCTAAGATAATATCATTATCACCTCTACTTTTCTCCATTTTTATAATGTAATCACAGAAATTCTTTCATGTCCCTACCATCTATATGCTGACGATTTGCAACTTTATAGACATTCAACATTTGAAGATTTAAATATAAATATTAATCAGATTAATTATAACTTAAACTTAATAAAGGAATGGACTGCGTCTTTTGGGCTTCTTGTGAATCCCAAGAAATCACAGGCCATTATAATAGGTAGTAGACATTTTAAAAATGAGATTATTATTAATAACCTCACTAATATATTATACGATGAATCAATTATACCATTTTCTGATGTAGTTAAGAATTTAGGATTGACATTTGACAAATTTTTATCGTGGACGGCGCAAGTTGATGATACCAGCAAGCGCATTCACATGCCTATTCACTCTCACTTTCAAACGTTTGCAGAATTTCCTACCAATCCGTACTAAAATCCTCCTAGCGCAATCTCTTTTATTACCCCTTCTCGACTATGCTGACGTTTGCTATCTGGATGTATCTGAGGAGCTGCTTAATAAATTAGATCGCCTTCAAAACTTGTGTATACGCTTTATTTTTGGACTACGCAAATTTGACCATATTTCAGTCTTCCGACATCAACTCAAGTGGCTCTCAATCCTCCTTCGCCGGAATATGCACGTCCTAACCGCGCTGTATAACCTCTTCTCCAACTTAGCTCCCTCCTATCTACATCAACGGTTCCATTTCGCAATTCCTAGTAATCGTCCTAAACGCTCCTGCGTTTTAGTAAAAGCCTTTGACATTCCCTCTTATAAATCGAACTTTTATTCCAAATCTTTTACTGTACAAACAGCGTGGTTATGGAATTCTTTACCAACCAGTAGAACATCCAGCCGTTCTGTCATGGCATTTAAGCGAAAATTAAAGCACTACTATCTCTCACAGGATTAAATTATAATGTGTAATATATGTATGTATTTCTATATGTTATTATTATATGTATGTTCTTCTTAATTTATGTAGGCATAAACGTATATGTTTGTATCATATTTTATATAGTATTATTATTGTGTATCTGTATATTATTATAAAATATCTATGTACCATTCTCGGCCCTCTTACACCTCCTGTCCAACACTCTAAGGGTAGCTGGAAGAGATCTCTTTGTAGAGATAAGTTAATTCTATGCGTATGTCTTTTATAATTGTAATTTTTTTGTAATTTTATTATGGTGCATAAATAAATAATATGGGGATAGTTAAATGTATTAAATTTCTAAATATTTACGTTTTCTTTAAAATAAATCTTGCAGACATTATGCAAAGCATACAATCAAACAGACAGTCTTATAAAATATGATAAATTTACCATAAAAATAAATACAAATACTCTTTATACCGAAGTAATAATACGTATAAATAATATTTACTTTTAAGAACAAACCGTAACATTGTTTTAGAGACCACTTTCTGAAACTAGAAATGAAGCAGATATGGACAAACTCATCAGATCACTACTTTGTATGAATTTGAAATGAATTGATGTCTTAATCGATAAAATTTTTATATGGTATTTTACTATTTGATTATATTATTTTTGCAGATAAATTATGGAAAAAAACATCAATAAAATTGTTACTAACAACAATATTTAAATTGACATTCTCAATATAATAAAATTGAATCGTCCATTACAGCGGCACTAAAGTTGCAAAAGTTTCAAAATTATTTTGAAAATCGTTAACTCTTACAAATTGATTGCAGTAACAATATACCCATGTTTCCTTGTTGACAATATCTAGATTGCAAAGTTCCACTGAGAACAGATTCAATTACTTCTCTCAGGCTTTCAAATTAGTGGTTCAAACTACGTTGTGTTCAAGTCCGTCAGGTATTAGAATAGTCGAGACAAATGCCATTTCAAATTCTCTAATACTATTTATATAATAAAATTTATGTGACTGTATATGTTTCCGTCTTAGAATATTTAATCCAAATAACGTGAAATTTAATATTTAGTAGATAAAAATATGAAATTGCTTCAATATCGTTTACTTTATATCGTATTGCATCAATAATACCCGAACAAAAATCAATATTATATTTAAATGAAATCAATAACCCTTACACTATAAACCCACGTGTCAATCTAAGTAAAAAATTATCAATTCGAAACAAATTAGAACTAAGCAGTCACATCGAAACATATATAGGTAATAATTTAAACATATATAGACAATATACATAATAATACAATATACTACAAATATGTCATCAGTATCATCTCGTTCAGATAACCATAACACGTCATCTTATGTATGTCTCCCAAAATTTTACTTAATTGACTTTTTATTGTGCACTAATACAAATTAAAAAATTTTAATTTGGTATTATATTCGCTTGAAAAATTTTATATGCATATCAAAAGTTAACGCAGCCTTTTAACCCAAGTATCTACCATTAACGCTAGAACAGCTTTCAACTTTTTAAAGGCTTTAAGGGTACATTTTTAATAGTTTTTTCTTTTAACAACATTGCAGTTACTTTAAGTCATTAATAAACTCTCTTCAACCTTTACAATGTAATTAACATAGCATGTATGTTTTATTTGTATTATTTTTTTATTGAAAAATATAAAAAAGATGTTTTTTAAAATTCTATGGAGCTAATTTATTTATCATATAATATTTCTATAATAGTATTCTCAATGGGTTTTTGGGTTCATTAGTCCATTAGGAACCTTTATAGTTTCATCATGATCCATGTTTCTAAAATTTTCTATTTCTGTATAAAATGTATGGAATACACCTGAATGGTATGAATGAATTATCAAATTTTAAACAAGCTTACTGGTCATAGATGACACGCGGTCACCGCCGCCTGTGAACTCTTGTATTTTCTTTATACTATATCATAATATTTAATGAACGCATTATATTGAAGTTGGTTTCAAATGACATTAAATAAATTATAATTAGAATTTATATGTTCTATTCAGTAGCGATGCGAAGTAAAGACTTCAAAAGACGCCCATTCAGACGTTTCATACATACAACGATGCTTTGACATACTTAAGTGGTAATACCGCCTACGTTTACTATTGTCTAGACATGCAAGATAATTTACGAAATTTTAGGAATTTTTAATTTAATTGAGTCTCCACAAATATCGGCTTTTCATATCATTAAAATTACCTATATACTTTTGTTTCAATAAGCTAGGTTAGTTTGTTTACGCGTTTAAAGTTTTGTTCAAAATAACTATTTAGGATTAGGTATTTCTATATAAGTTTCAATACGGCGGAGATACATTTACGTATCACTGTAATTTTATAACTAATAATAACATGTACTACCAGCTTACTACCACACTGCAAAACAGTGTACTTTTGGTGTGGAAGTACGAAGCATTTAATTACAAAATACATAATTCTCGATACTTACCATCACAAATTCCAAAAGAAGTTTTTAACAATAACCATTCAATTTTTATTTTATTTTTTCATTCTTTTTAATTACACTTAGACAATTAGAACTGAATGCTCGCTGCAAACGAAACGATCTGGAAGCTGGATCCGAGTTTATTTAGATTCTGATTTTGTTTTTATCGTTTTAAGGGGATTTGATCTCATATTCTTTATTTGAACTAGATATATTTCCTCACAAATTAATTAATTTTATACTATTATAGGAACTATTATTAATTTTAGTTTCATTTTACTAAATTAAATATTTAGAAAATTCTAGGATGTGAAAACAGATCCATTTCATAAATGTTCCATATAGATTCACATTTCATTGAAATTTATCATATATTAAAATTTTATATTTTTATTTATAATTAAGAAAATGCTTTTTCTTACAGTCGCTCAGTTTTGTTAGAAATTCCGTACTTAAAAAAAATATTCAAATGTCTTAAAATATAAATAATAGTTGCTATTTTTTATTCAGTTAAATATAAAAGTTAAACGAAGCAGTTATCGAATATCGGTTCTCAAAGAACAAAAGATGTTTCCAAATTGAGTATTCCGCAATCTTCTCCGGCTAGACGTATCTGTAAGACTAACTACAAAGAACTGGCAACTTCTTACAGTTTCCGTTGTCGCACTCACTCTTTTGTATAAAAATGCAGCATTTATTTGCCTTTCAGAAACAAGGGCGTTTTATATTGAATCGTATTTCGTACAAAGAAGGTTGAATTCAGGCATTCCTTAATGATTGGTACTAAAATTATTGGGAAAGACAGTCGTCATATCGCTGGACAGCGAGAGTAAAGGATTACGCGCGTAGTTTCTCGATATAACAAAAGGTTCTCCGCCCTCTTAACGGAATTTTGAAAAATGACTCACGAAGGACTCAAATTTTTGACATAAAGGGCCTTTAGGAAATGTTTATGAAAGGTATGTCCAATTAAAAAAATTACTCTGATATAAGTGGATTACTACTTTTTGTTTTTGAGACAATTAGATTATGTATACCTTTATAATGTTATTTATTTGATACTCTTCGTAATTGTAACAAGAAGACGTTAAAATCTTAAAATACGAACCTAGACGAATTCATTAAAGAACATGCATGTAATTTGCAACATGCATTTTAACATGCATAGCATAACATGTTTATGGGCAGATTAAGAGAAAACAAATACTAAAATAAGGCATCGGATTTGCTCACGAATGTATTTGAATGTAAAAGTATTTGAGTGAATTTTTGTCCCGTGAATAATAATAGAACTTTAATAATCAAATATACCGATACCATAGGACTAGTTGGAACAAGGGATTAAAATAAGTTATATTATATCAATATTATAATATGTTCTGTGACGACACTGGTTGGTGTTTTTGTTATATAGTTTAGTTTTACGATAATCTCATTTTATTCAATGAGTCTTTATCATGCATTGCTTAATATTCTAACACAGAAGCACATTCAAAGTAATAAGATAACAATCATCGATATGAATATATTTTTCTTTATTAGACTATTGTTATTGTTTATGTATCTCATCTGATAAACAATTTTTTTTTGCTTTCCTTTCCTTCCTTCCTTTCACAATTTGTGGTAACCTACCACTTCACTGAACTACTTCACATCCAGATTACTGGCTAAAATTAAATAGAATCTGCACTTTAAGGATATGCTTTTTGAATACCATTGTCGTAGTTATTATTGAAGCAATGTTTATCTTATCACGTCACATATTACAATGTATCCATCTTTCACTGATGTTTGATTCTGCAATCAATTTGCTGCTCCTTGTAATACTCTACAAATTTTACAGAGGAAATATGCATTGAGGTACTATAAAAAATATGGTGTTAATGTAACCATCTACACATTTTCACATTATTCGAGATTCGTATTGAATATTTGAACATTTAGAATATTTGTGTTTTTAGAACACAAAACTAAAAAAATCAGACCTTAATTTTACTTATTTAATGGTTACAATATTTTATCACAAATACTATTTTGCAGTTAGAGAAACTTTTAACGTCTAAAAGTATTGGAAATAATATTTTAATACCGTTTACTTTTAACATTAAATATGTTGAAAGTAAACGAAAAAAGAAATGGAAATTTCTCTCTGATTCCTACAAATTAAATATTATACAGTGTCATTAGACTGGATTAGTTTTCTCTGATTCTGATTTTATTAATAAATCTATATTCAATATAAGTTCGAAAATATTAACAAATAAAACTCTCAGGAGAAGAATTTTAATCGACTATTAATTTCATACAAGTCATCATTTATATTATGACAAATACACTCATTTTGGTCAAAGAAACAATGTTTGTATGATACAAAACCAATTATATATTTTAGCACTCGATTCACTCTCTCAAAGTTGGAAAAGTCATTCAAAATTTAGTATCATTATACAATCTCGGACGGGGCTCAACGGGGAAATCGCAAGTTGTGACTGAATAAATAAATGATTACCGAATACCTCAGTTGATTTTTTGTATGATTCTGTAAATGATTTATAGAAATTCTGAAGTAGTTAGGTAGGGCCGGATGTGGGAGGATCATATATCGATCCCATTTGACATATGTGGGGACATGATGAAAGGGATGTAATTATGATTCAAGTCAATAAATTTATTATTTGCTGTTTTCGTTACATAAATCATATGAACATATATATTATCTTTTATAATGTATTCCTTGATAGCACTGGGTAATAATAATTTACTAAATAAATACCAATTAAATATCAAACTAATTAGTTGTTTAAAAAATTAATAAGACAATGCAATTGTTTGAACTATTCTGATGATCAAATTATTTGGACAAGAAATTACTTCGAAGCACTAATTGGAAAGCTTGACAGAAGTACTTGAATCGGTTCTCAGCGCACCTTTGTAATATAGATATTAGCTAATGACAAAACACTAGTATATTCATTCTACAATGCAAGTTTATTCATTATAATACACATATTTATTGAGCTTACGAAGAATGTAAGCTGAGATAATAATTTATGTGACTGAATCCCTACTTAGATATATATATGTGCCTACATACATAAATATTTAATTTATGAATATCAGAATTAAAGTTCAAATAGTTAGCAACATTCTAATCAATAATGCTTCAAGCTATTTTTGTATAACAAATAAATTGCAGTTACTAAACACCATTAACCATGATGAAAAAATACTAAAAGATTTTGTACATAAACCCGAAATTTGTAGGTACCTGCCCTATATTTATCAGTTCGTTGACACCATACATTTATAATTCATTTATTTATATAATTTTTCATTTGTCAAATCACGTTTACAAAATCACACTGAAGAACCTCTTATGAAGTTGGGTATAAAGCTGATTTTTCTGTAATGCCACCTAAAGGTCAGTGCCCTGATAAATTTGTCCGTATTTGCCCCATTTCCGTCTCTTCGTTGACACCTTCCGTGCATTCATTTATAATTCACTTATTCACTCACGAGTCACGGCCTGAGGCGACATCCAGTTAAGCCCCTTCAGAGGATATATCTATAACGCTCCTAAATTGTAAATGACCATTTCGACTTTGAGTGAACTTTGAAATTCGAGTATTTCAATTATTCATCTTAAATTGGCCGTGTGCCATGCGGGCGTCGTTTCATAAATAATTTAGAGATTCGTCGATAAAGAAGTTTGATAACGTTTAATATTATTTATTAATGATTTTAGTTGAATAAATTGTCCTCATATGACAAGTGTGTTTTATTAAAAAAAAAAAAGAAATTTGCATGATTTCTTTTAATAATAAAATGTTACATACATTTTATTATTAAAAGAAATCACAATAAATAACAAAACAATATAAATAACCAAATCACAATAAATAAAACAAGTACAATAGAATTGTAAGCTATATTTCTTAATAGATATATAATAAAATTCGTAAGGTTGAAAATATGCACAAACAATTCATTTATTCTAAAAACAGCGCTGAGCTAGTTTTGGATCAGACTTTTTGATTTGATTTAATTCCAGCTACGTTCATCTTTATATGAGAATTAATATAGTTTACTATACTAATTACAAAATTTGGATGACTGTACTACTAAATCTATTTTTCCCTTTGTATTATAAAAATATCATTAGATTAGGTAAATCACGTAAAAAATATAATATTATACATATTTAAAAGATATATTATATTTAACAAAAATCTTTTAATTTTGGTATGATGAAATAAATTACTTACATTACTTAAATTTATACTTTAATATTAATAGTTAGTTATAAACGTACCTTAATATAAAATAAATAAGACCGATTACTTCTTAACTATGCAATGCTAATAAACTTTAATTATTTAATCTCCTATAATATTCATGAATAAAATGAAAGCTAATGCCCCCTATGCAGAAATATATGTTGAAGGGTTATATAATATTATAATGTTTAATAAAAATATAAGCTTCGAAAGAAGCCTTTTGTGCTATACACGATTGAATCGGATAGACATGGGCCTGAGACTACGCCTTTAAGGTAGGAGTACCGAAATGCGTTAGCACCGGACTCAACTCAGGAGCACCAATGGAGAAATTATTTCTTATTTATTATAAACTTATTTTATATGACAATAAAAACTTTTTAATAAATAAATCTTTTATTCATGGTTTGATGTTAATCCATTGTTATACACGTTCTTATCATGAAAGAAATAAGATCTGTAATTTCATAAAAATGTGTAACTATGTTTTTTCCGTTCCTACAATATCCATAAATAAAATAAAAGCTATTGCATCTTACGTGGATGTTTATGTTGAAATTTTATACAATATTACAATGTTAAATAAAAGTATTATATTTCATACTTAGGTTGATTTCAAAGTACATTAAATAAATATTAATTAGAATTGACTACTAGTCCAGAGAGAGCATCCTTTGAAGTCTTTATTCTATACATACAACGTTACTATTATATACCTAAGTGTTATTATACGTACCTCTTTGGACATCATAGATACTTTTAAGAAATTTTAGGAACATTTAAATTTATTTAATATTAACAGACATCTTGCAAATTTGTTAATTAAACAAACGCATAATAGTTAGTTAGTTTCTTTATACGTTTAAAAACGTCTCTTTCTTTCTAATAACTGTTTAGGATCGGCAAAACGGTGTACTTTCTATCTTTCTATCTACTTTTGGTGTGGTCTACAAAACTTATCGAGGCAACGGATTTTAAATACACAACATATGTATCATTCTCGATACTTACCACTCACAATTTCTAAAAGATCTAAAAGGTCTTAACAATAACCATTCAATTTGTATTTTATTTTTAAATTATTTTTACAATTAGCTCATTAGAACTGAATGCTCGCTGCAAACGAAGCGAACTGGAAACTAGATCCTATTTATTCTGATTTTAAATACTGTATTTTTTTTAGAAGATCTTATAGTATCTATATGACTAAGATATTATTTGAACAATTTAATTAAGGAACCGTTAAGATTATTTTGATACAATTTTAGATAGGACTATTAATTGTGGTTTCTTGTATTACTAAATCAAATATATATATATATATATATATATATATATATATATATATATATATATATGTAATAATTCTGCAATGGGAGTATTCTGTATAGTAGTCTGTATGACATCCATAAATGTTAAAAGCGGCACATTCCGCTTCGAGCAGTTGGACCGGACACATGTCCCGACTACCTGCTCCCATGTACCCACGCTGTCCGTACCACTCCGCACCGTACCGGCCAGTACCGGCCAGTACCATACGGGTCCAAAGAACCAATTGTGTTACATCGTGTTTGCACAAGTGTCAGTGAAGTGAAAGGAGCCTCAAGACTCAAGATTCCTGGAAACGCAGCTGCGCTTTTTAGGGGTCCTAAAGTCCGGCGTCGCCCTAGCTAGGGTACGAAACCCAATTCAAGCCTTCGTCGTATAGTCTGCGTTGAGTAAGTACACAGTCGATAGGGCGTTAGGCACAAACCTCCGTCACCTACGGACGGAGCCATAGTAGGCTCACAGTAGGAACCCATCTCCCTGCCTCCGCAGGGAGAACCAATTGTCTATCGGGGTCCAGTATGGACCTCGACAAGATAAATATAAGGGCCTTCTTATGCTTTATGCAGAAGAAGTGCCCTGACCTCTGCCGCGAATTCGCGGCGCAAGCCACCGACTCGGGGAGCTCAAACTCACCCGAGCCGGAAGAGGGATCCTCCGACATGGAGACTGAATCCGCCTCTCCACAAGAGGGGACGGAATATGACTCCGAGTCGAGGACTTCATCCTCTTCCTCGGACGCAGAGGAGGACGACGGTTTCACGACCGTGCAGTCCAAATCTGCTAAGAGGAAGACGATAAAGGCACCCTCGCCAATATTGCCGCGGAAGCGCGCCACGCTGCCCGCAAGTACCGAAACCGAACGATCGTCGGTTCCGGACCCGACACGCGACGTCGCGAAGCGTCCGTCCGCGCCCTCAGCGCCCACGCCATCAGCGCTCTCTGCGCCCGCGACTTCTGCGCTCTCTGCGCCCGCGACTTCTGCGCTCTCTGCGCCCGCGACTTCTGCGCTCTCTGCGCCCGCGACTTCTGCGCACTCAGCGCCTGCACCTTCAGCAGCCAAGTCCCCGCCGCCGCTGTACATAAGGGACAAGTCAAAGTGGGACACCGTGTCCGCCCTCATGACGGAGCGAAAGCTCTACTACACCTCGGCCCGCTCGACGGTACAGGGCATTCGCGTTCAAACCGCGACGTCATCAGACCACCGTGGTCTGACAAAGCTCCTACGCGAACGTGGGTACGGATACCACACGTTCGCGTTGGAAGATGAACGCCGCCTCACGGTGGTCATCAGGGGCCTCCCCGTGGAGATCCCAGCTGAGCGGATTTACGAGGACCTTAAGTCTCAGTGTTATCCCGTCATATCGGTACACCGTATGTACCGACCGACCACTAGGGCTCCTTTCGAGCTCGTGCTAGTTCACTTAGAGCTTTCCCCGGAAGGAAAGCAAATTTTTAATATTAAGGCAATATGCCAACTATCCGGTCTTAGGGTCGAATGCGGTCGCGGTTTTCCCGGACAGTGTCATCGCTGCCAACTCTACGGCCACTCACAACGGTTTTGCCACGCGCATCCGCGGTGCGTTAAATGCTTAGACGACCACGCGACAGCCGACTGTCCGCGCAAACAACCGATCCCAGAGGATCCTCCCAGCTGCGTCCTGTGCCAGCAGAAGGGCGACCCCGCGAATTACCGCGGGTGCCCCAAAGCACCACGCAGGACGCAGCCGGCGAGGATCCCCTCGCGCTTCGTTCAGCCTCCCTGGGCTCCTCTAGCCCCGGGAAGGGCAACGGCCCCTCAGGCAAACCAGGCCCCTCAGGCACCCGCGAACGGGTGGGTGAAATCCCCGAGGGTGAACCCCACGCCCGCGCCGAAACCGACACCGCCGCCGCCGGTACGCAATTCCGCCGATGGAATTGCGGGCTCGTTCGCGTGCGTCTCAAGCCTCTTCGGTGTAATAGACATCGAGGAGCTACTCGCGTTCTCGAACGAAATGAGGGATACGGAAAAGAATCCCCCCGCGCGGATGGATGTGCTCCTCAAGCACGCCGTCCTAATCAGTCAAATTTACAAACACACAATGTCATCTTAAATGACATCACACGGTAGAATAAAACCTCGCTCTCTGACTGTCGCGACATTCAATGCGAACGGACTGCTCAAACAGATAGATCAGGTACGCGACTTCGTAGTTGCCCACCAGATAGACATACTGCTAATCCAAGAGACCTTTCTAAAACCGTGTAACCGCGATCCGCGCATCGCAAACTTCAACGCAGTTAGGAACGATAGGGCAACCGCGATGGGGGGAACCATCATTTACTACAGAAGGTCTCTTCATTGTACCCCGCTCGATCCGCCCCCACTAGTTAACATAGAGGCGTCACTATGTCAGGTGGGTATGACTGGCCATCAGCCGATCATACTAGCATCAGTATATCTCTCCCCGAATAAGAACCTACTAGAGGGGGACCTTAAGTCCCTACTCCAATTAGGTAACGCAACCATTCTGGCCGGCGACCTAAATTGCAAACATCCCCGCTGGAACTCTAGAATCGTAAATACTAGAGGACGTCTTCTTGATAGGCTAAGCAACACGCCTGGTCTCAACTTTGAGATCATAGCGCCTTTGAGCCCCACGCGATACTTTGACTCGGACTTCCGACATGACACACCTGACGTGCTCGACATAGCGCTCTTGAAAGACATAACGCTTCAGTTGCGATCAATCGAGACACTATCCGAGCTAGACTCCGACCATCGACCAGTCCTAATCCAGCTAGGACCCTTCCACCCTACGGCACCCGCGTTAAAAACTATAATAAACTGGAGAAAGCTAGAGGAGCAACTCCACTCCCCCGCCTCAGTGCACCTCGACGAAATACCTGACCAGATTGTAACGGTCGAGGACGCTGAAAAAGCCGCGACGCGATTCACAAACCATCTATCAAACATAATAGGAACGTCCTCGAGGGAGGTCTGCGCAACCTTCGATGGGAGCCGTGCACTCCCTCCGGAGATTAGGCACCTAGTTAACCGTAAAAATGCCGCGATCAGGAACCATGACACATATCCGACAGACGAACATCGACGGGAGCTACGCCGCCTCCAAAGGGAGTTGAGACAAGCTCTTGACACCTTTAGAGATGGAGGCTGGGACAAGAAGCTTTCAGAGCTCTCTCCTTCACACCAGGCTTACTGGTCATTGCAGAGAGCCCTGAAAGCCGAAACTGTCTCGGCAATGCCCCCGCTCGATAGACCTAACTCCACGCTCGCCTTCGACGACCGAGATAAAGCGGAATGTCTAGCCGACAGTCTAGAGAACCAGTGTAGCATTAGCACGCAACCGGTGGAACGCGAACATGTCGAAGTCGTCGACAACACTGTTCGAGTCATGTGCTCTCAACCACCAGCAGGTCCCCCTATAGAGGAAACGAACCTCGAAGAGGTGACGACCCTAGTTAATGCGCTTCACGCCAAAAAGTCGCCAGGATCAGATAGGATCACCAACAAAGTGATCAAACTCCTTCCGCCTCCTTTACTTTACCTAATGGTTAATATTTTTAATGCTCTACTGGCCGGTTGCCGGTTTCCGGCCCAGTGGAAAGAGGCAATAGTGATAGGCATTCACAAACCGGGTAAGCCCCGGAATCTTCCAACTAGTTACCGTCCAATTAGTCGCCTTAGTTCCCTAGGGAAAATCTATGAGAGGATTATCCTCAGTAGACTTAAGTCAGAAGTAGAGAGACTGAACATCATCCCAAATGAGCAGTTTGGCTTTCGAGCCTATCATTCCAGTTCCCACCAGGTGCAACGCCTCACGGAGCACATTCTTTCTGGGGCCACTTTGTGCCGCAAATTGCGTTGCGTAGGTAGGATGTAGCGAAGGCATTCGACAGGGTCTGGCACAATGGACTGGTGTACAAGCTATACCAGTTCAGGGTGTCGGACAGACTCGTACTAATCATACGGGACTTCCTGTCGAATCGCTCCTTCCGCTACAGAGTGGAAGGCGTGATGTCGACTCCCCGCCCCATCAGGGCGGGCGTCCCTCAAGGTTCAGTCCTCTCACCAATTCTCTTTTCAATTTACTCCAGCGACATTCCTCGGCCGCGTTCTAAAGTAGAATTAGCAATGTTCGCGGATGACACCGCAATTTACGCATCCTCAAGGTATCCTTATGAGATCTCTCAACGCCTCCAATCCGCAGCCGACTCCATCGGGAACTGGTTTCGGAAATGGAGGATTGAGGTGAACCCGGAGAAGAGCACCGCGGTACTCTTTGAACGGTCACGATCCACAAGGGGCCCGGAGATTAAACTCTTTGACAAACCGATTCCTTGGAAAAACAAGGCCAAGTACCTAGGAGTGACGCTGGACAAACAGCTAATATTCACCTCACATATCGAGGACGTTCGCAACAGAGCGGCCTTTATCCTAGGGCGACTTTATCCCCTGTTAGGCAAGCGGAGTAAAATGTCCCTTAGAAATAAGGTCACACTTTACAAAGCCTGCATACGCTCCGTCATATCCTATGCAAGCGTTGTCTTCGCTCACGCGAACCTGAAGCCCCTTCAAGTGCTTCAGAACAGATTCATGCGGCTCGCCACTGGGGCACCGTGGTTTATGCGTAATATCGACTTGCACAGAGACTTAGACCTACCGACGATCGCACAGTATTTCAAGGGGCTCTCCAAAAGCTACTTTGACAATGCTGTGGGACACCCAAACCCGCTGGTGGTTAAGGCCACAGGATACACGGCCCGTAAGACTCCTAAAGTCAGAAAGAGAAGACCCAAGTCGGTACTTTTCGATCCGGACGACGCGATTACGTTAGGGAACGTTACGTAAAAGCGGCAAAACGTACATAAATATTACACATACACACACACACAGCGTCTTCGCCGGCTAAGACGAGGACCCCATCCAAGCACGTTGCTCCGGCGTTCTGCCGTCGGAGGACGTTAGTGTCAAATCCTAACCCACATCCAACCCTCGCTTCCCACCTAACGGCGTCCTGAGCCGTGGTCCGAGCCTCACAGGAGGCGCCCTCAGGACGCGCGTTCCCCTGGGGCCCTTCAGGCCCCCTTTTTCAAGGGCGGGTCTCTGCACCCGTCCATTCCACCGGTGACGCTGTCATGGCCAGTAGGGCTAATAGCAGAGACAAACAAAAAAAAATCCATAAATGTACTTAAACGTCATTAGAATTTATCATCTATTTAATTTTATATCTTTATTTATGATTAACGAAATGACTCTATTTAAGTGGCTCAGTTATTTAAGTTATTCTATATTTTTTAACAAAAAATGTCTATTCAAGTATCTTAAAATATAACTAAGTTGCAGTCATAGTTGCTCTTTTTCACTTACTTAAATATAAAAGTTAAGCCAAGCAGCCATCGAATATTACTTCTCAAAGAACAAAAGATGTTTCCAAACTGACAAATCAACAATCTCCTCCGACTAAGACGCGTCTGTATGACTAACTACAAAGCAAAGAACTGGCAACTCCGTACGTCTTCCGTTGCGAAAATGCAAAATTTATTTGCCTTCCTAAAACAAATATTTTTTAGAATAAATCGTATTTCATACAGATAAAGTTGAAATTAGACATTATTGGAGAACACAGTATGTGACGTATACTGCCTTAAGACAGGAATCAAGGATTACGATCATCGGTTCTGGCCAAAACAAATGTTCTCCGCCATCTTAACGGAACCTCGACAAATGGCTCGCGAAGGTCTCAAGCTCTTGACAAAGATCCGTTGCAAGGAAATGTTTATGACAGGTGAGTGCTATTTAAAAAAAATTGTCTGGTGAATAATAAACAAAAGTAACATAGAAACTTCATGTAGGTTCCATGGACTAATAAAAAACCTTTAGGGATCAAATGTAAGAATTCCATATGTGTGTAGGAAAAAGTTATTTAAATGAGCTTTATTATTAAATAAATGTCAAAATGTGTTTTGTCATGACAGTGGTTCTTTTATCTAGTTTAGTTTTATGATCATTTCATTTGATTCAATGAGTCTGTATTATGCATTAGTTAATATTCCAACACAGAAGCAGTATCAAGATAATAAAAATAACAAAATTTATATACTTTTGGTACTACAATTTATGTTGTTCGTCTAATATTATTCATCAAACGTCTTCTTAACGTGATGTTTTTAAACTTAATTTCACAATTTTATACCTAAACCAAAATTCAAGATTTCATTGTAATTGCATTTTATTTACTCATGTTTACTTCGTGAAGATTTGAAACAGTTCTCAGCAAAAGAAACCTTCTAAAGTGAACAAGTCCACGTTTTTACGTTTAATTATGACAACCTACCTCACTTCGACATTACTGGCTTAAATTAAAAAGAATCTGCACTTTAAGAATATATTTAACGAATGTCATTGATGATAAAATACAATTAAACATGTCGAGCAAATTTATAATTAATAACCCACTTAGACTATAAATATAATTAACTATTAATCTGATAAATTCATTAATATTTAAACGTCACTAAGGATAAATACCAATTTATCTCTAGTGTTCTGATAGCAGACTGATTTTGACAACAGATTAGTTTAAAGTAGTAATTACGAAGCTTGAGAAAAGTAATTAAATTAGTTCACCTTTGCAATCAAGATATTTTGTTAGCGTTTATGGTACCGTCAAACTTTAAAATAAATTAGATGGTATTTAATTGTAAATGACCGTTGTAACTTTAAGTGGACGAAATCATTAACAATTAAATATCCAATTCCCTGACTGTTGTCTATCACATTTCGAATTGGTGACTGTGAAAGAATCATAGACATATTTAATTCTACTTACATACTTGTATCTTTTATACAAGTGTTTTTCACATATCACTTATAACTATTTAAATTTAAATTGTGTTATTAATTTAAATAAATATAGAATATTTTGTGTTGAAGATACATCATTCATAAATAATGATATCTTAGCAATATACCTACCGCCTCACCTCTACGGCCGTTTGAAAAATGAGACTAAAATTTAGTTTTTGTCTCCGCACCAGTATAAAATCACTTATTTCCACCTTGAAAAAGATTTTCCTAAAGGTCCTCGTCGAAACCTTTTCAACAAGCCCAAAAACGCCAAAATCCGACCAGCGATTGATGAGATATGACATTTTGAAAATTTTGACTGGCGCCTCCGTCGATGATTACTTTGTCTGTTTGTGGGTATATTCGTAGTTTCAACTGATTTTGTTCAAACTTTCAGGGATTGAAGTACATCAAAAACTAAGACTTTTTTGTTCTACGATATTTCGATTTGGCCGCCATGTTGGCCGTGGCCAGCCCTCGAAAGGCCAAAAATGGCCATTTTTCGTACAGGGACTGTGGCCAAACCAGTTGACGTACATTGACAAATTGAGCATCATTGGAAAGGTCTCAAGCTCATCTTTTGAATAATGTCCATTTTAATGGCAAAAACATTTGTTGGCGTGACATTTTTGGTCAAAAGGCAAAAAATGGCCAACTGGCCGGGGACAGATCGGCCATTTTCTCGAAAACGGCGCCAACGATTTTTTCGAAAATTTCCTCATTCGTAGCCCCAAATTAGAGCTAAAATTTAGTATATAGCATATATCTGGGAAAACTCCTTATTTCGAGATATGGCCGTGAGAATTTCAAAAAATCATGAAAAATGACCAAAAATGGCCAGAATCGTACTCACAATACGGTTAAAATTCAATGCTAGTTATATAGTGAATAAACTCACTAACACATTGCCGTCTGTAACAATAAAACAAAATTTACAGAAAAAAATCCGAATGCTGAAGAACATCGGTTTTGAAGCAATGAGTTAAAAAAATAAATGAAAACTGAAAAAATCAAATGAAAAAAAAATCGGGCACCTGTGGGAATCGAACTCGAGGTCTCGTCTTTGTCATTACAACGCTCATCCTCTGAGCCAAAACACTCTCATTTTGTCAGAGGCAACTATTCCAAATAAATGAGTATATATTTGCATGAAAAATAATCGCACAGCATTTTGTTTCCAATCCTTTTACAAAACTATTGATATCAAAACAAAAACTTCTCAACGAAGTAAATACCGAGTGACGAAAGCGAATCCACTGACAAAACTCCTGATATGAATTTTGCGACGAAAAAAACCACAAAAATTTTTATTCACAAACGTAAACAAACACAAAAAATGTGAATGTGTTCGGAACGTTGCCAAACAAACAAACAAACAAAAAAAAATACAAACAAAAAATGTGAATGTGCTCGAAACGTTGCACAAATTGCATTTTTGATTTTATTTTATTAGATTGATCAAGGCAAGTTGTCAACGTTCCGAACACATTCACATTTTTTGTGTTTGTTTACGTTTGTGAATAAAAATTTTTGTGGTTTTTTTCGTCGCAAAATTCATATCAGGAGTTTTGTCAGTGGATTCGCTTTCGTCACTCGGTATTTACTTCGTTGAGAAGTTTTTGTTTTGATTGTCTAGACATGCAAGATAATTTACGAAATTTTAGGAATTTTTAATTTAATTGAATCTCCACAAATATCGGCTTTTCATATCATGAAAATTACTTATATACTTTTATTTCAATAAGCTAGGTTAGTTTGTTTAGGCGTTTTGTTCATAATAACTTTTTAGGATTAGTTATTTCTATATAAGTTTCATTACGACGGAGATACATTTACGTATCACTGAAAATTTATAACTATTAATGACATATACTACCAGCTTACTACCACACTGCAAAACAGTGTACTTTTGGTGCGGAAGTACGAAGCATTGGATTTAATTACACAATACATAATTCTCGATACTTACCATCACAAATTCCAAAAGAAGTTTTTAACAATAACCATTCAATTTTTATTTTATTTTTTCATTCTTTTTAATTACACTTAGACAATTAGAACTGAATGCTCGCTGCAAACGAAACGATCTGGAAACTGGATCCGAGTTTATTTAGATTCTGATTCGGTTTTTATTGTTTTAAGGGGATTTGATCTCATATTCTTTATTTGAACTAGATATTTTTTTTTACAAATTAATTAATTTTATACTATTATAGAAACTATTATTAATTTTAGTTTCATTTTACTAAATTAAATATTTAGGAAATTCTAAGATGTGAAAACAGATCCATTTCATAAATGTTCCATATAGATTCATAAACGTACCTACATTTCGTTAAAATTTATCATCTATTCAAATTTTATATTTTTTTTTATGATTATGTAAATGCTTTTTCTTACAGTCGCTCAGTTTCGTTAGAAATTTCGTATTTAAAAAATATATTTACGAGTATATATTCAAATGCCTTAAAATATAAATAATATTTGCTCTTTTTTATTTAGTTAAATATAAAAGTTAAACGAAGCAGCTATCGAATATTGGTTCTCAAAGAACAAAAGATGTTTCCAAATTGAGAATTCAACAATCTTCTTCGACTAAGACGTATCTATAAGACCAACTACAAAGAACTGGCAACTTCTTACAGTTTCCGTTGTCGCACTCACTCTTTGGTATAAAAATGCAGCATTTATTTGCCTTCCAGAGATAAGGACGTTTTAGAATGAATCGTATTTCATACAAATAAGGTTGAATTCAGGCATTTCTTAATGACTGGTACTAAAATTATTGGGAAAGACAGTCGTCATATCGCTGGACGGCGAGAGTAAAGGATTACGCGCGTAGTTTCTCGATATAACAAAGGTTCTCCACTCTCTAAACGGAATTTCGAAAAATGACTCACGAAGGACACAAATTCTTGACATAAAGGGCCTTTAGGAAATGTTTATGAAAGGTACGTCCAATAAAAAAAAAATACTCTGATATAAGTAAGATTACTACTTTTTGTTTTCGAGACAACTAAATGAGGATTATGCATACATTTTAGCGTTATTTATTTGATACTCTTCGCAATCTTAAAAAGAAAACTGAAACATTAAAATAAAAATAAAACCTAGTCAAGGTAATTAAAAGTATTTTTTTGCGGAATCGCACGAGTCAAAACATGCATATAATGTTTATGAGCAGATGAATAGAAAAACGAATACTAAAATAATGCGTTGGATTTACTCACAAATATATTTGAATGTAAAAGTATTTGAGTGAATTTTTAATATGGTGTTAATGTAACCATCTACACATTTTCACATTATTCGAGATTCTTATTCGTACATTTAGAATATTTGTGTTTTTAGAACACGTAAAAAAAATGTAAATTAAAAGTTTTATTATTTACTTTTTGCAGTATTTTATCACAAATACTATTTTGAACCTATAACAACTTTTAACCTCAAAGTATTGGAAATAATATTTTAGTACCGTTTACTTTTAAGATTAAATACGTTAAAAGTAAACGAAGATAGAAATGGAAATTTCTTTCTGATTCCAACAAATTAAATTTTATAAAGTGTCATTAGACTGGATTAGTTTTCTCTAATTTTGATTTTATTAATAAATGTATATTTAATATAAGTTCGAAAATAATAACAAATAAAACTCTCAGGAGAAGAATTTTAATCAACTCTTAATTTCATACAAATTATCATTTACACTAATTTTGGTCAAAGAAACCACGTTCGTATGACACAAAATCATTTATATATATTTTAGCACTCGATTCACGTACTCTAAGTTGGAATAGTCATTCATAATTTAGTATCATTATACACTCTCCGACGGGGCTCAACGGGGAAATCGCAAGTTGTGACTGAATAAATAAATGCATGATAGGTGTCATGGAAAACCTCAAATGGAAGGATTGTGTGAGAAGTGATATGCGGTTAAGAAATAGAAAGATAGCGATAACAAACACAATCTATTTATAGTTTAAAAATGTAAGGGAATTTGATTTCCGATTGTGACAAATATTTCGATTTGTACCTGAGTTGATTTTTTGTCTGATTCTGTTAATTATTTATAGAAATTCTGAAGTAGGTAGGGTCGAAAGTGGGAGGATCAAATATCGATCCCATTTGACATATGTGGGGACATGATGAAAGGGATGTAATTAAGATTTATTTAGTATTTGCTGTTTTCATTACATAAATCATATGAACATTTATATTACCTTTTATAATGTATTCCTTGATAGCACTGGGTATTCATAATTTACTAAATAAATACCATAAAAATATCAAACTAATTAGTTACTTAAAAAATTAATGAGACAATGCAATACCAATTGTCTGAACAATTCTGATGATAAAATTATTTGGACAAGAAATTACTTCGAAGTACTAATTGGAAAGCTTGAGAAAAGTAATTGAATCGGTTCTCAGCGCACCTTTATAATATAAACATTTGCTAATGACGAAACACTAGTGTATTCATTCTACAAAGCAAGTTTATTCATTATAATACATATATTTATTGAGCTTAAAAAGAATGTATACAGAGATAAAAATTCATGTCACTGAATTCCTACTTATATGTAGGTATGTATGTACCTACATAGATAAATATTTTATTCATAAATATAAGAATTAAGGTTCATATAATTAACAATATTCTACTAAATAATGCCTTAAGTTATTTTTGTATAACAAATAAAATGCAATTACTAAATACCATTAACTAAAAATGGTAAAAAAATACTAAAAGATTTTGTACATAAACCTGAAATTTGTAGATACCTGCACTATATTCGTCTGTGTGTTGACACCATACATTTATAATTCATTTATTTATATAATTTTATATTTGTCAAATCACGTTTACAAAATTATACTGAAAGACCTCTTATGAAATTGGGTATAAAGCTGAATTTTTTGTAATGCCACCCAAAGTTCAGTGTCCTGATTAATTTGTCCGTATTTGTCCTATTTTCGTCTCCTCGTTCTCACCTTCCGTGCATTCATTTATAATTCATTTATTCACTGACGAGTCACGACCTGAGGCGACATCCAGTTAAGCCCCTTCAGAGGATGTGTCCATAACGCTCCTAAATTGTAAATGACCATTTCGACTTTGAGTGTACTTTGAAATACGAGTATTTCCATTATTCATCTTAAATTGGCCGTGTGCCATGCGGGCGTCGTTTTATGAATAATTTAGCGATTCGTCGTTAAAGGAGTTTGATAACGTTTAATATTACTTATTAATGAATTTAGTTGTTAAATTATCCTTATATGACCAGTGTGTTTCATTAAAAAAAAAAAGTTTGTGTGATTTTTCTTAATAATGAAACCTTTGTAAATACAGTAGAAAATAAAATGGTATGCTATATTTCTTAATAGATGTAATGGATGTCTAGTAATTTACATGATCTATTTTCACCCTTATATTGTAATTATTGTTAAGGTTCAGATCAATCATATACATATAAGCTATATAATGTTATACCATATTTAAAAGATATTTCAACAAAACTCTTTTATTTTTCTATCCTTGGTATTTTATATTTATTATAACTTTATTTTATATGATAACAAACATTGAAAAATTTTATATATACATGTATTAATATAAAGAGGTGTGGCCTAAAACTTGTTAATTCTGAAAGAAATGCACGTGGTTTTTAAATTTCCTTGAATTTTCATAAATAAAAGAAAAGCTATTGTTTCTTACTTAGATATTTATGATGGGGAATTTAGCGTACACAATATTTAATAAACGATTTAAGTTTTATATGAATGTTAGTTTCAAGTTCAATTAAATAAACATTGATTAGAATTGAAAACTTTTAGACGTCTTTTAAAGACCTTACTTCATAAAAAATGTTATAATAGAATTAATAAATAACGCTACCTAACTATTGGGATACGTAAGAACGGTAGGCCATTTCGACATTCATACTTACTTTCGCTTTTACTTTTATGAAAATTTTGAAACTTTTAATTTAATTTAATTTCAACAAACATCAACTTTTCACGTCTTGACAATTTTCCTGTTAATATACACTTTTTGTTTTTAATAAGTTTTGTTAGTTTTATATGACATTGTGAGAATATTTCAAAATGATAACATATTCAGATTAGGAATTTCTGATTAAGTTTTAAATTGATATAAAAACGTTATTGTGTCACTGATATGTTAAAAAGATTATCAATCTAAGATAATCTAAGAAAATATTATATTTGAATTCTTTAAAATAAAACATTTTTTAAATAATTTTCGCTCTTTTTTTTTAAATAAATGTAAAAGTTAAATCAAGCAGCCATCGAATATTGGTTCTTTGGACAAAAGATGTTTCCGAAGTGACAATTCAACAATCTGTTTGGACCAAGACCAGCAAGACGAACTACAAAGAACTGACAACTCCTTACAGTTTCCGTTATCACAATCACTCTTTTGTATATAGATGCAAAATTTATTTGCCTTCCAAAAACAAGTGCTTTTTATTATGAACCATATTTTACACAGATAAAGTTGGAAATAGGTGTATATCAATAATTTTCTGTAAAATTGTTTCCAAAGACAGTCTTCATATCGCCTCAAGGCGAGAATCAAGGATTACGCTCGTCGTTTCTTGCCAAAACAAAGCTTCTCCGCCATCTTACCGGAACTTTCATAAATGGTTCGCGAAGGACTCAGGTTTTTGACATAAAGAGCCTTAACAATGAAATGTTTGTAAACACAATGTCGTGTTTTAAATATTAGGTACTCTCGATTTATAAGAAGATTTTATGTTAAGGTTATTTATTTGATAGTTTTTGTTAATGTAAAAAGAAATCGATTAAATCTTACAAACTAAAAATAAAACCTAATCGAGGTCATTAAAGTATTTTTTATTTTATAGAAACCATTGTTAGAGATATTGAAATCTGTATTTTAATACCTGTAAAAATTAACACAAACTTGTAATAACTGATTAAAGGTAATAATTTATGGACGACGGATATTTTGTCTACCTTTAATGCAGATAGGTACCCTTTTGAATTTATAGTAACCCTAGTTTCTCGCCAAACCTACGAGTAAGGTTCTCCGCCATCGTAACGGAACTTCACACATAATTAAAAAAACGTACGTTCCTTGTTGACACTTAAAATTATCAATAATCATATCTACCGAAACTAATGAGTTATTTTTAAACAATTACTTGTACCAAACTAATGAATGAATTATTAAATGAAGCATTGAAATATCAATTCTCTCGACTATTCTAACGCTAAAGGATTTAGACAAGAAATTAGTTCGAAGCACTAATTGGAAAGCCTGGTACAAGTAATTGAGTCGGCTCTCAATGCACCTTTAAAGTCTATTTGATAATAACAAAACATTACTAAATACTTGCTAAAATACCTTCAAAATATATGTTTACAATAAAGTAATTTAATAAATTCAAGAAGAATGTTTGAAATAAAATATTACAAGTCACTGAAAGAGAATTAAGCAAATAATTAGGTACTTATGAAATCGATTATGAGTAAAGTTTTATTTTGTTTCCTTTTCTATAACAAGTAAAACGTTTACAAAATCATACTAAAATACCTCTTATGAAGTTATTTATAAATCTGAATTTTATGTAATACCTTTCAAAGTTCAGTGTCTTGATATTTTTTTTTTAATTTGTCCATATCTGACTCATTTTCGTCTGCTTGTTCTCATCTTCCGTGCATTCATGTATAATTCATTTATTCACTTACGCATCACGACCTGAGGTGACATCCAGTTAAGCCCCTTCAGAGGATATATCTAAAATGATACTAAATTATAAATGACCAATCCGATTTTGAATGAACTTCGACGTACGAGCTATAATTATTCATCTCAAATTGGCCGTGTGCAACGTGAGTACCGTTTCGTCAATTATTTAGCATTTTACAGTTTAAGCAATTTGATGACGTTTTGTTTTAGGTACTTTTTACTTATTTGTTTTTCCTAATATGTTAAACGTTTTAAATATATATTAAGATCTCACTCCCTCATGGGTCCTGGTTTTATTTTCATAAATAAAAAGAATAGCATTACCACATAAACTAATTTAATTTAATTTCCTCAGAATTGCAGTACACTTCCCGCGTCTTGAAATTCTATTTACATATTTATTTATTTATTTTCCACTTTGAATCCTTACCAGTGATCACTTGTGTACGTCAAATGGAAGTGACAGGAGGGTCTATTTTGATATCGTATGTATTAAAATAAGCCCTTCTGAAAAGATACTTTCCAACTTAAAATAAGGCTACGAGGGTTCCAAACGCGCCCTGGTCTGAGAAGAGCCACACAACAAACTCAGCCGGGTTTTTAATTTTTTTATTTTTTATTGTGATCACTGTTTCACAAACGTCAAAACATATGTTATTTTTATTCAATGCATATGTAAGTAGAATTTTTTTATAGTTTTAATGAGTTTTATTAGTCTTATTTATCGTTTTGAGAATCAGAGAAAATTTCAATATGATAATATTTTCAGTTTAGGAATTTCTAATTAAACATTAACTTGTAACAGAAATGTTAAATATAATATGAAGATAATCTATTACTAACAGCTTTTTAGAAATAGTATCATATTAATGTCGATAAATTTAGGCAATAAATGTTAATTACATATAACATAATAGATATTTTATGCCTCCCACTTTTAAATTCAGAAACGTGAGTCTTAACAATAATCATTCAATTTCTATTTCATTCTTTCATTTCTTTTTAGCTTCACTCAACCAATTAGAAATAAATGCTCTCTGGAAACGAACAGAACTGGAAACTGGATCCGACTTCATTTTAATTATGAAAATTGTTTTATAAAAATATTTTGTGAAGATTTGAACATATTTTTTTTTATAAATTCTACATATTTACAAATTAAGTTAAGAACCGTTTATTTATTTTTATATTCTTTTACTATTACATTGTAACCACACTATTAACTTCAATATATTTATAAGAATCGGCGATATGTAAACCAATGCCAATAAAAATTTAAACAAGCAAGAAAATATTTTTTATACATGTGTTTTAAAATATAACTAATTCTTAATAATCTTTACTTTTTTATATAACAGTTAAAATAAACAGTCATTGAATATTGATTATTTGAACAAAAGATATTTCTGAAATGACAAATCCACAGTCTTCTCCAAATAAGACCGGTATCTCAAACCAACTACAAAGAACTGGCAAAATCTTACGACTTCTGTTACCATAATCACTCTTTTGTATAAAAATAGAAATTTTACTTGCCTTCCAAAAACAATGCGTTTTGGAATGAACCATATTATTGTCACAAAAGTTTGTAAATAGACAATTCTTAATGATTGACAGTAAAATTATTTGGAATGGCAGTCATTTTATTGCCTGAAGACGGGAAACGAAAAATTACTCGAGTCGTTTACTCGCCAAACCACAGGTTATCTGCCATTTTAAAGGAACTTGGAGAAATGGCTCGTAAAGGACTCAAGTACTTAACATAAAGAGTCTTCTCGAGGAGGTGTTTATGAAGAGAACGTTTAAATGTTACTTTAATTCACTCACTATATGTAGGTAAGACTACTTTACAAGGGAAAAGATATTGTGTTAATTTAACACAGTATCTATTTGATACTCCTCGTAATGGAACCTAGTCAAGGTCATTCAAGTATCTTTCTACAATTTTTACACCTTTATAGGTGAGATTTTAATGAATATTTGTAAATAAACACACACTTACGTTAGCTAATTAAAAGAAATATAAAATATTTATGACCATGACTCAAGTGAACATTTAACTTGTATGGGGAAAGCAAAATACTAAAGAGTGTTTTTAATAATCTAATCGTTATAAGGAAAGAGATGACAAAAGAAAAGAAATATAAATAGAAACAATTAAATAAATAAAGCTTTAGCTCAAATATTTTGTTAAATAAATAAGCAATTTATTTAACAAAATATTTGAGTGGGTTTTTGTCACTGTCTCATAAATAAGTAATAATACTGTGTAGTATTACTGTTAATACAGAATTTTAGAGTTGTGATTCCTAATCACTTATATCGATCACATGTGACGTGTATAGGATAAAGAGATCACACTGAATTATATTATTAAATCAATGTCATAATCTGTTAGGGGAAGACACACATTGGATTATCTATTTTAGATTCATGATTATTTAATTTGATTGACTTTACTTGCAATTCTGAATAGTTCTATTCAATAGAAATATGAGCTATTTTAGAAGGTTGAAGAAATATCGTGGTTACTAAAATAATCCTACTTTAAAATTACTACATTATTGCTTCTGTATTACTCCATGTTTCTTTATTCTTTACTGCTTTTATTGCTTGTTGTATTATTAATTGTCATGATTTTACACATTTTGAGCAAATTTCATACAATCTGTTCGCAATTCTACCTCAAATGACATTTCACAGCCAACAACCCCCAAAAATGAAGAATCCATGTTTAAAAATTCGATTATGAAAACCAAATTTTTCATGGGCATTACTAGTAAAATATTAGCACTTAAAATATAGATGGATACACTTAACATAGATGGATACATAATTTTACGATTCGAACAGATTTATAAATAATAAGCCTCGTTAGAAATAGGATAGAGATAATATTCAATATTATTTGATTAATTATTTATATCTAGACGCTATTTACGGGACATTAAAATAGCTTTTGACTGTAGCGTTCTGATACTGATCGGATTTAGACAAGAGATTAGTTTGAAGCAGTTATTGTGAAGCTTGAGGAAATTAATTGATTGGTTCTCAATGAACATTTGCAATCAAGATATTGTCAATAACGAGACATCAGTATATTGTTTCTAAAATGAAAGCAGTAATGTTTACAGAATCGATACACTTTATATTTAAAACAGTTTCTGTCTTGGCTAAATAAAATAGCATTTCAAATGTCTTCTATTTTTAATGTAGTTATTTTATTGAGTAAATTGTTTTAAAAATATTGTATTACAAATAACTAGGTACATAATGTTTTTTTTACGATCACTCCATTTTTTCTCAGGACGCTTCACTAAACCAAATAGATTTAATTTTTCAAATCAAGCAAATATTTTTATATAACAAAAACTTCAATGAATGAAATCTTCAAAAACTAATACAACTTTCGAAGTACTAATTAAATGTCTGTTCCATTTTCGACCACTCGTTGACACATTCATTGCATTCATTTATTCACTTACGATTCACTACATCAGTTGACAGACAACGATCCAGACAAGTAATTGCGGAGGATAGGACTATAATGCTACCATTTTGACTTTGAATGAACTTCGAAATTACTTACAATTAAATATTCAATTTACTAACTATTGCAGACAAGTAAATGTAATAGATTACATTTAGATTCATAATTTTAATCTACTTACATTGTATCTTTCAAATAAATGTTTCTCCACATTTTAATCGCATAAAATTAAATTAAATTACTAAATTTTGTAAATAAGAAAATATCTAACTAACATATTCATAGAGTATCACGTTGATTGTTCTCACCTCTTCCGTTGAACTACAACTAGAGTGACATCATAAATGCAATGAATACCTATTTGGAATATATAATCTAAGGAATTAACAATCTTACTTGTTTAACCTTTTCATTCAGATTCAAGTATTTTTATTGACATTGGTTTTCACATCGCCAATTCTTATAAATATATTGAAATGAATAGTGTTGTATTACAATGTTAATTGTTGCAAAATAATATAAAAATAAACAAACGGTTCTTAACTTCATTAGTAAATATGTAGCGTTTATAAAAAATATATGGTCAAAACTTCCTAAAATATTTATATAAAACAATTTTCATAATCAAAATGAAGTAGGATCCAGTTTCCAGTTCTGTTCGTTTTCAGAGACCATTTATTTCTGATTGGTTGAGTGTAGCTAAAAAGAAATGAAAATTGAATGGTTATTGTTAAGACCCAGATTTTTTAATTTGAAACTGGAAGGTATAAATTATTATGTTATATGTAATTAAAATTCTTAGCCTAAATTCTTCGACATTAATATATACTATGGCAAAATTTTTATAGGTTTAGATTACTTTCGTATTATATATAACATTTCAGTAACAAGTTAATGTTTAATTAGAAATTCCTAAACTTATAACATTATCATGTTGAAATGTTCTCTGATTCTCAAAATAATAGATAAAACTAACAAAACTTATTAAATCTATAAAAATTTCGTCAACCATACTTACATTTGCTTTGAATAAAAATAACAAATGTAAATTAAAATATTTTATGGGGCAATGCTCTTCTTTTTATTTATGAAAATAAAACCAAGACAAAGCGTCAAGCGTTCGATCTATATATTATTAGACATTTCAGATATCCTATGAGTGAGTGAGACGTTTGAAATATATTTTTAACGTTTAACATATTAGGAAAAACCAATCATTGATAAGTACCGAATACAAGCCGTCATCAAACTGCTTTAACTGTAAAATGCTAAATAATTGATGAAACGGTACTCACATTGCACACGGCCAATTTGAGATGAATAATTTTAACTCGTATGTCGAAGTTCATTCAAAATCGAAATGGTCATTTACAATTTAGTAGCATTTCAGACATATCCTCCGAAGGAGCTTAACTGGATGTCGCCTCAGGTCGTGACTCGTAAGTGAATAAATGAATTATAAATAAATGCACGGAAGGTGAGAACAAGCAGACGAAAATGAGGAGATACGGACAAATTTATCAGGACACTGAACTTAGGGTGGCGTTACAGAAAATTCAACTTTATACATAACGTTATAAGAGGTTTTTAAGTATGATTTTGTAAACGTTTTACTTGTTATAGAAAAGGAAATAAAATAAAACTTTACTTTTAATCAATTTCATACGTATTTATTTGCTTAATTCTCTTTCAGTGACGTGTAATATTTTATTTCATACATTCTTCTTGAACTTATTATCAAGCTTTCCAATTAGTGCTTCAAACTAATTTCTTGTCTAAATAAATCCTTTAGCGTTAGAATAGCCGAGAGAATTGATATTTCAATGCCTCATTTAATTATTCTTTAGTTTAGTATTGCTACAAGTATTTGCATCAAAATAACTCATTAGGTTTAGTAGATATGCTTATTTATAAATTTGTATCAAAAATGATAAATTATTATTATGAAATTAGATGAATTTGCTGATACCTTTTGTAGTGTTTGTATCTATACAATAGATATAATGCACTGTCTCACGTACCACACTGGAGGGGGTAGTTGTCAATGTCGAGTCAGTCGTGTTGTAAACGAGGGACAGGACAAACGTGCGCCTGCGCTCCAGGTGTGGTAGTAGTGAGCCAGTGTCAATAATAGTTATCATTAAGGGACCGAAGGGTCCTACATATGGCGACGGGGAAAAAGGTCAGAAAAAAAATATATACATAAATAAATAATAAAATTAAAAGAGATAGAATATCGGTATTTCTTAAGTTAATTCTATAATATTACGTACTTTAGATTACAATGCAATACGATCTTAAAAAATATTATACGAAAGAAATATTGCTAATGACTGAAATATTATTGATGACTCATTGTGTCGGAATGCAGTGTATATTTCCGCTGTCGTTATTATTACATTGTTATTTGTTTATTTAGGTTTAGTGAACATTCACTTTTAAGTCTCAATGTTTTGTACAAAGTTACTTATAACTACCCGCAATATTTCATTTTTTCAATAAGGTTTGTAGTGAATTGTAGAATGTTAATAAATTAATTATAATACCTTCGTGTATTCACAAAAACTACGTATAACTACTTATCGGTTTTTCTATGTACTTTTGATATAAATAATACTTTTTCGTAATTAAAAAAAAAAAAAGAAACTACAAAGATAGGTAGTGCCTCCGGATTTCCATTAAATTGGAGATATACTTGGTCTATTTGGATTTCCATTAAATTGGAAATATGAATGCCTAAATAGGTACAGCTAATGGGGTTTTTGTATAATGGAAAGTTATACATTTGTTATTTGGATTTCCATTTAATTGGAGATAGTAAATTGTTTCATTAAATTGAAAGAAACAAAATGAATTTTATTAGATTGAACTTAATTTGCTTCGGACTTCTTTTAAATAAGAAGTAAAAATAAAAAGACTTTCATTAAATTGAAGGTACCTTATTCATTAGATTGAATGTAATGTTCTTCGGACTTCCTTTAAATGAGAAGTATATGAAAAACGACTTTCATTAAATTGAAGGTATTTTAGACTTCCAGTTGATTTTCAGGTCGCCTCAATCCAACCTATTATGGCAAATCAGCTTCCACCACCCGAGAAATTGGATCTCGAAGGCGACAGCACATCGGTCGGTTTGAAATGGGAGAAATGGAAGCGATCCCTACGTATATATTTGGAAGCCGCTGATATTACAACGCCTGCTAAAAAGAGAGCCACATTGTTGGTACTGGGGGGAACCTCACTGCAAGAAATTTATTATAATTTACCAGGGGCAAGCACTGAATCAGGAGAAAATGTAGATGTTTTTGAAATAGCCATTCAGAAACTAAATGAGTACTTTCTTCCAAAACAAAACAAAATATATGAACGACACATTTTTCGTTTAATCAAACAAGAGGCCGGCGAAAATTTTGAAAAGATCTTAATAAAACTAAGAAACCAAGCAGTAAGATGCAAATTTGATAAACCGGATGAGCATATTATAGACCAAATTATTGAGAAGTGCCTCTCATCAGAATTAAGGAAAAAGATGTTAACAATGGGAGACGAGATATCATTAGACAAAGTAATAACATTAGCAAACACTCTAGAAATTGTAAATTACCAATTAGAAAGCTACGAACAAAAAGAAAGGGCAAAGACAAATGAAGTAAACGCAATAAAGAGTACAAACAAAGAAAGATCAAGATTAGAACCACAAGATAAACGAGACAACGATAGACCATCAAAATGCACCAGATGTGGAACGACAACTCATCTATCTCAAAGATTTTCATGCCCTGCAAAAGATAAAAAATGTAATGGCTGTGGAAAATTGGGTCATTTTCAAAGATGCTGTAGGACAAGGAAAAGAAAATTTGAAGGAAAAACTTATAGCGACAAAAACTATAACACAAAACAAAGGAAAGAAACTACAGCAAATTCAGTTGAAGATGGAGATGTTCATTATATATTTAATTTAAATGATGATGCAACAATAAAATGTGAGATTGGAGGAATTACTTTGGATATGCTAATTGATTCAGGGTGCCGATTGAATCTGATAACTGCTGAAACCTGGGAACATCTCAAGAAAAATGGAGTTTGTTGTTTTAATCAAGAAAAAGAACCTAACAAAACTTTTCTTGCCTATGGAAGTAGAACACCCTTAGATGTGAGAGGATCATTTGAAGCCGTAATAAAAACGAATGGTAAAATGGAACGCAGCACCATTTATGTTATTGATAATGGACCACGTGACTTACTTGGTAAAGATACAGCCATGCGACTTGGGGTTTTAAAATTAGGTGGTGCTGTAAACCAAGTCCAACTAAATGAAAAAAGAAATAAGCCATTTCCGAAATTTAAGGACATCTTAGTTGAAATCCCTGTTGATTTATCTGTTAGACCGGTTATGCAACCTTACCGGAGAATTCCAATACCTTTGGAGGAAAAGATAAATGAAAAGATACAAGAACTACTTGATTTGGACATTATAGAGGAGGTACATGGACCATCACCGTGGGTTTCTCCAATAGTCCCGATCCTTAAGGATAATGGAGAAGTAAGAGTGTGTGTGGATATGCGACGTGCAAACTCAGCAATCTTAAGAGAGAACCATCCATTGCCATGCATGGAGATATTATTACCAAAAATTAAGAAGGCTCAGTATTTCTCAAAACTGGACATAAAGAATGCGTTTCACCAAGTGGAGCTGCACCCTGATTCGAGACATTTAACTACATTCATAACATCGAATGGTCTTTACAGATACAAAAGACTTATGTTTGGGGTAACATGTGCTCCGGAATTATTTCAAAAACTATTAGAGAAAATGCTGATTAAGTGTGAAGGGGCTATAAACTTTATAGACGATATTTTGATTTGGGGAAGTACAGAAGAAGAACATGAGTTGAGACTGACTAGTGTGAAAAATATACTTAAAGAAAATAATGTTTTGCTAAACCAGGATAAGTGTATTTACAACGTTGAAAAAGTAAGTTTCTTGGGACACGAACTTACTTCAAAAGGAGTTAAACCACTTCCAAAATATATCAAAAGTATCTCTGAATTTAGAATACCAAAAACGATTGAAGAATTGCAAAGCTTTTTAGGACTAGCAAACTACATAAATAAATGGATCCCTAATTTGGCAATGATGACGGAACCAATGAAGGAAATACTAAGAAAAAAACTAGGAAAAAAGGCGAATATGGAAGAATATTGGACAGTCAAACAAAATGAAGCATTTACAAAACTTAGAGGCATTATCGGGAATACAAAATTTAGGATATTATGATGTCAATGATAAGACACAAGTAATAGCTGATGCAAGTCCAGTAGGACTAGGAGCAGTTCTAGTTCAGATCGATAACAATGGACCTAGAATTATTGCGTATGGAAACAGGACACTTAACCAATGTGAAAGAAAATATAGCCAAACAGAGAAAGAAGCTCTTGCTCTTGTGTGGGCTATAGAGCACTTCAAAACATTTCTTTATGGCAAAGAATTTGATTTAATAACGGATCACAAGCCACTTGAATTTATATTCAGTCCGCGATCAAAGCCATGTGCTCGTGTTGAGAGATGGGTTTTGCGTCTTCAAGCATATCGATTTAAAGTTATATACAAACCAGGACGTACCAACATTGCGGACCCATTATCGCGATTATGCCAGCACTCTGATCTTTCAAACGGTTCATCACCTAAAGACTACGTTCTTCAAATAGTTGAACTGTCAAGACCTCGAGCAATTTCAATGCAAGAAATAATTAAAGAATCGGAAACAGATAATGAAATCACAAGAGTAAAAAATGGAATTTTTAGTAACCAGTGGGATGAAAGTGTAAAATGCTACAAAATATTTTCGGAAGAATTATGCTTTTACGAAAATATTCTATTAAGAGGAAATAAAATAATCATACCACAGAGTCTTAGAAAACAGGTTTTGCAAGCAGCTCATGAAAGCCATCCAGGAATTGTTGCCATGAAAGGTCGTTTGCGATCTAAAGTTTGGTGGCCTAGAATAGACAAAGACGTTGAAATGATGGTGAAATCGTGCAAAAGTTGTACACTCGTTAGTGTACCGAATCCTCCAGCACCCATGAAACGTAGAGAGCTTCCTTATGAACCCTGGATAGATATTGCGATTGATCTGTTAGGCCCATTGCCAAATAACGATTATATATTAGTGATCATTGACTACTACAGTCGTTATAAGGAAGTGAAAATCACCAGGAACATAACAAGTTCACAAATCATTAAAATCTTAAAGGAACTCTTTAGTCGACTGGGTTATCCACAATCAATAACTGCAGATAATGGTCGGCAGTTTGTGAGTGAAGAGTTTAAAACTTTTTGTAAAGATTGCAACATTAAACTTTTTAGTACTATTCCATATTGGCCGCAAATGAATGGGGAAGTTGAGCGCCAAAATAGGGATATCGTAAAGCGCCTTAGAATAAGTGCAAGTGAAAAAACAGACATGAGAGAAGCATTGTATGAATATCTTATGATGTATAACTCTACTCCTCACTCAGTAACAGGGAAGACTCCCTCAGAGCTTTTCTTTAAAAGAAGGAATAAGGATAAGATTCCGATGTTGCAAAATATTGATAAAGACAATGATTCGGAAGTAAGAGATCGGGATAAGATGCAAAAAGAAAAAGGTAAAGAATACGGAGATAGGAAAAGGAGAGCAGAATATCCAGAATTAATAGAAGGTGATAAGGTTTATGTTAAGGAATTCGAAAGAACAAACAAACTTGCAAGTACATTTAACCCGACACCTCATGTAGTCGAAAAAGCTACACGTGGTGATGTTACTGTTAGAAATGAAGAAACAGGACAAATACTACGAAGGAATGTCATACATCTAAAACGAGTAGAGGGAGAGTGGAAATCTATCCAAGATGATAATCCAACTGAAGATACAATAAATCAATGATTAAAATAGGCTGATTGGAAATAATTAATTTATAAATAATGTACATAAAATACAATTTTGAATTAAAATAATAATAAAATTAAAATTGTTAAAAAGGAAGGGATGTAGTGTTTGTATCTATACAATAGATATAATGCACTGTCTCACGTACCACACTGGAGGGGGTAGTTGTCAATGTCGAGTCAGTCGTGTTGTAAACGGGGGACAGGACAAACGTGCGCCTGCGCTCCAGGTGTGGTAGTAGTGAGCCAGTGTCAATAATAGTTATCATTAAGGGACCGAAGGGTCCTACACCTTTATTTCATTTTTTTATTATAAAATATAAATAAGATATGAATAAATACAATATTATTTAAGTATAATAAGCCCTTATGTGTACTTTCTGAAATAAATTCTACTCCAATCTCTTTAAATTTTAAATTGTTAAGGAATTGTGTTCCTTTTCGAGACCCTTCCTTTTAAATTCTAAATTTGATAATTAATTCATTAGAGGTGTACTCCGCGCATTTACACAGTTTGTATGACTTTAGAAATTCATATTTTTATTTTATTAAATACGTTTTAAATACGGAGCGATTTGTTATGTGCCTGTTTGTATATCAATACATGAAACTTTCATTAAAATTAATAACATAAATATACATTTTGCGTGAATATATATGGTTCATAAAAGATAGTAACTCTCCGCCTATCTAAAGATACTCGTACTCCACATCATTGAGTACTCAAGAGATGAGAACAAAAGAATATCTAATATGTTCCTGCCAAATTACAATTTTCTAGTACTAAGTCTCTGAGCTAGGGTGCGGACAGATGGATGGACGGACATGACGAAACTATAAGGGTTCCTATTGGACTACGGAACCCTAAACAACCCATTTGGAATGCTGTAATAGAAATAATATCAGATAAAGAAATAAACTGCTTAGTACTTTAAAACACATATATTTTATATTTTTCAATAACAAAAATAAATCATATAAAGCATGCATGCAATGTTTATTACATTGTAACGTTAAAAAAGACTTCTTTCAAGACTTAAACTAACTGCAAGGTTGTTAAAAGAAAAACTAGTAAAAATGTACCCTTAAAGCCTTTTAAAAGTTGAAAGCTGTTCTAGCGCTAAAATAAAAATAGGTACTTGCGTTAAAAGGTGGCGCTAACTTCTGACAAATATAAAAATTAAAAAGCGAGGATCATACTGAATATGTATTTTGTTTTTTATATTTTTACATAATAGTCAATTCCATAAAATTTTGGGTGACTTTAGTTTTTGTTGAATTTAGTGGCGTGTGACAAGTTATGGGAATCTGAACGAGATGGTAGGATGATGGTATGATCTATTTGTTGTATATTGTATTATTATGTATGTTGGTAAACTCTTTAGCTCAGGTGGCATATTAACGTCCGTTAATTGTTTAACTTTTCTTTTTACAAAGACGATCAAACGCAGCGTTACGTACTCCACAGCGGTGGAGTTGGCATGAGTTGTTGATCACCTGCTGATCACCTGCATCAGTTGTTGATTTACCCTTGGCGAAACCATATTATCCACTACACATGACTTTATTGCTATACACAAACTCTGTCACTTGGTTTAGAATATTTTTTTCAAAGAATTGCTTAATGTCGGTAAAACAAAGATGGGCCTATTTTCGCGTTCAAGTCTATCTTCACTTTTAAACAAAGGAATTACTTTACTATTTTTGTTGAAGATTACGAATATTTGTGGGGCAATATCATTTATAATAGTGCCAAGTTATTTAACTGACACGCCAGAGATCACCGGTTTTCTCCGGATTTAAATGTTTTAACAATTTCATCTGATGAAACAGAGTTAAAAACATTTATTACTGACTCTAACGTGTTTGTTCAATTCGATGATTGCATAAGAAGATGAAGATTTTAAATTACACGTAACTATTATTGGAATTTTTGTAAAAAAGGTAACAAAAATAGCCTCCACATTTGTATCTTTATTTATATCATTATTATCAAATTTTAACTTTATAGGTCCATTGACAGCCCTAGTTTTCCCAGTTGATACAACCCTAGATAAAACATCCCAAGTTGCCTTTATTTTTAATATAGATAGACTTAGCTTGTACGCAAACGTTCTTAATTATTTTAGAGAAATTTCTAACTTTTATTCAAGACCACCGTCATGATTCCATTGCCTCTCACCATGTAAATCGTATAATTTTTCTCTGCTTCTATATATTTGTAGGGTAGCCACAAACACTAAATTTAAGTTGAAGTATGTATTTTAATATCTTTTGTTGGCTTAAAAATAATATTAAATTCATGTACTAAAAAATTTGAAACTTTATAATATAAATTATTTGGATTATTATCAGTTACATTTCCTTTAAGCACCGTGGACTGATCATTATTTGTTACTTTTATTATTTAATGGATAAAACATTTCCATATAATAGTACAATAGTGCTGTTTTCAGCCAAATTAAAGTTCACAATTTTGTATGGGTTGTGCTAGTAACTGGCTACAGGCGAGCATATATTACATACATTATTTATTTAATTATTTTAAAGGTATCCAAAGTCTCGACCTAATTGGTCAGAGAATACAAAGTAATTATTTTCGAGCATGAAGGAGGACTTAGTAACTAAGTGACTATTTGTCATACTATCTACATTTTTAGCATTATGTTTATGATGAATAGCCAAATCACCCAACGCTTCAGAACTTATTTTAGTAACTATATTTAATTTTACATTCACACAACTACAATTACAATAATTATATATTAAGGACTCGAACCGTTCTAATTTAGAATTACACAAGTTCACTAAATTACTTGTGGCTTCAATGTGTTCCTTAATCTGATGTTAAGAGGATTCATATTTATTATTAATTGATTCCATTAAAAAGTCAATTGAAAGATTTCTTCATGTAAGCTTTAATGTATAAGATACCTACCTAATCCACATAATAGTGCGTAATAGCTGATTCTTAGATAATGTGGCAATAGTTAAATGTACTAAAAAATATTTAGATGTTTTAAAAAAAAAATGATAATGTACCATAAAAATACATATACAGTGTTTTTGCAAGTATGTATTAATATCAATAAATAAATAAATTTAAAAAATCTAACATATTTAAGAACAAACCATAAAATTATTGAAGAAACCACATTTGCATGACACAATCAATAATATATGTTAGCACTCGCATCCTTAACTCAAAATTGAAACGGTCAATTAGATTAGTAGCATTATATACGACGGGGCTCAACAGGGATATCATAAGTTGAGAATGAATAATGAATGGATGGTGTCAGTCAACAAACACCTACCACTTTGTGTTAATTTGAAATCTTAATTGATTAGAATTTTTTTAATAGTTATTATATATTTTACCATTCAACTTTAATTTCTTATAGATATATTATAGAAAAAAACAACAATTACAAAATTAACAAATGTTTACATTGACGTTCTTAGTATCATATAGACAACTTTCTAAATTTGAAGTAAATTTGCCTCTTACCTCAAAACTAAAGTTGCAAAATCTTTAGTATTATTTCAAAACAGTTAACTCTTACAATTTCAGTGTAGCAACAATATACCAATATATATAATGTTTAGTTATTGGCAATATCTAGATTGCAAAAGTGCACTTAAAAACAATTCAATTATTTCTCTCAGGCTTTCAAATTATTGAAGTCGAAACAAATGCCATTTCAGCAATTCTAATGGTATTTAAATAATAAAATTATTATTTCAAGTAAACTCTTAGTATAATAATTACACATTTAGTAGATGGAACTATGATATCAATATTAAGTTACAATGTTGTATACCTATCTTATTGTTCTAATAAACCAAACTAACAACCGATAGTATGTTTAAATGACACTTATACTATAAACCTACATAATAATCAAAGTTAAATAACAATCCAAACTAACAACAGTGACATCGAACACATTCAGAAAAACAAAAAAGTTCTATATATACTGTTAACTAACCATTATAAATAAGAATATTAAACACTCCTTGTAGACGTAGCAAAATTTAAGGTCCTTACATTTTAAATTGACGTTTGATATGGGAGGAACAAAAAGTATTTTTTTTTATATTATATATTTATTTAATCAAAGTATAAACCATCGTTATCTATGTACTTTGCCTTCTCGTAGGTACTAAAAAAACTATTCGGACGAGAATCAATAAAATCTTTGAAGGCGGTTTGGACACTCCATCAAATTTAAATTTTTTTCCTTGCAAAAAGTTATACAAATTTCGAAAAAATGTAATCTGTTAGGTGTCTTAGACATTGCAATTGACGCTCTTCTAATTTGGTAGCCGTCTGTTGTGCAGAGTGTGGTCTAGCGTTGACGTGAATCAGCAGTAGCGTAGAGCGATATACCAGCCTCAGTTGTTTAGCAACTACCTTTTCCACCATGGTTTGCATTTATTGACAATAAATGTCTGTAGTAATAATTTGGGCATATTTGAGAAAACTATAATGAACTACACTGGCACTAGTCCACCAAACACTTACATCACAGGTAATGATTCGATTTAAAAATTCCGATTAAGTAAAGTAACACTGCAGACGATTTCCAATTTGCTTCAAGTGGATTAAAACAGTTTTATCAGTAACACCACAGCTAGCTCGGACGTGGTTTGCGGTGGATTCGCTTCCATGATAGCCTTCAATTCTTCATTATCAACCTGGGTCTCCGGCCGTCCACGGGTACTGTTTTGCAGGTCAAAATTATGAAGTACAAAGACGTTGAAACCAAAAACGAGTGGCGCAAACAGAAGAAAAAGAAAAACAACAACTAGCTGTATAAATTTGAATTTGGAATTCCAAACCAAAGAAGAAAAATTTGTGATTAAAGTGGCCAGTACGACAGATCGCCAATTTCATACGTAAGGACCTAGTATAGTGATATCGTTAGTGTACTCAAGGTATGCCTTTCCTTATTTGGATTATATTCTGTATATTTTTTCAGTCCTTCTTTATACGTGCAAATCAACCATATGATACTTCAGTGTTACCTAATGTCATAATAAAACTTGTTATGACACATTTCAATACTATAGTATAATTCTACCTTTACCCATTAAGTTATAGGTTAAGGTGGAATTTCAATAATAACCTCACCATCGCTGAATATTTGACTATTCAAGTCAAATTATTGTTCATATTTTTATATAAAAAAATTAAGCACCCTATTAATTAATTGTTAATTTAGAATCTGGTTTTTAGGTATCATCTCTCCAAGAACTCAAAAATATAATATACTTCCATTAACCCATACTTTAGTTAAAAATTACGTTATAATTATCGTACCGTAAAAAGTTGATATATACCATCTGTATAAACTGCATAAATATGCTTCTGTTCTTCCGTACGTGTTCCCTCATCGAATTAAAAGAAAACAGATTGTTTTCGTCGAATTGTGTCATTTTTAATTGTTGATCTAGTATAAACCCTGTTTTTCCTTCTATATCAGTCTCCTTATATTTTGTGGAATATGTTTAACTGGAACTTTTTATTATATAACAAACAGAAAAAAAAAAATTGCATAATCTACACATATATTTGTCTATCTCTCCCTCTTTCTCTCTCTCTATCTGTCTCTCTCTAACTTTCTCTATATCTCTGTCTCTCTTTCTTTCATAAATAAGTGTTACCTTTTAACCTACATTCATTTCAACGCTAGAACAACTTTCTACTTTAAAAAGGCTTTAAGGGAACAATTTTACTAGTTCTTCTTTTAACATACTTGCAGTTACTTTAAAGACGATTGAATTGTATTCCAATATTATTAGTAATTAAAGCATGTCCACAAAGTAAAGCTAAAAGGACTCTTATTAATTTATAAATAAAGATGAATGCCACCCGACTACAGTGTTATTACAATATATCCGTATCTGCCCCATTTTCACCTGTTCGTTGACACATTTCGTACATACATTTATAATTCATTTATCACATTTTCACTCACGACCTGAGGCGGCATCCCGTTAATGCCCTACAGAGGCATATCTATAATGCTACTAAATTGTAAATAACCATTTCGACTTTGAGTGAACTTTGAAATTCGAGTATTTCACTTATTCATCTTAAATAGACCGTGTGCTATGTTTGCATCGTTTTATAAATAACTAGCTGATTCCCGCCCGCTTTGCTGGGCAAATAATAACAAAGAATCGCAAACTATATGTAAATTTAAAATAATCACAAATTGTATGTGGGTAAATTGAAAATAATTACAAATAATCACATACTGTATGTAGGTAAATAGAAAATAATCACAAATAATCACAAACTGTATGTGAGTTATGGAATCCTAATCCTATGAATAAACATAGTGAGAGGCCAAATAATTTTAATTTCTACTGCAATGGAATGGGAGAAGGGAGGGAGCGGGGGGTAAACATTGTAATTTTTAGCTGTAACTTTGGAACGGTTTAGACCTTTGCAAAATCCTTTCTTATTGCACCTTTTCAATATGTCAGGAGTCTTGTGTCCAAATTTCAGCTTTCTAGGTATAACGGTTTGGGCTGTAGAGCGATGAATGTGTCAGTGAGTGAGTGTCTTTGTGCTTTATATATTAAGATTTAGCGATTCATCGTTAAAGGAGACTGATGACATATCACATTTCTAATTGCACTTAGGTCTAGTGTAGATTATATTCTAAAAGAATATTAAATTTATTACATTTTTATAATATGTTACAAGTTAAGTCATATAAAAACCTTGAAACTATTTAATCATGGTTTTTATGATATCCCAAAAACTGATATATGGTTTGACGTCTTCTCTTGACTTTATTGTCATAATAAAAAGAAATATATATTTGTGAAATTTTATTACAATTATTTCATTTATTTAAGGTAAGGTAAGGTAAGGTTAAGTATTCTATTTTATATCAAACATGCTTTCAAGTTATGTAAAATAGAATTTTCATTAGAATTATGTTCTAGAAGCAAGCGTCCTTTGAAGTCTTTACTTCATAAATGCAACGTTGCTATAATATACTTAAGTATTAAAACTATCTATGTACGTCTACCTTTTGGACTTGCTACATACATTTTCAAAGTCTTAGGAAAATTTCATTTCATTTCATTCTTGATACACTGAATACACTCTTCATATTCACATCTACGTGTGTAATACTCGTGAAAATAATATTATTTATTTATTTTCTTCAAAGTAGATAAAAATTTGGATTTTTAACAGATTGTTGGTGATTAAATAATGATTTTAAGTCACTTGTGATCATTATTTCAAAATATTTGCTTTCTATAACAAAGAAAAATAATTTAAAAAAAGACTGGTTTGGAATAATTTAATTAAAAATAAAAATGTGACTTTATGTTAATTATATTATAAAGGTAGAAAATTGTTCAGGACTTAAAGAAACTACAAAAAAATATTAAAAAATTGAAATCTGTTCTGGCGATAAAATTAACACAGGTACTGAGGATAAAGGACTGCACAAACTTTATTTCTTTTCTATACTTATAATAAATCTGTAGAGAGGTCAATTCTGTACATGAAATATATTTACAAAATAAGTAGCAGGGGGTGATTAGTGTTCGATACTGATGCCAAAAATGCAGTTAAAAAATTTTTTGTCTGTCTGTCTGTCTGTCTGTCTGTTTGTATGTTATTTATAGAAAAAAAAACTACTCGACGGATTTTAACGAAACTTAGTACAATTATTCTTTATACTCCTGGGCAGGTAATAGTATACTTTTCATCACACTACAATGAATAGGAGCAGAGCAGTGAAAGGAAATGTTGAGAAAATGGGAGAAGTTGCTTGATTTTTTAAGCTTCCGTCGCGTGTGCAGCCTTAATGGTTAGAGCTACATAGAAACTATGTATAACGGAAATATTCTACATAAAAATACACGAAAAATATTCCAAGACAGCATATATCTACCTTTTATAGTTAACTCACAATAACACGCATAACTCTCGATAGCTTAGCAGTTCGGAGATTTCTTATTATATTTGTTTACTTTTACGTTTATAAAACCAATAATGCTCACCATCATTCCTAATTAAAAAAAAAATAAACATTAGCACCAATTCAATAAAAAAAGAATCATTGAAATCGGTATAGAAACACCAAACGTATACTTACTTACATGAAATACGCCAACAAGACATCGCGCGTGAATAGTGAATCAAGCTATAAGGATTATTTTTGCGTAACGGTTGCCGCGCTCGCGGCGGCAGAGTATAAAAGGGGCGGGAGGCGAGCGCAAGCGTCATTCAATATTTGGCTGTTGATGCGTTCAGAGTGTTGAACTTTATTGACAGACAATAATTGTTATTTTATAAACCGTGCTTATCAGCGCGACTTTTTGTCTTTAAATAGTTTATTTTAATTTCTTTTGTTGCTATTTTCTAAATTAGTTTTAGTTTTGTTTAAATTCTTAACTATTAATAGTTCCTATTTTATTTCTTTTTAAGTAGATTTAGATTCGATTTTTAGATTAGATAATAGATAGATAGATTAGATTATTGTTAGATTTTTAGTTACTGATAGGTTAGTTTTGGGCATTTTATGTTTAGTTTTTTTTGTATTGAGTAGATAAAAGCGTAGGTAGGTACTTTTATTAATTATAGTATTCATAGGTATTTTTTATTTATTTTTAAGTGAAGTAGGTATAGGTAGATATTGCCTACTATCTACCTATACTGCACACGTGTTTTAGCTTTATTTTCATTTCTTTCTTTTTTGTACCTAAGTTGTAGGTAGGTAGGTACATATTTCTTAGTTTAATTCTATTAGAATATTAGGTATTTAAGTTTAAATAGGCACTTAGATTTATATTTTTTTATTATATAGCAGCTGTACTTAGAACATCTAAGGTTTTTTTTGTATTAGCATAGGTACTTTGATTAATTACAGTAGTTGTAGGTATTTCTTATTATTCATTTTTAAGTGAAGTAGGTAAGTGTAGATAGTATTGCACACGCATTAAGTATAGCTTTATTTTCATTTTTTATTCTTTTGTAATTTGTAGGTACCTACGTACATATTTATAATTCGATTAGAATATTATTTTAGTTTTAATAGGCACTTAGATTTATATTCTATTTATTATATACTTAGCTATAGTTAGGACCTCTGACGTAAGTTTTTTGTTGGGTAACTAAATAGAATTTAAGTTACCGTCGATTAAAAATAAAATAAACGATGCTACCTAAAAAACGACCATCTTTATCTCGAACTTCGAGTCAAGCTAGGAGAATGAGAATGACGCGTTCTCAAGAATCGGAAGAGGAAAGAGCACATCGGTTAAACTCTATGAGAGTTAGTGCCTCAACATCTCGAGCTAATGAAAGCTCTCCAGAAAGAGAGATGCGATTAGCAGCTGAAAGAGCGAGACGAGCTACAACACGGGCTTCTCAAAGCTCTTCTCAACGAGAGCTAAGGCGTTCCATTGACCGGGAACAACATGCGTTATCCCGAGAAGCTGAAACTGCTTTACAACGAGAATTGCGACTCACAGCTGACCGCGAACGGCATACATTATCTCGCGAGTCTGAAACCTTCACTGAGAGGGAATTACGGCTTACAGCTGACCGCGAACGTCATATTTTATCTCGCGAGTCCGAAACCTTCACTGAGAGGGAATTACGGCTTACAGCTGACCACGAACGTCATATTTTATCTCGCGAGTCCGAAACCTTCACTGAGAGGGAATTACGGCTTACAGCTGATCGCGAACGTCATATTTTGTCTCGAGAATCTGAAACTTTTACTCAATATCAAGACCGTTTGACAAATCATAGGGCGCACCATAACATGATTCGATCTCTTGAAGATGAACATGAGCATGAACAACGACTAGAGTCGGGACGCGATTATTACAATTCTTTGAGACAAGAACAATTGATTACTTTATCTAATGAAAGATTAAGAATTGAAAATATTCGGTCGCTTGAAACAGAAGAACAGCGAGAGGCCCGTCTTACTGCAGATAGATTTCGACATGGTCTTAATGACTTAGATATACACGTGGTAGATCAATCTACAAATTCGGTGGCGTGGTCCGATAAATATAAAAGTGGGTTTGCTTATAACCTCACAATTGATTACAGATCATCTTCTGAAATAGGCGATATGAACGTAGTATGTTCCTTTTGTAATGCTTCGAAGTGGAGGAAGGAGTCTGCTGGTTTCTGTTGTTCTGGAGGTAAAATAAATTTGCCTTCGTTCGAAGACCCACCGGAACCTTTAAAATCACTACTTTTAGGGGAACATTTGCAATCCAAACAGTTTTTAGATAATATTCGCACTTATAATAGTGCATTCCAAATGACATCCTTTGGTGCTAAACAAATCTCAGAAGGCCCTTTCATGCCTACTTTTAAGGTACAAGGTCAGGTTTACCATTTGATATCCTTTTGCCTGAAGAACAACCTAAATTTCTTCAAATATATTTTGTATCCGATTACAACGAACAGTCGAATATAAGAAATCAATATTTTCCGAATTTAAATACTGAACTCATTTCACAACTTCAGAACATGTTACATCAGGTTAATTCGTACGTATGCAGTTTTAAATCGGCATTAGAAGCCCTTTCTCAAGATGGTAATAACAATTATAAAATTGTTATAAATGCCGATAAGCGTCCAACTCAGGAACACCCTGGGCGTCATAACGTTCCATCCACGAATGAAGTTGCTGTAGTACTGGTCGACCAGGAATGTGATAGGCGTGATATCGTTATACGTTCCAGAGACAATCGTTTGCAACGTATTTTCGAAACCCACAGGGCTTACGACAGTTTGCAATATCCTATGATATACTGTCGAGGGGAAGATGGTTATAATTTCGCTGTATACCAAACCGATCCGCGCACAGGCGCACCTAATTATAATAAAAAGGTGTCATGCCTTCAATTTTATTGTTACCACCTGCAAGTGAGACGGAATAGATTGGTATACTTTCAACGTTTTCGTGGCTTATTTAATCAGTTTATTGTTGACATGTACGCAAAAATTGAAACCGAAAGATTAGTTTATATACGATCTAATCAAAGGCAGCTGCGCGCTGAAGAATACGTGCACCTTCGCGATGCCATGCAGCAAGATAACGATACTGTGAATATGGGTCGTTTAGTTATTTTACCCTCTTCTTTTACTGGTGGTCCACGCTACATGCATGAACGTACTCAAGACGCTTTTTGTTACGTAAGAAAATATGGACGTCCCGACTTATTTGTTACTGTAACTACCAATCCCAAGTGGGATGAAATCACTCGGGAGCTTCTTGAGGGTCAGGCACCGCATGACCGCCATGATATTATTGAAAGAGTGTTTCATTTAAAATTAAAATCAATGATAGATCTTCTTACCAAAGATAACATTTTTGGAGAAGTATTGTGTTATATGTATAGTGTTGAGTGGCAAAAACGCGGCTTACCTCACGCACATATCTTGCTTTGGTTAAAAGATAAGGTTCGACCTAATGATGTAGACAGATTAATCAGTGCTGAAATTCCAGATCCGACTGCAGATCCCCTGTTATACGACATTGTTAAAACTCATATGATACATGGTCCATGTGGTGCATTTAACGCAAATGCTCCTTGCATGCAAGACGGTCGTTGCACTAAAAGGTATCCAAAAGCATTAGTGGATGAAACTGTAACAGGACATGATGGATACCCATTATATCGTCGCCGTTCAAGAGACAATGGTGGTTTTACTGTTGAAAAGCGAATGTCTGGACAACAGGTTACTTTAGATAATAGGTGGGTCGTTCCGTATTCGCCTGTATTGTCCAGAGCATTTCAAGCTCACATAAATGTAGAAATGTGTAATAGTGTAGAGTCAATTAAATATATTTGTAAGTACATTAACAAGGGCAGTGACCAAGCTACGTTTGCGTTAAGAAATGAACATGATGAAGTTACTAGATTTCAGTCAGGCAGATATATCAGCTCTTCAGAAGCTGTGTGGCGGATCTTAAGTTTTAATATTCACGAAAGATATCCACCTGTGACCCATCTGGATGTTCATCTGGAAGGCGGTCAACGTATATATTTTAACGCCGAAAATGTTACAGAACGATTAGAGAACCCTAGACAAACAACTTTATTGGCATTCTTTCGACTTTGCCAAACTGATAATTTCGCAAAGTCTCTTTTGTATGAAGAAGTTCCATCGTATTATACCTACGATAAACAACGAGGTGTCTTTAACCGTAGACGCCGAGGCAGGCCTGTAGATGGCGAGACAGGTATTTTCAAAGAACATGTTCTTGGTAGAGTGTATACTGTTCATCCTAACAACGCAGAGTGTTTTTATTTGAGATTATTATTACATACAGTGCGAGGACCAACATCATTTATAGATTTGAGAAAAGTAGACGATGTTGTTTATCCAACTTATCATGCAGCTTGCCAAGCGCGTCATTTGCTTGAAAATGATCAACATTGGGATGACGCTTTAGCAGAATCCTGTGTTAGTGATAATCCACGACGGTTACGCCATTTATTTGTAACATTACTCACATTTTGTAATTTATCTGATCCTGTCCAATTATGGGAAAAATATAAAGAAAAATTTGCAGAAGACTTTCTTCGGAATTTATCTCACAATAATGAAGGCGCAACTAATGATAATTTTCGAGATCTGGCTATAAATCAGTGCTTATTAGCTCTTCAGGAAGACTTAACAGCAGTAGGCGGTAAATCACTTTGTGAATATGGTTTGCCAACGCCAACCTCAGTCGGAGAGGTTACCAATAGGGAATATTCCGCAGAGATTGGTTACAACCCAATGGAACTGCTGGTAACATTAGAAAACGGTGTCCCAATGATGACTGCAGAACAACGCTTAGTCTATGATCGCGTGTGCGAGAGTGTGCAGAATAATTTAGGAACAATATGGTTTTTAGATGCACCTGGAGGAACTGGGAAAACTTTTTTGACTAAATTAATATTAGCTTATGTTCGAAATCAGCGTAAAATCGCTCTTGCCGTGGCTTCATCAGGTATAGCTGCAACATTGCTACCAGGAGGTAAGACTGCTCACACTATGTTTAAAATACCAATTAATTTAGATCGCACGGAAAGTCCAACCTGTAGTATTTCAAGAAATAGCGACAAAGCTAAGGTATTGCGTGAGTGTAATTTAATCGTATGGGATGAATGTACGATGGCCCATCGAAAAGGAGTAGAAGCAGTAGACAGAACTCTAAGGGACATAAGACAAAATGATCGACCAATGGGCGGTATTACGGTTTTATTTTGTGGTGATTTCCGACAAACCTTACCGGTAATACCACGGGGAACCCGAGCTGATGAGATTAGGGCTTGCCTGAAAAGCTCTTATTTGTGGCGTGATATACAATCGGTGCATTTGACTATAAATATGCGAGTGAGAACTGGAGACAACGCAGATAATCGTGAATTTTCTGATACATTATTGAAGATTGGTGAAGGTACCTATCCACAACTACACCAAGGAAAACTTATTCTGACACCTGAGTTATGTTGTATAGTGCAATCCCAACAACATCTTATATCTTCGGTTTACGGTGACATAACAATTATATTAAATAGGGACAATTCTTGGCTTTGCGAAAGGTCCATTTTGACTCCTCGCAATGACCAGGCATCTGAAATTAATAATAAAATACTGTCTAATATACAGGGAGAAAGCAAAGTTTATAGTTCAATAAATAGAATGGTTGATGAACAAGAAGCCACTAATTACCCGATAGAATTTTTAAATTCTTTAAGTATGCCTGGACTACCTTCTCATATAATTTGTTTAAAAATTGGCATACCGATAATTCTGCTCCGAAATTTAAGACCACCTCAACTTTGCAATGGAACTCGGCTAAAAGTAACCCAGTTGCAATAAAATGTAATCGAGGCTCAAATTTTAACAGGTTGCGGTGCAGGAGAAACTGTCTTTATTCCCAGAATTCCCATAATACCAAATAATTTTCCATTCCAATTTAAAAGAACGCAATTCCCAGTATCGGTGTGCTATGCCATGACTATCAATAAAGCTCAAGGGCAGACTTTTCGTGTTGCTGGAGTAGATCTCGGTGTTAGCTGTTTCTCGCATGGTCAATTATACGTCGCTCTTTCCCGGGTTAGCAATTCTAGGAATCTTTACGTTCACGTGCCGGACGGGTCGACTCTTAACATAGTCTACCCAGAAGCTTTGCGCTGAAACATTTTAATTTGATCTAAAAATATTAGCAATATATTATCTTAATAAAAAACAAGGAGTTACACGCTGACCGAGTCGTGGGTATAGCGTGGGTATATTATAATATTCTGCGGTTACTTATATTTTTCAACAGTTTTGTGGATTGGCATATTATATTACTATTGCCCTTCTAAAATACGAAAGTGAATCTGCCTGTTACGTCAAAACTATGAGGGAGGACATCTGCTAATTTTTTTTCGAAAAACGACGGAAACGCGGACGAAGTCGCGGGCAAAAGCTAGTTTATAATATTGTTAATATAAATGTCATATTACAAATGTAAAACCATGTAATAGCATTTCCAGAGTAATAAGTGTATTAAGTATAGCAAATTAAATCATTTATTTTTATTTTTGGTTATGATTTTAAAAGCCTACATGTGTATTTTCTATTGTCTTGTTTTAGAATTAAAATTATTATAAGGTATTTTTACTAATATAATAAGCATTAATGTTTATTTTTTAACAGTTTATTGATTAAGTTAACCATCACTATGTAGTGTTCATTTAATGCCAGTAGCTGTTCATGAGTTTTGTACACACATTTTGCATATTATATATGCCTTGGGGTATGAAAACTCTACCTTATCGTATCATGAAACATTCTTCATGAGGTTAGGTGTGCATACTAAAGTGAGTTATTGGCTATTGTGCTAATCGATCTCCAGCGATGCCCTAATCATAATTAGGGACTGGTTATATGAAAATAATATTCATTTCACTCCTTCAATTAGTATTTTAATTTCTATAATATCTAATATTTAACGTTTATAAATCATATAACATTGATACGGACAAAAAATATATAATGCAAAATCGTGTTATGTAAAATTAGTAAATATATAGAATATAATGATAATAAAGAAAAATACTGGTAATACATTAACAATATCAATATTGAATGTCTCTTTTACAAGGTGTAGTAAATATTATAATTTACGATATATATATATATATGATTTATTTTTGTTTTCATCCTGTCTCTGTGAATATCTCACCGAGAATAATAAAAGAACCGCATATAGGGATTTCCTCACATAGCATATGAGAGAGATGTTGGGAAATTAGGTTTTCAATTTACATACTAGGTTAATTATTTTACACTTATATATAATGGAACTATATATGTAAAATTAATATCTGATGTGATGATGTCACTGTTTGGTTTATATTTAGTTTAGGACTTATTAGATTAGACATTGATTAACATTAGGGTTTAGAGTTAGGAGTTATTGATTGGTCATTTAGGGATTATTGGCTTCATTTGAACATCGTATTGGTAAAATGGACTGGCTTCATTGGGACAATAGGATGTTAAATAAATAATGGTATATGTGATCCCTATGTTCTATTGTTAGTCTATTATGGTAGGTTGGTATGGTCTGTGGTATCTATGTAGAGATTCTCTATTACTTTGATAGTTATTCACCGGACAAAAACTCACTCAAATATTTTATTTATAACATTTACTATATAGTGGATTTACTGAAAATGTTAGTGTTTATAGTATCGATATACTATAAATTGAATAGGTTAACTATCTGCCTCAAAAGATAGACCAAATAACATTACAAATATCTTTTTAAAATAAATATATATATTACATTTATTTTAAAAAGATAAACTAAAATTTATTTTGTTGTTTTAGAAAAAGTACTAGAATAGTAGTAGAATAGTATTTAATTGTTTTAGAAATAGTAATAGTAGAATTGTGACATTAAATAACTTCATTGTTGAATAAAATTAACTGTTACTAGCAAATCCAATGCCTTATTTATTATATTTCTTTCTATTCATCTCGTCATAACTGTTCTTCTGTCTCATGGTATCATCTTGAAAACACAATGTACTTTTCAGTCAAGTCCATAAATTATTATCTTTAATCAGTTATCACAAGCTTGTGTTAATTATTACAGGTATGAAAATACAGATTTAAATATATTTTACCATTATAAGATTAAAGTATGTAATATAAAGTATAAAACACCTTATTGACCTTGATTAAGTTTCTTTTGTAGTTTGTAAGATTTAATTGATTTCTTCTTACATTAACGAAAACTATCAAGTAAATAACCTTTAATACAAAATCTTCTAATAATTCGAGACTAATATTTAAAACACGACATTGTGTTCACAAACATTTCATTGTTAAGGCTCTTTATGTCAAAAACTTGGGTCCTTCTCGAACCATTTCTGAAAGTTCCGGTAAGATGGCGGAGAAGCTTTGTTTTGGCAAGAAACGACGCGCGTAATCCTTGATTCCCGCCTTGAGGCGATATGACGATTGTCTTTGGAAACAATTTTACAGACAATTATTAATATACACCTATTTTCAACTTTATCTGTATAAAATACGGTTCATAATAAAAAGCGCTTGTTTTTGGAAGGCAAATAAATGTTGCATCTTTATACAAAAGAGTGATTGTGAGAACGGAAACTATAAGGAGTTGCCAGTTCTTTGTAGTTGGTCTTGCAGATACGTCTTAGTCCAAACAGATTGTTGAATTGTCACTTCGGAAACATCTTTTGTCCAAAGAACCAATATTCGATGGCTGCTTGGTTTAACTTTTATGTTTAAGTAAAAAAAAGATTTAAAATTATTTAAAAATAGTTATAGTTATATCCTAATCGGAATATGTTATTATATTGAAATATTTACAGATTTTCCACAATGTCAAATAAAACTAGTATTATTAAAATAAAAATATAACAATGTTTGAGCAAAATCATCGTTTTGACATATCTCAAAAAATCTGGTTAATGTAGTAGATGGTGGCTGTAAAGCTCTTTCTACTGCGTTCTGTGCTGTAAAATATACTCTTTGTCCATTTTCTAAATGCACAGCTAAATGAACAACAGTAGGGTGTCTTTCATGAATAGGAAAAGAAAATATTCGCCAAACTGCTTCATTACTACTAACATAGCGACCCATTTGGTATTGGGTAATCATCATTGGAATTCTCTGCATTAATACCAATCACAGCCATATCACTCCCTTTGGTTACATATTTGCAAATGTATTTAATAGATTTTACTGAAAGGCAAGATTCAACGTTGATGTGCGCTTTGAAGGTCTTTGATAAAATGGGTGAATATGGAACAATCCAGAGATTATCTATTTCAATAGCTTGTTGATTTAATTTGACAATTGTTGATCTTCCATTGTCTGCTGTCGATCGGCGACGATACAAAGGATAACCGTCATTACCAGTGATTGTTTCAGATATTAATGTCCGTGGATATCGCTTTGAACATTTACCATCCACCATACACGGTGAATTTTGATTAAGAGTTCCACAGGGACCATGTATCATGTTTTTAATAACTACCTCATGCAATCCAGGATCTACTTCTACATTAGGAATTTCAGCTGATATTACTGCATCAACTTCATTTGGCCTTATCTTTTCAACTAACCAAATCAAAATGTGTGCATGTGGCAATCCCCGTTTCTGCCACTCCACAGAATACATCCAGCAGCGTGTCTCTCCAAACACATAATGTTTCACAATGAAATCCATCAAAGATTTCAACTTTTGTCTAAAGACTCTGGCTGTAATATCATGACGATCAATAGGTGATTGCCCAGGGAATAACTCCTGCTTGATTTCTATCCAGTGTGGATTGCATGTAAATGTGATGAACAAATCTGCTGTACCATAATGACGAACATATGACATGGCATCTTGAGCATATTCATGCATATGTCGAGGGCTTCTGATGTATGTTGCTGGAAGAATAGTCATCCGACCAACATTCTGTGCATTTCCATCAGTATTAATCGCATCTCGAAGGTGAATATACTCTTCAGATCTGAGTTTGGTCTGATTCAACCTGATGAATGTTAATCTCTCCGTTTCAATTTTAACATACATGTCTACAACATACTTGTGATATAATCGCCGACATTTGAGTATGTGATTGTCTTCATTTTCACGAATCATTAGGCGGTAGGAATAATAGTTCATTGAACTGACTTTTTTGTTGGTTTCGGAACCTGAAAATAGATTTTTGTTTTCATAATATTGAAAATTAAAAAAATAATAATATAGTGACTGATAATATAGCTCCATAGCTAAACTAATATTTTTTATTACCTGTAATGGGATTTATCATCTTGTTTGAAAAATCATAGCCATCTTCACCTTGCCAAAATATAATGGGATATTGCAGTGCGTCATATGAGCGGTGTGTTTCCTTTATACGTTGTAATTGATCATTCCGACGATGTAAAACAATATCACGGGATTCCAAGTTTTCTCCAACTACAACGATGGCAACTTCATCAATAGTTGGTGCATTAAAACGTCTTGCATGTTGGCCAACAGGTGTTTTATCAGCTCTGATTACAATTTTGTGATTATCAGATGGCATCCGATCCAGTGCGGTTTGAAACAACATAACCAATGATTGTACTCATGAAATAAAGTTTGTAATTGTTCTACAATAGACCTCTTTAGTGAATTGTTATGTGAACAACGCATATCAATTTCTCGTGGTGAATTGCCCATGAAATAAATTTGCAGAAATTTGTAATTGCTATCTGACACTGGTAACAGTGAACCTGCTCTATGATATATTTGGCCTTGTATCTGTAAATTAAAAAAAATGATTTTTGCCAAATAGAAATAATATTTGTTCCTAAAAAGTATATCTGTCTCTTATTTGAATCACCAAATAATAATTGATATGCTTAGGTATGTCAATATGTAATAATTAGTTGTAACTAATATCCATCGTCAAATAATTATATTGTGTTTCAAAATAATAAAAGTGTTGCTAATACTGAATCACCAAATAATATAATGACTAAGTAATATATGTTTTGGGGTTTAGGAAACTGAAGGTTAATGACACATATTTACTTAGTTAACAGGAAATTTTGTTCATTAAAATAATAATGATTAACTGCTATAATACATACCTTAAAAGTTGGCATGAAATTTTCCCGAACTACGTTTGTTGCCCCAAATGATGTCATTTGAAAGCAATTGTTATATTGTTGAATATTTGACAAAAAGTGTATGGAATCTGGTTCTATTCCTGAAACCAATGAGTACAATGGCTCTGGTGGTGGATCCAATGGTATCAATTTCACTTTCCCATTTGCGCAACACAATCCATTTGCTTCATTTTTGTATTTCAATGCCTTACAATAAGAGCAAACCAAGTTCATAGATCCAATAGCAACACATTGGTGGTTACTGTAGTCAATTGACAAATCGTAATTGAAAGCAGCTCGATTCAAACTTTCGCGATTATTAGTTGAATCTCTCGCTCTCGCTTCCCGCGTTCGTGATATACGAATTCTTTCGCGTTCATTTCGGTCGTCACGTTCATGTGCAGTATGATAAGATCGGTAATTCATTTGGTTTGTAGCATTTCGGGTTCTTCTACTTAAATTACTTCGTCTTATAGGAGGCATATCGTATATAATTACCTAAATTTATTCACATGAAATAATTATTAATCACAGGTATTTATACAATCAAAATTAATTATTAAATATTATAAACGCTTTTTAACGCAGTTTGTTTGACAGATGCAATGACGTGAAAACTGATGACAATTTATGTCGCATTCCGAAACTAAAACAAAAGAAAGAATATTCCAAGGCCAATCAAATCTTACATTTACTTTTTTTGACTTTTCAATTTGGTCGGGTGTACACATTCATTTGATTAAATTTGAACGTTGTGCAGCGACAATAAAGCGCGAATTGACTCTTTGACGTTAGCAAGACACCTACATTGTTTAGACAACAATGAGTGCTTGTAATTTAATATCAACTTTATTGAATAGCAATACAGTTCAAATTGACTCTACATTTAGTTATTTATTCTACATTTAAAATATTTGTATAGGAAAAAGAAAAGGGCTTTTTTAGGGTTTCCCTGGAAATTATTCAAATTTTTCTCGCCGTTAGAGCCATCCTTGGACTTCAAGGAACATTTAAAAAAAAGAATTGTTAAGATTGGTCCATGCGTTGTTGAGTTATGCGCTTACCAACACATTTTGCGATTCATTTTTATATAATAGATTAATAGAGATAGGACTCGTATTCAATTTAAAGGATATCGATACTATAAATGCCAACACTTCCAGTAAGACGACATTAAACAGATATGTCGTCATTGTCAATATCTAGATTGCTGAGGTGCACTGAGAACAGATTCAATTACTTTCCTCAAGATTCGCAAGTAACCAGAAATTCCTATTGAATATGTAAAAATAATATATTGAAATTTCCTCAGATTTTCCACAGTGTCTAATAAAACTAATATTATTAAAACAAAAGTGTAGGTATGTGAAAAGGAAAATTGTTATCCAAGTCTGAAAAGTCAACGTCTATTGAAATCAAATTAAATAAAACTTTCTAAAACTTCGTAAAAGCACGTAGTATGTCCAGAAGGTAGTAGGTATACGTAAGTAGTGTTATTAATTAATTCTATTCTAACATTTCAAGTACGAAGTAAAGACTTCTTAAGACGTTTGCTCTTTTGCTTGCCTTAAAGTTTTCAATTCTAATTAATATTTGTTTATTAAATAGACGTTTACTAAATACTTTATACGTAAAATGCTCCATCATACATATTTAAGTAGGACGCAGTAACTTTCCTTTTATTCATGAAAATTTTAGGACATTTAAAAATCCGTTTGCATTACTTTCGCATTGATGCATTCATGCCGACCTTTTTTCAAAACAAATGGCAAACAATTGTTAGAATGCCTTTCTGTAGTAAACGATTTCTTTTCCTCCAAACAATTGTCACGTAATAACCTGTCTTCCGAAGAACGAAGCCATCATTTTTTTTCTGCCACTTCTCCCTCAACACCTCTTTACTTTAGTTGGTACTTCCTCGGAAGGAAACATCCACTGAGCAGACTGTCTTTTTGTTTCCGGATCATAAAAGTAAATCCAGCTTTCGTCCCTCGTTTTCATTTGAGTCACCTTCGTTAAATCTCTCAACTAATTTACGACACCAATTATGACGACGGAGTTTTTGGGCCTCGGTCAAATTTTGATGTAGCACCGGGCATAAGGCTTCCCGGCCGCTAAATGTTCATGTAGGATTTTGTAAACTTGACTCGTACCGCTGCCTAAGCTTGTTCGAATCTCACTCACACACACAACACACACAAGAGGTCACTCTTTTGTCAGTCTCTATCATACGCATATACAATACTAACGTTATCATCAGTCGTTGCCGTAGAAGGCTGTCCTTCCTGCAGATCATCAGCGAGATTAGTGCGACCAGGTTTAAACTGGTTAAATCAGTTATAAACAGTGGCACAAAATGGGGCTTCATCGTGAAAGGCCAATCGAAGGCTTTAGTAACTTTCTTGTTGACTTAGTGTCACCGAGAGTCATAGTTATTGCACGAAAATGTTCTCGCTAAACTGTTCCCGATCAATTTACGCTAACGTGACACAGACTATTTTCAATTGCCGCCTAACCGAAACAAAAAGATAAATGAATGAAGTACAAACTCAATAATATTGGCAAAGAATTCCTTTTTCAAAATTTTAATTTTATTTTTTATTGTATTATTGATAAGCGGCCAGTTCCAAAAACTTTCAGTGTAAAAGTTTTATTTATTTTGTACAACCTACTACACAATAAAAGTTTTACTTTTAAACATAAAATATCAACAAAGATACACCAGGTTTAACTGTGCTTATTATACAAGAAATAAAAGAGTTTTGTTGTAATTTTTTTATATGGTATGGTATATTGTTTATATATAATTGTTTTGAACAAGTTTATTTACAAGAACAAGTTTATCATTAATGAACTTTACAATATTTACAGCACCTTTACTTCCATGGTTATACTAAATAGGAAAATAGATTAACTAATTTACTAGTTTTCCGAAGTTTTTAATTAGTATACGAATTTACATTAATTTTCGTATAACGATGAACATAGCTTGAATTCAATAATGCTAAATCAGTTCAGTCCAGTCCAAACTAGCTCAGAGCAGTTATTAGAATAAACGGATCTGTTTTGTGTTGGCTTGTTGACGCCGAGCTTCTATTTTCCTCTTTTATTATATCTAATAAAATATATAAAGTATCATTTAAAATAAATCACACACTAGACAAAAATAAATTAATTCAATCAAAATAATTAATAAGTAATATGAAACTCAAACTCCTTTAACGACAAACGCTAAATTATTCATAAAACGACACTCACATGACACACGGCCATTTTAATATGAATAATTTAAACATTCGAATTTCGAAGTTCACTCGAAGTCGATATCGTCATTTACAATTGAGTAACATTATAGACACATCCTCTGAAGGGGCTTAACTGGATGTCGCCTCAGGTCGTGACTCGTGAATGAATAAATGAATTATACATGAATGCACGGAAGGTGTCAACGAACAGACGAAAATGGGGCAGATACGGATAAATTTGACCGGATATTGAACTTTGGGTAGCATTATGGCAAATTCAGCTTTATTTATAAATAAATTCTTTTCAGCATGATTTTATTAATGTAAATTTATTTGTTATTTATTAAAATTATTGTTAAATAATTTAACCTTCAATTTTAATCCGTTTCATAAATAGTTGTTTAGGAATTCAGTGACGTTATATTTTATCTGTTTATACATTTTTCTTAAGCTCAATTAATTATAATACACATATTTATATATAACGTCAGAATAGTTTCGGTTATCGGTGTTTCAACGTAGCATAGTTTTATTTAAATAATTTATTATTCGTGTGAAGTATTAATTGTTGTAAGTTTTATATTATAATTCATAATATGAACAGAATATAAGAAAATATAATAACATTTGTACAACAACCCTAATGTCAATTAGAGTTAAAATCAAGTACAATACACGAACACATTATAACCTGTACCAAAATTATAAAAAAAAGATTTGTGTTTTTGTATGTTAACAGTGAGTAAACTCATTAACTACTGCACCGATTTCATAAATTCTTTTATCAGTTGAATGCTATATTACTACTGAAGTAGCGTGGGCTACTTTTTATCCCGATATTATCACGGGATAGGGACCTACGGGAATAAAACCGTTGTATGTCTGATTAGCTACTACTATAATGTTTATAGTATGTCATTCAAATAAGAAGGAAATAAGGAGGCTTTCCATAGAGACAAATAAAAACTCTTAACTAATGTCATCGCGGACGGAGTTACGGGCAATATTTAGTATTGTATATTTTCACATGATATATATAAGTAAAATAAGAAAAATTAAGTTATTACTATAATTTAATCTTTGTGTTTAGTTACCAGTTACCTCTTTGTTTTTATATAACATAGTTCGAGGAGTCTAAAAAGGTATTAAGGATAGTATTTTCATTTCAAAAACTAAGTATGTAAAAGTGTAAAGATGAAATCCTGTTTTTAACTTATCGAGTTTGGGGATATCTGTCATCGTGATAAACACTTTGTGTCGTTTAATTCAAATAAATTTAAACAGAGCGTCAGTAAAGATCGATGCGCCCAGTTTTCTTCTTGTATTCTTATGTATTCGCGTAGCTACGTTTACTAATTAGCTTATATCTTATCTACCTATTTCTTTTTTTCTTCCGCTCACTCCTTTTGCGCTTTAATTTTAGTAATTGTGATTTTTGTGTGTTTGTGCAAAATAAACGAAACGATATCCGTGGAAATAACTGTGTTTTGCTGCCTATTATTAGACTATTCCTATCTACCTTCTTCCTCGATTTTGGTCAAGGCAGCCCTTTCACCAAAACCGAGGAAGCAGGTATTCTGACATCCTGAGAATCTACCGTGAAAGCTGGTTTTAGGCGATCAATCGAAATTAACATCTATAACTGGTAGTAAAAGTTTCTTTAGACAGAGACGTGTTATCACTCAACAGTCCAAGCATTTCATTGTCCAAAAACTGAGACTTAGCGAGCGCGGTGAGGTTTATGAGCCATCTCCTCTATACGAGATAATGTGTCAGTCACCACATTGCCCTTTCTCGAAATGTGCCTGATATCTATCCTGAACTGAATGATAAAGTCTAAGTGCCTGAACTGTCTTGACGAGCAATTCTACTTCCTGGAATGGAAAGCGTATACCAGAGGCTTGTGATCCGTATATATAATGAAATTCCATGCCACGACCATATGGCGAAAATATTAATGGCCTCGTAAATATCAAGAAGCTCACGGTCAATTTCCGCAAAAAAAGCAATTGGCTGCCATTGTGCGTCCTTAAACTGCTGTAAAGTTTCCCCTATTGCAGAATCTGATGCATCAGTAACAATAGCTACCTTAGAATGGCCGTCAGGACGTGTCAACAACGTTGCTCGGCAGAGGCGTTTATAAATGCGGCGAAGACGGTATTCTCCAAATCTGTGAAATTAAGTGGATGAGAAGCTTTTACCGAGTCCGTTAGTAAAGCATTAAGTGGAGCTTGGTATTCTACTACGCCAGGGATAAATCGCCTGTAAAAATTTACCATCCCTAGGTATCTGCGTAGCTCTCTTACGATCTTGGGCATTGGAAAGCCCTGGATAGCCTCGATCTTAGAAGGCAACAGCTTTGTCCCCTCAGATGAGATGCTGCAGCCCAAGAATTTCACCTCAAGTGCACCGAATACGCATTTCGCGGTGTTGATCACAACTCAAAAGTCTCGTAACCGGGTAATGATCTGCTGGAGACGGATCTCATGGGACTGCTGATCAGGACAAAACACCAAAAAGTAAGCATAACAGAACTCTAGTCCTCTTAACATCTCATCAACAAACTTTTGGAGTGTTTGAGAACTAAAAACTATTTAAATATACAAAGAAATAACCTTAAATATAATTCTGTAATAAAAATTAATTACTTTAATAGTAATAATAATAATAGTGGCAATACGCCACATATTTCTTGTAAATCGAATAATTTGATTGAAGGTTTAGGAACATGGCATTTGTCTCAATAATACAGAACGTATTGAACAGCAACAGAATTTAAGGTCAAATTTGAGGAATAAACGAATATCACTCCAAGCGAGCTCCATATACTATACAAGCGCTACAAAAGGCCACTTAAAAACCTATATTTGTATAATAGAAAACGTACATTTTGTCATTGTTATTATGCTTTTCCTTTCATTTCTTTAACTCTCTTCATTCCCTTTTTACTATATCGTGTGTCACGCAACCGTTCCATACTTTTCCGTTCTACTTTACCTTTTCCGATTCTTTGTAAACCCTTGAACAAGGTTTGAATGATTTCAATATTCTTTTCTTTCTTTTGCTTTTCATAACCTCATATATTTTCATTCTTCCAAAAAAACTAGTCTCTTAAATTTATAATACATGTATTTCTTTTGCTATTCTGGAAATTTATTAAACAAAGTATATTACAGTATTTACAAGATAGAGAAATCCTCTATATGAACACGAAAATCAGTAATATTTTTCTACAAAAGTCTAAATGTTAAGAATTTAAGGAGTCCTTCACCGGCATTTTCTCAAAGTTTTTTTAAATTGAGTATTTTGGTTTTGGCGGTAAACGATGCGCGTAATCCTTGATTTTTGCCTTCAAGCAATATGACTGCTTTTAAAAATATTTTTACCAGCAATCATCAATCACTTCTTATTTTAAACCTTATTGCTATGACATAAAGTTTTTAATAAATAATACAAATATTCGGACGGCACAATAAACCTTGCATCTTTATACAAAAGAATGATTGTGGGAACGGAAACTAAGAGTTTTCAGCTCTTTGTAGTTGGTCTTAGTCGAAACAGATTGTTGAATTGTCATTTTTAAGACACGATGTTCAAGCAGCTAATAATACTCGTTTTATTTATTATGAATTTAATTATTTAAAACTATTTTTTATTTTGAACATTGAAACTATTTTTATAGCAATTGTACAAGATTTATTCCATAAATAATCCCTCTTTAGGAAATCCTAATATTAAATTCTCATTATATGAATAGAATTAAAAAAACAATGATTCTTAAAAAATTTCCGATTTGGGTCGTTGTTCTACAATTTAATTGAACTTTAATATTTATTTTCTATGTATATTTTAAAAACTATAACTTTTTTAACATCATGATTGCTATTAAAATACATTAAAATGAAGGAACATTATAATTTAACAACCCATTTATCTTATATATGACTTCCTCGTTTAAAGTGGATACATACTTATATAGATAACAGCTAAAGATATAATTACTCAGAAAAAACAGAATAACCACTTAGATATAAAATAAATTATAAATACTGTCATGTTGACAATATCTGTGTTGTCAGAAAGTAAACTTTTTGCATATAAATTTTCTTCATTAAATGTAACAAATGTGTTGAAAGTAGTTGACAATAAATTTGACGTTTAGTAATGTACAAATGATCAAAAGTTTTTCGAATAAAATAAATTAGTGAATTTTCGTAACTTCTTATAATTCTTCGTTGTATAGAACAACTCAAACAAAGAATCAGTTGGATGAATCCCGTTTCGCCATACATTTGATGATGATTGACTGACTGACAGACAACGCGCAGCCACAGTCTAGATAGAAGTATTTTTTAAAAACATACATGATATTTTTCGTACCTAATTTTCATTTTATCTCCTAAATTGCCGGTATTGGGTCAGATACTTATGCTGAGGCAGTCAGTTAAAACCCCACTAGATCTAGATCTTAACACTGGATGCAATCAAACATATTTTTTTATTTTTTTTTATTTGATAATAAAATTAGATTTTTTTTTTGGGATTTAATTTTAAAGATATAGTTCATTACAAAAATCTAAATCTCACAAAAATCGTGACCACAATACAACACCACTCAAAAGAGGATGCTTACAAAAATACATCATTTCGTTAACATAATATTACTTATACATTGCTGGTTGCTTGTAAATGGTTGTGAAGCATAAATTATAAGAAATATTAACCTAATATCTAGGGAAAACGTACTTGCAACACTATCTAATTTTGACATTTGAGTCCAACTTAGTTGAAAAACAAGACAAAACACTGTTTAGCATCTAAATATACTTAGTTCATACATGTTTAGATTGCTTTTTAATTTAGTATCATAATATCATAAAGTAAACTATAAAGATAAAATTTAGTTATAGTTATTTTTACGACGTGTTACAAGGTTTTTTAAAACACTTTTTACAAGTTGTGCATATTAAGTGTTGTGAAAATTACAAATATCTACAAGGGTTCGTGGTTTATAGACTAAAAAATATTCATCAATATAATTAAATTAGATTTGTACATCCAAACTTTATAAATAAGTGTAAGTTTATTAAATAAAGTAGTATATTGTTAAACACATACAAATAAAAATATATATACTTACATTAATTTAAACTTTCGTTATAAGAGTATAAAAGTATATTTCTTATTAGACAGTTTTAACCGAGACAACAAATTATTTAATACTAATTCAGTTGTATATTTGTGAAAAAAATTTAATAGCATAAAAATTAAAACATTTTAGGACTCAACAAATAAAATAAATATTTATATTTGTTTTAAGTACTTATTTAAAATATGTACATTGCTATTATTTGTATTTGTAATGTAAATATTTTAAAACTATATACATACTCTTTTAGTATGGAAGGAAAAGATTTCAAATCACTTCTCCATGTGTCGCCGGGTCTCAGTAATAAAAGCCTGACCCAGGCTTTGTCAGAAAAATTCAAGGAGCCGGTGACATTTACACATTGGGAGGTAATTCATAAGTTATATTCAAGAGTTGATTCCTCATTTGTAACAAAAATATGGATCAGAAACACAATGCTCATATGACTGGCAGCAGATTGTCCCAAATAAGGCTGGGAATGAGTACTTGTGACCATCACATTGCTGATTAAGGAGCGGGGGTGTCTCTCATGGGGTTGTCTTCATTGCAATGAAATCCAACTCCTCTAGGAATAAAAATCTGTTAGCTGTTTTTGGCTGTAGAATTCTTTTTGAGTGAAAATGCCCATAGAGGGACATGAGATTAGGTTGAGTTTGGTATTCTCAACCTACTTCTTCTAGAGGTAGAGTGAACTCGCTCTCTGTCTTGCTAATTTCATTCACCTCTGAGGGTTTCAAGCGTCTGCAGATCTCAAACTATTTCTAGCAATTCATGTGGCACTTCACTACAACAATGCAGTTTGTCAGCCGTTGGTTAGTGGCATAGTATCCTTTATGGCAGCATCTTATATGTAGTGAAACAGTGTATCTGTAAATGTTTCTAATTAAAAAAAAAAAGAGGGAAACATTTAGTCCAGTTTCAAATCTTATCCAAATTTTATGAATTGTTAGAAAATATATTTTTTAAATGCAATTTTGTAAAATAACTTTTTTTTAAAATTTTAATTGAAGTATGATAAGGAAAATTCTATTTTATTTCCGAAATGTTTATAGAAAATTTTTTTCTCAGTACGTCAGCGATACCAGCAAGGGTGACTACTACTCAAGCGAAATACTAAGAGTTAGAATTTACGGAGATGCAAACGGCTTGTCCAAACATGTCCAAGTTATATTAAAAACCATCCCAAAAAACGTTAGTAGACGCCTAACTTTTAGAAGCGATGAATTCTTCAAAAATGAAATAAATTTTTACCTTTATGTTGTACCAGGGTTATTGAAATTCGAATCCAGTAAAGGTGTTTCAGAACCATTCAAGAGTTTTGCAAAATTATTCTTTGCTTACTCCGATGGGTTAAATGATGTGATATGTCTAGAGGATGTTGGTTTAGAGAACTATGTGAGTGCGGTCAGACAAGAAGGAATAGATTATGAACATTGCAAAATCACACTTAGAACCATGGCCCGATTTCATTCTATTTCCTTTGCCATGAGAGATCAAGAACGAGAGGCCTTTGACAAATTATCAGATTTTATTTTCGAAACCTACTACGACCCACGAGTTTGGGACTGGTATAGGAAATTCTTTGCTAGGATTTGTGGAATCGCCGTAGACGCTGTGGAAAAAGAATACCCAAATTCAGTATACTTAGAAAAAATTAAAGAATTCGCTGTACCAGAAACATTTCAAAAATGTGTGAGGGCGGCGCGGGATGAAACTAACAAAGTGTTCTCGCATGGGGACTCTTGGACCAATAACTATTTATATAAATATAATGACAACGTCCCAATTGATGCGAAACTCTTTGATTTCCAACTAAGCAGATGTGCAAGTCCAATTTTGGATATTTCATTCGTTTTTTGTGCTTGCACCGACCAGAAACTAAGGTCTAAACACTATGACGAACTAATGAACTACTATTATCAAGTATTATCGGAAAGAATAACGGAAATGGGCAGTGACCCAAACAAAGTGTACTCATATGACACGTTTATGAAGGAATTGAAGAAATATTCATTTTTTGGTCTGGCATTTAGCTTCGAGTCAACGCCGTTTATAATTTTGGCGCCAGAAGACGCTGTCAGTATGGATATGCCGGTAAGTTTTTGTCTGATATCTACAATTATTTCAGGATTATTGTATAAATGATTGAAGATAAACAGGAGGAGCCTTTAGAAATAATACCGAGTACTTATAAACTACAAAGTATTTACTTAATTGCACAAATGATAAGATTACCAGATTCCTATGAAAGGTTGTTTAATATCCATAATGGATATAAAAGTGCTCTTATATATAAAATGGTGCCTTGGTTTTATTATATTGTTTTACTAGTTGTTGCCAACGACTTTGTCTGCTTAATCTTTTCTCAGACTCAATGAAAAAATTATTCAATTGCATTTTTCTTAATATTGTATTTGTAGCCCAAAATATTATGGTTTCCTATTAAAATGAAAAAAAATCTCGTCAAAAGTATTCTATATATTAGCCGAGGCAATACTCAATAACCATATCAAATATCAAAATCTATAAAGTAGACTTTTCGTGGTTCCTAAAAACTGCAATAATCTAAGTTTGCAAAAAGTGTATTTATTTTGGTGTAACTGTGTTGGTGTTACTACTATGTAATTACATATATGTATACATGTCAAAAATAAAAAAGTTGCTATGGTATTTTTTATCAAAATTTTCTCTTTTTCTTAAAACTCTCTAAACCAATACCACCAATATATTATTCTTTAAGTGTGTAACTAATTCCAGGGTGATGAAAAAATGAACATAGATGACTTCTGGTCAATACCACCGATCAAAACCAAAGCAGGTCGTCTGAGGGAAGCTAACAATATAGTGCACTGTGTGGACTATGGATATATATAGATATATTTAAATAATTCAAATAGATAAAATTATATTATTGTATTACTTATGTGCTGTATTTAACGTCTGTGATAATTAATTAAAATAATGTCAATACTTTTTATATTATATTTTATTTGTAATATAGTTCTCATCTATCTTTATTTATCTTTTAGGTACGTTTTTTGTTTGTCAGTTTATTTATTAACTAAAATAATAAGTGTTATTTCTGAAAGAATTTATTATTTTATATAAACATGGTGGCATTTGAATAATGTGAAGTTAATTATATCATTAGTATAATAATTATATTAATATAATTTTCATTGTTATACTGACAACACATTTCCAATTTATACATGAAACATTATTGTTTAATAAAATATTAAATTTCAGCCTTAATTTATTTACAAATAAAAAAACCTTTTCTTTTATTTTATAACCGTTTCAAAGTTAGAATAAATGCATTTTATTTAGGAGTTACTTGTCACTTGGATAAAAAATTCCAAATTAATTAATCATTCCGGCTCTTCAGCTACAATGTGAGAACAGTTATTTTATTTTTTTCTGATAGTTTGTTGATAACTCAGTAACTCGGTTCTCCCATTGTCTTATAATAAAATATTAATTTAATTAATTCACTGCAGTCAATTGTGTCTTAATGAGGAGATATTCTTTGATTTTCGTTTTTCTAAAACTTATTACACACATACAATAAAATTGAGTTGAGAATATGAATCATGAGATAGACGTTAACCAGGAAAAAGAAAGACTTACCTAGTTTATTGATATACAGTTCATAAAGTTATTAAGAAGTAAGAAAATGAAAAAATCTGGTTTGGTTATGTAAAGTATAAGACAGGCTTTATGGGTACGGTACAGAGACTTGGTTTAGCATTTGGTTGGTACACTACTAGATCAGTAATCGTATTCCAACCCAAAGAAAATCTACAAGCGTTTTGAAACCGGATTACAGAAAAAGCCACTCACAATAGATTTCTACTCCTGGACGACTATAAGCCATATCTTTCTTTAATCTAGTCAGCGAATAGTATTTTATGAACCTTGAATTAGAACATATAATAAAAATATAAATAACCGCTAGTCAATTATTTTAAATTATTTATAAAAAATATATAATACAAAAATAATATTTTTCTTCTATTAAAATATTATAGAAGATATTTTCATCATCACATTACATCAGTAATAAAAAGTCTAAGATCTATTTTGCGCTGAGGGTGTCATTTCATTATTCAATCTATCGCGCGCTAGGTCATTTAGCATACTGAAATTGCATATTGAAATGTCGTTAGCGAGCCTATGATTGGTTAACCCTTAATAGGCCCATTTCATTATCAAATTTCATATGATCCCAGAAATAGCGAGTTAAAAATGTTCAATAATTACATTACACTTACTAGTGCCTCAATCTTTAAAAAACTTTAATATCCACTCCCTCTGTAAACAATAGAAAAGGGACCTTATATTGTAAGTTAAAAGGTCCTTTTTGTGATGAGGATCTGTCGTACTATTATATGACAAAGCATGAGTGTCCATAACATTGCACCAGATAGTAACACTAGCACTCTAACAGCTTATACATTATGGGTTCTCATTATGTTAGTTGAACTACTTAGTGCTTCATAGATTAGATAATGAAATGGGCCCATTAGCTTAACAATTCATCATGCCTGGTCACTTAATTTAAGTGAAAAAGAGACAGAAAACTAATTAAAATGTCAATTTCAGTTCATTTGTACCAGTATTTCATTGATGCAGTCTGTTAAGCGCCTTTCATTATCCAATGTACCGAGCGCTGCGTCAACTAGGATGCTAATGTCACATTTGAAAAAGCTTTTAGTGAACTTGTGATTGGTGAACACGTTTAACTCGTAATTGTTAAAGTCAAGTAGTGCGCTGACAATTGAGTAATGAAATGGGCCCTTCAAGTACTAATTGAATGACTCGACCGAGGTCATGTTTATATAATGACATTCTAGTGTAATTTAATATCCATTGTTTTACGGTGAATACAATAATTACTCAGAAAAAACTATTTCATTTATTTTACATAATGAATATATATATATATATTGAAATGGAAACATTGCAATTAAGAAAATAAGTAAACTTATTATTTGCTAGATGTTTTCTTATCGATTTCAGTTCTTATAATCATCGTCCGTGCCAAACTATGCACGACAAATTTCGCTAATTTCACGGAGGTGTCTGGTAGTTTTCTACAAATATTTTAGTTTCTCTAAGACTCTAGTCAAATAACATAAATTGTTAAATAGGAACCTAAACGAATATAGGTAATAAAATTGATGTACATTAATTAATAATATGTATTTACCACACAGACAAGAGTACAATGTCTTTATATTAGCATATGTGTTAATATATTTATATTAGATAACAATTGTATTCAGTTTTATATTAAATATTAACAAACAAGTATGGGACGTGGGGTAGTACATGGAAGGATGTCATAAAGGGATGAAAAAGTTTAGTAAGGTAACCTGTAATTATAAAATAAAAAAAAAAAGTTAAAAAAAAAAACAAAAATAAATATGTTATAAAGAAGAAGAGGACCTAAGGTGGAACTCTGAGGGAGACCTTTCGCTAGTTTTATAAATGCGGCCATATTAGTGTCTATATAGTGAAATAAGTGATAAAACATAAATACTTGGCCTACGCCTCCTAAAAGATACTCTTACTCTGATATGAATTTTAGGCCTAAATATTTTAAATATATATCTAAACATATTTAACATAATTTAAGCTACTGTTATAATATTGTCATTCACTAAAATATATATATTTTTTATATTTATTTAATGTTTACTATGGTAATACTCTTCCGATTTGCCGGATATTTCAAGAGTTTGTAGGCTATCTTATATCACGTTTGCTCTCCTCTCCCATAAAAAAAGATTTAAATTTGTTTTGATTTGTCTTTATATAACAATTCCGTGTCACGATGTTCGATCTTTAAAATCAATGAACCAATTTCAATGAAATTTTCTACAAAACTATTGTTTAGTCCAACTTTACTAACTCTAAGTTCTCTGTGTTTCCAATAGATGGCGGTGTAAATAATGAAATTTTAATTTATATAGAATAATTTCTAACAACAATATTTTACATCAGAATTAAGTAATAATCAAAATATTTGCTCAAAATACTTTCTTCGATATAATATTATATAAGACTCAATTGCTACCATATATTAACAATAAATTTTAATTTATATTTTTAAATCTGTGTGTAAAATAATGTTTTACAATAACTTAAATAAAAAAAGTAAAACTATATCAAACAATTAAGTGGTAACTGTATGTTTAACTTTAAAAAGTTAGAACATATTTGTAAATATTTAATCATAAAATTGCTTGAAAAATATAATACCGGAAACCGGAAATCGGTCGAGTTGTCAGGATTGACGTGTTATCTTTATTCAGCTTGTTTCTGTATAAAATAAATGTCAATTTCAGCTTTATTGATCAATTTTGTTAAAGAGAATAAAAAATAGTCCTTCTCCCACTTTAAAAAGAGTTTATATAACATATAATAGTAAATAGTACTTTGATTTTTCGTACACATAAAATATGACATGTTATCAATCTGTGTTGCCAGGAACTATTTACTTTTTTTGCACTTACATTTCCTGATTGTATTTTGAAATTGAAATTTTGAATTTGTAAGAAATGATACTACTACTGACTTAATTATTTCCCCATTCATTTCATAGTGTAAATATAAACGAGATGGACACCTTTCCACTTTCAATCTAAATCAAATAAATTCTTACAAAATTATATATATATATATATATTTTCATGATAGTGATTTAAATAGTAATTATATAATATTAATAGTTACCCGACTTCTTTTTTGAGTCTAAATGATAAGGACATTTACCTAAATTATAGGGAAACCGCACTTGCAACACTACCCAGTTATGACGTTTAGTAAAGGCCAACTAATAGTAAAAACAATGAGAAACCTTACTTTCCATCTAAATGTGGAATTTAACATTACTTTTTAATTTAGCTTCGTAATATCATATCGTAAAGATTTCTAAACCAACAATTTAAATTTAGTTAATTTATTGTATCCAATGTGTTAATTGTTTTCAGTTACTACAAAGTATTACATACACGTACAGAACAATAGTGTTGTAAATTTGTTGTCTTACTAAAAACATTATAAGGGTTCGTATTTTATAAATCACTAATTATATGACCATTTTAATAAATAAAATGTGTAAAACCAAACGATAAAAAGGTCTTTTAATATATAAAGTAATATATTGTTTTTTTTTTTTATATATTCTAATAGGAACAAATCCTAAGCCTCAAAAAAATATATTTTTAATTTAGTACTCAAAAAATACATATTTTAAAATAACTACATCAAGGTTATCAAGTTGCATTATATAAAATTTTATCAGTATGCAAATATATTTGATTGTAAATGTAAAACAATTATTAATAGATTAATTTAAAATGTAGATATATTTTTACAGTCATAACATGAAAGCAAAGGACTTCAAGTCACTTCTCCAAGTATCTGAAGCTCTCACTAATGAAAGCCTGAGCCAGGCTTTGACAGAGAAATTCAATGAGCCAGTGACATTTACACATTGGGAGGTAATTTATTAGCAATATTCAAGTGTTTATTCCTTATTGGTATCTAAAACATATTTTCACACAAGTTTTTAGATCAGAATTAAGTTGCAAAAGACAAACTTATAACATGTTTAAATTTTCTCTCTATGATATCCTTAAAGATATTTTCTCATGTAATAAGCATGCCTTATTTGTAAATTAAAAACAACTATTTCTGGATCATTGAGAAATTAATTATGATAACATATATACAATTAATTTAGTTTGGCTCAAAATATATTGTATATATATATTTTTATGTAAAGAAAAACATTGAAATTAATAAAAAGTTGACTTTGGGGTAATCTTTACTATTTTAAAATTATAAGATGTTCATTATATCTTATCAACAGTACAATAGTATGATGGTTTAATTTCTACCTACTTTCCAGAATATATCGGAAGCCTTTTCTTTCTTGAAAGTTATTAGATAAATCATGTTATCTTTAGAAGTTCGTCATTGGTACAGAGAACATCTTTGTAATATTAACTAATGATAAAATTCTTTATTTATTGAAGTTTTATGCAAAAAATTGTTCATTATTAAAACCGTCATGTCAACTTGTTTGCCACAGACCTTCCAGTGCTTGACATGGCATATCATACTTTAAATATTCCTAAATATTGTTGTATACATTACTACACAAGCATTCCTTAATAACTTTTTATAATATTAAGAATAATATTCTCATTTACAAGGCTGTAGGTAAAACAGTGCTTACGTAACTCCCTAAAAGATTTACTCATTGTTCTGAATAGCCTAACAGTTAAAACATGCTTTTGTTTTTTCCTCATATTTATTATTATGTATATCACTTTGCTTACTGGAATTCAGGAATCAGTATTTTTAAGTATATTTGAAAATCTTAAGATGACTTACTGACCAGAGACTGTGACTATGAAGATTTGCTAAAAATCGTCTTGTAAGGAATACCTGGGACTCAGATTGTAAGTTTCACAGATCATTATTTTTTCTATATCAAAAATGGTATAACAGAACTGTTACCCCATTACCAGTAACATATTAACACAAAACAATGCAATGTCTTAGAACGAGTCTTATTTACTTTGTACATCTCTTGATGCCAGTTAACTTTAAATATCAAAGAACCATCTGCAATATACATAAACATACAATACTATCTCATGATGTTTGCCTACAAAAATAGGCCTTGTGGAACCCTATTACCAATCGGGACCCAAGCTGATCTCTTTCCATTGATTTTTAATTTCTTGTCTATCTCAATTTAGAAAAAACCCTTTATACAAGTAAGAGATTAAAAGTTTCCTTACTGCCCCAGTGGTACAGTTTTGTGACCAATGCTTTTTGCTGGACAGAATCAAATGCCTTAGATAAATCAAATATACTTTAAAAGCAACCTGTAATTCCTTCCAGGCTTTAACACTAAACCTACCAAGTACCGGTCAAATTGACCGTTCTTAAACTTTTGTAAAACTTACACATTCTTAAACGTTATAATATCGTTATCAAACTGCATGACAATTCTTAGAATATGCATATAATATTTTCTTCACTCTTTACTTTTTGTTATTTCTATTATTACCTGCGTTATATAATAAAATAACTTTTAATTACCGGTCAATTTGACGGCGTGCGGTAGGCACAGGTACACAAGAATTGTCGGTAGGTTTAGTCAATAATCTGAAATGTTTATTCTGAAGCAAATCATCATGATGTCACAAATGATATTCAATCCATTGAATTTAAAATAGTAGCTAGGTAACAATGTACATTATTAAATTTATCACCATCTTTATCGAAATTCCCCACAAGTGGTTGGTAATCTAGATGTTTTACACTTGTAATTTTATAATAACAGAATCAACATGATATATTATAATTTTTTTAAATATATTTTTAATTACTAATTCAAAGCCACAGCAGCAAAAGGAATTAATGAAGTAATCTGCATTTTTTTAAACAATAATAACTTGGTCATCTAGGTGAAGAGTTAAATAGGAGTGAGCTTTGCTTTTACCAGATTCGCACTTTATGATACTTAAGAAAAGGTAATATGATTGAGTACTGAATTGACAACTATGTTTACAAGGACGAGAAATTTAAATTCTACTTCAACCCCCAAGTATAGAGTGATAAGAGTAGATGAAGAGAGAGAGACTGTGTATGTTCAGTTCTAATCCAATTTGTATGATTCTTTTAATGGTAGATTCAGTACTTTCTAGGATTAGATTAGGAATTCTAGATTGAAATTTATCAATCTTTGTTTTTAAAGGTGTTTTAAAGGACATTTCTTTATGAAATATTTCAATATTTTTTTCAGTACGTAGGCGATACGGGCAAGGGCGATTCCTACTTAGGCGAAGTAATACGAGTTAGGATTTACGGAGATGCAAATGGCGTGTCCAAACACGTCCAAGTCATATTAAAAACCATTCCAAAAAACGTATGTAGACGCCTAACTTACAAGAGCGATGAATTCTTCAAAAATGAAATAAATTTTTACCTTTATGTTATACCAGGGTTATTGAAATTCGAATCCAGTAAAGGTGTTTCAGAACCGTTCGACAGTTTTACGAAGTTATTCTTCGCTTACTGCGATGGGATAAATGATGTGATATGTCTAGAGGATGTTGGTTTAGAGAACTATGTGAGTGCGGTGAGACAAGAAGGAATAGATTACGAACATTGCAAAATCACACTTAGAACTATGGCCCGATTTCATTCTATTTCCTTTGCCATGAGAGATCAAGAACCAGAGGCCTTTGACAAATTATCAGATTACATTTTCGAAACCTACTACGACCCACGGCTTTGGGACTGGTATAGGAAATTCTTTGCTAGGATTTGTGGTATCGCCATAGACGCTGTGGAAAAAGAATACCCAAATTCAATATACTTAGAAAAAATAAAAGAATTCGCTGTACCAGAAACCTATCAAAAATGTGTGAGGGCGGCGCGGGATGGAACAAATAGAGTGATCTCGCACGGGGACTCTTGGACCAATAATTATTTATATAAATACACCGACAATGTCCCAATTGCTGCTAAACTCTTCGATTTCCAAATAAGCAGATGTTCAAGTCCAGTTTTAGATATATCTTTCGTCTTCTGCGGTTGTACCGACCAGGAACTGAGGTCTAAACACTATGACGATCTTATAAACTACTATTATCAAGTATTATCGGAAAGAATAACGGAAATGGGCAGTGACCCAAACAAAGTTTACTCATATGACACATTTATGAAGGAATTGAAGAAATACTCATTTTTTGGTCTGACATTCAGCTTCGAGTCAACGCCGTTTATAATTTTGGCGCCAGAAGACGCTGTTAGTATGGAAATGCCGGTAAGTTTTTTTCTAACATTTACCTCAGGATTAAGGAGTTATTAACTAAACGTAGAAATACGAGGTCTACTCAAAAGATACCCTGATTTTTCAATTTCTTTGGATTCAATAAAAGATTTTAGATTTTTTGTGACGTTATGTTGTTACCATTTCTGTTTCTGCTTTGCTTAAAAATTATAAAAGACTGATCGCACAAATTGAATATAACATGTGGTAAACATTCCTCATTGACCGTTCCAACCTGTCACAAAAACTCTAGTTGCACTAGGGTCATGCAATCGAAGAAAACTAAGCAAACTCTTTACGATTGAAGTTGATGTGCTTCCTTCTGTCTTGCTTCGTACGGTAACTTCTATTGCCATGATTTGGTTTCCACGTAATCTCGAGTTACGACCTTCTGGACCTAATTTAGGTTGTCTCGGACAGAATCCCAACAGTTTCCTAATAATTAAATGTGATGCTGTTTTTGGACTCAATTGAACAATTTTAGTACGGATTACGCGATGACCGATGATGAATAATAGAACGGCACAATATAATTTATATTTTTAGGTCTTCAGTAACTTCTTTAATGCCGATTTGAATATCGATTCTTCACTTCACTAATGACTGCTTATTTTTTTATCATGCTCGTGCATTCGGCACGTTCTTCCTCGTTCACAACTTTTAGGAAGACTAAGAGCATTTTGTACCATCGATAAATATTATTTTTGGTGTAAGGTAGCTTCACCATACTTCACAGTCACATCGGAAACTTTAATAATGGCCTAACTTTTGAGCATCCACTAGAGACGGAACGCGCATTCAACTTTGAAACCAACAAAGGTTGTTTGTTTAGGTCTGAAAATGTCGGCATGCATAAGTGATGGACATGAGCATCATCATAACGCTACAAAAAAACAAATATCGGATAAACAATTCAAAATACGCGATACTTTTTGAACAAACCTCGTATAAATTATATTATCCCAAGGACGTAATGATTAATAATCAACAAAGTATATAATTAGTTGCACAATTGATAAGGTCATATCAATAATTGATTTTAAATAACTCTTATAGATATATGTTCTTGCTATCATTATTTTCATACTATTGATTGATAAAATATGTATTATATTATAAGGACATGGCGAAGCTGTGTCCGAGTTATTATATTGTTTAATGTCTCTTTTTTTATATTATTAATTAATTCTAGGGCGACAAAAAGAAGAACATAGATGACTTCTGGTCAATACCACCGATCAAAACCAAAGCAGGTCGTCTGAGGGAAGCTAACAATATAGTGCACTGTGTGGACTATGGATATATATAGATATATAATATATTAGTTTTAAACTACTATTTCATTATCCAATTTATCGAGCACTGAGTCAATTAGCGTACTAATATCTGCAATGCTAGTGGGCTAATTAGTTGGGTGTCAACTCTATTTCTGTCAAATAGTGCGCTTTATAATTGACACATTATAACCATCACATCGAAATAATAAAATACAACATTGCCAGTATTTTATAGTATTACATTAAAAATGTTATTTAATTATATTAAAGTAAACCACTTGTCTTTTTTTCTCGGTTTGTTCGTTAGTACGATATTAATGAATTAATGAATTATTTGTAGACAACTTTAATCTAACACGTATAGACGAATATTCAAAGTATTTTTCTATATATACACTGGTATTTGGTATATCAATAGATATTGAAATAAACAAAATAATATTTATTCAACTTAAGTGACAATAAACATAAACGTTCCGCAGACGTTTATAATTTTTTAACATAATTATTTGATAAAATAATATTTGACTGTTTGATGTTTTTATTACATATCAAGTTTTTCTATTACAAATAAAATAATAACTTATTTATTAATATTTAATATAATGCATATGATGGTTCAAAGTACATTCCTTATTTATCAAACTCATCCCGCTGATCTTCACGTTCGGTCGTTGTGGACCTACCCGTGACCGGGATAATGAAGCGACTGATGGGGTTTGGTTTTCCCGTCATATATTCTAATAACCATTGAGGCTTGGGTGGGACAGTTTTTTCTGTGTTAACCATCATTTCTACTGGTCCCGCGGCAGCGCCGTCTAAAATTTTTGCATGTATTATTAAATATATATGAATTAGCGAGACTGGTTAATTAACAGGACCGGTTACCGTTAAATGGTCATAAGATATATCTAATGAAGCGACAATAATTGATAATAATCAATAATAAATGATTACGATTATACACATTAAAGCTTGACGATAATAATATAATTTACACCATCAGTATATAAATGAAAAAATGGGACTCACCTGCGGGTTTTGGGGTTGTTACTGTTGTAGTAGTGGTTGGGGGCGGGCTACTAGACCAGAAATCGTATTCAGGGATCCAGAGGGAATCTACAAGTGGTTCGAAACCGAATTCCGTTTCGTGCATGGGTCCTCTGTACTCAACAGGCTTCAATGAAAAGTCTTCGTAATAGGTTCCCTCTTCGTGCTTCCACTCTTGGATGTCTATGAGAGTCATGTTCTTCTTCCATCCCCATGCGAACATTTCGAAGCGTGCCGTGTCAGAGAACATTATATACAATGTTATGTCGAATACGGAACCTGAAATTTGTATTTAGCATTTTTTTTAATACAAACGCTATCTTGTTAAATGAGTACCAGTAGAGACCTTATAACCTCTTAAATACTTTAGTACTATTTTTGGTATTCAAATGAAAATTATTTACAAAAATACTTATTGCACAAATTATATATTTCTCCGAAAAGTAGTCGTCAACAGACTAGGATAGTTATGAAAGTTTTGTATTGTATTAAAAAAATATATTGCAACAGTCATAGTAAATGATGAATTTGATACAAAAAGTAAGCCACTTTACTTAAATAAAGATCGCTTTACTAAACAGACAATTTGGTTATTAAAACCAGCAAGGCAAGAATGTTACAAGCCTATTTCATTATCCAGCGCTTAGTCAGCGCACAGCTTAGTAAGCGCACTATTCGATCATAAAAATAATGAGTTAAAGGTATCCAATCACAAGCTCGCTAACAATTAAGTAACAGACTTTCTACTGTACGAATTTAGTATGCTTATTAACCACTCGCGCTAGATTTGTAATGACTGCATAAATCATATTAAATAAATAATTATTGGGATAGCTTATTTGTTATTCATGTAACATTTGAATGTCTTAACTAAAATCATATTTCGACAAGTGGCGCTAAAAATACTTGTACCTTTCATTTTAAGTCATTTCAAAGAAGGTGCATGCGCTTTCCTTACCTTTATAGAAATAACACGGCGGGCCCCTAGAAACCCGAGGACATACATGCTTGATCCTCATCTCGGAAACAGCAGATGCGTTTACCAACTCCAAAGTCAGACAGGAGAACTCCACATTATCGAACAGTGAGAACTAGTGTATATAATATAATATTTGTTACCTCTATTAAAAAACGGTGAACTTTAAAGGGCGGGGGAGGGAGAACAAATTCATCATATCAGATCGGAAGGTTTATGGCGGACAGGGGCCTTAACGCAACCTCTTAGTAAAATATCATACTTTAAGGAACTTTCCATTCATTATTACAATAACTTTGTTTGGTACCATGAGCTCTACAAAATAATATCGTTTTGTAAAACAACAAACCACTGATTTTTGTATGAAAGAGGAGGGGAAACGAGCGTGCGGGTCACCAATGGCAAGTGTTCACCGCTGCCCACGACCTCTTACAACATCCGGGGAATCGCAAGAGCTTTGCCGAACTTGGAGGTAGGAGTATAAGCTTTTCTTGAAGGTACCCATGTCGTATCGATCCGGAAACAACGCCGAACGAAGTTCGTTCCACATTTTAGTGGTACGTGGAAGAAAGGTCCCTGAAAACCGCACAGTAAAGGATCGTCAAGCATCCAGGTGTTAGGGATGGCATTGCAGGTGATGACGTGCTGTGCGGTGAGGAAATTCAGGCATAAGATCAAATAGCTCTTCAGAAGAGTCCCCAGTCCCCTTTGTAAATGCGGTAAGACGCACAAACAGGCCACGTCTCTACGCAATGCCAGAGAGTCCAGCCGTTCACATAGCACCGGGTCCGCCACAATCAAAACAACTCTCCATTGTGCGCGATCAAAAGTTACAAGCTGATATTGGAATTATTTATTACTTTGGAGAAAAGAGAGGTATCACCTTTTTTAGGGATCAGATGGACAAGGGCACGTTTCCATGAGGCCGAGACTACGCTTTGAAGGTAGGAGTGCCGAAAAAGATGCGTTAGCACTGAAATCAACTCAGAGGCACATGTCCGTAACACTATTGGAGAAATACCATCTGGCCCACTCGACTTATGGTCGTCCAGGGAAAAGCGAGAATTATAGATGGTTTTTACCGAAAAACTATTTCCAGCATTGAGCTGTTACAGCGCAGGATAGTAGGCGGTGTATTCCGCTGGTCCTGAGTTGCTTTGGAAAGCGCCCAAAATTTGCGCGTACCACAATAAAATTATGTAAAAGAACGAATGCTTTATTCATTTAAGAGTAAATGAGAGATCAATTCTAGCTCTATCACTTTTACGTCATATTAGCAAATGTGTTCTTTAACACGCATTTAATAATAATTGATTTAGAATAACGTCTTCAAAACTGCTTATCAAAACATTGTTAAGGTATTGTTTTGAGGATGGTAAGAAATTAGGTAATCAGTTTATATTAATATTGCGTTAAGAGGTGGTGGTACGGCCCCTGGAACCAGTTAATTTGTTACAAAAAAACTTTTAAAAATTAACTGATTAGTTACTAGATAATTAATTTTTGTGAAGAAATTAAATCATCTTTTTAATATTATACTTTTTTCATCAATGTTAACGCTTATGGCAGTAAAGATAACATTAGTAAAACATTTATGAATACATTACATTGTATGTCAAAAACTGGTACTGGTTGTTGTCTGTTCGTAATGAAATCATGTCACGGTAAATTAGATTTATTTTCTCTTCTTCGTCGCAATTACCAAACCTTTGAATAGCTTCTCCGCTTCCTGTGATGTGAGAATGTACAAATTAATAAAGAAATATGCTCAAAAGTTACTATAAATATTATTCAGTTCCTACATATTTACATTAAACTTTGATAGGGTTACAAAAAATCATAATGACAAATATATCAATTTTCGAAAAGTTTTATGAACTATGTAACTGTTCATGGGAATACTGACGTTAATTTTGTATATAAATATATACAAAATGTATATAAATATTTTACGCTTCTTTAGTATCAGAGTTTTGTCAAGAAACCTTTAAAAAAAATATGTAATTAAGTCATTACTGTCTCTCTCACCTCGGAGCACATATTTCTGTTTGGATATCTTAGAAATGCTGATCCTCCTGAATTTGTCGAGACTGTTCTCTATCCAAGGATAATAGCTCATCATGTCAAGATATCTTGAGGGTGCTCCACAACCTGGACCTCGAACTCCAAGGCCTAACTGTAAAAAATACAATAATCTAAATAACATCAAATAATTTGCTTTAAATGGCCCCAGACCTTTAGGGAATAACAAAACAAAACCTGAATATTGGTGCTATCGTCTATTTATAGGATATGTCCTCAATCAATCAATTTATCAATCCCTAAAGAAGAAGAATTACTGAAAACGCTTTCATTAGCCAAACAATATAAACACTAGTCACAGATGAGGACTCAACATAGGGTACCTACCAGCATCCATCTCCCCCAAACGTCGCGGGATACAAGGGCTGCGCCCGCGCTCCACACGCACACGTCCTCCTCCAATGACACCGCACAGGCAACGTGGGGCGGCCGCATCTTTTTTGCGTACAACTATAGAAACAATTTCCAAACGTACATTTATTAAGTACATACACAATAATTGATTTTTTATTAAGATTTCTCTGAAGTTTTTGATGGCATTACACATAAAACGTGACATATATTTTGATATTATATCATCTATACTAAACATAAGGTTTTTATTAAACACACAATAATAGAAGTTTTAGTTAAATAATGTAATCATCAAATTTGCTAACAACAGCCGTACTGCAGAGTTTATTTTAGATCCATTTTTTTGGAAAAAGTTTAAAATCATAAAATTTCCTACACTAAAATAAAAAGTGATTGTAATAACTAACACTAAAATTAAAAGTTATTTTATTATATAACGCAAGTAATAATGGAAATAACTAAAAGTAAAGAGTGATGAAAATATTATATGCATATTCTAAGAATTGTCATGCAGTTTGATAACGCTATTATAACCATTAAAAATGTGTAAGTTTTACAAAAGTTTAAGGACGGTCAATTTGACCGGTACTTGGTAGGTTTAGTGTTAATATAATACAACATTTTAACGTACATTAGCCCGAAGATAAAAACTCCGGCACAGCGTAGATCCCACGTGAGTCACGGGTACTACTTGTTTTTGAAGATTATTGAAATCTGAAAGTTTTTACTATCATTGTTTAAGTTTGCAGTTTCTTTGAATAGTTTCAGTTCAATATTTTTATTATATTCAATTTTACGATATAAAATAAAAAAAATTACTACATCATTACGATATTTTCTGAAACGCCGTAACTTTATCACATCTTAGCAATACCAAAACACAAAGAAAAAGGTTTATAAATCAATTTCAATTAGAAGGTTCGTAATTTGAAATAGAATAAAATATTGATAGATTTTTTTTCTTACAATAGCTTCAACTATCAATAGACTTTATCAAAAAGGAGTGCTATATCAAGTAGAGGTTTTCTTATGTTACGTTTACTCATTTTTCAGTTAATAAAAAATTTGTCTATGAATTACATTTAATGGAAAACAAACGCAATCAAGACTTTATGAAATTCATGCGGGTACCACAAGGTCCTGTACTTGGACCTATTTTGTAGACAGTATACATTGTTAACATGCTATAGATCTTGGACATTAACAATGATATTATAGCTTTTACTTTAATTACTCTATCATTTAGTTTCCTGGAATGATTTGAATAAAAAAAAGGAAGGATGTCGTGATGTCGAATTATCTATAGTTTATATTTTGAAATTTAAAACATTATCTTTACGTTATCTGACTTATGGAGTAAGGTTTATAATACTTTTTAATATTGCTTTTTTTCATACCTTCACTGTCTTTAAATTTAACGACATAGAAATCTGGTTTTCGCAATCTGTCTGGAGGTGGACAGAGCGGCTTCAAATACTCTACAAATTGGAATTTTTATATTTAATATCTTTAATTGGCTTACTATTTAAGTTAAAGTTCAATGAAATATATATTATTAATAATGTAAACAATTTTGTGCGTTATATTCAATCGCGTAAAATTTTTCATTATCGAGTACTCACCGCTCCTCACTGGTGTACGAAGTTGTATTAAGGCTATCGTGTTTAATGTTTCTCCGTATTCCGGATGAAGAACATAATTACGAACCCTGAGAGCCTTATGACCCCAATCCTGTCCTAGCAACACTCGGGAATTCATTCTAAAATATATAATAATAAAAAATCTACACATAATTAATAGCATTTCACTAAATGCAAATTTAAGTATAATAAATACCTATGTTAAAAAAAAACTATTTTTTTAATACTTTTTCTCTGTCTGTCTGTCTGTTTGGTGTCTCTGTCTGTCTGTTTCTGTACAGATTTTAAAAGGACTTTCATTGACAGATAGCTGATGTTATAAGAAGTAACTTAAACAACTTATTTTCTTCGAATAACGAATTCGTGGGCAAATCTAGTTTTAAATATATCTTCGAAACATATAATAAAATATTTAGTTAATACTTAAAGAGAAAAAAAATTACATCCTTTGATAATCCTTTTATGATACAAATGATTAGGATCGCCACAAAGCGACATATTTTATTTTCTACATACCTGAAGTCATGTTTGGGTATAGGGCCAATATCGGCGGCTGGAGCTATTACAAATTCGGCTTGAATTAACGCTACAGTCGTCACCGATCGGACTTCGCCGTCACCACCATCTTTAAATTATATTTTTATACATTTTTATTATTTTAAGGCTTTCCTTTGCATGAAGATTCTTAGCGATGTTTTGTAGAAATAAAATATTTGTCTCTATTCAGCTCAAAATTGAAGCTTTTATCGAATTTTAAATATTTTAAAATAAATAGTCTTAATTCCTTAATATAAATAAATAGTTTTATGCTGGATCGGACTTGGAAGTCTGGGTCAACAACGGCGTGAAGGCCTCTAATTACTAATTTTCAAAATAAAAGAAACATTTTTTTTCTGTCAAATCTTTCAAAAAATGTTTTATTAGAAAATAAAATTATGTCAACAAAGAAAGTAGTAATTTGTTAAAATCAAACACAAATTATTAAAAATTAAATAACCGCGCGCACGACTACACCACCAACACACCACCGCGTACCTATCATATCCCAGGTATAAACTTTAACATCATTTTGAACATCGGAACCTATCAGTATTCTGGCTGCGCATAGACATGAACGATAATGTCAGGTTCTACGCGTACCTCTACAGATCCCTTAGTGGTAATGAAGAAACAGATCAACTATTGGGTCATGTCTAAGCGAAGATTGACGACCTGCAGACTCCCTCCGCCGAAGTCGTAGTCGTCGGACTTGAACGCGCACAATGCCTATTGGCAAGGGTTACGTGCTACTGAGTAGGCGGGGAGATCTGTGTTTAACTTTGCTTTTGGCAAATAGCTCCTACACTCGTCTACCGGACGGACAGCCACATGCCCTCCTTTTTAGATATTTCGCTGACTAGACATCCAGTAAAATACCAGATCACTCCTCCTAATATTTTAAAGGTGTAGTCCTGATCTCATGGAAGCGTGCCCTTGTCCATGTGATCCTTAAAAAAGCTGATAGCTAGGACCCTAGCTAACGTACCTCGAATATATTGCTAGTTGATCAATGATCGGCAATATGGCCTTCGCCATGGTCGCTCGGCTGGTGATATTGGTAGTGATTACTTCTTACGCACCGTTGGGCAGCGTTATTGAAAGCAAGAAATAAGGTCTGACAGTTAGTCTAGATATGGCAAATGCCTTCAATCGTGTATGGTACAAGGAGCTTCTTTCGAAGCTTCTTTCCTATGGGCTTTCCGAAAGTTGATGCAAGTGGACCACCAGCTTTCTTAACGGGCGGAGAATACAGGTTGTTCTTGACCGTTTTTGCTCGGACCCCAAGCCCCTTATCACTGTCCTACGGTTCGGGTCGTGCAGGGCTCTCTCGGGAAGACGTCGATAAGTGCCGAAAGAAACTTATTTCTTCTATAGAGATCTCCCTGGGGATGGTCTCAGAGTGGGGTAAACTAAACCTTGTTTAGTTTAATCCCCAAAAGACACAGTCTTGCTTGTTTACCACTAAGAAAACCCCACTTGTTGTATCGCTGCTCTTCGACTCCCCTCATCGTCTGGACTCTCTGGAATTGCGTAGAGTCTGGTCTCTTTGTGCTTCTTCTTCGCATTTACAAAGGGGAGTATTCCAAAGAGATAGTTGATCTGATGCCGGTCGCTGAATTTCATCACTGCGCAGCATGTCATCACCTACCACCATGATGCATGGCAATCTTCTGCTGTGTATTTTTCTAGGAATTTTCTTCCACGTTCTACTAAGATGTGGAATCAATTTTCTTCGGCAGTATTTCCGCATCAATACGATGGGTACCTTTAAAAAAGGGCGTATACTCCCACCTATAAGGTCGGCACAGCTCTTGCGATTCCCTGGATGTTGCAAGACCTCGTGGGCGTCGGTGATCACTTGATATCAGTGACCCGCACAGTCGTTTACCCTTCTCTAGCATAAAAAAAAAATAATAAAAAAAAAACCAATGGAACTTTGCGACCCAAATTAAAATTTGCAATCAGGACTTTTCGATATATCGATAACAATAGTGTTATGTTTTGCAAGTATTAATTAAAACGTAAAAGTTGCGTCCGTCAAATTTTGGATTTTTTTATCTTTATTATGGGGGCCCCGTAAATGTGGATGCCTTCTGTTCCCTAAATCAGGCCCTGGTTATTACGCATTAAAAAAAAACACTTACGATAGCTATAAAAGAATATTCCGAGCCAAGGATACTGTTTGATGTCCACATCTCCTTCAGAGACGTCCAACGCGTGATCTATCCCGCAGTCTATAACGTCCAGCTCTGCTGGATATACTATTGCCACTATCAAATAAAAAAAAACATTTGTTTAAGTGATCCTTTATATGAATAAAATATTCTCCATAATTATGAATATTGAAATAAAAGTTAAATAATTATTTAATATGCTAACAGGATTTACATGTCCTAATAATTATAGTATTGATTTATTTATTTATATATTTTCCACTATAAATCAATAGCAGTGATGACTTTGATGAATATTTGAACAAAATATTTATCGAAACAAGCCCTTCTGTAAAAACACTAACATAAATTCAAAATTGACATAGTCTTCGAGTGTTCCAAACTCGCTCTGTTCTGAGAAAAACATAACAAACACAGTCGGGTTTTTTTTCTTGTGACAACTGTGTTACAAATGTCAATATATTTAGTGAGCAATGCACGAACCAAAAAAAAATTAAGTATATAATAAAAATTCATTAAAAACGACATGCTTTAAAACATAAAACACTTTAAAATGATTTTTATAAGATTTAGTTGAAATATTTTATAAAATAATACATACCTCTAAGTAATATATATAAACACACGTTTTTTAAAAACATAATTTTTTTGGTTATTACATTGTACTTATCATATTCATTAATAACTACCAACTGAATTTAATTGAGAATACCAATGATATGTATAATGTTTATAATTTATTATTATAAGGGATGTTGTGTTAAAATATTTTTGTTGTGATTCAAAATTAAACAAAAAAATATTTGAATTATTACTTTATTCATTTATCAAAACATTGACAACTGTTTTTATGAGTCATTTTACAAATATTTACATTTATTTTATGTTTTAATAACAATGAATTTCAGAAAGTAACAACTGATCGAGGAATGCAATATATTTTGCACCTTATATCAATTACCATACAACTCACGTTAGCTTGCACACAAAAGTAAATCTAAGTTCTATGAGCTTCTCATTCCAGTTATTTTACGATAAGCACTAAAATGTTCCAGATACTGGTATATCGTATCTATGGGTGTGTATATTTCATTCATCCGACTTAACAAATGCTGTGGTGCTTGAACTGGCACAGTGGGTCCGAGCACACCCTGGAGGAATTCTCGGAGGAGCCCCCACACGGCATTGGCCATTACACATGGACGGTATTCTACCTGGAAATGAATTACTCTTAAAATGTTTTCTAAATATAATAATAATATTAATATTATTTTTGGTAGCACTGGTGACGCTGTCATGGCCAGTAGGTAGGCTCCTATTTTTTAATAAAAATATATATTTTTTAAATCTAATCTATTGCTGAATGTCAAATGACATTGCATTAAAATAAAAGGAAAAAATAAAATTATGATATTTTATAGGATATTTAAATTCTTCATACTATGTATTAAAATTTGACTTTTCAGATGTTGTAATGTTCTCGTACATGAAACCATTACTCACCTCAATAAGTATACCCTTAAAGTTTTGATTCATAGTCACAGAGCCCAGTTTAACACAAAAGTCACCGAGTTCAAACTTAGGACCTTTACTTTCTATTTTAGTTTGCTTTTTGGATGTATAATGCTGGGATAACTTCATCATTAGCAGGTCGAAAAGACCATCGGCAATCACATGAATGTTTTTTGTCCCACTTTCAAGTATTGAGAAGACTGATGCTGGTTGCTCAGAATTATGCAGAATATGTACTGTTTTTGTAGACCCTAGATCATTAAATTAAGATGAGTTTATTAACAATTTATTACAATGAAATGGCTATTATAATAAAAGACCTGTGTTTTACTTGATTTATGTTATGTTAGTCCTTACAGTGAATTATATTTAAAAGCATTACCCATTGTTGGATGTGATAAGTAGCTTTCACAGTCTACTAAAAACTGGCCTTGTTGAGTTGCTCCGAGTGCGAGTATCCTTTTAGTAAGCAGGTCTATTACATATGTTCCCGTCTTGTTTTCTGGCACAGGGTATTGTTGTAACCTAAACAAAGTATAGATCTTAAATTAAATAACCCATACCTAAATAATTTATATCGCTTTTTGGAACACTTACACCGTAACACCCATTATGTCTTTCGAGTTTCAAATTTGGAGGTTAAGTTTTAAAATATTTAATAAATTAATACATTATCATAAATATAACTAAATGCAAAATCAATTTAAGTAACAGTTAAATCATTATTAAAGAATTATCAGCTTCGTTGTATTAATTAATTTAGATCAAAATAAATAAGCCGACAAATGATAAAGTATTCAACAGTCAATAAATAAATATATGAATTTGACAGTTTAACTGTCATTTGTCAAATGTTGAAGTTCACTTATACTTGTTTTGCTATTATAATTATATAGATTTAATTACCTACGTGTGTATGAAAAATATTGGTAAATATTATTAAAATTTATATTATTATAATTCCTATCTATGTTTGGTTATTTTTTTATTTATTTCGAGTCATTTAAATAAACAAAAATATTAAAGAGAACAGGGATTTTGTTTTAGCCAATGACAATTATTGACGTCTTCTATGTATCTTATCAACCAATAGCATGTTAGAAAACGTTTCACCGAAAAGTGAAAACGATTTTTCATAACTACACACTATTTGTTGGACCAATCAAAACCGGCCAAATAATTTGATGGCAAATTGACAAGTGTGGGGTACTATTATTTTACGAAGTATTTATTTACGATTTACGCTTAGGCCAATTATTTCACTCTTTACTATAAGAGACTTCTCAGGAGGTTTTAAGTTAAATCTTTCGTGACTATTTCATGATTTCTTGTCACCAGGGATTTATGTAAATTCTAATTATAGTGTTTGTGATTTGTCTTCATTATCTAAGTGCTGCAATTGGATGACCAAAAATGATACCAGATAACGTGACACTGATTGTAAAGGCACCTAATCAACAAATTGAAGATCAGAACATCGAGTGCCAGACGTCTTGGACAGTCAGACAGTTGAAAGGACATCTATCTGAAGTATACCCCAGTAAACCGGTAAATCTTTATTTTTTTTATATTTGTCTCGAAATCACGTCATAATTATGTAAACAATTATACAAAGTCCAATTCATATAAAATAACTTCCTGTTTATGCTTTACAATGACAAAAATTTACATATAACAAAAATCTATAAATTCTTTAAGCACTCTCCAGGCATTGGTTTTCATCAGTTTAATTTAATTCATAAGATTCTTATCAGTGATAACACTGGTTTGCATTTCTCAAAACACACTTAAAATTTTAGATATTTCTATTGTTATCTGATACCTTTTGTGATGTTCATTCCTTTTCAAAATTTCTTAACAAAATATATATTTTGATATACTTTCATATAAATTAAAAGGTGTAAATAAATTATATTTTATTTTGAAACATTTATTTCCTGTTGAAATTATTATGTATATTTATCAACTACTTTGCCCTTGTCTCTACTAAATCATTTTGCACAGCTGCAGCTTGAATTTTTTTTTGTTTAATTTGGTTAGTATTTTCTAGAAATAATTACCTATAAATAAATTTGAGTAGGTTATAAAATCAAAATATTATCTATAACACTTGTAGTGTGCCTATGCCATTGTTATAAAAATAAATGTAAAAAATAATTAATTATAAAAGAATTTAACAATAAACTCTTGAATAAACAAGATAAAATTAGATTTGATTTTGATATTGTTATCAAGCATTACAATAACATTTCTTTTCAAACAAATTGTAAAACCATTGAATTTTTTTTATTATGTTAAATCAAGCTTTGTCCAGTTTATGCTGCTAAATTGAAACTACAATTCATTACTTGAGTAATCAGTACCAGGTACTGTACTATACTAACAGAATTTTGAAGTATATACCTAAGAATTCCGTTTGTAGGAAGGTATTGAGCACTGAAGCATGGTTTATTACAGTTAGGTATCAATAAAATATGATAATGAATAATCATTATGATATTGCATAACAGATTTAATTTTTATATCTATGTGGATAAAAATATAACACTATTGTTTATATTAGTATGTAACAATGGATTTAATTTATAAAATTACAAACATTTATATTTGTACTGAAAAATAATAAATGAAACGAAGCTTGAAGATTTATGGTTATCAAAAGTATTTACATTTTAATGGTCAATTATAATTCTTAAAATTTTATGAATGTTTTAAGACTATAAAATATAAAAAAATGTGTGTGTGGTCAATTAACACAGGGCAGAAGTAAAACTTCAGAAAAATAGCATATAAGCGATTAAGATGAATATTATTTTTTAAGGAGCTTCAAATTTATTTGATAATTTAATGTAAAATATTTGTATTTTTATATAATGCTGCTAAAAATAACAATATATGCCTAATTTTAGTTTTAAGATTGAGCAATAGATGGCACTATAACAATGGTGAGCAATGTGTCTTCTATCTTATTCTCTCCTATACATTTATGTGTTTCTTTCTTTATCGTGACCCATTTTTCGTTACATCGAGTTTCAAATCATAACGATTCTTCATGTTTCACTTAAAAAAAATATTACATTATTTTGTGTGGAAAGAAAATCTTAAAGTAGCATATTTTTAAATATAACAAGGATCCGCCAACCGTGCGCGGCGGGTGTTGAGCTGAGCGTCTCTCCTTTCTTCTTTTCTTGATAACTTTTGAATGGCTAAATATTTTTTCAGTCTGTTTTCACTATAACATCCGCGTTGGCCCAAACATAGATGAGAAATTTTTTAGCTAATTATCTCGTCGCATTCTGGAGACATCTAAACAAAAAAAAGGTCTCCCAAACGGTTAAGGGCTTCGCTTACGCTCAGCTCAATAAAAACTTATAAATTGTCATCTTAACTGTTATTTTTATGTTTGTATCAAAATAAAATTGTCTAAATTGAATAAAATTAAAAAAAAATATCTGAAATAAATATACATTGCATTGATAACAGCAATCTCTCGTTGCTCACTTCCAAAGGCTTGATTTATAAAAAAGGAATGTACTATTGAGACAGTCAATTAATATAGAATAAATAATATTTCTAGCAAAGGTATAATAAGATTATAATAACTGTGCCACTACTAGTGTTACGTTAATCTCCCATCCAAATGGTTATGATTCTAACTTTTAAACTTTAATATAACATTATTTATATAACTATTGGTAACATTAAAAACCTAACAATTCTTTGATGTTCAAACCAAATAGACCCAAACCAAATGGACACAAGCTTATGTTGAATATCATCAAGTATTTACCAAATATTCATGAAGTATATGTGAAAATGATTCAGTTAATATTTTCTTGTTAATTTATATTGAATTGTGAAGTTGTGACGGCCTGAGGCAATGAAGGTCCCTTAGTATTATTTTCCAAGTTTATCGTATTTTTTTAAATATTTATTTTACATTAAAACTACTAAATGTTCGATTAAATCAGAAATTTATAGTAAATGGTAACTTGCAATCATAGCTTACTGGTAAATCAATAACAATATTTGTGCAAGTATTCTTAGTAAAAGTGCAAAAATCAATGTTTGGGAGGGAAAACATAGAAGTTGCTAACCAGTTAAAACTTAGATGTTTTTTTACCTTCATTATAGGGGGCCCTTTTTAGCCCTCCCCTAAATCCGGCCCTGTCTCTTAAAAATAAGTACAAATTCATATTACTTTAGATCCAATATAAAAACAAAGCTGGTAAATTTAATTTCATAATATATTTTATTATAAAGTGAATAAAATATTTTGTTTCTATTAACCTTTAACTTGACATAGTTTTCAAATTAATTTCAAAGACAAGTACCTACTTTATATTAAGTAGGTAGTTATAATAGTATTGTAACTACTTACCTGATAAGAGCCGATAAGATAACTAAAATTATACATTACATATGTTGGTACGATTTCATATTTACAAATAAACTGATAAAATATTATACAAATGAATTGTATAATAGTGTACCTTTGTTAATATCTATAACAAATTTGAATCTATTTGTTCCAGAAAGCAGACGAGCAGAAAATAATATATTCTGGACAACTGCTGGATGACAACAGTATCTTAAAAGAAGTGCTGAGGAAGTATGAAAGCCAAATAACGCATACTATGCACCTGGTCTGTTCAAGCAAGAGAATGGAGAAACCACAAGAGCAGCCAAAGTCAGAGTTGCGTCAGAGAAACGTCACCGAAAGTCAAAATCCACCTGAAACCGTCTCAAGACCCGAAACGAGACAAAATGATCAAAATCACAGTGTGGAAATGCAGAATTATTTGAGTTCGTACATGAACAACTATGGGAGAGTTCCCCCCTATCCCAATTATAACTTTGGGGATGGATACCTTCCCGTACCAAACGACCCTGCATCCATGGCTAACCACATGATGATGATGCAACAGGCCTATATGCAATACATGCAGCAATATGCCAATATGTAAGTACAATTTTAAGGTTATAAATATGTTGTTTTAAATATGAAAAGTAAAAAATATGCTACTAATTTTGTTTTGTTACATTTATTTATTAATACATAATGGATAAAAAACGCAGTTTATTGGTTATATAAGAAAATTACGTAACAATTATATAACAAGTAAATCGCAATTAAAGGCATTTATATCACTTCACGGTAATTAACAGTGCCATAGAAATGATTGTGAAAGCCGCTACAACTTCATGGTTATCCACCTGAATAGTCACTAATACAATTAAAATGTTATCTTCATACTCAAAATCACAACTAGCATGAATCCACTATTACAACTCGGCTCATACAAATATTCCTCAAGGACGCGAGACCCGCCTCCCACCCCGCCGCCGGCCCCCACCCCGGCGCCTCCGCCCGCTCCCGAGCCGGAACAGGAGCCCCGGGACTGGGTCGACCATCTTTACGCGGCCTCACGAGTCGGTATCCTCCTATCGCTGTTCTGGCTCTACGGAAGCCCGGCCAGGCTGCTGCTCGTCATACTCTTTTTGGGAGTGTTTGTATACCTGTAAGTGTTTATGACAATAATATCCAAATATTCTAAACTAATATAAAAGATGACATAATAATGGTAATTTAACAGACGCACGATGGGACTATTCCGCGACCTTCAAGTGAACGAGCGCCGTAACGAGGCGCGTCGCAACGAGAACAACGAGAATCAAGAACAAGAAGCGCCCACACCGCCCACCAACGAGAACAATCACAACGACGACGTTAACCAGCAGTCGTTATTGGCGGTAACTTGGATGATATTCACGTCGTTTTTCGCGTCTCTAGTACCGGATACTAATTAGGTTATTATTTTGATCTCTATACCATAATTATTGGTGGATTTTGAAATTATTCTCTTTGTACAGTTTATGTAGTGAATATAAGTATTCGGTTTCATTAAATAGCGCTTTGTGTTAGATAGGTGTTGTGGAAAGAGGTTTCATATAGACATCTTTTTTCATTGTTCCAAATTTAAATGAAATTAAAAAAAAATATACGTGTTTATAATTTTAATATCTGTTAACCAGTGAATGGAGCTTCAATTTTAATAATAGATTTACAATTTAATAATTTTAACCAGTTTCAGGTTCTTAGGAATTTTATAAAATGTAAATAAAGTATTATATCTGAGAGAAATTAATATTGAATAATTCATCTAGTACATTCATTCTAGAAGTTAGGTTGGCTTAATGTATTCTAATATAAAAGTATGTGTCAGTTGTTTTGTCGCGTTAAAACCAAATATTAATTGTATATAACATAGTTGTTTAATTTAGTGTATTTTTTTTTTCCCACTTTATTTTCGATAATTATTTATTTAATATTTTTTTTTAATTCCGTATCAGTTCCTATTAAATTAATTGGAACTTTTTTTTATTTGTATAATTTGACCCATTATGTAAGACAAAGATCATGCATTTTATAAAATAAGGTTATTTATATTAACTGATATTAGCTTCAATGAAATCATTTACTGTGATAAGTTTTTTTGTTTTCATTCTCGTAAATAAAATAAAAATATATAAAATTTGTTTTTTTTTTATTTTTATTTCAATGAAAAATATAATAATGCAACTCGTTTTCCTCATTAAAATAATATGCAACAGGAAAATTGGTTTATAAGGAAGTGTTCTTGAAGATGTACCAATGGATACACATTTCATCAATTTATTTATTTATATATTTTTCACTTTGAATCAATACTGACCACTTGCGTATTAAATGGTAGTATCAACTATCAAGACTATTTTAATACCATACTTATCTAAATAAGTAGTGTAAGAACTTTCCAAGTTAAATTAAGTTTGTGAGTTCCAAATTCACTGCTCACAAATGATATTTAATAAGCAGCTTCTGTACAATGGAGTTACAGTAAATATTTAACAACCTTTCACTATATTCTATTAAAAATGGTTTTACCCCTTTATGAGACCCAAGATCGCTATACAACCCCTAAATTATTGAGCTAAGCGTAAGCGAAGCTCTTAACCTTTTTTTGTGGTTAATTGTCTTCAAAATAATTAGCTAAAAATTCTCTCATGTATGTTTGAGCCGAACGCGGATGTAATAGCGAAAAAAGATTGAAAAAAAATCCGTGCCCGCAGGGGGACACGCGTGGGTAGACCTCGTGCGTAACTCGTTTAAAATATAACTCACTACCTAAGAATAACACATGATGCCGTTGTTTACATCAAAAATTTTCAAGCAAAAAGCGGTTTTATTTTTTTTCTCGGAAAAGGTATCTTTTTTGGAAATACTTTTGGTACTTAAATTTAGAGTAAAAAATAACCTTTCTATTAAAAATATTTGCGAGGAGGGAATGATTACCAGAAAAAAGTTATGAATTTTTTTCCAAAAATTATTGACCCCTAAGATATTGAAGTTAGGTTTTCGATTTATCTACATTAGTTATAGGTATTCATCAATACATCATATGATATGAACCGATTGATCAGAAAAAGTGAGGCCCTAGCGCTCATTGTGGCCGGATTTCTCTGGTTAACGCACTTGACCCTTATTTTTGGATGGTTGATTTTTGTGCAAAGTTTGAAAGCGATCCGAGCGAAACTGCGGCCACTATCGTACTGACAATAGTCGAATCTGGACGCACGCACGCACGTTTATATAATATATAAACTTTTTGACCAATAGTCATTTCGGACTCAAGGGGTCACAAGAAGACCTCCTGTGAAGAAATTTTTCTAAAATTCGAAAGTCGGAAAGTACAAATGAATGGGCAGACCGAATTTTTCGAGGTCTACCCAAATGTTTAGCCAGTCAAAAGTTATCAAGAAAAGAAGAAAGGAGAGGAGCTCAGCTCAACACCCACCGCGCACGGTTAGCGGATCCTAATATATATGAAAGAAAACCAAGATAAATAAGAATATTTATTAAAAATCATCAAAATCTACGTCCATTAATTCTTCATTCAATTCACTTGATATCTTCTCAGTTACGTCTTTTGATATAACTTCATTTATATCTTTAACAGCCTCTGTACTATTACCATCAGATATTTTATTACTAGTTTCATTAATATCATTTATTTTATCATTATTTTCATGATTATCATTACATTCATTAGTACTTTTATCATTATTGTCTATATGAATGTCATTTTCTCCATCATTATTGATATTTTCTATATTATCTTTGTTATTTATCTTTAAATCTTCATTTGTATTGATTTCTGAGTTATTATGAACATCAACTGTTATGGATTCATTCCTCACTTCAATATCGTCGTCTGAATCAATAATATTAGATCTGTTTATTCTTGATTTTTTTATATCTTCTTTATTAAAATCATTTGCCATATTCTCATTATTGCCTTCAGTAAGTCCTGGTATATGTTCTGTATTTCCACTGTTTGCAGCATTTTTGAGTCTTGCAAGTCTTCTTTCTTCGGCCAATTTTCTATTTCTCATCATTCTTTCCTTCTGTTCATCATTTATTGATGGTGATGACGTTGCTTTTGGAAGAATAAAGGATCTGTAAGAAACATTTGTTATTAAAGTACTTATTTGTTTATTTATATCTTTTCTATCTTTTGCGTATCAAATGAGTGTCAGGAATATTTTGATACCATACTTATCAAAATAAGTACTATAAAGACACTCCAACTTAAATTAAGTCTACAAGTGTTCCAAACGCACTGCTCTGAGAAGAACCACACAAACTCAGCAAGATCTTACTTTATTATGATCAGTTTCACAAACGAACTTAGTAAGCAATTTACGAACTAGAACCATCATAAAACAGTATAAAAACTAAAATAGAATACTATAAAAATATATAACTATTAAGATGTTCTATAATACTTACACATTATCTCTCACAGGGCTGTCTAATTTATCTGTTTTAGAATCTGCAGCTCGTGCTAAATCAATCTGTTGTTGCAACAGCTTGTCAAACTCGTCTTGTGGAGTCTCGTCTTCGCTGGAGTCCTTCTGTACTATGGGCTCGTCTGAGATGAACTGATCAGATCTTATCTTCTGTAGATTTACCTGGTATTATATTTTATAAAAAAGAATTAACACCAACTAATATGTTGAGCTTGGTAGCAACTAATGACAAACATACTGAATATGAACCATTACTCTGCTTAGAAAATCTTTATAGAATGGGTCTGCTTATCACATCTTATATGTGAAAAGCAGTCACATTATAAACACAACAGCTACAATAAAAATTTTGTTAATTAGTTTTTTTTTTTAATTTACTTGAGTTAATAACTCTTGAAATAAATATTTTTATTGTATTTAAATTTTAATTATTTTCTATCTGTTTATGAATTAATATTCATATATATTTACTTAGATAAAGATATTCTTATTTCATGTTCAATTTACTTCATATAAATATCCTCAGTAACTATATTTTAGATCAAGAGAAAGAGGAAAAAATTGTTGAAGCGATTTATTACATTAGAAAATAATAAGCCAGATATGGAATGATTCTAGAAAGTATGGTAGTTCTATAATAATTGACATACCAAATATTTAATAACTTCTGTGGGAACAGAAACTGTTTGAAAAAAATATTAAATTTATAAACATTACCATTACTGCTCTCTTTTTTCCCAGAGTTTCTATTTTCTTAAGACAATCCTCAAATTGAAACTTAGGATACAATCTATAGGCCCAGTGCTCAAGTTTCTTCAAAACCAAGTCTAGATCCTCTCTTTCATGACCCTTGCCTTTAACAAGAAAATAACATATTATTTACATATCTATGAATTTTTCTATCTATTTTATTTTAATAAACACTTCAACTTTAATTCATTATTTATTTTTAACAATAAAGCCTAATGTCTGAAATGAAAGACAAACAGACAAGCCAGTGTCTATGAACTTCAATACAAAGTTGTAAACATTATTACACTAGTTTAGTTAAGAGTTATCAAGTATTCACATTGGGTATACATATATTACATTTGCTGAAATATTTAAAATGTAATTGAGTTCTTTCATTTATGTTAAATAATTTTTTTTGAGCGAAGAGACCAAAGCGCTCTCTCTACTGGAAACTTTTCACATTCTTTGTCACAAATAGGCTCAAAAAGTACTTGACGGAAAATTATGAAATTTTGTAATAAAAAAACTCACATTAGGTGAAGGTTTAAAAAGAAAAATAAAAAATGTCATGATGTTGAGGAATAATCGTCAAAAAACGGATGTCCAATTGAAGTCAATGGGAAAAAACATTTTGATGACTTGATGGTGATTGTGGTGCGACTGTTAGCCTAATCTGAAATCTTCTACATAACCGACATTGTCTACAACAATGAGTTATTACACTAGGCTCACTTCACTCAATATACAAACAGCACCTGAGATTTGAGAATTGAGGATCTGTTGGCGCCCCTAGTCATACATATGTTGTAAATCACCTCACATGAATCTGGATGTTATATTTCACATTTAAAGAAACTCACAAAGCACACTCTCACTCAATAATATAAGTATAGTGTAATTATCATACCTTTGAATTTAAAGTCTTTAAAATGTTCTGGTATGACATGTATTCCTCTTGGACCAGTTAATCTTGCAGGATTCAAAACAAATCTAGGATTTTTGATAACTCGTCTGGTTTTAGTTGATGCTGGATCTACTCTTCTTTTATCTTCCTCTAAAATAATATAAAATAAATATAGTTAAGATACTCATTAAGAGTCTTAGTTATGTGAAAACTTTAAGATGTAGTTTGTAATAAATATGTACCTGCTTCATTTTCCTGCTCACTATTTTCATCACTATCTGACCTAGATCGAGGTCTCTCATCATACTCGTCTCCTTCTATCACTCTCTCCAATTCTTGAGCCTCATTCGCTTCATCTTGGAGAAACACATCTTCAAGTAGAGACATGATTAGCAACGATTGGAAATAATGTAACGTAACGGAATTAAATAAATGGCGGTAATAATCCTTAATTAGAGTATTACATTAAAGAATTTATATAATATTTTAAAATTACTTAAGCCATAAATACAAATTTATTTGACATTATTTGACACAAAAATGAATTTCGGCGGGAAGTTATAGGTTCGTATGTTGGTTGGTTCTTGTACTTCGTAGTTGGAGAGTATGCGTTGAGTTACATAAGTAAAAGAGTGGCAGTAATAGTGTTAACTAAATTAGAATTCAATAAGTCACCACATTAGCGCTAGTCGGTAATCAGTTTATGATATAATTATGTTAGAATAAATATGAACAAAGTATGTTAAGAGAAGATAGTAACGAAATAATACCTGAATTGTTCATATATTTCTAGCTTTAATATTATGATTTATGACCATTATACCTAGCTATATTAAGCATTTCTAAAGTATATATTTTTTAATTAATTGCAACGCTTTATTTTTATTTACAGCTTTTCCATATATCCTCATCAAAACAATGAAAATTACTTTAAACTATGAAATTTTGCAAGTAAATTAATATTTTATAAAACTGCAAGTCTCTATTTATAAAGGTAATATGTTTCTCCATTGCACTAGGAAGAATGGTGTTTTAACTTAATAATATTTCATTACTATAAATAAACTTTTTTTTTCAATAGATGGAAATTATTTTATTATACTTACTATATTATATTGTAGCTATGAATACAATATTTACTCGTTAATAATATTTTTACATTAATAGATCTTAAAAAATATATTTAATTATTTGTTACCATTGCTAAATTAATATTGACTCTTAATCAAATAGTACATATTTAGATTATCGTAGAGAGTTGGTATTAAATTAAAAGGATTCATGGCATTTATGATCTTAGTAATTATTTCAGAAAATGTCGATTACAGTAACTATTTAATATAAATTTAATGGTATCTGAAAAACAATACACAGAACATATATAATTATAACATAAAGTTATATTATATTTAAAAACCGGTGTCACTTAATATAATTTTGAACAGCTAACGTTGCTATTGATAATATAGATTATTATTGATAATATTTAATGACATAAGCCATTTAGTTTTTTAGATGTAATAAACTGGCCATTCTTTGAATCGGAAATTTAAAATATTATGGCCCATCACTAGAGGGTCACGTGACCAGCTTGCGTTTTGAGAGCGCATTCACAGGTATGGAAATTAGTAGATTTTATTAGAAATCGTGTTAATTTACGGATTAGGCTTAAGTTCTAAGGTAAAAGTATTAATAAGGTTGCAAAATGTGTTGTTATGTGCATAAATGAGGTGTGAACATGTGTCGTGAACGATTATTTCGGCAACAAAGAATGTCATTTTGATACCAAGAAAGGTGCTTCAGGAATGGCGTCCCCCACATGTGCCGCCTATTAAATTTCTTCTTCGTCAGAACTTAAAAATCCATGGCATAAGCACTCTTAAACCATCCCAGTAGTCCAATCACTGGTTTTGGATCGTTCAAAAGGAAATCATCACATAACCAGATTTAAAATAAATTGTACCGTTTCTTCTATAATGATTCATTGTCTTAGTTTCGGCAGAAATATAGTTAATAATTATATTGTTTTCCTAGTTTTTTACCACTTTGAGGAAGTATTAATCGTTTCACAAACTTATCCTTGATATAAACTGCTAATTATTCGGTTATCTATTTAAGTGTTTTGTTTATTTTCCGTTTACCACTTTCGCGGTGTCTTCCGTTGCGTAGTCTCAAATCATTTGTATTTTTATAGTTCTGTTTACTTAGATCACTTAATCTATAGTGTAATGATGAGTAATAATTTTCGTTCTAGTCATATGCAATTAATTTACGAATTGACATTTAAACAAAAACAAAGATGCAATGCAAAATCGATATTCGTTGTATCTACTATATTATGTAGTTTGTGAGGATTCAATCCTTTAAGGGATGAATCAAATTTCATCTCAGTATATTGTTTAGTAAAGTTGTAAGTTTATGAATGTTTAACATGTGATTTTTGTAAATTCATTTCATTACATTTGCTCCAATAAGATTTTCGTAATGTTCTAAAACCGCCATTATTTTATCATATAGTTTGTGTATATTTTCAATATCTCGCTGTGATTGTTGATTGCATAATATATTACAATAATTTAAATATTTTAATCTATTTAAAGAAATACAGTAATAAAATATTATCACTACCAATTAGTCTTATAGATAATAGGCATTTATTTTTCTTACTATTGTTTATAACTTGTATGTATCTATAAATGCAATGCAACTTCATATTTTTTTCTTTAAGACAATGTTTACAAAATTAGAAACCTATTCAAAATGCACTAAATTGCAATAAACTTAAAATGAAATCATATTTTTGTAACTTGAGAACATTTATATTTATATATATATATATGCATAAAATATATGATCTGAAACTATCTGTTGTATCTAATTACATCTTGGAGAATGCGATGAATCAGTATGATATCTTATTTAACATCTTTGTTTAAAATGCTGATAGATGTAAATGTTACTTAGTCAGTCCAAATAGTTGATCACTCTGACAGCTCTGACAAGTTGTAATTTTTTTATGTGTTTTATTAATATTTAAACAATTATGTTTTCTAATATTTGTTGGGGTATAGTTTGGGGTCCCTATTCATATAAGTTACTTTTTATTTCATTAATAAAAGATTGTTTTAAAACTATAATTTTGTGATAAGGTTTAGAATTCAAATTCAGGCTTTAAGTAAAATTTCTTCAATCCTATCTGGATTTCTTAATTTGTAGTACTGTGTGTCTTGTTCCTTATATTTTATAATTATCATTAAATTGTGTTAAATATTTGGATAATCTTTCATATTGTCTAGTATTTCTTAAGAAGTGTGGTCCAAACCTTATTATCCTATTGTACATTCAGTACATATCTTCATATATGTGTATTAGCTCTGCCCCTATATGTTTTTAATAAGACTAATCTTTGTTTCAGCTGCTTGTAAATAGAGGCTGTAAATATAGCAGATAAAGATGAGTTTGGGTGCTCGCGCCACCAAGGGTGGTGTGAAGAAAGACGGGAAGCAGGACAAAGGCAAGGTTGCCGAGAAACCTGCGCCCAAGGAAAAGACTAAACCACAGGTTAATATCAACATTTATATATAAACAATGACTTTAATACGTAGATTAATATATTTTTCTTAATATATATCTATTTTTATCTGTATATTTTCTCATCTCTAAACTAAATAGTGTAGTGTGGAAGTTTATTATGAACTATTGCGTTTAAAATTAAGATAGAATATATATAGATAGAATTATATCTAACATTTTTATTAATTAATTACATTGCAATTTAATATGAATATGTTGTGCTCTATTGACATGGTTCGGTAATCAAAAGAATAATATTTGATTATGAAGCAAAATGTTTAAACAAAACATTGTATGAGTCAGACTTAGTTTTACCATGTCAGCAGCTTGTGATTCAGTTTTTGGAATCTTTGAAACGGATTATATATTTATTAATACATTTATGTTGAATAATAAAATAAAATTATTAATATTATTTTAATGGATCTTACATTATTTTTAGAAAAATATAACCAATAAGGATAACTAAATTCAACATGTTTTCTCAAAAAGAAAGATAAAATATTTCCTCGTCCTACATATTTAGTTTTTCATAGTTATTATATATATGTAAAAACAGATCTATCTCTAATGAATATATATTTATTTACCAACTTGAAACAAAAATAGTTATGTGTTTATGTGTAATATTCTTTTGTGTTTATTGTGTACTTGGTGTAAAGTTTCACCAAATAAAATATTTGTCTATTGTTAACACCAATGTTTAAGGTATATTTATGAAAATAATTTATCCTGTGTATACATTAAACTGTAAAAGTTTCATCATAATTAATTCAGTTTCAAAACTGACAACTACAATATTTTTTTAAACAAATCATTTAAAAATATTTCAAGTAAGTTTCCCAAATAATTGAGAAAAGCTCTATAGAGTTTGTATCAATTTTTTATAATTCGTCAAATTCCACTTGTTGCATTTAGATATTTTAACTTGTAGTAGTATTTATATGTTTGAACGTAGAGACAGAAAAAGGTATACTCTTCTCGGACCTTATATAAGTTTTTTTTTTTAATTATTTGTAATATGAGTATAAATTAATACGAAAATATAAATGTAATTGTTCCAGGCCACGACAGAACAGCTCCGCATGGCCAACATGATAGACTGCAAGAGCGAAGACGCCTCCGACGTCCGTAGAATGGTGAGATTGTAATCTTTATGGGAAAGTAACAAACAAAGGTCATTGACCTTCACAATTTGTTTCGTTATGATAAGTAATGATAAGTGATAAGTTTATTTATATCTATTAGCAATAAATTTATAATATATATAAACTGTTCAGAAAATTAAAACTTATAAATATTTTATTTTATTTAACACTAAACCTACCAAGTACCGGTCAAATTGACCGTTCTTAAACTTTTGTAAAACTTACACATTCTTAAACGTTATACTATCGTTATCAAACTACATGACAATTCTTAGAATATGCATATAATATTTTCTTCACTGTTTACTTTTAGTTATTTCCATTATAGGAACAGGTACACAAGAATTGTCGGTAGGTTTAGTGTTAAATTCAGTTTTATGATAAACAAAATATAAAAGTACTAAGTTTATATCATAGTTAAGCATACATTGCAATTATGGCTCTCATAGTACTTGATACGTATGGCTTCTTTGCTGTGGCAAAGCTTTTGTAAATTCAATGTATTTTGAGACACCGTCGGCGGTGATCCCTTCCCTTTTTATACTAATACTAGTTTTAGATTGCGTCTTTACACGTGTACGAAGTGTATATTTTGTACATCTCTCTCATTTTATTTACCCTTAAGATAAAATTCCTTTTATAAAAGGAACCTACATTTCAAGTTTGTAACTTCAGTGGCTTAGACGGGAAGTTAATAAAAAATCTTTTGGTATAAAATTAATAATAATAAAAAAAAACCAAAGCAATTTTTTTAGTTTTTTTGATACTATTATTTATTTTTTCGTATTAATGCATTGTCATCAGTCCTTAATAAGTATGCAAAGTTTCAAATTAATTTGACATTTTTTAAGGAGTAAAGTCTATTTAATTTCGACAATACGAGAAAAATCGAGGAAAAAAGGAGTTTAGTATTATTTAAAATTAGTATAGCGAATGGTTTGCATGCAATGTTTCAAATTAACCTGAAAAATGTTGAACGTCAAAATCGTGTTCAAAGTTTGTGAAACCTGCTAATAATTGTAAGAAGGAAAAATGTATTTAATTCATACAATACGAGTAAATAAAAAATACAATGAAAATATGTATGAAAAAGAAGAGTAGTATATTGAGTGGATATGATACATCTATCGTGTCGCAGGTGACGGAGCTGATGGAGATGACGCGTCGCACGGAGGAGGAGGTGTGCTCGGCGCTGCACGACTCCGACAACGACCTGCAGGCCGCCTGCAACCTCCTGCTGGAGGAGAGCCAGAGGATACAGGTGATGACATTAAGTTATTTATTTATATCTTGTACTTTTTACTTTACTTTTTTAATCAATACTGATATGTTTGGAAAACGAGTGTTCCAAACATACTCAGCTCTGAGAAAAACATATTTAGAGAATAAAGAATAAATAAATATAAAGAAAACTTATATTTCCAGGGCGAATGGCAGACCAGCGAGAAGAAGAAGAAGAAGCCCCCAGCACCCAGCGGCAACGGAGATGCCGACAGGGACGCTCGGGACAGAGACACGCGCAGCCGCTCCGGACCAAGACGTGCGTACACACATATGGACACACACTAAAGACTCTGTTGGATGTTAAATAGTTACATATATATTGTTTATTCTATAAGGACTAATTTGGACTGTTAACATGGATATATGTATTTACCATTTCATTTGGGAATATGTATATATGTGAACTCTTTTATTTGACCCATTTTATCAATAATGAAAATAATCTAGACTTATTTAACAATCAATTTGATTTAAAATGTTACTAACGTCTCCGAAGAAGCATGCGGGTAATAATATTGTATTCCTTAGGTCGCGGCGAGGGCGAGTCTGTCCCTGTGTCCGGCGGCGGTCGCGGTCGCTTCGCTCCGCGCGGTCGCGGCGGGTCGCGGGGCGGGCGAGGCGCGGGGCGGGGAGCACGACGCGGGGGACCGCCGCGCTCACACGGACACACGCGCGAGGCGGACTGGCCGCACGCACCGGATACCGGTACTTATATACTTAGACATATATATACCTATGTTAGACTAGGAGATCGCCACGCAGACACACACGCGCACGCACGCACACACACGCACACCCACGCACGAAAACGCACATACGCGCAAGAACGCACGCACTAAATTAAATTGCCATTCTAAAATTGTATTCCGTATTGTTAGCAGGTGGCAACATCGACTCATTCCCTACCACAGAAGACTGGGATAACGAAGAATGGTCCGGCTCTCTATCTGATACCAAGGTAGCTTTTGATTATTAATACAATAATGTTAATAGAAACTTGTAGATGGTATTAGTTATATCAAAAAATGATGTTATCAAATGAAAGTATTTATCAGTATTTAATACAAGTGGCAATAGTTACAAGATAATATACAAAATTAAATTAGTATAAAATGAGATTATTTTACCACGTTGTTTTTGTTTTTGCCGGTAATACATACATCAGAATGACATCAAGGTTTGCATACAATATTTTATATTAATTATCTATATATCAATTATACAAGTATAGACAAAATTGTATAATATATATAAACAGTATGTATAATAAATAATACATACTTAATACAATAGTAATAAAGTCAAATGTACAGTAATTATGTTACCAGAAAGTATTATTATTTTAATACATAATTAAACAATCAGTATCTGTCCGCCCGTCAGTCTGTTTGTTTGTGCATTCCGATATAAGCAATGAATGTATTCAGATAATTAAAAGCTCATTCAAAAGACTGATTAAAGTGCAATAAAGCTGGTTATAATTTTATGTAAACCACATATAATAAAATGTATATATAGAGGTAAATATATATATATATATATATATATATATATATATATGTATAAAAATATGTATTTGTGCAGGTGTTCACTCCCAGTTCCAGTGCATTACCAACAGAACCACCTCCGCCTTCAGTAAGTGGAAAAACTTAATTGTAATTATTATTACATGTTTTGTAAGTAATATAATTATGTTAATTGAATCTTCCACAAAAGGATATTTTTGAGTGTTTAATAATTTATTATCTCATCAGGAGGAATGGGAGACGAGTGAGACGAACGGAGGAGAACACATACCGACATACACATACCACAACACGCATCAACATATACCTGTGAGTGTATTTAATAAGGAATTATAAATAATTTACTTGATTTGAAGATAAATTGTTTTAGATTTTCATGTAAATGATTATTGTATATTATATGTATTGTAAGTTGTAATACAAACTGTATTTGTATGCAGCAAATGAGCAACGCGAATGCGGCTTCGTCGGTGTCGGCGCCGGCGGCCGCCGCGGAGGAGTACGGGGGAGGACATCACCAGGTGAGAGGGATAGAATAACACTTGTAGAGGAGTTTTTGATATATGAAAGTAGAAAAGCTTTTACTGAAAACATATGAAAAAAAAAGTATTGATAAATTCAGTTAAATATTAACAGAAAAAACAAATTTGTTACACTTTTCCAAATGATATAAAAAATTTTATCAACTATAATAATTTGTTGTATGTACTTCATGTAAGAATGTTAAATCAATAAAAATTTAAAGGCAGTTTATTTTGAATAAAAATAATTTAAAAAATAGCTTACTAATTCAGTAAGAAGCCTTAAATCATTGATGACATTATGTATGAACAAAATTAAAAAAATAATTAACTTAAGCTTTAAACTGTATGATGATGATGATGATGATGGCGGTGTCCGTGTGTCGCAGCCCATGGGTATGTCCGGCAGCCTGAGCGCGGCGCAGACGCAGTACCTGTCGCAGTTCACGACGCAGACGCGCCACGACGGTAATACATACAACTAACACATCACACATACGTCCCATACATATTTATTAATATATCCGATTAATAGTTAACAATTTGTATGATTAATCTACTTAATTATTTTCTACTTACATTTGTAACAGTACACAAGTGTACAGTACCAAATGGTAATTGTTAATATTTTGATAAGTATGGTATCAATATAGTCCTGAGACTCCCATTTGATACAGAAGTTATCAGTATTGATTCAAAGTGGAGAAGATATAAATAAATAAATGTCATATCTAAAGAAGTTGTATTGATAAAGTTCCATACAGTAATTAAACTAACACATTACATTAAGCTGCGTTTATGAACACTAAACCTACCGACAATTCTTGTATACCTGTTCCTACCGCACGCAGTCAAATTGACCGGTAATTAAAAGTTATTTTATTATATAATGCAGGTAATAATGGACATAACTAAAAGTAAAGAGTGAAGAAATTATTATATGCATATTCTAAGAATTGTCATGTAGTTTGATAACGATATTATAACGTTTATAAATGTGTAAGTTTTACAAAAGTTTAGGGACGGTCAATTTCACCGGTACTTGGTAGGTTTAGTGTTAACAGGATTACTATGCAACTTATTTATTATTCCTCAGTAAACTATTATTAATAATATATTGTTGTGTCCAGGTGTTTATGGTTACAACGTGTACGGGGAGGCCACGCGCAAGCAGAGGGCACGAGTGCCGCCGCCCTCCAAGGTAAAGCTACTTACAATCACTGTCATTATGTAGGTTCAGACAGTTTTTTTTAACAGAAATGTAGAGTTAATCTTTATGTGTTCGTTGTCTATGGTTAATTTAGTTAAGTTGACGGGGAATTGTCGCGTAGAGTAATTACAATTATATACATTTTGGGACAGTATTAGTTAAAATATATGCAGGTTTATCTTTATTTTAAACTTTAAAAATTTGTCTATGGTTAGATTAGTTTATTCAATGATCTCTTACAGTAATTACCAATTCAATAAAATTCCAGATTCCTTCGTCGGCCGTGGAGATGCCGGGCGGCTCGGACGGCACCAGCACCGTGTTCCTGGACGTACAGTTTGGTGCCCTAGAGCCTGATGCGCTACACGACCTGCCGCAACCGAGCCACACGAGCCAGAGCCACGCGAGCCACGCCGTTCCTCCGAGCCAAACTCAGGCACCCGTCAGCCAATCACCAACAATTCCAGCTCAAACTAACAAACAGGTTGGTTTTTATGTATTAAATGTCTATTAACTTCATGTATTGTTGTAATACGTATTAATACTGTTTGTTTGACATTATAGTTATATATTTCTATGTAGCAGGTCGTCTCTCAAGCAGAAAGTCAATCGGTACCGAGCCACGAGACGACAACGGAGGCCCCCAGTAATAGTTACTCGAATGCCAATAGTATGGTATGTACAAATAAAAATTCAAAATGAATTATTATAATTTACTATTATTATTATAATAATTATAATAAACTAATTATTATAGATTTTAACCCAAAATTATAATATTAATATATCAGTTTCACACATATCAATATAATGCAATTACTTTATCTTCATTTATTATATTTAAAAATGTAAAACGAAAAACAGCAAATAAATAATTACAATAAAAATATATCATTACCGCTTTATGTGTTTTTTTTTGTTTTATCTTCTCTGTTTTGCTATTGGATGTGCAATAAATATTATTATTATTATACAATGTATTGGTACTATTTACTTACAGTTAAACGAGAGCCTATCGGCAGTGGACACGACGCCCGCGAGCCAACCCGTCACCTCGGAGTCAGCGGTCACTAACAGCACTTGTAAGTATTTAGTAATTTAAATAATATAAATATACCATAAAGTCTTTGACATCTGAACTAATTTAGCTTGTGATAAAAAGGCTTGAGTAGTCATTAATTACGAAAAGTATTCATAAAATATTTTCCAATTATAACATACCACAATACATAACAACAGATGTTGGTTTGTACATATAAATAATATAAAAAATATATTTAGTTTATAATGTAACGAGATGTATGTAATCCCAGCACTAGACAAACTTTCTGCGTCGATGAAGCAGCTGGGTGTGTCGGGAGGGGTCGCGGGGGGCCCGGCGGGGGCTGCGGGGGTTCCTGCGGGGGCGGACCCCCCGCGGCACCACTACGCGCATCACCGACCCAAGGTGACCAGCCCTACCGCTTACCAGGTATTACATTTCACTAATATTTAATATAATGTACCTTAATAACTATATTTTATAACTAGACGTGCCCACGATTTTGTGGTTGCGGATGTTTTTTTGATAAAAGTACTCCTAAGTTTCTCATTATAACATCAGCTATCAGTGGCAGTGAAAGTGCTCTTAAATTCGGTTCATCCGCGTCAAAGATTAGACAGATGTAACAGACAGACAGACTTTTTTGTTAATACCCTATATAGTTTCATAGACATCTAGTGAAAAGTTGTTAATTTAGATTTACAAATAGACACTTAAATTTTATTTATCTTTATTTTTATTATATCGAATTTTAATTATCAGTTTTTAGTCACTTTTATAATGTCTCATGTCTTGTCCTAATGTTCTAAATTTATATCCTATCTATAATAACAATTTGAATTTGGGATTACATATTTTGTATTTATAAATATATCATTTTAGTGACTTGAATGATCTTAACACTGTAGGGTAGGGTCAATGACTTCCATGTATTATAATAGTCGTCTGTACAGCAGTCGGTGGGTCAGCAGAACGTGTACGCGCCGCACCACGTGTCGCACCACCCGCCCGTGTACGGAGCCAACGTGTACGCGCCGCAGGTGATTAATATTTATTATATACAATACAATAATGTATTTATTTATCATACTAGCTGATTCCCGCCCGCTTTTCTGGGCACACTATTAATTTGGATGTGAGCTTAGGTTGCTATGGTAACCGTTGTTATGTTAACCGCGTTAATTGTATAGCTCCTACTGGTTTAAAACTTTGCGAAATGCAAAATCCGTTGGGATAGGTATTAAGTAAAATCCTTTCTTAGTGGACGTCAAAGTCACAAAAGAAAGAAAAGTATCTATGTAAAATTTTTATTTAAACGGACAGATAGTTTCGGAGATTTCGTGAAGAGTCAGTGAGTGGTAAATAGCTTATATATATATAGATAAGGATACAATAATATGATAAATGAATACATTATTTTTATGAGCTATAAAGTTGATTAGACTTACATTAAATTTAAATTCAAAATGTGTGTCAAAGTAGATGTCTACACGCACTTCTTAATCAATTATTACATTAAAATCACTGTAGTAGTCCGTGACCAAGCTACCATAATTATATACATATACATTGAATTATACATTTTAATGTATAGTTTCTTTAAGTTGACATATATAATTTTATGTATATATTTATATATACAAATTATGAACATATATATATTTAACTATATTTATTTAAAAATATATTAAAATAAACTTTCCTAACATTAACTTGTGTGATGGTCATGTATAATGATATTATTTGTTTTTAAATTGTTATTATTTCAAAAATAGGATAATTTATTTAATTTATAAAAATAAAATCCTATTGATTGTTCTATATAGTATAACGCTCGCAGCTAGAACGTGCCGACGTCTGTCCGTATGTGTACAAAGCGAGCTACAGCACGTGGCTCTAATCTCCAATTATTTTATATAAGTATTTGGAGCCGACAAGTCACGGATCACGATTTTTACAATTATATAGTTAACTAACTAACTAAATACCATATATACATGATTCTCGTAGCCTGAATTTGAATCATAAAGAATTAAATAGTATTATGTGATGATAAGAATGCTATTATATACTTATATTTTTTATGACGATCAGGTAAATTCAACAAACGCGTCTCTAACGGGAGCGTCCATGGCCAGCGGGTATCCGTCCAGCGTCACGCTCACACAGTACCAGCCCATTATAAACTCCTATCAGGTTAGTCTGACTAATTTTATCTAGATAGTTTAGACTCAAGCTACTTATCATCGAGAATGTAATAAATTTTATTTATATCAACCTATGTATGCTATTGCTACTGACAATTCTCATTTCACTTAGTTCATTTAAAACTTTCGAATAATGCATAATGCATTGTTTCAATTAATAAAGCTAACAATACTAACATCCTACAACAGCAACAGCAACAGACGCCATCAACAACTGTGTCAGCGGTGTCGGTGTCAGCGTACGGAGGTAGCGCGCTCTATACGGCGGCGCCATACACCGCGCCACCCGCGCACCATCCCTACCACCACGCACCTAAGCACCACAAGGACAGCGCACAGGCGCCACAGGTACTGTACACAAACACCACCTCTATATCCTTACCGCCACGCACCTAAGTACCACAAGGACAGCCCACAAGCGCCACAGGTACTGTACACAAACACCACCTCTATATCCTTACTGCCACTCACCTAATCACCACAAGGACAGCGCACAGGCGCCACAGGTATTGTATACAAACACCACCTTTATATCCTTACCACCACGCACCTAAGCACCACAAGGACAGCGCAGAGGCCCCACAGGTACTGTACACACACCACCTCTACATCCTTACCGCCACGCACCTAAACACAGGAAAAAGCGCACAGGCGCCACAGGTACTGTACACAAACACCCCCATCTACATCCTTACCGCCACGAACCAAAGCACAACAAGGACAGCGCAGAAGCGCCACAGGTAGCACACACACACACCACTTCTACATCTCTACCTACTATTACGCAAAAGTACTGCACTGGCACAACATACACTACCCCTACCATTAGACATCCAAACATTGTGTTGCTTTTATTTACATTATCTTAAATAACATATATAATTCACTAAACATAATCATTGTTGTAATTCAATTCTCTAGTAAACCCTATTAGTTTTATTATTCCTGTTTAAATAATTTTATTTCCACATCTTGTTTTAATATTTGTATATATTAGAATTAAGAAAATCAGATACATCTTACTAATACTATGCATCAGCCATAAAGTGTAAAGTCAGTGTTGCAAATTGTACTCTACACATAATACCAACAATTCCTACCATAAAGTGTGTCTCACGTCCTCTATAATTATTTGTTACAGTACGACAGTTCAGTAGCGTCTAGCAACAGTTTAACGAGTACGTCAACAACACAGACCTCAACCGCCAAAGTAGCGACGACGACAGGTATTATAAAAATGTTAACAACAACATTAACTGCCATTTTATGTCGTGTAAACCGTCATAGTACTAATATAATGCGTCGTGGTGCGTGTGCAGGCAGCGTGTCTGCGGGCGCGGTGTCAGTGTCGAGCAGCGCTGCGGGCGGCGGCGCGGGCGCGGGGGCGGCGTACGCAGGCGGAGCGCTGTACGGCGGCGCATACGCATACGACGAGCAGCTCATGAGGAGCACGCTGCCCCACCACATGGTACACACTTGTATATATACGGAACGAAACTAGAAGCTAGCGTTGAATGAGATATACGTGTATGACACCCTATAATAAAATATATTTACTTAAAGAAGATATAGAAGATACTTAATGTATCGCCCTTGGATTAACGAACCCATTGAATGTTTAAATAATCTATGGTTTAGCGTATTGTTTAGGGAACTAAACGTGTTAGATGAAGGAAAAAAAATATGAATTTGCACTACAAAAATCTAAATATATTATCTAAATAATTATCCCAGGGTGGATACTATGAAGTAGGCTACGGCGCGCGGGAGGGCACGTTCGGTCTGGGAGCCGGGGAGAGGTTCGGACGGACGGACGCCGCCTCGCCGCAACAGGTCACTTTTTTATATTTAATTTATTTATATATTTTAATATGTTACTGCTATTTTCTACATACGTAATCTTTTTTAATTAGTTGTATAATTTAAAGTGTGTGTCATCCCAGGTCCCGGCCGCTCTTCCCCCCGGCTACGCGTACTTCTACCAGCCCCCGCCCACGTCATACCAATACGGAGTCTACCCTCCTGTGAGTGTACAGACATTTACAATCAGATAGTTTAGCAAAAGGCGTTTATTCCTGCCTACAAGACCGGCAACACTCTTGTAAATCCTCGGATGTTGCAAGAGTTCATGGGCGGCGGTGATCACGTCCATCTGTGACCCGCCAGCTCGTTTGCCCTCCTCTTACATAAAAAAATAAAAGTTTAGCAGCTGAATGAATGTAATCTAATACATTAATTTAGTCTACCTATATTGTTTGAGATGAGTGATATATATGTAAGCAGAGGTTGTTTATATGATAAACATTTTATTAATAGTACACAATTGTTAACTTGTTGTTTGTAAAAGGCGATTGATTAAATCAGTTTTTTTTATACTACCATTATGAAAAAAGAATACTAATTTTGTAAAGTTTATAATATTACAGAGTATATTATATAAAATATCATGTGGTAAGTGGAGATAGATCTAAACTAATAATGTACCGTCAGTACGGTGGCGGGTCGAGCGTGGGCGGCGTGGGCGGAGTGGGCGTATCGGGCGGTGGCAAGGTGTCGGCCTACACGCAGCAGCAGCAGCCGCCCTACGACGCACAGGATACCTACAAACCAGGTCACCAGCACTATTTGATATGCATTATTCATATACATTTCTTTAAAACAAAAGAAAAATATTTTGTACTACGATGCAGGTGTTTGGAGGTTCTTTTAGGAAAAAACGCTCCTGTTTTTATATCTTTGCCTCAGTCACAAAATTAGATGTTAACAAATAAATTTTTATAATACTCAATTATTATGAGTTTGGTGTATTATGTCATTTATTAGATTACAATGATTTTATTTTGTTCAGGCGGTCCGTACACGGGCAGTGCAAGCAAGGCGGGCGGAGGCGCCAACGATCTCACTAACACCATGTACGCCAAGACGCACGTCGCACTCAACAAAGTCAACGTACGTACACTAACAGAATATAACAAATAGCAATGAGCGTTCCAGGCAATCAACAAAGAAATGACCGATAAAACATTAAACATTTTTATTACAGAGCTATGAGAAGGCAGGGTTCCACAGCGGGACTCCGCCGCCCTTCGGTGCCGGCTCGCATCTGTACATACCAGCGCCGCCCCACCACCACCCACATCACCACGCGCCGCAGCAGCACCAGGTACATACGCACACACACACATCTGTACATACACTATAACACACGCATACATGCACACGCGCACACACGCACACACACGCGCACACATACATTTCTGTACTGCACCCATAGTATAACGCGTTGCAGCTGACATTGCATCCACACACACACACACACACACACAACATTAGAGACACTGAGACGTAAAAGAGTAACCACCATAAAAATACACTATTCTGAACATACATTTATATTAAATACTCTTAATTATATATTATGTACCGACCGACTGACCCCGATACTGTATTACGGTGTACGTCATTACATAATTACAGGTAACTGCATGCACATTATATTATTATATTATATATATTTATATATATATTGTTATTATATTAATTTGTAACATATTAAATCACTTATAAATGAATGTTAAATTGGTTGCTTAAATTGGCTCTTAAATTATCTGTCGGGTTTTTATTTTCATTATTTACTGTTATGTTTATACCTTTTTTTGTATTTTTTTCAAAATTTTATAATTTTATTGTGATAATATTTATTTATAATTTTAGTATTACATAATATTGATATCTCGAAATTATATTCGTTTCAAGACGTCGCTAACTTCATGTTATAATAGTTTGTACGATCAAAAATTAAAACTAGCTTTGTATCGCGCGGAGTAAAATAAAAGTAGCCCAAGTTACTCCTTACAACTTGAGTAAGCTACCAGTGAAAGTTTTATTAAAATCGGTCCATCCGTTTCAGAGATCAACCAAATCAAACAAGTCATATAGTTTTAAGTATATACTTTGATATGAATTTATTGAAAACTGTTAATTTGGTATTACAAACGGACACTTTAATTTTATTTATACATACATATAAATTAAAGTAACGTACATAAATGCATGTAAAATATATATATTTATATATATATATATATTTAGAGTTTGATTTCGTTTGTAGATGGATGGTCGGGTCAACAGTAGTCATAGGCGGGTGAGTTTTGTGTTTATTAGTCTGTACGTATGTATGTATGTGTGCTCCTTTTTTATGTATATATTTTATACCCGACTTTATATTGCATGTTATGTATATATATATATATATATATATATATATATATATATATATATATATATATATTTGGCTTGTGTTTTATTGTTGTTGTTTTTTTTTATATTCACGATTATAATAAAATCGATTTAAGATGAAAAAAAGTAATGTATAAAATTATATTATATTAATTCGCTTTTTTAATAATTGTTATTCACAACCTCCATATTAACAAAAGTTTTATATACAGTAAAAGAAGATTTCGATTAATTTGTAACTAACCATTTTGATACACGTGCGTTGTTTGAAAATAAAAATTTATACAAGTGGTATATTTTTTAAATGTATCAACTGTAACACGCTGGTGACATAAACAAACAAACATACATTATTATATTGTTCCAGGAGAGCGGTTCCGGGGCACGCGCCTCGTCCAAGCCGGCCGCCAGCAAACCAACATACTCGCAGTCGTACTGGACGCCCAACTAGGTGACACTCACACACATATATATATTATATTTATATATATTTCAGCACTAGAATAGACTAGAATTAGATATAGAATAGAGTGTATACTATATATTGTATAAATTATAAAATAAGTTAAGTTGGTCTAATATTCGTTTCAATAAGGTAAAATGTATTATTAATATCGACGAACAAATCGGAGCTCTAATCGTTAAGGGAATTTGAATGAATCGGAATGTCGCCGTCAGGACGTAGGAACTAGAACTTAAAGACATGTCGCTCAACGGATTATAATGAGCAACAGATAGAGATTGCCATTGTCCACATAAACTGTCGATCAATAGGAGAAGAGATACCTTGCTTGAACGTCACCCGACAGAAGTACTCTCCACCTTGCTAGCCGCGGTGGAGTACGCAGTCAACAATCACCGCTGACACGTGTCTGTCGACACGGAAGATTCAGTCTCCCACACCGAACCACTTTCTGTTGGGAGGCCTCAAACGAGTGTCTCAACCGGGCAGACTCAAGGAAGAATCTCCAGAGCAGTGCTGGAAATCAGCACAGAGATTCCGACCCCCTTCTAAAGCAAAACCTTCAGCCCCAACATTGGCAGGAGCCCCACGAATCGACGATTTCGTGCAAATAGTAGACCTGAACGGGCTTCGAAACACGTGGAAAGACGGCCATTATAATAGTTGGTGGTGCTACCCTTGCCTACAGGTGACGAACAAGCATTGAAAGAAGGTGCAACTAAGTCACACGGCGGGAGAGATGTCCGGGACGATTAAGATAGCTAATTGTACATAATAATTACCAGGCAGAAACAATATATAAGCACCTAGCATAATAACAATTTTTTTTGTAAATAGATCATAGTAATAGTATAAACAATAAAAACACGTCGTATTTAGCTTTAGAAACTAAGTCTAGGTGTTAAGGTTTATTTTTTATTATGTTTACTTGTAAAGAGGCTCTAATATTCGCAAGCCCACCCTATGATTGGTCAAAATAGAGAGGGTCGGTATCGGTCCGCCAGTCAGAGCTTTTATATCTCCAGTAACGACACTAACGCCTCTGATTGGTTGACGCCGTTTAGCAATCACGGAGCGGAACGACTCTGATCGTCGCAGTGGTTCGACCGCTCCGTGCCAACGAGTATAAATTAGGGACCAATAGTAGAACCGGCAGCATCAATACATGTAATGTACACTTTATATAATATAATATTTAAATGTGATATTTATTTTGTTGCAGGCTCTCATACGACCCTCCAAGGCGTCTGTCCGTACATCGCCTCACTCACACACACACACACACCCCCCCCACACACACACACCAGTACCCGTGCGCACACTAACACGCGGCCCCTCGTAGCGTTTGAATGTGTCAATTTGTATCTAAATAATAAATAAAACTATAAAATAGTGTAAATGCTCTCCTCTTGTATAAAACGTCTCCGTGTGCGCACTTCCGCCGAACGCGTAATTGTAAAATAGAATGAATAAATTAAATTCCTAGTATTGGAGCTTAGGGCCCGCACACACTGCGGTGAGTAGCGCGCGGTGTGTGCGCGCCCTACGGCGTAGTCCCGGTGGAGTAAATTTAAATTAACGGTAGTGCTACTCGTATGTATATGTATGTAAGCGTTTGGGTGCGCTATGCGCGCCGGAACTTTTGTATTTAGTTACATTGTATTATTAAAAAAGTAATGACGTCATCGTGCGTTCGATCCAACGACGTAACTGTATTGGACGAGGTCTTTTTTATTGTGAACGAGCGTCGAGATTATCTCGCGTCTGAGACTATGAGGGAAATACACATATTGGAAACATTCAAGGCTTTTCATTTATCCCAATGACGGTTATATTTAAAAATATATTTCCATTCAATATTCTACTTTGTCTGTATATATACATAGTTAAATAAATTAAAACATTGTTAACTAATGATTATAAAAGTATAAAATGTATTAATAATTATATTATTTAACATTTATATATTGTAATTATAAGTGCGAGGCGGCGGCTTCATCTACAATCCAATACAGAGACCCTTCTGGGTTCACTCGGGCGGCTGGTAAGTGTTCTTTGTCTTTGAGAATGCGCTGAAATAAGCATTATTACATTAAAATCAATAATAATACTATAAAGGCGAGATTAACTGTTACACTGAATGGACAAACTAATTATTAATATATATATAAATATATATATATATATATAGTTTAATACATTGGTAGGCTTTTTTCCTGAAATGAAGCTTCAAGGGGTCAAATAGGGGAATGAATGTTTGTAAGAAAACTAATAAGTTATATTTTTAAACTGAAATAAGCCCTAATAACTATAAGTGTAGTAAATCTTTTAAATATTAATAAAACTGCTAAATTTGTAAAAATTGGGATCATTTACATTTAGAATTATACTTAATTTGTTAATTTGAAATATTTCAAATAAAAGTAAGGGTTTTGAGAACTTAAACGTAAAAAGTGACAAACTGCTAAAATATAGTATTCTTAACAATAATATGTTTATGAATACTATACTAGTAGTATTTGTCAAATAACTTACTTTGACCATATCGGCTTTACCGGCTCCACTGATAGCAAATATACAATTATTAGCTTTATTTATGACTGGATAAGTGAGTGTGATTCGTTCCGGAGGTGGTTTGGGAGAGTCTGTTATTGAGGCTACTTGTAAAGTTGTTTCTTCTAACAGCAGATGATTTGGGAACAAAGAGCAGGTGTGGCCGTCTGGACCCATTCCCAATAAGAGGAGGTCAAATTTAAAGTTGTCACTCCCAAATGCATTTTTAAGCTTCTCTGTGTAGTCTTTTGCAGCTTCGGCAGCTGGAAGAGTTAAATTATTGACATATATATTAAACCATAGATAATATTACTTAAAATATGACTTAATTTTATTGCAAGTTATTAACTAAACTGATATACCTGTGACTCCTTGCTTGATTACAATAAATTGGTTTCTAGATAACTTAGTCTTTGGTATAAGTTGTTTTTCATAAGTACCAAAAGTAGAATCTTCACTGCTTTCGGGAACTACTCTCTCATCACAGAATGCAAGCACCCATTTTGACCAATCTGTGTTAACTTTTGGCAGGCCTTCACATAAATATTTGACTACTGAGCCCCCTGTAATATTATAAACATGGCTTTATGTTTATACAACTTTAATAAATGGTCTAATCTGATTAAAACATGAGGAATTTCTATTTAGTAGAAATTCTGGTACTAAATAAATCCTATAGTTACATAATAATTTATGTCTTAATAGGTATCAACAAAACATCCCAACTTTAGATACATTACCGGAGAGTCCAATAAAAAATTTGCCTCGATTAAAAATAGCATCGTTTGAAATCTTCTCAATATATGAGGATAACTTATTGATAATTTCTTGTTCATCTTCTACCTTGATTATAGTCATCTTATAGAAAAATTATAAATTGATCAAAGTACAAATTAAGATTCAAGACTAACAAACTTAACCTTTACTTGACATTTGACAACAAGAACCTTGAACAACGAAGTTTATAATAATTATTATGGTAGCGTTCAAATAACTTAATAAATAAATTTATTTAAAACAGCGGTATTTCAATAGTGTTTTACATTTGCAAAAAATATATGAGATATATGTAGTATACATTGATTTTGTGTGTTGCTTAAACGTGACGTCACAGTTTAGATACTACATGCAAATTGTAAATATATTACATAATATAGTAATTGGTGTATTTTGTAATATAATAAATTGGAATTGCATTATTATTATTATAAATAATCTAATTTAGTAGAATATGTATTTATACAATTAATATTTATAGTATACAAATATTTAGTTTATTTATTATCTATATTATTATTATTTATAACAATTTATTTTTCTTTTTTTTACTTAGCTCTAGTTTTATTTTTTATTTTGTTTTTCTGATAAGCTGGTAGAAAATGCCACCAGATATTAAGTTTGCGGTTTGTAAAATACAACAAAGGATTTATAAATAAATAAAAATAAAATTTATCAAGTTAAATAAACAATTTTCTTTTTTAATAAAATATATGTTCGATATAATTGAAGAAAATAGTTAATAATTAAGAATATTATTAAATTATTATACAATACATTCATGATAAATGAATCAAATTATTATTTTGCGACAAAACTACCGTAAAATGTATCAGTACTTCATATTTTGCATACTATAAACATCCTATTGTTGTCTTTTTATCAGAGTATTTTAAGCATCTATTATAGATAGCTGAGATAGTAATCTTATAATAAATTTCCCGTCAAAAACAGATTAGAATAAAACAAACGGACTTCATTGCAGTTCAACAACAAAGTTGATGCCACCTATCTTTGAAGATAAAATAATTTAGGAGCGTTTGAATAAAATTAAACAGTTGTGTAAAACCTCTATCTAATACTGCTTGGTGAATAAATTATAAAGAATTATTTGATAAAACAAATATTTTATAATTCCCTTCAGTGTCGTTATTTAGAGAAAGCAATAACACACACACACACGTAAAAAATCTTGTAAGCATTGTCTCATAGTTAATAATATACTAGTTTATTTATCAAAAAATAAGTATCGGGATGTTTCTGTATAGAAAAACAATTATTCTTTACTGAATGAAGTAAACATTTTTGTTTGTAAAGTTAACGCGATACTAGATCTAACCAAAAAGTTATATTAAAGTAAGTAAATATGAATATTTCAACAATCATAATTCACATTACATTACATAATTTTCTTACGGTTTTTTCTTTGTTCTTACCTTCTTATTAGTAAAGAAAATATATCTGTTCCTCAACTCCCCTATTATCTAACACTAAAGAGAAATAAAATCGATAACATTAATTAACCTGCTTATAAAATTTGAGGACGAGAATAGAGTTCAAACACGCACACAGAAAACATATTTTTCTTTAACAGAGACATAAGCATTCTAAAGTCTTAATTTTCTACATGTCATTTGCGAGTGTCGCTAATTTCAATTTGAAAATCTCTCAGGGAATACAAAATGGACTCATCCTGAATGCTGTATTGTAACCAATATTAAAGTCTTTTATTTTTTTTTATTCTATTGTTTCGGGGTTAACTGGTAGAGAATGTTTTTAGCATTAACAGTAAGTAAGCAATTGAGTACTGAGTACTGACTACCATAGCCACTACGACCGTTCGTTTTTTCGATATTTCAGCAGTTCTTTAAATAGCTGGGAAATGCTTTGGTTGCTAATCCATATGATATTATTAAGACTAATAAACGTTTAGTTCATTCACAACAAGGATAATACGTTTGACAGCTTTGCAAGGAAGATGAGGATCGTTTCTGTCACCTGTGAAATCGAATCGAATCATAATAGGAATTAAACTGAATTAATTTAATTAGGTAAAAAAGTCAATAACACGACCTTACAAAAGGGCGTGAATTAAATGCGTTCACAAACTTTAAAACCACCTTGATAGTTAATTAATTTTATAATAACATACAATTACAGTAATTATTAATATAATTGTTTCCTCACAGTACTTTAACCTATAATAAAAATTTGATAGAATTTAACAATTAATTAATATGTATTACAGCATATAATATATAGACTAACAAAAAAGATTTGTCAGAAGTGGGATTCGAACCCACGCCCACAGAAGTGGACTGCGACCTGAACGCAGCGCCTTAGACCGCTCGGCCATCCTGACTTAGATATAGTAGCCGAAATAAATAACAATTATATTTTTTTAAACCAAATAACATTTTCGTATACAATTTTATTCAAGCTTTAAAATCAAAAACACACCTAAGACAGATCAAAACATTTTTACAATTTTTTAATTATTTTTGGTATTTTTGTTAATTTATAAGTAATTCATGAATAATTGGTGAAATATCTGAGGTATTTTACTAATTATTCAAAATTTAATCAATAATAATCACAAAACATAAAATTTTGAAGTCATAATAGTTTCTTCCTATTCGATACTAGATGTCGCGCTTTAGTATTAAGTTTTATATATTAAATGATAGATGGTACTGCAAAGCATTTTTTTTTTATATTTGTAAAAAGTGAAAGTATAACGAAAATTAGAACGACGACCGCCCATGCGGTTGTTGACCGTCAAAAATATTTCAATATGACGTAATTGTTGTAATATATCGGTGAAGAAAATACTTTTACTCTCCGTTTGACGATTCATGTTTAGAAACGGACCGATTAAAAATATATATCATCTATTATTTATATATTCAATATATACTTTCGATTTCGATTTAGTTAAATATAAAAGTAGTCTTCTTGGTTCTTGTTATATTCTAAAATATTCAGTACAATGTAGTTACATTTTGATATTTAGAATATTATAAACTCATTTGAATACATTTTATTTTGTTTTAATTTAAAATCTAATTATCTTTAATTACTTTCAAAGATATTGAAACATTCTTATAACGTTACTATGTATAAAATAAATGGAAGATAAGTTTGTCTGTTTATAATTAGTTTTCGGTTTATATTATAATATATATCATTAATTCTGATCATGGATGTACAGACAGATGTAATCATATCTTATTTTTAATAAATCTTTAATAAACCTTGACCTATCGCTGAATTTACGGCCCTGCGGGTTATTGATATGAATCGAGATTTAATAAAAAGAATTATATGGAAATTAAACTGATGTATAATTTTAGTTATATATATATTTGTTTGTCTGTATATAAATTTAAATATCTCAAATATAGTAGATACGATTTTTATCACCAAATAAATATTGCAGAATAATATGTATTTATAGCGTTTATATTTATTACAACAATAACAATATTTTGCGTTGTCATTAATGAGTTGCAACTGTTGAGTTTCTGGCCGGCTCTTCTGCACAGCATTGCAAGTTAGTAGCTTACTCCTGGACTGACCTATTTAATGTAATAATTGATTCAAAAGTGCGTGTAAATGCCTACTTGTAGAGATATTTTGAAATAGAATTTGATAGTAGGGCATATGGAGAGAAAGATAAAGGAGAGAGGAGAGAGAGATTCGCGGTTATATGCTGTTATATCCATCATGGCGCTACTTCAGCGCTTTCCGCTGATTTTTTGGGAGGGGGGGATGCTACCCTGGTGAAGGCAGTCCGTATACGGGCTACAGTGATTACATTTAGACTCTAAAAACACTACCATATATCAAAAACAATTAAAATTACTATATATATACTTTTTAATCATCTTTTAATAGACATTGCTGGTGCTTCAAGTTATTATATCTATCATTCAAGTAATTTCTAGTCTACACCCTAAAAATATATCTTATTAGTAATTAATTCTTGATGTGCTATAAATATAAATGGCGTGTAATAAAATTAATGATTATTTACTACTCATTCGGTGTATCCGTGTGCTCAATTAGTTTTTAGGTGCCGTCGGCCATTTTACTGAACGGCCTTCTCATATTGAAGTTTGGACTAAGATTTATTATCACGATGTGATTTTTGTCTTTCGTTATAAAATTTTATTATTATTTTATTACACAATTATAAATCTATGTGTTCAAAAGTTCAGTGCAGTATTTAAAATAATAGTTCAATTTATATAAACGTAATACGTTTATAACATGAGCTTAGACTGATTTGAACTCGTTAAATTAATTATTAAGAATCAATAGAACAGTATTAAATTTAAAATAAAAATTATCTTCATTTACAAATAATAAAAATAATAGTTGTAAGTTATTGAAATAAAATGTCAAATGTAAAAAAAATATTTGTTGTTTAAGTAGTTTTTAAATACAGGCAAAGGTACAAAGTCACTCAGCCCAATAAGTTTATAAGTATTGACAAATAAATTAAATTCAGGTATGTAGGTACTTAGCCTTACACATGACTCGTTGCCATTGACCCACATGTGTTACTTTCAGCAATTATATGATAATATGTGATATATAGACACGCCTTGATAAAAGCTGTTGGCGGTGATATATATAGTTTATATATTTACATAGTACATGCATTAATGTCAGATAAAGATAAGCTGGGCTACATATATCTAAATATTTTCAGTGTTTTAGTTGGTTTGTTTAATAGAATATACTAACGAAATTTTTAAATTAATGATGAATGAATGTGATGATGTTTTTCTATTCTAGATTTATTGAATTTTAATTAATACGACTAAATATGTTTCTAAACAATATCAAATATAATTGTAATTAGTTTTAAATTTTGAGTCTGGGATTGTCTTAATATTAGGTAAGTTAAAATATGTTATAAATTGTCTATGAAGGAATTGTCCCATGTATGGGTGATTTAATAAGTAATGACAATTACAGTATATTGCAGTCGTCCTAAAACTCTTCACTCGATCTTGAACATTTAAAATGAAGTTTTAATCATATTTCTTATATTTTGGAATAAAAGAGCCTTAGTACTTATATTGTAATCCTTTCATATGTGGAATAGATTAAAAAATTCATAGAAATCAAAAAGTTTTAATATGTCCTACGGCCGTGTCAGGATACATGATTATAGTAATAATGATTTGACAGGTCTATTAAGAATTCTGATTGGTTGTCTATCACGTCACAGTGACATCAACCAATCAGAAAGGTTAATCTGACAGCTAATATATTTTTTTTAGTCAACCTTCTTGAAGCTTATATCATTTATACTTTAAAGAGGTTTTTATAAATAGGTTAATTATGTCATATTTTCAACAAAGCCGAAGGTTCTATTGAATAAATCTCTAGATTAAGATACATTGAGGTTACACATTTAACATCAATTGTGAAGCGTGAATGGCTCGCCCACGTCCTATTAAGATCATTATACGAATCAAATAATTAATATATATCATTTATAAGTTATTAGACATCCATATTGTACGTTTCTACTTAATACTTGTATTCTTTATTTACTACCGTTGAAGAAGCAAGAAGTTTAATATAATATAAAATAATACTTATAAATTCAATTTAAGAAAATATAAATTTTGATAAACTTTAATTTACTTTTCAAAAACCATTATTATATTACCTGATTGTCGTTTTTATTAAAAAAGAATGTTGTTTTTAACTAAAAAATTTTTATAGCTTTTAGAATAAAAAATATATAATTATTAATTTATAATATATATTTTTTAATAATTAATTTATAATTACATTATAGGTAACTTTTTTAAATATTAGTTATATTCTGTCACTGTCAAGTGTCAACGGCGTCCTCACTGGCGTTCAATGTCATGTCATCATCTATAGAAACTACATTAACTGAATGACAATGATTCACGAGCAACGTAAATCATTAATATATATTTATTTCTTCAAAAACCATGTGTTTTAGTGTAAAAAAAAGTGTTTATAGCAACTTAGGGAAATGGAAACCCTAAAACTATTATTTTTTCCCATTTTTCATCGCCATTTTCCCAAGGGCGGCTACGGATTGTAAATGTCAGGGATGGCAGCATAATGTAACTACAATATTAAAAGTATTTTTTATGCAAATTTAACAATAATCAATTACCTCAGGGCCCTCATCTTTTTGGCCCCTTACTGCCTCTAGGTTTCAAGCCCAACAAAGGGGCATTATCGCCCAATTTGGGAAAAAATGTTTTAAATGGATAGTAATTAAACACCGTATTTTGAACAATTAATTATCTTAAGAATTCTGTTTTGAGGAAAAAAGTTTTTATTAATAGCAACATTGTTTTATCATGAAGCAAGCGTCGGTGATTCTTTCGTCACTTGTAAAACTTTAGAACATCTCGTTCACCTTTCTCGGAATAGATATTACTCTAATTATCCTTACTTCCAAGGCCCACCACTGGGTGACCCATTCCCTCCCCCGCTTAACACCAGCCGGAGGGTCAGCGACCGCTGGTGCACTAATCACTTATGTTCACTTATCTATATCAATCTTGTTATAAGTAAGGATAGCAAAAAAAAAATATATATATATATATATATATTTTTGTTTGTTTAATATTATTTGTATATATATAATATATTTATTGCTATATTGTGCCTATGATTTCGTTCGCGCGAAATATGTTTTTTAAAATAAAAGTAGCTTAAGTTACTGCTTATTTCATCAGCTATCCGCTAGTGAAAGTCCTGTTGAAATCGGTCCAGCCGTTTCAGAGATTTACTGCACCAAACAGACAAATAAACTGATTGATATAGATAGAGACAAATATTAAATATTAAATTCTTTTTTCTATGTAAGTACCGTATGTACTTTCATATACAGTGAAAAGCTGTTATTTTGAAATAGAGACGGAAATTTCAATCTTCATTTATATACATATATATATATATATATTAAATTATATTTTTCTGCTGACGCTACATTATCCAAATGTATGTCGAGGGAGCGGCGTATGAGATCCGTATATGACTTAGTGTATATCATTTTGTTATATACTAATAGTTTGTAGCGACTCTGCTTGATTTGCAGAGAGAATTAGTTGAGGTTTACCCATCGTTAGGATACGGTGAAATTGTTAAATAAATTAGGCGCCATTTTTTTTTTAGCCCCTCTCCCGCCCGTCTAAATGTAAGCATTTATAAGCATTTGATTAAGAATATTTTATTAAAAATAATCTAATTTTATTAAATATCAGTCTGATTCTTTCTGATTTTTTAATCAATGATTGAAATAATGTATTCAATGAAACAATAAATACACTTGATATCACTGTAACCCCCAATCCCTTATGATATTGTTTTTTGCAACCCCTCTCCTCTTTTTCTCCCCTTTTAGGTTCACATGGTTACGATTGTACGATACGATAAAGTATATCAAACGATCTGCTGCTAACCCACCAATGGGAGCGAGGCCCGAGCTTAAATATGTTTTGACAGCGTATTACGGAGAGCCGTTAAGAATGTCTAGGTCCTAGCTCTGCGAACGGCTGGACTCTGGCATTGTAGACATTGTGTGAAGAGTTATTTGAGCTGCCTGCCGCCGAATTTCAATAACGTAGCCATCGTCTGCTATAAAATCCTTACCACCTGGATGCGTTTCCACTACTGTGAGAATTTCAAGAACCTTCAAAAGACGTATATCCACTTCCAAGGCTGGAAGTGCTGTTGCGATTCCCTGGATGTTGCAAGAGTTTGTGGGCGGCGGTGATCATTTGTTCGCCCTCCTTCATATACATATATATAATATGAATTAAGAATTTGTAAAAAAAATTGCATAATAAATGAAAATATCATTATTTTTTTATATATAAGAAACCACGTTAAGTTCTATATCATAATATGGACTTCATTGTCTTATTAAACTAGTATTCAGTTTAAGAAGTATAGCTGTCTCTGGTGAGAGAATCTAACCTTTATTAGTGTAGTATTGATTATTAAGACTTGTATAGTATTACAAGTATCTTAGAAAGCATTATTAAAAGTTTTTAACATATCTTTTTATCTTTTTTCTTTTGTACATAAATTTTGTGACGTTTTTTAATGTGTTCCATAAATAATTTTATAATTACGCGAATATATGACATTATAAGTATCTTAGAAAGCCTTATTAAGTTTATAACATATTTTTTTATCTTTTTTTCTTTTGTTTATATATTTTTTTACGTTTTTTCATTTGTTCCATAACTAATTTAGTAATTAAGTGAATATAACAAGCAAGCTTATTCAAGTAATTCCACGTAATGATGAAATTAATTTTTACAACATAAATGTATTCTTATACATATAATTTTATTACAATTTTTAGTAATTTGCATATTATTAAAGTTTTTAGAGAGAGATTTTTTCAAAATTTCTAGATCTTTCTAGAGTTTTTTGTTACATAACAAAACACTAAAGTTATAATTAACAAAAACGAACGAACAACGAACGCCTTTTAAGTATAGAATTAATAATAAAATTCTAGATTCTATAGATCAAATACAATTAAAATTTTAAAAAGTATCTCTCTCTTTTTCCCTCTTTGTCTATCTCTCTCTCACACTATTATTTCTATTAAATTGAACTAATTGCATTTATAAATGTTGTATAAGTGTGTTATACATAATTGTAAATCAACTTGTATGTTGCGAAACTACACACGTGTGTTTCGACACTCGTTTATAGTGATGTGAGATTATCGATAACGCATTATCGATAGTTATGAAATATCGAATTAGTGTTTCCTGTATAACATCGTTGCAAACATAATACAGATAATATTAATTAGCATTTTATAATTCCTTTAAAAAATCTTCTTATTTTGTAACATTTCACACACACACACCCGTTCTACTGTTTTTAAAGACTAAGTCCCTTTTTATTTGGTTTCTTTCAGTAAATTATATTTCATATTCTTATGATTTTTTTGCAACTTTTTCTCGAAAACTAACTAATTATATGTTGCTATTAAAGAAGGCTCTAATATATTATATATATACATCAATTATTACTTATTATTTTTAATATGAAATAAAGCATATCATATAGTAATATGTTTAAAGTCTATACTTGTGTCGATAACTTAATATTAATCGACTATCGATATTATCGATATTATCGTCACATCACTACATTTAAGGCGTGGTTGCTCTCCTTGCACACATGGGTTGCGTTTTGTGATCTTATCGTTATTATATATATATATACATATATAATAACTTTGGCAATATTATGCTCTTACGAGAAATTGACTACAATATAAATGTTTGTTTGTCACTTGCAATATATATATATAGTATATGTCAATTTTATAGGAGTATTGTGAAATTTTGTTTTAAGATTAGTATTATATTTATTAATATATATATATATATATTATATGATTGTAGTTATATTTCTGTTTTTTTTATATTTTTAGCTTTTTTTTTTTTTTTTTGCACCTCTACCAATTTTCTCTCTGTACATTCTAAGGTTGGTGGTAGAGAATGTCTTTGTGCCATTAAGCCCGCACTTTGTGCATTATTTTGTTTATTGTGCAATGAAGAATTAAATAATAAATATTTAGTTTCTGGTATTTTTTCGGGTTCTTCTTAACAGAGCTGCATTCTGAACTGACTGTACTGACTGACTGACTGTACTGACCTTTAATGTCATCATTGATTCAAACTGCGAAATGCCTACTCGAATAAATATATATTGAATGCCTTAAGCATATGGGATAAAATCTGTATACCTATATATAAATTTAAATTTCCTAAGTGTGCATACTGTGCATACGTACAATATTTTTTATTGTTTATTTCTTTGTCTGTTTGTTGGTACAACATTATTATTCTGATTTTGATTAAATTTAGAATAGTAATACATTATTCTTCTAATTTCAATTCCAAATAGTTTTCATTTATGTATTTTTAGTAATGGTAATTGATGGTTTGTGATTTGGGAAAGAGCGATCAAAGTTGCTGGCGGCTGCTAGTATGTAATTTGAAATACGGTTTTCCCTCTTAATAATTGGGAACCCTATTACCATTTTGTTAGATAATCCTTATATTTATATTAAAATGATCTTATGAATAATATATATTAACTACGTGTACCCGTGACGTCGTTCGCGTGGATATTATAAAATAAAAGCCTAAATTCCTTATAACATCAATTATACGCCAATGAAAGTTCTGTTAAAATCGGTCCAGCCGTTTCACAGATTATACGGAACAAACGGACAGACAAATTTTAAAGCTGTTTTCTATGTTAGTACCATATATACTTTGATATGCAATTAGTGAAAAGCTGTTAATTTGAAATTACAAACAGACATTTCAATTTTATTGAGCGAAGCGAGCATAGCGAGCGGAGCGTTCTACTGGAGACTTTTTCACATTCTTTGTCACGAAAAGGCTCGAAAACTACTTGACGGAAAGTTATGAAATTTTGTAATCAAAAAGACACAACTTTATTCTATGGTTAAAAAAAATTCTTTTAAATTCGTAAAAAAATTTTTTTTTTGAAAAATGTCATGTCAAAAAACTGATATCCCATTGAAGTCCATGGGAAACGATGCTTCATTACACTGGGGTCGCTTCGCTCAAACGGCACCCGAGATTTCGCGAGCGCAGCGAGTCGAAATTGAAGGTCTGTTGCGCCCCTACTTTATATGTATATCATTTTGTAACTCAGAATGTCAATTTGAAGTCAATATGTAGTTAACAATCAAACGGACGAGTGATTTTATAGAATGTTGATAGTCAATTAGTAATACACATATTATGACACGGGTTTGCCTGTAATGAGGAATTTATTTAAAATACTATATATATATATATATCTGTCTGTTTGTATATGATTTGTTAATGTTTTTGAAGCTTGGTTTTATACTGTATATTTATGATATGGGCATTTTTGTGATGGGATTAATGTGATGGTGGTGATGATGGTGATGGTTTTCGAAATTAATGACATATAAAACAGTAAGATTTAGTATAATTTAATATAAATAGTTAGGTTTAATTGTTGACTCATTGAAATGTGTAAATAGATGTATTTGTTCCCTTTACGTCGTAAACAATGTTGTCAAATAATCGCTAAACTGTTAATTATTATCTAAGACCGTATAAAGCTTGTTTCTTATCAAAAAAAAAAAAAAATTTTTAGTTGTTTAAAAAATATTTTTTTATTTATTATAAAATATTTTGTATGTGTATCGACAAATACTACTATACTACTATGCTACTATACTACTTTACTACTATGCTATATTATAATAAATTGTTTTAGAAGCAGTTAAAAATAAACTACTGTATAAGAGCTTCTAGAAATCTTACATCAACTCCAGGACCCTTATAAGGAGCAAGATTGGTTGGTCTAGCTATATACACACATACACACACACACACACACACACATATATCCAAACAATAAAATATTATAAATAGTTGAATGCAACATTTACAATAAAATAGAGCCTTAGCCGCAATACTCAATAGGATTAAAATGAATCCTATTATGACTTACGCTCTATTTATTTTTTCATACTATAATATACCTTATACTCATAACAATAAGGGTGATATCAGTTTGATGTATTAATAGATATATTATTGTATATTGTGATATGTCCCTTAATGTAAAGTAATAAGGTTCAATTTTCCATGTGGATATAATATGTAAAGGAAGAGTTGTTTTACCAGATATAATTGGATATTGTGAAATGAATCTTAAAGTAATGTAGTAAGGTTCAATCTTCAGTGGAGATTATAAAGGATGCCTTATTGGATTAGGTTGTTCCTAATAAGTATTGGTATTCGTGACAAACTGGTGACAATAATTATGTAATTATTATCTGTGGTTAATTTTTTTAATATTTTATGTTGGTACACCTGCTTGGTTTATTGAGCTATTGCGTCAGGTTTGGGGTTCGATTTCCGGTTCTGTTGATATTTTAATAAACTATTTTCTAAATTTATTAGGTATTTTATATTTAAAATTTTAATTTTGAATTTATATTGATTTTTCAAAGTAATACTAACACATTTTTTTTATATAAGCATAAAAATAAAACTAAAAATTAAAAAACTTTTACTTATTAAGATCAGAGAAGATAGAAGGAGATTCAACAAAAATCCTTTTTATTTTAGTTAAATTAATTGTAAGTTGATATTCCTTTTATTAGAAGTTATAAATGTTTAAATTTATCAACGACATGATGGCTCAGTTTGCAGAGCGACGACAACGGATATAGAGATCGTGGGATCGACTGCGAAAACTACAAATAATATTAATAAATTATAGTCAATAGATTTATCATATATTTTTTTTTTTTTTTTTTTTTTTTTTTTTTTTTTTTTTTTTTTTTTTTTTTTTTTTTTTTTTTTTTTTTTTTTTTTTTTTCACCTTCACGCCATATCCCTTGCGGGGTAGCCAGAGACGACGGAGCGCCAAACGCTACGGTCTCTGCATACCTCTTTCGCCTCGGCCACAGACATCAACTTCTTCATACATGCCCTCCGGGGGGTCCTCATGCTTTTTACGTGACCTTCCTCCAGTATCGTAGCTACTGTATTTTCGAAGGTCACTCGAGGCCTCCCCCTGTCTCTCTTACCGCTCACTTTTCCCATATAAATCTTTTTTACCATTCTTTCATCACTCATTCGTTCAACGTGCCCAAACCACCTGAGCACGTTCTTCTTCATTCTCACCGTGACATCTTCGCTAGTACCTGCCATTCTGTGGATCTCTTCATTGCGGATTCGATCAGCTAGACTGACTCCGCATATTCTTTTTATATATATATATACCTACAACTACAATGTATTATAAGTTAAGAGCAGAAAGTCGCCCTGAATTAACATATTAAATATAAACCATATGTCAAAACTGGATATAGTATCACATTTCATTTATACAAATATAGCACTTATATCCGTCTCATAAAGGTTATAATTGTGTTTATATATTAGGGCGTGGACCACCGTAACCGTATGGTACATGTGTGTACCGAAACTGTGTCAGGGTCTTCCACTGTTTTTTAAAAATATCCTCTTATGCAGCGAGTTGTAACCATGTCACAATAAAATTTCATATCGATATATTTGTTTTTATATGCATTTTTGTTATATTAACTTCGATATGGTTCTATAATTAAAAATCAAAGCGTCTGTCATGTCATTACTTTTATGGCGGCGGGGTTAGCGGGAATATTGTTTTTATTTTTTTTAATTTGCCTTGACTTTAAAGGAAAAGGAAGTTCGATTGCCAAATATATAGTTTATTAACAATATAATTATTGTTATTTCTGTTTATTGTAAATTTTTTAACTTATAATAATATTTTTCTGATTATATTTTAATATTATTTTACTATATACAAAATAACTAATATATATAGGACCTTTTTACGCGTAATTTTAGATTTATATAAAAACTTTTTGTTAATAATTTATTCAGTTTTAAAAAAAGAACAGGATATATTTGTATATATTTAAAAATATATCAATTAAGCAATTACACTAATTATATTAAAACTACGGATGTTGTTTATGTTTTTGATTAAATTAGTTTTTTATACAAAAAAACAGACTATAATTTATATTTTGAGGAAATAACTAATACTTGTAATTATGACAAAAAATTTAATTACATTTTCGTTGTTTCTAGATTTTACGCGATTTTGATTTCATATTTTAATTTCTTAATTTTGATTTCATATTTTTCTTTTCGTATCCATTTTATGGCGCCATTTTATAAATTTTATGAAGTTTCTAGAAAGATTTTTTTTTAGTTTTTATTAAAAAACTAATATTTGGGTTATGGGATAATTAGTATTAGTCAAAATTAATAATCGATCGGAGATTGAAATCAATCTGCTGAATGCAAATTCAATTATTACTTATGATACATGAAACGGACTTTATTCAATCTGTTTTAAATTTTGGATCAAGATAGATTATTAATTTCCGTTGTATGTTACTTATTAAAAATTCTATTACGAAACAAATGATACAAAGGTGTTGTATATTTGTTTTATTTACATACAATGGTACTGAGGTCACAAATTATGTTTTCAAGCCTCCTAATTGTATGTGGTTCACGACTTTGCTTAACTTATCGTTACACGTGGCTTTGCTTGTTTTTTAATGTATATTTTTGTTCATAAATGTTACATCAAATAAATGAAAGAAAATTTTATTTTTATATGTATTAGGTATCGCTGAAAATATTTTGATTACAAAATCTTTTTTTTGTACAAATATTTTTTGAGCGATACAATAAAAATCTTTTTTTCTTAAATGGTAAAAACTTTTGATATAATTAGGCACTTATTTTACTCGTACAATGACTTTTATAATATTAGTTACATAAAAAAATATATATTAAAAAAAATAAAATTCTGTGAGTATCAAAATCCACGAACGGACAGGTTATTAAATATTTTTTGTTTGACAGCATTTTAATCATGACTATCATTTATATATTTAATATTTTTCTTATCAGACAATTAATTTCGACTCTTATCAGTACATCTTATAAGGTCACAAAGATTGATTTCTTCTACATACAAAAGTAACCCTTTATATTGGATATAGCAAATTCGTCTTTATGCTTATACTAATAAGGTTCATATTAACTTATTGTATTATAATGTAAGCAATTCTGAACCTTATTGCATTGTGATAAGGTTTATATATAGTGTTAGTTGTTTTGCTATTGTCAAACACGACATTGTGAGGTCGTATTGCATATGTCAAAGGACAGTCAGCAGATTATTTTATGTTAAATTAATAAATTTATATATTTTATTATTTATTTCGAGTATTGACTTTTAATACATTAAGATTTTTTTTACTTATTTAAAAAAAATATAGTGAAATAATATTTCAAAACTATACAGTAACTAGACATTTTTAAGGTCCTTTATGGCGGTAGATGGTGGTTATAAACATAACAATTAATAATTTTTAAATAAAATGAAATAATATATATATTTTTTTTGTCGTCGGTACTTCTCCCGCCGGTAGCGTTTCCTCGCTAATTGTGAGGGTCACTGGAAATATAATGTCAATACGAGATAAGATATACATAATAATAAATACATTATCTTAAACTATATATATATATACATATATATATATATATAAATAAGCGATTTACAACGAAATCTCCGAAACTATATGTCCGATTAACTTAAAATTGTACATAGTTACTTCTTTTATGACGTAGACGTCCACTAAGAACGGATTTTACGGAATTCCTATCCCAACGGATTACAACTTTTTGCATTTTGCAATGTTTTAAACCTGTACGAGGGCCAAACTGAAAGTTTTTAGAACTGGAAACTTAAAAGCATTATATTAAAAAAAATAGTTTAAATTTTGAAAATAGAACTCTTTACCAATATTATTGAGTGTACATTTCATTAATTTGTCATTTGTTTTAAGATTTGGCGGCAAATTGAAAATTGTCTGTGCACGGCAGAATGAATTTAAGCCGAGAAAATTTTCGTGCAATGATTTTTTATGACTTTCGATGTCATTTAAGTCAACAAGAAAGTTAGGATAGACTTCGATTGGCTTTTCACGATGAAGCCGCATCTCGTGCCACAGTTTACAACTGGTTTAATGAATTCAAACGTGGTCGAACTAATCTCACCGATGATTTGCGTGAGGGACGGCCTGCTACAGCGACGACTGAAGATAACATCAGTGTTGTGCGGCGTATGATAGAGACTGAACAAAAGAGTGACCTATCAGCAGATTCGGACAAGTCTAGGCATAGGTATGAGTCAAGTGCACAAAATCCTCCATGAACATTTAGCGGTCAGGAAGCTTATTGCCCGCTGGATACCGCATAATTTGACCGAGGCTCAAAAACTCCGCCGTGTTGATTGGTGCCGAGAAATGATCCAAAAATTTAACGGAGGTGACTCAAATGCTGTGTTCGACATACTAACGGGTGACGAAAGCTGGATTTACTGTTATGATCCGGAAACCAAAAGACAGTCTGCTCAGTGGGTGTTTCCTTCCGAAGAGTTGCCAACTAAAGTGAAGAGAGGTCGAAGTGTTGGAAAAAAGATGGTGGCCTCGTTCTTCGGAAAGACAGGTCATTACGCGACAGTAGTCTTAGAGGATCAGAAAACGGTTAATGCAGATTGACTATACTAACAATTGTTTGCCACTTGTCTTGGAAAAAGTTCGAGAGAAACGACCTCGCAGCAGGATCCTCCTTCATCACGACAATGCCTCGTCGCACACCGCCAGGCAAACGATCGACTATTTGGTGACCTCAGACGTGGAATTACTGGGTCACCCGCCGTATAGCCCCGACCTCGCACCCTGCGATTTTTATTTATTTCCGAAAATAAAAGAAAAACTTCGAGGAAAACGTTTTATAGACGCCGAAGAAGCAGTGGCTGCGTTTCAAAACGCCGTCGAAGAGACCCCTAAGGCCGAGTGGGCAAGGTGCTTTTCTCAATGGTTCCATCGAATGCAGCGATGTATTGATGTAAATGGACGCTATTTTGAAAAGTTACAATAAAACTAATAACTTGCTAGAATGCTTAGTTTTTTATTTTCTAAGAACTTTCAGTTTGACCCTCGTAGGAGCTGTACACTTAACGCCCCTGGTTACCATAGCAAGGATTACGATGACAACGGTTACCATAGCAACCTAGGTTCACATCTCAATTAATAGTGTGCCCAGCGAAACGGGCGGGAATCAGCTAGTATATATATATTTCTATAATTAAAGTAATCAATTTAAAACAATGGTAAAAATAAATTGCTACAATTAATTATTTAGTAATCATTGTTGCGATTTGTAAATTATCTTTTAATAAATATAAAAGGAAGCGGGAAAACGTTATTGTGCTATTAAAAAAGAAAATAATTATCTTCTCCTTTATTGATTGATTGATTTTGTTATGAATATTTTTTTAATTAAGGATAGTTTTTTTTCATTTAAAATTTTTTATTTTAAAACTTTAAATTTTTTATTGTTATTCAGTTTGTATCGAGTAGATGTAATTATACTAGTTGTTGCTTTTGACTTCTCTCGCAGAAGATAAATATTATTAACTAGTTATCCTTTATATTTTACAACGATGTGAAGGTTATAAAATACTAGCAGGTTACCCGTGTTTCGCGACGGACGGCGAAAGTGAGGAAGAGAGGGAGCGGGGGGTAAACTTTGCAGTTTTTTAGCTGTAACTTTGGAACGGTTTGGATCTTTGCAAAATCCTTTCTTATTGCACCTATTCAATATGTCAGGAATCTTGTGTCCAAATTTCAGCTTTCTAGGTATTACGGTTTGGGCTGTAGAGCGATGAATGACTCAGTGAGTCAGTCAGTCTTTGTGTTTTATAATAAATATTAAGATTAATTAAGAAAATTAAATATTTAATTTGTCCTTTTTATAACGTTTCCATACAAGATTTTCAGTGGTTGAAATATGTCAGTGGAACTATAAAAGTAAATGTCGCATTTTAATGAGACTTACATATAAAAATTATAAATAATAATACAAAGATTTTAATACAAATTGTCCAGGCAAATACCAACATAACAGAACAAATGAATCGAATTCGTCTAACCGTTTTTTATTTAATAGCGCCATCTATTCGGTGCTAGGTATAACAGTTGTAACAAGAGACGGAGCTCATATTATTTGTCTTTCAGTCAAATTGTTCACAAAATATTACATCTAACAGACCAATAAGCGAAGCTCTTAACCGTTTGGGATACCTTTTTTTGTGTTTAGTTGTCTCCAGAATGCGACGAGATAATTGAACGCGGATGTTACAGTGAAAACAGATTGAAAAAATCTTTAGCCATTCAAAAGTTATCAAGAAAAGAAGAAAGGAGAGAGGCTCAGCTCAACACCCGCCGCGCAGGGTTGGCGGATCCTAGTTAAAATATACATTTAGAACTGCTTCCTGAAATTAATTATTATCAAATTTAGATTCGAGTGATTTGATGTTTAAATGTCGTTTTGATTTAGTATGTTTGTGTTTGTGGCTGTGTGTATGGTTTTATTTTTAGTCTTATTAGTAACTAGAAAAGATCCATTACATTTTGTAATCTCTTAAAAGATTAAGCGATTACAAAATGTACAATTTATTGTAAAGTTATTTGATATTCAAATGAACTCATTGCCACTTTCTTATAGCTTATATATTAGTTAGACATAAATACCTCAATGTTAAAATATTATTTAAATTCAAATTCGAAATATCTTTATTCAAGTATGTATTTACACGCACTTTTGAGTCGATTATAACTTTAAAAAGGTCAGTATTATGAAGACACATTATATATATATATATATATATCTGTGTGTGTGTGTGTGTGTGTGTGTGTGTGTGTGTGTAACTATATATATATATATATATGTAAATATAACCTTTGTATAAATATGTAACTTTCACACTTAGATATAAACAAGGTTAGGTTATAAATAAACTAGATAAACGTCACGGAAGATACCAGAGACAAGGATGAGCTGACTAATGGTTTGTATTGTCTATTATCATTATTTTAATGTGTATAAAGGTTTTATATGTATTTAATATTGTCCTTATGACTTTATCCTTGGATTAAGATAAAATTTAAATATTTAGTTTCTTGTTACTTTTTTTTTAATATCTTTTCTTCAAGGTTAAAAAAGGTGTCAGCTTTATATATAAAGGACTGATTGACGGGTTACTAGTATTGGAATAAAATATTTGCTTAAGATTTTAGAGTAAATGAATACTAAGAAGTTATTTTAAAATCCACCCTTAAGGGTTTGGAAGCTAAGAAAATGGTGAACATAAATATTGTTTTATGTATATATTTTTTATTGAAATATTATAATACATGATGAAACACAAGTTATGTAATATAAAACAGAGAAATAGATCTCGCTTCAGATAACAGATCCAAATTATAACAAAACTGAGCGTTACGTTCACTATTTACTTTCTAAACACGTGAAAAGAATATATTTTTGTTATCTGTTGCATTAATCCGCTTCTATTTGTTCTATTGCGTTTACTTTCAATAAATAGAAAAAAACAACAAAATTTGCTATCCAGTAATATTATTTGATTAAAAGGAGTTCCTATGTCATCTGTGAAATATTTCTTTATTATCTACGATTAATTTGTTGTTGTTGTCAAAAGCCAAAGGTTTTAGATTGGAACCTTATTTATAAGTACGCACTCAATAGTAAAATAGTATATTTTTTATTACCTGTTTTGAGTAAATAAGCAAGATCACTGACCTTTGATTTCGTCTACTCATTTAAATCGGAGACGACAGTTGGTTACAGACTTTATATTCAAAGTAAATACTACAATTAAAGTTTAGGTATTTTTAGTCCTAAAAACAAATACTATAAAAGAGTAACAACTTTCACGCAAAAACTACTTTTAATAAACAGATTTTGGTGAAAATATACAGTAATATACAACAGAATAACATATATATATATATATATATATATATAACAACCGTTTAGTAACATATTCATAAAAAATGTAGGGTGTAAGTCGCGATAAAAAGCTAGTATGTTATTAATATTAAAACCATGATAAGTATGTGGTAATATTGCATAAGTTAAATTGTTTTTTATCTCCGCATGTGTGTGCCCTTTATAATTAAAAGAATCAATGAAGTAATATCTTGAAGGTTATAAAACCGCGAGATGTGTGTCAGACTTTTTCTCGTAATTTTGGGTTTTTCCTTTTACTAGCAAATGAGTATTTTATGACTCAGCCTTTTTAAATCTGTTATATTACTCTGTATTAAAATAAATGGATTCCATCTAATAATAATTATTTAAATGCAAATTACAATAATTGTTTACTTCCCTTGTCCCTTAAATTAAGTATTATTTACTATTATTATTAGGTTGTGTGTATGTTTGTGTTAATCGCATTTAAAAATAACATAATATTAACGATTAATTAAATCGCTTTTGACAAAATCGATTAATATCAACAAAGTAAATCGTAAATTGATCGGCCTCTTTTAAGTATATTTATTGAGTAATAAAAGTAAATATTGATATATTGGTATTTAAATATTATTACCTATAAATAAAAGTATTTTATTTCGCAATACTTAAAAAGGGTAAACAAAATAATTTTAAATTGTAATCATATTCATGTGTTCTTGTCTCTTCTCCTGAATAATTTATTTGAAATAAAAAAACTTAAATTTTTAGTATATATATTTATTATTTTATTTAATACTTATATCAAATGGCAGTCAGGACTATTGATACTATACTTATCTAAATAACTACTGTAAAACAATTCAACTTAAATAAATTCGTACCAAACGCACTGCTCTGTGAAGCGAGAAGAATTTTCTATTTCTAATGTACGAAACTGCTGCTCTACTGCTACTGCTCTGAGAAGCGAGAAGAATTTTCTATAACAAATTTACGATACAGCCCTTATAATAGATATTTTATAATATGTTTTCTGTAAGCTCTTCATACACAAATGTATTGTTAGTTTTAAACACAGCTTCAATAGTGACGTTCATTTGTTTTGTATACAAGTGAGTATACTTTATAGTTTGGTCCAAGTTAGGAACTGAGAGATATAGAAATAACATTATTGTCTTATACACAAATAAGTGATTTTGAAGTGACTGCAATGTATACAAGAAAATGATTATAGCATGTGTGTGTGTGTGTGTGTGTGTTCTTTATAGATACTATTATAAAATTAAATCAAATCATTGATATATTATAAAGAAATCAGTTATTATAATGAAGAAATAATTTTAACATATTATTTTTTATTTATTTTTTATTAATATTTTAATATAATTTTTAATTATCTAAACATATTTGTAATATAACATTGAACATTTCTATATCTTTAAGTCTTTTAAGAGCTATGGAGTCTGGTGATTGCGATTCACTTCTTATTTGCGATTCCCGAAAAAAAAATACTATTACATATTTAAGGTACATATTGAAATAATGTAAACAATTTCATTGAGATATATTTGTTAGCCTGTTATTGCGTTAGTCTTGTTATTGCGATTGATACCGGGTCTGTTATTTGCTATTCCCAAATAAATATCACTTGACCCACCAGGTTTTAAAGTACTCAAGTATGATCTTGGCCTTATTATATTTTGGCATTGAGTGTATGCGAGTCGTGAGTGACATGCCATTAGGGTTCCTTGATAAATGGTTCTCTTTTCATTATTATGTCAGTGGTTCACCACATTTGGTGTTGGATCTTCAATCTTTCCTTATACGGTATTGAATGCTGGATTAAGTTAGGATTATTTTGTTTTAATATTTTGGTTATTTGAAGGACTATGAAAAACATATATCATTTATACATACAATAAAATAGTAAAAAATATGATTTTTTTGCTCGTGTCAAAAAAGAATTGTTTTTTTGTAGTTTTTTCCTGTTTTTCTGTTTGTCACGTTGTCTATTTTTAGATCACACGATATACTATCGAATTGAGGTATTTTGATAAAATTTGTGTTAGATATATATATATAATCTTATTTTTTTCGGATATTTAATATTTTAGCAAAGAATACAAAAATCAAAATAAAAAAAATCTACTGAAAGGTTTTTGTCAATAATTTTCATTGAATAAATTCAAATTATTAATGAAAAACCTCAAAAACTCTTGTAATGATACAAGAAGGTTTAATTTAAATCATGGAGCAGACAAAGTCCAATGCAAGAGCCGGTTAAATTTAAAACAATTTATATAAAAAAACTTATATGTAATATTAATAATTTATTAAATTCACTGGTTTTAAGTAATATATATAAATACATATATGTGTATGTATATATATATATTAAAAACAGTTCGCACTTGCTGATAACATGACCTTATTTCCTTCCGTTGTCGGCATTGAGGGCTTTACAAAAGGCAATGTTACATACAAAACGACTCAGCATTATATAGTCCTTATTACGATTATGTAAGGTTTATTTTTGTTGTAACAAAAAAGTAAAGGTTTTCAATCTCCGTATATGGCGTGTGTGTATGTGTGTGTGGAAGGAATTTATAGGAAACCAGTTACTTAGTATTACTTTATATATACAGAAACCAATGATATAAGTACAGAAAAGGGAAGGTTTTTTAAAAGTATATATTTTTTTTATTAACAAAAATTTTTTTTTTATTAAATAGTTTATGAGTTGATTCTATTTGATTATTATTTTCATTGTGTCATATTTTTTATATTACATTAACTAAAAAATTTTTTTTTTGACAATTATTTGACCCACATATTTAAGAATCTACTTTTAATTATTATATTTATTTTGTATTTTTTTTATAATAAAAAAAAAAAACTTTTCACATCCCAACTAAAGGACGTCGACCTTAATTTTAGTGGTAAACAAGTAAAAAGCATTAAGTTAATAATTGTAAATAGTTCCCTGATAACGACTTCCCGTGCACGAGGTCGTGTAGCCGGTCTAGGTCATGTACATGTAGGCTTTAATATATCACACAGACGGACATATTCATTTAAACCAATATAATAAATGCAATGATAAAAAATACATAGGAATATATATATATATATATATATATATATATATATATAATTTAAAAAAATAAAAAAAAATCGTTTATGTAAAAAAGTAATAAATAAGCCTAGAATTAAAATTAATTGCAAAAGTATTGATAATTATTGTGACTTAATTAGTTATAATCAAATAATAAGATGTAGTTAAAAGCGGTCTTACTGTCTGTTGAACTTAAAACTATTTTTTTTTATTTAACATATTAAATATTTTCTTAGTAATTTTTTAGAAAATTATGATATAATTTTTAAGTTATCTCACAGTTTTGATCGATGACGATCATGATTTAAAAATCGATATCATATCATATTAACAAATCGATAATATCGTAATATCGATTTATATCAATTAATTTATGAAATATTAATATCGCTAATCCCTACAAAGAAAATAAATTGGAGTAAAATTATAAGAAAGAGAGGGATAGGCATTCTTTCTCTCTCACACCCTGTGTCAATAGTAACTACGATAATTAAGTACTTCATACTACAAACTAGCTTAATTCGAAATACGTTTCAACTATGTAAAAATTGTCAAAAACTAATTTCTTTAGGCTTATATAAATATACTAGCTTATTCCCTCCCACTTCGCTTTGCACACTATTAATTTGGATGTAAACTTAGGTTGCTATGGTAACCTTTGTCACATTATCCGTTGTCAACGTAACCGTTGCTATAGTAACTTTTACCCCGCGTTATGTGTATCGCTCCTACAGGTTTAAAACTTGACGAAATGTATGAAGTTGAAATTTGTTGGGATAGGAATTCCGTAAAATCCGTTCTTAGTGGACGTCTACGTCGTAAAAGAAGTAACTATGTAAAATTTTAAGTTAATCGGACAGATAGTTATATGTATATTTGTATAAATGTTTTAATATGTATAAAAAATATAAAAAATCAATCCATTACTTCATTAATAACACACGAAGCATTAACTCTTACAATATATTTATCCGACTTTAATCTAAAAGTGAGGTCATGTTATTGACCTCAAGTTAATATTAATATATTTTGACAATATGGCCGCAGGGAAAGTGACAATATGATACGATCTTTAAGCTCTTTTAATACTCATTTATTATATCTAATTGGGTCAAATGTATTTTTTTGTACAACCAAAGGTTGTTGTCCTCGCTCTAATTGATCCCAAACTCAGGTAACGAGAAATATTTCGATTAAATCCTGTAAATGTTATAATTTCATAACTATCCGATCCATACCTTGTATTTAACGTCGTATGTCATAAAAGTTCTATTTGTCATTTATGACATGTGTCATGTCGCAAATGTCATAAATGTCACAAATGTTATAAATGTCACACATCTCAAAAATGACATAAATGTCACAAATATCATAAATGTTAGAAATCTCGGAAATGTTATAAATCTAATAAATAGATGTCACAAACGTCATAAATGGCGTTATCTTCTTTTATTTTTATGTCAATTTATAGATTACAATTTTTGCAAGTGTAAAATCAAGAGAGCATCAATTTATATTATTGAATAATTCTTTCTTCGTAATTACACTATTCAAATCCTAAAACAACAAAATGTTAAACCATCACCATTTTTATTATACCATAATATTGAATTATAGTATGGATTTATTACTTCAAACTAGGGGCGCCAACAAACCCTCAATTTCGACTCGCTGTGCTAACGAAATCTCGGGAGCCGTTTGCATAGTGAGCGAGGCGAGCCCAGTGTATTGACTCATCGTTTCCCATTGTCTTCAATGGGACATCAGTTTTGTTACATGATATTAAAATATATATTTATTTTTTTTGAGTACATTTTTCAATTTTTTTTTAAAACCATTTCCTAATGTGTGTCTTTTTGATTGCAAAGTTTCATAATTTTCCGTCAAGTTGTTTTTGAGCCAATTCGTGACAAAGAATGTAAAAAAGCCTCCAGTAAAACGCTCCGCTCACTTCGTTCGCTTCGCTCAATAAAATTAAACAGGACAATAAACGGAGACAAAGATAAAGGAGGAGGGTATTTGAAATCAGGCGGGAGATAAAAGTAAATGATACAGTAATAAATCAAGGTTAGGAGAATTAAAGAATATTTTCTCCTTCAACGCAATGTCATCAATATATTAAACTATTTAAAAAGTCACCTCTATGGAAAACTTAATGACAATTCGTATCGTTAATGCACTTTGAACATTATTAATTACAACTTGACCTTTGTCCAGTATTTAAATTGACCCTCCTTTTTACCCTTTGTCCTTTATCCAGTGTAAAACCAATTTTGTATAACGATCATTAATACATGTTTTTAGTCACACGAATATTGACCTCATAATCTATAAGTGGGTATATTTTAAATTATTTCATTAAATCTAATTAAAGCATTGAGCGAAGCGAGTGTAGCGAGCGGAGCCTTCTACTGGAGACTTTTTCACTTCTTTGTCACGAATAGGCTCGAAAACTACTTGACGGAAAATTATGAAATATTGCAATCAAAAAGACACACATTAGGTGTTAGTTTAAAAAAAAATTAAAAATGTCATGTCGTTGAGCAATAATCGTCAAAAAACTGATATCCCATTGAAGTCAATGGGAAACGACGAGTCATTACACTGGGCTCGCTTCGCTCAATATGCAAACGGCAACCGTGATTCGCAGCGAGTCGAAATATGAGGGTCTGTTGTTGTTTAACCCTAGTTTAAACTTCATACGATGTTTTCGTACAATTGAAGGTCATAGATCAAGATCGCGGCCGTTTGAAAAACAAAACAATGTGTCATCCTGTGAATTCACCGCCATTTTTACTCACGCTCTTGTATTATTGTGTTAAAATATAATAAGGTTATGTTATTATGTCACTCGTTCAAAATAATTTCATTAATTTTTTTTTAATTATTGGAGTTCTTTTTTTCGACAGTCATTCATTGTTTTTTTTTATTTTGGTTTAAAAATTGGATTATAACGAAAGACAGATTAAAAAATGATTATTTTTTTAAATTTTAATTCACTGAACTTTTTTTTTAGAATAGGTTTCGTTTAGAAATTTTAATATAATAAAAATATAATTTAAAAATATTTAATAAAACTAAATATTATGATATAAATAAGGAAAATCACTAACAAGGAAATCGCTTTGGCGCTAAAAATGTGCGAAGATTACCGATTACTCTACAAAGGTTGTAGTTTTTGTTACAACCTTTGCGTGTCTGCTATTAAGGTCGGGGCATCGATGGCTAATTGAGGCGCCATATATAATGATTTATTATAACTTAATGCAAACAATCAGAATAAAGAAATAACCGTCTGAGTGTGTGGTTCTTCTCAGACCTGAGTGCGTTTGGAACACTCGGAGATTTAAGTTGGAGAGTGTATACAGAAGGGGTTGTTTTTATAATGGTATCAAAATAGTCCCGACTCCCATTTAATACACAAGTGATCAGTATTGATTCAAAGTGGAAAAGATATAAATAAATTAAAATAAATAATCAGGTCTAAAGGGCTACGACTATTAAAGATGAATAAAAAAGTATGTATTAATTCTAAAAAATGAAATTAAAAACAAAAACATATGCCCCGGGTGAGGATCGAACTCACGACCTTAAGATTATGAGACTTACGCGCTGCCTACTGCGCTACCGAGGCTGTCCACGTGGCAAATGAAAAAGAGTATGCAATGGAAGGGGAAAATATTTATTTCATAAATACTTGCTGTACCTACAACTATATTCGTGCATAATATGTTTTTTTAAATAAAAGTAGGCTAAGTTACTCATTACATACACCAGCTAGCCGCCAGAGTCCTATAAAAAACGGTTCATCATTTTCAGAGATTTTACCAAACACGCAGAAGTACAGAGAAACAATTAAAGAAGAGATTATTCAATATAAATAACATATATACATTCACATGCATTTAGTGAAATGCTGTTAATTTAAAATTACAAACAGACACTTCAATTTTATTTATATCTATAGATTTATATTACAGGTTAAAAGTCACTAAAACCTTTTCGGCTTAACATTGAATTTTGCAAATAAAATATTAGTAATGTAAATTCAACCTTCGGTTATATTTAATAAGGTGCTAAATTGTTTGTATTGTTAAGATTAATACAAACATACTTGAGATAAGAATACAAACATACGTACATACATAGACAAATACCAACATAACAATATTAAATTCACCTTGACTCAATATACACTTATCTATTTATAAGTAATTTATTTCTATTTATAGCTAATTATTTTACCTATACGAAAATATGTAATATTTGAAGTAAAAACCGGTAAACTATCTCTAAATACGATTAATATTTCTGATTTTCCTTTTTTTTTTTTTAATCTATTTATATGAAAATATGTTACATTTGATGTAAAAAAAAAACCGGTAAACTTTTTTTAAATATTAATAATATCATAGTGTATAAAGTTCCGATTTTCATTTTTTTATAAAACATTATTATCTTATCTATACGAAAATATGTAATATTTGAAGTTACGAAAACCGGTAAACCATTTCTAAATACTATTAATATCATAGTGTATAAAGTTCCGATTATTTTTTTTTTCATTTAATAAAACATTATGTCATTAATCCCAAACATGTATTATCTGATGTAAAAAAACCGGTAAACCACTTCTAAATACGATTAATACCATACTGTATTTAGTTCCAATATTTTTTTCTTTTAATAATACATTACTATCTTATCTATACGAAAATATGTAATATTTGAAGGAAAAAAAAACCGTTAAAATTTTTCTTAATACTATAGTGTTATTAAGTTCCGGTTTTAATTTTTTATTATACATTTAAATTATATCGTAACAGCGAGGAAACTCAATTACAGAATAGACAATAAATAAAATAAAAAAAACTACAAAAGATATACAATTAAAATACAAACAGATTTCTCTTTCAAAGGCTAGTTAAATGTCGTTTCGAATAATTGTTTTTTGTATGAGATTCAATGTTGCCACACGCCCCAGATATTTATAAAGGCGTTTTGATGTTCTTTTGTAATTAACTTATTGTATTTATAACAAATATGAGAGTAACTTTATTATACAATATATACGTCCGATATTTTTTACTTTATTATACAATATATATATATTTAATATTTTAAACTTTTAACTATGAAAATATTATATTGTTTTAAGACGAAAGAAATACACACACGCAACTCTAAACAGAAAAACGAGACATAAAAAAGGGATAAACTAATAATAAACGATTTAAACACAAAAAAAACGGGATAAAATAAAAGTAATTTAAAATGAATTGGTGTTCAAAAAAGGACTTGTCAATTATAACGAAGGTTATACAGAAAAATGGAGTCCTTGTAAACAAGAGCATTATTCAGAATAAATAAATAATAATTATCTTAAAGACTTCCTTTCCAGTAGCAACGAACTCTCTTTTATTCGTGTATACAATTTTTCAAACCGTTTTTACTATATGTAAACAAAATAAGATCCAAAATAAATGAATACTATGATTTTCTGCTATTATAATATCACCAAAAACATTTATTTCGAACTCTACGTACAAAATTTTATTAAAATTGTTTGTTATTTAAGAACTTAAATAATTATAAACTTCTTCAGAAATAAATATTGTATAATTTTACCAATTATAATATAATTGATTGACTAGCAAACAACAGAGTATTTCATTTCACTTACGATTATATTCAAAACAAAATGGCGGTTAATTTTGATATTACTCCTTACAATTCAATTTGTCAGCTTTAATTTTTGTCATATCTTACATCACCGGCTTCAGACTAGATTATTGTTTCGTAACGTCCAAAATATAATATAATACTCATATACAATATACGTATAACTAAAGCCTTAATTAATTTCTTTATAACAATATTTTTATTTGTTTTTTTAAATGAGGTTTATATTGAAAGGAGGTTTGAGATTTTTAACTTTTTTATCTTCCGCAGCTATATCACGGACTTTTCCATTTAAAGCTATGAGGTCAAGTTATAGGAAATATTAAGCGGACATGAGGGAAATACGATTAATTATTATAATTATTTCATGGTAATAGTTTAATATGTTATAATACTGTTTGATTTATGTACACCCAAACAAACTGGTATATTTTCTACCATTTAATATTTAATATAAATATTACTTTATTACTTATTATTACAAAATATATTTTTCCATATTGGAAAAAATAGGTTTTATTTAAAGTAATAAAATTTATCTATGGTTAATAAATGAAACGACTCATTAAAATTGTCTATGATAAATTATATTTGGATATTTTTATGAAAATAATTTCAATTGAAGTTTATATATAACATTATGTAGTAACGTGGTCAGTGATCGCTTAATATCCGTCCGAGTTGACCCAAACATTGTATAATAATCCCTAAATCGTATTATGACGCAACATCAGGTGTTGTTAATCTCGTTACAATGTGGGCGGCTTACGTTGTTACTAAGAAAAAAGACATATTATTAAAAATTACTTAAAGAAATATACTATTTAGACAATCTAAGGATAAATTTGGATGAATAATGAAGAATTCTTTAATTTTCTGACGTAATAATGACAGGTGTCAGATTCGTTTATCAATTTTCTGTGACAATTTCTTTTTTTTTTGTTTTCTGTGATGTTTGCTTTAAAAGTTCGGAATTTCCGTTTAAAAACTTATATTTCGTCGTTCAACATCCAGTCCTTATCATAATTGTTTGGGATTAGCAAAATATTTAATTTCTATAACGGTCATATGAAACGTCATCTCAGTGAAGATATCCTTTGACATAATTTTCATTAACTTCATCCATGTTTTCTAAGTCGTCATTTCTCTTATAATTCATATTTAAGACTTCCTTATAAGATCTTAATCGATGCAATTATACCAAATATGTTTATAATAATTAATGTATTTAGGTTTCTGTCTGTGCGTTAGCAAAAAATAAATTTCGTTACTACCATATATGTTTTGATTTATTTATAGATGTTTAGAATTTTAAAATATATGTTTAAAATAAGCTGAAGCCTTTCAATGCATTAATATGTCGTAGGAGTGAAACACAATACCTACACAGTATTATACTTATAATATTGTTTTAGAATTATCTGTATTTTCGTTTATATTTTTGAATTAATTATAATAATTACTTTATATTGCTTTGAGTGTGGTTTTTACTTTTATTTTTTTGTTTATTAATTCTATCAAATTGATATTGATATATTGTAATTAGGGCTGAATTTTATAGATAATTTATATATTAACATAAAAAACGGCAGCCATTTTAAAACATCAATAAACCATTGATTATTTAATCATGACATGACATATATGCAATTTTATAAGATTTTACCAATTTTCAAATGTTAAAAAATATTTTCTATTTATATTTTAAGATATTTAGTTTAAATCATTGTAACTTTTATAAAAATAATTATTTTGAATGACTAGATATCAAATTTTAAATTTACATACATCGAAAAAAAATTTTTTTTTTCAAGTTTTTTTTTTGTTATATTATATTTAATATGTTACATTGAAACATAATATAATTAAATATCAGTAACAATGAAATGAGTATTTAATTATTATTAGGTCAGATTTTGCACGCTAAATAATAAACGAATGGGCGTGGTTGTACACTTCTATTGTTTAATAACGACCTTAATATAGTTATAATATCTGATATTTCTTTGACAATTATATTGTTTTTATTCTAAATTATGTATATTTTGTTCATCTTACTTTTTATGATATTTAAAAATGTTTACTTTAAATAATAGTAAATTTAATTATGGGAAACAAATGAATTATAAAGATAATAACAAATAATAATAATTCTTACATTCATTGAATTCACAGACAGTGGAAGAAGTTGATATATATATATGAATTTATAATCTTTCTACTTATATTATACATTAGTATGTAATATATTTAATCTATAAATATTAGAAAAAATAAATAAAAAGAGCTATCATTATTCATAAGGTTATAGATTTTAGTTATAAATAGCGTAAAAAATAGACATTATTGTTACATGATTGTTAATTTATAGCAAGTAACGTTATCGTATTAATATATTAATATAATAATTATATATAATCAATGTTATCGTTGATAAGTATTGTGAATTAAGTATTTAAAGCGTCCCATAGTCTGCAATGTCGTCTTGTTTTCGCCTTTCGCACATCGTGATATTATAAAACGTAATGTAACCCGCCGCGCGCTCGCAGTCACACCGCGACAGCGAGAGAGTCACGAGCTCCTGTTATTGACATGGAGGGGACACCTCCCAGCCAGGTTATGCCCGACGAAGGTATCATGACCGATCGACGTCAATCCACGGATGATCACGCCGATTTATCCGACACAGCCTCCGAAACCGGATCTGGAGGAGGGAAGGATTCTGGTTGCGAAGTTGCTCCGGATCCCCAAGAACCGCCCTATATACCACCGGATGAAGAATTAGCGAATCGGATCGTGTCTCAAGTTGAGTTTTATTTTTCGGATGCAAATATAACTAAGGATGCCTTCTTGCTGAAGCATGTGCGTCGAAATAAGGAAGGTTATGTCTCCCTCAAACTGATATCAAGCTTCAAACGCGTCAAGCATCTGACAAAGGATTGGCGAGTGGTCGCTGAAGCTTTGAAGGGGTCAACTAAATTGGAGATCAATGAGCCAGGAACTAAGTTACGCAGAATGGATCCATTACCAGCTTATGATGAGACCACACCATCCAGAACTGTTGTTGCCGTTAAAATGCCGATAGATCGTCCCACAGTTGAGAATGTATCAAGATTATTCGCTAGTTGCGGTGAAATAGCACTAGTGCGGGTACTTCGGCCCGGAAACCCAGTTCCGGCTGATGTTCGTCAGTTTTTAAACAAGAATCCTAGCTTGGTGAACTGTGTGTGTGCTTTGGTTGAGTTTACTGAGTCTGAAGCTGCGAGAGGCGCCCTACGTCTTCAGACATCTGATGAGGAAGGCATGAGAGTGTATGAGTTGAATGGAGTCCCGAGGGAGCCAAAAAGGAAAGCTCCGATTCGTCGTCCTCCAGCTCGCCGCCACGAATGCGAATACTCATCCTGTTGTAGCGGCTCTGAAGCAGAATACGAATACAGGAATTACGGTACACCGTTTTACAGAAGGAATTCGAGCGGCTTCTTCGCTCCACGATCCCCTGAAATACAAACATGGGTGCCGAGAAGACAATCGACCTGCAGCCACAGTTCAGACTCCGGGGTGTCGTTCTTTTGTGGATCCAGAAGGGCTTCCCAGGCAAGTACTGGTAGTACCAGCAGTGCGGAGGGGTGGCTGGCTAGGAGGCTATCTGGTTGCTCATTGACTGGAACTGAATGTGGGGGGAGGAGGCTTTCTTGCACCCCGAGATTCGAACCCCGGACTCCAGTGGTACCGGACGGTACGAGGGGCTTCCACGCGGCCGCCCGCCAGAGACGGATCTCGGATCTCGCCTTGTATTCTCGCTAGAAAGTGCCTTCCAACCGTGACACCTTTCTAATAACGTTGGATAACAACCTTTCACGTTATGGCCGCTTGGTTTTTATACCACGAGGAAGCGTTGCTCGCGTGTTATATATTTATTAATAAAGTATGATTTTAGAGAGTTATATAGATTGTATGTACGGTATTGACTATTGTGATTGAGGTTAAGTTTATGTATTGTTATTTAAGTTACTATTTATTGTATTTATCGGTTTAGCGGTTATCGTAATGTGGAGTTTTCATATGAATATGTCTGAGTGGGCACAAAACTCAATTAACAAATCGACATACATGTGGACTCACCGTCTTACGGTTTAGGTGAATGTGGATTGCGTTACGGACGCACTATTTGCATATTATGTATGGAGCCACAGCACCGCGGAACCGGCCGTCCTAAATATAAGTCAGAGCCATGTCATTTTTTTTGTAGTTATAATTTTATATTGTTGTGATTTTATTTGTCGTTATAGGTATATCTTTTGTAAATAATGCTTCTTTCCTACTTAATAAGTATGAAGAAAGTAAAGCTATTAACTATTGATGATATACTAACAGACATTTTTTATATTTATTTTTCTTGGGGATGTATCGGCACAATATATCTCTAACTTACTCCTCTTGTTAATGTAATTTTTTAATATAAGTTTTTTTGAGAGAAAGTTGTTTTTTTTTTTAATATAAGACCTTCGTGAACGAAAGTAGGTTCTTTTTCGATCCCTGTTCACCTTGACTGATTGATTTTTAACAGTTGCTTCATAGGGCGCAACTGTTATACAATTATTATTGCATTTATTAAACCATATAGATAAAAAACGTTTTGGCAGAATATATCAAAACAGTAACCTTCTGTTATGTCAAAAAAATATATTGTATTTAAAAATCATAGAAAATGCATTCTAAAATAAATGTCAAATTGTCTATATATAATCTGCATTAAAATCATTATTTATTACAAATTTAGTTTGATGGTAAACGATTTTGTAAAATGTGAAAGGATAACACGAGATCATTACGAAACATATTCTCTATAATATTATTAAGGAACTATAAGACCTTGTTTACGGAAACATGTGATCTTCACCTTTAATTAGTCGCTTCAATAAAAAAAATATTACTGTCAAAACACGCGTGAGGTGAATGACCTTGACATGATATATTTTTTACCATAAGTCATTAATTAGGCTAATCTCTAGAGATACGTGACTGGATGTTGTGATATTAACAGTATCTGCTAGTTTGACCTTTATTTTTATTTGTATTGATTATACGATCCTAAACTATTTTATAACAATCTGTGGATTATTTGCAATTATAAAAAATAAAACTTATTTTATAGCAATCTATGGATTATTTTACATTCTATGTTTTATAAAAAAACGGTACAAAGTATGGTAGGATAGAATTTATGGTCTCTCAAAAAGATATATAGATAAATCACTTAATTTGTTTTTTAAATAATTCGTCATATTTTGGAGGGATTTTAAGCAATTATAAAATCATCTCGTTTCTGTTAAGTTCAGTCATCTGGAAAGTTGGCAAATAAATTGTTTTTTTTTTTTTTATTAACTGCAAAGGTCAAATAATTGCAATATTGAAAAGTCGGTCAAGATTATTTCTATTTAACAAATTAACCCTTAAATATAATTACAGGTCATATTTTAACAACAAACACACTTACATAAGGACAATCATATAACATCATATAAACACATATATACACACACACATTCACACACACACATAAACAAATAAGTGACCCGGATTCGAAGGAACACCCCTTTGAACAGTAAGTCACTAACCACTACACCAAGCTTTTATTAATCTATCTACATTTGCAAGAAACTCGCGCCAAAATAAATGTCATCTTTATTTACATTTCAGTTATTGACGTAAAATATCCATTTATCATATTTCAAATACAAAAAATACTAAAGAAATAATAGAAGTCTTGAATTCCAAATTAATATATCAAAACTAAATTTCGCTAAGAGTTATAACTCAAAAAATGTTACTAATCAAAACTAATAAAACGAGTGAAGTCAGAGTACAATAATACTTACAGGTCATTATAATTTTATATTTTGTTGGTGTTTCTATAATAAGATATTTCTAGAACATAATTGGGAGTTATAATCATCTTTGTTTTATTTATTTATTCTTTTGTAAGATATAAAATTAGTTATAATTTAATATTATATTCAGATGAATTATAATTACAATATAAATGATTTAATTTATTAAAATTAGATTCCAGAAATATGATGCTATGATTTCTTTCCTTGGTTTTATATTTTTTAATCAAGTAATTTAAACTATGATAGTTTATTATGAAGATATATTTTGAAAACTAAAAATTCCATGAAATATGAAAATGTTACGTAAAAAGCATGAGGACCTCCCGGAGGGCATGTATTGATGTATGAAGAGGTTGATGTCTGTGGCCGAGGTGAAAGAGGTATGCAGGGACCGTAGCGTTTGGCGCTCCGTCGTCTCTGGCTACCCCGCAAGGGATATGGCGTGAAGATAAATAATAAATAAATCTATATTTATTAATCAAGCAGTTTCATGACTTGTTATAGTATAAATTATAAGCATTAGATTCCATTTAAATCAAGATTTATTATTAAAAGTCCAAAAAGTAAATCTTGGTTAAAAAACTAAATTCATATTCTTCATATAACTGAAGAATATTTTTATGTTCTAACCCTTAACATCGTATCCTCAAAAAATGCTCACAAATAAATGAACTTAGTTTTGTAAGCACAATAACTAGTAACATACTAATATATGATAGCAAAAAGACTGAGTGAGTTGTTAGCGTTATGAGGTATAAACCTTTATCACCCTACTTTTAGTGTCATATAGTATTAATGTAGAATAATAAAATGGGCTTCCAAAAGGATTTAATAAAAACTATCATTAAATGTCAAATCCTGAAGGAAGCTATCTGATTGGTTGATATTATGAGATTCAACCAATCATAACTGTCAAATAAATTCAATACAACAATGATTTCAGAAACTCCGTCAGTATGAAAAACATGAAATACTTTAGGCTCTTATTATTACCTAAATATAAGCCAAAAATCACAAGGAAAGCCTGGTGTATAAACTATATTATATATTACACAAACGTGCACTAATCATAGCTTTAGAGTTAATGATTTGTGCCGTAATTTATGTAACCGTATGGAGATTTTAAATTAAACTTATGTAACGAATTTAATGAAAAAAGTATGGCGGAATTTTCCATTACGTATGTTCCATGTTTGAATATTTTTTCTTTTTTTGCTATTTCTTTTTGCTTTTTATTACCAGGGTTTTGAAAATAATATTTCGTTATTATTGTATAGTTAGAACCTAAATGTACATTTTTAAAACAAATATATATAAAAAATGGAGTCTGTCTGACCTCTGGTTATATTTATAATTATTACGCATTTTCATTTCTATTAAAACTATTCTAGGATATTTATTGTAAGAGAAAACCTTTCTTTTTGTTTAATTATTATAAACAGTCATTTTTTTAAGGACTCTGTACTAGATCAATATTAAGGTCAATACGGAATTACCTTAAACAGATAAATAATAATAAATAAATATCATAACTCGAAGATAAAAAAAGGAACAAAAAAAAATTATGCAAAATTTGTACAATGTTTTTAGCGCGTAATTTTTAAACATTTATAAAATCTCAAATTACAAAATAAATTATTTAATTCGCGTGAAAATGACAATAAATATTAACATTACAGATTATATTCATGTAACAGATTATGTAACCATGGTTGAATGACCGCGACCGGCTCGTATTCAGTTTTATCGCCAAAACAATTAATTACTCGCCTAATTAGGGTTAATATTACCGGATTTTGGTAATATAATAGAATAATTTATTGTTATTAATTATACTAAATTACAAACAATCGAATAACAATAATAATTAATAAATTAAAATTGACAGCTGTGTATGTCAATGTTTTTTTTTTGTAATAAATCAGCAATACATTTGAATATACTTACTAAAGTATTAACTGTCATATGTTATTTATGTTTATTAAAATAATAAAATCAAATATCATGAAAAATGTCTATTAATTGTAATAAAGACAAAAGACACAGATGAAGATTTGTTTACGAATTGCAAATGGCAGCATTCAAGGTCGTGTCACGGTTAGCATAGGAAGAGATAATTTAGCTGGATCTAACCGCATTCTAGATGTCTAGTTTATCACAATATTAAATTTCTTTATACATATTATTATTTACATATAAAAACTTAAAATAAATAATTGGCTGAATATTAATACATTCAAAGCGAAAAAAATTATATTTAAATAAAAAAAAAATAGAAATCAGTCCTGGAACTTTTATTAGCAAAACTATAAATTGCTTTAAAATTATTTACCTTGCGAATAATATTTTTTATCTGTTCCCAATGCAGCACATAAACTAAAATTAATTCCAATCTGTGCAACGGAAGTCAGTTTTTATCATATTTTGTAATAAATGATTTTTAAACACGTTAATTAGTTAAACGCTGACCTAATCTACTTTTTAATATCAATAATCAGCATAATTACATCAATATACTTATAAATTACTTAAATAAACAAAAAATACTAATAAAAAAGACAATAAGGTGGTGTAATAACATACGTATATAGATTATCTAACAGATAAGCAAAAGTGTAATTAGATATTATTTATACGGCTACTTCCGGTTGAAGTCAAATGACGTTATTATTATTATCATAAAATATATATAATAAATAAATCTTATCCTCATACATGCCAACAAATCACAATCGCTTATAATAATTATAATCGCTTCAGTAATAAACGCTTCAAAATAATAAATATATATTCAAAGTTCATATATATAAATAAAATTAAATTGTTTGTCATTACATAACAAAGAATATGCCGTTCCTTCATATTATTATTTGAATATAAAAGTATTTTTTTAACGGCCATGTTTTCTTTTTAATCTTTTTTGTCGAACCAATCAAATAAATGGCGGATTTTTAGGTAACAACTACGATTTTTTCACGTTATAAATATTGAGGATAGACGAAGCCGTGAACAAGAGCTTGTGTTAAATAAATGTAATGGTATTTATAAGTTATTTGCATCACGTGTATTCAAGGTTCGCGAAAGGTCGCTTCATCAGAGGAACAGAGGAAGTACTAGGATACACATGATGTATTCTTATATTTAATTCATTTTATGAAAGAGTTTTTATATTTTAAAATGTGAAAAAAAACCAGTCAGTATTAATATTGTTAGAAATAATCTAAATTTTATTTAATATTTTTAATATTTACCATTAGTTTGTATATATTACGTATTTAAAAATCAATAACCGTATTTCAACATGGCGTCTAGTAAAAAGGTTGTTTTAAAGTATCAAAGATTTTAATAAAACTAAATATTCGCGATACATTAAACTGTTTTGTATTCACATATTCGTATAAAGAAAAACAACTCATGGCCGCTTGAAGGAAAAGCGGGTAGGAAGTGGAAAGTGTGATGAATCTTTTATTTTCTTCCTGTTGTGGAGTAATCAATGCAATTTCTTTATTAAATGTTTGTTAATCATAATTATTCTTCAATTAAATACATTAACAATACTTTACATATCTAACAATAATGTTTTTTCAGATTATAGAAAGGTTATTAAATGAAATCAATCATTTGATTCATTGCGTGTTTATATACAACATAAAATTCTAAGGTTGGCAAGCTTGATGAGAGTCATGGCTATTGGCTTGGCAGTTGGCATTATTGGCTCACAATAAAAAATGTCATGGATACTGGTATTTTTTTTAAATAAAGTTTTATATAATATAATAATAACAGATATAAAATATTTATTTGAAAATTACATACAACGAATCTTTGCACTTTACAATAATTGCAAATGTGTTATGTCACGGTACAATTTCTTTCATTTTGTATTGTGTTTTTTTTTATTTAGCCGTTACGATCTTAAGAGGACGCTATTCGTATTTTATGAAGAGCGAAAAGTTTATATATATTTTATATAAAAACTTTTTACTGAATAAACTAGGATTCTATCCTTTTTATTTTTAGCAAAATATATGCTTATTTTTATTTGTCTATATTGATTTATTTTTAATAAATACATAATTTGTTGTAGATTGGGAGGAAATTCACAAAATTTCATTGGATGAAAAATTGACGCCATTTTTTTTTGTAAAAAAATAAATAAACTACTTTAATTATATAGTATATTTGAGATATAAATAATTATAATTCATTTGAACTTCCCCTTGAGAGTAAGATTGGCGTACAAATTTTATATAACGTGTTGACTTTCACTGCCATTACTACAGCAGATGTTGGACTAGTTAAGGGATAATATTGCATAAATTTTTTTATTGTTATCACTAATTTAATAACATTCATATTTATTGTACATTTTGAAATTTAATTTATCTTGCAAAACATTTGAAATGGCAATCGATCGATAAAATATGTTTTATTATACATTTCAGTCATTCTAAAAATTGTATTGATTAATTTGAAAATATTGTAAGTAAATCACCTATGTAGTATGTAATACTAGGAGTTTAAATTTGATATTTACAACTAAATATATATTTTTTAATTTTTATGTATTATTATTAATTTCAAGATATTTATTTTCCTATAACAAATCTTTAAATTAGAAACGTTAACGTTATTCCGCGTTGTATTGATTATTCAGTCGTAAAAATAATGGATAGTGAATCAACGAGGAAATTAGTTATAATATTTCTTAGAAAATATATAAATACGCTTTTGTATTTTTAAATAGCTAAAATCCATATTTTTAGTTTTTAACCTCTCCATCTTGTTTAAAATTTAATTCAAAATTTGTTTAAAATATATTTTTAGTGCTCTTAATTCAATGTAACAAAATCTAATAGTGACATCTATTGTCCAATAGCTCAATTATGTATTTGGTGTAGACAACTTATAGATGGCAGCATTTGTTTAATATCTCATTGTTATGAAACATTTATTGAAAACTACTTAATAATTACATTTCTTTTATTTTTCTTATAATAGCTACATTATTTATAATATTTAATTATAACTCTATTATTTTTATTATTTAAAGGAATAATCTATGGATATAATCATTAATTTTATGATAAAGGTAACATTATTAACTCTTTACTCTTTAGTTTATGGCGGGATCCCTGCGTGACAGTTGTGTGAGATAAATTGGGAATTATGAAGTAGGATATTTTCCTATTTATTGTGTTTAAATGACAGTAGGAAAAGAAACCATGGGGTAAGTTTTGTAATCATTATCAGTCTTTACAATTTCCAAAACATTCAAACCCAGATTCTGCCTATTTTATTAAAAATATGAATTTTCCTCAGATCTCGATATTTTTAGGGAGGGGATGCATTTTACCAATGCGATGGGATATTTTAGTTTTTATATATAAATAGCCAACAATTTCTTATATAAAATACTTATATATATAGATAGTTTATCTAATAATATGTTGTAAATACATTTATTTTTAATTTATTATAAATTTCGCAATGTCGGTAACAGTAAGTGATTGCATTAGCTAAGAGAGAATTGATTGCATTCGATTGAACGGTAGACGCTTACCTCGGCAATAAGGTCGTTGGGGGACGTGGGGTCGTCGCTATTTATATTTTTTATACTTGAATGATTTCTGTTTACGCGCGAATAAATTTGCTGAAAACTCACATGAGCTTCATGCGGCGACATAATTAGCCTTATTAAAATACTTAATTACTCAAATGAGAAAATGTTCAGTCAAAAAAAATATTTCCGACATTTTGCTTCTTTATACAAGAATATAACAAATAATCTTATCTTAAAAAAATAATAACGATTTCTAATGTGTTTGTTATTATTATTGATAAGTTATCATTCAAAAATGACAGACATTTGATATGGTTATCAACAGCTGTCAGTTAGCATTCAAATGTGTATAGTTATATGTGAAGAAAATTAAATTAAGGTATTATATTTTAGATCCTTTTATTATAACATTATTGATGAATGTACCTAGTATAATATTTTCACATGTTAACTAAATACAATTTTAACACATTAATGGTATGGGATTCTGTGATACAGGATATTATAATAAATATAAAGTTAATCTAATAGAAGACAATTATTACCTATGTTGGATGTGACTCATATTTCGTTGTAATGAAAAACTCCATTACTAATAACATGAGAAGTTTGTTGTGTCATGACTGGTCATTCAAGTAGTATTTAGCATGTACTTATGATATTATTTAAAAGAAGTAGGGTGGTTCACTATAATTATTTATCCACCACAATCCTGTGTCCGGTGAGTTCAATGTACATCTAATATCAGTGTCCTATATCTATGTAGTAACTGTAGGCCCTACAGTCTTCTCAAAATTAGATATCTTATCAATAACAAACGTGATATGTTATCAGCAAAGCCCTTTTTGATATGTTTTGGCATTTTGATAGAAAATTGCCGAGTGCTGCTGATACATTCCATTAAATTTTTATAAAGTTATTAATAACAATGGAGATACATACAGAAGAAACGTAAGATCTTTTTTTTTAATTTATATGTAATATTACTTGTCATGATTGGTATATTAACAAAATTAAATAATCAATTAAATTTCAACAACGTTAAACTCAATTTTGTTGAAATAGTTTCTTAAATCTTCTTAAATAAAATTTAGATAATGTTCATAATTTCATTAACAATCATAATAAGTTTGTTATATCAGTATCAGTATAATTATCATCTTAGTGGGAAATTTATAATAAAAACAGTTGAAAAATGTTTTTCTAAATCAATTAACAATTTTGCCTTTAGAAAATTACATGACACTTAAAATATGTACATCGCTTTTCATAAAGTGGCATTTAGTTTAAGAACTGAATAATATTGAATATGAATATCCTGTAACATGAGTGTGAGTACATATAAAATGTACGAAAATCAAAGGCACTTTTGTATAAAATTTTGTCGCTGTCTACCTATCTCTAGGTCAGAAAGCTATTTTCCACTGATTGAAAAGAGATAGTTATAGAAAATCTTATTCCTTTTTTTAAAGTCATACTTAAAGGCTAAATTACATTTATAATATATCTTGAGGTAGCCTGGCAGGGGGTGCTTCAAGCGCAGAGTGTATTTTGTTCTAGATATTCAGAAATACTGTGGTATTAACATCTGTTATATTTCAAAGAAGTGTAAATCTCGTAAATATTTTCAAATATATTTCTTAAAAGGATTTTATTTTAAAACCATATGTATTTAAAGTTTTGAATTGAAAAGTGAATGAATAAGTGCTTCTTTTATGTTAATTACTTGGGTCAAGTCTTTCACATTCTGGCCTTTTTGTTTATATATCTAAAGGCATTGAAAGAAACATTTAAATGTTTAGTTTAGAAAAACCAAATGGGTCATGGACATTTAATTTGAATTTATTTACCTATCAGAATGTATATAAAATTCCATCAAGATAATTTTCATTTTCAGAGTTATTAACGCTAAAACAGACAGACATGTCATGTTTTATAATATGTAATATAAGATCACTGTATACTCCAGCTGTATCATGTTTATCTCAAATAACTATCCGCGTATCTTAATCTTTGAGAAGTATTTTAATATCTCGTCTCAAAAATGCAATATGAACAACGTTTTCCTGATAAAATCATTTCTCTCTTTCAGTTTAGTTATGAGAGACATTTTTGTTATAAAATAAAATTAAATATCTAGTATTAAAAGCAAATTTATAATTTGTAATTTTTGCAGAATTTCAGTTTCTCCGATTTATTTAAGTTAAAGTTACTATATAAAAAAAGTAATGTCCAACCAATTTAGTTTGATACTTTAGGCCAGAGGTTCCCAAACTCATTTCGCCTAACGCCCACTTTAAAAATCATGTATTTTGTAACTCCGCCATCTTTTTTCACCTTAAAAACTTTGAGGTTTGTCATTGATAAAATTCGCATAATCTGGAGTTTAATTAAACCTAAATTCTAAATTCAATAATAATGCAACTTAATAATATTAAAAGTATTTTATATATATTAATAAACATCACATTATCGCCCCTAATTTTTTCTGGGGCCCCTACCGCCCCCCACCTAGGGGGTTTTACCCCACTTTGGGAAACAATGCTTTAGATGTATATGTTTTTACTTATGTATTTTCAATCTATCAAGAATAGATTATAAACTGTTAATTACAAATCCGATAATTGTTTTTGTAATTTACCGTTCAGATTATAATTTATGACAAATTTGTATGGTGAAAAATTGATTAGTCCAGTCCGTGAAGAAATATTAAATATAATTTCCAGTCCATCGTAAATAATATTTCAAATTGCTGCGTGCCATTTAAGATGGGGTCATTGCCCTGAACTGATATGTTCATGCCATTTATGTATATTGAAATTGTGTTGTAACATGATAATATATAATGAAAAATTCAACACGGCTAGGATTTGAATCTGTGACCATTGTGAGCATTATCGCCGCTCTAACAACTGAGCTACCGTGTCCTTATATTATATATAATAGTCTTTATTGGAATACGGACGATTTACGATTATATAATATAGGCCAAATTCGGAAGTCCGCAGTCCCTGGGGCAACCCAGGAGTTTTAATAATTGTTTTCTAACTTTGCGAACCAAATGGAAACTAGAAATCAGGGCTGTTTGATATGTAGATATTAATATTATATTGTCAGTGCGAGTAATTTTAGTAAAAATACAATTAAAAATGTTTAGGAGGAAAAACTCAAAAGATGGTGACCCCTTTTCTGTTTTATGAGGGCCCCTCTCCTGTGGATAATTCTAGTATTAATAACTTTGCAGTGTAAAATAACATTTATACTGCAAAGTTGCCGCAAAATTCCTATACTGTAATGTTAAATTGTTCCAGAGAGCAGCCGATCTTCACGTGCAAAGCTCACGTATTCCACATAGATCCTAAGACGAAGCGTTCCTGGATGTCGGCCAGTTCGGCTGCCGTGTCCGTGTCCTTCTTCTACGACTCATCTCGCAATCTCTACAGGATCATCAGCGTGGAAGGGACAAAGGTATTATTTAGTTAAAAGTTATTTGAAAACTAAAATTTAGGAATATTTATTAGTATTAACATATTTTATAAGGGTCGGTTGTAGATTTAATAATTATAACAGTATTTAAATTAATTGTTTTAGTATTGTTAATCAAATTATTCGCTATAACAGCGCTCTTGGCGCTTTATTGTTGTTTGTTATATACAAATTATTTATTCATTAGAATATTGTTATGACATGAAAATGAATAGAAATGTTGTTGAAATTAGGAATATTTTATTCACAATATAGAGATGTTGTTATGTTTATTATTATTTTTTTTTTAATTTATGGTTGTAAGGTTTTTGTACAAGGAATATATAAGAGAATGAGAGAGAGAGAGAGAGAGAGCGAGAAAGAGGGAAAGAGAAAGAACGAAAACAGACAGAGAAAGAGACAGAAAAGTGAGATAAAAGAGGTAGAAAGAGATAATAAGAACTAAGAATTACCACTTGATTTCATATAAACGGTTGACGTTTACTTACCACAAGGCCTGCTCTCTCGTCTAAATTTATAACAACATAATAATATTAATATGATTTAACATATAAAATATGTTGTCATATTAAATATCATACAAGTTTCGGCTTTATTTTTTTCTGAACCTACATTACGTTTCAAAGGACGGAGTGCCCTTAATGTTGAAGAACAACCAACGAGTAATTGGCAAAGGCGCGGCAACTTAACAACCCAGTAACATTGTGTGCGAATTAAAAAATATCTCTTTTATTAAAATTTTCATGTAGCAACGATATTAATTAATTGTTTTTGACATATATTTTATTAATTATATATTTATTTACATTGATATCGGATGTGTCTTCGTTATGTTCCGGAACGAATGATGGATTGGTTTGTTTTTCAATGATTTATAGTTTCACCGACGCTGCCGGTTTTTGTTAGATATCAAGTTGTAATTAAATTTTATTTTATAACGCTTTCACGTTTGGTACAGTATTTCCTGTTACTACATATAATTACGTCATGTATCTACACATATATAAAACAAAGTCCTTAAAAGCTGTATGTATGTATGTAATTGTTTTTTTTAACTGCTGAACGACGAATTTTTGTACGGTTTTTACTAAAAAATTCTTATTATTATGTATATTGAGTGAAATGTAACGATTACTGTTAAAAAGGTTATACTAAAGTAATGTACAGAAATGCTACAAAAAAGTCCTACGTTTAGTTTCAAAATTTCTACTAAGAATATTTTGCTACTTTCGAAGTTATTTTTTTTCTGTTCAATATTAATATTTATCTAAATAAACGCCGTTACTACCTTCGCTACTTCGTACAGATCAAAGGTATCCTTTACGTTGTATGAATCAAATGAATACTTTAGAAGATATTATATATTTAAAATTAAAAGCCACTAAATAATTATTACATAACGCGAGTCAAGCTGCGAGTAGATGCTAGTTTATTTTTTATCAGAAACGTAGATATGTTTTGATAAGGTTTTAAATCAGTCGTTTAAAATCACTTAGAATTATTATATTTTAGAAGAAACTTATAAAAAAATATATTCTATGCAACCGAATAGTCCATGTCAATAAATTAATGTTCTTAATTCGTCTATTATTAAAAATTGCGATGTTCTAATTCGTAAACTACTACAATTGCCAGCGGTTTTACCGCTTATAAAAGATAATTGTAGATGAACTCGTACTATGAGACTCGGAGGGACTCCTAACTCCCGGAGTGCAGTGCAAAATGTCACATACATCCGCTTTAAAGAATCCACATTAAAGAGTGACAATCAAACAGAAATTTAGGACATTACTGTTGAATTACAAATACAGTTTAGATAAAGCGGCCCCCATAACAATTAACCGGAAGGAGAGCTATAGAAATGGATGAAATACAATACCCACATAGTCATTTAACTGTGTTATATCATTACATAAATTTGACACTAAAGTGTCGTGTTTAATTTCTTTCTTATAATAGAATAATTATTAAATATTATTAATACTAGGATCCGCCAACCGTGTGCGGCGGGTTTTGAGCTGAGCCCCTCTCTTTTTTTCTTTTCTTGATAACTTTTAAATGGCTTAACATTTTTTCAATCTGTTTTCGCTATAACATCCATGTTCGGCTCAAACATACATAAGAAAATTTTTAGCTAATTATCTCGTCGCATTCTGGAGACAACTAAACACTTCATTAAATTGAATTAAAATGGTAAGGTACTTTTAAATCGGTCGATGTATACAAGGAACGGAAATGGTCCTAGCAAAGAACCCTGTAAAACTCCCATGTGAAATAGATTCAGAGGACGGAATAGGTGTCATTTTTAATAGTTTGACATAATTTTATTGTTTTATTCAATGTGTTTAGATTATCATTAATTATCATAATCTTATAACTACGATAAATCACAAAAATGTCTAACGTGGATCTGCATATTATTGTGTTTTCTATTGGTTATCAAAACTTTTAGTATCTGCCTTTTCAGCCAGCCTTGTAGAACGGCTGAATATATTCTTTGAAGTAATCAAATGAGATTGGAAAAAAACTATTATTAAAATCACATATATATATATTTTTACAACTTTATTATGGTACCTACTTTAAAAATTGTTGTTAAAATATTTTTTTCTAAAAATTTTTTTTTAGACATGAAACGATTCGTAGAAGAACAAATATATATTACAAATACCAAAGAAATTGAATTAAATTCTTTAATACTTCTAAAAATGTACTGCGATTCGTTGGTTCTATTATCTCGTGAACCGATAGTTAGAATTCTTTCCAAAGGGCATTTACATTTTGACCTCTGGGTTCTGTAGACGCCTGAGTGCGATCAATATGTCTAAGTGCCGATGTTTATAAATATCTTAAAGGACCCCTTTGTTTGTGCGTCCAACGCTCGCAAAGGACTCGCTGTTATTTGCTTTGTTTTGACCAAAATTGACATATACATATATATATTTTTTTCATAAATATTTCAACTACCGAATAACATACAAAACTTTCAGATGAAACTTTGTTAGAAATGTATACCTGTTAATATCATATGAAAATTGAAGAATAATTTCGAAACATTGTCAGAAAATACAATGTATACCCGGTAATATCATGTGAAAATTGAAGAATAATTTTATCAAAGAGGCAGTAAACAAAGGTTTATACAACAAATGACCTCGTCCTCTCATGTAATTAGAATAACAATATAATAGAACTAATATATACAATAGTTTATTGTTTGAAAAATATATATATATATAAATATAAATATGAACGAACATATATATTTATATAAAATATTATATGTATTGAAAACCAAATGTAAAATCATAAATCTATCAAAATGAGTACGGACACTATAGCTCAGTAAACAGAATGCTGAGTGATCCCAGAAATCCCAGGTTTAAATCCTGTTTATGTTGATTTAATCATTTTAAATAAGATAAATAATACTTTGTAATAACATTTTGGTAATGATTGACTATAAAAATGTTTTTGACAAATATATTTCACAATATATGGATTGGATTGGATTAAAAAAAAATGTTAAAACAAAAAAATCATTACATTATATCATATATTAAAGTAATTAATATAAATTAACTATTTTTATATGTTAATTAATAATCTTAACTTTAATAGAAAATTTATTACATGTACATAAATACTAAATTTGAGAAGTAGTTTTTTTATATGTAATATTATTCATAGCTTTTAAAAGCTTGTAATTTTAAACCTTAGTTAATATGAAAAGAAGCTGTTTAAAATTTTTCACCGGTTAACTCTCTTTTATACATAAATATTTAGATCATAAAGTTAGTTTGTATAAATAAATGGATTAAAATTTTTAAGATACACATTATAATTACTCTTTTGAATATTATAACGAATTTCATATATACATTTACTAAACAAAAATAGTCAAATCAAGTAACAAATCAAATTAAGATAAAGAATAGAGAACTGATAATGTTGCAACGGCTAAACAGATTTCCTCAAATAATAGCTAAGAACACTCCATCGAATCAACTATCAAACTAAATAACGCAATCAAAATCAGTTTGGAGGAAGTGGAGAGCGCGATTCGAAGTCTGAAATGTGGTAAGGCTGCGGGAGCAGATGATGTTACTGCAGAGATGATCAAATATGGTTGGCCATGCGTCTTGGACTTGTTCTGGTTTTTGTGCAATTAATGCTGGAAATCAGGGGAGGTCCCAGACGATTGGCGAGGTGCAGTCATCGTACCTTTGTATAAAGGCAAAGGTTCACAGATAGACTTTGCAAACTGTAGGGCTATCGGTTTGATCAGCTTGGGCGGTAAAGTTTATGCTAAAATATTAGCGAGAAGAATGCAAGAGAGATCTGAAAGGCTGTTGTGGAAGACCCAAGGAGGTTTCAGACCTGGAAGAGGGTGTATAGATCAGATCTTTTCCCCCCGCATGATCACGGAAAAGTTTTTGGCAATAAACCAAAAGGTTTTCTGTGATTTTGTGGATTTGGAAAAGGCGTTTGACAGGGTTGTGAGAAAGAAATTATGGGAGATATTGCCCCGATACAATGTGAGCGGACCCTTGTATTTGGATAGTTGTCTCCAAGGCGTGAAAGACAGTGACATGGGAGTGAAAGTAGGTGACCTTAAGATCAATTGCTTGCTATATGCAGATGATGCAGTACTCATTGCATGATCAGAATGCGATTTGCAGGCATTGGTCACCACCATGGAAGATAGGTGTGAAAAATAATGGTCTAAACCTGAATGCAGATAAGACGAAAGTTCTGATATTTGAAAGAAATGAAGAAAGAACAGAATGTAAGATCAACGCGAATGGTAAGATAATAGAACAAGTGAATGAAGTGGTATATTTGGGAAGTATGTTTAGCAGAGACGGAAGATACGAAATGGATGTGGAAAAGCGTATTGGTGCTGGTAACAGAGTCAACGGTGCTTTGGCTGCATTATTGAAACGGCGAAACGTCAGCATAGCTGCACGTTTGGCTGTACACAATGCAGTTTTGTTACCGACGTTCTTATACGGCAGCCAAACGTGGGTAACACAAAAGAAGAATGTAAGAAAGATGAATGCTGTGGAGATGCGATCTCTTCGTCGAATATGCGGAGTCAGTTTAGCTAACCGAAGCCGTAATGAAGAGATCCCCAGAATGGCAGGTACTAACGAAGATGTCACTGTGAGAACGAAGAAGAATGTGTTCTTGTTTTCGGCACGTCGAACGAAAGAATGGTAAAAAATATTTATAAAGGAAAAGTGAGCGGTAAGAGAGACAGGGAGAGGTCTCGAGTGACCTTCGAAAACACAGTAGCTATGATACTGGAGGTAGGTCACGTAAAAAGCATGAGGACCTCCCGGAGGGCATGTATGAAGAGGTTAATGTCTGTGGCCGAGGCGAAAGAGGTATGCAGGGATTGTAGCGTTTGGCGTTCCGTCGTCTCTGGCTACCCCGTAAGGGATATCTCGTGAAGATAAATATTTGAAATCGTTTTATCCATTTTAGAGCTATGAAGCTATAGATTCACGTTTTAAGCTTATAATATATATTTTTATCTGCTTAAAAATAATAATTTTCTTATCTTTGTTCCAGGCCGTTATAAACAGTACCATAACAGCCAATATGACTTTTATATGTTTTCTTTTCAATATATCTTTTCCTGTGGTTAAAAATAATAAATATCTTATCTTTGTTTCAGGCCGTTATAAACAGTACAATAACAGCCAATATGACATTCACTAAGACGTCCCAGAAGTTTGGTCAGTGGAGCGACGTGCGAGCCAATACAGTGTATGGACTGGGATTCGCTTCAGAGGCTGAGTTGGGAAAGGTGAGAATAGTGCTATATATAATAATGTTACATGTGTGCGTAATCCAGTTTCACAATGGATAATTAATGCATACATACACACACGCATAGGTTGAGACAAAGGTTTCCAATTGCTACATACATCTTGACACTTTTTTCTCGCAGTTAATTAATATAGTGTTTAATTTCCGATTGATTTATTCAGTAGTAAATTATTATTTTTGTAATATCTCTCTCTCTCTCCTTGGCTAATATTATTCCCATCTGGTGGTGGGGTCTGCCTTTCTCGTCTTCTCTCTCCACTTCGCTCTGTTGGACGTATCTTCCTCAGTCACATCGCAGGAACTCATATCTTTTCAAATAACATCTAACCACCTGGTCTTCGGTCTTCCCTTTCTCCAGACCCCCTGGGTGTTCAGATTGGCTACTGTGTTGCCTATATAGTCGGGAGGTCTTCTCTCAACGTGTCCGAACCATCGTAGCCTACTCTCCTGCAACTTGTCTGCAATGTCGCGAACGCCGAGACTACCGCGAACGTGCTCGTTGTGTATCTTGTCGAGTCTCGTCACCCCGCACATCCACCGAAGCATTTTCATTTCAGCCACAGATAAAGATTGGACTTGTCGTTGAGTAAGGGCCCACGTTTGGCTGCTATAAGTTAAAACAGGCCTGATCATGCTTTTATATACAAGGCCTTTTAGCTTTACAGGCATTCTACGGTCGCAGGTTACGACAGTTACTTCACGCCACTTAAGCCAGGCGGCGGCAACTCGATGCTGAATGTTTGTTTCCAGATCTCCTGTGGTGTGCAACATAGTGCCCAAATATTATTATTATTTTTGTAATATATGCCTTTTTAACCCATTAAAGGTCAAATGAAAACTACAAATATTATTTTCGATTTTTTGTTATTTTTATATTAAAGTAAGTAAAAAAGAAAATATTAATTAAAAAAAATATGAAAAATTTTGTTTTTCACGAAAATATAGGGGTGTACTCAATTGAGTACACTGACCGCCTAAGTATGAAAATTATCCAACCATGCTTTTTTAACACAAAGTGTTTTCAGGCATTTCTTACATTGCCAAAGCACTCTAGAACTGCAAACTACACACCGCAGCTGTTTACTTGTTTTGTTGGGATAATATCCAACTCCATCTTGACGTAGGCCTTCGACAATTTATGCAGCTTGCCTTGATTTTCTTTGTTCACCCTGTCGTCGTCGACCAATGTGACGTCGTCCAATGTGACGTCGGAACATGAGCTGATCCATAGGATTATTATTGCACATTACATGTAAGTGCCGGGCATCAGAAACAGCCATATCTATCATATATGTAAATATAACCCACCACCACCTTTTGTTCCGTGAACACCAATTCTATATAATAAGACAGACTGGTCAAGTTCATCAACATCTCCCATATTTTTATTATAAGTTTAGAACAAACGTGGTATGTCTTCATCTAACGAACAGTACATTGGTTCTCGAGGTAGCTTATGGTAGCCAGAAATTATCAAAATCCCAAAAGAAAATTGTCATGTCAGTGGAATCTAGCTGAAACTCGTATCTATTGTTTTGGTTAGCATATAGTTTGCTATTAGATATTATCATATCCATTACGTTTTCAAGTATTTGTACAGGGTTGAGGCCTTTTAGTTTTTCATCAATAGCACTTTTCTTATCAGAGACTTCAGTTGAACTCTGAAAAGTCAAAGAATATGAAGGGGTACATTTGCACCAGTTTGGATTCGGATGCAAAGAAAATTGGCGGGTAGCATCATCACTGACACTGTGCGTAGATTCCTCGCTACCATTATCCTCTCGATGCCTAATTATCTCAATAGTACCAGGTACTTCTTGCGGTATGGGACACGCCGCCATATCCTCGTCGGCACCCTCCTTTTCATCAGTCAATCTACTTGAATCAGGTGGTATGATAGCCAGGTCAGGTTCATTATCTTCAATATCCTGTAACACACCTTCAATAGCTTCCTGAAGCCTATGGTAACTATTTTGAGCTGTAAATCGCTGTTTCTTCATTGCAAAGTATCTGAAAGAAAAAACTGTTATTTTAGTTACGTATGTTGTCAGTGTACTCAACTGAGTACAGTTACATTTACAAGATTCTAGTTTTATTTTAGTAATATGTAATTAATTTAACAGTTTCTAATATATTTCCTTTACATCTAATCTAGCGAAATAAATCGAAATAACACACTTAGAAGCACTAATTACTTTAAAAAATCTAAAATAATGTACTTACCTCGATGACGTTTCCGTAACACAACTTTAACCGACACTTTTAAAATAAAAATGTCGCACTATCCACTTATTATTTATGAATACACTTAAAGGACCTTACAATTAAGTAAAATAATGAAGTACCCCACGCACACTTAAGAGTTTTGGAATATATGCCTAAAAATATAGCTGTACTCAAATGAGTACGGTGACTTCTAATGGGTTAATTTAATTGGTAGAAAAAAGTAAAAAACAAATTTCAATAAAGGTTTGTCCGTAAATTGTTATCGTCTGTAGGGTGTCCCAAAAATAAATTGCTCTAAAAACGATAAGGGCGCCATCCTAATTTTCTTTTGAATAAAAGATTTTAATCCCTCTGGTCGCGGGGTCCGCCTTTGTTATTTCCATAATAATTTTTACAAGATCTTTTAGTAAAGATAAGAATAGAACCCGGTCTTTATTATAATTTTATTCAAACAATTCTTTTTGATATTAATCCAGGTTATGAAAAGAATCTTTTGACTGTTCTTTAATATTATAAACATCACAAATATCAAAACATTAATTTGCAGTTTATCGAAAAATTCCAAGAGGTCAAAGAAGCGATCCAGGCACAGCAGTGTGGGGCCACTAAGACCACGAATGGGTCGGGTGCGGCCACGCCCGTGGCGTCTGCGACCGCCAGTCCGCTGCTGGCCGCAAGGGCCCCCGCTGATGAACCCGTGGCCCTCTCGCCCGCGCAGGTAAGGGCCTTACGCGTAACCATCCTGGATATCACTGTTCCTAAACTGGAATTTTTCTTTGCCTTTATTTTATTTTGTAGTTTAAAAATAATTCAGTTATTTGCATTATAATATTTTCTTTCTTCAATGAGGTTTAGGAACGCCGGTAAAGATACTATTAATGTGTCAATTAGAAGATTTTTTGCAATTTGGAAGAGATTGAATTTAGGATAAGGGTTGTCTGTTATATGTATAAAGCAGTAGATAAAGATATTAAGATATACAAACTAATACATGTTCTTTCTTGTAGCCTAAAGTGGAAAATGACGAGATGATGGTTCATCAGCGAGCTCACTCTGTATCGTCGTCGCTACAGGTAACTTTTATAAATTTTTCACAATTTTTTTTATTTGTCTTAATTATTATTAAAGTGAAATTAAAAATATATTTCTACTATAATATATATCGAGTTTGAATATCAATCGAAGGAAACTTATTTAGCTATGTTCACTTAACGCAGATAAGATACTGTAATTGAGTTAAAACTAATTTGTCATTTAAAAAGGCTTCTTACTAGATGATTAGTTATCTCCAATTCCTTGTCCCCTTAGAGTGGCTACGCGACGGTGGGTCGCTCCCCGCGCCCCCCACCCGTGGTTTCTGGGGGCCCGGCGGGGGGACTGGTGGGGGGGCCGGTGGGGCCGCCCGAAGCGGACGACACCCAGCTGCGGTACGAGAACGACCGCCTCAAACTGGCGCTGGCGCAGAGGTTAGTAGACTTTTGTTTACAATTTCGTCCGTTTGCAATGGTGGTCTCGTGAATTGATAAAATATGGAACGAATTGACGAAATACGAACGCGGTCTTATTTTCAGGTTTTGTTTTTCAGAGAGTTATTATAAAATTTTAATAAAATTAATAGACAGTATTTGCAAAAAGAAAAAAATAAAAACATTTATAAAGTTTATTTGATCTCAATTTTTTGTACAAATCTTATATCATAACGTACAGTCTCATCGAATTTAAGAAAACAATAATCTACATTAAAGCATAGTTTAAAATAAATAGATCGATGTCAGTCAAGGATTTCATCACATGACTCCCATACTTCAAAACAGAACAGATATGTTGACGATATTATCGTCAAAAATATCTTAGAATTCGAGCGATAGTCTTAAAAACTAATTAACAAGGAATTATTTTTAATCTTATGAAAGTATTCGCTTAGACTTAAACAAATCAAAACACGGATCTAGGAAATTAATTTTCGGATGGATATGTATTGAAAATGTTGATATAGGCATATCCATTTATAGTTAGTGTTCATAACTCCCAGCAATTGGCACAAATCCGCCGTCCAATTGCTGGTATTCATGGTGGTATCCCTCATACACGGGCTTGAACTCCTCCTCCTCTTTTGAGGCCACTTGGAAATAAACGGGTTTTCTGTATTCTTTCTCTTCGGATGCAACGTGATACACCGGTTTGGTGTATTCTTCCTCTTTGGGTGTTCCTATCTTGTGGACTACAGCGTTGAAGCCGTTTTTGTCGTCAGCTTCGTATTCTACTATACGTTTTGTTCCGTCTGTCTCCACGAGGGTGTAGGATCCTGGAATAAAATTTTATCGTTTTATCTATGCGGGTACTTGAGGAAAAGTTATTATTTGTTATAATTATAACATTTAATTTCTACATTTAAAAGTTGTTTGTCATGACAGGCAGTTAGAACTTAACAAAATAGATCACCATATTTAATGACATATTTTGAGATTTCAAACCATTTTTATATGTGTGATTTAGGAACAAGACAGTTTATTTTTATACGTTTTAGGAAATTGATTTCGGCAAATCCAGTGTTACTCGCACTCCTAAGGCTCTAAGCGAATATGTATTTGAAAATCCTTGATGATATATGAATATCTGAACTGTCTGTATGTGCAGTTTTATTAGACTAGCTTTAGCGAACATCCTGAACTAACCGATTTCGTCGAAAAAATGCATCAATGAAATTACCCATTAAGTTCCTTAATACATACATGCATGATTTTAAAGCGTCTTTAATCCAAACAAACCATAATGCACCAAAAATCGATAGATGTAAAATAATATCTCACCCTTGACTTTGTCACCGTCCCTGGTCTCCCAATGCTCCTTGTCGTCTCCGGTATGAGGATCCTTAACCGAATAGTCGAAAGAGTACTTTGGATGTGCCTGAAGAACAAAATATATTAACTCTAACTCCTTTTGAATGATGGATGGAACCTGTGATGACTGGAATACATTTCTATCGTTCTGCCAACTAAGCTATCAGATCAGTAAATTATCGAATGTTACGTTGTAAGGATTTAGAACTTTTTTAAAGAATTAATATTAAAAACTATTTTAAAATAGTTTAACACTAAACCTACCGAAGTGAAGAAAATATTATATGCATATTGTAAGAATTGTCATGTAGTTTGATAACGATATTATAACGAATTAAGAATGTGTAAGTTTTACAAAAGTTTAAGAATCGTCAATTTGACCGGTACTTGGTAGGTTTAGTGTTAATATTTAATTTTCTCATCTATTTTAAATCAAACTTATACAAAATAACATCAAATGAAATAAGCGAGGTTCTTAAAGTATTGACATAAAAAAGTATTAAACTCACATGATAGTCCACATCAAACTCCTCTCCGTGGTGATCTTCACCCGAATCGTGGCCTGTGATTGGTTGGTGTTGGTATCCTTCATAGCCGTCATAGGCGTACCCCTCGTAGTGGGCGAGGGTAGACGCGATCAGGAGACATAGAGGGAGACGTTTCTGGAACAAGTTATTTAACAAAATGACACATTTTCAGGATATTGGTTGTAGTTAGTAAATGTTTTGTTTTTTAACACGCTTTTATTATCTTTGTTCGTATGTTTGTGTGTAACGGAAACTTTGAACACGATTTTGATGTTCAAAATGTCGGATTAATTTGAAAATTTGTACACTTATTAAAAAATCAAAAATAACAAATAGAAATGCTTGTTACATTTTTTTATTTTTTAGTTTGGATTTTGTGACAGCGTTATTTTAGTTTTTATAAACTATTATTAACAAACTAGAATCTGCCTTTTAACTATCATCTTTTTTCTGCTCCTACCCTCAGTAGTATTTTTTTATTACGGTAATGATTGAGTTTCAGAGCGTTCTTTGTGCATCTTTATGCGGGCCATACACGCCACGGTCTACCGGAGAGGTCCACCTGTGCCTGTATGCCTGCGCAGGTAGACCGGAATGTGTGTGGGAATAGACCTGTGCAGTTTTCGGCATAATGCAGGTTTGGTTGACCTGCGCAGGCATACATGCACAGGTGGACCTCTCCGGTAGACCGTAGCGTGTATGACCGGCATTAAACTCACCCGGAAATCGTTGGATTCCTAAGAATAGAATAATCTTAAAACTTCTTAAAAACATACCTATTTACTGACTTACACTATTTGCGTTCATCTCGTGTATAACACGATTAGCGCTAAACTCGAAACTATGTGAATTAGATAATATTTTTTTATGATAATATTTTTTTTTATAACATTGTCTCCCTCTTTTCTTATATTTCTTCACATATAAGAAAAGAGATGGTGCTATTTTACTATGTATTCCTTTTAATTTTGTCATATCAAAGTTAGTTTTAGAAAGTTTTTATCATAATTTATTTATTACAAGAAGTGCTAAGTCACGTTGTTACATACTTTTATTTGCGTAAATAAGAAAGAGTGACATGTTTTTTTTAGTGACATGTTTGTCTGAAATTTAATTTCAATCGTAATTATGTTCTAACAATATTGATACTTTTTTTTTATTTTAGATTTTTTTGTTTTTTTTTTATTTGTCGATGGTTTTAATTTTTTTTAAAATGTGTTTTTTGATTGTTGAAGTTTTAATACCCTTTTTTTGTCCCAAAACGATTTATTTCTTTTTTTTTTGTTTCTAAATATATTTTAAAACATTTTTTCCTAAACAATTTCCCAAAATTTTATAACTTCACCGGTTGTGTATAACAGAACCCTTAATATGAGTTTTAATGTATGTATGTATGTATGTATGTATGTATGTAATAATCGTGCAGTGTTTAATGACTGAAAGTATTTATTTACTTCATAGAAATGAGTTATGTGATATTGAATAATAATTGACTGCATTATACAATGTATTCCAAGTTATTTTGGTCATAGTGAAAGTTATTTATTATTAGTTATTTTTTTGTTTATTATTGTGTTTGGGTTATTTGGATGATGAAGTATTATTATAATTTTTTTTTTTTTGACATTTAAAAAAAAAAAATTATCTACGGATAAAAAAGATGGAATTGAAAATATAATATCATGAAAATATAAATATTTCTTTTCTTATTAAATTGTGTATGGGATGGATCCAATTAATGACATTATAGAAATATATATATATATATATATATATATATATATATATATATATAATAATTAAAAGATTACAGTTAGTATTATGTAAAATATGTCACAGTCGTTATAACTCAAATATTATGTGTGTGTGTGTGTGTGTGTTTCGTATTTCGCAAATGACACTTAATTCCGCCGAGTCACGGTGATTTTATGTATATAAAAAATGTGCTTTCTATTCCTATCTGTCTGTGCGTATACAAATTAAATGAAAAAAAAAATGATTAGTAATGATTTTTAAATGACAATGTTTAGAAATTGTCAAAAAATGTTGGTGATATTATATAACTTACTAGTTTTTGTTCGCGACTTTGTCTATCTTTCAACTTTTTTTTAAACCATATACGTTATTACGTTAAAATTGATATTTATAAGTTTTATCGTAATTAAATAAATGTTTTTTTTTTAGTTTTTTAAAATAAAAAAAATAAATGCCGAACACGTAGCATTTAGTTGAAACAAAATATGATGAAAATAGCGTATCCCGCAACGAAAATCATAACGAAATACGGCAGTTATATATATATATATATATATATATATATATATATATATATAACTGCCGTATTTATATATAATATATATATATATATATATATATATATATATAACTGCCGTATTTATATATAATATATATATATATATATATATATATATATATATATATATATATATATATATATATATATATATCCGTGTCTTCCTCGGTCCGTCTGTGTGTAATGTATATCGTTTCCGCAATAATTCAATAACTCCTAACACCTCTATCGCGTGCCGCCGACTCACCGACTCGCCGACTCACGGTACGAGATTTCACTGCGCCTCATTGTTTTTGTTTACACTGTTACTTACACACTGTTTATTACACATTTTAATTTATTTTTTTTAATTAATAATTTTTTTTTCTTTATAATTTTTTTTTTTCCAGTTACGCACTTTTAATATTAAATATTTTTAATCAATTAATTGAATAAATTAATTTTTATTTTACCTAATTTTTATAAATAAAAAAAGAAAAATTCAGATTTTTTTTTAAGTTATGTAATAATCTATTTATTATTTGGACATTTATTATATAATAATAATAAAAAAAATCACCAAAAAAAAAATATATATACTCACGATTAATTCCATGTTTTTTTTTTGTTCCTAACAATATCACAGCGAGATACACAAGTGAGAATGCAAATCGCTCGGCGCGCGCCCCGCACTTATACCCGAGAAATGGTTATTTCTATCATCCCTCCCCTGACTGTTGTTTCTGTCATCCCTCCCCTGACTGTTTTTGTTCAGTGATGGAATATTTTGGTCAGAAAATTGAAATTGGTATATAATTTTTTTTTATCTCTTCTATTTTTCGTAATATTTTTTTTAATGTTGCGATTGAAAAAATTTAATTTGGTATATATATATATATATATATATATATATATATTCTATATTTGATTTTTTAATTAGTAATTTTTTTTGATTACATGAAAAGTGTTTATATATTATATTTCACCCGAAAATAGAAGTAAATGTAATAATTTTAAGTATCTTAATGTACTTATCTATAAATATAAATAAAGTTTAATTGTCTGTTTGTATATCCATATTAACGGCTAATAACTAAATGCATATGAAAGTATATACATTACATACATTTGGTCATGCAAATCTCTGAAGCGGCTGAACCGATTTTAACACTAAACCTACCGACAATTCTTGTATACCTGTTCCTACCGCACGCCGTCAAATTGAACGGTAAATAAAAGTTATTTTATTATATAACCCAGGTAATAATGGAAATAACTAAAAGTAAAGAGTGTGGAAAATATTATATGCATATTTTAAGAATTGTCATGTAGTTTGATAACGATATTACAATGTTTAAAAATGTGTAAGTTTTACAAAAGTTTAAGAACGGTCAATTTGACCGGTACTTGGTAGGTTTAGTGTTAATAATATTAATAATATTTTCTTAATAACTTAACCTCTATATAACAATTATTTGATATAAAGAATATTTTATAATTCCCTTATTATTGTTTAAAATTATTCCGTGACACAATTTAAAGTTTTGAATTTAACCTTAAAATGACTTACACATTTTGATGACCCCAATTTTTTTTAATTTTTTTTATAATTCTTAATTAAAAAAAACATGTTTCGGAAGTATAATTTCAAAGACCAACATACGATACAATGTCTTCATATAAACCTTTATTTTTTCCCCATTCCGTATATATAAGTATATAGGAAGGTCCTGTCACCGCATCAAGCGATGTGGAACGGGCCTATTAATATTTATAGTTTGCCGGTTTTTTTTTCTTTGCTATTGATATAGCAATGTGTTATTAATAAATCATTTACGTAATTAGCTGTTTTTTTTTCAACAAAAAAAATAATAATTTGTGTTTGTCCAGTAATAGCTTGATTATTTCTATTTAAAATATAACTTTTTTTTTTATTAATATAATATTTTTTTTACACTAGCTTTGCCGGCGGTTTCATTCGTATTTTGTACTACAAAGTAAAAGTGCTGTTATAGTTTTTCGATCAGAAAAGTTTAATTAAATAATATAGCTGCAATACAATAGTTCCAAAACATTGAATTTATCTCCAAAAATAAATAGTAAATTTTATCCCCCATTTCAAGGGTTGCGCATATTAGAAGAATATATAAGGGTTGCATATGTCTGAAAACGAAATGTTCTATTGGACAACCTTATAAAAAATTTTAGAGATCCCTGTTATAAATAACAATAATTAATTAAGTATTTATTAATACAATAAATATTTATTTTTGTATAATTTTAATGAAGTCAATGCAACGAAATTAATATGCTCTTAGATGCTTCATTTCTTCGGGTTTCCTCTGACGATCGTTGATCGTTATATTTGCAAATATTTCAGCAGTATTCTTAATTTGATTCGTAAACTTTATTATTTTGAAGTTACAACGAAATCTGTTTAGTATTTTTTACGTGTAAATGTACAGAAAAAAATCTTTTGACTATTATTCATAGAGTTCTCGGTAGTAATTTTTTTTTATAACAATATATAAAATCGGTAGGTGGCGCTGTCGTTATTGATTATTATTTGTAGACGGGAGGACCCGTGAGCTGGAGCTAGTGTTATATGGAACGCACTTACATAACATTACAAGTGATCTGAATACGTAGGAAATCATTAGATCTTGATGCTTATTACAGATTAGCGTAAAATTATACGTTAAGTAACGCCGTAAAATAACGTTGTGATTTATTATTTTATTACACTTATTAAATTTTTTATGCAATTGAATCAATACGGACAATGTGTTATTCAATATTTTACATCATAAAATGCGATATCGTAGTTAATAGTAATTTTCTGTCCTTCGAGCCGTTTTTTCGGTCCTTTGAGCTGTTTTTTTTCGGTCCTTCGAGTCGTTTTTTCGGTCCTTCGAGCCGTTTTTTTCGGTTATTCGAGCCGTCTTATCGGTCCTACGAGTCGTTTTATCGGTCCTACGATTCGTTTTATCAGTCGTACGATTCGTTCTATCGGTCCCACGATACGTTTTTTTCGGCCCCACGAGTCGTTTTATCGGTCCTTTTAGCCGTTTTATCGGTCATCCGAGCTGTATTATCGGTCCGACGAGCCGGTTTTTTCTCATTCAACACTCAATAAAATTAAATGCTAGTTAATTTGCCATAATTGAACATAAATGTCGTAAGTAGACATATTTTTTTTCTGTAATCACCAATTTTATTTAGTAATCTATTATCTATATTGCCGGTAACTAGAGTAACTGGCGAATATAATTCGAGAAGAACACGCAGATGCGTACGATTGATGGTACGTAATGGTAAATCGATTTTATTGTATTTTGAGTTGTATTACACTATTAATAGAGTTCAATTTTCTATAACGGTCCGTTACCAATGTATGCAATCATTAAAATCGTTTTTATTATATAGTCTTTTATTGCATTAGATGCGCTTTGCTTCGCATCTTTTCTATAATGATCGATGTAAGAGATTATAAGAGAGAGAGAGAGAGAGAGAGAGAGAAATAAATTATTTATTATACTAGTTTACATAAAAGGTGTAAGATTTTAAAATTTATTATCCTAACGACAAATATGTCGTGACGATGTTCACTAAATGTATCCAAATGATGCTCTGTAGTCGTTACGTAATGATGAATTTCTCGGTTTACGATCGAAAGTGTTTTTGGTATTGGATGTTTTCACACGTGAGACATACAGACGGTCGTAATTGTTTGCTCGTTACATATATTGAAATATTTTAACTCATTGGTAGTTTTGTTTATATATATATATATATATATATATATATATATATATATATATATACTAGCATATTCCCTCCCGCTTCGCTGGGTACACTATTAATTTGGATGTGAACTTAGGTTGCTATGGTAACCTTTGTGATATTATCCGTTGTCATCGTAACCGTTGCTATGGTAACCGTTGCTATAGTAACTCTTACCGCCGCGTTAAGTGTATAGTGTAAAAAGTTGAAATCCGTTGGGATAGAAATTCTGTAAAATCCATTCTTAGTGAACGTCTACGTCACAAATATGTAACTATGTAAAACTTCAAGTTAATCGGACAGATAGTTTCAGAGATTTAGTGATGAGTCAGTGAGTGATAGATCGCTATGTATATATATGTTAATGGTAAAAATGAGTGTCATTCTATAATGATAATTACATATTACGAAGTCAGTTAAGTAAGAATGCTTGTGTTTATTATTCGTTGTGACGTTTATTGAAACACTAGTGATAACTAACGACTTCGCCTTTGTTATTACTTAAATGTCAGGCGTGTATGAATTGAATTTATCAATCAAAATCTTTTAGTCTTTACCGAAAATAATTCTGGTCACACAGACGCAAAAATAGAAATATTTTTTCGTAAAGCGTGAGCAAACTTAAGGTAGCTTATAAATAAGTATAAAAGTACAGACAAACATGAAAACTTTGTATATATATATATATGTATATATAAGATTTGTTTTAGGTAATATTAGGTAGGCTGTTTTAGGTATATTAGGTAATAATGTATATAGCAATATGCCTTTATAATGCAACCACAAACATTATTTATATGCATATATTAATTCCTTGTCAGTTCTGCAAACGCGAAGAAATGGGAGGTGGAATTAGCAACGCTGAAGAGCAACAATCTTCGTCTAACAGCGGCCCTACAAGAGAGCACCGCCAACGTTGACGAGTGGAAGCGACAGCTGCACCAGTACAGGGAGGAGGTGGCACGGGCGAGACACTACGCCACCGGGAAAGGTATAATTAACTTTATTACTATACCATTATGATATATTTTCATGTGGCACAATAAAGAATAATTTAATTTCGTTTAAGGTTTAATTTGATTTGGCAAAAGTTTTAATTTTGTTAAATGTAGTAACATTTTATTAATACGTTATAATGTTGTTATCAGGAGGTGATGCAAACGAAGTAGAACAACTGAGACAGCGCGTGGCTCAGCTGGAAGCGGAATTGGCTCAGAAGAATGAAGAGCTGGCCCAGATTACCAAGTCTAAGAAGAGTGAACAGGTTAGATGAGAGATATCCGACAATATTTTTTTATAATTATCACCGCTGAGACAAATTTTTGGAATATCCGGGGACTCGCAAAAGCGTTGCTGGCTTCGGAGGTAGGATTATAAAGGTTTTTGAAGGTAACCATGTTGTAGCGATTCGGAAATACCGTCAAAGGACGCTCATTCCACATCTTAGTGGTACGTGCAAGAAAGGTCTTTGAAAACTGCACAGTAGAGGATCGCCACGCATCGAGTTGGTGCGTAGTATGCCGTGTTGTGATGAAGGTGACGGGAGGTATCAGATCCAAACACTTGGCGAGCCAAAGATGGGTGTGCTCTCGAAGAGCCGCGATACTACAAATGGGGTTTTCTTAGTGGTAAAGTTTGTGCCTGTTGGGTATTAAACTGATTAAACCGTTCACCCCACTCTGAGACCATCCCAAGGGAGGACCCTATAGAAGACACAAGTTTATTTCAGTATTCGACGTTTTCCCGAGAGAGACCTGCACGGCCGGAATATATAGCATCTCCAGTGCTGTCATCCGCAACAACAATGTATGTTAGAGATATCCAACATATCATTAATGTACAGGAGGAATAGAGTTGGTGAAAGCACGTAGCGTTGGGGTACACCAGTGTTCAGGGGCTGGAGTCAAAAAAAAAGCTGGTGATCCACTTACATATACCTGGCATTGCATAAAGAATGAGTCGAAAGCCATATTGCATATCATTTATCAACTATGTAATTCTCGATGAACGTTAGGAGCTGTTGGATAATAATGCTCTTCATTATTTTGGGAAAAGAGAGATAATGACGATAGGTACATAATTAGGTAGGTCCGAGCTATCACCTTTTCTATGGATCGGATGGATAAGGGCACGCTTTTAGGAGACTGGGATCACGCCTTTAAAAGAGTGCCGAAATAAATGCGTTAGCACTGGAGTCAACTCAGAGGTACATGTTCGTAGCACCATTGGTTAAAGCCATCCGGCCCACTCTACTTATGAAGGTCAAAGAAAAATAGAGACTTTAGTGTGGTTTTTTGGCGGAAAATTATTTCCGGCATTGAGCTCTGACACTGCGGTTGGTAGGCGGTCTTCTTCCTTTGGTCGTCCAAAGTCGAGTTTGAGGCAAAAAGAGTGTCTAAAGAGTGGCCCGCACAGCAAAAGGGAAAGCCGATGCTTTCCCTTTTGCTGTGCGGGCCAGAGAGTCTTTCCTCTTGTATAATGGCAGTAGGGACGGCTGGCAAAAGTTAGCCAGAGTGGCTTCGGAGAGCGAAAAGATATAGATAAATTGTCTGGTTTAATCCCTTTAATAAAATATTAATCATACCAATGAAATTTTATATAGCTAGTTAGTTCAAAATTCTCACTTGAGTATTGTTCCAGGATGCGGAAGCAAAGCTGGCTCAGAGTCAGCTGGAGCTGGCGCTGGCGGCTCAGGACGGACAGAGACAAGTAATACACGCACTCAACGACCAACTAGCGAGACAGATAGACGAACTGGTCAGTATACAGTATACATATATATATATGCAGATTTGTGAAACTGATCACATTATTTGGTTCTTCTTAGAGCAAGAACACTCTTATACTTAATTTAAGTTGGAAATTCTTTACACTACTTATTTTGATAAGTATGGTATCAAAATATTCTTGACACTCCCATTTGATAGGCAACTGATCAGTATTGATTCAAAGTTGAAAATATATAAATAAATAAATAAACAATATATAAATGTTATTATTTCCAGAGCAACGTCCATCGAGAGATCAGCACCGCGCTGCAGACATGAACGACGAGCGCGCGCCGCCTGCCGCTGCTGCTGCGCGCACCCTGACACCCTCGCCCCCTGACACCCTAGCACCCTCACGCGTATCCTCACACCCACCCGCAGCCACCAGCCACAGTAACGTAGCTATTTCCTGCCACAGACCGCCACACTCTCGGCTCTACAAACACACACACACACACACACACTTTTTGTTAACGTAGTGATTTTTATTCCACACATTGAAGCGGCATTTTTTTCTCAGAAATGAGTTTTATTTTTTTCTGATTATTTTTATGGGCATATATATAGCCTATAACAATTGATGATGATTGATATATGATTAATACATGGTTGATACTTGATTGATATATGATTGATTTGTAGATTCTAAACGGAAACTTGTAGATTGAATATATATAAAATATGACACTGTCTATATATATATATATATATATATATATATATATATATATATATATATATATATATATATATTAGTAAATTATTAAAACATCGCGCACATTTATCGATTCTTATATATATATATATATATATATATATATATATATATATATATATATTATTCTGTGCGCGTATTATTTGTTATCGATTAGAATTAAAATAACAGAACCGATATCTCGATTACGATGTCTCTATCGATTATAAATTAGTCTTTATATTTATGTATAGAGTTTGGTATACTCTGTGCCAACTCCATTAAACTTAAAAAAATCGATTTCTAAATCGATTTAAACTTGAAAAATGGGAGTTAATTTAGTATCGATTTTATAATTGTAACTCCATGCGAGTGAGTTAATTCCGTAATTTTATCGATTATTATTAATCGATTATAATTAAAAATCGATTAATATATCGTTTATGTTGTATGATAATAGAAAAAAAAACTTGGTTTCGTTATAAAAATATATATATATTATTCTATAGTAATTATATAGAAGATTCTTTAAAATATGTAATATTAATAGTATTAATAATAAAAAAAAAAACTTTTAAATTTAAGGCTACTAATTAATTTAGAAAATCACAAATAATTTAGAAATAAATATATTATAATACATAGCGCTGTGTTAATATTATATTTATTTTACAAATATTATTAAAATGAAGGGATAATACTCATCCCACTTGTCCTAAGGGACAGGTTTTCTGGATAAGAAAAACTAACTTTTACATTTAAAAACCCATTTTTGTTTGTGGTGTTATTTTATATGGAAATAATTGATGACCAAACTAGCAATTTTAGAGAATAACGTGGTTAGTCGGTCAGTCTGTCAGTCACACTGTTAGTCTGTCACTTTGTCTGTTGGTCTGTCAGACTGTCAATGACAGTCAGTCATACTGTCAGTCAGTCAGTCAAGTCAGTAACTCTCCATCTTAAAATACGTCTAATATATATATATATATATATATATATATAATATTTACATAGCGCTATGTAAAATAATCATAATATTTCCCACCGCAGAGTATATAATATGTATTGTCACTAAAACTTTAGTTGAAGCCATCATTAGTTATTAAATATTGTCAAATTATGTAATAATTATATAACTGTAACGTGTAAGTGAATGTCTCTAGAGATCTACATGTTCGTTTGTGTGAAGATCAATATTATTTCTTAGCTAGTACATTGTGAACTCTATTTTAAGTGTAATAAGATTCATTTTTCCGTTTGTACAAATGTTGGTGTATAAATATATAATTTCTAGTTGAAATACCCGGTAGCTATTAAATAAAACGACCCACCTGCGATTTTATATCGTTATGCCAAAAAAAAAAATGTATTGAAAATATCAAAAAAAAAAAAAAATCTTGATACTTGACACCTCGAATCGATATTTATCTTATATTTAGTATATATATTATAATGTTTAATTTTGATACTTTAATACTAAATATAGTTGAAGTTGATTGAATAGTTTTGATCCTTAGCGATCATTCATAATGAAATCTTTTGAATCGTACTAAGATATTATTATAGTTGTAAGCGGTTTATTAAAATAATGTTTCCTCATAACACACGATCTGTAATGCATTTCTTGATATTATTTTCATTTTATAATATTATAAAAAAATACTTTTTTTATTATATACTTTAGGTTAATTTTCATAATACCATTCCTAGTGTTAAGAACAACTAATCACCACTCTGTCCGTCTATGTATTGAAAACTATTTTCTTTTCTAAAAACCCTGTAAACATAGACCCCCTTAGCGATTTAGTTAATATTATCACAGATATTAGTCTATTGATATATATTGTTATTATTATTATTATTATTATATCAGTATATAGTTTTCGACTATTATCTGTGAGGATAAATAAAAAACGAATATCATTGAAAAAGGCTGAGGACACAATTTTTAAAATATACAATGTCTTCTTAACAGGGTACCTTTATTTATTGTGAATGAGGCGTTATTCGATATTGAACTCACGTCCCATAACATCAGAGTACATTTTTTCGTAGTGACAGTTTGTTGAAATGTTATACACAACTATTACTGATATGTAGGTCGTTTCATTAATCATAGTGAATTCGAGCTATGATACCTCTCGTCTGTTGATACATAGTGAACTTGAGCTATGTCACCTCTGGTCTGTTGATATATAATGAATTCGAGCTATGTCACCTCTCGTCTGTTGATACATAGTGAATTCGAGCTATGACACCTCTGGTTTGTTGATACATAGTGAACTTGAGATATGTCACCTATGGTCTCTTGATATATAGTGAATTCGAGCTATGTCACCTCTGGTCTGTTGATACATAGAAAACTCGAGCTATGTCACGTCTCTGTTGATACATAGAAAATTCGAGCTATGTTACCTCTCGCCTATTGATACATAGTACACTCGAGCTATGTCACCTATCGTCTGTTGATACATAGTGAACTCGAGCTATGTCACCTTTCATCTGTTGATACATAGTGAACTCGAGCTACGTCACCTCTCGTCTGTTGATATATAATGAACTCGAGCTACGTCACCACTCGTCTGTTGATACGTAGGAACTCGAGCTATGTCATTTCTCGTCTGTTGATATATAGTGAACTAGAGCTACGTCACCAGTCGTCTGTTGATACATAGTGAACTCGAGCTATGTCACTTCTCGTCTGTTGATACATAATGAACTCGAGCTACGTCCCCAATCGTCTGTTGATACGTAGGAACTCGAGCTATGTCATCTCTCATCTGATGATATATAGTGAACTCGAGCTATGTCACCTCTTGTCTGTTGATACATAGTGAACTCGAGCTCCCGTCTGTTGATACATGATACTATATTATTTATTATGAATAGTTTCTAGGATGTTTTTTATCTATTATTATTTTATTGTTAATTTCACAGTATATGTAAAATTTATAGATAAATTATGTAGCTACCGAAATGATGTTGGTAATATAGATATAATAAGTGTTAATTTCGGTATTGTAAACCGTGTGATTACAATATATCACTTATATATGTATATATAAATATATATATGTATGTATGTATGTAATATGTTTATTTAAAATATTCATTGTGGTTATGTGGTCCGTGGTTCCCACCGCTCGGTGTGCCAATATTATTATTATTTTTTTACTTCGGCCATTATAACTGGTGAGGTTGTTATATTGTAATCGCATTATAGATGTAATAATTTATTATATAGTCTGCATTGCGTTTGTTTTTTTTTTGTACTATAAAAAATTAAAAGTTATACTCAAATATGTTCAGTATTTTATTTAAGTTTGGTGCTATTTTCGTTTATATTATTAATGTTTTTTTGTTCGTCAATTGCAGCGCAGACTATACTATGTACGTTATATCTTCCATTAGAGACGTAGTCGCTGAGCTACCATATGCGTATTAACAATAAATTGATGATGATTTCAATATGTATGTTTTATTTGATCCCCTGTATATAATAAACTAGGATCCGCCAACTGTGGTGTTGAGCTGAGCTGAGAAGAAAGGAGTTTCTTCTTCCTTATAACTTATGAATGGCTAAACATTTTTTCCACCTGTTTTCGCTATAACATCCGCGTTCGCCTCAAACATACTTGAGAAAATTATTAGCTAATTATCTCTTCGCATTCTGGAGACAACTAAACACAAAAAAAGGTCTCCCAAACGGATAAGAGCTTTGCTTACGCTCAGCTCGATAAGACTTATATTATCTGTTTGTATATAATAAATATTTGGAAAAATAATTACAATTATGTGCTAATGAACAGAAGCCAAAACTTTTTTTTCGTATTTTTGTTTGTCTCGCGTATGTTTGATAAATATAGAATATCCAAATATATAGAATGGTAGATTCATTCAAGCGGTAAGTGGTAGTAGCTAATTGGTAGATGAAACAGTTTTCTACAGACCGCATGTTCGAGTCCTGCCCGTGGTAATAAATTTATTTAAAATTTACTATATATATATATATATGTTTTAAACTGTAAACAGCTATGAACTAATGTGAGTATTTTGTTCTTTTAACTGAGCTTTCAAATACAATATACAAGGTTTTAGAATAAAAAAAAATAGTTAATACCTTACGATTTAATAGACTATAAAATCTACGTAACTGAAATTTCTACCTTATATGATATAAAAACTTAGTTTTTTGAGTTGTGATAAAAATACATAGACAGGATTATTATTTGGCAAATTTCTAAAATATTAATAAAAAACAAACATTTTTTTGTGATCACAAGGATTAGTAAAAAAGTGTGTGTGCAAAATATGTCAGAAATGAAACTTCTGAAAAGTAGCCCACGAGGTGGAGATGAATATAGAGTGTAAGGAGTATCAGGATAAATGTAAGGTTTATTTTAAACCAAACTAAAAAAATATTTAATACTTTTTTTTTGCATTATAATACATATTTAACATTTTCATACCCACTAATTGTGTCAGATATGCAATGGGAACGGAGGCGTTTGAACAAACAACTTCACGTTTTCCTTAAATTTATGTTCACGTTTTCATCAAGTTATGATGATGACTTATTACAAGTATACATAAAATTACGGATATAATCCAAGAAATCATCGTATGAAAGAATGTATTTTTATATAAAGTTGCTTATATTATATTAAAAAGCTTACCACAACTAACAATTTTATATCTTCTATCTCATTCTCTCCTATATATTTATGTTTGTTTCTTTATCTTTGTGACGTATTTATAAAAAGTTTCATTTCAATAACTAAACAATATTCTGATACTATTGTAAAGTTAAAGGCTAAGTTTATGTTCCAAATACAAGATTCAAGTAAAGTTATTTGATGACATTAGATAATTAAAATGTGCTGTAAGCATACTTCTTAGCATTCTTAGTCGATTAAAAAGATAAACTAAATTTATCGATAAATCGTCCAAAATGTCAACCACTAATTTGGTACTTAGGAATCGTGTTAGCTTTGCTAATGATATGATGTCAGGGCTGACGGGGAGGGACGAGGGCAGTGGAGGCCGACCATGGGCTGTTCGTATCTGACTCAAGGTCGGCAAAGGATACGAGTGCGTACTCGTACTCGGGTATACGGTTCGCGGCGGTCTGCCCTTAGGAGTGATCTGTCTACGAATGCGGACTTAGACTCCCTTAGGCCTCTGTCGTGGGAAAGCAAGCCTGGACTGTGGGATGGAAGGGCGCAGGCCCTCTTTACCGGGGTTCAGACGTAGGGACGCTCCAAGGATTTTCTGTTCGGGGAATAGATTTCGTGCGACTCTTGGTTGTTGGGGGGTGTGTATAAGTCGCTTGGATCTCTTTTTGGCCAGCAGTTTGAACAAAGTTGCCAGACCGTCCGGGCATGGGGGATTGTCGGCGGTCTGCCCTTAGAGGCAGTCCATCTGCGACGGGGACCTCGCACCTCTTTTCTTCGGCCTCCGTCAGTGAGTCTGGGCTATTCGGTGGGAGGTACTCATAGGTACTCTTTTCTGGGGGAATGCTGCGGGGTCGCTGCGGGTGCAGGTATTTCTCTCGCAGCAGACTTGGTCGCAGAGTGACTCTTGGAGTGGCCTCGTGGTTGTGGGGTTTTGGGAGAGAGTAGAGGCGTTGAGGTATTTTCCTGTCAAGGAGCTATTCAGAAGGAGGTCCACGCAACAGTTGATGCCGGAACTAATCTTCATTGAGCGTGACACTACGGTGGTGTTCGGCGATCGTCAGTCTCGGCTTGGTGAGTTCTCAACAAATGCCTTTTTCTTGCTGGACTCGGCTGAACACCGTGATCGTTTTGTCAAGTATGATTGGATTGAGTAATTTTCTTGCGAGGCAACTGTGGGTTAGCAGTTCACTCCTGCCGATCCCCTGGGTCGCGCTTGATGATATGGGGCTCTGGCCAGTGGTCTTCTTTAAGGAGACCAGAAGGTAAGTAAGCTGGACCCGTAAGAGGTTTCCTTTCACGTGCTCAGGTTCTTTACGTCTATGAGCAAACATTTTTGTCGCTTTCTTGGTGTATTGCTATTCAAACGTGTTTTTTTTTTAAGATATTGTGTATGAGTTGTAGTTCTAATAATAAACGATTGTCCCAATATTTTCTGGTCTTAGGACAGAACTTTTTTGATAGTAACAATATTTATGGCCAATTATAGTTACAATATAAACACAGATCAAAGAAAAAATCGTGGGACAATAATGTAAAAATATATGACATCTGTGAGCTCAATATTGAAATATCAAGGTACTGACAGTCAATTTAATTCATTGCAACTTCGTGTCTGGAAACTAAAATGAAACTAATTGAATTGCTGTTAGACAAGACAGCTTGAAACTTTATTTCATATCAACTATCACAGTTCGTTTTGATACATATTTAAAAGGTGCCGTCGTTAATAATTTGTGTTAGTCTAAATGTCTATGTCTGGTACAATATAAGCCATCTTAATGATCAATACTAAATAACTTAACAATCTATAATGTATGTACATTGATTTAGTGTGAAATCAACCATGAAGTTTATAAAAATCTGCTGACAGAGCACTACTTCGAACGAGGCGCGCTTTTACAAGCCATTTTCTCATCGATTTCCTAGAGCGCATGTCACATTTCCCGCCATTTCGACAGTTACCAGCCGCCATTGTTAGAATAAGGACGTAACTGACTCGTATATTCTGACAAAAATATAAAAAAAAATCAATCCTGAATTACGGTAGCGAATATAAATACAGAGTTTAAGTTAGAAAAAAATAATAATATAAAATATATATTAATATTATTATAGCATTAATTTATTAAGTGTTTTGTGTTTAAATTTCCGGATACATTTTGTTAGAGATCGATAAACACATGTAAGTACATACTACATTTTTTATTTTTTATTTTAATTTAGTATATTAGAATATTTAAATTAATATATTTTATTGTATTTAGCATTTCTATTATTTAGTTTTTTTTTTAATAATAAAGGTCTACTATAAATAAAAAGGCCAAACCAATTCAAACATTGCAAATAATTCTCTCATAGCATTAAAAAAACAAGAGACAGGCCGATTGGAAAATTTATCATAGAAATCGTTCCATATTAGCATTTGCGTCAGAATGGAAATTGCAATTTCGTTTCGGTCTGAGAATAACAAAAAGGTTTTTTGTAAAAAGTTTGTAATCCATTAAACACAATTTGACAGTTGTTTAGAAAATATTTTTTTATCAACTCGTCTGTGGGCGTTAATGTAAATAGGCTTATTAAGGCATTCCACAATAAACATTTGCTAATTATATGACATATTAAAAAAAACAAAAATAGTTTCCCATAGATTTATTTTACTGCAATTTTTTTTTTCTTCCTATAAAGGCCTTGATTAGAGTTATATTGTCAGCGATAAATAGAATTTTAATGGCGAAAAACAAATATCGGGCGGATCTTATTTGGTATCTTTGTGAGGCTGACATTACCCCAGGTATTTAATTTGTATATATCTCTGTCCTTTTCTCTCTATCTCCTACTCTTTTATACCAATTATTTCTGGTGATTATTTTACTCGGAAATGTAGTATGTTGTTGGATTATATATATATATAAACATGTATTATATATGTAGGAGTTGTGTGTGTGATTGTATATATGTATGTATATATATCCAAGACACTTAAAACGAAAGCGGATTATCCTTAGAAGGCTCTTCGGGTACTTCTAAAATGAGCTGAACCGTATTTTCTTAGGTAAGAGATTAAATATAGAAGTAGATAAGGACACTTTATCAAACTATCTTGCCCTTAAATTGGCTGCTTTTATCTTCTATTTCCAGTGCGAATAATGAATAGTTAATTTTCTAACATTTCCAGAAATATTATGGTGATAACCCAGCAGTGGGACTTTTAGGATTCCCATTAAGTTAAATTTCCCAACTGCGGGATATTATTTTGAGACCCATTTCCATTATTCCTTGAAGCTTAAATAAAAAAAAAACATTTATTCAGTATATTTAGGTAAGTAGAAAACTTATATTTATAATATTATAAAAAAATTAATAAGTTAAAATAGTATTAAAATACAAATGATTTTTCAGATCACAGATTTATTAATCTGTGGTTACTTAAATAATTAATCGAATTTCAATTTTAAAAACCGCAACATTATTAAAATTCTCATAACAAATTAATAATTAATAAAGTATTATAATTTTTTAAATGAATATAGTATTGCGAGATACAAAAATTATTTGGTATTACATGTTCTTATATTATTGAGAGATATTTGTTTAATAATTTTATTACAATTATATTTGGGATGTTAAAAACATTTTTTTTATATACATTTTTTTATTTGTATCTAAATCAGCTTACACTATATATCATGTCCATTAGCCTAGTTCTAGTTCCATTTGAGTCTAGACTTTTAGACTAGTTCTAGATATAAATAAAAATATATCTACGTATACAAAATTTAGATTATTCAATACGGAAATAAATTTAAATTAAAATATGTATAACTTAACCATAATTATAATATTCACATTTTAATTAAATCCAAAATATAAATAAATCATAAAAATAAACAGCATTTAAGTAATAATATACTGAGCGATTGAAATTCCCAGACCATATCAAATTATAACGCTAGAATCAAATTTATATTAGACTAGCAGACCCGGTCACGCGTTGCTGTGACTATTATTTTTGATATATTACATTGTACTAAACTATTTAAGGGGTAACGTTCAGAGTACATCTGTCATGAAAACCATAATGTTTTCTTATAGTCGATATTAAGCAAAAATCAAAACAAAATAATTATAATTATTTTTTTAATTTTATCCAAGTTTATAACACTATTTGTATATTACAAAGTTTTTAGTAAATAACTTGGAACACTAAACTTACGAATGAGGTAGGTAGGGTAGATATCTCATTCGTAATTACTCAATCCAGTCAATAGATACCGCCATCTTTTAGAATTGTTAAGAGCTAACTGCAAAATGATAAACTAATAATTTGCAATAAAATAATACTGCGACTATGAATTGAGTTGAAAATTATTATATCTTTTAAGTTAGGTCAAACTGTACGTGATGTGTAAATTTATTTAAATCAGTTAAGTAGTTTAGGAGTCCATCGCGGACAAATAACGCGACACGTGATTTATATATATTAAGAATTCTGGTGGATTTTTTTTATCATTTAATATTTTAAATAATATAATAAATAAATCGTAAAATTTTCCTTTTTTTTAATATGTTACTTTATCATTTTATTAAGACGTTCATAATTAAAAGTATTTGGTGGTTTTTACTAATACATACAATGAAAGTTAAACTCAAAACATTTAAATTTTAAAAGATTTATTTTTTTTTAATAAATACAATTTTTATACAACTCGGCAGAATTCGTTCTGTCAAATAGATTTGGAATGTGGCAGTTTATATTTCGACCTTTAGACGTTTTTACTCTGCTGATCCTCACACATCGCCCTATCGTCATGGTGACGGTTCTGTTCAGGAGAATTAAAGAAAAAGGTCAGCTCGGGTGACTTAAGTATCTTAGCTTCCACGAACTTTGGTCACCCTTTTGAGACCCACTAAAAACCCCGATTGGGATGTCTGCCAGAGGGCTTCAAACCAAGAGGGGAACTTAAGGTTCAAACCTGATTGAAAAATAATCTAAAGGGATAGTGGGAACCTAAAGGTGACAAATATTTATAAAGTGGGTGTTTCAATTACAAAGTATAGAGATAATTAATTATTTATTACTATTATTATTAACATAGGGTTCATAACCGATGAAATAAAAAATAATGAAATAAAACGTACATAAGTATTTTCAGTAATCGCGTTATTGTAAATCCAGTGAATCATAATTATTAACAAAAATCTGTTTTATTTTTATTTTAGTGCTTTATGATACACAATGTTTTTTGTTTGATTACCTGGTGAATATATAAATAAATCTGATGGTTTTCCAACACGGGAACAGGCAACATACAATTGACCATGTGAAAAACATGGGTTTTCTAGATTAATACCACAAACACCTAATGATTGCCCCTGGGACTTATTTATGGTCATAGCAAAAGCAAGCCGCACTGGAAATTGTAGTCGTTTAAATTCAAATGGTACATCAGTCGGAATCATTGGGATGCGTGGTATCAAAACGTCTTCTCCTTTATACTTTCCTTTCAGTATAGTTGCTTCTATCACGTTGTTCAATAATTTTTTTATCGCTAACCGTGTGCCGTTGCAAAGACGCGGTTGGTTGATATTTCTCAACATTATTACTACCGAACCAACCTTTATTTGAAGATTGTGAGGTGGCAATCCTGGTAAATCCAGCGAGTTTAAAAATTCAGGCGGATAGTTAACGACATCATCTTGGTTAGTAGCCGAATCAACTGATTTATATATCCTCAATTCGCCTGTAATTTGTTCTTGAATTTTGAAATTTAATTCACTTACATCTATGTTTTTTGCAGCCAATATAGCCCGTTCGCTCAACCAATCATGGTTTCTATAATTTTGAGCAACATCTGGAAACACCTTTTGAATAAGTTCATCTTTTGATCTAGTTAACTGACAAAAACCTTGAGGAAAGTTAATGCAACCAGTCAAGGTGTCTATAGGAAATTTGCCATTACCAATGTCAATGAGTTGTTTAGAGAATATGTCTCCAGATTTGTCATTTTGCAACTTGATACGCATATTCTTGCTTAAGTGTAATACCTTCACATGTTTCCACAAATTGGAGGACTTTAAACAGGCATTAAGTTCATCAGCTGGCGTTGATCGTGGAATCACTGGCAATGTTTGACGAAAATCTCCTGCTAATAAAATCATTGCACCACCAAATGGGTTATTATTGCTCCGGAGATCTTGTAAGGTTCTATCTAAAGCCTCCAAAGATTTTTTATGTGCCATCGTGCATTCATCCCAAACAATCAATCCACATTGCTGCAAAACCTTTGCCATTGCAGAGTTCTTCGAAATGTTGCAGGTTGGAGTTTCGTTGCTTTGCATGTTTAATGGTAATTTTAGTGCTGAATGAGCTGTTCTACCACCTTTAAGCAAAGTTGCTGCGATTCCCGACGAAGCGAGTGCAAGTGCAATTTTATTTTGTGAGCGAATTGTTGCTAATATCAATGAAATCAAAAAAGTTTTTCCTGTACCACCAGGTGCATCTAAGAAGTAAATCCCTCCTCTTTTATCATTTATTACTTTCAAAAGTGTATCAAATACATACTTCTGTTGTTCATTCAATAGTGGAAGATTCGTTTGAATTAATTCTTTCAAAGTGTTGAGATCATACAGTTTTTCTCGGTGCAACTCTTGGTTAAAAGCATCATGCATTGGACGATTGGGTGCGGCCAGGCCTAATTAAAATAATAGTTTGTTTGACATCATCAAGCACATGTCCTCAATTGAATTCAATACTTCATTGTAAATTTCTTCGCTTATTTGTATATTTGGATTTCCCCTTCTAATCCGTATTTGATACAAAATATCATCACACATATTATCTTTGTACTTGATCCACAAATCCTTTGGGTTTGATGGGAAGCAGGTAGATATGATTATAGAAAACAATGTTCGTATTTGATGAGCTTGTGATGATATTACAGCATCATTGAGAGTTTGATCCCAATGAGCATCATTGTCTAGCAATCGCAAACGTTGGCAAGCTTCTCTATATGATCCACACAAATCACCATTAACAGTTCGTACATGTTGGAACGATGTTGGGCCACGTACATTGACTAATAGCAGTCGTAAATAAAAACATTCATCATTGCTTGGATGTACTGAATAAATTCGACCAATCGCATCGGTAGAAAATATATCTGGGTATCCTGTAACTGGTTTTCCTTGTTTCCGTCGTATAAATCTTCTTGAGGATTGATTCCAAGTATAATATTTTGGCATTTCAGAATATAACAATGTTTGAGCAAAATCATCGTTTTGACATATCTCAAAAAATATGGTTAATGTAGTAGATGGTGGCTGTAAAGCTCTTTCTACTGCGTTCTGTGCTGTAAAATATACTCTTTGTCCATTTTCTAAATGCACAGCTAAATGAACAACAGTAGGGTGTCTTTCATGAATAGGAAAAGAAAATATTCGCCAAACTGCTTCATTACTACTAACATAGCGACCCATTTGGTATTGGGTAACTTCATCATTGGAATTCTCTGCATTAATACCAATCACAGCCATATCACTCCCTTTGGTTACATATTTGCAAATGTATTTAATAGATTTTACTGAATGGCAAGATTCAACGTTGATGTGCGCTTTGAAGGTCTTTGATAAAATGGGTGAATATGGAACAATCCAGCAATTATCTATTTCAATATCTTGTTGATTTAATTTGACAATTGTTGATCTTCCATTGTCTGCTGTCGATCGGCGACGATACATAGGATAACCGTCATTACCAGTGATTGTTTCAGATATTAATGTCCGTGGATATCGCTTTGAACATTTACCATCCACCATACACGGTGAATTTTGATTAAGAGTTCCACAGGGACCATGTATCATGTTTTTAATAACTACCTCATGCAATCCAGGATCTACTTCTACATTAGGAATTTCAGCTGATATTACTGCATCAACTTCATTTGGCCTTATCTTTTCAACTAACCAAATCAAAATGTGTGCATGTGGCAATCCCCGTTTCTGCCACTCCACAGAATACATCCAGCAGCGTGTCTCTCCAAACACATAATGTTTCACAATGAAATTCATCAAAGATTTCAACTTTTGTCTAAAGACTCTGGCTGTAATATCATGACGATCAATAGGTGATTGCCCAGGGAATAACTCCTGCTTGATTTCTATCCAGTGTGGATTGCATGTAAATGTGATGAACAAATCTGCTGTACCATAATGACGAACATATGACATGGCATCTTGAGCATATTCATGCATATGTCGAGGGCTTCCGATGTATGTTGCTGGAAGAATAGTCATCCGACCAACATTCTGTGCATTTCCATCAGTATTAATCGCATCTCGAAGGTGAATATACTCTTCAGATCTGAGTTTGGTCTGATTCAACCTGATGAATGTTAATCTCTCTGTTTCAATTTTAACATACATGTCTACAACATACTTGTGATATAATCGCCGACATTTGAGTATGTGATTGTCTTCATTTTCACGAATCATTAGGCGGTAGGAATAATAGTTCATTGAACTGACTTTTTTGTTGGTTTCGGAACCTGAAAATAGATTTTTGTTTTCATAATATTGAAAATTAAAAAATAATAATATAGTGACTGATAATATAGCTCCATAGCTAAACTAATATTTTTTATTACCTGTAATGGGATTTATCATCTTGTTTGAAAAATCATAGCCATCTTCACCTTGCCAAAATATAATGGGATATTGCAGTGCGTCATATGAGCGGTGTGTTTCCTTTATACGTTGTAATTGATCATTCCGACGATGTAAAACAATATCACGGGATTCCAAGTTTTCTCCAACTACAACGATGGCAACTTCATCAATAGTTGGTGCATTAAAACGTCTTGCATGTTGGCCAACAGGTGTTTTATCAGCTCTGATTACAATTTTGTGATTATCAGATGGCATCCGATCCAGTGCAGTTTTAAACAACATAACCAATTGATTGTACTCATGAAATAAAGTTTGTAATTGTTCTACAATAGACCTCTTTAGTGAATTGTTATGTGAACAACGCATATCAATTTCTCGTGGTGAATTGCCCATGAAATAAATTTGCAGAAATTTGTAATTGCTATCTGACACTGGTAACAGTGAACCTGCTCTATGATATATTTGGCCTTGTATCTGTAAATTAAAAAAAATGATTTTTGCCAAATAGAAATAATATTTGTTCCTAAAAAGTATATCTGTCTCTTAATTTGAATCACCAAATAATAATTGATATGCTTAGGTATGTCAATATGTAATAATTAGTTGTAACTAATATCCATCGTCAAATAATTATATTGTGTTTCAAAATAATAAAAGTGTTGCTAATACTGAATCACCAAATAATATAATGACTAAGTAATATATGTTTTGGGGTTTAGGAAACTGAAGGTTAATGACACATATTTACTTAGTTAACAGGAAATTTTGTTCATTAAAATAATAATGATTAACTGCTATAATACATACCTTAAAAGTTGGCATGAAATTTTCCCGAACTACGTTTGTTGCCCCAAATGATGTCATTTGAAAGCAATTGTTATATTGTTGAATATTTGACAAAAAGTGTATGGAATCTGGTTCTATTCCTGAAACCAATGAGTACAATGGCTCTGGTGGTGGATCCAATGGTATCAATTTCACTTTCCCATTTGCGCAACACAATCCATTTGCTTCATTTTTGTATTTCAATGCCTTACAATAAGAGCAAACCAAGTTCATAGATCCAATAGCAACACATTGGTGGTTACTGTAGTCAATTGACAAATCGTAATTGAAAGCAGCTCGATTCAAACTTTCGCGATTATTAGTTGAATCTCTCGCTCTCGCTTCCCGCGTTCGTGATATACGAATTCTTTCGCGTTCATTTCGGTCGTCACGTTCATGTGCAGTATGACAAGATCGGTAATTCATTTGGTTTGTAGCATTTCGGGTTCTTCTACTTAAATTACTTCGTCTTATAGGAGGCATATCGTATATAATTACCTAAATTTATTCACATGAAATAATTATTAATCACAGGTATTTATACAATCAAAATTAATTATTAAATATTATAAACGCTTTTTAACGCAGTTTGTTTGACAGATGCAATGACGTGAAAACTGATGACAATTTATGTCGCATTCCGAAACTAAAACAAAAGAAAGAATATTCCAAGGCCAATCAAATCTTACATTTACTTTTTTTGACTTTTCAATTTGGTCGGGTGTACACATTCATTTGATTAAATTTGAACGTTGTGCAGCGACAATAAAGCGCGAATTGACTCTTTGACGTTAGCAAGACACCTACATTGTTTAGACAACAATGAGTGCTTGTAATTTAATATCAACTTTATTGAATAGCAATACAGTTCAAATTGACTCTACATTTAGTTATTTATTCTACATTTAAAATATTTGTATAGGAAAAAGAAAAGGGCTTTTTTAGGGTTTCCCTGGAAATTATTCAAATTTTTCTCGCCGTTAGAGCCATCCTTGGACTTCAAGGAACATTTAAAAAAAAGAATTGTTAAGATTGGTCCATGCGTTGTTGAGTTATGCGCTTACCAACACATTTTGCGATTCATTTTTATATAATAGATTTAGGTTATAAATACTAGGATCCGTCAACCGTGCGTAGGTGTTGAGCTGAGACCCTCTCCTTTCTTCTTTTCTTGATAACTTTTGAATGGCTAAACATTTTTTCAATCTGTTTTCGCTATAACATCCGCGTTCGGTTCAAACAGACATGAGAAAATTTTTAGCTAATTATCTCGTCGCATTCTGGAGACAACTAAACACAAAAAAAGGTCTCCCAAACGGTTAAGAGCTTCGCTTACGCTGAGCTCAATTATAAATAATTTATTATAAATAATTCATAGTGTTAGGGCTTTATGAACTGTGGTATCATTTATGGTTTTTGTCAACTGATGGTAAAATTGCTACAGATTACAGTTAGACATTTACAAATATATCTAATTCTAGCCTGTAGCAATTACATAACATAGTTGTAAATGCCACCTCATAAAGATTCCTGTGACGTGTGAGAATTAATAATTACAGGGCTTTAACTTGTAATAAATTGAAATTATAACTTTATTTTGATATTACACAGAAAAATAAATCACGAATTACTTAGAGTCATTACACTGATTTGAAGTTATCTTTCAGATTAACAACAATATTCCATAAAGATAAAATTATTAATAATAAAAATTTTGTCTTATACATCGATAAATGTATTTTGTATTTGAGTTTGAGTTTTTGTATTTGTGTTTAATATCTTCCCGCTTAACAGTTAAGTAATACAACATATTATTTTTTTCTAATCATATGTTAAGTGAGCACTATATGACGGAGAGAAGTTTTGGGACAAGGGTAGTTGAGAGTAGGAGTAGGAATACGAATAGTATCCTTACACATTCTTATCTCCTTTTTCCATAAACTAAAATAAAACTTTAATGTTTATAATTAAAATATGATCCCGATTATGAAAATGACTGACTATTAAATTTCGATGGTTGGTATCTTTTAATGAAATTTATTTAATATTGAAGTTTCAATATATATGAATGGAGAAAATAAATAATGTCTATTAAAAAGTAGAGATTTAAACTTAATAGTAATATTTTAATTACATGAAATTAAAAGAAAAGAAAATATTTGGTATATTTTATCTTTTTAGTAACTAATTAGTATATGGTAATTTTGAAAACTTTCCACAATAATAAAAACGCTGTTCCCAACAGTGGGACATAATACTAAAACTAAAAATACATTTAGAATTTAAGATAAAATACTTTTGCACTTCAAAAACATAAATTAAAGCAAAAATCAACTGATAATATTATCAAAATATATATACAACAACTTTTTTGGGCATTTCATGATATGAAGTCTGAAATGTAAAATCAATTGCTTCTAAGCAAGTTCTTTAAAAGATAGGGATTGTTGTTATCTTTTTTATCTTATCTTTACTAATATTAAAAGATGATTTTTTTTTATAAATTCGTTCACCATTACATACTACATTGCTACTGAAGTGACATGGGCTACGTTGTATTTTGATATTTTTACGGGATCGGGACCTACGGGAATCAGATCAAAAAGTGTTACAGGTTTTACATTATCCTATCCAAATAAAAAGGCTTTTCTTAGAGACAAAAAATGCGGTCCTTACGAACAGATACTACGTTAACGCGGACGGAGTCGCGGGCAACATATCGTCTTTTTATAAACGATATAATCGATCTGCAATGCCTGAAATACCTAACTCAAATCTCAGATTAAAAAAATTAAGACAAAGACGTGGATGTAATACTGTTTAGAAGTAAAAACATGATCCGGATCAATTATTAATCTCGGTAACGGGATAACTGTAACTGAATTGTATTTACATTCACATATAAATTGAGCACTATTTTTTTATCTCAACATCTTCTAGTTATTAAAAAACCCTCAAGTATATTCTTATGTCAGTTTTTTGTTACCTTGTTTCTTGTATGTAAAATATTATCAAAATTAGTTTAAATATTTTGTAGTCTTTTGTATGTAATATAGCAACAAAATTTTAAATTAAATTTAAACATTTTCAATTCTAAAAGCAGACATCCTAAAATAACAGTCGTTTAATATGTTTATAATATAGATGGCTTTATACTTGTAATTTAAATAACGTAATGAATAAAAAATACGAACAGTGTTGGACGGTGTTGGTACAATTCTTCCTCAAAACAAATAAAAACATTCATTACATAACAGGTTGGTACAAACATTGGCCAGAGTTGGCCGTATATAAGAGATTTAACAAAGCTCAAAAAATTCTTTATTTCTGCCAGTGTTTGTTGGTGCTTTGATAACTCAACGCTGAAAAGTTGAATTGAGAGAGCTCCTCCTTTTATATAGAAATTTATTTTTAATCAAAACTTATTTCTGGAGTTTGGTTCCTTTTTACTTGCTGGAAGAATAGGGTTCGACTTCAATATTATTGAACGTCCCAGTGGCAATTATAGTCGAGTTTGAATTATTGAATAATAATGGTGGAACTTTAGTTAAAATAAGTTTAATTATACGAAATTTAATGGTTTAATGATTTTAATGATATAATGAATTAATGATATGATTTTATTCATATATCAATTCTATAAAAGTTCCATTCCATTATTAATGGAACATTTAAAGTATACGTTTTTCTATAAGATAAAAAATGTAAAAGAAATAAAATACAAATGAACTGAGTAAATTTTTGTCAAAAGAGTATTTTTTATCAAAAAAGTTAGTCTAAAAAGGTGTTATTTTTATTTTAAACAAAGCACACATCCATCACTATTCATCACTATCTTTCATAAGACAACTTTGTTCTAAACAAAAGAGATAGCATGTAATTTAGTATGTCCTAAATCATGGGATAATGGAAATATTTGGACCAAGTTTTTCACACGCTCATAAATCTACGATTTTAGTACCTAAGGGAAGGTCTGAAAGAATTGTACGATATTTGATATTTTTTCTTATTAAATATGGAGTGAAAAAAATATATTATTCTTATTAAAAATTTATTTATTTTTATAGATAATGCTTAAAAACCGTCAAAGCAAAAGAAAGTTTATACGATTGAAAAGTCTTCTATCTTTTACATCATATATTTTGATTCTATACAAGTTATGTTTCATCAAAATCTGTTTAGTTACTTTTAAATAACGGTATTGTTTTTTTGTTTCTAAATTTGACATTCAAAATAACCAAAATTTTACACACTAGAGAAATTATTACATAGCTATTATTAATATATTTTAATTTTAATTTAATGTTATGATTGTTATATTACCAAATGTTGAGAAGATTTAATAAGAATAAAGGATAAACATTAAACTTTCTTGGTATAAAATTTCTGAGGGTCTATTGGCTCAGTGGTTATTGTCCCTCTCGGCTGAGTCAAGGTTCGTGGATAAGATTTCCTAACGGTATTATTATTATTTAAGTGATACACATTATTTTTTCTGTCTGTGTCTACTTGTGTCCGTAATTCTTTTTTGTAAAACCTTCCACTACACGGGGATTATTTCACTAATGCGGGAGTTGTTATCTTTTGAAAAGTAAAAAGAAAGATAAACGAGGAAAAGAAATAAGTATCTTTGAAAAGGAGACCTCGTAGTAATAGCACATAAACAGGAAATAATTATATAAAAAGGTTGTATAAAAGTATCTAATGCTTTTTCGACTTTTTTTTACAAATAAGATTATATACAAAAACTACAGAGGTTTTTCCTCTTTCACAAATAATATTGAGGGATTGATTGACTGATTGATTGATTGATTGAATAACAAACAATATATAGGAACTCAATGGATGAATTGAGAATATAATTTATACACTTATCCTTCTACCGAAATGTGATGTTCGAAAGATGTATGATAAATCTAGGAATTGTTTTGATTAAAAATATTAATAATATAATTGTATTTTCTTTGTTGTTTTTGGTAAAAATCGTTGAATTAATGCTGGAACATTGTGATTCAACTGGGGTCATTATTACGTAATGAATTATAAGTATGTTCTGAATAATGATGAACTCTTAACCCCCACTCAAAAAGTATCGCCTCCATTTAATAAACAACCTTTTTTGTATCTACAAAATTGAATATCAGAGACTAGAATTCATTTTAGTTTTTGTAAATTCTATTTGTGATAAATAATTGATAATATATTTTTTTTTGTCCCTAAAGTGTTTAAGGTCTTAAGGTTTTAGGGTTAAGGCCGATTTGTTTTATGATAACGGTTTTATTACTTTTTTATGATTGTGTACAATTCTTCTCGTAAATATTTACTTGGTACATTTGACCTTTGTCACTTGCTGTGAGGTTTGTTGAAAACATTTATCAGGTATAAGATACTAACTTTTAACCGTGGTTTCGCTCGAGTTGAGGGAAAAGAGAGCAAAAGATACTTAGTAAATATTTTAATGCCTTTCTCCTTTTTTTATTATCTTTTATATTAAAATGAATTTAAATGTACTATTATTATAAATATTAGCATTTTAATATAATTAAAAAAAATACTGTATGAAAATAAATACAAACTAACTAAATAAACTAAAGAACAAATAGTCGAATAAACTACAGCATTCAATATAAAAAAACAAAAGAATGAAAAACGCTAACTGTGTATGGTATTTTAATCATAAATATAGTTTTTTTTTTCTTGTTCAGCTCAAATTAAAATGGCAGTAGTACATTTTAATAAATACATCATGTAACTAGTCTATGCTCTTGAATAATTCAGTGAAATACAATGTTGATGAATAATTTCAATGGGTTTCATTTCAATTTGAAATATCCGTTAATTTTTGATCAGTTTGGGATGTTTGTACAAACATCCAGAGATAATTGAAATAAAACATTTGTTTGGAGGCCTATTGAGTTGTAATGATGTCTGCTAGAGGCGCCAACAGACCCTCAATTTCGACTCGCTATGCTCGCGCAATCTCGGGTGCCGTTTGCATATTGAGCGAAGCGAGCCCAGTGTAAGTATCGTTTCCCATTGACTTCAATAGGATATCAGTTTTTGACATGACATTTTTTTTTTTTTTTACGACTTTTTTCCTTTTTTTTTAAACCATACCTAATGTGTGTTTTTTTGATTGCAAAATTTCATAATTTTACTTCAAGTAGTTTTCGAGCCTATTCGTGACAAAAAATGTGAAAAAGTCTCCAATAGAACGCTCCGCTCGCTACGCTTGCTTCGCTCAATAAAGTGAATTCATTGTGCATAATATAGTCTGGGATTTGAGAGTAATTAGAAATATCTTGGGTTCATATCTTTACTTATATAAGGAAACTCAATCACTATTTACTTACAAAGAAACATGCTTTTTATGTATTAATAGACTTGATTGCTCATTAGAGCAACTTTAAAAAGTTTTTTGGCTGTTTTTTTAAATGTTTTTGATATATTTTTTTATATCAGTTTTAAGTAAAACAAATAAAATTATATATTATAGCATTAATAGATTTAAAATTTTTATTCTTATTTATTAATTTTCCTTCTTATTCTTCTTCTTCTTATATACCTAATTTTCAAGATTGATTCAAATAGAAAAGCAATTCATAATTTTATGGTATTATTTGGTCGAATGTCGCACCAAACAAATGAAATCAAATTTTATTTGAATATAAATAATATTATCCATCCTGGGATAGTCTCTGACTGTTGAGAAGAATAACAGTTTCACGCAGATATTATTGTTGGAGAAAGTGAATTATTGATATTTGTATATATATATAGATAAAACATAAAGTATGTGTTATTATGTATATATATTATATTAAATATATGTTATTGTATAAAATTTTATCAAAATAAAATTAAATCGGAAAGGAAATTTATAATTTGAAAGTATTTTCATTTGAGTCTTTTTAGAGATCTTATTCTGAAAAGTAAGATAAAAAGGGATAAAAGATATCTTTAAAGATGCGTATAATATACAGATAAAATTATTCTTTACTATGTTTCTTTATCTTCCATCTTTATTAAATTCCATGCGTTTTTTGCATAATTTTTTCATAAATTATTTTTCTCATTCGTTTCATTCATTGAATGATATATGTATATTTTGTTTCAGGTAATCCAAAATGGTCGCTGTGTGAGCGGGACATGTGTTAGTATGTTGTGTGTGTGTGTGTCCGTGTGAGGGGGGGTCATGGAAAAAGTTAGCTGATCTAGGGGCCGGCCGCGCAAACCACGGAAGCGGCTTTTTGCGCGCATCATGGTAAGTATTATATCAATTTCGTATATAAAAAAACATTCGGTTTTATCAATAAATACAGGGTATTAAATTTATACCACTTCATATAAATATTCATATACAAACTCATGGATTATTAAAATTGAGATTCTTAATATATTCAAGTGTCAATTGAGTTTTAATCTGTGTAATAAATTTTACGGATTTTAAGTTTCCGTAATTTGTATCATTTTTTTAAGAGAATTATTTTTACAATTTCACTTTTTTGCTATATTAAAACAGGATAAAGCCATCGAGTTTTAAATACTCCAACAAAAATTGAAATATTTTTTTCTCTTAGCTTTAAACAACACACATGCCTAATTAGACACTTTTTATTAATTAGTATAAGCTATCTAATTATACCCTTTATTCCTGGGATAATTAGCTCGTAAATTCACAGTAAGGAATAATTAATACATCAGATGACGCCAGAGTTCCAGGCACTAACTCTAAATCAAACACACCCTAGAAAGCTGCACTATTAATATGCAAAGCTCGCTGCGCGTATGGAATCGAGTTAGGGATTTATTAGTTTTAGTTCTGGAATCAGAACATTCAATTATATTCCCTGAAATAATACAGCTGTCGCTGATACGAAGGCTGGGGTTATCTTTTAATCAATATCCACTCGAGATTATAATATATATTAATATTGTTGTATGTTTGTTGTGTTTTAGAATTTCCAGATAATATTATTGCAATTTTTATACGGACTAGTAAATATTTTGATAATCATCATCATACCTCTTATTTGGGGTCGGTAAAACATGTTTAATTCTTCCATACTTCTATCGAACATGATCTCAGTGGAGACTACCTTCTTTTCGATATTATGTTTTAAGTATATATCTATGTCTTCTACATTAGTTCGGTTCTTTATAATCTTACTTTTCTCGTTAATATGCTTCTTATCTTTCTGCATTACGTGATCATACCAGAAATGATTCTTCTCTTCTAAATCACCGGTGCTATTTTAAAACCAATTTTTAGATACTCATTTCATAACACATATACAATATTAGTATCTTATAAATTATATGTATCTTATAAATACAACAAGTATGAGGATAGTCCAAATACCAAACCAGGGAAACAGAGTTAATTTACTTGGTTTGATCATCTCTGTCTAATAATCTAAATGAGTAAGGCTTTTCTGTAATCCACGTGGACGCAGTCGCTAGTAACAAATATCACAGTCAGGAAACTAGAAAAGAAGTACTAGGTTATCATAAATTGTTAGCAGGTGTTCGGCGAGTGGGCGCAGGTTGAGGTGGTGGAGCTGGTTAACGATGGGTCCGGGCTGGCCTTCGGGATAGTGGGGGGTCGGTCCAGTGGGGTCGTCGTCAAGAGCGTGTTGCCGGGGGGAGTGGCAGATAGGGTAAGCTATCAATAAATATGTCTTTCTTTTCATTATGAACTTTTTTTTCTTCATGTGTTTTCTTCATCTTCCGTCTTCCGTATTTTTTATTTAAACCAAAAATAGTTTTAAAATGAATAAAACTTAGTTGAAAGAGTCAATCATACTCTAGTAAATGATTTTTCACTATTATTGTATTATGTATATACATACATTTTATAATAATTAATGTATGTATGTATTTACTTTTGTATTAATAATAAATAAATAGTTAATTAATAAATAAGTAATTTCTTTCTTTTGATTAGTATTGCAACCTTTTCACTCTGTACTTAAAGTACTAAAAACAATATCTCCTTTTTTAACACCTTTTATTATCTTCGGTCGTATGTTTGTATGTAACGGAAATTTTGAACACGATTTTGACGTATTTCAAAGTGTCAGATTAATTTAAAACTGCATACTTATCATACAAGGACATTGGTCCTTATAATAATATGAAAAAAAAAAATTGTCTCATTTTCACTATTCTTAATTGTCTTTGTTTTAGTTTTAATTTTATGTGTTTTTTTTAATTTTTTAAAGTATTTTTTTTTATTATAAGTTTGTTCTTCAATTTCTCTCTTCACGGTCACTCCATCACTGGATTTAATATCATTCCATTTTCATTAATCTGATTGATGCTGATTTAATTTCAGATGCACTTTATTGAATCACGCTCTTTCGTTTCAAAGGTTTCTGATGAAAATTGCATTTCAGTATTTCATGTAAATGTGTATGAAAAATATATTGAAATTTTCGAAAATGGCGGTCATATTTTAATTTTAGTGTATGTATATTTATAATAACTCAATAATATATTTACGCTTTATATTATTGTAGTAACTATTCCTATCTATAGATGCATTTATATATTGTATTAATCAATTAAAATGCTATTAAATCATTGATTTCTAACTATTTATAAATAATTAAATAACATTTAAGTCTTTAGAATAAGAAAATAACAGCTCAAGTTATTAATATAATTAGATATTGAATGCAAATAGAAGCTTTTACTAGAAAGCTTTTCAAATAATTATTATAAATTGGTTTTTAATATATGATTTTGCACTTACTTTTATTGAATATAGTTATATATTGAAATTATAATATGTATTTTAAAATATCATAACATTTCATCGGTTTCGATAATGCAATTGAAAAGTAATTTCCCTTGCGATGCGCCATTTTGTATTCAAATTTAATGAAAAATTTCGACAGTTTAAGGATTGGATTGGATACGCTTGAAATAAAATGGATTTAAATCAGATTCTTCGATTTCAATCGTAAAAATATTTATGAACCTCACTTAACTTTATTTTGTGAATTGAATTTCGTTAAAGAAATAAATAACTTTGATTTAAAGAATTTATTTTATACAAGAATATATTATTTATATATACCACAAAAAAAATATTATTCTAAATTAATGCTACAAAATAATTCTATTGGTTTTGTTTTATTTGATGTTTTTCTAAATTTTGTGATTAGCAAGTCTTATGATACAGTGATACAAATTTTGTTTGTCTATCCGTCTGCCTGTAACTCAAGAACCGTTTATCGATTTGGATAAAAGAATGTGGTTGAGCAAATCTTAAGCTATATAAAAGTTCAATAAACCCTTAATAATATGCCGAAAAGAGCAAGGAAAGCCGCGGTCAGAAGCTAGTATAATATATTATAATATAATATTGCCCAACCCTAAAACGCCAAAACTGTCCTAGTTATTTCTTATTTTAGTAACTTCCAGTTTTAGATGTATTTTTATGATCTCTGTTATATTTTTTTCGTAGTCACTTAACGTCAGTATTGTTTACTAAACAGATGCGCATAGTTACATGCAACACCAATTCAATATACTACAAGCTATTAAACATTTCCTTACTTTGTCTGTCAGTGTGACAGTAATAAATTACTTTTAAATACTGCAGTATTCGCCTTTCATGAAAATGATTGATTTGTGTTAAATTCACGGAAAATTCATTGATGAATGAAACGAGAAAAAGCCTGCCATCAGAGATATGTACTTACTTGCAAGTAATATTTTATATTTTTTAGTGGTAATTTTTTTTAACTTTACTCGAAAAAAATCAAAAAAATTCTTGACTAATTATATTCCAATCGTATTAAATATTTTCATAATTATTAATATATTTCAATATTATTAAATATAATTTAAGTATTAGAAATACTGATTGTTTTTCCTGACTTGGTTAGCTTTCATTATTTAAGTTATTATTGTCAAATGATGTGTGTACTTACTAAGTTATTTGCATTGGTCAGGACGGTCGTCTGCGCAGTGGTGATATGCTGCTGCGCATTGGAGCGGTGTCGGTGGTGGGTATGTGTGCACGACAAGCTGCAGCCGTGCTGCGGCAGTGCGGCGCCTGCGTCAGGCTGCTGGTGGCAAGACCGGCCCATGGCAATACATTGCAACCGGTGAGTTTGAAAGTAATGTAATCGCGTTTGATTTAAGAGAGAAGACTATAGTGACAAGTAGAAGAAACTCTTTTAATTAATTATATAATGAATAAAAATATATATTGTATATATATATGTTTTAAAATGACTTAAATTTATCAAGAAACATATATTATCTTTTTTCCCCGTTAAATAATTTAATTGTTTTGTTTTGTGACCAATTTACAGTTTAATAATAATATTGTGGGTACAGTTAGGATATATCAAGACGAGGTAGTCATTAAACGTGCTAGGTCCCTCGAGATGTAGAGCCAGTATCATATTCAACTACATGTTAACTGAAGATGTCATTAGCTTAAGGTTTCATAGAAACCATCTTCTATATAAATGGATGCAGATTAATTAAAATCTTATAATAACAGTGGTTAGACGATAGAGCTCTAGACATATATGCGTACAAATTATATATATATATAGGTATATATAACACTAGTAGTGTCCTGCCATGCCAACCAGAGGCATACTCTGGTTGCGTGGGTGAGAAATAGTTGTAGTTATAAGAAGAAAATGAGTATAGAACTATCCAAAAAAAGATAAGATAAAATAAGATAACAACCATCTTTGAAAGACGTTGTATATCGTGTAAAATTTAAAGCTCAATCGGTGTAGTCATTTTTGAGTATTTTAGGCGTATATTAACCACCAGCACTTGTATATATACAAGTTCTGTGTGTGTATATATATATATATACATATATGTATGTATATGCATATATCGAAAGTCGAAAGCGTGAATTTATTTTATTTCATTACTATTTCAGCGAGTAAGTTTTGAACACTTTAAAAAGATATTCTGATACTATTTCTGTGACCTTTTCTAAGATATATATTCGATTTGAAACAATTTGATGAGAAGTCGAAATATTAATATAATTATATTTTGTTCGATTTATTCTACGTAAAACAGGTATAATGCTGACTATTACAGTTATCATGCTTTTAACAATATTATAAACTATTAAAATTAATACATAATATTTCTCAATTCTTGAAATTAATATTAATGTTATAATTACTAAGATTCAGAAACAAAATTTTAACAAATTCGTGTCACGTATATCTTAAATTTTTCGATTTCAACCCTTAGTGTAATGCTTTAAGAATATCAATGACGCTGTTTTTTAAGCTTATATTTTATATAAGACTAATTGTTTTGTATGTTTTTTTGTTCAACACTGCACCTATCTGATAAAATATTTCACTTTGAAAAATATTTCATCCCAGATGTATATGGTTATTCGAATTTCACGGGATCTTACGAAACCGATAGATGAGTACCTACTTATTTATTTAATAAAATATTATTGCACAAACCGTTGTTGTACACAAACTAATCATTTGCAAATAATTTGAAACGTTTATAAACAATCATATAATACAGTTAAGCTTATAAGCCAGAGGTTTCTTTCTACTTCTTATGAGGTTTTGGTAGTTCGAACTTGTAGCTCCTTTGTAGTCGATGCGGACCGAGTCGCGGGAAAAAGACAGTCTATATATAAATAAAATAAAAGTCATTCTTCTTTCTCAGAAACATAGGTGTTTTGCATAAAATTGCATGTATGCTGTCAATACTTTTGCATTTTTCTTGCCAGTTTATCTGCATTAATCTAAAAGACTGAATATTGATATTTAAAATAATATTTCCAACTTTTATCTGGAATGAAGTGTTAGTTTCGATTTACTGTATTATGTAATATTACGTAATCGATGGTATATGTATCTGTTCTTGGCTGGCGGCCATGTTTGTTAGTGCAATATGATAGTTCTGAAACGTGTCCAAGTTGAACTTAACTCAACCAACACGTGACTTTCGAAGAACTTGACTGAATGTCATGATATTATATATTAAAACAAAACTTTTACAGTATTTTAATTAAAAACAAAGAAAGGTTTAAAGTGAATAATTCATTTACAAATGTCAACGAGTTTCTTAACGACAAACTCCTCTCAAGTATTTCTTATCTTTCAATGATATTTTTCTTTTAATTCTTTTCTTATTTGAATCTTGTTACTTTATTTTTATTTACATATTGTAGATATTTTACTAATTAAGATGAAACTCTCAGTGATTTTCTTTATTTTTCATTTCGTATATTCAATAACATTGATTAGGTATAAAAAGATAACAATAAAATATACTACATATATAAAATACTTCGTTCGACAGGGTCGATCGTGTTAGGTAGATTCCCGTCGGTCGGATCGAAAATAAAAACTAGCCAGCAGTATTCTACTGGTCATTACGAGTCTTATGACGGGTCACTCTGCATATATTGGGTGAGCGGGGAACCACCCCCCACCCCTATTTCCTAAACGGGGGGTCGCATCAAAAAACTTTTCGGACAAAAAAGTTTCTTCTTTTAATTTGTTAATTTTCTAAGATTTTTCCGACCATAAAATTTTGCCTTCTTCTGTGACTTTTTTCGGTTTTTAACTTTCAACCTCCCCTGCCCTCCAACCCCCCGACCGATTTCCCCCGTTCAAGAACTTAACCTTCATTTTGTCCTTAAGAATGTGTATACCAAGTTTGAAAATCCTCCGTCAATATTTGCGACCTGTAGCGTGTCCCAAAGGTTTGCACTTTCACCCTCTCTCCCAGCCCCCCCTTTCATTTTTTCCAAAAAAACTAGATGCTACGTTTGTCTTAATAATTTATCCTATCGACCTGTGAAGTCAGATTTTGCCTGCGATGAATTTGGACTGATGGATCATATATACATATATATATAGAGGGATATATAAAAAAATTTTTTTCGACGGATTCTCAATCTCCAGTTCATAAACGGCGTAGCGCCCCTACTCTGGGGTCTGGGTCCCGTCATCGCATCGATTGCAATAGGTAGATTCATCTATGGAATCTACCTAAAATGAAGCCTCATATTGGCTGTAGGTTTCACTATGAAGTTCACGTACGAGTCGAGCCCGCGCTGCAATATCCGATCTGCGTCAGCTGTCACGGATGCGAGCCACAATTACTCCCTTCGATCATTTGACACTGAACTCTTACTTTCATATTGTTTTATTTACTAATAGCTGTGCCCACGACTTCGAATTCGAATATGGTTTTTAAAATTAACCTAGCCTAAATTGCTCCTTATTACATCAGCGATATGCTAATGAAAATACTGCTAAAATCGGTTTAGCCGTTTCAGAGATTTGTCGGAACAAACAGACAGACAGATTGAATTCTATGTAAGTAACTTATATACTTTCATATGCTTTTAGTGAAATGCTGTTAAATTGGAATAACAAATAGACACTTCACTTGTACATATGTTTGTAAAGATATCTATATACTTTCTGTATTGAATTATAGTGTCATATCTTTGTCAGTGTTATTGTAGCGTCAATATCATTTCATATAGTGTCAATATAATGTCGTAACGAATGGATGCTGATTACTTTTAATATTATAATAGATATCGCAATTCCTATTTTGAGGTATCAGTCCCAATAATCTGTGGATTGATTTCTTAGGAAAGTATTATTAACTTTAGCCTTAGATCGGTTACATTCATCAAGTATTGGTTGGAAAAAAAACAATTATTTTGTTTTCCTGTTTACATTAAGAAAGCATATTTATTGCATTTATACATTATTTAGTGATCATTTCTAGTTTTACGTCAATTTATGTAATTTCTAATATATATTCTTTGCAATTAGGTATAGTGACTATACATTATCTTATTATCCCAACCATTAATAGAGCTGCCTCGCTTGTCCACAAGATAATATCCGGAGGGGGGAGGGGGGGCAGCTGTCACTTCATGATAATATTACTGGTGGTGTGAAATCTGCTATAATCGAGTATGTTATAGTTTATGCATCTCAAATATGCATATCTAGTTGACCCGTTTCGATGTGGGGTAGGTCAGTTATCAGGTTTGAAATAATTGACATTTATCGAAATGAAAAATATCGTAGATAAATATTATATTACATCAATTAGTAGTCAGTTGAGCTTTCATTATTTGTATAGCTGAATAGAAGTTGTTTAAAGCTGACAACTTCTACTCGTTGGATTTTAATGTAACATATAATATATATATATATATATATATATATATATATAGATATATATGTATATAAGCCAAACACATTTCTGGATACTCCATATAAATTTTTAAAAAAGAGTTTTATTTCCAAGTAATACTTTTATTATAAGAATACTATAGTTATTACTAAGTTTTTTAATATATAAGTTATGTCAGACATTAATTTCTATTATGTTAAAAACTTCACAAGAGCGTGGTTTAGTGAAAAGTTCTTACAAAGTTTTATTAATATTTATAGTATGAGAAAATTAAAAATAAGGTGTAATAAAAAGTACTAACATACATCACAATTACCGAGCGACGCTTCAACTTAATTCATAAATCTTTTGAGTCAGGAGCACGCGAATATTATAAGCCGGATACGGCATTACTTTTGTTATAGTTATTATTATAATATGTATAAAAAATGTTTCAATTGTGTTAGATTTTAAGCGAGCACAATTATTTTCTATCAGATTCATTAATATGAGAAATATTATATTGACGGCACTGTTTATAAGCAAACAACGTATAGGTGATGTGGTAATTTAAGCGCCACGTAGAAGAACCTCCCACAGAAGAATAGCTTGAAATAGCTATGATGGCTACATTTTACAAGAAATGAGAAGAAGAAAAAGAAGTGAGATACTCAAGCTTCTTTATTTCCTTGGGATCACGTCTACACCATATCCAATTTAAATATTTTATATCCTTGGGCAATAGATTGCCATAAATAAACAAATTTGTCGTACTGACTTTGTCTTCCAGCGCATCCTTGCAATATGAATAAACTGAAGATACTATTTCCCAGGAACATCTTACCTGACCGCCTTAGCCTAATTAATGCCTTGTAATTTTGATCGATAATGTGAACCAGATACTAAGTACTATCGCTATATGGAGATGAAGTCCTTGATAATGTTGCCATGGCGAATATTATATTAATAAATGTAAGCCACATCATTAAAGCAATAAAATAATCATGAAGGAATGACTTGGTTTGGAAAGTATTTTAACAAATATCAAGTGTACAATTTAAAGTTGCAACATTTGTTTGAATAGCCTTTTACAAGCTCTCTCGAGTTGTCAAGAACGTATGGTCATTATTTTGGAAATAACCGGAAAGAGTTTTAAATTAAAATTACCACACGTTTAAGTTTAATAAGAAATAATAATATGTTGTTCTGATTATAATCTGATACTTATAAAGAGATGAATCTATTAACTTATATAGATTATTTGAGATTTATGTAATTATACATTTAGTTAGAATTCTTTAAGACAAAGCTTTTAGGCAAGTAATTATTTGAAAAACAATTTTCTACAATATGACATATTTCCTTAATTTAAGTCCAATCATATTTTTTGATCTTCGAGTTAGGACCTCTCATTATTTTGCTGTTGATAGGTTTTCTATTTATAAGAGTGAATGCTTGTAGAATTTATTCGATAAAAATACCAAAACACATTTTTTTTCACAAAATATAAAAATTTTGAAATATTATCGGAAAAATACGTCGCCTACATTACAAGTAGAACGGTAAAATGTAAAAATTTCAGAAAATTCCAAACAATATTTGAACAATTATAATTCTAATTTCCGACAAAACTTTAACTATATGAGTTGATATTGTGGTCAAGTTATTGAGAATAATATTTCTTACTGACAGTTGTTTATTAATATGAAATGTAATGCGTAATTGAAATGGATAAAACACTAATTCATATAATTTCTATAATCACTGGTGTACGAATTTATCTCGGATTCTTTAATCAACGTAAGGTATCGAAACCTTATTGTGCAATCTAAGATTGCATTTAGAACAGAATCACACGATAATTACTGATACATTTATTTATAACTACGAACTATTTTTATAACTGATTCAGGTACTCTAAAAAATCAAGTCAGATTTCAATTGACCCTACTATTCAAATATACATAGCATACATAAATATTTACAAAAAATATGAAAACATCGCTGTCAGATTAAACTGTCCGTTTTATATTTTTTGTGAATAACTAAATAAATTTCTGTATTTGTGTGTTAAATAAATAGCAAGTATATTAAATATTTCTTTTTAAGCAACACGTTGTGTTACGAGTCTTTACAATTGTAGGCCCAATTAGTGCAATTCTGTATAGTCACTTCCAGATGTACTTAACTCATTTATAATTTCCTGCGTATAAAAAGTGTAAGAATGGCCTAGCTTTGAGTAATATTTATGTAACAGAAAATGAGTCAATACATTGATGGTTATAAAAGTTATCTTAAGCTTTTTGTAATAAAATGGGTAGTTTATGTAAAATAAGAGAAGACTTTTTCTGTATTATTTATTGGCACTGATTCTGATAGGTGCATCCATGGAAAAGAGACTTCAACAACATCCATGGAAAACAAGTACTTCACAAGTACTCTTCAATTTAGTATTATATTTCCAAGATTTTTAGGAGTAGTACACATTATATTTGAATATTCATTATGTTAAAAAAAATACACTATCAGTATGACTTTATTACCATACTGAAGATGACAAATTAACTTACTAACTTAATCTACTATATCGTCTGCTAGTGAATACAATTGTGGCAAAATATTTAAACGTTAGGTTAAAATAATTTTAATTAAACATGAGTTTTATCTATTTCTTATGGGGTTTCGGTAGTACATGTAACGCTCTTTTGCAGCCGATGGAAAAAGTCTGTATGTAAATAAGTAAAAGTCATTTTATTATATATTATATAACAATTCATGCAATGAAATATATAAGTGACTAAGTATTTTCTCTCTCCCCCAACTTTTAATAGAGCTGCCGCCTTGTCCACAAGATAATATACGGAGGGGGGGTATGAGGGGACGGCTGTCATATGATAATATAGCTGGTCATTAGAAATTTGTTATAATCAAGTATGTTATAGTTCATGCATTACAGGAGCAAGTCTGAACTAGCAAAATATTATATTAAAGTCATATGATAAAACCAAAAGTTTCTCGAATATTTAAAGGTTTTTATACACTGAGCTAGTGTAGTAGCTTAAAATATATAGTTGTATACCGTGTTTTGGTAAAAGTGCTTTGCTTTTTATTACAAATACATACGTACATATATTTATATATATATGTGCTTGCGTGTATATATATGCACGCAAACACGCACACACAAAACATACATACATACATGTTTTATTACGTCATTTAGTAGAACCAGTTGAGCATTTACTATTTGTATAGCTGCGAAGCTGTAAAGCTGACAACTTCCACTTGTTAGGTTTGAATGTAAAACGTATATAACATGTTTTACATTTTATACAATATAATATGCCCTACATCTTAAGCTGTCGAAGAAGGAAAGTCAAAGTTCAATCGGATCAGTAGTACTTAAGTGTTATGACGGACATACAAACTATATAATATATATTTAAACTAAACACATTTCTGGATCTTTCATTAAGGTACATTGTATTAAGTTTTTTTTTTAAATACGATATTATTAATATAGGTTTTTATCTCCCAGTTACACTTTTATTAAAACAATACTATCGCTATTACCAAGTTTTTTAATAGTAAGTTATTTCAGACATCTATTATATTAAAAACTTCACAAGAGCGTGGTTTAGTCAAAAGTTCTTACAAAGTTTTATTAAAATCTATAGTGTTAGGAAATTAAAAATAAGTTGTAATAAAAAATACTAATATACATCACAATTACCGAGCGATGCTCAAACTTAACTCATAAATCTTTTGAGTCAGGAGCACGCGAATATTGAAACTCGGATACGGCATTACTTTTATAATAGTTATTTTTATACTTTATATGAGAAATGTCTCAGTTGTACTAGACTTTATGATAGTAGATCCATTGATATAATAAATACTACGTCTATGTCGCTGTCTATAAGCAGGCAATGTATAGGTGGTGTGGTGGACTAGGTGTAGTAATTTAAGCCTCACACAGAAGAACCTCTTACAGAAGAATGGCTTGAAACAGCTGTTATGACTACATTTTACAAAAATGAGGAGAAGAAAAAGAAGTCGGATACTCAAACTTCTTTCGTTTCCTTGGATTGAAATTTGCACCATACCCATTCCTCAAGGTGTTAATATATCAATTAATATATTTGTAGATATCCTTGAACAATGAATGAATCTATATACTCATATAGATTATTTGAGATTTATATAACTATACGTTTCGTTAGAATTCTTTAAGAGAGAGCTTTCAGGCAAGTAATTTGAAAAACAGTTTTTTTCCTTAATTTAAGTCCAATAATATTTTTTGCTCTTAAGTTAGGACCTCTCATTATTTTGATACAATTATATTTATCAGCTGTTGGTAGGTTTTTATTCATAAGTGTGAATGCTCGGTAGAATTTAATTGACAAACATACCAAATCAGATTTTTTAAATAATATCCGAGAAATGCGTTTCCTACATTACAAGTAGAACGATTAAAGATACATATTTCAGAAATTTCCAAACAAAATTTGAACAATTGCAGTTCTAATGTCAGACAAAGTTTAACACTAAAAGTTGTTTACATGAAATATGTTAATGAAAAATTGCAATGGATAAAATACTAATTTATATATTTTCTATGACGAATCGAAACCTTATTCTGAAATCTAAGATTTCATTTACAGAATTGCACGATAAATGCACATACATTTATTTATAAATACGAACTATTTTGATAACTGATTCAGATACTCTAAAAATCAAGTCTGATTTCGATTGACCCATTTCTATTGAAATATACGTTGTATACATAAATATTTACAAAAAAAAAAAAATGAAAACACAGCTATCGGATTAAACTGTCCGTTTTATAATACATTTTTGAACAAAATAAAATTTGACTTTTGTGTTTTTAAATAGTAACTATATTAAATATTCCGTTTTAAGCAACACAACGTTATAAGTCCTTACGATTGTAGGTACACTTAGTGCAATTCTATGATCAAATTCAAATTTCAAATTCAAAATATCTTGATTCAAGTAGGCATTTACACGCACTTTTGAATCGTCAATTATTACAATACAAAAAAGGTCAGTATAGTCAGTCCGTAAGTAAGCTACCACCGGCTTGGAATGATCCTCTGTTGAGAAGAGCCGGCCAGAAACTCAACAGTTGCTCGTTTCAAAAGAAATATAACAATCCTAGGTGATGTACATGACAATATAAATCCTGCAAATGATTCAACAACTTAAGTTCCACATATTTCGATCTACTAAAAACTCTTGAACTCTTGAACTCTTGATCACTTCTAGATATACTTGACTCATTTATAATTTTCTGCGTATATAAAGTGTAAGAATATTGAAGTAACAGAAAATTAGTCAATAAAGTGATGGTTACAGATGTTATCTAAACCTTTTTAATGTCTATTAAATGCTACGGAAATTCATAATTTATTTAATTTTTTTGGTTAAAATATTTTTATATTATTTTAGTATTAAGTCACTGATTCTGATAGGAGCATCGATTGAAAAAATGTTGCCTAAAATCTTCAGAAGTACTCTTCAATTTAGTATTATATTTCTAAGATTTTTTTGAGTAGTACTACATTATATTTGAATATTAATTATGTTAAAAAAATACACTACCAGTATGACCACAGCACCATTCTCAAGATGATAGATTAACTTACTGACAGAAACCTATACCATGTGCTAGTGAATACAATTGATGCAAAACAATGAAACTTTAGGTTAAAATAAATTTGTAACTAAGTTAAAGCGAATTAAATTGATACAATAATTTTATGTAAATATGAGTTTTATCTATTTTTTGTGGGGTTTTGTTAGTTCCGAAAATGTAACGCTCTTTCGAAAGATAGTCAGTATGTAAATATAAAAGGTGTTTTCTTTTCTTATTAAACAAAGGTGTTACTAAATCAATATTTATACATTCTTTTTTACTAGCTGTCTGTTTATCTGCTACTAGCTCCTTAAAAACTGAATATATTTTGAGAAGATTATTGATAATTGAGATAATGTTTTCAGCTCTTAACTTCAATGAAGTCATAGGAAATCTAGATTTCAAATGCATCTGTAGATTTATTTACTTTAATACCTAATATATATATAATCGATGACATATTTATCTGTTCTTGGCTGGCGGCCATGTTGGTTAGTGGAATATGCTAATTCTGAAACGTGTCCAAGTTGAACTTAACTCTCAACCGACACATGACTTTTGAAGAACTTTACTGAATGTCATAATGTCATGTCATGTTTATTATATATTAAAAAAAAACTTTAATTTTTTATAAATTAATTATTAAGAATATATTTCTAATTTTATAATGTAATTTCTTTTTCTATTTGGATCTTGTTAGCTTGTTTTAATCTATTTTCATATTGGCGATATCTTATTAAGTGAATTTATGTATTTTCCATTTTATATATATAAAAAAAAATATTTGGAATAAAAAAATCACAATAAAATACACTAAATATATAAGAATAAAGCCTCATATTGTCTGTAAGTTTCACTATCAAGTTCACGTACGAGTCGAGCTGACGCTGCAATATCCGCTCTGCGTCAGCCGTCACGGATGGGAGCCGCAATTACTCCCTTCGATCATTTGACACTGAACTATTACGTTCATATTGTTTTATTCACAAATAGCTGTTTTATTGGAATTACAAACAGAGACTTCAATATTATTAATATGTATAGATTACGATGTATTTTCTGTGTTCAATTACATAGTGTTATTTTAGTGTTAGTGTCAGGTCATATATAACGAATCTCTATTTAGAAAAAAAATTGATGTTGATTAACTTTTTGTTATTAGTAATTGATAAACAATCCGTATTTTGAGCTATCAGACTTAATAATGTGGAAAGTATTCCGGTTGATTTAATATCACAGCTGATTTTAGCCTTAAATCTGTCACATTTTCCAAGTTAGAAAAGAAAATTAAAGAAAAAAAAACAATTTAAAACATTTTTATAGTTAACTAGTCCAAAGTATGTCATTTCTAATATATATTTATCGCAAATATTATTAATCAACATTAGTGACTATGTATTTTCTCTCCCCCAACCATTAATAGAGCTGCCTCGCTTGTCCATAAGACAATATCCGGAGGGGGGAGGGGGGGCAGCTGTCACTTCATGATAATATATATGTTATAGTTTATACATGTCAAATACGCATATCTAGTTCAGCCGTTCCCAATTGGGGTAGGTTGGTTATCAACACTGAAAACTTATTTTCTCAGCCTTAAAATGATTTGAAAATATAGTTAAATAATAACGAGATAACGATAATAACTACAATTTCCTTCACATAATAGTTAAAGATATCACTAATGAGTCTGAACTAACAAAATAATATATCTTAGACATAATAAAAACAAAAATTTCTCGAATATTTGTGCTTTTAATTACAATTACATAAGTAAATACATACATATGTATATATACACACACACGCACGTTCACATGTGTACATATTTTATTACGTCAGTTAGTAGTTGTATAGCTGCATAGAAATTGTGTAAACACTAACAACTTCCTCTCGTTGGGTTTAAATGTAACAAGTCCATAATATGCTCTACATCCTAAGCTTTCTAAAAAGGAAAGTCGGAGTTCAATCGGTTTAAAAGTACTCAAATACTATGATACACACGCCTTTTATCTAGCATATACATTTCTCAATCTTTCATTAAGGTTCATTAAATTCAATTTTGGGTAAACAAAACATAATATAATTTTAAAATATAGTTTTTTCCTAGTTGCATGTTTATTATAAGAATATTATCGTTATTACCAAGTTTTTTAATAAATAAGTTATTTCAGACATTAATATTTAATATATTAAAAACTTCACAAGAGCGTGCGTGGTTCAGTGAAAAGTTCTTACAAAGTTTTATTAAAATTTATAGTATGAGGAAATTAAAAATAACTTGTAGTAAAAAGTACTAACATACATCACAATTACCGAGCGACGCTCAAACTTAACTCATAAATTTTTTGACTCGGGAGCATGCGAATATTGAAATTTGGATATGGCATTAGTTTTATAATAGTTATTTTTATACTTTATATGAGAAATGTCTCAGTGTAAACTATATTTAATGCTAAGAGATATTTTGTAACAGCTTAATTGAGATTTCACTTATTGTATAGCGATAGATTTGTTATATACAATAATATCACTTATAAAAATAATCAAAACTTATGTATAAATTAGTTGTAGTTATTTGTCCTTCTATTGTAAAAATTGGTACGAAGGTCGTTGTAGTTTCTTACAAATGAATGGCAAGAAATATCTATCTTAGCTCTCTTAACCAAGAACGAAAAACCGAATCTCTCCAATACCCAAATCTCTTTGCTTCTCCTCTTTGGGTACTAGTCTCCAGCATTTATAGTCGTTTCTCAAATTTACAATAATTATATATTTTACAGATATCCTAAGACGATGGAAGCCAATATATAAATAATATATAATAGTTGCCATGTTTTAAAATTTTCTATAAAAATGTTTTACCATGTAAAGTTAAGATAAATTTAAAACAAGTATAGAAGGCTAAATTCATTGAGACAGGAGGGTGCAAGTTCGAGTCCTGCTAGTGTCGATGAAATTTTTCATTGTATACTTATTAAAAATAAAAACTTGTCATAGGTATACTATCCAAATTCTCGTTTACAATCTAATTTAAATGACATTACTATTATACCGGGAGCATTTCAACTGACAGATTGTCAGGTTAATTAGGATGTCTTCTAATATTGAGTTATATGACCGATAATGTGAATCATTCTAAGTGATATCGCAATATGGGCATGTAGTACATCATGTTATAATAGCGAATATTATAATAATACAAGTAAGCTACATGACCAAAACAATAAAAACAACATGAATAAATAACTTGGTTTTAAAGTATTTAAATTTCAAGTGTACATTTTAAAGTTGAAATATTAATTCGAATAGCCTTTTACAAGCTCTTTCGAGCTGTCAAGTACGCGTGGTTATTCTTCTGGAAATAACCGAAAAGAGTTATAAATTACCATCAGTTAAGGTTTAATATGAAACAAAAATATGTTTTTCTGATTAATTTTGGTACTCATAAACGTAAATCTATAAAGTTAAACTATAGAAATTTTGTACTTATCTGAGATTTATATAATTATAGCCAAGTACTTTTCCGTGAAAAAGTTTTTTAATTCATACAAAATTACATTAATTTTAATTATAATCGCAATGTTGTATAAAATATACATTTTTTAATTACAAAATATGATTCATTTCAAATCATGTCGGAGAAAAACGTTGCCTTTGTTATACATCATCAATCTTAGACAAAATTTAATTCCAAAAAACAACTGTAGACGAGTCATATATATATATATATATATATATATATATATATATATATATATATATATATTACAGATATTATTATTATTTTTAGTTTTCTCAGCTACGACCCGTTAGAAAATTGCGAAGATAACTAACACATGTTTTTTTTCTTACATTACAACCTATGCTGGTTAAAACACTGATTTATATAATTCCTATAATGGCTTAGTAGAATATATAATATACATATATAAATAAGAACTATCTTTGATATCTGATATAGTTAATCTAAAAACCATGTCATTCGATTGACCTATTTCTATTCAAATAAACATAGCAAACATAAATATTTACAGATAAAAAATGAAAACATCGCTGTCAGATTAAACTGTCCGCTTTAAAATACTTTTTGTGAATAACTAAATAAATTTCTACATTTGTTTGATAAATAAATAGCAAGTATATTAAATATTCCTTTTTAGAAACACATTGTGTTATGAGTCTGTAGAACTGTAGGTCCAATTAGTGAAATTCTGTATAGCCACTTCTATCTAATGTTTTTAAATGTCTCTTAAATGCTATAGAAATCAATAGTTTATTTAACTTCGAAGAGGCACTTTTCTGTTTTATTTATTGTCAATGATTCTGATAGGTGTGTCCATGGAAAAAGACGCCTAGAAACTTCATAAGTACTGTTAAATTTAGTATTACGTTCGTCTTAGAACATTGTTTATCTTTTTTTTATCTTTATAAAGAAATATGTATGAGGTGCTTGGTTTTACATATCGTAGTCATTGGGCGCGTCTCAAGCACCAATAGTACCTTCACGGTTGTTGGCTGACCCCATCGAGCTGGAGCGGAGCTTGGCTGAAGCTGGTCATGATGGATTTGGGGCACTCTGTGAGGACACCACGCCTACATCACCACCACCCACCATCATTGAGGAACGGTTGCATCATCGGGTAAATTTAACAAATCTTTCTACCATTTTCTTATCAAAAAATCAAAAACATTTTAGATCTCAAAAGGAGTTTAAAAGTGTTCCACAAAATTTTTGTCAAATAATATTACTCTTTTAATATATGAATTTGTCCATGTTAATAGAATGTTGTATACATATAATAATTATATGGACCGGACATTCATCAACACAGGGCTTGAACTTTCGACCTTTGCGGCATCCAATTTTCGATTTTTTATACAACATAAACCTTCCAAATCTGTCTAGCCGGTAGCATCTATAGTAGCAGTGGTACCACGTGGAGCGCTCGCCCCCTCCCCTCGACCACCCCCCCTCATCACCACATCAGAACCACAGCCATTACCTTTACGGTAAGTTACATATTTACAATTTTCCTATGTAATATTTGCGTCAATACATTACGTATGGTGAGTGCCTTTAATCAGTGCCGCGTAATAAATCAGATAAGTGGACCAAATGACAGCACATAAATCAGTGTAATCAGTGGAAAAGCTTTGATAACATATTGTGTTAAATAAAACTAGTTATAATTAAATTTAAATAACAAATATTTTATTTTAATAAATGAATATTTTTCGTAGAACGATCCTACTTTTTTGGTAGAATAAAATTGCTAAAAATGTTATGAATATAAGGGAGATTTGAGACTCGAGATATTACGTAACTTGGGTTGTATAAAATTTTGTACCTCCAAAATTGTAAGCCTCAATTTTAGCGCGTAATCGCATTTCGAGATTATTTAAGGTCCAGAGGCTTCAACAAGCCTCTCAATTAAATTGTCTAATAGGAAAGTAATATTATAATTATGAAGCTAAAGTAAATTGACTACCACTGGATAAATTTTCTAAATTTGGAAAACATTATCCCTTATATTGTAGATATATACACATCAGTCTGACGCACCGCAATTCACATACCATATAATCATTACATAATAAGATAACCTTATATCCAAGTTGCCACTAAATATGGCGTTCTGAGGCACCGCCTTAAAAACATGATATTATAACGTATATTTATGTTCGACAACACCAGGCTACCTCTAGACATGGCGGTCCGTGGCACCGAGCCGGAGACGCTCAGCTACGAGGTCGACCTCAATAAGGACTCCGACCTGGGTCTCGGAATCACGGTCGCTGGATACGTCTGCGAACAGGGTGAGTTAATTCAAGGTCAAGAGAAAGGCAAGTAACTTAATCGTTAATAGATTTATTTTATATTATTTCTTTAAACAAAAAATATAAAGATATATAGTGTTAATAAAAAATATAATAAAAAAAAGCTCTTATTCAAAAGGGTGTCTCGGATACTTACAACATGAGTCCATCCTTTTCACAATTATTTCCATTTCGTAACATATGTTTTGGTTTTAAGATATTTTACTTTATCTTTATAAAGATATTTGTTAACTAAGTGGGGATAGCTAAAGATAATACATTACAACCACCATCTTACCAGTACAAGGTAATATCTGTAGTAGTAAAATACACCAGGGTTACCGCTGTAATAATTTATTACACTACTGGTAGCTTCGCAGTTACAAAGGGCGGAAATAACTCTACGATCCTTGGTGTATGTGGAATTTATAAACTTTGAGAGGAAATAAAAACTAGAATTGAAAACGTAAATAAAAAAATATTAATACGTTAATATTTTCTTATTTACCTTTTTAAGAGCATTTTTTAAATTTTAATCATTAACTTATAGTTAACTTTTAAAAATCTATGATATAGTTCAAAATTTCAAATAAATACTCTGACGCCAGATACTTGTAAAGTTATGGTGTTATAAAATATATGTATCTAATTGAGCTGAGCGAAACGAAGCTCTTAACCGTTTGGGAGACCTTTTTTGTGTTTAGTTGTCTCCAGAATGCGACGAGATAATTAGCTAAAAATTTTCTCATGTATGTTTGAGCGGAATGCGGATATTATAGCGAAAACAGATTGAAAAAATGTTTAGCCATTCAAAAGTTATAAAGAAAAGAAGAAAGAAGAAGGATCCTAGTTATTTTAGAGGTGTACTTTACAAATCTTCACAAACAATCAAACTTATATAATAAATTGCGGTCTAATTTCAGCGACGCGGCGTTTAGTATTAATATGTTAGTTAAACTTAATCCATTCATTTCTAATAATTGTTCGTTAATTAAAACTTGAAGCCATCTTGTAACTTGTACCACAAGTAATCTAAGTAATGGACACCGCAACATACCTTAATATCCTTTACCAGAGAACTAATTTTTAATGAAATTTTGCTTAACTACATCAATTATTTACCTAGAATTAATTATTACTCTGATCGATCGTGTATTGGAAGTTGGCAGTGTTTCTAACCAGTCATACTGCGGGATATAGTATATTATTTATTCTTTTCATAGTATATAAAGAAAGATATTGTTTTGTTATTGCCGGCCAAAGTGAGTTTTAGGAACCAATCCAACTAAAACGGCCTCTTGAACTTGTTTACACACCTATCAATCATATTGGCGCCCTCTAGGACTTGGCCACTGGAGCTCACCCTTCGATATGTGGTAGGGCCGGCCCTGATTAGGTCGTCGTAGCGTACTAACCTTTTAAATCGTAAAAATAATATTTGTATTAGTTTCTGATTGACAGACATTAATTTCCCTTTTGAACTCAAATTTAAATTAAGTCATAAAATCATTTGGATTATATATAAACAAAACAAATATCTCAGAGATTAAATATTGCATTAGATATCAAAACTGATTATAATCTTAGAGGAATGCATAATATTATTTAAATTATTAATATAGAATATTAAACATTTTATAAACATTTTCAGAAATAACAATGCTATAGAACATTCCATGAAACAATTATAACTTTAGAATAGACGCGATCTATCCGGGGATTACTGAATTTTTTATATTCAAAGTGGAATGGAGCTCAGAAGCAATATAACTATGCAAATATTACCTATAACAGAATTTATTTAGGACCAGATCACTCGGGGAACTTTGTACGGATACATTTATTTGATATAGTGATAAATATGATCAAAAATATTTGTTTTCTTTTCTTAAACATAACTTTTTTATTCCAATAAGACATATCAAAGAGATCTGACCTCATACTACATCTATTAACATACAAATTTACGAACATAGGTGCGTTCGTAAATAAATATTTGACAAATAAGTGACAATAAGGATAAAGACATCTAATGTTTAATCTACGAAAATTACATGTCTTGAAAGTTTTATTGTCATATTTGCATTTTCCGTTACTTATTATTTATGTTTTACACCGTTTAAACCTTCCCTAAACTTCCAAAAGTATTTCAAGATTAAAATTAGACAAACGGTTCAGCGATTCTCGATTTTTAGCGAGACAAACGATTAATAAGTTTTTATGTTTATAGATTAATAAAAAAAAATGAAATTTTATTGCAAGTAACTGGAGTTTTCGTTGCCAAGAATAGTAAAATTGCAAGGATGGATGCCATAAATGACTTCAAATTGCCTCAAATCAATTGTATTCCATTGCTACATTTATGGTCCCAATAAACTGTGATGTACCATAATGTACTATAAAATCCGGTTATATCCGGTTTTTGTTATCCAATTACAATAATGTGTACAATATAATCTCGTGTAAGAAAGAAGTCGTTAGCAAATAACACTTCAATAGAATATATTAAATTTGTGTGATTCGTTAGTTTGAGTTTTTGTTATTCGTTTATATTTTTGTATATTATAAATGTTTTATGGATTCAATTATAACAATGTAAGAAATCATTGTGATATTTATCTATAAATTAGAGATATTTATGTTTTTAGACTAAGCCTTAAGGGTAACAAGCAGTTAAAAATAGTCTCTACAAGTTCGTGAAGTAAGTCGTCATTAAAAATCTGATTGTAGAAAATAAAAACGCGTCGTTTATTAATCTGCAAATATACGAATATAAGTACCTGTCTTTATTTAGAAATACAGAAACACAGTTCTAATTTTATTTTTTTATTTAATCGATGATGATATACCTTGAAGTGAGCAGGAATTCTATAATATGGAATGTCATGGGACTGGTTTTGCCATGGGGTGAGCGATATATGCAAGTCATATGAAGATTGAAAAATGAATGCATAATCGACATTTAAATAGAACAAATCAAGATAGAATCATAAAATTTAGTTCAATTTTACTCTATTTTAAAACTAGGTCGGCATTCTTAAACGAGATTAGAGTGAAGGGTTATAAAGGTAAAAGAAAGATTAAAAACCTTGGGTAGGTCTACTTAGTAGTGAAACATTTGTAATTTGAGGTTTAACTACGAAGCAGTAAATGTATACTTAGCAGTTCTGTTCTGTTCTGTTCTGTTCTGTTAAAACCCAACAAGCTATAACTAATATGTAGAAATCAAATTTACCAACCACGTTAATTATAATACATAAGTTTTTCAAATTCACTCTTCCGGTAGATTTGAATTGAAAAAGTTTTCCAAAGAATAAACGCTTTGAAAATAAATATTAAAAAAAGAAATTATTTGTCGTTTTTGAATTTAAATGTAAATAAGTAAAATAATATACAATTTAAGTAAAAATAATGTTTACAAAGAATGTTATTTTATATGTTTTAACAAAGAGTAGACCTTTGTGTTAGATTGAAAAGAATAAGAAATTACGTACGTATTGTCAATAGAAGTAGGTCGAGATACATTTTGTACGAATAGGAGTTCAGTAATGTCAGGACAGGCAAATATATATTGTTGGTTGTTGGACGTACAGTTTTATAGTGATTTCGATTTATGCAAATATTCTGAATTGATTATAAGTTGAGTGTGGCTTTGTTATATATATTAAATACACAAAATCTCAGACACTAAAATGAAATGGATAACAAAATTGAAAATTCGTCTGTTTTGTCCTAGTTATTTGAATGACTTAAAATTATCTTTAAATTAAAATTACATAACTCTTCTGTCATACGTGGTGAGAGAGTGGATACTTTTTTGTTATATTTTTCATGCACTCCATCCATCCATCCATTTCTTCTTCATTCTTGGATATTATAATGTATATTGGATCATTATAAATACAAAAAATTTAAATTTATTAAAAAAAATTATATAAGAATATATAATAAAAAAGTTATTCACAAATTAATGTGATGTTACATCTTCTCAGAGGAGCTGAGCGGTATCTTCGTGAAGAGCGTCAGCGCTGGCAGCGCAGCGGATCTCTGTAACAAGATACAGGTCAACGACCGGATTATTGAGGTATGTACCACTTTAGGGGTGAGGGGGGGGGGGTTATAATATCATTGGAATTGTCTTATACTAATATTTAGTTACTTCATTTGTATATTCATATTTTATAAAGTATCAAAAAATTTTTGTTTGTAATCATTTGACCTTTAAATTAATTCGCCGTAAATTTCGGCGAAATATTTACATTGTATAATAAGGAAATAACTTATATTCGCCGAAAAGTTTTTCGTAATAAATAATATGTACCTCAGTTGGATATAACCGTTATAAGTTTAAGAAACTTGTTAAAATACTTTTATATTTATTTAGTTTGAAATTACTTTAAAGTTGGAGAAGTTATTGGATTTAGAAATAGCCAGCTTTTAATAACATGGAAAAAACATATTTATTTACAAAACAATTATATATTTCAGCAATTAGATTAGATTAGATTACTATCCTCCTCTCATATTATTTAATTAATCCTGATCCAACTATCGCGATAAAACTAATTTCAAACTATTTCGGTGCAAATAATTAAAATATGTAGAAAGTCCTGGGAATGTGGATCAATTATTAATTTCGGTTGATATCATATATGGACCCTTCAATTATAACTGTCAGTAGTAATTATGTTATCTATATTTACACTTATGTCAAATAATAGGCGACACTGACAGCTTATTACAAACAAAGCTAAAGTGACACACTAGTTTTTACTTGTGGTTCCAGAATAAAAATTCTTAATAATTGGACAACGAAATGAGAAGCTAGAAGAATAATCTTAATTCTGAATTATCTTAATATTTTTAAAATAAATTAAAAAAATACTTTTATAGCTTGAGCGGTTGAAATATATACAACGCAGCGCCATCTAGTTGTTGCCATAGCAAAATGGATACCGCGAAATTAATTTTTATATCGAAATAAAAAATATATATTATTATTGTTTGTAAACGCTGAAATTATCTATTAAAATTCATAATGACCTGTTCGTGTTTTTAAATTTATCTTACTATTTTTCTTAAACATACAAGTTTATGGTATCACACAAAATAAAATTGTCAAAAATTACAGGTTTTGTTGTCAAATCATTACTTATCTATCAGAATATTAATTCCCGGGAGTGTCCGTGAAATTAAGCTATATCATGTCACAGATACCATCCAATAACTCGTCATATCCGTTTCATACCAAGTTCTGATACGGGCAAGAATTAATTAACGCGAACACGCGATCGGAACTCCGCTAATTTGTTTTTAAACTGTTTAGTCACTGTAACACTGCGGTGATTTCATTGAATAATATTAGTTTTATTTTAATGAATAAATCATTCATACTTTTATTAAAAATTACATCAATTTGGGGATATATTTTATTTTAATACTAAACCTACCGACAATTCTTGTATACCTGTTCCTACCGCACGCCGTCAAATTGACCGGTAATTGAAAGTTATTTTATTATATAACGCAGGTAATAATGGAAATAACTAAAAGTAAAGAGTGAAGAAAATATTATACGCATATTCTAAGAACTGTCATGTAGTTTGATAACGATATTATAACGTTTAAGAATGTGTAAGTTTTACAAAAGTTTAAGAACGGTCAATTTGACCGGTACTTGGTAGGTTTAGCGTTAATATATTGTGGAATAGAGACAGATTTTTTTTAGTCTATGAACAACTACTTTTAAAATATTTATCGTGGTTAATGTTTTGAGTTGTACATTTTACGTTTTTATTTTTAAAGATTAATAAAAGAACATATTCACAAGGATAATAGAGAATAGCATGCGAAATGGAGGTTAGGTGCTCCTACGTGATGCTTCACATTAATTGCGGGTACCGACAGCATGTGAAGCAATTTAAAGAAAATATTATATTTTTATAACAATTACAGATACAAAAAATAGAAGGGATTATATGTGAAGGGATGATTGTTACCTATTGAACGAGTAAGGGCAAAAAGGATGTAAGAAAGTACGGTTGGATTGCGTGAGACACGAAATGTGTTAGGGAGTGCTGAGATGGCGAGTGATAGGAAAAATAAGTTGTACCAACCCTCTTTTAATGGAAAAAGAGAATAGTTAATAAAAATTTATGGCTATTCTTTCAATAATACATTATTAATTTAAAGAATGTAGTATTATTATAAGTTTAATTATTATTTACGTGATTATTACATATATAATAAAACTATATATATAATGAATAATTGTACCGTTATAAAGAAAATGTTTTTTTATTTATATTTAATAAATATATATATTGTGTATTTTTCATGTAAACAGTGGAATATTGTAAATGAATTTGTTATTTTATTCAAAATAGATGGTTTTGGTTCAAGTATTTTTTTGCTGACCGTATCTCTAGAGTCGTTCAGTGGAGTGTCATGGCCGTTTTAAAATTGCAATTCAGAGCGCATTGTCCGGTTTGCAAATGTCATTGGTAAAGGAATTTATTGTGAAAATTTATTATTTTACCGTTAACAATTTTTTTATTTGATTTATTTGTATTTACTAGATTTTCTCATTCATAAAGTATTGTATTACAGACAGTTTGAATATATAATATTTATTTTGTTTTTTTATTGTCATATTTTCCACTTATAAGTGTATAAAATGGGAGTATCAGGACTATTGATACCATACTTATAAAAATAAGTCAATAATAAATGAGCAATGTATGATCTAGAATCATCAAAATCAGTTATAAGTCGATCTAATGATTTGTTAATATTAAAATAAATTCTTGGCTACCAAGACGGCGAGTTACCCCATACAGGGCACCGTGAAACGTGGGGCTGAATAATGAGTTATAATTATTAAAATTTGGTTTGACTCAAAATATGAGACTATAAAGTCATTTTCTTGAGAGTAAATTATAACTTTTTTGCCTGTTAGTTGCTTAGTTTTGCTTAACTTAGCTTAGTTATAAAAAGGAATTACAAATATATTTTCCTTGATTTTAATAAAAACCCGTAGTCATCAAAACAGGAGGAACGAAATAAATTAAGGCATGGTCAGTATGATGATGTGTCCTGGGTCTTCAGTTATAAAATACGAGCAGTATTTATTGATATTGTTAATTACTTATACTGATAATAAATACACAAATCTTTTCAAAGAAATAAATTATTAAGATCCGTTTCGATAATTAAGAGGATCTTGTGTGATAGTGCGATATACAGGTGATGTTTTAGTCTCTAATTTATTACATAAATAATATTGAAATGTATATTTTATTATTGGTAATCTATTAATAGATTATAACGGACGGACAAAATGAAATATATCTTTATGTATATTGATATAAGACTAAAGTTCTTGTATTGTTAATATGTTTCGCTTTTTTAGGACTGTTTATATATAAATATTTCCAACTTTTGTTGTATTGAAAATTTTTTGATTATTAATATATTATTATTATTTGTTAACATAATTCTTAGATTATATAAAAACCCACCATAAAAATCATATCATCATTGCGCGTTCAAAACCGGGGAAGAGCGGAGAGCAAAATGAGCAAAGTTGTGATTCCGCGGCTAAAAGATTCTTAACGCTGATTTGTTTATAGTATTTCTCACGCCATTTGAATTAACCAACAGGAAACATCATATTTGAATCAAAACAATACCGGGTATTGTGCTTGTGTTTGAAGTTGGACGGAAGTCCGCGTAGTTACGGTATGGGCGAACAAGTTGAAACACTATTAGAGGGTAATCCCGATAACAATTATTTTGCAGTGGATAACTACCAGGAAAGTAGGTTCTATTATCATTATTTAAAGTCTAAATTGTACCAGACAATATTATTATATAATTAATACATACAAACATTTTGTTATATATATCTGATGAATGACAAATGAAATGTCATCAAAAAGGGAATCCAAAATAATTGACGTTGAACAAATTAATTAAGTTTTTCGTATCTGGCATTAAGAAGACGCTCATGAAACTTACGTGTCTGTCTGTCATAGATCCACTACAGATAGATTTAGAATAATCAATAAATGTATTATTTTTTGGTTACTATACTATTTTTTTTCAATAAACATATATTTGTAATAATGCAAGTACTAATGTCTAACATAGAGTCTGATTTTAATCGATTTTTAGAGAAAAGTCTACTTTATCTATTTCAAAGACACAAATAGTTTTCCTTAATAGCCGTTATGTAAAAAACAAAGTTCTCAAACCCAGTACTAAAACCTTATACAAGTAACTTTTGTTGTCATTAAATTTCAGTTTCTTCAAACAAATAGATAAGTATATATTACGATGCTATAATTACTGTCACCGACTGGAATAAAATAAAGTTGCGTACAAACTGTTTGTTAATATCCAACTGAAGACAAATTACCTCATTCTAAAGACAGATTTATCGCATACATGACCTTAACATAAAAATAAAACTTTACTAGAATACTTTCTCGCAATCTCGAATTCGATCTGACAATTTGGAATTCTGAACGATATTTAGACTCAGAAATAGGTCATTTCGAAAATCACACCAAATATTACTAAAGAAAAGATATATAGATGTCGGATATATTTATAACAAAATAACTGAATTGACAAACTATAAAATAATTTAAATAATTTGAAAATAGTGACAGAAGTATGAACCACTCCCCGTCTCATTGTAATCGTATTAAAAATTATAATAAACAAACATGCCAACCAAAATTGATATTATATAGTTGTTTTAACCCCAAGAAAAGTTTATAATAAATACAGGAAAAAAGGAACTCTACCTTTGGAGATCAAGTTTATTCTATATTATTGAACCAAAGGATCACCCAACAGCTTTTTTTAAAACACTAAGAAGTTCTAAAAATAAAACGAAGCTGCTTTCTCCGTCTCAATATTCTGAAATAAGATCTTTTTTAATAAAGCAAAAGATAAAACATTATTTCTCGGAAAATAAAGTTATATTTCTTATTTCTGGTACTACAAACCGTTTTATTTAGATATCTGAGAGTACTTATATATTGTTAGGTTTTTTAATACGAAATAAATTCAACTATAGTAAGTTTGGCCAATGGTTGGCCTTCGATTGACTATAATGAGAAAAAAATGCTGTGATAATATTATATCCATGTGCGGTCAGTTGAGCAAAATAAGATAAAACATTAGAACATATACGAGACAACACTCGAAAATTTGCGTTGAATCAATCATGGATTAAACTCCAAATGTTTTCCACATTTTGAAGAAATTATATTAATATTCGCTCTTTCTACCAAAATTACTATTAAAAATGATATAAACTATACAATAATTAATATTGATATTGATTTAGTATATATGACCTATTCTATTATTGTAGGATCCCTCGTACTCTTATACTAACAGCGCTGAGTATCTTTGAAGTTCTTTGGAGCCGGAGGATTAAATCACACTTGAACCAATTACGAACAAAACTTTTGTACTTTTTCTTTATAACTATTAGATGAAGATTTATTTCACCGCTAATGAGTCTGCCCTCTTATACATAATAATATTTAGTATTTACTTATCAAAAGTACACACATACAAATGTTTTTTACTTTGAAAATAAAGTTATAATTTTTATATATTTGTTAAACTTAAAGGATTTTGGAATTTCGTACAAAAATATCTCAAACATTTGTTTGAGATATTGTACAAAATTTCAAAATAAAAAGGAAAATAATAATAAAAAAATAGGAAAATAGGAAAATTCCTTATTCTGAAAACTCATAATCCTTGTAAGATATTATAAGGTAGTAATATTAATTTCTAAATTATTTATTCACTAGTCTCTCCCTCTCTCTCTCTCTCTGATGGTAAACTACAGTTGTATAATTTCTATCAAGATTCTTTACCTCATAATATAATCATGGATTATAATTGGTTCATTGATATTCAAATTGAGAGATTAATATTCGAAACTTTCTGACATTATTTGCTTAGGTTTATTTTACTATAACTGGAATATATTATTATTTTATTTATAAAGAAATCTATTTACATCAGAATAATAACTGGAATATTTTACTATTTTGTATAAGCTACCTATTTTCATCAGATCTTTGGACCGTCAATGTGAAATTATCCTTTAATTGACACACATCTAGTAGTAGTTAGATCAAGAGCACTGTTCACTTTGGTTCGATTGCGTAATAAGAGATCACGTTTACGGCACAACACTGAATGTCCTTGTACAATATTGGACCTCGGCCAAGTTAATTACCCTTAGTAGATATCTGATACGGATTCCATAAAGAAGAATACTTGTGAAATTATAAATCAACAAATATATAAATGCAAAAATAATAAGTATCAAGAAATAATATTAAAACTCTTAATTTATACATACAGCATGTTTATATATTTTATATATGAATGGATAATTTTTATTTGTTTGCAAAATTTTTTTGTTTCTAAACATTCTTTGCAAAGAGTGAAATCTAAATATTCAAATCTTATGTTTGTTTGTCTGTAACAACGTATCTCTTAATCTAAAAGATATAATTGGGATCATTTATAAGTATTTCGTGATTCTTACTTTGATAAAAACCAGTTTAGTTATTTCGATATAGTGTCAATGACTTTTTTTCATATTACAATTAATATACAATTCATAATTATAATTATTATTGGATTAGCGGACCCTCTTCGCTTGCCATCTTATATCAATCTTATTTGATATGATACTCTAGTGGGGTTCGTTGTACTGAAAATTTATAATTTTATTTATAGTTGGTTGCGTTTTTTTTCCCACTTACTCCGATTTCACTCGCGGAGGTCCCGATTCCGTTGCAATATCGGGATAAAGAGTAACCTATGTTACTCGCCATTATTTAGTTTTTGATTAAAATAATATTAAAAATCGGTCCAGTAGTTTTTGAGGTTACTACAAACATACAATCAAACCTTTTTATAATGTTAGTATAGATTATATTGAAATCAGTGACTTTATCTGATACCGACGCAGGTAGAAGAGTCTCATTGTTTCCGGTGGCAGCCATGATAGCGTCAAATCAAGTTTTTTCTGCTCCGATATCAGAGGAACATAAACCCTGAGGCGTGAATGGATTGACCAAGACCCAGCCTCCCCTAGATTCTAAAGCCTCCCTCACAATTTATTCTCTCTTCGTTATATAATACGTAAGATGAATATCTATTTCAGTGGCGGGTTCTAAATTTAAATAGACTTGTGGTAAATTTGATATAAATTGAGATATCATATGATAAATATTTTAAATAGAATTATTCATTCATTCACATGCGTTATAAGAACAAGTGCTACTGGTTTTTATTTGTGGGTCTTATGTAATGTGAGAATTATATTAACAAATTATAATTATATAGTTTTTATTAATAATCGAATAATTTTCAATATAACAAAAGTTGTAAATGTTATATACAGATAGTCTAAAAAAGCCAAATATTTTGTCATTATAAGAACTTTTGCATCGATATTAAAATATTTAATGATATATAACGTTCTGTCCGTCTGTCATAAGCACAATACTAGATTTACAATAATAAAATAGACATTTCCATATACTATTATATTTACTCATTATATATAATATTATTATTAGAAACATCTCATTATCACGCAAGATCCCTTTAATTATCGAAACGATACTTAATAAGTAATTTCTTTGAAGATATTTGTGTATTTATTTTCAATGATATAAGTAATTATCAATATCAATAAATACTACCCGTATTTTTATAACTACGGAACCAGGGCTCAGAAATTCATATTAAACATACTTCATGATATACATCTCATCCGGACTAGCTGCTCTCAGGTAACCGATAGGGTAACAATGAAGAGGTCAGAGTACTCAGAGTACGAAGACTCAATACTCGTAGTAGCCCGCAATCCTCAAAATGGCTAAATCCGAAGAGGATACGGCAAGGCCTTGGGAAGAATGGGCAGCACCAAATTTCCATTGGGTCAACTGCGTTCCTGGATGTGGAAAATAGATTTGGGTACTAAACAACTTCGTATTTGCCCGTGACTACCACGATAGCAACGACCACGACTGAGGCAACATTAGCGGTAAGGAACAAACTCGCCCTCACTTATCAAAAGAACGCTAAGACCAAAGTCGAAATGATCGCTCCAATATTATGAAATGGCGTCAAAGAAAAGCCTACAAAGCCTACAAAGAACGACTTGTCGTCGACGAGGCCTTGATGAACCATTTCGGATCGATTCTTCAGCGATACTTCATAATGGTGGCCCGACTAACAAAGGCCAAGGCAGTCACTCTAATCAGAGACACAAACCAAATTCCGGGTAAATCTGTTCGAAATGAAATATAATAGCCAGCCATATCAGTCAAGAGCTCTTAAGAACCTACCGAAGTCCCCTGGACGTAAGCTTTGCTCTAAACGAAGTATACAATGGTTTATACTCAGCCCATTCATTGACTCGCACTTTAAAAATGATTTTCCTAATATCTTGTACCTGGTCCACACACAAACCAAAAAAGCGGACTTAGTGTACGAAAAAGGGGACAACTCGCGCATCCTCACAATCAATGAAGCTCAGGGATTAACATACGAGTCGGTAATCATCAACCAGACCACAAGACACACAGAAAGATCTACATACTACACGGATATCGCCCAAGACGCCATTGTAAGATTCATTAAGCAGGCTTGCGATACCACCGATAGATACCTTATAGAGTACAACCTCAAGAGTGCATTTTCTTACTGTGACTCTGATGCTATGAAAAAACTAGTGAAGTGCATAAATAACCTGGAGAGAACTTATTGACTGACTTCTTACAACTTATTAATTTAGCTTAAATTTAGGACTTATACTTAACTATAATAGAATTACTAAAGACCATGAAAAACTTTTAAAAAATCGGCAGGTTTACAATTTCCTGCAAAGTCACCATCATAATAAAAATCATTTCAATATTGATTAAAAAATTACAATGAAAGGCATGGATATCAATTTAAATAATTCAAAATAAATAAATAAATAAAAAATAAAGTATGCTACAACATATACCTCTTATATTAAAGCCATTATATTCATGCACGTGCGAAGCCGCCTAGTGTTTAGCTAAATTAAAAAATAAAAAAGTATATATTAATTATTCTTTATTCGCAATATTTATTTAAAAATGTGAAACAAATCAAATTATTCAGAGTGGTTAAATAACTCGCTTTTATAATTAATGTTATGAACACTTCTTATTAATTTTAAATACACTTGCATTCAATTTAAAACCAAGCTGGCTGTTGGATGAAAAATGTTTTTTTAGGAGCTTGTTGTTAAGTTTACCTAGTTTTGTGACGGTATATATGTATACGAGTATATATATATATCAATACAAATTCCTTTTTTATACGATATAAAATAATGCGAGGAACGAAATAAAGTAAGGTATGTTCAGTATGAAATGATGAGTCCCTGAACTTCAGTTATTAAAATACGAGCAGTATTTATTGATATTGATAATTACTTATATTACTGAAAATAAATACAGAAATATCTTAAGTAAGGTATGCTCAGTATGAACTGATGAGTCGTGGGTCTGTAGTTATAAAAATACGAGTAGAATTTATTGATAACGATAATATAGATAATAAGCGATCTACCACTGACTCATCACGAAATCTCCGAAACTATCTGTCCGATTAACTTATAATTTTACATAGTGACTTCTTTTGTGATGTAGACGTTCACTAAGAACGGATTTTATGGAATTCCTATCCCAGAGGATTTCACGCGTGGGTAAGAGTTACTATAGCAACGGTTATCATTGCAACTGTTACGATGACAATGGATAATATGACAAAGGTTGCCATAGCAACCTAAGTTCACATCCAAATTAATAGTATGTCCAGCAAATCGGGAGGGAATAAACTAGTTACTGAAAATAAATACACAAATATCTTCAAAGAAATTACTTATTAAGAATCATTTCGATAATTAAAAGGATCTTGCGTGATAGTGTGAGATACAGGTGATGTTTGAGTTTTTAAACTTAAACTTAAACTTAAACTTAGCTTCACGCCATATCCCTTGCGGGGTAGCCAGAGACGACGGAGCGCCAAACGCTACGGTCCCTGCATACCTCTTTCGCCTCGGCCACAGACATCAACCTCTTCATACATGCCCTCCGGGGGGTCCTCATGCTTTTTACGTGACCTTCCTCCAGTATCATAGATACTGTGTTTTCGAAGGTCACTCGAGGCCTCCCCCTGTCTCTCTTACCGCTCACTTTTCCTATATAAATCTTTTTTACCATTCTTTCATCACTCATTCGTTCGACGTTCCCAAACCACCTGAGCACGTTCTTCTTCATTCTCACCGTGACATCTTCGCTAGTACCTGCCATCCTGTGGATCTCTTCATTGCGGATTCGATCAGCTAGACTGACTCCGCATATTCTGCGAAGAGATCGCATCTTCACAGCATTCATCTTTCTTACATTCTTCTTCTGTGTTACCCACGTTTGGCGTATAACAGCGTCGGTAGCAAAACTGCATTGTGTACAGCCAAACGTGCAGCTATGCTGACGTTTTGCCGTCTCAACAATGCAGTCAAAGCATCGTTGACTCTGTTACCGGCAGCAATACGCCTTTCCACATCCATTTCGTATCTTCCGTTTCTGCTAAACATACTTCCCAAATATACCACTTCATTCACTTGTTCTATTATCTTATTTGGTTTTTAATTATTATATAAATGTATATTTAATTACTGTTATTCTATTTATAGATTTTAACGGACGGACAAAACGAAATATGTCATTAAGTATATTGATATTAGACGAAAGTATTTGTATTGTTAATGTTTCGCTTTTTAGTACTGTCTTTATATAAATATTTCCAACATTTGTTGTATTGAAATTTTTTTCGATTATTAATGTATTATTATTATTTGTTAACATAATTCATAGACTACAGAAAGAGTAACAAATAAAAACTGGTATCGTCATTGCTCGTTCAAAATCGCGGAAGAGCTATAAGAGAAGAAGAGAGTAAATATAGAGTAACAACAATATGTGTAAAATTGTCATTTCGCGGCTAAAAGATCGTTAACGTTGATTTGCTTATAGTAATTGTCAATTTGAATCAAAACAATATCGGGTATTGTGCTTGTGTTTGAAGTTGGACGGAAATCCGCGTAGTTACGGCATGGGCGAACAAGTTGAAAGACTATTATAGGGTAATCCCGAGAACAATTATTTTGCAGTGGATAACTACCACGGAAGTAGGTTCTATTATCATTATTTAAAGTGGAAATTGTACCCGACAGTATTATTATATAATTAATACATACATACAAACATTTTGTTATATATATCTGATGAATGACAAATGAAATGTCTTCAAAAAGGGAATCCAAAATAATTGACGTTGAACAAATTAATAAGAATAAGGTTTTCGTATCTTGTTTTAAAAAGACACTCATAACCCTTAGGTGTCGTAGATTCACTACAGTTAGATTTAGAATAATCAATAAATGTGTCCTTTTTTGGTTAATACTCTATTTCTTTTCAATAAATAAACATATATTTGTAATAATGCAAGTAGTCATGTCCAAAAAAGGCTACTTTTATCTATAAATATGTAAATACACAAATAGAATTCCTTAAAAGCCCTGACATGTAACAAAGATCTTTAATTAAATAGAATATACCAAATCGTTATACAAGTAACTTTTGTTCTCATTAAAGTTCAGTTTCTTCAAACAAATAGAAAAGTATATATTACGATGCTATAATTACTGTCACCGACTGGAATAAAATAAAGTTGCGTACAAACTGTTTTTTAATATCCAACTGAAGACAAATTACCTCATTCTAAAAACAGATTTATCACATCCATGACCTTAACAGTGAAAATAAAACTTTACTAGAATACTTTCACCCAATCTTGAATTCGTTCTGACAATTTGGAATTCTGAGCGACATTTAGACTCAGAAACAGGTAATTTCGAAAATCACACTAAATGTTAGTCAGTAAATTACTAAAGAAAATAATAATTTGAAAATAGTGAAAGGAGTGTGAACCACTCCCCGTCTCACTGTTGTCGTATTAAAAACTATAAGAATCAAACATGCCAACCAAACTTTGTTGTTTTAATACCAAGAAAAGATTATAATAAAAACAGAAAAAAAGGAATTCTACCTTTGGAGATCAAGTTTATTTTATATTATTGAACCAAAGGATCACCCAACAGCTTTTTTTTAAACAATAAGAAGTCCTAAAAAGAAAACGAAGCAGCTTTCTCCGTCTCAATATTCTGAAATAAGATCTTTTTAATAAAGCAAAAGATAAAACACTCCTTCTCGGAAAATAAAGTTATTTTTCTTATTTCTGGTACTACAAACTTTTTTATTTAGATATCTGAGAGTACTTATATATTTTTAGCTTTTTGAATACGAAATAAATTCAACTATAGTAAGTTTGACCAATGGTTGGCCTTCGATTGACTTCATTGAGAAAAAAATGGTGTGATACTATTATATCCATGTGTGGTCGGTTAAGCAAAATAAGATAAAACATTAGAACATGTACGAGATAACACTCGAAAATTTGCGTTGAATCAATCATGGATTGAACTCCAAATGTTTTCCACATTTTGAAGAAATTATATTGACTAATACATATTAATATTCGCTCTTTCTACCAAAATTACTATTGAAAATACTATAAACTATAGTTTATTAATATTAATTGTATACAATTAATAATATTGATATTGATTTAGTATATATGACCTCCCATTCTATTATTGTAGGATCCCTCTGACTCTTATACGAACAACGCAGAGTATCTTTGAAGTTCTTTGGAGCCGGAGGATTAAATCACACTGGAACCAATTACGAACAAAACTTTTGTACTTTTTCTTTATAACTATTAGATGAAGATTTATTTCATCGCTAATGATTCTGCCCTCTTATACATAATAATATTTAGTATTTACTTATCAAAAGTACACACATACAAATGTTTTTTACTTTGAAAATAAAGTTATAATTATATATAATTATAACATATTATAATATAATTTTACCCATCTTTAAATTTAAAGGATTTTGGAATTTCGCAAAATATTTCAAACACTTTCTCTATCCTGAAAACTCATAATCCTTATTAGATATTGTAATGTAGTAATATTAATTTCTAAATTATTTGTTCATCAGTCTCTGTCTTTGTCTCTCTCTCTCTCTCTCTCTTTCTCTCTCTGATGGTAAACTATAGTGTAATCTCTATCAAGATTCTTTACCTCATAATATAATCATGGATTATAATTGGTTCATTGATATTCAAATTGAGAGATTAATATTCGAAACTTTCTGACATTATTTGCTTAGGTTTATTTCATAATAACTGGAATATATTATTATTTTATTTATAAAGAAATCTATTTACATCAGATCTTTGGACCGTCAATGTGATATTATCCTTTAACTGACACACATCTAGTAGTAGTTAGATCAAGAGCACTGTTCACTTTGGTTCGATTGCGTAATAAGAGATCACGTTTACGGCACAATACTGAATGTCATTGTACAATATTGGACCTCGGCCAAGTTAATTACCCTTAGTAGATATCTGATACGGATTCCATAAAGAAGAATACTTGTGAAATTATAAATCAACAAATATATAAATGCAAAAATAATAAGTATCAAGAAATAATATTAAAACTCTTAATTTATACATAAAGCATGTTTATATATTTTTTATATGAATGGATATTTTTGATCGTTTGCAAGCTTTTTTGTTTCTTAACATTTTTTGCAAAGAGCGAATCTAAATATTCAATTCTCATGTTTGTTTGTCTGTAACAACGTATCTCTTAAACTAAGAGATATAATTGAAATTATTTATAGTATTTCGTTGATCTTAGTTTGATAAAACTCAGTTTAGTTATTTCCATATAATGTCAATGGTTTTTTAATATTAAAATTGATATACAATTTATTATTATGATTTATTATTGTTGTATTTTATGACTGTGCCCACTTTGCTGGCCATCAAATATTTTACTTGATATGGTACTACTTACGATACTACTGTGGTTCATTGTAGTGAAAATTAATAATTTTATTCATCTTTATTTTATTTATTGTCGGTTGCGTTTGTTTTCCCACTTACTTCGATTTTACTCGCGGAGGTCCCGATTCCGTTGCAATATCGGGATAAAGAGTAACCTATGTTACTCGCCATTATTTAGTTTTTGATTAAAATAATATTAAAAATCGGTCCAGTAGTTTTTGAGGTTACTACAAACATACAATCAAACCTTTTTATAATGTTAGTATAGATTATATTGAAATCAGTGACTTTATCTGATACCGACGCAGGTAGAAGAGTCTCATTGTTTCCGGTGGCAGCCATGATAGCGTCAAATCAAGTTTTTTCTGCTCCGATATCAGAGGAACATAAACCCTGAGGCGTGAATGGATTGACCAAGACCCAGCCTCCCCTAGATTCTAAAGCCTTCCTCACAATTTATTCTCTCCTCGTTATATAATACGTACAATGAATATCTATTTCAGTGGCGGGTTCTAAATTTAACTAGACTTGTGGTAAATTTTATATAAATTTAGACATCATATGAGAAATGTTTTAAATATAATTATTCATTCAATCACTCTCGTTGTAAGAACCATTGCTACTGGTATGGGATTATTTTATCTCACAGCGATATCACTTTTTACGGCGGTATCTTATTTGTTTGTTTTATTTCATGTGAAAATTACATTAACAAATTATAATTATATAGCTTTTATTAATAATCGAATAATTTTCAATATAACAAAAGTTGTAAATGTTTATATACGGACAGTCTAAAAAAGCCAAATATTTTGTCATTATTATAACTTTTTCACCGATAACAAAATATTTAATGATATATAACGTTCTGTCCGTCTGTTATTAGCACATTACTAGATTTACAATAGTGAAATATACATTTCCATATACTATTATAATTACTCAATATAATATAGTTATTAGAAACAAAAAAATCACCTGTATCTCACACTATCACGTAAGATCCTTTCAATCATCGAAACGAAACTTAATAAGTAATTTCTCTGAAGATATTTGTGTATTTATTTTCAGTAATATATATAATTATCAATGTTAAAAAATACTACCCGTATTTATATAACTACCGACGCGGGAGTCATCAATTCATATTAAACATACTTCATGATATACATCTCATCCGGACTAGCTGCTCTCACTAAATGCAGTACCGATAGGGTAACAATGAAGAGGTCAGAGTACTCAGAGTACGAAGACTCAATACTCGTAGTAGTCCGCTGCACGGTGGTCTCGATGGAAGATAACATCCTCTAAATGGCTAAATTCGAAGAGGATACGGCAAGGCCTTGGGAAGAATGGGCAGCACCAAATTTCCATTGGGTCAACCGCGTTCCTGGATGCGGAAAATAGATTTGGGTAGTAAACAACTTCGTATATGCCCGTGGCTACCACGATAGCAACGACCACGACTGAGGCAACATTAGCGCTAAGGAACAAACTCGCCCTCACTTGTCAAAAGGACGCTAAGATCAAAGTTGAAACGATCGCTCAAATATTAATAAATGGCGTCAAAGAAAAGCCTGCAAAGCCTACAAAAACGAGTTATCGTCGACGAGGCCTTGATGAACCATTTCGGAGCGATTCTTCAGGGATACTTCATAATGGTGGCCCAACTAACAGAGGCCAAGGCAGTCACACTAATCAGAGAAACAAACCAGATTCCTTATATAGACCGGCTAAATCTGTTCGAAATGAAATATAATGGCCAGCCATATCAGTCAAGAGCCCTTAAGAACCTACCGAAGTCCCCTGGACGTAAACTATGCTCTAAACGAGGTATACGAGTAGGTACAATGGCATATACTCAGCCCATTCATTCATTGACTCGCTTTATAAAAACAGCCAGGTTTATGGGTGCTATCATCGAAACTGATTTTTCTAATATCTTGTACCTGGTCCATACACAAACCAAAAAAGCGGACTTAGGGTACGAAAAAGGGGAAAACTCGCGCTTCCTTATAATCAATGAAGGTCAGGGATTAACATACGAGTCGGTAATCATCAACCAGACAACAAGACACACAAAATATCTACATACTACACGGATATCGACCAAGACGCCATTGTGAGATTCATTAAGCGGGCTGGCGATACCAGCGATAAAAACCTTATAGAGTACAACCTCAAGAATGCAATTTCTGACCGTGACTCTGATGCTATGAAAAAGCTAGTGAAGTGCATAAAATAACCTGGAGAGGACTTATTGACTTACTTCTTATAACTTATTAACTTAGCTTAAATTTATGACTTATACTTAACTATAATAGAATGATTAAAGACAATGAAATAACTTTTAAAAAATCGGCAGGTTTACAGTTTAATGCAAAGTCACCATCATAATAAAAATCATGGCAATATTGATTTAAAAATAACAATGAAAGGCATGGAGGTTAATTTAAATAATTAAAAATAAATAAATAAATAAAAAATAAAGTATGCTACAACATATACCTTTTATGTTAAAGCCATTATATTCATGCCCGTGCGAAGCCGCCTAGTATTTAGCTAAATTAAAAATTAATAAAGTATATATTAATTATTCTTTATTCGCAATATTTATTTAAAAATGTGAAACAAATCAAATTATTCAAAGTGGTTAAATAACTCGCTTTTATAACTAATGTTATGAACACTTCTTATTAAATTTAAATACACTTGCATTTAATTTAAACCCAAGTTGGATGTTGGATTAAAAAAGCATTTTTTAGCTTTTCGTTATTACTTACCAAGCTGGGTGACTTTACATATATACGAGTATATATACATATACAAATCCATTTTTTATATGATATAAAATGATGAAAACCCGTAGTCATCAAAACAGCGAGAAACGGCATAAAGTAAGGTATGTTCAGTATGAATTGATGAGTCCGGGGTCCGTAGTTATAAAATACGAGCAGTATTTTTTTATATTGATAATTATTTATATTACTGAAACTAAATACACAAATATCTTCAAAGAAATTACTCATTAAAATCCGTTTCGATGTTCCGTGATAGTGTTTTTTGTGTTTCTAATTATTATATTCTTAATTTATATTGAATTTATATAAAATTTACCACAAGTCTATTTAATCTATTAAGAAACCCACCTCTGAAATAGATATTCATTGTACGTATTATATAACGAGGAGAGAATAAATTGTGAGGAAGGCTTTAGAATCTAGGGGAGGGTCTTGGTCAATACATTCACGCCTCAGGGTTTATGTTCCTCTGATATTGGAGCAGATAAAACTTGATTTGACACTATCATGTCTGCCACCGGAAAAAATGATACTTTTCTACCTGTGTCGGTACCAAATAAAGTGACTGGTTATAATATAATACATTCTATAGCAATATTATAAAAAGAAATGGTTTGATTGTATGTTTGTCATCTCAAAAGCTACTGGACTGATTTTTAATATTATTTTACATAAAAAGCTAAATAATTGCGAGTAACGCAGGTTACTTTCTATCCCGATATTGCAACAGGATTGGGACCTTCGCGAGTAAAATCGGATTAAGTGGGAAAAAATCGCAACCAACAAAAATAAAATAAAAATGAATAAAATAAATTGCAAACAAACGAAAACCATGCATTCATTCATTACACAAAATGGACACAATTAATTAATTTCTTCAATATATAAACATGCTGTATTATTTTAATATTATTTCTTTATACTTATTATTTTTGCATTTTTATGTTTGTTAATTTTCTGATATTACAAGTCTTTTTTATTGCATCCGTATCAGATGTCTACTAAGGGTAATTAACTTGGCCGAGGTCCAATATTGTACAATGACATTCAGCATTGTGCCGTAAACGTGATCTCTTATTACGCAATCGAACCAAAGTGAACAGTGCTCTTGATCTAACTGCTACTAGATGTGTGTCAATTAAAGGATAATATCACATTGACGGAACAAAGATTTGATTAAAATAGATTCCTTTACATATAAAATAGTAAAATATTCCAGTTATTATGAAATAAACCTTAACAAATAAAGTCAGAAAGTTTCAGATATTAATCTCGCAATTTGAATATCAATGAACCAATTATAATCCATGATTATATTATGAGGTAAAGAATCTTGATAGAGATTACACAACTATAGTTTACCATCAGAGAGAGAGAGAGAGAGGTACTGATGAACTAATAATTAAGAAATTAATATAACTGCCTTCTAATATCTTACAAGGATTATGAATTTATAAGATAAAGAAACTGTTTGGGAAATTTTGCGAAATTCCAAAATCCTTTAAGTTAAACAATGGATAAAAATTATAACTATAATTTCGAAGTAAAAAACATTTGCATGTGTGTACTTTTGATTATTTACAATTTACAAGTATATACTAAATATTATTTTGTATGAAAAGACTCCAAGAAGACTCATTAGCGATGAAATAAATCTTCATCTAATAGTTATAAAGAAAAAGTACAAAAGTTTTCTTCGTAATTGGTTCCAGTGTGATTTAATCCTCCGGCTCCAAAGAACTTCAAAGATACTCTGCGCTGTTCGTATAAGAGTAAGAGGGATCCTACAATAATAGAATGGGAGGTCTTATATACTAAATCAATATCAATATTATTTATTCTAATGATTACAACATTTCTAATAATAATGTCGCAAAAAAGAATTCATTCTAATCAAGATAATACCTTCAAAAAGATATCAATTTTACTTACCGGGTTGATGTTATAGAGATTTTCGGGTCTTATCTTTTATGTATTCTAAGGTTTCATATTATTTTGCTTATCCGACAACATTGATAAAAAATCATCACACCATTTCTTTCTTAACATCGAAGTTAATAGAAAGTCAAGCGTTGGTACGCGAACTTACTATTGTTGAAATAACTCTGGATTTATAAATCTTACTCTCAAATTTCTAAATAAAAATGTTTGTAGTACTAGTAATAAGAAAAATAATTTTATTTTCCGAGAGGGAATGTTTTATCTTTTGCTTTATTAAAAATATCTTATTTCAGGATATTGAGACGGAGAAAGCAGCTTCGTTTTTTTTTAAGACTTCATATTGTTAAAAAAAAGCTGTTGGTTGATCCTTTGGTTTAACCTGTTAACTGGGGAATAAACTTTTGTTCAATTCGTTTCACAATGAGGACTTTTTTCATATTTATAAGTAATATCATCACACCTTAAATAATAAAAGAATATCGTTTTTTAAAATAAGAACAACGTAATGCGTTCAATATATTACGATTAATTTACATTACGAAAAATGTCGTCATGCCCATTACAGTAGGCTTTGTGTATGACGAAATATTTCGTCATACCCAGTTAACAGGTTAATAACCTAGAGTTAACTTGATCTTAAAAGTTAGCATTTTTTTTTTCATTACATTTTTTATTAAACATTATTAGTATTAAAACAACTATATAATATAAAGTTAAGTTGGCATGTTTGTTTGTTATAGTTTTTAATACGATTATAGATTAAATCATTTTATAGTTCGGCAATTCAGTTATTTTGTTATAAATTTACTGGCTTATATATGGTATGATTTTCGAAATGAGTCGTTTCTGAGTCAAAATGTCTACCAGATTTTGTGAAAGTATTCTAGTAAAGTTTTATTTCCACTGTTAAGGTCATGGATGTGATAAATCTGTCTTTAGAGTGAGGTAATTTGTCTTCAGTTGGATATTAACAAACAGTTTGTACGCAACTTTATTTTATTCCAGTCGGTGACAGTAATTATAGCGTCGTAATATATACTTATCTATTTGTTTGAAGAAACTGAAATTTAATGACAACAAAAGTTACTTGTATAAGGTTTTGGTATTTTGTATTAGGCTCAAAATTTTGTTTGTATAAAAGTAGAATTGCTTCCAAAAATCGGTAAGGAACAGACTTTTTTCTAGACATTACTACTTGAGTTGTTACAAATATATGTCTACTTTTGTTAAAATGTAAAAAAAAGATTTATTGATTATTATAAAACTATGTGTAGTGAATCTATGACAGACACACTGAAGTGGTATTACGTATATTTTTTATTACAAAATACGAAAATCTTATTCCTATTAAGTTGTTCCATGTCCACAATTTTAGGATGACATTAATTATGACAATTCATTTGTCAGTCATAAGTAATATATCACGAATATTTGGACGTATGTATTAATTACATAACAATATTATCTGTTACAATTAAAACATTAAATAATTACAAATATTAGTAACGTCTTAAATTGAAACTGAACTGAATTATGATGGAAATAACAATGATTAGAAGGTTCAGATACTTCTTAAATATAAAAACACTCATATAGATGTATTATATATATATATGTGTGTGTATAATTTATATCTTTAACAACCCGCAATCCATAGACTTAATACAAGTACATAACTCCATTTTAGTGGCCACAAAAATTAGTAGTTCTCAACAGTTTTGATATCAAACAGCTGTCTAATTATGCCTAAGGTCTGATGGTTAATGTCTTCTCACATCAATTCCATGTGAGAAGAATCAGCTGGTAATAAAAACTACTAAATACATTTGATGTGAATAAAATAATTATAAATTCTTTAATCGGTCTATTTATCTAAATGTGTCAAAAAATATATAGAAATTGAATTATTCAAAATGGGTAAATAAAGTAGTTTTGAAATTAATTTGTTGAACTTCTTTTTTAGTTAAAGTAAAAATTATAAGACCCAAACTGAATATTACATTAAAAACTGATTTATTTTTGAAAATATCCTTATTATTTTTCGTTGCCATACAATTTTTATATTTGCATACGATATTTTTTTTTTCATTTGATACATGTATCTACTCACGGCCGAAATTAATAATCAATCCTAATCCAATTTTAGAATATTTAAATTACGAGTATGTTTTGGTGTTATCATATAAAATAACCAACCTGTGGGTTGAGTTTGTAGCAAGTCATGTGAGGTTGATTTTAATCTGGGATTGTAGATCAATTATTATTTTCGGTCCTAAAAGTTTGAGTTTTCTATAATAGTGAAAATATATAAATATTAAGTTAATAAGAGCAAGATATTTTATCTTAATTGAGATAGTATTCTTGTAAACTGTTAAGTCTCTGTCTGGGTCATAGATGTGATAAACTTATCGTACTGAAAGATAAATTGTCCTCAGTTGGAAATAAACACACTCTTTGCTGGCAATTTCATTTTATGTCAGCCGAGTGACAATTGTAGCCGTAGCAATTTCAAATTCTTTTTCTTTTTGTTTCAATTCAATTCAATGCACTTTTTACTTTTTATTTGACCCAAACAACATTTTTAACAAAGTGACCATATTTTATTGGTTCATATTTTTACACCACATTATGTGGTTATTTGTTCTATGTAATAAACTTTATATATAAATTTAAAATCAATTTGCACATATTTAACGATAGGCCATGTGGAAAGAATTTGGAATAGACTTTTTTATTCTGAATCACAATCAAGTGCTCTGATGGTTTGTGAAATGGGAATGTTATTTTACCAAATAACATGACTTCTTATCACAAGAGTGTCCTTATTTAGCTTAACTAAATTAAATATTGACATAATTTAATAGGACCTGAACTTACAGAGACATTTATAAATGACATACGAATGTTTGTTGCAAATAGTTAATTCGTTTTTTAAAAACATATGCCAATGTAAATGAATTATTTCATATGAGGACAAAGCGAAATTTCACTCGGCAGCCCATACGAATGGTAAGGCTCACATTGGAAATAGGCTGGGAAAAACTCATTGCAATTGCCCTATGAAAACCAGGTCTGATTCTCCCCTGAATTTGGGAAGGCAAACTTCCTAGAAATGCCCCCTTAAACCCTATTGAGGTTCATGGCGGAGATTCGACCGGCAATTAAAACCTAAATATTTCATATATAACATAAAAATATATCTGAAAATCTTTCCCAAAATATATAATTAACTTGTATATATCATTCGGCGTTAAGAATATAGTATTGTGTTAGTTGATTATTAAGTAGTTAAGTTAAGTTCAAAATGCGAGTTCTGAATCACGCTATCGAAGTTTTTTAGAACGATAAGTATATATAGAGATACTGGGTACATTACGTCGGAGGGTCCGTAGCTACTAAGTGAGCCGGTGAAGGCAGGGAGCCGGTCTGATTCCCCACCATCAGATATGTTGAAGCGTATAAGCACTCATATATGGTAAACTAATGTCAAAATATGTCAAGAAAATGATAAAGAGAGGCTTAGGCCTCATCCACACGCTGCTGCCGGTTTACAAAGCAGTCGATGACAAAACCTTCCGTGCAACGTTGAGTTCTGCCCTGGCTTATGCGAAGGATTGGGATGGCGGCCGAACGCAAAGAAAAAAAAAAGGATTAAATCATCATCAATATTATTTTTAATTGAGATTTTTTTGTAACCAAAACGAAACCATTTCTGATAATAAATATCTTAACCATAACTTCTTGTTATCAATTAATTTTTATTGTTATCAATTTATTTTTTATCGTCAATAAAAAAGTAGACCATGTGTGAGCCTTACTAGAATCTATAGAATCTACATGTAAGGGCTCTCTACACATTTTTATTAACACACATATTATGTATAATTAATAGAATATGTGTAATAAAACATACACTATACAATTGTATAAAACTGTAGTAACGGAACTAATAAATGGATCACATTCGTAAATATTATTTGTATTGATGTTTATGCGGAAATGCATTGTATTGAGTCGGGTCATACAAACATTTAAAGGTATATGAAATGCTATCTGAATGTTTTACTATTTGCTCGTGTATTATGTTTGTAAACTATCTCTTCACTCGCTTGGACAAAAAGGTTTAGGTACTTTATTACCTTTATAAAATTGTTACTGCTATTTTTTCTAACCTGTTCAGATTATTGATATATTAAAAATATATTTTCACAACAGCGGTTGGCGAATTACAGCATTTTATAATAATGACGAATTTTAAAATAACTTTTAAGTGTAGGCTTGTAAGTAGGGTGTAAAAACGTACAAAGAATAGATCAAATATAAGTTCATAACTCTGTTTCCGTAGCCACTAAAATAAGTAGTCCTCAACATTTTCCCTTTTTATTTGTAAGTAATTGCCGTCTATAAAATATGACACATTTATTCTACGTAAGGCAATTATTAGTATACATATATCAAGTCCTAGGGGCGGCTTTACACTATAGAATGGTTTTGCTATTAAGCTGCTCATATGCACGACTTCCTGTTAGATGAAACTTCATCTGGGTTTTTGCGTTACACCAGAACTGACTGCAGGGTATAAAAATTACTGAATAAAATTACAATATGTACATAAACAAAAAGTGGGTAAAAGTTATTAATAATTCTTTAATAGCTTTATTTTAAAATGTGAAATACGTTTATATAAATCAAATTACTTAGTGTAAATAACGTAGTTTTGTAATTATTATTTAAAGTTCCACAAATTTTAATTAAGCATTTTTTATAAAAATTATAAAACCCAAGTTGAATGTTGGATTAAAAATGCGTGGATAGTTGAAAAGCTCGTCGTTATTTCTCGCGTCCATACAATTTTTATGTTAGAATATATTTGAATATGAAAATATTTTAATTACTACAGCGGAAACGTATGTCTCATTTGATAAATGTATCTAGTTACGGCCTAAATTAATAATCTATCTTGAGCCATTTTCATTAACAAAGAATGAAATTACAATCATTGATGATCAGCAGAGGATGATGTGGAATTATGAGATGGAATAATAAACTTGAATTGAGTTAGTAAGAAATCATTTTCAATGGAATTCCGCCTACATCGATTATTATTCTCGGTCCTAAAAGTTAGAGTTTTCTATAATAGTGAAAATATATAATTATTAACTTAATAAATGCCAGATATTTTATCTTAAAAAGAAGAACTGAGATAGTATTTTTGTAAACTGTTAAGTCCTCACTGGGTCATAGGTGTGATAAACTTATCGTACTGAAAGATAAATTGTCCTCAGTAGGAAATAAACACACTCTTTGTTGGCAATTTCATTTTATGTCAGCCGGTGACAATTGTAGCCGTAGCAATTTCAACTTCTTTTTCTTTTTGTTTCAATTGTATCCACTTTTTATTTGACCCATACAACATTTTCAACAAAGTGACCACAGCATTGGTTGACATTTTTAGACCACATTATGTGGTTTGTTGTTGTATGTAATAAATTTTATATATATAATTAAAATTCAATATGCTCTTATTTAGCTTTAAGCCAATTACATGAAGCAGGAATTTGGAATAGGCTTTTTTATTCTGAATCACAATCAAGTGCTCTGATGGTTTGTGAAATGGGAATGTTATTTTACCAAATAACATGACTTCTTATCACAAGAGGGTCCTTGTTAAGCTTAACTCAATTAAATTTTAACATAATTTAATAGGATCTGAACTTACAGAGACATTTATGAATGACATACGAATGTTTGTTGCAAAAAACTCATGTGTTTTTTAAAAACAGTTGCTAATTTAAATGAATTATTTCAAATGTAAACAAACGTGGTCACATGACGTTCAAATACTGTTACGCTACATCCTCCAAATAAAATAGAATTAGTACACTAGTTAGAGTAGTTCAGTATAAACTGTTACAAGAGGTATTTAATGTAAATAATAAACATTTATTTTATATACTTGCCAATAATTTATATTTTATTGTAAACTATTTATAAAACGGTATAGACTACAGTAAATTTCTAAGCTAACAACGGAATAAAAACACATTTTTATTAACATATATATATATGTATAATTAATAGAATATGTGTAATAAAACATATACTATATAATTGTATAAAACTGTAGTAACGGAACTAAGAAATGGATCACATTCGTAAATATTATTTGTATTGGTGTTTATGCGGAAATGCATTGTAATGCGTTGGGTCATATAAATATTTAAAGGTATATGAAATGTTATCTGAATGTTTTACTATTTGCTCGTGTATTATGTTTGTAAACTATCTTTTCATTCGCTTGGACAAAAAAGCTTTAGGTACTTTATTAACTTTATAATATTGTTACTGCTATTTTCTCTAACCTGTTCAGATTATTAATATATTAAAAATATATTTTCATAACAGCGGTTGGCGAATTACAGCATTTTATAATAGTGACGAATTTTAAAATAACTTTTAAGGGTAAAAACGTACAAAGAATAAATTAAATATAAGGTAGGGTGGTAGGCAGGGTGTAAAAACGGACAAAGAACAGATTAGTAACAATATAAGTTCATAACTCTGTTTCCGTAGCCACAAAAATAAGTAGTCCTCAACATTTTCTCTTTTTGAATAATTGCCGTCTATAAAATACGACACATTTATTCTACGTAAGGCAATTATTAGTATACATATATCAAGTCCTAGGGGCGGCTTTACACTACAGAATGGTTTTGCTATTAAGAAGCTCATTCACGACTAAGGATTTATTGTTACTTTTCAATATCGGGTAAGATGAAACTTCATCTGAGTTTTTGCGTTACACCAGAACTGACTGCAGGGAATAAATACTACTTAATAAATTTACAATAAATACATAAACAAAAAGTGAGTAAAAGTAATTACTAATTCTTTAAAAGCTTTATTTAAAAGTGTGAAATACGTTTATATAAATCAAATTGTATAAGTGTGTAAATAACGTAGTTTTTAAATTATTTTATTAAAGCTTAACAAATTTTAATTAAGCATTTATTATAAAAATTATAAAACCCAAGTTGGATGTTGGATTAAAAATGCGTGGATAGTTGAAAAGCTCGTCGTTATTTCTCGCGTCCATACAATTTTTATATTAGAATATATTTGCATATGAAAATATTTTAATTACTACAGCGGAAACGTATGTCTCATTTGATAAATGTATCTACTTACGACCGAAATTAATAATCTGTCTTGAGCCATTTTCATTAACAAAGACGGAAATTACAATCATTGATGATCAGCAGATGACGATCTCTAATTATGAGAAGAAATAACCAACTTGTGGGTTGAGTTTGTAAGAAATCATCTAAGGTTGATTTCAATCTTGGATTAAAGATCGATTATTAGTTCCGGTCCTAAAAGTTTGAGATTTCTATGATAATGAAAATAAATATTAATTTAATAAGTAATAGATATTTTATCTTAAAAAGAAGAAGTCATGGATGTGATAAACTTATCGTACTGAAAGATAAATTGTCTTCAGTTGAAAATAAACAAACTTTTTGCTGGCAACTTTATTTTACTTCAGCCGGGTGACACCAACTGTAGCGGTCGCAATTTGAACTTCTATACTTTTTGTTTTAATTCCATTTTATTCTTTACGTTTTGTTTGACCCAAATGATATTTAAACAAAGTGACCCATATGTGACACGTATCTGCTGCTGGTTAATATTTGAAAACCACAACATTTTGTGATTATTTGTTCTATGTAACAAATTCTATATATAAACTTCAAATCAATATGTTGCTAAGCTCACCTAAAAAAGGTGGTTACAAATATTTAGCGATAAGTTAAATAACCGAGGAATTAATTTAGAATATACTTTTCTTTATTCTAAATAACAGGCGATTATTCGGATGGTTTGTGAAATATGACATTATCTTTTGCCAAATATCATGACTTTTTATTCCATGAAGGTTAGCTAAATTATGTACCATCAAACTTTTCCGTGATTTTAATTTATATTATATGAATGGTACTCAAAATATTATTGAAGAGAACTTGATTATAAATAAATTATTTCAAATATTATCAAAGCGTGGTCACTTTATGTTTAAATACTTCTACACTAAATCATCTAAATGTAGCGGAACTAGTAATCTCAGTGGGATAGTTAGGTTGGAATTGTCACAAGGGATATTTAGTGCGCGTGAGAAAAATATAGCTAGTTTATCAACTTGTCGCTAATTTATATTTCATATTACACTATTTATTAACGAATATAAACTTCAGTACATGTAAGTTATGAATATATATAAAACGCATATAATTGATTAATGGAAGAAATAAATGGAACCAATACATTAATAAATATTGTTTGTGTTGATGTTTGATGCGGAATGAATTGCGTTCCGACCTGACAAATATTTAATATGAAATTTAATCTTTTCGTTTTTACTCTCAATTTTTATATGCAAACCACCTTTTGTCTGTTATATCACTCGCTTGTACAACTTTATTTTTATTGCCTTTATAAATTAGTTTCTGCTATCTTCTTAATTAATTTAAAAATAAACAAAGTTTATATGGTATGAAATATAAATGCGTTTTTACGTTTAAAAAATAATGTATTGTTCAAAAAAACTCTTTCACTTTCAGTCTTAATACAGGGACTGTTTTTTTTCATGTTTAAGAACAATTAATAGATTTAATGTAAGATTATTATAGAGGATCTTGTAACGTTAAAAAATATTTTCTTTACTATTTTATTTGTGATATACGTAACAATAATTGTTTGTAATCAATGTCTTCTTTCAGGTGGATGGTGTTTCATTGCACGGAGTCACAAATCACAGGGCAGTCGCCTTATTACGAGACGCGAGGGGACCCATTGTGAGATTAAAAGCTCTCAGGTAACTGGATCAATACGATAATATTACTCGAATTTATAGTTACGTATATTCGTATGTGTATATACTTTTATATGTGTAGTGAATATTAATTCTCAATTAGGTTTCTTTATCGTAATACACTAATTTGATGAAGTCGAACGTTTCCTTTGATTTGGGTTTAAATTCTAAATTACGCATCTGTAAAAAAATCGGTCTTGATTTCCAACTTGATTGGTTGCAATATTAGGTTAAATATTTCTTCCTAGTGTGATTCACATTCGTCGTTATTAAAAGACTAACAGTTTTAGTAATATAATTACAATTAGGGCAAGTGTTTAGGGCTTATGTACGTTCCTTACGCACTAGCGTTATGTACTAGCCTTATGGACTTTCTTTATGTACTAGCCTTATAATTAAGGAATAATCAAAGAACATTTAATGCAATTTCACAGATACTTACGTGGAGCGGGGTTTGAACGTCTCCAGAAGGCGCTGGCGGCCCAAGATGGCCGTTACTCGCCTATCGCACCTCCCAGTCCCTCTGTTACTTCACTTGCCAAATATAGTTTTAGTGTGGTAAGTAATAAATTAAAGGTATGTAAAAGAATATACGAGTCTCTATGAGATTAGGGTAGTTTAGAAATCTAATTGCAGAAACATTATAGGTTGGAATATTAAAAAAATTAAATGAGCATTGACTATGTTCTTACAAAAAACTAAATTCAAGGTAAAATTTTAACGTTTCCAGTACGATGAATCAACAGTGATAGAAGCGGAGCCGGAGTCCGAAATTCAGCCACATCTTCCCTCCCCGACCTCCCCCTCGGAGGAGGCGGAGATCGTGATCGGAAGAGACGACGACATCTCCGAGAGGGAAATACGGAGGATACAGGATAAGTGGCGGGATATACTGAAAGATGAACCGGACTGGCCCGGGCATGACTATCCTTATGAAATTATAGTAAGTTTAGTTAGATTTAGGTAGAATTTTTTTTGGCAGTCTATAAATGTTCTCGGTTTTCTTTGATAAGTATTCCACTAGTTAGGATAACGGCTGAGAACATAGGTAGATAAATAAATCTGGCTTCATCTCTGTGACACTCTCTAGTATTCCTCTTGACTTGATGACTTATTACTTAATCACTTCAGGAAAAAACTTTAAACAGTGTATTTTTGTGAGAGAATATAATAAATAAAGATGACCTTAGGTATAATATTTTGGTTTTTTATAGGTAGGAACAATTATGAGAGAAAGGGATAGTGGTTTAGGCATATCCTTGGAAGGAACAGTAAGAGTGGTCGCAGGAAAGGAGGTTCAAGCTCGTCATTACATCAGAGCCATCGCGCCTAACGGTCCCGTGGCGAGGATGGGTCTCTTTAAAGTGGGCGATGAATTGTTGGAGGTGAGATTATAATTATTTAAAAAACAGCGATATATTAAAATTATATGAGTGTAATTGAATCTCTATCACATTGTTCATATATTTAATCTTTCCTATCAATATCAAAATATCTCTTAGGATTTCTCTCGTACGCTTTGGATACTATATGATAATACAGATCGTCAATCCCATCTTAAATGTTGATACAGAGTATAGGGTAGAAATAAAGACTTTCCAACTAATATAAAGTCAAAAATCAGCCGCACGTAATCCACTTTTTAGAAATCATGAACTGAATAATCTTCTTCTTCTAGCGTAAATAATACTATGCAAAATATCTCCAAAGCAAAGGAAATATTCATGGATCTTTCATAGATTCAAAAATGTGCCAGAAAATAAAATAATTCTCAACTCTTCTCCAAACCCAATGAACCAAATAAATGTAAATCCTTAAGTTTCTTTAGTATGTATATTGTGTAGGTGTGTGGTTGGCGTGTATTGGGAGCACATCACGTGCAGGTGGTATCTCGTCTGCGAGCGCTGCGCTCGCCCGCAGTGTTGGTGGCAGCGCGAAAAGGAAACACACGGGTATTGCATGCAATGATTCAGCATTTCCAACTGGTAGCAGTGTTACTGTCTTGGCTTGATCATTTTAATAAAAATATTTTAAGCTTCAATAATAATATATCACTTTACTGAAGAACCTCAAGCCGTCCAATTATACAGTAGATGAGAATTTGACTAACAGACATCTATTTGTCTGATATATATATATATAAATATAGGAAAACAAAGTTGAATTAGGAGCAATATATGAAAATAATACATGATTTTCTATTTCTGCTTTTAAGTCTCTAATTAATAATTAATATGCATTAAAAATATAACTGATCCAGAGTGGTGTAACTGGTGGCAGTCTGCAAGACCTCCTATGTCCTCCGCAACGCCTCATCAAAGCCAAGTCGGAGAGCTCTGTAGCGTCCCTCTGTAGCGCAGCCACCGTGCTGTCAACAGGACACCATCATGATGGTGAATATATAAATGTCCTAGCAAATATTTAATTGTTGTTGTGATGAGTATCCAAATTTAATTTTAAGTAAATCTTTAAACACAACGTTTTCGTTTTACAGAATTCTGTTCTGATGACTTAGAACGCAACAGATCCAGGTCACTAGAACCACTCAGTGGCCTCGCGATGTGGAGCGATCAAATTGAGTACATACAGCTGCTAAAAGAAGATAGGGGGTTGGGGTTCTCTATACTAGATTATTTGGTAAGTTACTTTTATTTAAATTGAGCTTAGTTTTATATATGAAATATGTCAGATGATGTTAAATTGTTGATAAAAATTGAAAAAAATATATTAGTGGTCACAATACCTATATCACCCATTATGGAACACAAGGAACGGAATTAGTTTAAAAATAAGACCCTTTGGTATTCCAAGCGCCTCTTATATTATTGAATAAATAAATGAAATATTTTTTTAGTCGGGATAAACCTACCGACGATCCAACTGATGCTTAGAGATAACCCTTGTCCCTGGTCATCTCCAATCAGGAGTAGTAGTAGATGTCTTGCCCTAACGGAAAAAATCAGAGTATGAAACGAAACTTTAATAGCTATTTCACGCAGTACTTTCATGAAAGTAATAATAAAAAATAATTTGTTAAATGACTACTGCAGACATGTTCACATAAATTGAAAAATGTGGAAAAGGGCTAGGTTCACGTGTGTGTATCCAGTTTGTCCAGGAAATTGTAAGGACCCGTTTTTATAGGACCCGTCGGACCCATCTGGTTCGGTGATAGTGGTTCGGTCAGTGGTGCCCGGAGGTGCTGCGGCGGCGGATGGTCGCCTCGCGCCAGGAGACCGTCTCGTCGCTGTCAATGGACTGGATGTCGCACGCAGCCCCCTCGCCCTCGCCGTTGGGGCCATTAAGAGCGCACCTAGAGGTGAGACAAGCTAGCACACAATAGATACTAGTCACTTCCAATGCTAAATGCATATAATTATAATTTCGCTAAACGTAAAACATATAAATATTTGAAGAGTCATATTTTCATAGCTATTTCATCAAACATGCGGTTAAAGTAAAAATAAAGTTTTATTATCATGTGAATAAAAATATCTCTTCAATCATACACAGCAATATAGTGTTATGTAAGGATTGTAAAAAATATTAAAATCATAATCAATTACAAATGATGAGACTTGAATATTTTTACAATAGTCATCTAATATAATAGATTAGTGAAAAGCAAATAGATATCTACATATGTTGTTTCTTGGAATGTTTTAACTAATAGAATGTAACCTATGCTTATTTTTGATAAAAAATGCTGACTTTGAATACTTAAAAAAACATTTTTACGATTAACATATTTTGTGATGTTTAGTCTGCTCGACATGTTAGTCAAACTAACTACCTGAGAGCAATCTCTTTATGTTTTTATAAAAGCGTCTAGTAACTCATAGTGTCCTTGACTATTACTGTTATTCTGATCTTGTAAAATTCACTAAAATAACTATGTTTTCATCGATCACCCAGACATGACTCCATCGTTAGAGTGACATCAATCCCGCCTCGCTCTAGTTCAAGGTTACTCTAAAGATAGCTTTCAAACAATTTATGTTACAGATGTTGCAATGTATCATACAAATACTAAATGTTTTCTTTAAAATTGTTTGTTTTAAACTCGTATTAATAGTTAAAACATCAAAACATTTCTGCGTAACTCCTTGTTTAAATAATTTTTGTTTTGGTTCAAGTATATTTCTGTTATAGCTGAGAAAATTTTGTGTTTTTTTTTAGATGTTCTCGTGTTCAGACGTTTGCAAGTGTTTTTGTGATTTTTTTTGGGGTATACCCAATAGTTGAGTGTTTTTTGTGTTTTATTATAAAGTTATAAATAAATATTAGTTTGGAGTGGAAAAAAGATAAATACTAAAATAGTGTTCGATATTGCATACGTGTTAATATTTTTTGTGAGTTCTAGAGGTAAAATCATTTGAAACTAAAGTAGCATCATACTACATTTAAAAATAATAAAAACCACATGGTTTTACACCACCGAGTATTGAACTAATATCAGTAAAGTGTAGTTCAGTGAACTTGATATCTGGAAATATAGTTTAATTTTAAGAATGCTAGATTTTTGGTCTACACTCAAAGCACGTACTCTATCCAAAATCCATAGTGATTTTTTTTCCATTTTTTCACATAATTATTAGTCCGTATAACATATTTTTAAGTATTCTTTTATCAAATCAATTGATTTATTTATATTTTTTTTTATTTTACGTCTTTATTAATAATGAATTTTAGATAAAACTTATTACCTACATTGCAGCTGACAATATTTGGGGGAGATTAGTTTTAATGCATCCGTATCTCGAGGATATGTTATTTTTATCACTATCTTATCAAACGTAAACAATTATAATATTTGTATTTTTAATTAAACAAGGTGTAACACGAGATTGTCGTTTTGGGTGATAAGAGGTGGAAATAAGAAAAAAAGACGAACAGTTGATCCTCGATCGTAGCACTTCTGTAAGTTTTTTCGAGAATAAATCTAAACCAATATAATATTTCCCTTTAATTTGTTGCAGGCATTGTAACTATAGGTATTGCTAAGCCCCTACCGTGTAGTACCGTGGTGGGGGGAGACCGAGTTGACGCACACAGTGTACAGAGCAGCCAGGTAATATACAAATAATTATATATAACAAAAAATAATATATTTTTTAACGATTTCATATTAAACCAAGAGAAAATTACTTGTTTTTTTTTTCATATGTATGTATATATATATATATAAGTATATATATTATATGTATATATAATATATATATATATATATATATATAAGTGCGTAAAGTATGTGTTGTGATTTGTACACTGAGGGGAAAATTAAAGTAAGTTCTTTTATATATTAAGCTTTTTTTCGCTTAGAGCAGTAAACAAAATTTCTTTAGCATGCGTTTCTGATTTGCGTCTATTTTTCGTACAGTAAAGGGAACAGACATACATACATACCGCTCTAAGATATTAGATTGATTAGAATATATATTTTTTATCAATTAATTTTCCCTTTAGTGTACTATAAAATCTTTTGCATGCTGAAATTTTTTTAAATTTATATTTTTTTACTTAAATTCAAACAATTTTTTTCGCTTCTTTTCGCTTTAAATTATTTGATATAAAGATATTTTTATATAAAATGATATATTAATTACAGAGGCTGGAATATTTTACAAAAATCCTTCGTCTGATAATGTCTCTACACCAGGACATCATGGAGTTACAGGTGCACTGCTCTGACGTCATCGACACCCCCTTCAGCGTGCGACCCAAAATAAAAGCTGAGATTATATTACAATGATAATATTTGAATTGAGCTTTTGAAGTTTAATTGTTGTTGTTAATTATATTTAAGGTCAGAAATAATAAAATTAATGTTACCAAATATTTAAATAGTAAATATGAAAAAAAAATGAAAATAACTTTTTGTTAATAAAATATATATATAGTAAAGGTGTTTCTTAAAATATTATATTATTTTGTATATATATAAATTTATTTTTTTACTGACAATATCAATTGTGTCTGTATGTCATTCCAGAAACTACAATATTGAATATATTATATTATATATATATTAAGTTTTCTTGTTAATTCTTCAAAATATTTCATTTTAACTTTTATAATTCACATATAAATATTATTATAAAGGAGGAATTATAATATTAATAGATTTATACAATATAAGGTTAATAAAGATAAAACGGATAATGATATAACTGTTAATTGGATTATAACTATCAGATTAATTCAATTAATTGACATCCTACATTGAGATTGATCTTATTGAAATGTTAGAAAATCGCATTTGCTGAGGCTCTTGTCAAAATAAATGTAAATCTTTAAATAATTTTTCATATAATAAAAGTTATGTTTTTCAATGTTATGCAATATGAAAACTGCATAAAAAATGTAAAAAAAACTGCTGGTAATCATCATAAAAACAATCAGAAAAAAATAATAATCTCATATCTTAATATAAACCATTTAAATAATTGCGTATTTATAAAAAGAAATATAAAATAATTATAAAAAATAATTAACATCATAAAAAACAGAAAATATATATATAAAAGGAAACCGGAATAAAACAAAAACAGAATATAATGACTGATATATAGCTGTGCCTACGGCTTCGTTTGCGTTGATATGTTTTTAAATAACTTACTCTTTATAACATCAGCTTTTCAGTGAAAATGTTATTAAAATCGGTCCAGCTGTTTCAGAGATTAGCCAAACACGCAGACAGATAGACAACAATTTTTTTTTTATGTAAGTACTGTATATATTTTCATATGAATTTAGTTTAAGCTGTTATTTGGATACAAACAGACACTCAAATTTTATTTATATGTATAGATTATATATTTTTTGTAAAATTAATTGATCATTCCTATTTCCTTGAAGCACTCTATCTAAAAGTTTAATCATTAGAGTTATTTTTGTTATTTTGTAACAAGTTAATGTTGTGTTAAGTGTTGTAGTCAATTCTTAATGTGATAAGTAGATGTAGAGTAGGAAGAGATTTTAGTTTATTTAATAAACCAACAATTTTATTCAATGTGTACTAAAGGCATACCCAAAATAAATAGAGCTAAATATGAATTTAATTTAAAAATTAAAGATTATTATTGATTAAATAAATGTTTACTTGAAAATTAATGTTACAGGTAATTAAGAAACATATCATAGTATGTAAGTTATGTTAATGTGAAAAAAATTGTGATATATATATATATATATATATATATATATATATATATATTGTGTTGATAATAAAAAAACTGCTTCACTTCTACATATTTAACACACTTCTTGAATGTTAAAAAAATTAGGATATAGATTAATAAAAAATAGTTATATTTAGTGTAAATCAATTGTTGATAGCAGATATTATTTTTGATGTTCAAGGCTTTAATGTTAGTTTTAAATGTTGAAATGCTTGTATGTAATAAATGTTTTTGGTAACTATTGTTTTATTATCGATTTAAATCGAATCTCAATAATAAATATTTTGATATAATATATGTGTAAAAAGTATAAAATCTGAACATTTTCTGATGTAACTGATATTTAGTCAGTTTAGTTTTTTTTTAAAGTAACAAAATATATTTAAATAATTAGTTAAAAACTGAAATATAAAGAAGAAGGATTTAAATGATGATGAAGTTTCTTCTATTTAATATTTATAATAGTATAAATCATGTATTTTCTGAAATTATATGCTAATTTGTTTATTTTTTCTCCAGGAATGCATTAATTCCATAGCCTCAGACGACCACACCGGCATGGACTCCTTCCACGAATGTTTACAAGAATATGGTGAGGGATTAGAAGTTGTACAAATATGCCTAGAACCAGAGGATGCATCCATGAAAGATGAGGAATTATCTGCGTTAGATATAAGTTATGATGAATGTAAAAAAATTAATACAATTAACGAAGACAAAGTCATAGACAAAGGTAATAAAGTAAATGGTTTATTCGAAATGAAATCTTCAAAATCAGACGGTTCTTTGGACGATCAGGATGATGACATGACAATAACTGAGGATGATATCTTACACGCACCTCGAGAATTGACTATGAGAAGTAAATCAGCAGACAGAAAAGGAACGGATACCGAAAGATGTCTATCAAAACAGCAAAGTAAAGATTTGTCTACTTCAGATGAAATGGTCTTCGCAGTTACGCCAACTGGTTTAGAGAGAATTAGTTTTGAAAGATATTGGAAAGACGGTGATGTTAATACAGATAAAATAAAAAATGACGATAGTTGGAAAGAATGTCCAAATTCCCCATCAGATGATACTGTCAGTTTTTATGATGCTACTACAAGAATTTCTGTCCAGGAACAAAATAACTCGCTTTTGTATATCGATCATGAAATAGACGGTTACGAAACATGTCTGGACGATGACTCCTCGTCTGTTAAGTGTTCAGAGAACAACGGCCGTAAAATCAATGGAGATAGCGAGATCAAAGAATTAGATAAACACGATAAAATAGACGTTAAAAACAAAGACAACGATGTTTGTGCCAAAACTAATGATGATCAGAACATTGTACATTCCGTAGAGGATGTGTCGTCTTATGACCATCCTTATATAGAAGAACATATAATTAAGCAGATGAAATCTTTAAGAATAGAACCATTAAGTATACATATAAATACTAAAAAAAATAAGAAGAAAAGTCCTTGTAAATCCAAAAACGAGCGTCGAGTCATCGAGTACTACAACGATCAGGCAGAATGCTTAAAAGAGATTAGACAGCAGAAGCTTGAAGAAGAAAAGAAAAAGAGCAGAGAAGAACTTAAGAAAAGTGTAGATAGTACTAAAATTATGGAAAAGAAGATGCATTTCACTAAACATCCACAAAGTGAAGAATCAACAGATCTTGAACCACATTACGTATCAGGATGTCACAAATGTTTTCTAGAGAGTTATGCTTATCAAATAACAAAAGCGTATATAGAGGAAGCGAGTGCTTGTAAATATTGCGAGGTGATTCGCGATATGTTGGAACTGCCTAAGATTATTTCTAATAGAAGAATGTCAGCTCCGGCGTTGGTAAATTTGGAGAGTCCTGGATCTGAAACAGACGATGAGGATCTTTTAGCGGTACCTGTTGTAAAGGATAGAAGAAAATCGACGGGGCCTTTAGTTTTTCCAGTGCCAGCTAGAAGGTCAAGGTACGTAAAATCAGGTTATTACTAAATTATGTATGATTCTCATAAATAACGAAAACGGTTTAGGTACTCGGTTACTCAATTGACCTTAAACAAGTATATTATATTTATTATGTCATAACATCTTCATCCATCACGCTGAATTGTATTGTAAATAAACTATACATGAATAAATAAAACTTACCGTCGCACGCATCGCGATAGATTTCTAACACGTGAGAATTAATGCCATGAAACCCTATCAATAAGGACAAATTTCTTTCAGCTTATCCATGCCATGCAAATATAAATTTTAATACAACTTCATACGGTTTAAATTTGAATAACACATAGATTATTGTTCCAAATAGGTTACCAATTGAATATAAACTGTATTATAAACGAGTAGGGTATAAATTGACTTGCTTTATAAATAGGGGTATTTTGCATATGTCAACGCAAATTCAATATCAGTTTCCTAAATTTGAGAGAACTGGTATCGTAGCAATGTAAGAGCATTTTCTGGTCTGTTTTTAAAGCATTTATATTATAATACTAGCTGTGACCTTGACTTTATTCGCGCAAAATATTTTTTTTAAACAAATTTTCTGTTAAATTCGGTCTAGTCATGTCAGAAATTAGCCGGACCACACAAGCGGACAGAGACAAATTATAATATATATATATATACTTTTTAATATAAGTCCCGTATATACTTTCACATGCATTAAGCGAAAAACTGTTAAATTGGATACAAACAGACACTTCAATGTGTATATTGTTTTTTACAAATAGGTAACTCTTGATATAAGACCATTGCGTCTGCGATAAAAAAAAAATAAAGCGAAATTCCCAAGCGAACATGTCACTTAACTAAATTAGTATCTAGTAAAATAATTTACTGGAACGCTATTCTTCAGAGACCCGCCGCAAATTGATTGGTCTTTATTGAAGTGAGCTTTAGTTTAAAATTTTATGAATTCTCCAGAGAGTATCGACTATCAGTTAATATTGTACTAGTGACTTACCGCGACTTCTTTCTCATAGATCTTGGAAAAGTCAAATACTGTTGGTCCTTAAACTCTCAATAATAGAATATAATATTTTTTGGTGAACATTTAAACTTTAAAAAGTACTCAAAAATAGTAACTCTATAATTAATAAATACTTTTTAAAATATTTATTAGTTTCTAAAAATTCTTGAAACTCAAATAACATTATATTAAATATATAATGTTATTTGATAATAAAATATAATTTTCAGTCTTTTTTGATAGCCATAAAATTAACAGATTAACAGAAGATTTCAGCATATAATGTAATCTTATTTAAACTAAATCATATATTAGTTTAGTTGATTGTCTATCGTCTTGAGTGAACTGCGTAGGAACTGGATAGTTCTTTAGTATTAAATCTGGAAACCTAATAAATGTAAGGTAGGTCAAACAAACAGACGTACACGAACGGCAATGAAAAGATGACGAAGATTAAAACGAAGCTACCGCTGACGTAGTGATGTGATCACTATCAATTGGTCTCATATCGATAATTTGATATATAAATAAAACTCCAAGCTCGTTTGACCTTGACATTTTTACGTACAAGAATAATGTATTTTTTGGTATCTGAGTTTGGTTCAAACTGCGTTTATTTCATATGAATATTATTGAGCGAAGCGAACGAAGTGAGCGGAGCGTTTTACTGGAGACTTTTTGCATTCTTTGTCACGAATTGGCTCAAAAACTACTGGACGGAAAATTATGAAACTTTGCAAACAAAAAGACACACAAGAGGTGATGGTTTTTAAATAAAAAATGTTGAAAAATGTCAAAAAAAAATTTTTTTTTTAATGTCATGTCAAAAAACTGATATCCCATTGAAGTCAATGGGAAACGATGAGTGAATACACTGGGCTCGCTTCGCTCAATATGCAAACGGCACCCTAGATTTCGCGAGCGCAGCGAGTCGAAATTGAGGGTTTGTTGGCGCCCCTAGTTATAATAATTATTAGTGAAAGAGGATACGTTGTGTTGTTATAATCTTATTGGATTTTAGTAGTTATTGAATCATGGAAATGATTTTCAAATTGTAATATACATATTAGTATCAATCTTAATATTTTAAATAAAAACTGTTAAATAATTGTATATTTTCTCCTTTCTTCCCTTTTTGATATATCCTGATGTGTACATTCTATCGATAAGACTTAATTTCATCGATGACCACACATCACTAAAAGTAAATTGCTAATACGTATAATTGAGTTATGGTTAAGCGACCTCAGTGCACCATTACGGATTGACATCTTGTAGTTTGTTCACGTTATTTTATTTTCGGCTAAAATAGTCAAAATTTCAGTAAATTAACATTCATAAGGATATGTAGTGTTGTGATTATTACTTTGATTACGATACCGGTGAGTTTGTGATTACTTTTTTTTATCAAAAATATTTTATAACAAAATAAAGTTACTTGTTTTTTTATGTTTTTTACCTTTTTTTTTAACTATTTTCTTCTAAATTATACAGTTATAAAGAATTCTGACCCCTTAAAGAATAATGTAGCAAATATTTTTAACAGTTGTAACACATACATCCGTTTCATTTCACGGGCCAGCGGTCTCGCATTTATCAACTGAATGAAGATATAAATTAAGCATATTAATATAGGAATAATTTACATTTTGATAAGAGAATTTATATATTAGATGAAATATTCCTTATACTTATTATTAGCAATATCTTACGAGATATATGAAAAATTATTACAGATTTTCTGTTATTTTGAATCAAGTTTCTTGCTTAAATGAATTAAACATTTTAGGCAGTATGCAAAGTTTTGACAAAGTTTTATTTTTTTTTAAATATTCCTTAATATAATGGAAACTAAAAGACTAATTGAAATACTTTTATTAACTCTAAAACTATGAAACCATTTGTATCTTAAACGTAGTTCAGTATCCGGATATGTAGGAAGTTCAAAATTGTGCATTCAGTGCATTGAACCGGTTCAAATCATCCGTTCAGTCGAGCACACTAACTTGGAAGCCTCATTCTTGTATGAATTAACATTTAAAGTGGAAGTGATATCTATTTTCATCTCCCTTTTATATCTAATATTCAAATATCTCTTTCTCTTTCTATATTTTTTTAAATGTTTAACATACATTGATCTGTTTTTTGACGGCATATATTCTCATCAGGTTGTCTTCTAGATATATACGTTTTAAAGTAAGAGTTATAAAGAGATATTCCCAATAGTACAATTTATAAATAGGTAACTCTATAACTCTATAAAGCATAATAGAGATAGAGTTCACACCTACAATAAACAGCGACAATAGGCGTGCTCGGTCGACCGCTCAGTTCTAAGTGATTGCAATGCGTCCTGTACTCTCGCGGTGACAAGTCTTAATATAAAACAAAATTATAATTATTACATTTTAATTGTTTATTCTTCATGAATAAATGTATAAGATTTGATCACGAAATATCTTATACTTGAAATGAGTTTGAAATTTAGCATGTGTTTAATGGATATCCACCTCCAAAGAAGTTAAAAGGTTGTGAAGGTTGGTATTTTGGTGCCAAATTTATCGCAATAAACGATAAAAATTTATATTGAATTCAATTAGAAATAATTTACAAATAAAATAGGCTGTCACTAACGTAAATATTATTTTATTTTTATAGATATAACATATGTAGACTATTTTTATATAAAACCATAACTTAAATTATTTAAAGGAATGGAAATATCTAACAGGACAGTGACACATCAGGTCAAAGTTCGAACTCCAACGGTTAAGTTTTTACTATTGATAGAACACTCAGTGAAATCTATCTTTATTCAGTCGCGCGTATCTTTTTAGATGTAACTATAATACTAAAAACTGTCAATTTCTTCCACATCCTTATATCATATATTATCTCATTGGAGACTTGCTTCTGAAACATGTATAAAAAAATAAGAAATAACTAGGGGTGCCAACATACCCTCAATTTCAACTCGTTGCACTCGTGAAATCTCGGTTGCCTTTTGCATATCGAGCGAAGCGAGCCCAGTGTAATGACTCATCGTTGTTGATAATGTCATTGCACGAATTTCTTTTCCCATTGACTTTAATGGGATATCAGTTTTTTGACGATTATTCCTCAACGATATGACATTTTTAATTTAAAAAAAAAAACATCACCTACAACAATATGTGTCTTTTTGATTGTAAATTTCACAATTTTCCGTCAAGTAGTTTTCGAGCCTATTCGTGACAAAAAATATGAAAAAGTCTCCAGAAGAACGCTCCGCTCGCTTTACTCATATCGCTCAATCATTTCATCACATAGTTTTGACAAATATTTGTCGTTAAATTCAAATTTTTATTAATAAATCTTAAATATAAACTGATATATAAAATAAAATTAAATAAATAAACAGTTTTCTTCCCGACAGTATTCAAATGAGAGTCGGAGGAACGGTTGGATGCATTCCATAAATAAGTTTGTGTCAATTTTGATCTGTTTTATGAAACCTGTATCAGGTTAAAAGCATACTCTGGTTACACATACATACATACACGAAATAAGTGCATTATATTGATGAAGGCTTTTGTGGTATCAACGTGGTTTGATTTACTAAAATTTGACGTTACTGTGATTAAATTATATACGATAAATTGTTTCTCACTACATTTTATGTTTGAAATAATATTAATGTTGTGTTATCAAAGATTTTAAGATATTTTGGTTGTTATTAAAAAGTACTTTCAAACTTAATCTATATATATAAAAGAAAGTGGTGTTAGTTACACTATTTATAACTCAAAAACGGATGAACCAATTTGGCTGAAAATTGGTGGAGAGGTTGCTTAGAACCAGGAGACGGACATAGGATACTTTTTATCCCGTTCGACCACGTTTTCGTCAAGTCACTATAAAACGTGGTATAACAAAATCGCATCTTACAGGGAATAACAAAACGCAAATGACAGTGGAATACCAAAACGTAAATGACAGCTAAACGTAATTTTGTCTTTGGTTAAGTATGGTAAAAAAAAATACTGGAAAGGCGGAACAGAGTTCGCCGGGTCAGCTAGTATATAATAAATTAACTATATTTTTGCTAATCTACCACTTATAATATAAAGTTGTAAGATTTAATTATTTTAAGTCAAAAATAAACACAATTAGGTTAATAAATGTACATTTAGTATAAAGAAGATAAAGTAAAGAAGCGCATCTGAAGAGATGGCTCTAAAGATCTCTTTCAGCTTCCATATGTCTTAAAGCTATGATATATATAACCTTAACAATTAGTATATGTATGTTAGTATATTGCATAATCTGAATGCTGGCTCCAGTTATATAATTAAATTATCGTTTAATTAGCTTAAGTTAAACGGCTTTACCGCTGAAGGACTCAGAAAGTCGAAACCCGTCAAATACTCGCAGGTTATGTTTACATGTGTCGTGATATAAAGATTTATTTGTTGGAAAATCTTATAATTTGCTTATTCTTAGTACTTCTTGATAAGTTTCTTGATATTTATTCCAAAAAAGGTTAAAAAATTTTACTCAATTCCCCAATACAGAACCATGATTTCTAGAAACGCAACACTTATTCCCTATCTCACTCTATTATCTCCCTCTCTTTTTCTCTACTCAGATTTACCGACAAAAGTCAATAGTAATAACACTATCTACTCGAGAACTGCCCTTGAATATTGATTTGAAATCCAAAAATAAAAAATATATAACATCAAACATGTTACGAGGTAAAGATAACGTCTCCATATAAAATTTATAGGATATAAAATGTCTGAAGAACAAAAAATAAAAGTAAAATTGTTAATATCCCTCACGTGCGGCTCGTTCACAGTATGATCCCACCCAGGTGACACTCTCAATACATTATACATGTAACAACCTTATACATAAATGTATACCTGGTATGGACTTACAGCGTAAATTATATGTAAGAAAATTGTCACTATAACGTAATATGAACAATTATTATAGCAATCTTCGTAAAGATGTATTTATATGATAAAAATTAATTAAGTTGAATTTAAAATAATTATTTAATAATTTAACGAGTTTTAAAAAGGATTTATAATTGAGGTAAAAATATTTATATGATACGTGTATATATACGAATTATTAGATAATATAAATAAACAAGAATCTAATCTAATCTATAACAAGAATCTAATTGTTTCAATCTGCTAACGGTTCAGGTTTTCCATACTCAATGGCCAGCAGATTTTTAATCTTAAGCTTCCACTAAAAAAACTGGTGTTTCCTAATGTAAAATGAAATGAAACAAAAATATGTAACTCATATATTATTATATTATTTTTTCTTTACACAAAAAGTACTGTAAACTATTTTTCAGTCTGTATCGTGTATATATAAATATTTTATATACAGACATTTGTTACTACTTTATTATATATATAGATGTCTTCCAGTTACGTGCCTCAAACTATGACAGTGACCGTGTCAGCGGATCGTAGAGATGGGTCCGCTCAGAGGTGGGGTGCTCCAAGACGCGTCACGCTCAGACGGAAGCCCGGGGCTCCGCTGGGAGTTAGCATTGTTGGTGGGAAGGTATGATATAGTTTAATTCCTCTTATCTTCAAACACTCTGTTGTTGAAATTAACTTTTAAATTAACTTATAACTGTAATTTTTTTTTAAATACATTAAATAATTGACGTTTATAGAATTAAAAAAAACTCATTCTAAAATTATTTGTTAATTTGATTTCATTTTGAGTTCAATCTTTTCTTTATAACTGTATTTTCCACAGAAAATATGAATCGCTCTGAATAAAATCTCACTTCGATGATACAGTCTACAGATCGATTGATTAATAAAAAAAATCTAGTTTCAATAATTGGTACAGAAAGAGAGATACCAAAAGATAGGTACCAAAGATACGACCATTTTAATCACAAATTTATCGAGCGCTAGCTCGACTAGCATACGAAAATGGCATTTTGAAAAGTCTGTTAGAAATTTTACAGAACTACTATTCGTAGGCCTTTTTCACGATATTTTTAGGGTCAAATGGTGCGCTTACTATGTATTATTGCGTCAATTAGGGGTCTCGATAAAAAGGACTGTCATTGTTTGGTCAACAACACATCAGAATGGTACATTATTTTTGAGTTCAATCCACAATATGTTAGTTTAGAATTCATCTATTGTATACAAGATTATAGAAAGAAAGATACGATTCTCTTTTATAATCGATTAAATAATAAAGAAAAGTAAATTAATAAAAATGTCGCTAAAATTTAATTCTTTGACAGGTCGATATTATTTCTAAACAAAACACCCAAAATGGTGGAGAAGAAAAGGCGATCTTCGGCATTTTCATCAAAAATGTCGTCCCTAATAGTCCAGCGGCTCTCTGCGGGGAGTTACAAGTAAGACACTGTTATTATAGATATTATTGACACATAAAATTACATATTATATGTCACAAAACATGTTATGTATAATCAATAATGTATCAGCACTTGAACAATGGAACCTATTTACGTTCTACGGCTGTCTGGGAATAAAGGAAAATATGTGTATTTTGCTATAAACATAGATGCGTACATTAATACCTTATCCTCTCCCTCCCCTTTTTCTCCAGACAGGAGATAGAATCCTGGAGGTGGATGGCGTATGTGTTCGAACAGCACAGCATGAGCGAGCTGTGGAATTGATAAAAGCAGCAAAAGATGTCGTCATATTAACAGTGCAGAGCCTCACAGCCTGGGTAAGTTCATTTAAAATTGTCTTAGTACTCTGAGAGGTTTTATAACTATGTAAAAACATGTCTGAACACAAGTATTTTTATTATATATATTTTGATTATTAATATGTTTAAGAACATGTAAGAACATGTCTGATGGCATCACAAGTATTTTTATTGTATATATTTTGATTATTAATACGTTTAAATCACTCCATATGTCTCTTCTATCTATATTTTCCTAATAATATAATAATATCAGATATTTAACAACCTACAAGTTAATGTCACAAACTTTGACATTAATCGAAGAGATATCTCTTCAGATAATTTAAGACGCATTTTGACATTACCACATTCTCTGTATAAAGGAGAATATAATTTCTTTAACATGAACATTTTTGTATATAATACGTCCGGAGCATGAATCAACCCTCGTTATACTAAAATCCATCACTGACTTTTGATTACTTCGCTACCAGATAATATTTTGTACCGACAATTTACCTAAATTAGTAATATCCAAATTTTATTTTCTTATTTATTTTCATTTCTTCCACTTTTAATAAATACTGTTGTGTATCAAATAGGAGTATCAGGACTATTGATACCACTTATACTTATCTAAATAAGACCTTCTTTAAAGACACTCACTTAAAATTAAGGCTACGAGTGGTCCAAACGCACTGCTCTGAGAAGAACACAACAAACTCCCCTCGATTATTTCTTTATTGTGATCACTGTTTTACAAACGTCAATACATTTACTAACAAACATACAAAATCTAATTTGTGATTAATTTTCATATACTTAGAACACAGACTCCTCAGACATAGAGGCCTCCCCGTCTCCACCTCGACCTGGTAAAAAGTCTCAAGCCCCAAAGCCGCCGCAACATGAAATAAAGGTACGAATCCCTCTGTCTTATATTAATCTGTCCTTTGTTATGAAGTCTTCTTTTGTCGTGTCTGTGCCATTTGTTTTTGAATTTCCATTTTCATTGTATTTTATCTCGGCATTAATTATTTACCTCTCGTTGAGTTTGTTGAGATAACATTGAGATGTCTATTATTGTAAATCTTCACTTTTAAAATATCAAGTAAGCTTTATTGAAAATTAACTTTCAATATATATTGACTAGCTGTTACCCGTGACTCCGTCTGTGTTTAGAAAGAGCGGTTATAAATATTTTTTTATAGGTTTCCATAAAAATATATATTTAAAGGGATAATAGCGTTGAAAAAACCTTGTAGCGTTTTTTGCTCCGAAATACAGATTTTATTCAAGTAGATCCTGATCCCGTAGAAATATCTGGATAAAAAGTAGCCTATATTACTGATAATTTATCTTTATCAGTAGTTTTTAATACCAAGTACGTACTAACATACAATCAAACACTTTTTGTAATATAGATAACATTTATCGATTTTTATTTCATCTAGATAACAGTAACGGGACCTGAAAAAGAGAACGATCAAGCAAATGGAGATAATAAAGAAGAAGAAAAAGAGCCAGAGAAGGTTAATGGAGAAGTGGAACCAAAGAAAGTGTACACTGACTCGGAGAGCAGCGACGAGGAAGACGAGAGAGAACTGCAGGGGAGGACATATTCAGATAAGGGGGTTGAGGTGAGAATTGGTACCAGATTATTTAGAATTATAATAATAAATTAAGTTTAGTATAAAAAAATAAATTTATATAATATATTGATTAACAAGCTGTGCCCACGACTTTGCGTGGAATATGTTAGTCAAGTTACTTATAACATCACCTATCTGTCAATGAAATTCTAGTTAAAATCGGTCCAGCCCTTTGACAGGTTTGCAGAATGAAACAGACGGACGGACAGAGATATATTATAAAATAGATTTTTATATATAATTAACATATACTTTCATATGCATTCAGTGAAACGCTGTTTATTTGGAATTACAAGCAGACACATTATACATATATTATATATATATATATAAAATAAATGAACTTCGTCAATAATATGAATTGCTTTTATATTTAGATTTCCGATACAAATAAGTTTCGAACAAGCTCTTTAAGTACGTCTCTCGACTTTGAATGTTTTGAAACGAATATTACATTCTAAATATCTCTAAGATTTTCTGTATTCCAAACAACAACTCTACATTTTGGATATCTTTCGGATATTAATACCTTTTATGGAAACATACAACATATCTATTCGAATAACAATATTATTTTTAATAATAGCTCTACATATCTTAAAATAAATAGAGTCATATTTATATAACACTTTCCGAATGCGATTGTTGTTTTGTTAAAATGAAGGTCGAAATACAACTCTACATAACCATATGTTAGAAATTTATTGCACTAAAATAAATCGCAGCAGTGATTTGGGAAAAGGGGTTCAGTTTTGGAGTTGTCTTGTAACATCTGTAACTTATAAATCGGTCTTTATATATATATACTAGTTATGCCCATGACTTTGTTCGCGCAAAATGTTTTTTTAAAACCAAAGTAGCCTGAGTTACTCCTTATAATAGTGATTATTTGCCAGTGAAAGTTCTGTTAAAATCGGTCCAGCCATTTCAGAGATTTTTTGTTCAAATATGTATATCCATATTTTAATTAATATATATAATTTGAATGTATTATTACATGTTTGTTCTTATTCTCTCCGCTCTCTTCTAGATCGACCGTGCCTCCGCTGGAGCGATCAAACGAAGCAAAGAAGAGAAGGAAGCAGATAAAGAAGAAGAAGATGACTTCGGCTACACCAGCAGTAAGTGGAAAGATACATTATTTGCGTTTTTCAATTTCACATTTTATCTTTTACACGTGTATTTCTATGCTTGTATTGTGGAACATAGTCGATAAAATATTATCGATAGAAATACTATCGATATCGATATTAAGGGATAGCATATATTATAAAAATATTTCTATCGAATCATAAAATTCGCTAAAGCTTTTAACCATTAAAGTAATATAATATTTACACTTATTTACACTATTTACACTAATTACACTTACGGCTTTTACACTCTTGTTACACCAAATTAATGGCGCGTTAATTAAAATTCTGACAGTTCATAAATTATCATTAATAACGAGGGCGTCTGTTGAAAACGTTTAGGGAGATTAAGATAAAATGGTTTAATTTTATCTATACAGGGTCAGGGCTATGACCAGTTTAATGTGACCTACGATATATATAAAATTAATTACTGCGTGAATCTTTTCAGTATTCAGAAATGAGAATCCCTTGAAACTTTTATATCCTTATATATTTATATATTTGCTGCTGTCTGTTCGTGTGTAACTATATTAATGGACATTTTGTGCGTATTTTACTTACTTACTTAGCTTCACGCCCTATCCCTTGCGATGTAGCCAGAGACGACGGAGCGCCAAACGCTACGGTCCCTGCATACCTCTTTCGCCTCGACCACAGACATTAACCTCTTCATACATGCCCTCCGTCGGGTCCTCGTGCTTTTTACGTGACCTTCCTCCAGTATCGTAGCTACTGAGTCGAAGGTCACTCGAGGCCTCCCCCTGTCTCTCTTACCGCTCACTTTTCCTTTATAAATCTTTTTTACCAATCTTTCATCACTCATTCGTTCGCCGTGCCCAAACCACCTGAGCACGTTCTTCTTCGTGCATATTTTTTATCTCCCTTATTTTGTTTATATATTTGTTTTATCAAAAAATGTTTAGCCGTTTCTAATAGCGCTTTGTTTTGGTACAAATTTGGCTTCTCTCATTATAATTTCCGTCTAACTTTTAACTTACTACGAAAACGGGACTTTACTTAATTTGTCTGTCTTCAAAAATAAAATATAATATTAATTAAATTCTGAATTCCCATACCGTTATACACATTTATAAACTATAAAACCTCTATACATTTTGATCTGAAACACCAAGAATAAACAGCACACCTGAACGATTACACGTTACTATACATAGAACAGCGAAACGATCGATTCAATTCAGATTTTCAACTATAATACAATCCCCGGACTTTTCTTTTCATAATTCGTTTCAAAATAATGATTTATATTAGATATATTTGTCGAGAGTTCTGATTGGTTGTATATCACGACATAATAACATCAACCAATCAGAAAGATTAATAGAATGTTACAGCAAATTATTATTTTTAATCTATTTTTTGTTTTCTTACAATAAAATAACATTTATAAATGATGCTAAACTGATTTTTCATCAAATATTTGATTAAAAAATGCTTTAACTATATATATTGATTTGACATACAACATGTCTGTCCAAACCAAACAACAATAAATAATCTAAATAATAATTCAATTCACTGTTTTAGATAACCTATTATTATAATGCAAATTTTTATATTCACAGACAAATTATTATGTGTATATATATATATATATATATAATAGCATTGACCTACCTCTAAATACTTATCTTGTTTAGGATTATTCCAAACACTTGGTAAATGTTAAGTTCAATACACATCATTATTTATAACTAACAGATTACTATGATATTGTAAATAGATCTAACACTTGGTTTATCCAATCCAAGATTGAAAACAATCCAAGGTTTTTTTTAATCCGAGATCGACTGCAAAACGATAATCTATAACTATAAACCGCTAAAGATCCTATAATATACCCTAAATTATGTTATCTGCGACTAACCAATATATTAACAGCACGAGGTCAAATGTTAAAGGTCAATTTATAAACAAAATTATCAACTATTTTAACCTTTTGTAATATTGTTACGTAAAGTTGATAAAATTTTATAACAATCCGATATAAATATATATTTTTTGTATTTATATTATATTGTGAATAATTATTTTATATTTATTGACACGGGTGGTGTGTATCTACCTTTATAATAACATTCGGATCGCGGAAGTCAATATTGTTTATATTTTGAAGATAATGAGTTCTATATTAAATATATAAGGGTGAAAATGTTTCCGAATTAATTAAATATTGTAATGAAAAAAAAATTTATGATATAAGATGAGATGAGATAAGATGAGATGAGATGAGATGAGATGAGATGAGACGAGACGAGATGAGATGAGATGAGAGGAGATGAGATGAAATAAAATGAAAATTGGTAAATATGTTCAAAAACGCTATAACTATATTGACATTAATAACATCAATTTCCTAACTTATGAAAGAAAATATTTATTATAGAATTAAGTATAAGTTTACGCACAATAATTATTATTTTTTTATTTCTTTTTACATATAATGTATCTTTTCACTTTATATATTTATGTTAATTTAATATTATTGTTATTTTATATTTTATTATTAAAAAGAATTTAATTATTATTTTTTATTATTTAAAAAAGCATATATTAATTACCATAGTAACAAAGCCTTTTCTCAATTTATTTTTATCGTTTATAAGAGTTTGATCAAATAAGATACACCCAAATCTATATTAGTTAACGACTGAATCGATAATCTATTTGTATCTGAAGGTCGAGATGAACAGGTGTTATCCAGAGTTACTTACTGGATGGTAGAAATAGGGAAGAAACTAAATATAATAAATAGAAAAAAAAACTATTTAAAAAAATGTTACAACTATAATAATAACAGTTTATAAACATTTTCATTTTAACATCGCCATTTTTTTTTCGTTTTTCATTAAAAAAATATGATTACTTTAAAATAATATAATAGTAATTTGTTTATCAGATATATTTTTTATTTCATCTTGACTAAAATTTTAATTGTTTTTTTTTAGTTAAATTTTATATTTACATTAAAATAATAAACAAAAAATATCTTACAAACTCTTTATGACAGACTTGTGAATGAATTGATGTCACTGACTTATTTATTTCATTGGTACTATTATTATTGTTTTTAAAATCCGATAGGTGGCGCTGTTACAATTAACAAGCGATGCCGGGTTAATAGCTTGTTTTGGAGATATTTATTAATATTTTTAAAATAATTATATTTAAATATTGGTTATTTCGAACGGTTTTTTTACGATGCTATAAAATCCTTAAATTATTCCGATTTATTTTATGACCATTTTGTCCGTTTCCAAGCCTATTTCGGTAACACGATATTGGAATGTAGGCAATAACCTTGTTAAAAAATACAATTAACTAAAATACGACCTTCCAATTAACAATATGCAATTAATTTCGCAAATTCTACTTCATACCAAGGAGTTTTATATTGAATGTTTTTTTTTTGTTTTGGCTGTATGGGTTTAAACCAAGTAATACATATTATAGGTACAATTGCTTCCAAATTCTACTTCGTACCAAGGAGTTTTAGTTTGTTTTTTTTTTGTTATGGCTGTATAGACATAAATCAATGACACATGTCTGTTCAAGACATTGACACTGACATTTACATAATCTTCCCGCTCAAACAATAAAACCAAGGAGCGAAGGCGAATATTTGAATAGAGAACAAACTAACCTATTTATAAAAATAACTTTAGCCTTATTATAAAGAATAGGGAACATCCGGTGTATTACAAATATAAAAATAACTCTTGGTTTGAATTCCATTTTTTTAACACTTTATTAAGTTAAGCCAAGAACATAAATGTACAGCCGAGAACAGACAACCCGGACATTGCAACCAAATGTTTTCCTTTATATTTTTTTCTCAAAAATGAAATAAAAAGAGAAAAAAAATACATAAAAATGTATGAATCTTAGTCATTTGCAAACATGAATATGTAAAATGTAAATATAGTTATTTTGTAGATAATAGTATAATTATTTTGATTATAATTTCTGGAATATTAAAACTGATTATGAACTAATCTAAACTAATTATGAACTAATCTGAACTAAACATTTTGAGAAACAAAAATTGCATACCAATTTTTCATATATATTTAACAAAATGTTGAGTTTTTCATAACAGCTATAAAGAATAAAGTCGGATTATTTTGTAAATGACCATAAGTACGTATAATAATGAACTGTCACTTTTAATTCATAAAAAATATATTATGTCATTTGTCGCGTGGATTTTGCACGTCATTACTCAAATAATTTTGTCGTTTACAACAACATTACAAACATATATTTGCGGTTGACGCAATGTAAACAATTATCTTTTGTAATAACTGGACCTTATCACTCTAATAATAAGGTTCACTTTTCCATTTGAAAATTCAACATTCGTCAAGTGTGCGAATATGACGTTTGTTTACATTCAAAAGCTCGATTCGTAACGAGCACGAAAACTACCGATTTCTTCCGAACTAGGTTTTCCATTGTTGTAAATGAGAACCCATACAAAACTATACTTTCACACCTTGTATTAAGGTCCAATTTAGGTTTTGATATTTCGTAAGAGTAAAATTTTGTTGTCCTCTGATCCGTCCCCTCGTTTTCCGATTTTATATCTTAATAGCCTGTAATAAAGTTTGTTTTGCTAATACTGGAAGCGTAAATAACGTCTTTGTAGCTACGGGTGGGATATTTTGTGCTGCACGTGTTTAGATTTTCAGTGTCGCGTTAGAAATAACCGTATGCGGACGCCATGACGCTTCCCGCGTGTTTTGACGTCCGCTCAAGTTTATAGTTCGAAATTTAAATTTTAAATGTTTCCATTTATTATAATGAGTCGTGTTTAAAATGTGATGACCGGTTGTTTTAAAGTGGACATTTGTGGATTGTGATTCGAATTATGAGGTTTTTGCAGTTCTGTGGCGGTTTATTTATGCAAAATAATTATTTATTTTAAAAATACAATATTGTATAGCTAAGAATACAAAGAGTTTAAATTAAATATTATAAAAAACGGTAAAAACATTCCAAGTTACGCAAAAGGAACTATTCGTTGAAACTTTATAATTAAAGTCTTCGCGAAGAAATATCTTAGGATCGCTCCGGAAATATCTTACTTGAATAACTTGCTTGTCGAAAAATAATAATCCACTACTTATTATTTAAAGTTATTAAAAAGAAAAAATATTATTTCATTTAAATTAATTTGTTAACAGAGTTTTTTGTGTTGGTAATCTTTTTTTATTCACTAATAGTTGCCTAGTTTTTGGTCAAGCCTTCATCAGTAGCTAATAGTTTATTTTTAATGGATTTGTTGTATGAAAAAATATACATTCAAATCTTATTATACAATTTTATCACCTGACTTTCTATACATTGAAATAAAGTATATCTATGTATATCTCTTTCTCTCTTTTTCTCTCTAGTCTGGTCTGTCATGAACTATATATGATCTTAATTATACAATAAGGTTCAATTACTGAATAATAAAAAAAATATTAAAAAAATATAAAAGGGCAATAGAAAATAACCAAAAAATAATATTACATTTCCATTTACTAAAATCAAAAACCATCCCTAAGTTTGAAAAATATACATAGCGTTAATATATATATGTTTGTTACAATATCAGTCTGTATTAATAGTAGTACCATTAAAAGAATACTTAAATATAATGAAATTTAATGACAAATGAACCTAAAGGCTGTATTAATAAGATTGATTTTCCAATAATTAATTAATTGAGTATAAAGGGAGAGGTTTAACAAGCCCCTGTCATAAAAACACCTATCATGCTTAATGGCTTATTTAATTCAAGAGAAATATATTCTTTTTGACTAATTTTATTTGTTTGTTTGTCCTTTCCCAAACTGAAGGGTCTCAAGACTCTATTACTTAGTTACTTACTTACTTACTTTCTAACTTACTCTATTATTTAGTTCTATTCCAGACTCTAAAGAATCTGACATAAGCTTATCTTTTGTATAAATAGATATATTTATCTTTTATCTTTATTTCAAGCTTGACTTTAACTTATCTTTATCTTACATTAATTATCCAAAATTATAGATTTTTTAAATATATATTTTATTGACATAAGAACTCTATTTTATTACAGTTAATATAATTTTATTACATATTTATTATACTTACTCTATTATTTTATCTTTCTCTATTCCTTAAGAAAATAAAATTAAAGATTTGTAGACTCTAGGTCAAAATAAGTCAAAAAAGCTCTAAAAGTAGAGTATTTTAGAGTAGAGAATAAGTAACTCGTTTTTTTTATATATAAAAAGTAAAAAAATATACTTGAAACTGGATCACACTTGACCTTTTTTATAAAATTCAGAAACGTTATTACTGCAGCTTGACATAAGCTGCTATTTTTATAACAAACAAATCCGAGTAAGAAATTAAAAATTGCCACTATTCTTTTCAATATTTCAATATCACATGTCAATCCTATGACGTAGTAATGACCTAGATTAAATATACCTTTTAAGTTAATATTCATTTACATTTAGTAAATCTTATTTACACGAACAAAATAAAAAAAAAACACTTTATATATTTATGTCAAAGCCATGACCTTATAATGACTAAAGAGATTTTGGCACAGCAGAGAACCGTTTTTATTATCTTCCAACAAGAAAAAGACGTATTAATCTTAACATTCGTTTAGGAGATACGTTGTCATAAACAGACAAAAGTTTGAAGTGTGAGGTTAATAACCTCAAGAAAGAACCTCAAGTTTATTAAATATTTATTTTTATTTTAAACCTTTAAATCCAAATCTGATTTTAATAATCAACATTTTTGACACTTAAAAAATTTTAGAGTTCAACGACACTTAAAAAATTTTAGAGGTCAACGACCTCTGATATGTAAGTTTCAGCTTGCCAATGGCCGGATGACCAATTTCCTAAAAATACTTACGCTAATATAAAATCGAATCCATAATAAATTAATTAGAAAGGTTCTTGAAATTCGAAAAATTATATGCGGTATATACATATTGTAGTAATAATTTATTTTTCAATAAGACCCGGATTAGATAAAAGCAGTTAAAAAAAATAAAAGCATGAAAAATGTAGTAAAAACAAAATGAAATTATGTTACCCGTCAAGCCGTATTGAATTAGCATGGTGGCTTTCTTTCTAACCTTTTCATAACTTTTACAGTATACAAAATTCATTGTAAAAATTCCAGTAAATGTCATAATTATTTTTTAAATAAAATTACTTGTTTAACACAAAAATGTAATATAAAAATATAAAATACATAAAATGTCTATCAAAAACAAAATGGCTGAATATCACGTAATAACGGGAACGATAAAAAAAGGTTTTATATAAAAAAATATATTACCGTTTCAAGGAGTCTCAAATGATATCATATTCTTACTTACTATTTTTATAATTTTAACTTTTATAAAAAAGAAAATCTATATATTACAATATATATTGCATCTATGATTTGTTACAAAAGTATCATAATTATTATATATAGAAGAATATGTTTGTATGTAAAACTCAAAAACTACTAAACCGATTTACTCTAATACTGGAATACTTTCACCTGTCGAAAGCTACATTGTCGTCGAGTTAAATAAGCTTTTTATCCTGATAATTGAACAGGAATTACACATATTAAAAAAGGAAATAAAATTTAAAAAAAAAACTCATTATTATAAACTTTAAAAGATAATATAAAAAAAGTAAAAAGTTTACAAAATTATAATTTTTCATAATCATTTAAATGAAAAAAAGAGTAATTTTTGACAAAAAACTAAAGTGTATGCAAAATATTAAGATTACCAAATTATGCAAGAAATATATATGAGATAACTAATATATATATATGTATATATATATATATATATACATTTTAATGCAATGTCTGTCCCTAAAATTGTTGATTATTTTTCTTGATATTCTTAAAGCGACTCCTCTACCGAGCAATTAGTTAGTTTAAATTGCTTTGTTAGTTCAAACTACTTTACAATGAACTAAACGACTTAACAAAGACATATTGGATAGGATTGGATACAAGTACTATTCATTACAGATATAAATAACTGATTACACATCATTTGTTCATCGTTCATCAGAAAAGCAAACAAATAATTGCATTTAATTAAAATTCATTCGTATTCGTTCATCGTTCATACATATGTAGTTATAATAGGAGCCAATTACAAAAGTTTCGTTTATCACTCATATTCATACAATTTATTAGTTAAAAATCATTAAATCAGTATTCAATCATTCGTTCAGTATTCGTTCATTGGTTCATTCATTCATTCATTCATTCATACATACATACATCCAACCATCATCAATATTTACAATTAGTTAAAAATCATTCATTCAGTATTCCATCATTTATTCAGTATTCATTCGTTCATCCTTCATCATACATGCAAAAATCCACTCACGATCACTTTTTACAATTAGTTAAAAATAATTAAATCAGTATTCATTCATTCATCATGTATTCGTTCATTTATTCAATCATCATTCATTCATACATCCATTCATCATCACTATTTACAATTAGTTAAAAATCATTCATTCGGTATTCATTCATCACAAACGAGTTTATATACTATATTAATGTTTTTTAAATGTATAAATATAAATGGCGGTAGGACGTGCTCTATCAACACAAATTTTCAAATCTTATTATTACAATGTTAGGAGAAACGTGACACTTGTAACAATGACTTACAGGATCATACAATTATGTCATGATTTTAATTGAATTATTGTTATATTATATGCAATTATGAAATATACGTAAATGTATATATCATTTGAATTTTTTTATTGGAAAAGCACTTTTTTGTATAATTATTTTATTTTCATTTGGATTTTATTATTGTATTGATAAATATTCTGATTTGCTAAATCATTTACAATACTATAGTTCGTTAAATATATATATATATATATATATTTCAGATTGTATGTATGTATGTATTATATTTGTGTCTAAATCAATCTAATGATCTGCCATCTTTGTTCTATATTCAAATTCATTCTTTTTTTTACTACCTAACTAACCATACCTGTGTTTATATATAAAATAATGTTTCTCTGTCTGTCTATGTGTGCTTAGTAACTCGAGTGTTATAAGTGTTCTTTTATTTTCAACGATGACCCTAAGTTAGGCATAGTCTAAAGGTCTAAGTGATAATTAATTTAGACCCTAGGGAAAACCCTAAGCTATAGAAAACAAAAGTTAAATAATTATAATCTGTTTATCAAAAGATTTAGTTACTATGTATGAAATAAATAAATATAAAATTTATTGTATTAATTTATTGTATATTTACATATACAATAAAAAAATAATTAAATTGTAGTTATTTATATCACGTCAGTTTCATTAAAAAACTTAATTCCGAGTTATTATTGAAATTTATTTTACTTATTTTTTCAATTACTGCTTATTGAATAAAGTTTTTATTGCAAAGTCACTTGAACGTCACGACTCTTACTTAACTATGATCTTTCATTAAAAGGTAACCAAAAAATTTATTTTATCGCCCTAATATATAAAAGAGACTGTGCGTGTGTTTGTTTGTTCATCAAAAAGAATTGCATGGTTTTAATTAAATTTGATGTAGCAATGACCTTCAATTGACATCAGGAAGTAAAGTCATGAAGTAAGCTTTAACTTTGGAAGTGGAATCTCTAACTTAATAAAAGTTATAAGCAATGATAAATGGTTTATAACTTTTCCAGCAGCTAATAAAGTATTGTATTGTTATAAAAATAAAAAAAGTCCTCAGTCAGGGAGTAGCAAAATCTTAACATTACTCCTCCCACTTGCTCTCCCTATTTACTTATTATAATATATTTATTTCTGACATAATGTTTAAGTGTTAAGACAATTATGGTGATATTTCATTAGTTTTTTTATCTATAGAATGATATAATGAAGAAAATATTTAAAATCATATAATAAACGCTGGTATTGGAAAGAAATAAAGAACGAATAGGATGTAAGAACAACATGAATGATAAGACAATAGAACAAGTGAATGAAGTGGTATATTTGGGAAGTATGTTTAGCAGAGACGGAAGATACGAAATGGATGTGGAAAGGCGTATTGCTGCCGGTAACAGAGACAACGGTGCTTTGACTGCATTGTTGAGACGTCAAAACGTCAGCATAGCTGCACGTTTGGCTGTACACAATGCAGTTTTGCTACCGACGCTGTTATACGGCAGCTATAACGTGGGTAACACAGAAGAAGGATGTAAGAAAGATGAATGCTGTGGAGATGCGATCTCTTCGCACAATATGCGGAGTCAGTCTAGCTGATCGAATCCGCAATGAAGAGATCCACAGAATGGCAGGTACTAGCGAAGATGTCACGGTGAGAATGAAGAAGAACGTGCTCAGGTGGTTTGGGCACGTCGAACGAATGAGTGATGAAAGAATGTTAAAAAGATTTATATAGGAAAAGTGAGCGGTAAGAGAGACAGGGGGAGGCCTCGAGTGACCTTCGAAAACACAGTATCTATGATACTGGAGGAAGGTCACGTAAAAAGCATGAGGACCCCTCGGATGGCATGTATGAAGAGGTGACGTCTGTGGCAGAGGCGAAAGAGGTATGCAGGAACCGTAGCGTTTGGCGCTCCGTCGTCTCTGGTTACCCCGCAAGGGATATGGCGTGAAGCTAAATAAATAAATAAATAAATAAGTATATGGATCAAAATTTTGTTTATCTTCTTCCTTGATATATGTGATTATGTATTTTATAGCAAATCCCAATAAACCTTCAAACAGATAAGATAATTCCTGACTTCATTAAACATGCGTATACAAGAACTTAACATAAAATATTCAATAAGAGATATATATATATATATATATATATATATATACATAGTAACTTATTCCAGTTATGTTTTTTCTTTTGCATTTATTCCCAAACAAAATTTAAATAGGAAGTACATCTTAACTGAGTCAAAAAATAAATTATGTATGACATTAATTACCATTCACAATGACTGGTGAGATCGGACTTACTGGGCATTTTAATAAGTATTATGCAATCTTAAGGATACAGTCCGTTAGAGTCCCTTTTATGTGATAATGGCGTTTTATATATATATATATAAAGTTGTCTGTCTATGTTATAAATTTATGATAATATTAACTCAATATGTTTGTCTGTTAAACAAAATTAAAACAAGGTTTCGGGTTTTTTTTAATTTTAAATATATGTATATTAAAAAAGTTATAAATAAAATACTGGTTATGAAATTATTTGTCTTATATATATATATATATATATAATTTTATTATATATATATATATATATATATATATATATATATATATATAACCAGTTTTGTTTGTCTGGTATCGACTTTATTTCAATACTCCTAAAGTATTATTTCAATATATTTTTTTAATATTAAACCAACTAACTGTCAAATCACCGTTTTTGTTGTTATAAAGTTAACTAGCTATTTTAAAGGTATTATCACTTTTTATAGGAAAGAATAATTTAAAGTTTATAATAAATTATACTATACTAGAGAATTATGAAATTTACATTAAGTTTTTCCTAATGGAGTCCCTTTCTCAATATTACGTCTCATATAAATACTTTAAGTTCTAAAGGTTCATTTAAATATCATTTAAATTTAATTATGATAATTACAAGTCATTTAAAATTAAAGACTAAAGTCATACGAAATATAAATCTAAAGTACCTTTTAACTTGTAAATGAAGTCATTAATTATTAATTGAGGCGTGGTAATTTAACGAACATTTTAAAATAATTATATTAAAAATAATAATTTATTTATAAAAAAATGTAAACAAGAAGTGAAATGAACATTTAAAACAAAGGTCGTCACGCAGGCGGCCATTTTGGAATACATTGTGAATCAAACAGCGTACGGTGGTGAGAACGGACGCTATAATCAATAATAGTTTAAAGAAAAATGGATTTTATTTCAATGTGGTGAGAGTTTAAATCGCCAAGTTGACGCACCCGTGTGTTGAGTGCGCGCGGCGGGCGGCGCGGGCGCGGGCGTCGCTACGGGATCTCGAACCATGCGTTGATCGGGTCATGGAGACGATCTCCGAAGATGCGGAGGCTGAATTGGAACTTGGTAATATATTTACGATAATTATACTAAAATTTTACCAAAAAAAATGTGATATGACATACAATTTGCATATTACATTCTCTGCTAGATGTTTCAAAAATTACAAATTTTGTTACGAATTTAGAACCATATTTTACGTTCAAATAATTGTTAGTACAAGGTTTTAGTTTCAGATTATTTCTCGTAAAATTTAATACAATTTAATTCTATTCAACCTTATCTGTAGTATTTAGACAAATCTGACTGTCTAGACAAAACTTCTAATGTTAGGATTAAAACAATTCAGCGTACACTGACGTAAAAAATTTAATCTCTAAATATAAAGTAGGGGTCACTGACATTATGATTTACGAGTACATCTTGCACTTGAAGGTACGTGCATTAAGGTACATGTAACGAGACAAGTGTTAACATTTTTATTTAATATTTTTATATAAAATATATTTTTGTTTTTGTCTTCGTTTATTCTTGGAAAGAGTCATAGTTATTATAAAAAGAAATATAAGTCAATTTATCTCTGAGAGAGAAAAATCACTGATCGTGCCTCTTGTCTGTTCGTTTTACTTAGTTTTTGTATTCTTTAATGTTTCTCGCTTTCATAAATAAACTATGTTGCTTCTATATATATTACTATTATAAAGAACAAATACATTACATAAATACTAAATAAAAAACATTATCATATATATGTATGTACAGTAATAACCCGCTTTACGCGACCCCGTTATACGTGGTTTCACTATAACGCGGATGCAAATTTCGCGCTCAAACGCCTCGAATTACGCGAGTGTGTATAAATATAATGTAGTCATCAACAATAGATGTATTTTACAGTAAAAAATAAGAGTATGTATTGCATAAAGTGTTCCTAGAATTAAAGTGATTGATTAAAATGATTTGTATTTTTTTGTAATAATTTTTGACTATGTTTAATCATAAACCTCGTTATACGCGAATTTCAGTTAACGCGATTTTTTTTTGGAACGTATCCCTCGCGTAAAGCGAGGTATTACTGTATATATAAGGAATATTTGGCAAGTAAAGTCGGAGCTCATTACTATAATACGTCTGTTATATAAATAATTGAATAAACTTTTGAACAAACCGTCAATTAAATATAATGACGGCCAAAGTTTCGTATATCAGAACGGGATCAAGGGATCAGAATCCTTTTTTAATTGCTCCACTGATATCATATAACTAGGTATTGCGAGTGACTCTCCTCGTGGTTTTCACAGGCGCAACATTCGTTCAGAGCCACTGACAAACAGATGAACTCTTCCACTTTAACTCTGTTATGGGATAAACTAAACGAAATATTTTTAATACGTTTAAAGATTTGTTAAGTAGTGTTTACGTACTGACATTGCATATCTAGAACATTGCCTGGGTATGAAGCACTGCCAGGCTACTTCAAGATAAATGTATAGCCTTAAATAGAGTTAAATAGTATCAAGACAAGCCCACTGAGTTTCTGTCGCCAGCTCGTCTTCAATGACAAATAACTTTCAGAGCTGATGGTAGTAATAAAAAATGTATAAAATACACTATCAATGATGATTTTTCGCTTTATTATATATAAAGATCACTATTTTCTTATTTAATTGACAGTAATACATGAACAGACAAACTTATAAACTTATAAAATTATAGATAATTACAAATTTGCTATTTTTAACAGTTATTGAGGGATAGAAGATCTTCTACCTCAAGCAATAATTTCGATTTATCTAAATAAAATAATAGGTATAGTCAATAATAAATATATTAAGATTTTATATCAAAATAAATTCAACATTTGAAGTAAAAATTATATTTGAAAAATAAACTTTTCTCTACGATGGTACCATTTTACAACGAGTAATGGAAATGAGATATAATCGATTAGATCGAGATATGGGATAGAAAAATTGTATAAAGAAATAACTGAAAGGCATATATATATATATATATATATATATATATATATATATATATATATATATATATATATATATATATATATATATATATAATGTTAAAATTATAATATATATATATATATATATATATATATTATAATTTTAACATTGGTTTTAACATTATTTATTTATATTTTTTTAACATTTAATCAATAGCAGTCATATAAAATTAATTAGTTGTATTTCAGACTAAATATCGACTTTTTAGTTATAATTCACATTATTTTATCAGGATTTTATAAATTTTAAACTACTGTATACAGTATTATAATACATAAATGTATAAACAGCAGGACAGACCATAATTTTATACATAATAATGTTGAAGCGAGCCAACAAGATTAAGGTCATAAACAGAATTTTGGTAAAAAATTTACCCGCAGTGCGATTAGTGACATGTATCTCAAACTTATATAGGTCAGCTTCCGAACTTCGTCCATCCGTTTACTTAGTATTTAATTAGGCGTGAATTTTGTTAGATTATTTTTGCGCTAGTTACATTATATATCTTTTATCATGACACCCGACTTTGCTCGCGATTGATATGATTTATTTGTTAGTTTGCCCAAAATTTTTCCAAATAATTTGGTATTTGATAAGATATACGATCAAACCTTACCATATGGAATACTATAATGGAAACAGGATATGAACCCTTGACTTATGAAACACTATTTGTCGCTCTACAAACTGAGCTATAGACGCAAATATAGATTTGGTTATTTTCATATAAATTGTAATTTGTCACTGATTTTCAAACTTAAAGAGTATTTAACATAATAAGGAAATAATAAAAAAATTTTTTTTAGTTTTAATAATAATTTATAATATTAAATTCAGTACGTACTTTATTATATATATATATATATAACTTTATTTTCCGTTAAGCGTCTTTTAAGTTTTGAGATATGTTAGCTGTCCGCGACTGTCTTCCGTCATTAATAAAAGTCAGACGGAGTCGTGATCTTGATATAGTATAGTAAGTTTCTTAATATGATATTTACTAGTTAAAGTTATATATATAGAAATAAAATTTAAGTGTCTGTTTGTAATTCTAAATTAACAGCTTTTCACTAAATGTATATAAAAGCATATAAGGTACTTACATAAAATAAAAAAAAAAATCTTTGTCTATCTTTTTAGTCCGGTAAATCTCATAAACCGCTGGACCGATTTTAACAAGACTTTCACTGACGGATAGCTAATGTTATAAGGAGTAAGATAGGCTATAATTTTAAAAACATACCGCGAACATAGTCGTGGGCACAGCTAGTGAAAAAAATATTTTATATGCAAAAACAGTATGATTCTTTACCCTAGATATTTTTTTCTCGTCATTGTTCTGATTAATTCTTATTGGGTCAAGTGTACTTCAGTTCATATGGACCTTAGTAAGATGAAATCGATACGGCATGATCGGAAAAGGTGGCTTGAGTTCTACATCATGAACTAGCTTTTGAGCGAGGCTTCGGTCGAGTTTACTTTGAATTTTTTTGCTAAGTTTTTCGTTTTATTTTTCTCTCCCCGCAAAGAGTACGATCGTATAGACATCTATTTTTTTACAAATTATTACAGTATTTTTTTATATCTTATATGGCTTAAGATTTGCGTAATCATATTTTCTTAGCTTACACAAATTTTTATCAAGTTCGGTCAAACGGTTCTCGAGTTATAAAAGAACATGCATATAAACTGTCAAAAAGATAAAATGTTAAAAAATCGGTACACCATAAAAAATATTTACAGACAGTACCTACCGAACTATTTATACAGTAGTATAGGTGTGAAAAGAGTTTTCTACTTGTAGCCATCGGAATGATAAAATATTTTCTGTTTGTAACATTTTTCATATAACTCCACTGTTTTTTTTTATAATGATTACGGAGTATGTAAGCGTGATAGAAAATAAATCCTTATAAAAAAATAATAAAAAAAAATATCCAATCTACCCAACACTATATCAATTAGCGCACTAAAATAGCGTACTAAAACCACTATTAATTGTTAGCGTTCTTAATTGGTGGACACTTAAATCCATTTTTGGGGTAATTGACTTAAAATTGAATAAACTAAAAGTCAGTTAAATTAACATAACAATTGTTATTTAGCAAATAAATCAAATGAACTAAAAGTCAGGTAAATTAACATAACATATACAGTAACAAAAGCTATTTACCAAATAAATCAAAATCAGATATTTATTGCGACCAAGTCACTATTCGAGTAAACCAACAAACCGTTTCTCAAGGAGGTTTATGAGGACAATAATCTATACTTAGTTATGGTAAAAAGTATTTATGGTCAGATATGTAACATCTTCTTATAAAAAAATTTGCATGTATCCTGTCTGTAATCGCATAAATGTGCCTAAATAATATGAAAAACATTGCTGATTATTTAAAATAAATTTATTATAATATAAATATGAATCACAACTTATTTTAAAAGACAAGATTTCTTATAGTCTTGAAGTACAAAAAACATCTAAACTTAATACTAAATGTAGATAATCCATTGATAAATTCCTCCAACAAACATAACTCCTGGTGCTTTGAGATATTTACACAAACTCCCAAGGAGACGGAATGTTGTATGGACAAACAATCCGAGCAACCATTACTCAGACAGAGTATATATATATATATATATATATATATATACATATATATACCTAAATAAAATATAGGTGTAAAAACAATTACATCTTCCTTCATACTTCTATCACAGAAAAAATTTTATATATCTATAACATCTTAAGTTCGACCAATCAATAGATAACAAAATTTCATCGAAATCGGTTCAGTGGTTTCAGAGTGCGTAAACGAACATCGGGATACGGGAATATATATATATATATATATATATATATATATATATATATATATATATATGTGTTTCCTCTAAAGATATTCTAATAGAGACTATCCCAATAAAAACGCAATAAATATTGGTAAAAGATTCAATATTATGATAAAAATAAATTTCATACTTGTAAATAAGGATAAGTCTTATTTCCTGAAAGTTATGGATTTGGCGAGTCCACTTGATGTCAATTTTTGACAACAAAACCTTTATACATTATTTATTTTAACAAATACCTTGATAATACTCGAAGGTACAATTATCAGACAATTCTCGAAATTATAATAATTTTCCATATAATTATTATAACTCATTAAAAAAAATATTTTAAAATATTAAAATATAAATCGAATAACACTTGAGAAAGTTGTCATTTAAAAAAAAATCAGGAATTAAATTTAATACATATATCAAATAAGTTCAGAAAAGAATACTTATATAAATAATTTTTTTACATGTAGTAATTCAATATATTTTTATCCAAGTAGCCATTTACACGCACTTTTGAATTATTACAATAAAAGTTCAATGTCAGTCAGTCAGTCACAGTAAGCTACCACCAGAATGCTGCTCTGCTAAGCACCGGCCAAAAACTCAGCAGTTGCTCTTTTTAAAAGTAATTTAACAATGTTAGATGTATATTATTAATATTATAAAATATATAATAATAATAAAATAATTACTTAAACTATGGCTCTAAAAATCTATTAAAGAAAATTTGGGTTATTTATGAAGATGGCAAAATTTTCCAGACATGATACATATTTTTAGGTTTAGACTAACTAAAATTACATTAAGTATTATATATACTGTAAGATGTATTTACTCAATTAGTTTATTATACAAGGCAATAAATAGTTAGTTTTATTTTACGAACTATATTTATTCTAGTAGAAAAACTAAAAAAGAAATCACAAAAACAGAATCGTAAATTATTTAAGAAGGATGTTATTTTGGAATTCATTTCTATATATTAGTAGCTATTATCGTTATAATTGTCTGTATGTCGGTATGTCGTTCTGAAAGTGACCGATTGAGGTCATTCACATAATATATTTGTTCCGCCGAGATAATGGCGCATAGCTGAGATGGATATATTTCAATTTATAAAGGAATCTCAACTAAATTGACTCATCACAATTAGTATTGTGTTAATATATAATAAAAATAATTAAAAATGTTTATATCGCTCTAAACTAAACGGTTTGACTAATTTTGATAATGTTCTTGGAATCAGTAAGGGAAAATAAAGAAAATGACAATTAATTTTCAAATACAAAATGCGCATAGATGTGAAATGTTTGATGTCTTGTGTTTTAGAAACAAAAAAAAATGTTTACTTGTCAAATGTTTATATATAAATTTGTCTGTTTAATTTTTGTATGAGGTCAGTTCTCCATGATATGTTTTATAGGAATAATAAGAAATGAAAAAATATTCCCAAACAAAGACACAAACAAAGCTTATATTACAACCAAGTTGAACGAGGAAACTCGGCGCCGGTTGTCAGTAACAAATGTTTTTTTTTTATTATAACTGTAATTTTATTGCTTAAGTTTTTATGTCACTGTTGTTTCATTTATTTCACTTTGGGTTATAAACACTATTTAATTGGTTTGAAATCAATAGAAGAACAGATTTTAAGAAAACTCTTGACTTATCTCTTTAACTTAATCGCCGAATACTTTTTTATTTGACATTCTTTAGAAGACCTGTCATTAACTACATTTATTCTTAGTTTAATTTTATCCTCGATTAAAAATATTCCTAGAATAAATTTTTACTTTAACATATGATTATTATATGAGGTTTCTTTGGCCTTCCTTTCGAACTTGTAGAGTTTTCATCTTAATATCATATTAGAAGCGTACTCTTGAGATTTTGTACAGGTTTTTCGCTAAACCAGGATGTTTTTAAAATGTAAATTTCAACCATACTAATGTATAAGATATACAAAATATTTCGAACGTAAATATAAAAAGTAAATATTGTATAATAAATCTGTAACTGATCGCTGTCCGTACACAGATGAGGGTCTTTGGATATGAAAACAATTGTTAGAGTTTTCGTCTGTTTGTTTATTTGTTTGTTTGCGCGAATTTTTGTAACCTTCGCTTATTATTTAGATTTTGTTAAATTTTAATTAATCAATAATAAAATTGTGTTCATTAACACTAAACCTACCAAGTACCGGTCAAATTGACCGTAAACTTTTGTAAAACTTACACATTTTTAAACGTTACAATATCGTTATCAAACTACATGATAATTCTTAGAATATGCATATAATATTTTCTACTCTCTTTACTTTTAGTTATTACCATCATTACCTGCGTTATATAATAAAATAACTTTTAATTACCGGTCAATTTGACGGCGTGCGGTAGGAACAGGTATACAAGAATTTTCGGTAGGTTTAGTGTTAAAAAAATTACGTACTGCCTTTATTTGATAAAAATGTTATTAAGAAACAGTTTTATTGAATTGCCTCAAACTTTGGCAACTCTGTAATATCAAATTAATCGCGAACGGAGTCACAGGTATAGCTAGTACATAATTTTGTTCAAATCTTTATGTTATTCCGCTGATTTTATGTATAATATATTGAACAGTTCGTCATGTATTAAACTAATTTATTATATATACATTTGTAAGTTTACGCGAGTGGCGAGAAGGTTGCCAACTGACAATCGACAGTGGTGCGATTTAAATCATTATCCGCAATCCATTCCAATCCGCTGCATCATTTATCCGAATTGGCAATTGCCTCAAAATCAGTGATGATTGAACAATGTATGTGCCTTTTTGATACAAAAGATTCCAACAAGAAATATTTAGAATTATGATATATAATGTATTCCAAACACGTATTAAATTAATTTTGAGTTAATCTCCAAATAAAACTCTCTTAACAGTTGGTTCAGGAATCCGAAAAGTTTATCCCTGAAACCCTTTTCAGTGAAAACTTGTTATTGTGGGAATTAATTGAGCGTTAAAAAAGTTGAAATTGTAATATTTTATTATATTTTTTTATTTATAGATAAAATCAAGAAGAAGTATGGGGCACTGGGTGACAGCGTGGTGGTGGTCAAACTGGAGAGGACCCAGAAGGCCGGACTAGGGCTGAGTCTAGCGGGGCATAGAGACAGGAGTCGGATGGCGGTCTTCATATGCGGCATGCATCCAGCGGGAGCTGCTGCCAAGTCCTCGCCACCTATCAAAGTTGGAGACGAAATTTTGGAGGTAAATTTCTACTATCTCTATTTCTAGTGGAGAAATCCCAGTTATGGTTAGTGTTTACCCTCCCAAGGAATTATCCTTGAGGATAAGATAAGAGAAGGATAGAGTAATGGATGTGTTGGGCAATCAGTTATCCCAGTGGATGTAATCCATACTGGCAGCCAAATCCCAATGGCAGAGCCTGTTATAATCTGATAAGATTATGAAATTAATAATGAAATATAATTTGCTCAGTAAAAATGTTTAGACATAATAAACTACTAATACTAAAATATATAAGGCATGTTCTCCTCAATTAGACAGATGTGAATCAGTACCAAAGAAGCATATTGCGACTACAAATACATATTATACATTCGACTTGCTCTATAATTTATTAATTAAGACTGTACTATTGTCGATATTACTATACATACATAATGAATTTTTTCACACATACTTTACTCAGAAGCAGCTTTTAGAGCTAACTGTTATCTAAAAACAAAGGAATCTGTAAACAAAAACACATTAGGGGTTATATTTTCCTTAAAAATCTCGTCAACACTGAAAGTTCTTGCTAGGTCATGTAAGGGCATGTCTATATGGGGACATTTTTCGACAAACAATGACTGATATTTCAAAGTTTTACCAACAAATTAAAGAGAGTTTTCTCTTCAAATTTTATAGGAAACTTGAATAAATAGTATGTTTATCATCCGTATATTATAATTATAAATAATTTATACTAACAGTATCATAACTTGTGTGAAATTATACAAAAATCAATCACATAAAATATACCGGTATGCCGAATCCTAAGTTATGGGATCTGGACGTCTGCCAGCGGTGCGATAGAGATGCGGGAACAAGACAGATTGTTGAACGAATGAATGGATAACAAGGGGATAATGAACGAATGATGTTAATTTTTCTTTCTTTATCTTTTTATACAGTATTACACGTAAAAGATAAGACACGGAAACATTTTTCGCTTTTACAATAATTAACATCGTATACTGAAAAGACTATTAGTGTTGTAGTTGAAAATTTAGCGCCCTATTTCTAGCTAAAACAGTGCACTAAAAATTGTATAATGAAGTAATATTATATAAAAAAATATTATATTCATAAAAATTTGAGAATTTTCACCAAATATACTTATAGGTACAAGAATTGAGGACAAAATGCAAACAAAAGAAATAAACAACAGAATAACGTAAAAAATCGTAAAAAACAGGATGTTACTGCAATTACTTTTCTTTTATAACACTTATTTATAAGCCTCCAGTTGAGAAAACATTGTTAATATTTACGTAGTATATATTTCAGTTTATTTACAAATAAATAATATTTATACAAACTAAATATAACCGACATATTCAGTTTATTCCTTGAAACTGAAACTCGTTATACTTTTGTTTAAATGCAATGTTTTTAAACTGACATTATATAAATTACTATCATTATTTTTATGAGAAATTTATGATAAATATACCAAGGGAAATACTAAATACGTAAATGACTTAATATTAAGAATATTTTCAAAGATATTTGCACTGCTTACACATAAACACAAGCGTCCTTCCTGTTTTAGAATAATGTATAACAATAGTATTATTTTAATAAAACAAAAACAATTTAACAAAATAAAACAATGTTTATTATGTAATCAAACAATTATATTTATTGTATCAACGAATCTCTTGAACTGGATGTAACGCGGTTTGGAGCGATGCCAACGTGTGGCGGAGTGTGGTCCAAACTCTTACCTAAATATCACTTGACCTGGTGAAGCTTTGTCGTAAAGTCTGACAATAATCCTTTCTTTACCTTTTATCTTAGAATTTGATTAACGCCATCCTTTCCTTACTCTTCTTTAACTCTTTTAAAATACCATTTGCTTCATAGATATAATCCATTTCGTAGAGGTTTTAAAAATATACAGATAACAGACAAAACGCAAAAGCAGATTCAGAATATTAGTCCATAAATCACACCAACACTTGTCCCACTTGGGAATCGAACTCAGGACCTTTGGCTCAGCAGTCACTCTAACCAACCACTACACCAACAAATCATCAAGTATTTTGTATATTATAAAATTATAAAAAAATCCGCTAGATATTTTAATTTGATACACATAATAGTGAAAATTTGGCCAGGAAACCGGCCCAGACATACTATTCTCGTTTAACGTTCGCGATTGAAACATTACTATAAGCATGCGCACGCGCAGACCGTTATAACTATGCGTTATTGAACACCAATCGAATACCTGGATAATGTTAAATATTTAATGGACATATAAAAAACAATATATTTAGAATCGGTTTAAAAAGCTCCAGTTATTACAAAGAAATACCATTTTTAAACTAAAATTAACTTAAAAACTTATTATTGCCATACTATTTATATATATATAATTAAACTTGTGTTGTGTTTTCCTTATCAAATTATCTCTTTGATTAATTGGTTTTATTTTATTGGTTGTCGTACCCAGTCGGGCAATGTGTTTTGAGTTAACTTTTGTACTTGACCTACACATTTGTGTTTATTTTATGTTCAATACAAATTTATACTTCATGATACACAAAAATATATGAAAAAGAAAACACCAGTACAACTTAAAACTAGGGGCGCCAACAGACCCTCAATTTCGAGTCGATGCACTCGCGAAGTCTTGAATGCCGTTTACATATTGAGCGAAGCGAGCCCAGTGTAATGACTCGTCGTTTCCCATTTACTTCAATGGGATATCAGTTTTTTGACGATTATTCTTCAACGACATGACATTTTTCATTTTTTTCTAAACCATCTCCTAATGAGTGTCTTTTTGATTGCAAAATTTAATAATTTTCCGTCAAGTAGTTTTCGAGCCCATTCGTGACAAAGAATGTGAAAAAATCTCCAGTAGAGCGCTCCACTCGCTTCGCTTAATAAGGTTTTATCTTTTAAATTACATCTTATTCTGGTAAAGTTTATATTAATTGATATATGATATATGATGTTTCTGTTACAGGTCAATGGTATCGTGTTGCACGGGAGATGTCATCTCAACGCTTCCGCCATCATCAAGGGTCTGGTTGGACCAGTCTTCAAAATTATATTATTAAGGTATTTTTTGTGATTATGTCAAATTTATCAGAGATTTATGATTCGCGAGTGACCCAAAAAAAACATAATATTAAATAAGAAATACATTGTGGTTAATTTGATATAAGATGTGGTAAAATAAAATATGGCTACGTACTAAGTATATACAGGATTTTAAACGAAATTATATATATATATATATATATATTTGTCTGTTCCTTGAGAAAAGTCGTGTTCAAAATTGCTGGGCGGATTTTGATGAAACTTGATTATTAACTTTTTTTTTAATAAATACGTGATGGAAATTTCACAATAAAACAAATAAATTTTTGATAATTTTGAAAAAAAAAATTCTAACTACTATTCTAGCTGGAAACAAATAAAAGTGACAGTACCTACACGTAAAGACAGATATAGTCATAGTTAATATATTTTATGGTTCTCATATATTATATCACATGTCATAAAATACCATAATACATAATAGGACAAGGGATCGTTTTAACCGGTTTCATCCGGATATAGATACAGGAAGAGACAAATACTAAAGAATCATTTGAATATATATATTTATATATATATATATATATATATATATATATATATATTTAAAGTTTTAAATAATATTTGAAACACTCTTTACGGAAATGTTGTTTGTTAATGAATTTTTTATTTTGTTATGTAATATTTGTATAATTTAAAAGTTTTTTAAAGAAAAAATTACTCATAAACCTAAGTAAAGTATAATATTCAAAATTCAAAATTCAAAATATCTTTATTCAAGTAGGCATTTACACGCACTTTTGAATCGTCAATTATTACAATACAAAAAAAGGTCAGTGTAGTCCGTCCGTAAGCAAGCTACCACCGGCTCGGAATGCTGCTCTGTTGAGAAGAGCCGGCCAGAAACTCAACAGTTGCTCTTTTCAAAAGAAATATAACAATAGGTGATGTATATTATAATATAATATAAATCCTGCAAATGATTCAACAACTTAAGTTCCACATATTTCGATCCACTAAAAACTCTTGAACGTTATAATAAGCTTTATTTAACAATAAACTTTTGATTTTACATTTAAAACTAAGAAATGGAAGGTCTAAGATATCTTGTGGAACTTTATTATATATGCGTATACTCAAACCCATGAAGGATTTATTAACTTTTTGAAGCCGAAACTTTGGCGTTACGAGTTTGTTTTTATTTCTCGTATTTATCGCGTGTCTGTCACTGTTTTTTATATAACTATTTAAATTTTGACGTATATATAAAATGTTATTAAATATGTATTGGGAAGCGACTGTAAGAATACCTATTTCTTTAAAAACATCTCTCAGAGAATCTCTAGCTTTTAAGTTATAAACTATTAACATTAATTGTATATTTGTAACAAATATATTATAATAAATGTAAGATGATCTTTTTTAAACATTTGTATTGCATCTATTATAAATGATAATTGTATAAGTTTCTTATTTTTTTATATACACATGTTTTTTTATTTTAATTCTATTTTTTAGGTAAACACCTGCTTATTTTCCAGTATTATTAAAACAGTAAAGATTATATTTTCGGTTTTTATTTATATAATATATAATATATTATTAATTATTAATACTGTGTTTTATAAAAATATCAAAATTTGTTTTCAAATCATGAAGAAACGTGTTAATCGAAAAGTTTTTGAGTAAGTACTAAACAGACGAACAGTTAAAATATACTGTATATAAGAAAAGATATAGTGTAATATAAAAATGTATGTAAATTGTCTTTTCTAAAGCAGAGATGTAACCGTCCCTTATCCGACGTTCATAATATGAATTTTCTTTCGTTTTATGAGTAATTTTTTGTGGTTACAACAGTACACTAATTCATACATTAAATATCAATAAGGCTTTACACACACGCAAATAAGGCTTTGAACACATATTATTTTTGGTCAACGTATTGAAAAAACATATTAAACTATAAAGAAATTATTCTATATATTTTAAAATGTTGTTATTTTATTATTTCAGACGAAAAGCAGCCCTAGAAGATGTAGCTGTTAAGCCTCTTACACAATTTCCAGTGGCGCTTGATGAAGAGGTAGGAAATATAAAGTAGCAAAATAGAGTCCTAATTTCATTGTCCAATTTTTAGCGCACTATTTGATCCCATAAAAGCTAATAAAGGCCTCCATCATAGCTTTCTAACAGCTCACTAACAACTTTTTCACTATACGATTTTAGTGTGCTAGTTAGCGTTTGATTAATTCGATAGTGTAATAGTTGCCTTATATGAAGGTCATATAAGAGTCCTTGCTTAAAATCTTGATTTTAAATTATTATTAAACAAATTTAACATAACTAAATAAAATTTTTGTTTTTGATATTTAATTTTGATTCTTACTTATATATACATAAAGTAGAAAATAGTTTAAATAAAATTTAAGACATCAATAATATTTCTAATAAAGATAACGAGTATCTCCAAGAGGCAATTTGTATTAAATATATAAATATATATATGTATGTATTTACAAAGTAAAGTTATAACAAATGACTCAAAACTTGTTCTCAACTTGACATATACGTACATATAATTTCACGTCGACATATCATTAGAAATATATTTCGTGAATCGTATAAATATGACTTTGTCCTGATTTAGGTCAGATATTGATTCTCGATTAAAAAAACTCTCTTTTATCTGACAGCATAAAGGCACTGAGACTTTATGGAGTAGATATGAGGATCGTAAACCTAATGCCATAAGAAAACCACGAAGGGTTCGTTTGGAAAGAAAATATTTAAATGATTAGCTGATTTAATTTCATATTTCGAATTTCCGACTCGGCATATCTTTTTTCGAGATATCATTTTTTATCTTTTCTTGGATTTGGAACCGGTACAGATATTGTTAACTCGTTTATCTAAACGGAACATGTGAAAGCATCATAACATTATTAAAATTACATATTATATTATATTATATTATTGTTTACTCGCTCGCTGACCTTGTATTTATTGTCCATCTCACTCGCTCTTAAGAGCCGGTGATTTCCGTACGGTTTTCCTATGATAATCCAACCATTTGAAAATGAACCTCATATCATATAACGCAGCGTATAAAATTAATTACTATCACGTTTTTCAGTGTTTATCTTTTCGTATTAATATAAAACGACATAAGTGTTTTGTTTCATCAATTGAATTTGAACCGTATTGTGTAGAAATAAGGTCAAATTTACAATATCAATAGACGTACTTACGCATTTATGATTCAATGAAATCATGTGTTATCTTACATTTAGCAATGTCATACAAATAATACATATACGTAGTGTGAAGACGCCGTCGCGCGCGAGTGACGAGTGCGGGCTCGATTTAATCAAATTAACGTTATTAATCGTTTTAACGTTAAATCCGTAATCGTTAAACAAAAATTAACAACCCGGTGACAGTGGTTAAAAGTGTTAAATGTTAATATGGTTATTATTCGAACAAAATGTTTTTCTATTTCTGGAATTTGAACTCACGTGTTCTAACTAACTTGTAACGATTTATTTATTTGTATATTATATAAATTTTATAAAGAAACTTTATAACTTTTTGTGTAAAGTTTTTGATTATAAAATAACTTTTTTTTTCTAAACTTTTTTTTCTAATTATTATCGCGATTTTTTTAAATAATTTAATTTTTATTTAATGTATTAAGTAAACCTCAGTGTGGATATTTTTGAGATAAAAATTTAATTAAGGTACGAGTCTGCTTAATTAGATGTTTGCTAATTTCAATTTTTTATCATCATTAATATTTTTATTCGTATTATTTTCTTATTTAATCGTATACCTTGTAAATAATTAATTCAATTAACCCGTATACCATATCAGTATAGTTGTTTTGCCCAGCGGTGGGATACTATCGCTTCCTAATACTAATTAACTGTGTTATAGTTGTTATTTTACTTAAATCTTATGTAAACAGGATTTATCAATGCTATCTAGAGGCTTTGTTAACACAGCACACATTTATACACAATAATGTATATGTGTGCGTGTTTGTGTTTTAGATACTATTATTAGTAAATGTATGACTTTTTTATAATACGTATGTTCGATTTGGTCAGTTCTTGACCTTTTGAGTCAGATTAATGTCATGGTAAATTTTGAGTCACAAAAAACAAGAGAGTATTAGTACAATTTCTTTTTTAATTAATTTGTTTTTTAATTAATTTTTACAATTAATGATACAGGGCATTAAATTAATATTTAAATTAACATAAAACTGAATAATTGTTAATTCATTTAATAATAACAAGATATTATTATATTTTACGCTAAATTTTATGTAATGTTCATTAAAGAAAAAGATTGTGGATTATATAACAATGTACATACTCTAGAAGGTGATAAAGTGAACTGTTTCCATTCTGACCCAGAAAGGAACGTTACAAAAGTGACCCAAAAAGGGAATTTTACAAAAGTGACCCATAAGGGAACGTCGTAAATATTGACCCAAAAGTGAATTTGTTCAAATTTGTGCTTTAAATAAAATGCAATAATAATAACAAATACAATGCAGTGATGACTGTGATGACAGAAGTGCAAAGGCGCGATTCGGATAATTATTTTAAACCCACGGCGTTTTTGAGAACAATATGGCGGCGCACTTTATCACTAAAGAAGAAGAAGGTAAGATTTTACACTTAACAAATTATACGACAAACAAAAAAAACTGATTTGCTGTCAAATCCCTTCTGATTGGTTGATTTTGTTTGATGATGTGAGAAACAACCAATCACAATCAAGTCAAGTCCCTCCATAAATACAAATATGTCAAAACCCTTAAATTTTTTAAAACATATGTCTTGTTTTCATTAAATGAATTTGTTCGCCAAAAATATTATAAATAAATATATTTATAGTAATAAATGTTTGGTTATATATAAATATGTAATAACAATTACAAGGAAAATATAACAATTAAACATATTACTATTTCGGCAACAATATAAATAGGTATTTTAATGATCCACTTCCTCTTGCACTAAATCATCTCTCTTTATACTAAACTATTTAATTGCTCATAAATATTTTGGTAAAATAACTTTTTTCTTTCACTTCAAATGGTTATTTTGTGGTTATTCAGCAAGTTATTTAAATTATTAATGTGTGTGTGATATTTTTTCATTTACAACTAGTCAAAGAATCATTGTTTCCAATACCGTAGTGTTAATTATAAAAATACATCGAAAACATAGTTTTTTTTGTGTAAACACAAGTTTATTTAGCACTCTTGGCTGTGTTATATTTAAGTTATTGTGTTTTGAACACAACTGTTTAAATAATTTGGGGTCATTTGGACACAATAACGTGCCTTATACCTTGAATTATTTAGATTTGAGGTCAAAATGTCAAAAAACCTTCTCTCTCTTTTAAAGGAGTTAAAAAATTAAAAAAAGGAAGGATATCGAATATTTTTCGAATAGTTTAATTAACACTGTGTTAAAATTATTATTAAGATAAATTTATATATCCTAAAATTCTTTATATATTATTCTGTATAAGACATTCTTAAAATATTATTCTGTATAAGACAATTATGCCTCTTTATGGGTCTGAACTTTGTCGTTCGCCATTAAGAGGCTTAAGGGATTTTCTCGTCCCACCACCAGCTATAAGTGTACAATTTATCTGTCACAAGATTCTATGACGTTAATTGAGATTTTTTGAGTCCTAAATCGAAAAACCCATTTTCCGTATTTATTAATAAAATCTATAATATATTTTTCCTATACTGTTATGTTCGTTTTTGTAATTTTTTTCTAACTTTTATTCAAGCGATGTCGAGATAATTCTCAGATGGCATAATTTTTGCATGTATATATTTGTATTGACAATATTTGAGAACACCACTAACTTTTATTGTTTATATAGTTACATATTCATTCACTTGATTTAGTAGATTTTAATTTCATTTCGTATTTTCGATCCATGCAGTAGTTTTGATACAAAAAGTTTGCATCCTTTCGCGTTGAATCTAATTTCATACTACTATTAGGAATATTTATTATTAATAATAATAGTATATATATATATATATATATATATCTCTATATATATATATATAGTTCTAAATCACCACACTATACCAATATACACTATTATTATTGTGTATATTAGTATAGTGTATATCACCTGTTAAACTATATATCACCTTTTTGAAAAACAGTTGATATATAGTTCTAAATCACCTGTTTCTCATACTTCAATAATAATAAAAACTTTTTTAATATCACGCATGACACGATAAAGAGAACAAATTTAATCTAAGGTCACCCGAGACCTTCCTTCAAGGAGGGTTCAGATTTAATCATACACACTCTTCAAGTAATTTTTTATGTTTAATATCCTTTAGGTGATTTTTATTTGGTTATTTTAAGTGCCAGGTAATCTCTGAACATATTAAAAGTTAGAAAAACGTTTACGTTTCCGTGTATTACGGAATATTCCATTTCTAGGAATGGAATTATTTGTTTTAGCATTGTTTATTAATATATTGTTAAGAAATTTACTCGTGCAGCTCATGCATAAATACCGTGATATTTTAAATAGGTTTTATATATATATATATTTCAGTGCAAAAAACGTATTTTATTTTAATAACTTTATTCAAATAAATCTTACCTATTCACCCCTGATCCCTTTTTCTTAAAAATAATTCAAAAACAAAAATATTTTACATTCAAATAAAATAAAATATAATAATAAAAGTTATATTTATTATTATATTAATGCTTTATTCTTCTTGTATATTTTCGTTATTCCAAATTTCCCCACTGAATTCATCGTTTTGAACAATCTTCCAAGTTGCCGACTGCTTCGAAGCAACTCGCAAACAATACACTGTCAAAACTTAATAACTGAATAAGACATTTAATTCATTTTGTACCGATTCATATATAATTAATTTAGAATTAAATTAAATTAAATTTACTTATATATATATTTTTTAATTTACCAACTTTTTGTCATTCAATTTCATAGCAAAGAATTGCAATGAAAACTCTGCATTTAAATTTATTTTTACGAAAAAATATATATAATTGTATATATTTATATACACAAATGAAAAACCTGTTAATTTATCCACGTGCCAGCGCAGCTGTTATGGCAAATGTATAAGAAAATATCTATATATTTCTGATATAAATGAGTCATCTAGTACGTGTCATTCTCGAGGCTGACCGTTGGACCTTAGTTGTACCTCTGACGTAATTTAAAATGACTTTTAATAATACCATTCATGGAATTTAATTATGTATTAATATCTTAGCGGTTGTGAACTGAATAGTTCATATTCAGGGTTGATAATTTATCATATCTGAATAATTCTTAATCTTATAAAGGTTAATATTTTATCATAATATTTCAATTTATTTACTAGGATCCGCCAACCGTGCACGGCGGGTGTTGAGCTGAGGCCCTCTCTTTTCTTCTTTTCTTGATAATTTTTGAATGGCTAAACATTTTTTCAATCTGTTTTCACTATAACATCCGTGTTCGGCTCAAACATACATGAGAAAATTTTTAGCTAATTATCTCGTCGCATGCTGGAGACAACTAAACACAAAAAAGGTCTCCCAAACGGTTAAGAACTTCGCTTACGCTCAGCTCAATTAAGTAGGTTTTTATTAACTGTAGGTATGTTTTTTTGCCGTGGCAATATAAAGGTTATTGAAGTGCGTTCACTTGGTACTTAAATTACTAATGTAAAAAAATGTACATATTTCTTGTATATTTGTCGCTATTAGAGAAGTTATTTATGAGAAATAATATTCTTTGTTAATTGTTATTAATTGAATGATTATATAATTAATGGGATTAAATTATAATTAATTAAATTATCATTTATGTATATCACGTCTGTTTACTATAGTAGCCGGTACGAGTGATAATGTTATATATGACTTTGTCGTGACACACACACATACACACACACACATATATATACAAAGGGCGTTTGTTAATGTTCTTTGATGTGCCGAAAGAAGGAAAACCGCGTTTAAGTTCCATAAATATCTCAGTTGCTTTTGTTTAACACTAAACCTACCAAGTACCGGTCAAAATGACCGTTCCTAAACTTTTGTAAAAAACGTTAAACGTTTAAACGTTATAATATCGTTATCAAACTACATGACAATTCATAGAATATGCATATAATATTTTTTTCACTCTTTAATTTTAGTTATTTTCATTATTACCTAATACCTGCGTTATATAATAAAATAACTTTTAATTACCGTTCAATTTGATCGCGTGTGGTAGGAACAGGTATACAAGAATTGTCGGTAGGTATAGTGTTAAGTGTTTTTTGTTAGTACAGACAGCAAAAAAAAAGCTTATAATACGAGTTTTGGATTAATTAAATTATATTTAACAGAAAAACCGGAATAATTAATATTATTTCAAATTATGATACAAGTAAATAGTAATAAAATATAAATTAAAGTTTATTCATATTATTATATAATATAGTAGTTTAAGAAATGAAAAGTATGTTGAGAGTCGCTAGCAAATAATAATTTTCTTAATTACTGTTATAATTGAAAATTCAATATCATTTCAGTAGCTTCATCCAATCTTTCCCTATAGTTACTTGAGTTATGAACAAATAATATACATCTATATGAAATATATTAAAATTGTTTTTTTTAGTCTAGGTAATGAGAAAACCCCTACTTGAATATTTTGATTATTCAATAAATTTAAATATAATATATATAAAAAACACTTCTACCACTCATGAAATTATTGAATTTAAGGGAACTCAACAGTTTTGTATGATAAATTTAATGCAGAGAGTTCAATGACCTGCTGACAGATTTTGTCCACATTGAACTTTTTGATTTATGATTTTAAATAATTTGTAAACTTTTAAACCTTATGTATTATATATCTACATACTTTGGCCTCGTTTCCTCCAGTTCTCTATTCTAAGTAAATGCATATATTTATACCACAATAATAACACGTTAATTGTCTATTTTCAGGCGGACGACCGCTTCGCAGGGTACAAAGGTGTACGAGATATAACCATCAAGAAGGTATTATATTAATATTGGACATTTCATTATTAATCCTATATTATACATGCGAAAGTTTGTGAGGATGTCTTTTTCTTTTACAAGAATAAAATGTTACACAGATTTCGATTAAACTTAACAGTTTTATACAAGTCGCGAGCAAAAGCCAGTAATATAAATAACAAAATTCCAAATGTTAGACAGATTGATAGATTATTATATAAAAGAAAATTAAGACATAAAATACCACATACTTAAATTCCAGGGTCCATCTGGTCTCGGCATAATGATAATAGAGGGTCGCCACACGGAGGCTGGTCGGGGTATCTTCGTATCAGACCTGCAGGAAGGCAGCGCGGCAGAACAGGTCCGTACAGGACGTGTTATTATTATTATTATGTAACATATTTATCTGAACAATCTGAATGGAATGTGAGCAAATTTTGATTAAATAAAACCAATATCTGCTATATTCAAATTCACAATATCTTTATATACTCACTTTTGAGTCAATTATTACATTAAAAAGTTCAGTGTAGTCAGTCCTTGAGTGGGTTACTAACGCGCAATGAAGCTCTGCTGAATAATGAAATTTAACAATGTTAGATGTATATATTATAATATATTTTGCAAATGAATCAACAAACCAAATTCCACACATTTCGATCAAAACTCTTGAAAGCTATAACATAATTTATTTCAAAATAAACTTTTGATTTTAGATTTAAAACAAAGAAAATGAAGATCTAAGATATCTGGTGAACTTTATAAATATAAATATTACATGAGTGTGGGACCTTTACACTTGAAAGAGAATTTTAGTTTTATTTAAACCATTTTTAAACCATAAAAGCTTCTTTTATATGTATTAAAGTGTTTTTTAAATTATTAATTATTATATGTAATGTTTCAGGCCGGTCTAAACATCGGAGATATGATCCTCGCTGTGAACAAAGACTCTCTAATAAGCGTCAGTTACGACGCAGTAAGTAATTATACATATATTAAATATATAGTTTACTTATTAGAGTTATTTTTATGTGCGATGTGCAATACTGTTTATTTATTTATAGTTATTTTTTAAATAAATATTTTACCTCCACATTAGTAGTATCTCGAGGTCTCCGAGTGTTATCACACTTGCATTTCATAAACTGAACTTGATATATTTTTAATTTCAATAACCGCAAATTATAAATATCTCAAAAAAGTTATTTTATTTCTCAGGCGGCCGCAAAACTAAAGCAGACGGAAGGTGTGGTGGTGTTGACAGTGTGCAGTCCAAACATGAAAGACCCTTCAGATAAAACAGACGACGCGTCTGGAGCGTCAGGTGAGTTCCTCAAAAAAGTTATTTAATAACTTTATAAAGTAAAATCATATATGATAAAAATGAATAAATTTATTGAAATTTTTATCAAAAGGACAACCCCCGCTTATTAGTTGTGGATTACATTAACATTATTGTATAATCATTTGTAATTATCTTTGATTGTCAAACAAAAAATGGACAAGCGGTGACTGGTGACTTATAAAAGATGTACAGAAACATTTTTTTTTTATTTTCAGGTAAAAACGACCCATCTCGTCCGACGACTCCTAAGCCTGCACCGTCCCCAGTTAAAGGTATTTGTAAATTTCATTAAACCTTTAATTATATATCCTATATAAATAGTATAGTAGTATAAGTGAAGTATCATATTTCAAGATGTAATGTTTTTGTGTAGTGGAGTTTTTAAAAGATTTTGTTATATCGTTGTTATATGAATACTTATATAAAATACTACTGACAACGGACAAACCGACATATGCTGTACCTATTCATTTTGCCACCTTCTAAAATATGTATGTTAACTTGAAGAATAATGAACTAAACCCGCAGAATCACATTAGTATCAACAATATTTTACAATATTTTTTGTATCAACAATATTTTTGGTCCGGTATAGCTGAACTATCTATCAGGTTTATACAACTAATATGAGTAAAGCGTTATGTCTTAACATAACGCCGTAACCAAATATGCAATCCAGAAGATTACAGATAATTTGGTGGTGGTGATAATTAATTGATAAACAAACTGCATTCTCGGTAATTAGTTGTCAATATTTCCTAACCACTTCCACCCGGTCCCTCAGCGGAGCCCCCAGCGGACCCCGCCACGGCGCCCCTCAGACCCAACACCGACACCGTCATAGAGGTACCCGTCAACAACGAAGTACTGGGCATCGCGCTACTCGGGGGAAGCGACACGCTACTTAACGTGAGAGTTATTTATTTCTGGGTTATTTATTACTAGGTTATTTACATTTATTTGATATGATTGTTCATTTGAAGACTGAAAAATGTAATGTAATGATGATTGAATATTTTGTTTGCTAGCCTGTGCTTAAAAATATTTTCGTACACTATTATTGTTAGATTTTTTAGTAAATTATGTTTCTTTTGGCCACTAGTGACAGTCACAGACCACGTGACGTTATTTTCTATTAAACATGCATTGTCATATTTTATTAAAATGAACTTAAGAATTAATAAAATGTCAAAAATATTAGTTGTTATATACAAATAAATATTATTAGTTTGAAATACTTTAAATTTTAATTTCTTGTAAGTAAAATAAATTAATTACTTACAAATGTTTTTTTCCTGAACATCTGCTTAATATTAAAGATTGTCTAAACACATTCTGTATCACTTCCAGGGTCCAGCGGCTGTAGTTCTAGAAGTGTACAAGGGCGGAGCGATAGCTAAGGATAATAGAATAAAAGTCGGCGACCAAATAAGAGATTGCAACAGCATAGTTATTAATAAGGACATGACGCACGAGAGGATCTGTCTGTCCATCAAGTTGAAAGCACCAAAGGTAAAATAAATCTTAATTCCATAATTGTCATTTCAATTCCCTGATTGTTTTTAAAATTTTTCCCAAGAGGAAAGGCAAAGACCTTAAGATCATACAGCCTCTACATATTTTTGTATTGTATTTATCAATATTTATATTTACATATTAGATAAAATGCCATTTCTTGCTTCATTTGCTATCCTTTCATGGTTTTGTTTTTCACTTTCAGTTCATTGATTTTTTTAAAGATATGTGATCAAAAAAAGGTTTTGTCAAAGTGTTTAAATAAACGCATAACTTAGCTAGCTTTGAGCAAGGTTTAATTTTGGGTAACATTACTTACACAAAAATCTACTCAGCGATCAAATCAAATGAAAAATTTGTGTTTCAATTTGTATTCTACACCAACCCCTATAATATAAATAATTGTGAAATCATATAAAGTGTTCTTCTATTTACAGTTAAGAATGTCAATATACAGACCTGAGCCAATCCAATACGATGAAATAGAGGTGGAGCTCACAAAGAAGTCTGGGAGACCGCTCGGACTCAACTGCATCCAACCAGTGGAAGGGAACGGGGCTTACATCGGGGAACTGGTGAGAATTATAACTTTAACATCAAATTCATGGATCATTGTAATCCAAAGCTAAAAGAATACCTAAGATAATATATTTTTATTGAGTATCGTCAGGATAGTGGAATTTTCAATAAAATTTTACTGGCATTTTCTTAATAACTATTAATTATATATAATTTAATTTAGCTTCATTGAAAATATAATATTTAATGTATGAAAGATACGTATATCGCTTAGCATGGTTCTTCAAAAATGTTATACTTATTATCAACAATTGGCACACCATATAATCTGTATATCGCAAAATGTTTTAGAAATATAAGTAAACAAACTGAGATACTAACCGATGATGCAATAGGCTTTGAAATGATCGTCAAATTATTTTTAATAGCCATTTACCATTACAAAAACGATTTCAAAAACCGTTTTTAGCAATATTATTTAACTAAATAGAGAAATAATGTTATACATTTAAATATATATTATATGTTATTATTTGTATTATTATAAAAATATATATGATTGTGAAGATTAATTTGCTCTATCCTGTGACTAACTGTCATGGTTAAAAAAGATTGTATTATTGATTTGTATTATTATAAAAGTATATATAAAAATATATATGATTGTGAAGATTAATTTGCTCTATCCTGTGACTTATTGGTTAAAAAAAGATTGCTTTAAGCGGTAGACAGCGTTTAAACTAAATTTCACTTTTTATATAAATATTTTAATATTGTTATATAATATTGTTATGTGCAATAAAGTTTTAAATACATATATGGTCTCTACCCTGTGACTAATAGTCATCGGTCAAAGGTTGTCTGTAAAAGAAAAAAGAAAGATTTAAATCATAAGAGCGCCTTTGCACGAAATGTAAAAAATATATTTGCACTATCCTGTGACTGTAGCTGTGTTCATTTATCAGAGGTTGTCTGGAATAGATTATTTAAGAGATGAGACCGCTTTTACATTTAATATAGAAATATATATAAATATTGTAATATTCTTGTATAAGTTATATGTAATAAATTTAAAAGAAATCCCGACTAATTGTCATCGTTTATCAAAGGTTCTATATAAGAGATTGCTTTAAACGACCGCCTTTACATTCAATGTAAAAAATATGTAAAATATTGTAAAGGTTGTCTGCTTGGAGAGATAAAAATTTTCACGAAATATTACTTTATTATGTAATATATTGTAATATTGTCATACAGCTGCCCGGGTCGGCAGCGGAGGTGGACGGTCGCCTGCAGCGCGGCGACTTCATCTCCTCAGTGGACGGCAAGGACCTCTTCACCGCGGAGTTCCTCTCCATCGCGGCCGCGCTCAAGCTCTGCTCCAATAAGACCACCATCAAGGTTAAGAGATTCAAAATAATACCTAGGTAATTAATTGTGATGAGATTTTTTATTGTTTTATCAGAGTTTAAATCGTTCATTATTGTTTATTTTTCTTAAAATATTAGTTCTAAATATTTCTTCCAAAATCTATATGTTATTTTAGAGCCATTTCGTCATCTAGCATTAAGTACAAAGCATTCAATAAAGGCCTTCTTATATTAAGATTAAGTTACAGTTCAATGCTTGGAAATGTTAAGTGACTAGACAATAAGATTTCGGTGTGTGTGTCGCGTTTAAAATAACTTTGTTGAGTAAATAAATAACCGATAAATAAAAAAAATCATTGATATGCTTTTACTATAAATACAATGAATACATTATAATTTGTCTGTATTTTAAAATATATACGTAAATAGACATGTATGTTGATTAAAATGTTTCATATAAATGATTATTTTTTACTATTAAATAGTTAAGAGTTATCGAAGTACCAAATTAGTTTAGTTCTTTATTCCCTGTAATGAAATTCAGTATTTATTTATAGATGAAATTATTTGAATAGTTTATTTAATTTTAATTTATTGCTAGGCCGAAAATGACCCTTAAATCGTAAAGTGTAAAGGTTATGAGTAGATTTAGTTGCCGGCGAGCGGTGCTTAAAATAATACAATATTAAATTTATTAATTTTTAAATTATCAATATTGAATAAATAACTTATTTAAAAGTATAATATTGCATAAATTAGTACCTAATTTATAAATTTTATTAAATATTGATAATTTATCAGTATTGATAATTATTTTTTCAATGTTGATAAATGTTATTTTTATTTTATATGTTATTCAGATATTTTCATACATATACACCGCTCGCTAGTTGTAATAGTTTTTTACAAACACTCTAGTCCTCAATATCTGAAGTATTTGATGTTTCTATAACGCCTTTATCCTAGATGATAGTTTTTATTCAATTCCTGTAATAGAGAGCTAGATTTAGCCATTTATTATAAGTATATCCTAGAAAATCTATAAACAATACAAAATCATTCATAATTCTGTAGAAAATTTAGTGAAATTAGATTTTATTTTTTTAGATACGTATAAACAACTGTCATTTCGTTTATTATAAAATGTACATAATAATATTCGGAATTTTAATTTAGTTAGTTTCTGTATATTTAGTTTATTCAACAATAGTCATATAAATAGTGTAAAACTATTTAGTTTTAGTTAATATGTTAGTGCGATCTGTAAATAGAACTTCGCATACGAAAGTGAAATGCGTAGAATTATTCTAAATCACTGTAAATTGTATATTATTTGTCTTCTTGAAGCGATTAAAATAATTAATTAAGTGAAGTCTAACCACATTATAGAGCTTAGTTTCAGTTACAGTTAGACGCTTACCGTTATTTCAGGCCGATTTCAGAAACGTTTAAATCTAGTCTATAATTTGGATATGATAAAAGAAAATCTGTAACCGTGAATATAATAGTATTGGCCTACAATTCACGCACAACTTACAATCACTAATAGATGTATGACCCTCATATGACCTTAAAATGACGCCATTTTTGATTAAATCGATACTGCTATCAAACATGCGTTGTGATCTTGTTTTTTAGCTACAGACAGACTTTAAGACAGATTTAAAATTAGACCATGGACTTCCTTTATGTAAAATAGTACATTAATAAATATATTTCTAATATAATAGATAAAAAGGCCAACAATATACTTTTGCCGTAAAATAAGCTATCAGTAAGACTTAATCGCGCAACTGTTGCGTTTATTTCACTTGCGTCAATTCGTTAAACGCTTCACCGTTAAATAGTTGCGCGATTTATTTAGTTATTTTGAATGTTAGTTAGTTTAGATGATTATAGTTATGTAGATATAGCATTTCAAATTTTTCTAGTGAATTTTAATTCCTCTAGATATAAAACAATATTTGTAATGTTTACAATTGGTTTGAATTGTACTGTTATACCAAAAATATTAAGATATGAAATAGTGATTCTGTAATAAATTGTGCGCTTTTTTTATTCGTCTTTCATTATTTAATCGACCTTTGAAAAAATGTGTTGTAAAAGAAAATACATGTACCGGAGGTAAAAAATTGATATATTTTCGTTTTATTGAAGAAAGAACTACTAAAACTTATAATATATAAATATATATATATATATATATATATATATATAGAATGTCACTTTTCCGCCTGCATGACTGGCGTTCTCTTCTACATACAACTTTTCCTCGTAAAATTACATTATCAAGTTCAAAAACATTTAATTTTTTATTTTATTTTTACTTACAACTCTTCTTTGTGGAGTTGAGAGGAGGGGAAAAATAGCGGAAATGACATCCTTTACGTTTTAAATCCGGGTGCATCTACAGAAAACAAAATATATAAACAACGCAAACAAATTTAAAAACTATTATTACTAATCTTTACCCATGAGTTTTGTGTTCTTCATAAACCTACTCTTTGGAACCTTGTCATTAATGTGAATAAAACTGATATTTTGACTTAAATTTCCTAAATTATTCATTATTAATTTAATATTGTTGCCTACATTTATCTAGATGAATAAATTAGCTAAATAGGCTTATCTAATCATTGTAATTGTAAGCGTAAGAGACTATTGACAATAACTAACAAAGACACAATAAAGATATAAAACTATGGCAAACTAATATTAACTATTAAAATAGTAATATTTGCAAAAATATCTCAATATATAGGAATATCAAGGTAAGAACATATAAGCATATATTAAAAATTTATATATCCGAAAATTTAGTACAATCTGGTATTCCTAAGGTATCAATACTGGCGCCTGTTCTGTTCTTCATATATGACGGTGATAAAAAGGTCCTGAAAATATTTTATAATTGAGCGAAGCGTTTTACTGGAGACTTTTTACATTCTTTGTCACGAATTGGCTCGATAACTACTTAACGGAAAATTATGAAAATCAAAAAGATATATATTAGATGATAGTTTTAAAATTTATTTTTTTTTAACAATTTTTTTTTTAATATCATGTCCAAAACTGATCTCCCTTTGAAGTCAATGGAAAACGTTGCGTCAATATACTGGGCTCGCTTCGCTCAATATGCAAACGGCACCCGAGATGTCGCGAGCGCATCGAGTCGAGATTGAGGGTTTGTTGGCGCCCCTAGTAGCAAACTTGAACCAAATTGCTATATAGTTGAACATACAATCGAAATATGTATGTATTGGAAACCTAAGTAACTAAAAAAGGATACATCTGTATGTAGCCATTTGTTATATATTCCTATTTAGATGTATGTATTTTAATTATTTATTTCTACTAAAGACAAATTAATGTGTTATAGGATAAAATAAAATATATATATATTTTGTATACATTTATTCTTATTATGTACAAGGATAATTTATAATTTATTAAAACTAATCAAGCAGATCAATTTTTATATTAAAATTTGGAAATTCAATGTCAAGTCACTGGTGGGAATCTAACTTTAAATAATGTGACTAGAAAGTTATTTGTTCAATACTGTAAGTACGTTTGTATCACTACCTTTGAGCAAATACTGATATATCTGAAAGACTGTTAGTGTGCTGTTAGCGAACTTGAAATTGGATTAACACTATTTTTGTGGCTAAATAGTGCGCTTAAAATTGGATAATGAAGGCTAAGTATTATTACACATCACTGGGGAGCTCCTTTTACTGTAATTACCTATTTATCATATATATTGAGCTCGAATATGGACTTGAATACAAAAACAGACTTCAAAACGGTCTGGTTGTCCAGTGGTTAGTCAATCTTTGTTAGATCCATAGATTATTGTTTGAAGTCTAAGTTTACCTGCTTTTAAACTCAAAAAATAATCGAAGAGAGAATTCTCAAGATTTTGTAAAAAAAAAATAATTCAATTATCTTTTTCGTGTCAATATAGTCATTTTTCTAATGTCAATAGTTAATAATTTTATAAGTCATCTCAGTCGACTTAATATCTGTAAACGTTCAAAATACATCACTAAATGTAATATTTGGAATTCTCACAGTCTTTCCTCCGAACTCTTTCTTATAACTAATGGCTTTAACCTACTCCTTAATTTCACTAATCTCTTGCTAACTTTATCTGTGGTTGGATTCCTCAAATCCGGCATCGATTTGCTTTCATGGACAGACAAATTCTCAATCGATTTGGACATTGTGCCGTAGTACCTCGGCATGCTGAAGTCATTTTGCATTAGCATAGCAGATTTCTGTTTTATGCTTTGAAGGCTCGTCTCTCCTTTATATTCCGGTATCGATGGACTATCCGCAAAGAATCTTGGTAAATTATTGCTTTTTATTATCGGAGTGTCTGGTAGGGAACTCAATTTTAGTTCGCTGTCCGCTAAACTTGGAACTCCCACTGTAGATTTGCTTTTTGTTAATGGAGGTTTCTCGGGAGCCAAATGCGCTGGGATATTCAAGAACGACGCACTTCTATGGGGCACCCTTGCTAATACTTTGTTTATTTTATTTGGATCTATATTCTTCAAACTCTCCACTCTGTTTAACATTGGTTTAATGAATTTTCCATTACTATCCACCCTTTCCAATGTTCTTGCGCTATTTGTTCTAAGTATTCCCTTAACGCTTTCTATTCTTGGTAATGTTAGGATGGATGGTAGAACCATAGCCGATATTGGATCGTACTCATATATAGAGGGGGGTGATGTTATCTTTCTTTCACCTTTAATTGTAACCGTGCTGGGTTTAATGACATCTTGTTTCTTAACATTTACATTCATTGTGAGACCTTCTTCATCTGGGCTCTTATCCTCTTCTTCCTCTTCAATTTTGAACATATCATAATTAGCTAGAAGTTCATCTTTGAACATTATTTCGAAGTCTGTAACTGGAGAGTCTACTTCATCTTCGAAGTACACTTTAGTTCTGTTAGGTTTATCTAATAGATAATCCGGTTCAGACTTAGTTTCCAGTTCATCTAGTGAATCCGTGCTGCCTTTCTTCAATTCGTGTTCATCTCTAAATATAAGTGATTTGGAGAAAACCTGAAACAAAGACAATATTTGCTTAAAAATTATGAATCAATATTTATTTTGTACATTTACATTAGATATGTCCCATTCATCAGTTTTTTTATCTCTGTGAAAGTTGTTTATATGTGTTTTACGTAAAATACACAACGGATATGACGTCTTAAAAATAAATGTTTGTTTAATATGTGTACTTTATTTAGCTCTTGTTTTTATGACAATCAACATATTTGTAATACAAATGCTGGTCACCACTGCCAATTTCAACTAGTTCCAACCCTTGAATAACCTGGAGAGATTAAGGAGAGAAAGTCAAAGGAAGTAGAGATGAAGGAGGGAAAGTGAGAGGTAGTGAAAGGGAAGTAGATATGTGGAAGAGTAAGTGAGAGGAAGTGAAATGGAGCATCTGTCTTCTTCACTCACAGTTCAAAACATATAAACATATATACATATATAAGGGAAGGGAAGAGAACTCTTTTGAGTCAACTTCTATGAATAAAAACTGAAATCTACTAATCAATACTCCTCGTACCTCATAAAGCTTATCAGCGTGTAGCGGCAGCTCGTTAATCTCCCTCTCGGCTATCACTCGCTGTGGGAGGTGGTTATTGTTGATGGGCTGTGACGTCACAACGCTGTCCAAACTCGCGCCCATGTTGGAGTAGCCGTTTGTTTGTTTCTCTTCTTCTAATCTGAAATTAGTATGACCTATAATTAGTTTATATATACATATTCCACTTTAAATACCAGTGATCACTTGTGTATCAAAAGTGTAAGGAGGGTCTTGATACCATACTTATCAAAATAAGCCCTTCTATAGATACTCCAACTTAAAATAAGTCTAAAGTTCCAAACGCACTGCTCTAAGAATTACACAACAAACTCAGTCGGTTATTATTATGATCACTATTTCATAAACTTCATTATATTTAATATGAGCTGTGATTAGTTTATTTTAGTTACATATATGCGTTTTGTGCATCTTTAATCTAAACGCGTGTCAAAATTGGCAATAACTTTACGCAACCGAAATATTCATTTCAAAGCACATCTTTTTAAGGAAAAAGTGCGAAACGATAATAAAATATACATACATCCGACAGATAATAAAAAAAAATCCTAACATTATATTATATTTCCAATATATTGAAAATGATTACCATAAAAAACGTTTCTTAAGGTCCTTTTAACTTAACAAAAAATCTAGAAACTAAAATTACCATTTTTATCATAATTATTTATCTTTAATTTTATTAGAGATTTATTTTTCACAATTGTATTAACTTTTCACATACTATTTAATTTGATAGATTGGTATATTGTTATGTTTGCGAATAAATTGTACGAACATACAAGAAGCGAACACAGCGTTACTTGGACTTCATACAATGTGGATCACGAAAATAAGTCCAAGAATCGAATCCACGCTCCAAGTTATCAGTCAAGAATACTGACCACTCATAAACAGACTATAAAAGCAAACAATTTTATTAGATAATAATTACATATATATGCATACTAGCTTATTCCCTCCCGCTTCGCTGGGCACACTATTAATTTGGATGTGAACTTAGGTTGCTATGGTAACCTTTGATATGGTAATTGTTGCTATAGCAACCCTTACCCACGCGTTAAGTGTATATCTCCTACAGGTTAAAAGTTTTCAAACTTGACGAAATGCAAAAAGTTGAAATCCGTTGGAATAGGAATTCCGTAAAATCCGTTCTTAGTGGACGTCTACGTCACAAAAGAAATAACTATGTAAAATTTTAAGTTAATCGGACAGATAGTTTAACACTAAACCTACCAACTACCGGTCAAATTGAACGTTCTTAACTTTTGTAAAACTTACACATTTAATTCTTACAATTCTTAGAATATGTATATAATATTTTCTACACTCTTTACTTTTAGTTACAATTTCCATTATTACCTGCGTTATATAATAAAATAACTTTTAATTACCGGTCAATTTGACGGCGTGCGGAAGGAACAGGTATACAAGAATTGTCGGTAGGTTTAGTGTTAATAACTATATATAACTTTAACTACTTTTGACAATTTAATAGCTATTCAATACTAAATTAATTTCACCTTACATATACGACAGGAACAATTTAATAACAGAGTACATAAATGTATCGAGTTTGATATCTGTTCTAATTATATCATTATCTCACGTTATCAGTTACAACGGCCTTAATGCCTTTTATTATATGGAGTGTTATTTGTTTATTTAAAAACAGACATTTATATTAATATCATTAATGAAATATTACATTTTTTTCATTCATTTATCATTATTGCAATAATCTGTATGTGAATAAAAAGGCAGATACTTAGACTCGTTACAAGAAATGAACCTATGAAAATCGAACCCAGAACCTTTGATTCCGCAATTAATCAATAACTATTAGACCATCAGACCGTCTAGAAGTCTGTGTTTGTATTAAAGTCCCAGATTCGAGCTCTATATATACTAGGATCCGTCAACCGTAAGCGGCGTGTGTTGAGCTGAGCCCCTCTCCTTTCTTCTTTTCTTGATAACTTTTGAATGGCTAAACATTTTTTCAATCTATTTTCGCTATAACATCCGCGTTCGGCTCAAACATACTTGAGAACATTTTTAGCTAATTATCTCGTCGCATTCTGGAGACAACTAAACACAAAAAAAGGTCTCCCAAACGGTTAAGAGCTTCGCTTACGCTCAACTCAATGATAAATAGATAATTAGAGTAATTGTTCAAATCTACTTTATTAATAATTTAAAAAAAGAACTAAGTGATATGTGTAAACCGATAAGGGCCTTCATTCTCCAATTTTAAGCGCACTATTTCACCACAAAAATAGCGTTAAAGTTCAATTAACAGTACACTAAACTTTCATGTATGATGTTAGTGTGCTAATTGACTTAGCGTCCGATAGATTGGATAGTGAAACGGCTGCTTAAAAAAAGTAATAAATTTCTTGTAAATAAATACTATATATAAATTTCATATAAATAAAATGATTTATTATTTTATTTACACTCCGATTTATTATTTACATTTACTTTAAAGGATATCTTTATCTTTTTATATGATTTAAATCACTCTAATCTATTTATTTATTTATTTTGTTTTTATCTTTATTATGGATTTATATCATCGAAATTGTTATAAATTGTTTATATATATATATATATATATAACTATTTATTTCAAATAAAACTATAAATAAATAAATAGAAAAAAAAATAGGTAAACTTGTAGGTAATATATATAAATTTGCAGTGTATATATAGTGCAAATTTGCATCACATATATAGTGACCTTGAATATGCAATCAGTTGAAATGATTAATTATGTCAGCCTCAAGAAATTTCTTGATATTGCTTGCATAGATAAGATACTATGTTAACAATGTACTGCTGAAAATAACTTTATTTAATATATAATTACAAGATTTCATAATAAATAAAAATAAATAATAATATAATAAATAATAAATAAAAAATAAATTAATTAAATATTACTTACGTATAAGTAGCTATTTTCTTATCGAAGCAGAATCTCTCTTCGCAGCATTTCCAATACAATGTCTCCAGACAGCTGGAACAAAACGAGTTATGTTAAAAAAAACATATATATATGTAACATATATAAAGACAGTAAGTACCATTTAAAAAAATATTTGTTTTTTATAATTTAAAATTGTATAATATTAATAAATATATATTTTTTAAAGTTATTAATTAATAAAAAAAAAACACTTTTTAATTTGAATTCGAAATTTTTAAAAGCACATTTTATTATTATTTATTTTAATTTAATTTAAAATCACTTTAATAATATGAGCGAAATTTAAAAAAAATATGTAATTTTTTTTTTATTTAACATTTTCTCACCTGTCAGATACAACACAACCTGAGCACGTCTGAATATACACTTCAGATGAACAAATCTGAACTGAAATATATTACTTTATCTTAACAGTTGATAAAAATGTTAATGAATGAGTTACCAACCGAAGTATCCGTGACCAGACTGTTATCACAACCGAATTGTTATCACGACGTACTTATCATGACTGATCAGTGTTTGAATATCACAAGATATATATATATATATATATAATGAAATCTTAACTTAACAAACACACAGACATGAATGACATGATTTTATTTTTATATTAATTACATCTTTATCTTATACGTCATGAATGTCATGAGACCACAGATTTTTTCAACTAAGATTAAAATCTAATCTAATATATAGATGTAAGTGCCGAAAGTGTATCAAATCTATATAAAATATCTTAGATTTATAGATAAAAGATGCAAGCTAGTTTCTATTTCATTTTAGTTTTTTTTTATAAAATATTATGACTTATGTAACAGCAAAATAATGTAAAATAAATTATAATATATAATTTTATATATACATATATAATATATATGTATATGTATATAAAGTTGGGGTTGACGCAATATGTCAATTCCGCACTCTGTCTACGTCATCCCAGTGGCGACTTGGTTCTTTAGCATTTTTCATACACTCCATACATATCATCCCCCCCTTCTTATAACAATCTATGCGTAAAACCGGGATAGCTTTCCTACTAGTACATGAATGTAGCTTTATTATTTAATTTTTAATTTATATTTGTATGCAGAATTTAACACTTTTTAAGGATAAGGATAGTTGTCTCCCAAAAAAATCTTAATAGGGATAGATGCCTGCGGGATAGAGGCCTTATACAGTACGTAATCTAGAAAGCTATCCATTCATACTAAAATCTTCTTGTTTCATGCTTCCAACCGCATTACATGACCATATAATACAAATTGCTTCCCACCTTTTATATTTATAGGTTATAAATGTATAATAAAATATATATGTATATATATACATTCTTTTACACACACACATCCATACACACACATATACATACATACCATAATAAAATAATAAACCCTTTATACTCACTATTGACAGGACTTGCATATATTCAACAGCATCTTTGGTGAGTGTGAGTTACATAGCGACTTATCTCACAGGAACTGTAACAAAAATATAAAAAACATTAAATACATAATTATTATTAAAACTAAATAAAATTTACATAGAATTAAACCACCCCTTAAGGGTCTAGCAACGAATCAATGTACAGATAAGTAATTAATAATACACTAAAGAAACCATTACACTATCCAATCTATAACCCTAAATCAACTAGCACATTAACTTCTTATAAAAGGCCATTAGTACGTTGTAAGACTGTTGTTGGTGAATCTTCAACGCTATTTTAGGGTTAAATAGTGCTCTAACAATTGGATAATAAATCCATAAGTACAAGTTTACAATTTAGCATATGAAATTATTAATTAAATATTTCCCCTGAGGGTCGTGGGGGGGGGGATATAAGTATATTTCAATAATTATCCTTTGTTAGACACGAGTCAGCCCAAAGCCACATCAAGAATCGGTTTAGGGTAAGTCAAAATCAACAGTAATGGTGAATAAGATTCGAACTTCGGATATAACGTTTACTAGGGGCGCCAACAGACCCTCAGTTTCGACACGCTGCGCTCGCGAAATCTCGGGTGCCGTTTACATATAGATCGAAGCGAGCCCAGTGTAATCACTCATCGTTTCCCATTGACTTCAATGGGATATCAGTTTTTTGACGATAATTCCTCAACGACATGACATTTTCCAATTTTTTTTTTAAATCGTCTCCTAATGTGTGTCTTTTTGATTGCAAAATTTCATAATTTTCCGTCAAGTAGTTTTCGAGCGTATTCGTGACAAAGAATGTGAAAATTTATCATGTTTCTCTCAAGATCCAAGATTCGTGCCCGGTTCGGTTTAAAAAATATGTATTTAAATAAAATGCATTTAAAATGGCTGATCTTAAATTATTTTTATACACAAAATATTGGATATAATAGACAAATACCTACTTTATTTTTGTGTAAATACTAAATAAAAAAAAAAGTTATTAAGTTCTGCATTTACGGTAGGTATTATTAAAACAGACATACACAAATAAAGTATTAAGTGTAATTATTAATAAATAGGAGATATAAAAATATGATGTATTGAAGGAAATATGATAATTATAATATTTTTCCTTATAACGTGTTAAATTGTGAGCATTATATTAACTAGTATGTTTATGTTAGTGTTCCAGTGAAGCGCTTAAACCGAAAAAATATATACATATATAATATATATATATATATATATATATATATATATATATATATATATGTATATGTATATTCAGTTTCAGTACTTTACTGTAACACTAAGGTAAACACACTGGTATGGTATGGTAAGTATATATACATATATAAGACTGACTAATATTCAATACTGTATATAAAAAATATTAACTTAAAATAGTAATCGTGTAGTTTCTTCTCTTCTTTGACTCTAATTCTGTTTCTGACGGCTCTGACTTTTACTCTGACTCTGACTCTGACTTTGAATGGAACATCACTTAATATACAATTCATAAAATATAAATAAACCATATAAATACAATAATACTATAATAATAAACGAAATAAACATTACATAATTAAAGATTACATATAAAATAAATCAATTAAATTTTAATTGCATCAATAAAACTAATATATATATATACACACACACACACACACACACACACATATATATATTATATTGTAGGTGTCTATAACAATACATGCCCTTTATCTCGATGGTTATTATTTGGGTCGATTTTAAGGTCTCATTTAAATACAATGGCTGATACTGATTTGATCTTAAGACGGGATACTTCCGGTGATGATATAAAATAATAAAAGTACGTTCAATGACTACAAATGTTTATACCGTTGGTAAAAATTAATCAGAATATCAATACATTCCATTTTTAAAATTTAAATTAAACACGGTAGTCATATTTTTTTCTTTATTATTGTATCACGAATGAGAAGAGTTTTAAGTATGAATGTGGATGGAAGAGTATGAAGAAAGAAACATGTATGAGAGATTGTATGAAGAAAGAAATGTTAAAATCTCCACTGATGTATGATAGAAGGCGGAAGAGATGGTCCCATATAATTGTAATATAGTTCGCTCTTGACATTTATAACATTGCCAATGTTATATATATATATATATATATATATATATATATATACATAAATATACATATAAGTAAAATTAAAGTGTCTGTTTGTAATCAAATTAACAGCTTTTCACTAAATGCATATGTATATATGGTACTTACATAAAAAACAATCTTTAAAATTTGTCCCTGTCTGTTTGGCTGTGCCGATTTTAACAGGACTTTCACTGGCGGATAGCACATATTATAATAAGTGCTTTAAAAAAGACATATTCAAAACGAAGTTTTGGACTCAGCTAGTAGTGGAGCAAGGAAGATAAGAGGAGAGGAGATTTTAAATAATCAAGTTCGTTGATTGTAAGTATAACAGATAGAAATGAATAACTGCTACAATGTTAAAGAAAGAAATAAGTACAGCCAGGAAACGAAGTTTATACTTTTATATTTCAAGTTATCTTTCATTGCATCTTAACTATAATTTAAAAAAAAAAACTTGACATTTTTAGATTAAAAAAAAAAAAATAGATTTAAAAATAATATTTTTTTTTATTTTAAACATTTTTTACAGTTCAGAAATAATGACAAATCTTGATACCAAGTATAATAATGTATAATTAAGACTATTAAGATTTCCTTACGTGATAACTATTTCAAGATCCGGTTTGATAAAAAACGCAAGCCATATATTTTTCGATCTTTATATAAAAGTGACTAATAAAGTTATTTATTAGATTTAAAACCATAGATACTTTTTATTTCAATGACGAAATATTAATATTATTATGAAATTAAAACGCAATTTTTGATACTAAATTGAAATCCGTTTTCACATGTCTGTGGACGGAGTATTAAAGTTATAAATCTATTCGTTATCTGTACTTTTTTTTAAAATAAAAAACTAGTTTTCAACTAATGACCAAAGAGGTTATAAACGCAAAAACACCGACCTTCACAGTAATAAGCAACCGCAACTGGAATTATTCAAACTCACTCAACAGTAACAATGGAGATGACAAGTAAAACATTTATTTGTATTAATTTATATTTTAACTCAAACAAAAAAAGGATTATCGATGTGTGACGTAGTTAGAAACGTTCCAAATTTAAAATTATCTCTTTATTGGATGACGTCATTTGGGTATATATTTAAACGTTCCAAATTTGAAATGGACATTTCCAATTCGGTATGAACATTTCGAATTTGGAACGTGTGTCAATCTTGATGTTTTGTTACTTTAATTCCTTTTGTGAATTCTTTATAGTTTATCAGATTATTTTATGGAGGATTCTCAAGAAGCTTTTACAATAATTTACATGACGTATATATTAACTATATATTTATATTAAATAATTTTTATATATAACATAAATGTTATTACCATTTATTCTATACAATATTATATGACGATTTTATGAAATTTTAATTATTTTGACTTTCTTCAAAATTTCTTTATTTTAAATAGGAACTTATGTAACAACACATTCTAATTTTTATACTAGGAGGAAAAACAACAAAACTCCATGGATAAAGTAAAACCTTTTTGTATTGAACTTTTCATAAAAAAATATTTATTTTTAATTCCCTATCAATGTCATTGATGTATAGACGTTATCTATAATCTAAAATATTTTGTAGAATCAATCTTATCTTAACCACTCGAGTTGCTTACAATGACTTGGGTCACTATGCCTGATATCATTATTTTAACTTCATACTTTTGGCTGTATATCAATTCATTATAGTATACATTTTACAGTAGTACCAACCTATAAATATTGTTCCAATTTCAAAACGAAATTTAATTAGCTTGATGTTCGACGCAAAATACGTATGTATCTTTTACAGTACTACCAACTTATAAATATTAAATTGCTGGCTATTCCAATTTTTTAAAGTCAGAACGATATCTGTATATATGTAATATGGACAAATATGTTCAATATCCGACTCCATTACCGCTTCGCCAGATAATAATTGGTGTTATTTATTACTATAAGAACTTTCTAGACTATTTCCAACGCACCTTTGAATGGGTAGACAGGTACATCAAAAGATACTGTCAACAATTCAAATAAAACGAATAAAATGTTATAAAAATAATTTAAAAATATATGCTTAATAAATAATAATATAATTGCCAGACAAAATAAATATTTAATTTACATTAAGCAATTAAACGGTCAAGAATTATAAATTGTTATGGTGACAAATTTAAATAAATTAATATTAAAGAACAAATCGATTAATTTTGAAAATGGAACTAAATTTATTAAAAACGTGACGAATTAAAAATCTCTTTGAAATGACATTAATGACTTCGTAACTATAGATTGCTAACATTATTTTAGAATTCGAAATTTAAACATTCTAATCTCATTACAAATCTTATGCAATTCTAATTACAAAGCACAAAGAAATAAATTCGAAATTCAAATACGAAAACCGAAAAGATTTAGAACATTTAAAAATTCGAAATTTAAACATTACACATAATCTCATTCGAAATTTCATGCAATTCTAATTACAGAGCGAAAGAAAAGAATTCGAAATTCAAATACGACAACCAAAAATATAAATCACCTTAAAAGTTTATTTCCAAATAACGTCACAATATTAACCACAAACTGAATCACAAATGTTATATTAAATCACTGTACGGATTTATGTTGAATCGAATCAACGCAACGGCAGCGCGTGCGGCGGTCGTAGTGAAACTGTTGTGGAACTCGTGAGTCTTGTCTCGTGCGGTGATTCATTGAGGATTCATTGTGGTTCAAGATATAGGCGGTAGCGGGTATTATTGTTTTTTTTTTAATTAATATTGCAATGGTCGACTATTATTAAACCCTCTTTGGGTCCTCAATCATGACCTGGATGAACGAAATGAGTGAAATAAATGGTTTTTTTTTGTTTTATTTTATTATATCTAAAATTATTATTTCCTAAGAGAGGAAATTTTATAAATTTTCTTTCATTTATTTATTTTATTTATTTTTTACTCATATATTAAGTTCCATTCATACATATTACATCTGAATGAAACTTCATCAAAATCTGTATAATTTTTAAATGATGCGTAAACAGACAAACAAATAATTATAATATATTTTTCTATTGAATATACACATTTTCTCTATTATTACTATTTTTTTATATATATTTTATATTATTTATCGTATTTTTTATATTATAACTTACCGCTGGTCGCTTGTAACTCGAACCTTTGAACAGGTACGTTAACATTTTAATGACGATAATAGCATTTTTGTGAAAATTCTTAAGGATATTACACCGACACACACATACAAAAAAATCGTAAGGATATTACACCGACACACACGCACACAGAAATACATTGCATTTAATTATTTTATACGGAACAAAGATGTATTTTTATGAAATATTTTTTGCAACATTTTACTTGTAAAGTATTCTAATTGAAATTGTGTGTTTGAATTCATCATGTAAAAAGGACTGAGCAGATTTTGATGTATAAGTGTGATCATAGCCTAATATTTAAGTTTCCTTTTTGGTTAGTTTTTTTTTTACTCTAGGAAAAACACAAAAACTGGTTTGAGCTATAATTAACAAAACTAGATATGTATATATGTATGTATTATTTTGTATAAATCTTAAGCTTATAATTTGTTATTCCAAAATAAATTAAAGTCAACCGGCCATTTTGTAATAATATTTTGATTAATTTTGAGATTAAATCAACTTTAAATTTAGAACACTAGTTTGTTTTGGATCGGATACCATAAATAGTGGCAGTATTCTTTATATAACATAGCATAGCACTCGACTCCGCTTGTTTATTTATTATTACCACGATCATAGTACCACCTATTGGTATTAATTTCTGATAATAAACAAACATACATTAAAACAATTTAATGTATACAACATTTATTCGGTTCCAGCTTCATCTCAAGGCTATTTCATATATGAATTGAATCTTACACTAACAGACCAACCAACCACTATATATATATATATATATTTATCTTTTAGGGAACTTTTATCTTTATTTAAAAAGCCATTAGCGTTTTGGTGTAATGGCTTGGAATTTATGTTTTTGGAACTATAAGGAATTTGGTATTATCTGATATATTTGGTATACCATTGTTTGTGAATGGTTTTAAGATATAAAAAGGGACAAGACCCTGAGATTACTGTATCCTTTCTCAGCTCCGAGCTGGTGGATTGGTTGGTTTTGACGATGGTTTTGACGATAGCTGTTTGGTGATGGTGGTTTGGTGGATGGGATGATGATATAATGATGACGATGGTTTTGACGATAGCTGTAGAAAACTAACTTTCAATATATACTAGGGGCGTCAAAAGACTCAATTTCGTCTCACTGCGCTCGCGAAACCTCGGGTGCCGTTTACATATTGAGCGAAGCAAGCCGTGTGTAATGACTCATCGTTTCCCATTGATTTCAATGGGATATCTGTTTTTTGACGATTATTCCTCAACGACATGACATTTTTTAAATTTGTTTTTTAAAACCATCACTAATGTGTGTCTTTTTGATTGCAAAATTTCATAATTTTCCGTCAAGTAATTTTCGAGCCTATTCGTGACAAAAAATATAAAAAAGTCTCCAGTAGATGGCTCCGCTCGCTCAGCTCGCTTCGCTAAATTTTAAAATAAAAGTTTCTCAACTCATTATACCATCGGCTGATCGCTAGTGAAAGTTTTATTAAAATCGATCTAGCCGTTAAAGTTAGCCGGCACAAATAGACAGACGGACGAACATTTTTTTTATATAAATACTGCATACACTTTCATAGTAGTGAAAAGTTAATTTGGAGTTACAAACAGACACTAATTTTATTTATATATACATATAGATAATAACGCAGTATTTAAACTGTCCCCCGTTCGATTCTCGTCTGTGGCAATGTTTGTATATATTTAGCTGGAGTGTATCATTAAAAGTATATATATCAGCAGGCTATGAATCAGAGTGATTTAATCTTACCATTATTTAAGATGAGTTCATTGACCTCACCGGGACGTAAACTTTCAGGGACTTTTGAAGTTTATATATTTATTATATATTAATTGGTATAGAATTTGAATCATTAACTTTGCTTTAAGAGTCTTGATGCTATTAATAATAAGTAATTTATTTTATCGTATATACCTACGCTCCTTCTGAATATACGTATAATAGGTTCCAGAAAAAAATCGGGTTTAGTCTAATGTACTCCAGTCTAGTATAATCTATTCTAGTCTAGTCTGGTCTGGGCTGGTCTAGACTGGTCTGGTGTGGTCTGGTCTGGTCTTAACAAAATTTTAGTAGTCTAAAATGGGTTGAAAGAAAACATATTGAATCTAGTCTAGCCCATAGTCTATATTATTATAGTAATAATTATTTATATATAATAATAACATAACATAACATTATTTCTATATTTTTATCATAACAATAAAATTGATATTAATTCCGATCACCTCTGTCGCCTTTTATAACGGTATTAATTATTGTAATCTAATATATACCTTAAACCAATGTGTTAAGGTTTATTTTAAATATAGTTGATGTAATGATAACTGTCAATCAATTTACCACACCATTGTTGCGTATATAAGGCGGGTTACAGACGGACGTTAAAATATATATAGTGTTTCATAACTTTAATGTTCATATTATTTCGAAAATCACCAAAAAATTAAGTGGGTACCACAAAAACTCAGGTTAAAAATTTATCTTGACATAAAGACAGTAATTTATATGTGGATTTACCACTCACTGACTCATCATGAAATCTCCGAAACTATATATCCGATTAATTTAACTTTCGCCAAGTTTTAAACCTGCTATACACTTAACTCGGGGGAAAGACTATAGCAACGGTTACCATAGCAACGGTCACGTTGACAACGGATAATATGATAACGTTTACCATAGCAACCGAAGTTCACATCCAAATTAATAGTGTGCCCAGCGAAGCGGGCGGGATTAAGCTAGTATTAAAATATAGGAGAACCACAATTCAATTGTAGGGAGCCTTAAGCCCTCCCAAGGGCATTGCAAAATCGGATATTGGAACACTCGACCTCTAACATATTTAAAAGGAAGTCATAATGAAATTATACATGTCTTAATAAATAAGGCTGGTTGTGGACAGGCGATCGATTTGTCGCAACTTTGTTGATGTGTTTCAGTCTTAAATTGAAACAAAATTATTTACTAGTTTATGCCCGCGGATTCGCTACCTCGGGTGTTAATTTTCAACTTTACTGGGACTTTATTGAGAACTATATAAACAAACCTACGGCTCAATATCTTTGTTTAGCTAAAGAAGCTCACAAAATCTTTATAAGTTTAAGCCTGTGTTGTTCTGATACATAAACTATATTAGTGCAAAGTTTCATCTAAATCCGTTCAGTAGTTTTTTCGTAACAAAAATACGTACATCTTCACAAAATTACGCACTTGCGTAATAAGCTTTATTTATAAACACAATTTATTATTAAATTAAACAGACTTTATTATTAATCTCATCTATAGATATATAAGCGATTTACCACTCACTGACTCATGATAAAATCTCCGAAACTATCTGTCCGATTAACTTACAATTTTACATAGTTACTTCTTTTATGACGCCGACGTCCACTAAGAACGGATTTTACGGAAATCCTATCCCAACGGCCTTCAACTTTTTGTATTTCGCCAAGTATTAAACATGTGGGAGCTATACGCTTAACGCGGGGTAAGAGTTACTATAGCAACGGTTACGATGACAACGGATAATATGACAAAGGTTACCATAGCAACCTAACTTCACATCCAAATTAATAGTGTGCCCAGCGAAGCGGGAGAGAATAAGCTTGTATATTTATAACTGTAGTTATAAAATTAAAATTCTTCAATATAACTTAACAATAAACCTTTATAAAGTATTTCATTAATAAAAAATAACTTCCTTATACAATCTTTACTCTTCTCGTGAATCTCAAGGTTGTAATGTATTCGCCATTTCCGATTTCATTTTGTCATTTCAAGTTTGAAGGTCGCTTGAGAGATGGTATATGTCTTTTCTATTCGGATTTGATTTGAATACAAAATACTTTTTGAAATGACAACTACGTACTTTTGGGTTAAAAAAATCTTAACCAATTCTTTGGGTAAAATACTGTTTTTAAAAATATTTTTTTTAGTATAAAATTTTATGAAAATATTGATAAAAATTGATGACATGTTTTTTTTTTTAAACATTTCCTTTTTTTTTTGTAAACACCGCTCAAATGAAAATACTATGACTAATATATATATAAAAAAAATCGTCGGAAAAATGAAACAATAATATTTACAATTTTGAAAAAAACAGATTATCAAAGATATCTACGAATGTTTTTTCCTCGTCTTATCAACAACCCGCAAATAACAAAATCAATAACATTCACTGTAATGGATTATCTATTAATGCGATTGTAATCCAATAATAAAAAAACACAAGAACCAATAATAAACAGGAAGCATAGGGAAGTTTGAATAAATTTACGCTCCGCTATATGGCGTTGCTCATATTTCATACGAATTCAAACAAATCGAAGTTTACTGTAAGATTGTGATAAAGTGGGATCAGGATACGGGAACATGAGACTTGAGATCTATGGATTTGAGTGAAGGACATGGATGAAAAGCATATAAATGCAACGAAAATGTGATTGCTAAGATGTATGTGGTTGTAGACAAGTAAGGATAGGATAAAAAATGAGTATATTAGGGTAAGCTTGGTTGAGGTCGTCTGTCATGGTATGGCCATGTTATCAGAGATGAAAGACATGTAATCAAGAGAGAGAGAGAGAGAGAGAAAGGAATGTAATCGAAGTGGAGGGATGCAAAGGTAGGAAAAGAGATGGATGGACTGCGTGAAAGACTACACGGAGCAGTGAGCAGAGATGATGAGTTACAGAGTATTAGGCACTTATTGGTACTAGGGGCGCCAACAGACCCTCAATTTCGACTCGCTGCGCTCGCAAAATGCGGGTGCCGTTTGAATGTTGAGCGAAGCGAGCCCAGTTTAATGACTCATCATTTCAAATTGACTTCAATGGGATATCAGTTTTTTGACGATTATTCCTCAACGACATTACATTTTTCAAAAAATTTTCTTTTAAAACCATCTCCTAATGCAATCAAAATTACAAAATGCAATGCAATAATCTTTAAGATTGCAAAATTTCATAATTTTCCGTCAAGTAGTTTTCGAGCCTATTCGTGACAAAGAATGTGAAGAAGTCTCTAGTAGAACGCTCCGCTCACTTCGTTCGCTTCGCTCAATAAGTATCATCTGATGATGATGATGATGAAAAAAATACAACAATCTATCCCTTTGTACTTCATATAAACAATATATTTGCTCTTTCTAAGTATTGCACTCATAAAAGTATTGGAATTTGATTTTAAAAGTATTAAAAAAATAAAAAAATATTCCCTCTTAACTTGTTTACAAAAGATTAAAGATATTTGTACTTGAACTGAAGAAAATTACTGATAAGACAGTTACTGTTATCTGTTGTCGGACTCGTTACGGACTCGTTTACTCATAATATTTTGGAAATTCCCATCCGGAAATTTTATATAATTAACTACCCTTTACCCCCGGATGGACTCGTGCGGAAAGGAAAAAAAGGTGTAACAGTAACAACTCCTGGGGCCATAGCTTTGCTAGCATAGCTCTGATAGAACGGCCGTGTTTCCTTTTGAAATATATATTGGCATTTTCTCTAAAGACCCTCAATTGGCATTTAGACCCTCAACTGGGGTTCTCAATATGATAACGTGTCTACCCTCCTCTGAGCCGGGAGGAATCTACAAAAACTCCTCAAAGTTTAAAATAATTTATTTCCATATAATTTCATTCAGTACTTTTAGCGTGACAAACAGACATATTTATTATATATGTCACATATTAGACATACGACTTTGACATTTATTATATATACATATATAATCCCGTCAATAACATTACTAAGTGTATGACTGTACAAGAATATAATATATTAATTCGTTAGTCATATTCATAAATCTTCAATATTATTTTATAAAATTTCGCGAAATACAACAATAGTATCAAATTGTTATTTATATACCGGAAAGTTCTAGAATAAATGTTCCCATAATAAATGTATGTTAAAAATAAATGTAACTTTATATAAATGTAATAGAACTATTTAATTATTCATAATTATCATTTAAAAAGCTAATAATGCGCTAGTTATTTAACATTTTATGGATACAAGTCAAACATGGGACATATTTATCGCAGCGAGCCTTCAATGGCTAACTAGAGCACTAGATTTAAAATTAATAATTTGTAATACTTACTTACTATACAAAGGTTATACTATGATACAGGAAAATCAATCTTAATACTTAATATTAAGGTAGAATTCAGATTGACATGTATTCTAATGAATTGTAGGAGAAATTGGATAAATAAATTGTATATAAATTTAGGGCACGGTCAGTTTTAATTATTAATAATTAATATTGATTGCATTTTGTATCGAAGGTTTCAAGAGAATTCTAAAAGATTGCAAAATTTTAAAATTCAAATTTCGAATACCGTATTCTTAAATACTACAAAGAATACATTTAAATTCTCGAATACGAAAACTAAATATGGATCGATAATATTTAATAATTATATTGCTTTTTGTATCGAAGCTTTCACGACATTCTAAAATATATTACAAAATTTTAAATTCGAATTTCGAATACCGTATTCTTAAATATACTACAAAGAATACATTTAAATTCTCGAATACGAATACTAAATATGGATTAATAATTATATAAATACATATAATGACCATTGACATTCGTTTTTATTGTTCGTCTGAAATGGTCTGTGCTAACGGAATGCTATTCACAATTCAATCGAATATCACCATTATTGCATTGCGTTAAGATCTATTTTCAAGTGACAATGACAATTACGTTCAAGGTCATATTGTTCATTTGACAATAGATTGTTTTTTATGAATAAAACAAAACATGTGATGTTTAGAGATTCCTTTTTAGATACGTATCTATTTGCACCTTATACATGTAGATAGATAGATCAAATATTTTTTTAATCTTTTCATATATATATATATATATATATATATATATATATATTTATATAACCATATATATATATATATGGTTATATAAATATATTCTTAATCGATTTTTGATACGTTACAATTAAATCAATTTCTTAAGTTATAAGATAAGAAATGCTAATGATGTGTAGATTGGGTTTGTAGGCAACAATCTAAGGTTGGTTGTTATCTCGGATTGTAGATCGACAATTAATTAATAATCGATCTACAAGAGATAAAAAAAAAACATTTGTTATATTAAGTATTAACTCTTTCATATACATACATATTTTAAATGTAGGTAGGTAAATATATATATAAAATTTGTTTGTACCGTTTGCGTGCGTCCGGGATACTACAGTATTACCATGCTGCACCCTGTAGGAAGCACTGCCAGGCTACTTCAAGATATACTAGGATCCGCCGTCGTGCGCTGCGGGAATTGAGCTGAGCGCCCTTCCCTTATTTAATGCTAACAAGCTTAGCATATAATATTGCTCTATAACATGCTCAGCAACTATCGGTTTAGAATATCAATTGAAAAGAAAATCAGTTCTACATCAATAAGATTATAGCCATATATCTGTCTTTTAACTTTTTTTAACTTTTTTTTAGACTGAATTTTTTTGTTCTGTTTTTTGCTGAACCATCTTTAGTAAAAGTTCTAGCCATGTACCAAATTCTATAAAAATACATCTATAGGTTTTAAAATTACCGATGTCGTAAAACAGCAAAACGGTTAAGATTATAAATGTAATTTAGGCCTTATGACTTTAAAACAGGAATAAAACAAGCCCGCTGAGTTTCTGTCAGCAGGTCTTATCAGTCAGTGTTAAATAACTTGGAGCTGGTGGTTGATTGGATTATAAGGAAAAAATATTTTATATAAAACTTATTTTCAACATTTTTAAATTTAGATTTTGAATGATTTAAGTGTCACTGTATCGATTTTGATTAAATATAATTTGTAAAATAAAAAATAATAATTAATAAAATTTCACTCAGAACTCGGACGTGTAATCTTATTTTGATTTATATATATATATATATATATATATATATATATATATATATATATATATATATATATATATATATATATATATATATACATTAATTTATACGCTATTTACTTTATTTATTATCTCAGAAGATGAAAGCATCTAGCATTCCTCACTTGTATATGCATTGCGTGCTAGATGGTAGGTGAACCATGATTTATTAATGTATAGGAGAATGTAAAAAGATTTTTTTAATAATAATAATAAGGAGAAAAAAGTATTATGTTTTATTATATAATATTAACACTGCATATTGAAGATTCGTATATGAATATTTCTCTTAATAATTTTTGTTGAGTTTTCTTTCAACAAAGCACGTTTGTTTTATACATATAAATATAAATATTAATAATATTAATAACCAATGAAAACGGTTTGTACCGTTTGGGAGACCTTTTTATGACTTTAGTTGTCTCCAGAATGCGACGAGATAATTAGCTAAAAATTATCTCATGTATGTTTGAGCCGAACGCGGATGTTATAGCGAAAACAGATTGAAAAAATATTTAGCCATTCAAAAGTTATTAAGAAAAGAAGAAAGGAGAGGGGCTCAGTTCAACACCCGCCGCGCACTTTTGGCGGATCCTAGTATAGTATATATATAACTGCTGTGGAAAACCCGTGATGAAACACATTTACACACAAACACCATCTCGACAAAACAAACATTATAGTAATTTGACCTCTATCAATTATTAGAAGTTCGATCATAATAATAAATACCCACTTTTTATTCACTATTGAACCACCCTGACTTGCGATAGGAATTTAACTAATATATCTATTTATATATATTCCACTTTAAATCCATACCAGTGATCACTTGTGTATCAAAAGTGTAAGGGTCTATTTTGATACCATACTTATTTAAATAAGCCCTTCTATAGATACTCCAACTTAAAATAAGTCTAAGTTCCAAACGCACTGTTAAAAGAACCACACAACAAACTCAGCCTTTTTTTATTGTGATCACTATTTCACAAACTCTAAATATCATCAAATTCAGAATTTCTTCAAAAAAAAAAAAATTTTACAAAAATACAACATCAAAATCGGTCAAGCCGCTCTCAATATATGAACTTTCAATTAAAAACATACTGATTATGAAGTTTAATATAACATATTATTTTTTTTACGTTAGTAAGTTATATTTATATATAACATATATCTATATATCTATCTAATAAGCAAGATGATTCTTATCTCGTGACTTAAGCATCTATGAATTATAAGAGCAAATATTACAATGACGAATTGATTAGATCTATCCATGATCAAAAATCATTGCATAAAAAAACAAACTAAAAAAAAAAAAATGTCAGCAAGGCATTTTTATATACATACTTTTTTAAACTAAAACCTTGACGTAATATGACCTGACACCTACGAAAAAAAAACATTTAGAATAGCAATATTTTTTTTTTTTTTATGTCAATTACGTAATATTAAAAATTTATGCTTATTTAAATGTTTTATTATATATAAAACTAGATCTGCTCACGGCTTTGTTCGTGCGGAATGTTATTTCAATAATAGCCTTACTTACTTATAACATCAACTATCCACCTGTGAAAGTCTTGTTAAAATCGGTCCAGTCGTTTTTGTTGAACCAATTAACACAAACTTTATCAAAATCTATCCAGTACATCGCAAATACTATTGTAAGTATTTGGTATATACAAAGCGAAGCTATTATAATAATATATTTTATGTACGTTTCGTTACTTTATATGTAAAGATAATGCGCCTTAAATTTTATTTTGTTACGTATTTTATCAAATAAATTCTAAATTGCAAATTAATTCCTAATTTATATTCAAAGTAACATAAAAATTAAACTTAAATTTTCTAATCCGTTATGACAAATATTATTTATAGTCTACCTGTTTTCGTTTTATCATTCCATCTATATATATAAATAAAAATGAACTGTCTGTTTGTAATACCAAATTACTTAATTAAAAAATCTATCTATCTCTTTCTCTCTCTCTCTCTCTCTCTCTCTCTCTCTCTCTCTCTCTCTCTCTTTCTTTCGTCAAATCTCTGTAACAGCTGGATAGAATTTACTGCTATAAAGCTGATATTACAAGGAGTAACTTGGCCTTTATTAAAAAACATTCTGCGCGAACGGAATCGAACAGCTAGTATAGAATATAAGTGACATAACACAATTTATAAAAAAGGAAATCCCGTATATGTTATGAATATTAATTTTAAACAAACGAATAAAACAAAAAATATATCACACTTTTTGTGTACATCGACTCCCAAAAAAACTCACGATTAAAACAATTAAGACTTTTATTATCAAATACTTTATAACATTGTAATAATTAGTATTAAGTTCTAATGAGGAAAAATAAGTGAAATACGTATTCCTGCAATTTATATTAAGTTGTCTATATATGTATATTTTAAAACAATTGAATAATTATTGTATTTTATCTAAATATAACTTACTGTTGAATATTAAAATTCCTATCACAAGATAAACAACACTTGAACACTTTAATTTTTAAAACTCACTGACGGATAAAAAAACTTGTTTTCATCAAATTTAAATAACATTAATTTTAACACAAAACGTCCACCCAATTCATTCGCGCCATTTGCACTGATATAATGTCAAAGATCCGCCATTACTGTCACAAGGCACAAGTCACAGGTGTCCTTCCCAACAATTTTGTTATTATTTAGTGTTCCGTAAAAAGGCTAAAATTCTTTAAAAATTTTTGTTTATTGTATCTTTATCTATTTTTCATTAATGAATGATTCATATTATTTTTATAAAGATGTTTACAAGAACCGCCAAAATATTAAAAAGCGGTTATAAAAAGGAGTTAATTTTTATTTAGAAGCAGAACTTCTTTATTCAAGTCAATTCCCCAAAAAAATATTATAAAGTGAAATAATGAAATAAATATTAGCTTTTTTTATACGTATTCGAATCTGAAACATTAAATATTTATGTAGAAGACAGTTTTGGACTGTTAAATGGAAAAGGAATTTAAAATTGTTTTAATAAAAATATTTGTTATTAGATGCTAGATCCGAGCGGTTTCCGACTCGCTCTTTACCGTTTTTTTTTTGTTGCAAATTTTAATTTTCATAACATTATAGGACTGGTTTGAAACTAGATAAATGTATTTATAAAATAAATACTATTAAGATTGGGTTAGTTAAAAAATAATATGTATTTTATAAGAATAATAATATTTTTTAAAATTTAATTCATTATAAATCATTACAATTTCTTACTTTTTACAGTGATTTTCTTAATTAGTTACAAGAAAAGTCATAGCACAGAACAATATATTCAAATGCAGAAGCAATGTGAATTTGAACAAAGATAGAAACGCTGACAACAACTATTAAAAATATTATATTAATCAAAATGGCGACGCATTACGATATAACACAGAAAAAATAATAATCATCAAACAATTACAATAACAGAAAAATCTAGAAAACGAATAAGAATAAAAATAAACTGCAAGAGACCAAAGATTACCATCCCTATCCCAATTATTTGGGATGAACGCAACATGTCAATCCCAAAATCATCTATCATACGTCATCCCAGTGGACACGCATCTTTAATATCTTTATTCATACTCTATCCGTCTTCTTCACTATTATAACAATTCACATTCATACTTATCTTCTCGTTACATCCTTTTCATCCATCCCTATTCTCTCTTCAAAGATATGTTATTCATAGAAAATATAAATGATAAGAAACAAATGAACAAACACTTCAATAATATATAATATAAATATCAAATGGTATTCATACAATATGATATATTTATTCAATGTCGATGTATAGATATACTAGCTTTGACCGCTGCTTTGATTGTAATAAATCACACAAAAATATGTAATAAAAAATAGATATATTTATGACACATTATGGGTCATTTACATTATCCAATTTTTAGTGCACTATTTGACCCTAAGCAGAGCCTTTTTAGTACGCTAGAAACTAACAGAATACTACGCTAGTGTGCTAGTTGATTTAGCATTTGATTGATTGGATAGATTGCTATCTAACTGATAACTGATAACTGATATCTAACATTGAAAGTATATTTATATTTTCAAGGAAAACCATAGTATATTATAGTTTTAATAAATTACAAATGGCCGTCACGAGGGTATAACAATGTAAGCGACTGTAACAAATTGCAACAATAAAATGTATTTAATAATAACCTTGCGTCGGACATTACGTGACTTGGAAATGGAAGATTTTAAAATAATTAATAACACAGGCACACAAAAAAAAAAAAACGTCATGAACCAGAGGGGAGACCCCATTATTCCTAGGTTTTTGGGATCGCTAAAACCGAATATGACAATAAAAACTAATTTTAAATGCCCGTTTTGCCGCTAGCACCCCCTTACTACCTCTTAAGGGGTGAAAATTGAAATTTTTGTAAAAAATCAAGATAGATGTGTCTTTCTACGTTTTTTGGGATGCTGAAACCGAAAATGACAACTAAAAATAAATTCATGACCACTATCACCCCCTACCATCCCTTACAGGGGGTGAAAATATCATTTTTTTCTATAAAATCAAGACAGATGTGTATTTCTACGTTTTTAGGTATAATGAAACCGAAAATGACAACCAAAAGTGAATTTGATACCTCTTTTACTCAATATTACCCCCTAACTACCCCTAACGGGGGGGAGGGGGTGGGGGTAGTTTCAATTTTGTATAAAATCAAGATGTATGAAGAAATTTTGACGATTTACAGTAAATGACATGTTTATCAAACTAGTTTGAAGTTACTCTTAGCTCTTATATTAGAAATTCAAATGCTTTATCGATCAGAAGTATCTGATATATATTCATGATTTAATTCTATTCTTAGCGTAACCCAGGAACAACGGCGTGGACGTAGTAGATTTCTGTTCCCTTTTGGAGTGCTGGATTAAAGTGAGTCCCCTTGCCTCTCACTATCCGGGGTGCTGAATTAAAGTGAGTCCCCTTGCCTCTCACTATTCAGCGTCTCCCTGTTTCTACGATAACGAACTCTCTTGTTGTCGAAGGTTCTTCTAAGTGGTTTCCTTTTATTGGTTCTTTTCTGTTCTGGCAAATCTCTTTTTAAATTCCAACAGTAGTCTGCTAACATATTGACATCCCATTTACCCTGATAGCGCTGTTCCATTGTCTTAAGATCCTGTCTGATGGAACCTTTCACCTTGCTCCTCACTGTAGTCTCCTAAATTGGCCGAAAAATAGTAACCTTTCTATTTCGGAGGCATAGAATTAGGTTCAGCATCTTTTAAGCGTTTTACAAGACTGCCGGATGGATAACAGTGTAAACAGAATTAAATAGAAAGCAAAAAAAAAACAAAAAAATGAAACAACTTGTTAAGAATAGGACAAAAATCATGATTCAGTCTTAGTATCATAATAACAAATATATGCATAGAATAAGGTTACCATATACTTTATAATAATTTTTTCTCTCAGCATCTTGAAAAACATAGAAATTCACATATTTTCGGTTCCAGCATCCTAAAAAACGTAGAAATACATATCTATCTTGATTTTATAGAAAAATTGAAATTTTCACCCCCTTTAAGGGGTAGTAAAGGGGTGATAGTGGTCATAAATTTATTTTTAGTTATCATTTTCGGATCCAGCATCCCAAAAAACGTAGAAATATACATCTAACTTGATTTTATAGAAAAATTGAAATTTTCACCCCCTGTAAGGAGTATTAGGGGGTGATAGTGGTCATAAATTTATTTTTAGTTATCATTTTCAGTTTCAGCATCCCAAGAAACGTAGAAATACACATCTGTCTTGATTTTATAGAAAAAAATGAAATTTTCACCCCCTGTAAGGGATGGTAGGGGGTGATAGTGGTCATGAATTTATTTTTAGTTATCATTTTCGGTTTCAGCATCCCAAAAAACGTAGAAAGACACATCTATCTTGATTTTTTACAAAAATTTCTATTTTCACCCCTTAAGAGGTAGTAAGGGGGTGCTAGCGGGAAAACTGGCATTTAAAATTAGTTTTTATTGTCATATTCGGTTTCAGCGATCCCAAAAACCTGGGAATAATGGAGTCTCCCCTCTGGTTCATGACGTTTTTTTTTTTTTGTGTGCCTGTGTAATTTAATTAAATAATAATAAAGTTATTATCAATACAACTTATAAATCTGTTGATTTCTTTAATTATTTTTGAGTTTTTGGCCCTTGGATTGTTATAAAATATGTTATTTCATAAATATAATTAACTATATGTTCCCCAGACTTTGTCCGCGTTGATAAGTAAGTCGTAAGTATTGCTTTAATATTTGTATACAAAAAGTTTTTTGGGATCTTTTGAATTTTTTTTGGGATAATACACCTTGTAAAGCTTTATATAAGATATACATTGATTTCATTCCCGAAGGTCCCAGTCCTGTGAAAATATCAGGAAATGTAGCCAATTTTTCAGTATACAAAATTTTTAAACCGATCCAGTAATTATTGAGTTTCCTCATCACAAACTTACAGACATATAAATTTGTCCTCAATATTATTATTTTTAGTAATTATTATTAATATAGAAAAATTCCAATAGTCGAAAGGTTTTTGAAAATCTTAAAAATCATAAATTATCAATCAATTTAATTAAAAACCAATAAAGACACAATATTTTTAAAACGTCCAAATTTGACAATCCTAAATTTCAATGACCTCCTACAAAGTCATACAAAATTATAAATATATATACGATCTTCACTCACATATTTTACTAAAGAAAATGCAAATGTTCTAACAATTATTATTACCGAATCTGGTTTAAACATTTTAAATGTCTCATACAAAGTGATTTTCAAACAACACCTTATTTACTTATTTTAATAACGTCTGAGATGTTACTTACATTTAATCTATCATCAAATAAATGATAAAGTTAACATTTTTCATTTTATATCTGAATAAATATTTACATTCATTCACATTTCATTCACAAATGATATGAAGTTTTAAATATTTGAATATCAGTTTTGTCTGTCGTAGTGATATTTAATATTTGCAAAACAAAAGATTAGTGTTGGGTTCGAATCCCGTGCAGATAAATTTATTGGTTTAAGAAAATTTATAATTATTGAGAAGAAAATTCAAAATACATAATTTAGATAGAAATTGTAGTTTAAATTTTTTTAATATTTCATAGTTCATAAAGAGATCATTCACCTATTAAAGACACATGACTATAAAGGTATAATCAATATAGTAATTATAATAAAACTGTTTGTGTGTTTTTCATTTGAGCGCACTAATCTCAGTCAATCGGACTATTAAGTCAAAATCAAGTAAAAGTCAAGACAAAGTCAAGTGGATCGATTCTACTTCGACTATCCATATCGATAGAAATATCACTTTACAATTTTTACAATCAAATTAAAAAATACCATTCAAATGTAAAGTGTTACAAATTATACTTACTATTTACATTCTGAACGTGTATCTATAGTATATACGTACAGAATAACAAACAATATCTAGTTAGTTATATTACATTAGAACAAAACACAACACATGATTTTTCGTCCTTATCCTTATCCCTTCACTGTCCTTATCCCAAAAATTGGGAATAAACGCAAAATGTCAATACCACACTCTTCTATCATACGTCATCCCAGTAGACATGTATCTATATATAAAAATTTCACGCGCTCCATCCATGTTTCTTTAATGGTTTTCTATTTAAATAAAGATAATTTTAATTACAGCTTAAGATATGCATTGTTGTCTATGTATATAGATTAAAACTCAATATATTTATTAGCTATTTTATATAGTACGTTGGTAATAATACTATATATATATTTGATTCTTTAAGATGTCTACATGTTTGTCTATGGTTTCCATGTTTGAGGATTAACGGTAACCGATATTTCTATTTAATAATTGATTAACGTTTTTCATTTTGAAGACTTTACTTCTTTTAATATCATCATTAATTCATCTATTAACATATTATATACATAATAATGGATAGCTGTATATTGTATAGCAGTTACTGTATCCTTAGGAATAAATATTACTCGTTTGCAGGCTGACTCGACTCGAACAAGCACTATTCGTAATGATCGGCGGGATCTCTTTATCCTGCATCTCTTATGAATGTACAATCGGTGTCTTATATAGCAAAAGCTATTATTGTTCAAAAAGAAAGACCACCACACACTTTTCACACTTTTCTCATTTAGACTCATTTATTAATTCATTCATCGTCATTGAAGGACTCATATACTCGTATTTCGATAATTAACTAAATGTACCCCTTGACTCAGTCCACGTGTCTTTAAATAGCGTTACCCTTAAAACACAATTGTGCCTAAACGAATTATTTACATTGGGTTCTTCATAATAATTATTATTTCTCTTAATTAGTATATTTTAGCGTTATTAAAATAAAAAAAATATCAAAAAGAATTACTCCAAACTGTATTAAAATTGTGTGAAAGCTAGTCCTATATACCTTACAATGAGGATATTAAAATAATTGCTTTATTATATTAACCAATTTTAGTATTTATTTATATAATGATAAGGAATATAGTAGCGTATAATATTTGTTGTATTATTAAATTATGTAACATATTTATGTTTCCGGAAGGTATTTTTTATTCTGTTTATTTCATGTTAATTTATTCGTAATTCCCTTATCAAGTTCGTCATAATTCCAATTATATTAATTCCATTTTTATTTCCAATAAATACAGTGATCAGTTGTGTATCAATAAGACCTTACATAAACAATAAAATAAAAATAAGTCTACAAATATTCCAAACTCAGCCGCCCATTTCTTTATTGTGATCTGTTTCAACGTTTACTTATTTATTTATTTATCTTCACGCCATACCCCTTGCGGGGTAGCCAGAGAAGACGGAGCGCCAAACGCTACGGTCCCTCTTACCTCTTAATACATGCGATCCGGGGGGTCCTCCTGCTTCTTACGTGACCTTCCTTCAGTATCATAGCTACTGTGTTTTCGAACGTTACTTGAGGCCTCCCCCTGTCTCTCTTACCGCTCACTTACAATGTCTACATTTAGTGTGCAATTTAAAATGAAAGAATTATATGGATATATTCTATATATGTGTGTGATTTACTACTCACTGACTCATCACGAAATTTCCGAAAGTATCTGTCCGATTAACTTAAAATTGTACATTGTTACTTCTTTTGTGACGTAGACGTCCACTAAGAACGGATTTTACGGAATTCCTATCCCAACGAATTTCAACTTTATGCATTTCGCCGAGTTTTAAACCTGTAGACGTTATACACTTAACATGGTTACCATAGCGACGGTTACGATGACGATGGATACTTTGACATCGGTTACCATAGCAACCTAAGTTCACATCCAAATTAAGAGTGTACCCAGCGAAGCGGGCGGGAATCAGCTAGTTTTAAATAAATGCTATGTGAATAATAAACGTGGTTAACAAACCGGCGAACTTACCCTAAGTGTTTTACTTCAATGAATATTATCAATTTCATCAGACACTTAAAGAACTTACTTTACTTAAGACTAAATTTATTCAATGGTTATACTTAAGTCATAAATATATCCATTCAGTAATAATCATAATGTTATCAACTTTATGTTTCTTATATACACGAATAAACCGACCACACGTACAGACATAAATTATTTCATATATTGGTCTGTTTCTAAGAAATATTGTTTTAATAAGACGAAACTGATCAGAAATGTCATGACAATATGGCTGGGTTATACAGAGGTCAGAGAAAGGTCATAGTTGACAGTCACCTGACTGAAAAAACATGGTATGTTTATAGAAAATTAACAAACAATAGAACACCAAATAATATATATCTTTAAAAGCCTTGAAATGTGTATTTCAATAGAAGTAACTTAAAAGTTATATTTACTAAAAGGTCTCTAATATTGAGGTCTAAATAATTATCGAGGTATGGATCCTTATAATCTTGCAACATCTGCGGGGAGGCAGTAGGAACCGCGAAACACTTGCTAGTAGGGTGTAGGGTACTATTAAATAGAGGTAAATACTCGCGTCGCCACGATAAAGTATTAGAAATCATACGAGAAGCGGTTAGTCTTTCTGTAGCAAGAGCGTAGAGGGGTATAACAACCACCAAAAAATCAGTAGAGTTCGTAAAGGCAGGTTCGTCCAAAAAATCTAAATTAAAACCTTATTCCATCTTGGACGCGTCTCCTGATTGGACTCTCATGATGGACACGTATGAAAGGCAATACAAAATCCCCGGGGATGTTTGTGTTTCGTCATCTAGGCCGGACTTATTCCTGTATTCAAAACAACTAAGGCGCGTTATACTTGTGGAGCTTACTGTACCCTGGGAAACAAACATACCCAAAGATCATACATTTAAGCTTAACAAGTATTACGAACTGTGTAACGAACTGATCAGGAATAGATTTATAGTTAAATAAGTTGTAGAGAGATTTTGCTGTTATAGAGGTATAACAGCAAAATCTCTCTACAACTTATTTAAGGATCTCGGCCTTTCTAGAACGATCATCAGTTCATTTCTGGAACGTATTTCAAAGGCGGCTTTAGTAGGTTCTTACGATATTTGGTTAGGTAGGGAGAGGAGCGTAAACAGTGAAGGTGAGCGTGTATGCGCATAGTAAAGGGGCCCCTTAAACCTACATCTGGGTCGCAAGTCCCAGGCATTGTTTGCCGGGCCCATCGCGTTGCAAGAAGAGGAGCCTTGCAACGCGATGGGCCCGGCACCCGCACGGTGAATCCATGGAATGCTAAGAAGCTTCGTCTCTTACTTTTATAAATAAATTTCAATATTAAGTTTATTGTCACAGAAGTATTTTTATAAGTGAAATATTAAGACTAGTTAAGAGTTACTTATTATATAATAAAATAATATATGACACCTATTAAATAATTTCAATAAAATTAGAGTAAAAAAAACAGTTGCATATAATATAACATTGGTTAAACGATAATTTTGTATATAAATATAAATTTCATATTTACTATTTATTACTAAGCAACAGTATCAATAAAAAAATATACAAACAAAAAGCTATTAAATAATAATAATAGTAAAAGTGAGGTTATATTTTTTGACATTGACAGAATGAAATATAACTTATATGTCCATGCATTTAAGTATTTCATTAAAATATGGATAATTACATGCTATTTATGTAAATGATCTGTCGGTTACCGTGAATAGCGTGAACTACTTTAAATGAGTCGAGCCTTATAAGATTTATCTAGATATAGACAGCATCTATATAATATAAGTAACGTAAGATATTTTATAACATTTTAGTACCGATTTCTTTAATAGCGTTAAATTTGATATAACGCCATCTAGTGAGTAATAGAGGAAGTCAGATAATATGAAATTATTGTCCGTTCCAGCCAGAGGGGATTTTAATTTTTATCTATGAATCTTTTGTTTCCCTTTTTGTAACTAGTATATAAAGCTGACCCTGTCCGTATCCAAACTGAGAATTAATTGAACGAACAAATTTTTTATCGTACAGATAAATATCTTTAATATATAATTGCTATTCATTTACAATTACCTATAAATCTTAACAACGGAAGAATGAAAAAAAAATGTATTTCCGTATTCAAGAAAAATAACAAGAAAAATAATGTCCATAACATATTATAAGGAGTATTAATGTATTTATCGAGGACGTATTATTAATCAATATAAGGCTGAGTGTACATTTATATTTAAAAATAAACAATCATAATATTAATAATATATGTATAGTTTAAGTGATTTTGAAATAAGTTTGTTTTTCGACTTATTTTTTACAAGTGTTGGAAATTCTAATATATTTTTTCATTAATTTTGTGTTTGTGTAGCCCAATCTAGAAAACAGTTGAACATATTTTTAAAAGACTTTGGAGAATAATTTGAATCATTTAAGCTATATTGTCTCATAACTTCACTATATGTGACACTTATGTGACAAGCCGATGTAGGCATCATTAGTAAGTTCTACATCATATATCTTAAAAAGTAACTTCAACTGATACATTCAGGGTCGGCCCTTCCATACTGTAAATAGCGACCGCTTCGCGTAGGTATTCCAGTAGTAGAATGAATATACCTAAAATATATATATATACAAAATCAAAGGCAAACGAGCCTAAAAACATTTTTCACTTTCGGTAATAAATTAGTGCATAATTATGTCTCAAACGAGTAGATTTCATCAGGTATATGAATTGCTTCCTCAATCGATATTTTTGTTATCATAATAAAATAATATTTTATTACATTAATAATGATTATTGTTAGGTTTAAAAATATATAAAAAAACGAAGTAACAAAAAAGCCAACATCACGCGGTGTTCCCAGGCGGTCACCCATCCAAGTACTGACCGCGCCCGATGTTGCTTAACTTCGGTGATCGGACGAGAACCGGTGTATTCAACATGGTATGGACGTTGGCGACAATATAACAAAATTGTACTACAAAAACTATTTGAAAATAAATAGATATATATATATGTATATATATATATATATATATATATATATATATATATATATATATTTGAAAGTAAGCGAAAATTTTATAAATATTTTAATGCAATTTTTGATGAATATTACACTCAATTATGATAATATTATTTCTATTAGGTTATTTTAAGGGTCTGTTGCTGCGTCATTTAGCATACTATAAATATGATTTACAAATATTTATTATATTTGATTTTTATTATCTAGGTTTAGATAAATATAACGATTACTGAAGTTAACGAGAAGACGAAGAAGAACCAAGAATCTAACATAACGCGAGAGCATAGAGCCTAGCTGTAGTTATCTGAATGCAGCTCGTATTGGGCTGGCTTGACCGGGGAAGGACCACCCTCTCACAGAAGACCGACGTGTAGTAACCAAATTCATTTGGTTATGTTTCGTCGGTAAGTGAGAGAATCCGGAAGCCCAAGCTCCTTTCCTTGGAAGTTCATAAGTGGAGTGGGCCAGATGGTCTCTCCAGTTGTGCGACGAACATGTGCCCCTGAGTTGACACCAGTGTACTTGAAAGGCATAGTCCCGGTCTCATGGAAGCGAGCCCTTGTCCATCCGATCCCTAAAAAAGGTGATAGCTCGGACCCAGCTAACTACAGACTTATCGCCATTACCTCTCTTCTCTCCAAAGTAATGGAGAACATCATCAATAAACAGCTCCTAACCTACCTTGAGGATCACCAGTTGGTCAATGACCGGCAATATGGCTTTCGCCATGGTCGATCGGCTGGTGATCATCTGTTGTATCTTACGCACCGTTGGGCAGCTGTTATTGAAAGCAAGGGAGAGGGTCTGGCAGTTAGTCTGGATATGGCGAAAGCCTTCGATCGTGTATGGCACAAGGGGCTTCTTTCGAAGCTACCTTCCTATGGGCTTCCCGAGAGTTTATGCAAGTGGATCACCAGCTTCCTCACTGGGCGGAGCATACAGGTCGTTCTCGACGGTTTTTGCTCAGACCCCAAGCCCGTGAACGCTGGTGTACCCCAAGGCTGCGTGCCATTCCCAACTCTGTTCCTCCTGTACATCAATGATATGTTGAATATCTCCAACATACATTGTTATGCAGATGGGGATGCGGTATATTCCGGCCGTGCAGGTCTCTCTCGGGAAAACGTCGACGAGTGCCGAAAGAAACTTGTGTCTTCTATAGAGACTTCCTTGGGGATGATCTCTGAGTGGGGTGAACTGAACCACGTTCAGTTCAATCCACTAAAGACACAAGTTTGCGCGTTTACCACTAAGAAAACCCCATTTGTCGTATCACCGCTCTTCGAGAGCACTCCCCTCATTGCCTCGCCAAGTATCAGAATACTGGGTCTCGACATTACGAGCGATTGTCGGTTTCGTGGTCATCTGGAGAGCAAGGCCAAGTTGGTCTCGAAGAAATTGGGAGTGATCAATAGTGAGTGAGCGAAAACCGCGTGTAAACACTAGTCATTAATATTCACTTAGTAGCCAATAATATCCAGGTTAAAAGACATGATTCCGCATTAACAGATGGCAGCACTCGCAGCCAATATTTGTAAAATTTTACTCAGATTTTAGCGTCCTACCGAAATCAGTATTTGTTAAATAATTACAAGACTGTTTAGCGATATGTTATTTCCTGTTACAGTAATATGTATGAATAAATTAAATTTCAATTGTTTTATTACAATAAGTAGATAATTCAAGTGGCAAAACCAGGTCTAAAAAGAAAGTTATAGACCCGGTTTAACTATATTGGGATCGCTTAATTTTTATTTTTTTCAATCATAACGAATTTATTTTATTACCTTGCGTATGTATAACATTTCTGTCTATAAAAGAAAATAAATGAGAAAATATGTATTTTATTACATATTTTTGAAAAATACAATCTTCATCTGAAATTAGTTTTTTGTAAACCTAGCCACGTTGATCAAGAGTGTGGTTTTGGAATATCAAACCAAACCCCACAATATGTGGAAATGGTTTGTAATTCCAAAAACAATTTTATTTCAAAATAAGGGGTATTTCTGCTTTGAATTTGGTGATTCAATATTTTTTTAAACCATTTCCCAAAAAGGAAAACATAAAAATGATATAAAATAAAAGACACATACATTACTTAAAACTAACATTTAATATAAATATTTTTATTATAATATAATATTTTATAGTTAACATAAACCATATCTGATACTTAATTGAATGAAAAATTCCATAATAACAATCAGTCTTGCGTCCTCTTGTTTAAGACTGAAAATTATTATGAAAATTATATAATTTTGTTCATAAATGCTTTACACAACACAATATTTATTTGATGCTGTAAAGATTTTTAATTAAATCTTTAACAATTATTAATTATAAATGTTTTTGGTAGATGCATTAAAACAAAGACCCAAAGGACTCCATTTTAATATTTTATTTATATAATGTACATAAGAACCCGCTATGTACCCATAAATGCATGGAACCGGTTCGAACCGGTCTGAACCGGTTTAAGCCGGTTAATAAATAGTTAATATTCTAAAATCATGAGCTAGCCGTAACAGGTGTCCTCTCTGACGTAAGAGTTATAACGGTTGATGGTGCGTTGGTGTTGCTGGTTATAACGTCGTTGTTTGCGTTATTTACGTTATTGTTGCCAACGATGCTGTCGCTAGCAAGCGTTGTGTTTGAGCTTTGGGCTAACGCTGTTGTTATTGGTTGTGAAATTGGTTGGAAATTTGGATAATGGATTCCAACCACCTCCTCGTAGCTGGGTGGTGCCATTGCCTCTGCAATCATAAACAGTACATGTTAATAATTATAACAAAATAATAATTATTTGTTTTGTTCTTGGACAAATAAGTGTTTTATTCATTAAAAGATATGCATAAAAGATATGACATAATATCTTTTAATGAATAAAATGTAATTAGTATAATTTGTTTATTAAAATGTATATATATATATATATATATATATATATATATATATATATATATATATATATATATATATATATTGATTTGCCTGATATCAGTCACGTAAACCTCCTTGAATAATTATATTACAATTGACTAACAATACAAAAATTTTAGATTTTTGGAGAAAGTAAACAATTTATCGTAATCTTTTAGGATTATAGCAATAACAAAAAGTAGATCAATGAAATTATTTACCTGTGGTTTTATTTTGTTAGATTATTTTATTATTAAGATTAAGCAAAATAAATAAAAAGCGTGTGTCATATAGTTGTTAAATCTTTATATAAATATATAAGTCACTATATTTTTAAAGGCTTCCATACATAAGTACCTTCGATATATCATATAATATTAACATGAAATGATGACTAATTACAGTTAATATGAAATATGATTACTAATTATACTTATTGAGTTATATGAAATCATTATTTACACAGATTTTATTATTTTCGACAGTGAATACGTCAAGCATTATTATTTTTCATTTAAATAAATGTCATGTAATAGTATATATGTATCTACTAATGTATAGACAAATTTTGTAGTTATTTGAATATCAAAAACATCAAGAACGGAATGTTTCTGTATCTGTTTTTAACTCTAATCTCTGAATAAAAAACAAAATAATGTAATTTCATAATCCAACTTACAGTGCGCTAGGTCAACTAGCATCGAATATCGAATTGCGAAAAGGCAGAAAAGTTAGTGATTGATCAGCGCGATGGTTGGGTTCAAGTAGTGCGCTAACAATTGAATAGATACTAAGCCTATTAGTACTAACCATATTTGGGGGGTGGGGGCAAGTTGGCCGGACTGACGTATATAGTGGGCTCTGTCTGTGTGTCCGATGGACGCTGGTGTGATCCCATGTACGTCCGCCTCTGCTGCGAGTTGCGAGTCTTTTGTCCTGGAAATAAAAATAATCTATCAATATAAAGCTTATTTAAACCTGATAATACATGTTATTGTTAAATTTTATAAATATATAACATAACAAGAAGGTTCTTAACACATTTATTTACTCTTACTTATTTCAATACACTTTAACTTGTAAGTCACTTGAAATGTTAACCATATTTTGTAAAATATCGTAATTATTTCATGAAAGATAAAAATCAAATTATTAATATTATTAGATCATTTATTATTTATTTTATTCCTAATAAATCTATTCTAAAACTAACTTATAAAGATATCTAAAGTTTCTGGCAAGTTCTTCTACACGTACTTAAACGGTGCAAATAAGGTCTAACGTTTCAATAGTGCAATGTAAGCCAAATTCAAATTTGAAACGAATATTTTGTGTTATAACTATCACAAAATAATTAAAGAAATACAATATATACAATACCTAATTGTAACATCCTTCCAACCACTAACAATGCAAATAAAACTATTAAACAAAAACAAGACAAAATAATATAAAACACGAAATTAAACACAAGTTTTTTATTGTCACCACTAGAAGATTCATTTGAAACAGATTCCATTATTAAAAATTTAAAATAATATATTTGCTATAACGTTGCTCCATATAACGTAAATTTATACTTTATAACATTGCTCGTTATAACGACAGAATAAATCTATAACTATTTGCTCTTTATAACGACTGTTAATTTATTTTATATAAATAATAACGTTGTCTAATCGGAAATAAAAGGTACAAATAACGCTCACCGTATTTATATGACTTTATCAAGAGATATAAAGTTACTTCGATTACATTTATAGCCCAGGTGACGTCTGTGAAGACTAAATCTAAATTATCTATTCCTTTTAGGTTAAGCCTGTTATTTTTTTGTTATTATAGTTTGAGACTGTGGGTAATCAGTTTTTTAATCGGATGTTTATATTTATCGATTTGTAATCGATCACAGATTACAGAGGCCATAACAACAATGTAAATTAGTAGGATTCGAAGCATTTGTTCAGAATGACGGATACAATCCAAGGTAAAAACTTATCCTCGTTTACCATGTTCTTGTGGGGGTGTAAAAATTTTATTCAAAAGATCTTTTCTAATACTTTATACAAAATAACATAATACTGTTTGTATGTACTGCATATATATATATATATATATATATACAGACATATATATATACATTTAATTTTGATGATATCAACTTACAGTTACATGTGTAATATATTCTGTAACATTCCTAGATATTTTCAATTGGCCAAAATAAACGATTCTTATCTTATATCTTAGGTATTTTCCTCCTCCAATTTGCTACTAAAGATTAGAGTTCAATTGTTTCTTTATCAGTGCAAATTTCGGATTTGTATATTTTGTAATAAATCAGCTAGTGATTAGAGATCTTAGATTATTGTAATAATGATTTTTATTATTATATTATTGGTTTTTCGAGAAGATTAATATAATTAAAATTGACATGCAGTTATATAAAAAAAAATTCAAGATTCTTCGAAAAATTAATTCCCAATGAGCCAAAATGAATAGGTTTCTTAAAACTCGAAAAAAGGCCATAAAATAATTGTATATAAGAATTACGTAGTTTATTAAATTAGTTAATGAGCAAATTTATCTGATGGTTAATGATCTGATGATGAATGACTCTTAATAACATAAAAAGATGTCGTCTGTAGGTACGTGGTATGTAATTTGACTTATATATCTTAGAAACAAGACAAAGCTCATTCGACAAAAATGCATTACACATGCATTTCATACTGTCACCACTCACATCAATATATGAAAGGGTAACACCCCATCTGACCTATATGTATAAGCTGTAGTAAATATATACAGCTGTAAATTGTTTACAAATATTCGCTACGAGGACATAAGCTATATTTATTTTTTTTATCCTTAATTCCCTACTACGTAAATCTTTAAAGTGAATAAAACAAAAATTTCGTACTTATTTATTTAAGAACATCATTATCGGATGAGAAAGAATTATTGGACGTTTAAATTGTAGAGAACGGAATGAAGAAATTGAAACTTTAGTTTTAAGTTCTGCCGAATTAAAGAGTTATGGTAATATCAGAATAATTTCTCAAAAGCTTTTTAATATTGAGCATAGTTAATTGGTAACCTAACCGTTTGGGAGACCTTTTTTTGTGTTTAGTTGTCTCCAGAATGCGACTAGATAATTAGCTAAAAATTTTCTCATGTATGTTTGAGCCGAGCGCGGATGTTATAGCGAAAACAGATTGAAAAAATGTATAGCCGTTTAAAAGTTATCAAGAAAGGAATAAATAAGAGGGGCTCAGCTCAACCCCCGCGGCGCACAGTTGGCAGATCCTAGTTATTATTATTAATAACATAGCATTAAGTTAGCCTACAATAGTATTTAATGACCGCTAGATATAATGAGGTAAATAAAATGAACAAATGCGATACAACAATAACAGTTATAATATAAAACACATATTAAAACAGATATAGTTAAAGGAGACGAAATTACGTTAGCGTCAATCCAATAAGATACTCCACTAAAATTCAAATAACGAAACTGAATAATCGAATCAGATATATAACTATCGGCAACTGCTACTGGATGTATTCGTAAATAGAAACCCACAGACAACATTTAATCTATAAATGCTAGTTAACTTCTCCGTTAATTTTAATTATTATATATCTTATTCATCGTTATTATCTTAACTGTTTGGGAGACCTTTTTTGTGTTTATTTGTCTCCAGAATGCGAGGAGTTCATTAGCTAAAAATTTTCTCAGGTATGTTCAAACCGAACGCGGATGTCATATCGAAAACAGATTGAAAAAATGTTTAGCCATTCTAAAGTTATCAAGAAAAGAAGAAAGGAGAGGGGCTCAGCCAGAGGGCTGGCGGATCCTAGTAACTTGTAAGCGTAAAGAGAAATTTTAATTGTTAAAATTATTGTATTTTGATTCTTTAACATAATATATCATTATATAAAAATATGGTTTTTAATACGATTGCCACAGCTAAGAATAGATATGAATCATGATCACATGACTTTTTATCAAAATTTATAAATGATACGATAAAAACGCATCACAATATATGTATTATAATATTATAGTCTTTAATTTATGGTGTAATTTTAAAATTACTTTTACCGATTAAAAGTATAAGGATTGCATTAATAATAAAGTGCATTAAGTGTAGGTGTAAAGACACACTTGACAATTAAAATAAATAAGTATAATTATGTATTACGTACTCAATGTTAATAGCCGTAAGCAGAAGTAAACTAGAAACCATATGACAAGCAACCCCAACAGCACCACCATGTACCACATGGTGACTTGGGTAATGCCAACATCTTCGACCTCCTCCTCGGGGTCATCAAACTTGTAAGGGTTACCGTACACGGGTGGCATTACACTTTATACACTTCTCCGTTAATTTTAAATTTCTATATTGCTTGCGTAACAAACAATAGAATTTTTTCAAATTTTACAGGAACACTCTCAATAATTTGCGTTTACAAATTAATGGAGTGTTATTATTATTTTTCAATTAAAAATCACTTTCAAGCACTTTTGTAATTAATAATATTTTATTGTTCATTTTGTAAAGTCGTACGTCTGTCTGTTTGAACGAAAATGATTGATAATCTCTTTTGAAGTCATATAATCTTTTTATCTATCGATATAAAGACATATCTTATTTGAGATCCAATACCTTTTTGTTATAGATATTTTTTATCTACCTTTATGTTTGGGATTACTGATGACGTTCAAGAAATACAATTAATTTATATATGTTTTAATCTTTTTATGTATTCTTTTTACAGTTGAAAGTATGTAACAACATAGCGATTAGCTAGAAATCAACATTTCTATTTTCGTGTATATAAAATAAATTTATATCATTACTAAAGTTATTTAGGAATGAATTAGTAGATAAAAATTATTTTTATATTTCTCATTCTTATCACATATAAATATTTTTTTAAATCCAATTGACTTCTTGTATTTTAAATAATATTAGAAAACTATTGTCCCCTGCCAAAAAATAATGGCAAAACGCTGACGCGCGTAATTATTACAAAATCATTGTTTTCGAATTAAGTTCAGGAGATATGACATTGTTTAATGTTTATTAATTATATTTTAAAATATAACTTAACAATTATCTATTAATTTTACGTAAAATTCTTTATATTTTCTCTTTATCATATTTTGATTCTCTCTTTATCACATTTTTAAATGCCAAGATATTAAACATTGCTAAAACCAAATAAGGAATATATTTCATGATTTAAAATTTGCTGTTATTACTACTATATATATATTTTTAAAGACGTATATAAAAACCACTTTACCTAATTACTACTCCTGGAATCTACCAAAATCGTTATCGATATATTATGAGGAAAAATCTATAACCACTATACTGATAACAAATAAGCTAGAGATAAACATATAAAAAACACTTTCTCTTTCGCTTTAGACGAGACTCTTCATACGATTTCATATGATTGATAATTTTTTACTTACTTTTGTAATTTTATAATTTATGTAATATTTATATATTAGACTATGATACAGATATCATTTAATAAAATTTTATTACATAGTATATTATCTTAGATTTGTATTTCTTTTAGATTTGGAAAATGTTGATCAGTGTTTTAAAAAAATATATTTTAACTTAACTCATATAATTGGATTTATGTTATTAACTTATTACTGTTAAACCGTTAAACGTAATTTATTAATCTAGTTAACTAACTTAGGTTTATAATTAACTATAATGTATATATGTAAAAATAATTACCTATAGCAGATACCTTGATGCATAATATTACAAAGGACATAACCAGCAGAGTAGAGAATACAGATATGTATACAATTATACTGATGGAGCTATTTGTTTCTGGTCTTATTTCTGTATGATCCGCAATCATCTTGTTATAAAACACTTATATATTTATAACTTAAATGCACCACACTTTTACGTTAACATGAAATACACTTGTATAACAATTAACCAATTTATTTTTTACACTTAATAACTTAAAATCGTTTTAAAATAAAACGATTAAAGTTAATTAAATTATTTTTTAACTACACTTTAATAAGTTTGTTTAACAAACTTATTGTGAGTTACTTGATCGAAGGCATGACTAAATTATACACTGTACGGAGCGACTAAGAAAAGTATTTTTTGCTTTTAGATGAAATGTGAATGATCACCTCGGGATTATTTTGAATAAAATGATAATGAACCATCAATACGATTATAAGACTTATGTTTCTTACAATAACGCTTAGAATTGTATAAACAAAATAGAATGTGATACTAAAATATTAGATTATATAAATCTGTCTTATTTGAGTTTTTCGTCTAAATGTCTATTGCGTGAAGGTGTATTTTCTCTTGCACTAATATAAGAAAGAGCTGTCAAATGAGGATTTTGAATGAAATGAATTACTTCCACAATCTCAGTAACTGTCAAGTGAAAATGGAGAATTGACTTGCGGCTACTTGGGATTAAAGTGCATCAAGGAATGTGATATTTATTAATATAGAATCTTGTAAATCTATATACTTTGTTAAGTGCTAATCTGATTTAAGAACAAATCACACCACTATCCCCGCTAATTTAAATTAAATTTTAAAAAATTTATACTATACATATATGTATGTATATTTATATATATTTTTTTTTTTTCATTTTTTTGTAAACAAGAACATATCATCTCCATCATACCTTATAACGAATATATGGTCCGGCTGGGGTTTTAAAGATAATCGCTTAATATTATCCCGTGGGTGCTGTGACCAGGGTCATAAATAAAAATAGATCCATCCTACACCGTTTATCCGAAATTCGTAATCCACCAACACACATCCTCAAGGAGGGTTGACGTCATTCGTGCTGCCGGTCTCTAAATACGATTGCCACCTCTCTTGCACTTTGTTGGACAAATTGCCTCGACCTTATCAATATGAATGAGTAGAAGTGGATGTAAGTATATATAAATCTTATGCATGATATGAATTACTTCATGGACGGGAATTAAGTTAAGCTATGTTGTAACTTGTACGTTAATGTTGCATGGGTGCCCTCTTTTCAGAAACTAATTATTTTTTGGGTCTAAATTGTGTGTCTATCATGACGTAATTCTAGAAATGGATAGAGGCGATAAGCACAAAATTGTACATTATTAAACAAACACATAAATATAGTATGACGATAACAATTACCGATTTAATCAAACTAGATAATACCCATTTTGAAGCAAAAATACCCTTACATAATCTTAACGAATCAAAGGTCTCTAATTGCATGTCTTGTACTCTTGTCCCAATATGGGTTCGTCGCAATATATAAATTTCATATACACTCTTAGGTATAACATACGTTATCCATGTAAAGACACGCTTCTTTGCTATATCATTTTTCGCACATTCCATCCATTTCTTCTTCAGAACTCTCTCTTCTCTTCTACCTACATTCATACGTTATATGCTTTTCATACCTCAGTATCACATGACCATGTTAATTATTGAAGATATATTAATAACAACTCACTAACGACCGAAATTAATAATCTACCCTCATCCAATTTTTGCTAATTAATATTAAAATATAATCCCATTCTTAAGCTATCAGTGCAATAATTTTTTCAATCTGGGATTGCAAATCGATCAATCATTTCCCTCTTTAAATGATAATTCCTTACAGATAATATTACTTACTAGCACGTTGAAATCCCATTATCACAATGAAAACTAATAAAATCGTCAACCAAAATAAAAGAACAGCATACATGTTATAAAAGTGCAAAATCTACACTTGATGAACTACAAAACACTTTTTTGTTAAAAACTTGAACTAAACTAAAAAATTTATTTCATACAATGTACAAAATTCTGCCAATCTTATCATATTATCTAGGCGAAATATAATTTATCGATAAATTTAATTATTCAACCTGATAATATTAATTGATACGAATGTACTTAACGAAGATATGTATACGATATTGTGTTTTATTTCTAAGTGCATAAAGATTAATTTAGAACACTCGTCCCAATCAAGGCTTAGTGATGTCATTAATTTTTTTTGTTCCTGATCGAATTGTTTATCAATTTTTATTGACTGAAGTGAAGAATGTATTTCAATGTTGTATCTGTTGGAATGATTTTTTCATCATCATTAATTTTGTTTACTTCAAATATTATTTCATTATAATATTGGAAAAGATGTAATATTTTTAGGACCAGAAAAAAAACAGCCTCAAAAATATTACACCCTCCTTGGGTGTTAGTTTTTCTACCACCTTTCGGAAAAGTGGGCTCAGATGGTAGCCATTTTTATTTGCGACCATTATGGTCCAACACTATCAGGAAAATATAGGGTGGTGTTAATTTAAACACAACCACACACCACTGTTTAATATTTTTGTAATATATATTTATTAACACACATTTGAGATTTTGCTATATAATATATAATGCAGTTATTCTATAGATAATATTTTAAAAACAATCTAACACAATTACCGAATACATATGAATCTATGAACAGAAAACTCACCAAAATATTTCACTAAAAATGCATACAAAATCCAAAATAATAGCACATTTAACACCATAAATATAAGTAATGATATGAGATTAGACATGGCGTCGTTTTAATTTGCAACTGATACGGAATCGAAGTCACAAATGGATGTTAATGATAATAAATATAATTCATATGATATTATAATAATGATAAGTATATCTTTGCGTGTGTGTGTGTGTGTGATGATATGATAAGACGTGTTATTAGATTATAGAATCGATTAATACGTTTAAAGTTTAATGACATATTTAAACAATTAAATAATATACAGCTTTTCTAGTATAGAGCGAACACAGCGCTACGTTCAGATGCCAAGGTAAGAAGAGCACCACAATGGTAGAAAAGATAGAAATACTATATATATATATATATATATATCTATGTATATTATTTGTATGTGTGGGTGTGTATAAAAAAACAAGACAATAAAATACCTTGGTATCGATGAATTCAATTGTGATGTTTTGTTTAAACAAAGGCATATTGTACTTTAGCGGCGTAAACAATAGGATCATCGCCCTTTTACAAACAGAATAATAAAATACCCGACACCGGCGGATTAAAACGTAGTGTTTTCTTTAAACTCAACTAAGGCGCATTGTGCTTGTTTCTGTCGACGTAAGCAACTTAATCCTTGCCCCTCTACCAAACAGGACTATAAAAGTCTCAGTTGTTGCAGTCTTCACTCATCAGAGAGCGAGAGAGCGAGCTAGAGAGCGGGCGCAACCTTCCAGGACGTTGCAAGTGCCTTTGACCAGGTTTGGCAGCCAGGACTGCTGCACAAGGTGATCAGCGCAGGCACACTACACTACGTCACGCTCGTCATATCGACCTTCCTCCACGGCATGACTTCCTGGGTGAGAGTGAGAGTGCTATTTCTTGCAGGTACCCCATTTTTGCCGGAGTTCCCCAAGGAAGTATGCTGTTCTCCATCCTCTACTTCTGTCATACTAATGGCAACAGGAGAAAACAACGTTGGCGCTCTACGTCGAGGACATTGTCCTGTTCACAAAAAAATCGCTCAAACCCAACCACTGCCATCAAACTTCTGAGGTCCCTTGACCTGCTGCCAGACTCGCTAGCGCAGTGGAGGCTCACTCTGAATGTGACTAAAAACCAGGAGATTTGATTCCGGTATCAAGGAAGGCTGCCTCCTCCGCTGACCTTGCAGAGCCAATAGATAAAGTGCACCAAGCGAGCCACCTTCCTAGGTGTCATGGTCGATTGGCGACTTAGTATGACAGTAAAGCCGCCGACGCTACAAAAGCGACAATATACCTGCTGCGTCCCTATACAAGACGTACGTCAGGCCACAATTAACCTATGCTGCACCGGCTTGGTACGCATTAGCCAGTACGCGTCGACGCGAGATTCTGAGAGAGGTGCAGGACATCGCCCTTAGGCGCGTCCCCCACGCTCTTTAGTATGTGAGGAGTGCTACCTTGAATATAGACCTCCGATGTGTTTCCACAGTGGCTGGCCGCTTAACACTTTCACTGCCAGCTCCGTAGCGTGTACGGTGACGCAAGTTTCACCCCGTGTTTCACCCCAGGGCCGTAGCATGTACGGAGCAATTAAAAGTCAATTTTTTATAGTATTTAATTGGCTCAACATTTTTTTTTACTATTTTTCCGTTTATTTAAATGCCTTTATGCAAACGTTTATATGAAAAATTGAAACAGCACACAGGGCTCAATTTCTGAAAATCTGGTGGCAGCGAAAGTGTTAAGCTGAGCTTCCAGAGGCTTTAAAAACAGGAAGTCTCCGGCTAGGCTTACAGCCCGGACCTCAAAATTTCTCCCCCGTCCTTTTCCTAGGGTCACACAGCCCCACCCAAATGACACGCCCAATTGTATGACCGTCAAAAGATATCACGGGCAGAGATTATACACTCCGGAACGGTTAACCTACTCCACATCAAAAGGGCCGATCTGGAAGATATGAATCATCTCGACACATGCACTCCGAAGAGTTTGATTACTTAGTACTACAATAAATAATTATCATGAGCAACCGATATGGGTTTATTAAAGAAAGCACCGCTTCTTTTTTATCAAAAGGCGGGGCAAATCGAAGCCATCGAACACTACTAGCATTTCAGTTGTGGGACTTTGGCAAACACACTCAAGTACACAAGGTGTGACAAGACGACTATAACGATGACAGAAGTGTCCTATAACACGTGTTTCAACAGGATATAGGCGGCAAAACGAAATCCTGAAGATAATGTGAGCTTGAAACTCTTCAGTTAACTATAATCTGCACTATTTCAAAGACCACTGGACCTATAGAATTATTGACTGGCAAGAGGTTGTATGTATATATATTATTTTATTTTATTTATATCTTCTTTCTCCACTTTGAATCAATACCAGGCATCACTTGTGTACTTCAAGGCCTGTAAGAAGGGCCTATTTTGATTCCAACTTAAAATAGGACTACTAGGATTCCAAATGCGCCCTGGTGTGAGAACAACCACACAACATACTCAGTCGGGCTTTTTTATCGTGATCACTGTTTTATCAATGTACGAATAACTAGAACCATCGCAATTAATTCGATAAGCTCGTCTAATAATAAAAAAAAAACTGTGTCAACAAACAGCGTCAGAAAAAATTGCGTAGGTTACTAGTTCATTGCTAAAATACAATTCATTCCCAGGCCATACCGCCGTTTATGTAACCCATTACACTAAAATAACTTTTTTTGAAGAGTGTGGATGGAATTGGTTATTAAACCCTCACATAATTGGGATAAAAGCAAATGCCCATTTGAAAGTGTCAAGGAGTTTAGACGGAATTTCCTCCATCTTTATACTAGTATCGGACATTTATGGTACATAATATTTAATATAGCTTCGCTTGGTCTGATTGTGTGTCTTAAGATTAGCTATCAATGTTGGAGGATGCTTATATACAATAAAAAATACAATTTTAGATGATGTAATATACGAAACAGCAAAGTCACTATCGACAGGTATATACCAAAAGTGACGTCCAAATCTTATGCTAAATGCATTATAATATCAATATGATTAATATTGATATTATAATGCATTTAGTTTTAATGTTAATATTAATCTTGTATGACTGTAATCCGATAAATAATACATATATACCTATACATATATACCTATACATATATACCTATACATATTGATTATCGCTATGACATGAAATTATGGTGGTTAGGTAAAAACAAAATTACATAAATCGATAAGTGACGCTTTAAACATGTTTTTAATAATTGTTTTCATATCAAGGAACAAAACAAATTTTTTTTTAATATTTAGCATTTAAATTTTTCTTTACGTATTTTACAAAAATGCTTAATTTTAAGTATATTTTTTCTATCTTTACTATCAGGTTATTTTATTTTTTGGTTTTATTTGTAAAGATATATTAGTTGAGCGAAGCGAGTGGAGCGCTCTACTGGAGACATTTTCACATTCTTTGTCACGAATAGGCAAGAAAACTACTTAACGGAAAATTATGAAATCTTGCAATTAAAAAAACACATTAGATGACGACAATTTTTTTGAAAAATTTCATGTCTTTGAGGAATAATCTTCAAAAAACCGATATCTCATCGAAGTCAATGGGAAAGGATGAGTCATTCATTACAGTGGGCTCGCTTCGCTCAATATGCAAACCGCAACCCTCAGTTTCCCCTAGAACCCCTAGTTAAGAATTACTTTAAAAAGAGTCATTGCCTTTTAACTTTTCTTTTTTGTGGTTATAACCTTTTTGTCGTTGAGGAAGGTTTATAAATCCTCAGATAACTCTTATCCGTGAAATAACTTATGATTAATCTTTATATACATAAAAATCCACGATGTTCGTTAGTGCTAATCTCCGGACTACTGAACCGAATTTAATATTTTGTTTGATCCAACTTAAAGATAAGATAATTGATACGTCGATTATTTTTATTGTGAATTTGAGGTTTTTTACATAGAGTTTAATTTACTTCTAAGTTCTGTTGGTTTCCAATAGATGGCAGTGTTAATAAAAATGAGAGACAAAGAAAAAAAACAAAGTATACTAATAAGTATACAATATAACTAATATATATATATATATATATATATATATATATATATATATATATATATATATAATCGATTTACCACTCACTGATTAATTTAAACTTAATTTAAACTTTTCCATAGTTACTTCTTTTGTGACGTAGACGTCCACTAAGAATGAACGGAATACTCAAAATTACCAAAATACCTTTCAAGTCAATCGGTCTTATAGCTTCAAAGGTTTCATGATGAGTGTGTACATAGATGTAAGTAAGGATTACTACAGCAACAATTACAATAGCAACGGTTACCATGACAACGGTTACCACGGCAACCAGTTTAGATAAAACGGGGGAGGGGTGCAAAAAGTTGAAATTTGAAATAAAAAATTGTCAAATAAAAACTCAAGGACATAAAAATTCAATTGATTTCGAAATTGAATTTGATTTGATATAGATGAAAAATAAATAATATTATTTTAAAAAAAATAATAGTATAAGTATAAGTCTAAGTTCACATCCAAATTAATAGTGTGCCCAGTGAAGCGGGTGGGAATCAGCTTGTATTATATATAGTCAAATAATTTTATTTTCTACTTACATATTAAATAAGGACTGAACATTCGAGGCACAGACTTGTTTTCCTTTGATTAAAGAAGCCCTATATTCATATATTTATCTGGTAATTGGTAAGACAAGAAGAATACGATAAATTATTCTTAGTATTGAGTAACATAACTTTAAAGAAATAAGTATACGTGAACTGTTGAGTCCTGAACTCATTGCAGAGGCCACTTTCACAGGCCAGTCCCAAAAAATTAAACAACATTGCATATTATTTCAACGAGCCAAATTTTCGCTTTAACAAAGAGATTTTTTTGTTTTCAGAATTCTTGGTAGTTATTAACTTAGTATATTATATAAGTTTATAGATATTGATATTATTTTGTTATATTTTTGTAAAATGCTGTTAAAAATTAAATGTTTTTATACTATTCGGGTGAAGAAGAGTATAAATATATTCATTACTTCTGATCTCTTGTACTTCATCCAATTAAATATATAAAAAAAATTTCTTTGTCTGTTGAAAAAGATGCTTACAGAAACAAAACAATTTTTTAATTCTTTTCTGTTTGTATCTGCTTAGTCAGGTTAATTTCTGAAAAGACTGCACTTTCATTGGCGGATAGGAAGGCGGAAGGAGTAATTACTTTAATTTAAAAAAAACATTCCGAGTGAAGTCACGGGTACAACTAGTCATATATTTTCGACATTTAAATGCAAAATAGAATTAAAATTCAACTTCATTTAAAGATAACTGTAATGTAATTACAGTTATGTTATAATTAACTTACTTATTAGTACTTAAAACCACAAAAACTAATTAATATTTAAATTATACTGAACTATGATACATATTTAATCAGTATTAATTTATCATTTGATATGAAATACATAAAAAATTGAGATAAGAAAAAACAGAGGACTAATTACTTTATTATTAGAGTCAGTATTTTCCCCTTTTCCAATATATATATATATATATATATATATATATATATATATATATCAACAGCTGACAAAATAAAATCTATCAATTACTACTTCGTTTACTACTTTACAAGCTATTACATCTCGCAAAAAAGACTTAATCGAGCCAAAAACTATTTCATCTTTTAAGTTAAACTAAACTATAAATATCGTAAACATTAAAACCGGTTCAGTGGTTACAACTAACGCAAAACAACCCGACACCGGGTTTATTAAGCTGAGCGTAACCTAAGCTCTTAACCGTTTGGGAGACCTTTTTTGTGTTTAGTTGTCTCCAGAATGCAACGAGATAATTAGCTAAAAATTTTCTCATGTATGTTTGAGCCGTACGCGGATGTTATAGCGAAAACAGATTGAAAAAATGTTCCATTCAAAAATTATCAAGAAAAGAAGAAAGGAGCAACTCAGCTCAACACCCGCGCACGGTTGACGGATCCCAGTATATTATATACAAACAAAAATATACAAGCATAACTCACGTCTTTTCACGCAGGTACCAAAACAGAACCACATCCAGAATAAATATAAACACATAAATATAAATATACCGATCATAATCGATGAGAGTATATCCATTTTAACAAATACCACACGGACGGACGGATACCAAATGGTGCCTTATCTATATATCGATTGATAATATTGAAAATATTTTATATACCGTATCATTATAAATGACTTCACCGCTTGAGAACTATACACGGAGTGACTTTAGCTTATTTATAGATTAATTTATATGTTAGTTATGTTATGGTGTCTTAACAGTACCTCCCCGGACTGAGTCGGTCAAATATTGTTAAATGATAAAGCTTATCAATTTGATAAAAAATTAATATAAAAAAATATATTCGTTTTGGTTAATTTTAATTAAATATAATTAAATATTGCAAAAGTTCTTATTATATATACTATTATATTCTTTCACTTATCGTACGAGTATGTAACCAAGGACACTTTATCCTGATATTGCAATGGGATGAGAGAGAGAGAGAAAGAGAGAGAGAGAGACAAAGAGAGGTTTAGAAGAAACGGTTTTTAATAATTAATTTGTAAAAATAGAAAAAACAATACATTTAATAACAAGAAGTGTAAAACAATTGACAAAATTTAGAAAAAAAAAATCTACAAAAAAACACAAATATTTGACCCCAAGCGAATTATTCAAAAACGCTCACCCATCCAGAAACAGAATTTAATCGAAGTAACAATACACGATGTAAATATCAATATCATTAAGACCGGTAACGCCGTGGTTATAACTAACAACACCAGATCCACCATTTTGAATCAAACTACAAAGACTTATGTAAATAAATAATTATATATCATTGATAATAATTATCTTATAAATATTTAATCGTTTGATATTTTTTTGTTTTTTTTTTTATTACTTTATTCTTGTTTTTTTTGTATGTAAATATTTTATATATAATAAAACTTTACAAGATATATTTTGAGTGTACATATTTTTTTTAATATATATATATATATATATATATATATATATATATATATATATATAATATAAGAGCACATATTTTTTGTACTTAAAATAATATAAAAATATATAATATAATTTTTATTTTATATATATATATATATATATATATATATATATATATATATATATATATATATATATATAAATATAAATATATAAATATATATCTCAATATAAATGTCATATCAAACATGGTGACATTGGATAAGTTGATACCCTACCTTGGAATGATAACAAGTTATAGATTATAAATACATCTAGATATAACAACAAATAATAATATATAAAAAAAAAAAACAAAAAAAATATATATATATTATTATTCTATTTTTAACCCTCAATCAAGTCAGGAGTGGCATTAAATTAATATTTTAATATTCACTTAAATTGTATTTTTTTATTTATTCTGCTGACGGTACTTGCTTTACAGCTAGCATAAAACGCCTACACCGTTAAATAATAAACCATTAAGAACTATTATAGTATTAAATTCTTTATAATCTTTGATACAAAGTACTGATTACAAAAAAAAATATTTTATTTAACATATGTTTTACATTATAAATATATAAGTAAGAATTGTATTGAAATTTTCCATGAGCAAAGAAAAATTATTTTTCTACTTTTTTATTTGCATATTTTATTTCTATAAATGTTAATTAAATCATAATAATAATAATAATATAATAGTTTGCATTTTCTTGCTGACCCTACACAGGATATAATTATCCACTTGACATATGACCGGCGTTGGTTCATTGAATCAGTGCTTACATGTACAGTCAACAAAACACACACAAATAAAAGTATTTAAATATTATAATAATAATAACCTCTCCTATAGCTTATATTAATTTTAAACAGTTTTTTCTAATCAATAGAAATTAAATATCAATTTGTTTATACATTTTCTCGAAAATATTATAATATAATACATTTGTTAGTGTAATTATTCTATTTACTCAATTGAGTTAAAATTTAGTTTATATATTGGTGACAATGTATCCATATCTTTGCGCCTAGACGGAGAAATTATATATTAACATAAAAATGATAAAAAAACTCACCACAAAATAAAAGGCAATATCTCAAACATATACATGTAAAAACTGTAACAACTATCACACCAGGCAACGCGATGACCAGAGAGTAGTCCATCTTACAAACTATGCACTATCGATACTAAAATAACATTTTAAAATATAAACTAAAACTCCACAAACAAAACTCTTTTGTTCTAACAACGCATGAAATGTAACGCATTAGACACGTTAATAATGCCAACTAAATATTAAAAAGCAGTTTTGTTATTAGTTATAACGTAATCTTATCTTTTATATTTCGTATCGGGAAACGGGATTCAGAAGTGCTTTTGTGACGTAAACGGTTGGCCCTTGAAGTGGGAGTGTCAGTTTTAGTTACGAGTTAAATGAGGTTTTCCCCCTTAAATTATTAGTTTTTTTTCATGGACGACATAAAAATCACATTTTTTACAACCTTATCAATGTATATGTGATAAGAACTGCGATATAGTTTTAATAAAATAATTATTTCGATATCTTATAAGTAATATTAAGAAATTAGTTTTATTTTGTTATGCACGCCATCTACCGAACAATAGCAGGACCATATCTCTAAATGGAATTAAACAGATTAAGCGTTTGGACAATAGATGGCGTTAAATATTTCACCTCGTGCCATCTATTGGTAAAGTAAAACATAATAAATTGAACCACTGCACATGAACATACAAAAAGCCAATTTAAAATGTTTAAAATGACTTTAAAATTAAATTATTTCATAATTCGTTCTGTTCGTAATTTCCTGCTATATGTTGGCGAATAATGGTTGTTAGCGAATGATAATAACTACATTATTATTCAATAGCGTTGACCGCTTTGGATTAATAATGACAATAGAGGGCGCTGTTCATAATATTCTAACGTAGGTTATAACGGATTAATAGATTTTTTTTCTGATCTTTTTAAAAATTGTCATACTGTATCAGCCACATAAAAAGCAAATATATACAAATTAAAATATAAAAAAATCCTTTTTATATTATAATAATTATATGTAATTTAAAAATTTTATCAAAATATTGACTTGGCTAGAATATCAAAGAGTCATGTCAAAAAATAAGAAGAATGAAAGACATTTAAACAATATCCTTCGTCTTCTCAATATCTGAATATTGCGTGCATACTTTGAGATGGATGAATCTTAAGAATTCATTAATTTCTTTGAACACGAACCTATCCTTTGAACATTGAACACGAAATTATTTTTGTATGTAACTAAAAATTTGAACATGACTTTGACGTTCAAGACGTTGGATTAATTTGTTACTTTACATTATCAATTCAAAACCTACTTAGTTATAAATGATATTCTAAATATTCTGTAAATAAGTCTAAAATCCGCAAAATGAAACAGAAAACTGGGTTAAGCATATAGATACTAATTAAACTTAATAATAGATAAGATTACAAGTGTTAATACACAAAAGAAAGTTAATCAGGTGTTTGTAAACTTTAAATTAATTCTTTTACTATATTGACAGATTACACTATCCAATTTTCAGCGCACTATTTACACGCAAAAGTAAAAAAAATTAAAACGTCCACTTCACTTTTCACTATGCGATGTTAGTGTTAGTTGATCTAGCACTTGGTAGATTGGATAAAAAATTAAATTAAAACACAACAGAAATAATGACTGAAAATCTGCAGCATCTGGAAATATTCGAATAATTGACGCGTATTTTTGGAAGTATTAAAGTAATTATTGAGAACTCTATTGCTGATGCTGGAAAGAAATATCCATCAGCCTTCAAGCCACTTGACAAGCCACTTGACAAGCCGCGTGACAAAGTAACAATAATATCACATGATTCTGTTTACCGGCAGTCAGTGAACTTATTAATATTATATTTCGATCAATGAGACTTAAACTCAATTTGCAATCAATCAAAGAATTTTAAAAAAAGTATTTATTCTGTGTTATTAAAATAAAAAAAAGATTAAAAAATATTTTACAAGATTTCTCAAATTAGATAATTTTAAATGTGTTAATAAGCGATAAATATCTAGTTCACAACATTACAGTCCCATAAAGATAAGTTTGCTTAATTTTTAGATGTTAACGCGCCATATGCTGACATCATCGCCAAAAAACAGTCCGGTTTTTATTCAAACGGATCTAATAAGACATCTAGCTAAGGTCTTCAAAGTATACCTAGCTTTGATAAAATAAATACAGATTATAACAAAACGTTTGATAGAGTTGATCAAATTATGTTATCAATTTAATAAATATTAATAGATACAATTAAAGAAATATATTCTAGATATTTTTGTGTTTCTTAAATTCCTTTATTAAAAACTGATTGTTTTATATTATAATTAATATTCATAAGACTGATGCATGAAATTTATTTTGGGGTTCCACAAGGAGCATATTTTGGTCCCATATCATTTTAGAAGTATAGTATTAGAATTTATGAAAGACTACAATTATTTCAGTATATTTTATATCCAATATAAAAAGATGTGGAAGAAAAACAGTTTGGCTAGCAATAAAATATGAATTTATGGCCGGATATGAACGTAATGAGTAAAAAACATTACTGACATCTACATTGGATTCTTAGTTTATTATAAACATTACTTTTATCTTATTTGTCGTCTTAATAAAGAATAAATATTATTCTCTTTTGAAAAATGTACATACCATGGAACTGTAAATTTAAATCTTATTCCAAACATTTACATACCGTTTCAAAATAGTTTGTTTGATTTTATTAATCGGTTGATCTCTTAACTGTTCTGTGCTGTGTATTTGCTTTTAACTGTGTTAACTTAATCTGTTTGGTCAAATTACATCTTTTTTTTATAAAGAGTTGTTCTAAAGACGATTATTATGTACTTATAACGATCAAATGTTGTATACTTTGAGAATATTTTGTGTATTAATTTTAATATTATTTGAGTTTTATTTACTATTTTCGATTTCGTTATGTATAATTCAAATTTAAGTTCCTTCTCTTACATAATTATCTTTTTGCTAAGTAAAAGAAGAAGTCAAAAATAAAGATACTCACATTTGCTTATTACTCTTATAACACTTCCACAATAAAAATAACAACAACACAAAAGTTATTACAAATGGAATCATCACCAATTTGATCCACACAGATTTTACGATGTCTGAAGGTTCTTTATCCATCTTTTTTTCAAACAATATCAAAAAAAAACGTCAATATTTCACAAAAATAATGTCACTGTCAAATATCCCGCGTTGTTAATTAATACTTTTGGCGGACGAATATGAACTAAAGAGGTTTTGCATTATAATAAAAAAATATTAACTGTCAAATTTCCCGCGTTATAAAGACGGACGAATATTAACAAAATGACTGCGTGTTTAAAACAATAAACATGCTAATATTAACAAAACAGTTTTGTATGATAGATTAAAAAACTAAAGTCACTGTCAAATTTCCCGCGTCATTAAAATTATACAGACTAAAATTAACAAAAGAGGTTTGTGTTAAAATTAAAAAAAAAAAACACTGTCAAATTTCCCGCGTCTTTATGGATTAAGAAAAGAAGTTAAACCAAAAAGGTAACACAAATTTGATGTAAGCTGTTACTGTACGCAAAATGATTGACCGTGAAACCCCCATTATGGTTATTTTATCATTATCTTTTTTATCTTTTACATGCTAATGAAGCAGTGTTTGCTCTGTGATTGTATTAATGTTTTTTTAATAGTGTAACGTTGGAAATTTAAACAAATGTTTGTTTATATTTCGATAATAATGTAAGTTAAAATAATTTTAGTTATTGTCTCGTATTTATTTTTCCATTTCCTTTAGAGCTGTTTTTGTTATTGTAAATTAAATTTTAATCGCCTGCAGGAATTTTTAGTCTTAACAATAAATAAATTCACGAATAAAATATCGATAAAATGGTATATAATTATTTATTACGAGAATAAAAAAACATTATATTTTTATTAATTGAGCGAAGCGAGCGGAGCGTTCTACTGAAGACTTTTTCACATTCCTTGTCAAGAATATTCTCGAAAACTTGACGGAACATTATGAAATTTTGCAATCAAAAAGACACACATTAGGGAATGACACATTTTTTGAAAAATGTCATGTCGTAGAGGAATAATCATCTAGAAACTGATATTTCATTGAAGTCAATGAGAAACGATGGGTCATTACACTGGGGTCGCTTCGCTCAATATGCAAACGGCACCTGAGATTTCTCGAGCACAGCAAGTTGAAATTGAGTATCTGTTGGCGCCCCTAGTGTACTTTTAGAATCTTGAAAGTTGACATAAAAACCTATACAAAAGTAAATGTTAAAAAGTTTAGATAATTTTAAATAGTATTAAATTTGTATATTTTGTTGACTGCTTAAATAAGTATTTTCGTGATATTTTTTATTAATATTTTACCCTAATTATATAAAATAATTATTGTACAAAAAACACACATAACTCTTATCATTTGTTTGTAAATTTTATTATAATGACAAACAATTTGTCAAACTGCAATACTTAAAAGAATACATTAAATAATAATTATAGTTAATTAATTATAATTAAGTAATATTTGAAAACATTAATTTCCCGGCTGACTAGTTATCTGGAAAAACCGTTATATAGAACTGGATGATGCAATTAGAACTCGCATACGATTTCAGTGTACAATTTTAAGCGCACTAATTGACCCAATAATAACTCACACTAACAGCCATTTCAGTATGCGATGTAGTGTGCTAGTTAATATAATGAATCATTAGTTAAGATAATGAATCATTTCATCATTTATTGGTCATGTAAGTACCATATTAATTCTTTTGATTATAGAAAGTCATAATTCTAGTTATTTTATCAACAGAATAATAAAGATTAAATAAATGATGTTAGACATTTCCTATATTTATTTTCGCTTGCTTTTATCAGCGACTTCGTCGCCTTCAGCCAAAATTGTACCAATAAAAAGTTATAAAAAGTAATACTTACTTACTTAGTCTATTATATAGTAAGTATAGATATTTTGGAGTTTTCATTTAAAAACTTTCTATATTGATTCATTTACTAATATTCCTTACCACAAGAATGTTATAAAAAATGTGATCAGTATATTTGTTGTATGTTGTCCCAAATCAGATCAGATCAGAGATCAGGGAATAAACCTACCGATAATTCTTGTATACCTGTTCCTACCGCACGCGGTCAAATTGACCGACAATTAAAAATTATGTTATTATATAACGCAGTTAATAATGGAAATAACTAAAAGTAAAGAGTGAAGACAATATTATATGCATATTCTAAGAATTGTCATGTAGTTTGATAACGATATTATAACGTTTAAGCATGTAAAATTTACAAAAAAATTAAGAACGGTCAATTTGACCGGTACTTGGTAGGTTTAGTGTTAACCAATTTAATATATAATATATTTCACTTTATTACAACCATATAAATATAATGACTAGTATTAAGAAACTAAGTTCAATCAAATGTGAACCTTTAGATGCAAATTAGGTTATACACAATCTAGATTAGATTAGATTGGATACATTAGACATATTAGACTACAGTTTACAGCTTATTTAGATTTATTAGTTGTATTTTTTGTTACAAAATACAATGGATCCTCGTTGTAATGTGGAATGAAATAACAGTAAAAGTAATTTTACTTTTAGTAACTTATTTTTTACAAATCAATAATATTACATTTACTTAAATCTGAGGCCAAGAAGATTATGTGTAATTTGATGCTAAATAATCACAAGAAATTACGGATTCTTGCAAAACGAGAGGAATCACAAAAATTACGAAGTCTTGCAATACCAAAGAAATAACAAAAATTATCAAGTCTGGCAATACCAAAGGAATCACAAAAACTACCAAGTCTTGTAATACTAGAGGAATCACAAAAAAATACGTAATCTTGCAACACCAGAGGAATCAGGAAAATTACATATACATAGTCTTGCAATTGCAGAGGAATTACAAAGGTCTTGCAAAATAATTTTATGACAAGAAACTCATAAAAAAATATTCCATACAACATTAGTTTAATATCAAATAAGGATACAACCAACAATTTAATACCGGAACTTAAGGTAATAATTTTCCCTTTATATGTCTATAAAATGTCATCCTTTCTGTCTCGTTGACATTAACATATATATACCATATAAGCATCTATAGATATAAATAATGGAAGTGTCTGTTGTATACAAAACACTAAAGGCATATGAAACTATATACGGTACTTTTCTTTGTCCGTTTGTTTGTTCCTACTAATCTCTGAAACGGCTGGACTAATTTTAACAGGACTTACACTGTTAGATAGTTGATATTATAAGGATTAACGTGGCTACTTTTATTTAAAAAAACATATTCGTAAACAAAGTTGTAGGCACAGCTAGGTTATACATATTATTATAAATAAAATTAAAATATTGCAAGGGACATTTCATATACAATGCTTTGAGTTTTAGCTTAAAGAAGAATTACGGTTGTAGAAATTTCTAAAGAACTAGAAGAGTTTCACTGTTATGTGAAATGTACCTAAATGTACCTAATTGGTGTACTGTATTTTATAGTCTGTGGTACTACTAATAGTTGCAACAAACATTTGCGAATGTGCTGCCAGGTCGTTGACCTTATTGAAAGTTTCCGGAAATTTTAATAAACTCCGAACAATCTTTAACGAAGTTCTCAACTTGAAAGTATTTAACATTTACAACTATTTTCTGATAGCTATTTGAAAATCCTACAAAAGTATTATATAGTCTAATATTTCTAATGTATCTAATCTAATCTATTTGTTTTCAAAACAAAAACGCCATATCTAAGTCTAGTTTCTCTCGTAATCTATATAACATATATATATATATATATATATATATCATCCGGGTTCATTAAATCAAAAATGTCATCGTCATCAGACACTGCATAAAACAGTTCACATAGAAACAGAGTGACTAATTAGATACCGAATATTTCTGAATATCATTATCAATGATCTACAAGAAATGAATACAGAATTATGATAAACTTAATGCATTTATTTTTATCATAAATGATAAAAACTAATGTAGTAACTAGATATTTTTTTCTTAAAATACCATTATGAACAAAATATATTATTAATAAATGATATGCGGCCATTTTGTTGTTTAAAGTTTTAATCTTATAATATTTTCCGTTACGTATATTACGTTACGTCTACCTCTGCAGACAAATTATCATTTGATAAATGTGTTTAATGTGTTTTAAATTACAATAGACATTAAGTTATTTGATAAATCATATAATTAATCATAATTTAATTGTCTCAAGTATTTTCCACATACAAATATACATTTAATTTATTCATCAATCACTGGGATTCGAACTCACGACCTTGTTATTATATGAATTTGAACACACACGCACACACACACACACACAAACAAACGTATAAATACACTTTGAGAACTTTGTTTTTGATATTTTATAGTTATCTTTTTTTATAACACTTTTAAGCCACGAACTGATAAATTTATTGAAAATAAGTATTTATTGTCAGTGTTATCAAATTTTTATATGTAAAAACATATATATTTTAGTACTAATAACAAAAATATACATTTTTAGTATATATATAATTATCAACACGGTCAGTATTCGAACCTGCGACCCATCATTATAGACAGAAGATCGAGTTATACAAGTTTAGATGCATTTTTAAATCTATATCTATTATTAATTTTTTTATTTGTGATTTTAGTTACTATTCAAATTTATTGGTACATCTAGTTTGGAGGTCAATGACCTATTAATTTTGTCTATAATTAAACGATTCCTCTGTCTGTTTGTTCCGACTAATCTCTGAACGTCTATAATTAAACGATTCCTTTATAATGTTTTATAGGTCATATTAATGTCAGCGAAGGTCAAATCAGGTCCGAAACTATTGTTAAAATTTTATATATATATAAAACTAAAGTGTCTATAAATCCTAATTGACAGGATTTCACTAAATGCATATGAAAGTATATACTTATATAAAAAAAATATGTATATGTGTGTCTGTTTGTTCCGACTAATCTCTGAAACGTCTGGACCGATTTTAACAGGACTTTCACTGACGGATAGCTGATATTATAAGGAGTAACTTAAGCTATTTGTTATAAAAACCATTGCAAGCGAAACCGTGCGCACAACTAGTATATAAACAGTGATTTAAATTCTCAATACGTTCAAGGCTTCACACAAGGTAACTTAATTAGTGGCTTTTGTTGACCTCTAAGGAAAGAATGCTCAAAATATGTATATTAAATTAAAAATTTGTTTTTTGTTTTTAAATTTTGATAAAACTGACTTGATCTCAATTTTTTTACTGCTTCAATTAAGTATCATAATAATATTAACAATTATTTTTTACATATAATTTATTATTTGTATTGAATGCTTAAAAGATTAATAAAAAGGCATTGAAAACTATTTATTATAAAAAAAATATAAAAAATTGATACTAAATTAAAAAAATCTGAACTAACAATAATTGTTTTTTTTTTAATTAAAAAATTTAAGTTAAAAAATTACTTACCATTGCTTTTATAAATGACGAATGCTATTCTAACAAATATTATTAATAATAAAATAAACACTGGCATCAGTCCCAAAAGTCTTCCAGAGTCCATATCGCTTTCAAGTTTTTCCTTTTCAGTTATAACATTATCAGTAACTATAACCTCTTCACTTTGTACCACTGTGTTTTCCATAATAAATAATAAAAACTTTTTACACCAAAAAAAAAACTATTAAACCTCTTTAGAATGAATAAAAACTTTTTACACGAAACTATTTAATTGATTGTTTATTTTATAATCTGTGACAGCCGCGCGTCTTAAAGCCTAAAGACTGTATGACTGCTTCACAATACTGCCTTATCATAACCGTTTAGGAAGCGTGTACACTGTTTGTTTAAAATTAAAATTATCAAATTATTTGCGGGACTTTCTATATTTATTATACACTAGCTCTGCCTGCGACTTTCGCGTAGATTTATTTCAAATAAAAATATCCTTACTCCTCATATCATCAGTGAAAGTCTAGTTAAAATCGGTTCAGCCGTTTTAGATTTTACAAAAAAATTGGATTTATCGTATATACTTTCACATTCATTTATTATTGTTAATTTTGAAAACAAACAGACATGTCAATTTTATTTATATGTATATATTAATTTATTATACATAAGCGGTAAATCAGTTGCTACGTTGATAAAATTATAAATACAAAAGATTATAATAAAATCATTCTTATATATTAATATGTATATAGGAGTCATTACATTTATTTTATTATATATTATTTTTGTATTACATAAATAAATCATTAAATTATTTTTGAACGTAATAAGACGCAGCTTGAAGGTTGTGATTGAAAATTAAATAAAATGGAGGTCATCTGTCAAAGTCAGTCCAAGAGAGATTGTAAAATAACAAATATTATTTTAAATTAAACTATATTTTAGGCTTTATTTTCGAACAATAATGCAATAAATAAATTTTGCCAAATATATCACGTAACATTTATGACTACCCTCTTTGTAAAGTCATATTAAAGTCATTTCGAAATCATATAATATTTATGATTCATTTTACAAAGTCATAACAAAGATATTTCGATTTAATATAATATTTATGATTTCCCTCGTCATTCTTGCGAAGTCATAACAAAGTCATTTCGAAATCACTTAACATTTATGATTAACCTGGTCTTTTTTGTAAAGTCATAACAAAGTCATTTCGAAATCACTTAACGTTTATGATTAACCTGGTCTTTTTTGTAAAGTCATAACAAAGTCATTTCGAAATCACTTAACGTTTATGATTAACCTGGTCTTTTTTGTAAAGTCATAACAAAGTCATTTTGAAATCACTTAACTTTTATGATTAACCTGGTCTTTTTTGTAAAGTCATAACAAAGTCATTTCGAAATCACTTAACGTTTATGATTAACCTGGTCTTTTTTGTAAAGTCATAACAAATTTTATTTCGAAATCACTTAACGTTTATGATTACCCTGGTCTTTTTGCAAAGTCATAACAAAGTCTATCGAAATCACTTAACGTTTGTGATTAACCTGGTCTTTTTGTAAAGACATGAAATTTATTTCGAATATTATCCATAAAAATCCTGCTACTATTTTTTAATAATAATCTATTAGCATATAAATAATACACACAAATAAACTAATAACTAAAAATAAATACCAAATAATAATTGAAAAAAAATATTTTATTCCAAGGTAAAATTAAGAAAGCGGAAGAAACCTTTGTTTATGCCTCATAATGATACCTTTGTTTACAAAATATTTTTTTCCTTTGTTATAAGATATTAAAACCTCTTTCACTTCCGATTAGCAAATGATAGTTTTATTTAAATAATAAATTTTCCTTGCTTTGTTCGCTTATACTTGGAGATAATATCATTTGATTAACAGACAGATAATTACTGATTAAGATATTAATATTCAATATTAAACGACCTTTCATTCAGAATTTGCAATTTTGCAAATTTGCAAATTTCCTATTTATAAACGCATATCTAGAACTATCTTTTTCGTATAACAATAACGATATAAGTTTAAATGGTTATAAGGAAAAAAAACAATATATCAAGGGTATTAACTTTATATATGAAGGTATATATTATCTTTATAATCTTTATCTTTTATCATATTTATTAATTAGTCATAATTACGGGTGCATTAATGTTTCCAAGGAAAGAGAAATGTTCTCGAAAAATGTGTAACATTATTTATTTATTTATCATCACGCCTTATCCCTTGCGGGGTAGCTAGAGACGATGGAGCGCCAAACGCTATGGTCCCTGTATACCTTTTTCGCCTCGGCCACAGACATCAACCTCTTCATACATGCCCTCAGGGGGGTCCTCATGCTTTTTACGTACTCCAGTATCATAGATACTGTGTTTTCGAAGGTCACTCGAGGCCTCCCCCTCTCTCTTACCGCTCACTTTCCCTATATAAATCTTTTTTACCATTCTTTCATCACTCATTCGTTCGACGTGCCCAAACCACCTGAGCACGTTCTTCTTCATTCTCACCATGACATCTTCGCTAGTATCTGCGATTCTGTGGATCTCTTCATTGCGGATTCGATCAGCTAGACTGACTACGCATATTCTGATCGCATCTCCACAGCATTCATCTGTCTTACATTCTTCTTCTGTGTTACCCACGTTTGTAACATTAAAATTACACAAACAGTATTTTGACATTTATATCCGCCATTTTGAATTGTTGAAATACAATAATAGAGTAAAAAACATTATAATTAAATAAAACATTAAAAAAAATAAGGATGTTTATAAAATATATATTATTGTTTGATAAAAATAATCACACATTTATAACACAATAAAAAAATTATCAAAATGTAAACAGAATTATATTTTATATTATAAACTGAGGTAAAATAATTTTCCAAACAATAAAACTAAATCTCTAGACATATACTATAAAAAGAGGTGTGGTAGATTTATATTATTATAAGAGTGGTTTGTCTGTGTTTTGACGTCAAAAGACAAATCTGTTATCAGTTAAAGATAGTGGAACAGTTGTCATGAATGCGGGTAACCTGGTAACCACAGGAGTGACAAAAGGTGTCCAGGTTTAATGGAGTCGTGTGACATATTTTATCAACCTTCCTTCCTAATCCTTAAACAATTGTTTTTTTTTTCAAATTGTCAAAAAACAGAGGTCAAAAATGTTGATCCAAGAACCTTATTATATTTATGAATACTTTTTTATACCGGTGAAACTGTCATGGCCAAAAGAAAAAATTTGAAAAGTGAAAAAACATTGGGATTTTCGTTTATTAAAAATAGATACGATAATAATTTATAATTTAGTGATAAGATTATGTGGGACAGTTGACAACAAAAACAAATTATAAAACAAAGACCATTCATTCAAAGTAATATATATTTTTTGTTATCTGTAATTAAAAGAAAAAAACATCCGACGGAGTCGAACTACGTCATAATACGCAACACAAGATTATAAAATTGACATTTAAAAATACATTAATATCTGTGTTATGTGGAAAATACCCAAATATTCTTGAAAATAATTAAATAGATGACGCACGTCAATTTTAAATCACATATTTGACCTACCTGTGACAAGCCAATGACCTTAAAAACAAACACTGTAAAAATTTTGACGTATTTATTTATAACTTCACAAACTGACATGTTGTCAATGATTTTAATAAAACAAAGTGACATTTTGTTTAAATCATTTAAAATAATGAGTTGTTAAAATCATTCAAAAAGCGTAATTTGTGTTTTTTTTATCTCATTCGTGACTGAGACTAATGCAATACAAAGTAATTTATTATAAGATATTTTGTATCTTTAATTAGTTGTTAATATTAGATATATTAGTAATCTACAAGAAAAGGATAGTCATTTAAAGGACAGAGAGAGATAGAAGTTTATCAACTCCTAGAGATGGTTCTAGTTGTTTTTACATTACTCACTAAATATTGACGTTTGTGAAAGAGTGATCACAATAAAAACCGGCTGTATTTGTTGTGTGCTTCAGAGCAGTGCGTTTGGAACCCTCGTAGCCTTATTTTAGGTTGGAGAGTGTATACAGAAGGGATTATTTCTATAAGTATCATAGTCCTGACATTCCCATTTGATACACAAGTGATTACTGGTGTTAATATATAAATAAATAATAATAATAATCATAAATAGCTACTTTTCTGTTCAAGATGGATGGTACATATCAGATGCTTCACGCATTATTAATCAATTAGGCTCTACTGGAAAATTTTGGTACTATAATATAAATCTCTTCTAAGATATCTAGATGAATGTAGTTCTAACCGGATTTGGAGGATCAGTTTTTATTGACAATTGACCTGAACTCCTAAACCAGTATCTACCGTACTAGTAACTTACTTTAGATAGAATACTCAGAATCTAACATCAATAAAATCCGGATTTGAGAATAAGAAAAGTATACAACAGAATCCAGTATAAAAATATCAACAAATCAGATAACATATTTATATCTTTTAATAGATTATCTTTATTTATCTTTTGTCTTTGTTATAAATTTTTTTCTTTTATACGTATTAGATGTAATTTAGATTAATGGTAGTTAAATTAACAAGTTAATGGACAAACGCATTAAATATGTATTATATATTAATCAATTTCTATAACTTTTTGAACTTTGATCCGTTTTAAAATATAGTGTTCGTGTATTCATTAACTACTTGTTGTCAGCGGCTTCGTCTACTCTATTACAACAATCCAAACATTTTTATTTGTAATTATACCCAAAAAGTCTATATTTTTCGGTAAAATAAAAATACAGTAGTAATAACTGCACTAATTTCTTAAAAGGTATAAAACAAACAAACAAACATACAGACAAAACTATTGCTTAAAAACCCTTTCGGCCTCGTTTTATTAAATATATGAATATTTCCTTGCACTTAATATAATTGAGCTGAGTGTAAGCGATGCTCTTAACCGTTTGGGAGACCTTTTTTTTGTTTAGTTGTCTTCAGAATGCGACGAGACAATTAGGTAAAAAATTTCTCATGTATGTTTTGAGCCGAACGCGGATGTTATAGCTAAAACAGATTGAAAATATTTTTTGCCATTCAAAAGTTATCAAGAAAAGAAGAAAGGAGAGGGGCTCAGCTCAACACCCACGCACAGTAGGCGGATCCTAGTAATATTTTTATAGAAAATCTAGAAAAAACAAAGAAAAACGTGAAAACGTGTTACATGTGTTTATTCAATGAAGACAGTATTTGTTATTTAATTATCATATATTGTTACGAAAATATATAATAAAATAGCAAAAATACTTTACGTAAAAGATAAAAATGTTACCTAGTAAGTACAACGTACCTTTGTTGGCCAAATTGTTTGTATGTATCATAGGAGAGAAGTCGATGGAAAAAGCTAGTACTTAAGATAAAAACAAAAAAATATATGTAGTTAAAATTTTACTAAGTAATAATTCAGTCTTTCTTACTTTGTTACTTTGAAAAAAAAAAATAAACGGAAAAAAACTGATTAGAACTATAATTACTATAATAAAAGATCAGAAGGTATTTTTCTGAACTGTTATTTTTAATGTGTTTTTAGATTAAAACACACAGTATAGTATATATTTATGTATATAGACTTGAAGTCCATAAAATATTAAATTAATAAACACATTTGATAAAAATATTGATAGATTGAAGAAGAACATTTTATCTAATTTTATACAAAATTCACATTAATAATAATACTTGAGGCGCCAACAGATCCTCAATTTTAAATCGCTGCGCTCGCGAAATCTCTAGTGCCGTTTGCATATTGGGCGAAGCGAATCCAGTGTAATGACTCATCGTTTCCCATTGACTTCAATGAGATATCAGTTTTTTGACGATTATTTCTCAACGACATGACATTTTTCAAAATTTTTTTTGGAAAAATATCATGACGTCAGATAGTTCTCGAGCCTATTCGTGACAAAGAATGTGAAAAAGTCTCCGGTAGAGCGCTCCGCTAAATTACAAATTCTTTAAATAAAATAAAGTACACAGATTTCATCCTAATATTAATAAAATAAACTTATAAATATTAATACTATTGATTGACTACTTGATTGAATGATTGATTGTTCCAAATTAAAGTAAAGTTTTCATTACTGTTTGCTAGAATATAATTATTATTTATCGTTCACAAAGATATAATTATAAATAACCTTGTATAATATAGTTATAATTAAAGATAATTATTTTGGAAACAATACAATAATAGTCGACTTTCCATTGGTTTTATTCATTGACATTTAATATAATCAGTATAATATCTCTTTTAATATATTTTTTTTGAGCGAAACGACCGAAGTGAGCGGAGTGTTTTACTGGAGACTTTTTGCATTCTTTGTCACGAATTGGCTCAAAAACTACTTGACGGAAAATTATGAAACTTTGCAAACAAAAAGACACACATTATGTGATGGTTTTTAAAAAAAATGGAAATTGACTAAAAAAAAAATTTTTTTTATATCATGTCAAAAAACTGATATCCCATTGAAGTCAATGGGAAACGATGAGTGAATACACTGGGCTCGCTTCGCTCAATATGCAAACAGCACCCGAGATATCGCGAGCGCAGCGAGTCGAAATTGAGGGTTTGTTGGCGCCCCTAGTTTTTGACTTTTAGAATTAATTTCTAAAACACCTACCTTTTAATGTACTTCTAAAATATCAAAGTAGCAAAATAAAACAGTAGGAAAATGCACATAAATATTACATACTCTGTTATATAATGTAGGTATATAATAATTGCTCAATATTTTATGTTCTATTGTTTGAACATCGTATTCACATACATGGCGCAGTCAAAGCTAGTCAATAAATCATTTCACAATTAAATTAAGTACATCATTTAACAACTCTCTTATTAATTAATCTGTCAGTCGTGGTCTTGAATGGACAGACAATAAATTTATGTGTTTAATCTCATTTATTGTTTTTGTATATCAAATTAAATTTGATGTTAATAAAAATAAATATTTAGATAAGATAATAATATCTTAACAAATGAATCATTGTCCTATATTATTAGATAGTTTTATTTGTATGTTTTTATTTATTTACATCTTTTTCACTTTGAATCAATACCAATGTCAGGAAAATCTGTTCAGAGCCTATTTTGATGCCATTTTTATCAAAATAAGCCCTTCTGTAACAACTTAAAATCAAGGAAAGGTTCCAGTAGAAGGTTACGAATTTATGTAATATCCAAAATCGGCTGGAGAGTGTTAACTGTTACCTGCGCTATTTTCATCTAAGTAATAATTTGCATCACAGAGTACTATCTGTATTTAAAGCAAGTATGCTAATTTATAGTTAAAAATGAAACTAGCGACATCTATACAACATGCTGTGCATGAGCTGTTGTAATCAGGTGATATTGTTACGTCTACTCGCCGCTAGATGGCGCTATTAATAAAGCGCCATCTATGGATGTTTTAATATATTATCAATAAAACTAATAACATAAGTTTGAAATATATTCAGATATAGCCAAATATAAGAGATAAATAAAATATTAGTACAATAGAAGATTTATACACTGTAAATACCGTTCAACAAGTCGGTTTTTTGACACTTCGAAAATGACAGTAATATAAATGTCATAATGAACAAATCCTAGTCATAAATTTTTCGATATATTTTTAAAGATATACACATATATAGGTATCTAAAAAAATGTAACGAAAATCATATTTGATAAAAAAAATTCTTACAAATTACTTTATCATTGATTTTCTTCCTTATTATTTGATAACGTTGACAAAGAACCTCGTGTATGTTACAGATGATGTGATAAAATAGCAATTACGTGTAATGACTAATTCGTAAAGACATAATAACAATAATGGCGCAATATTCAAAATGTGTTATCTCATTATACCTAAACTTTATATTTATAATAATTATAATATTTTTCTTTTAGCGTCGTAGTTGAAATAATATAAAAAATCGCCTGACAAACGTATATAAAAATCATAACCGTTAAACCTAAAACAAAAGCAACAAATAGCAAAGCAAAGAGCAAAGTATATAAAAAAGCAAAGAACAAAGTGTTATAATCCACTACGTATTTATATATTTCAATTGTAATAATAAAAATGGCGTTCTAAAATTCGAATTTGGAACGCATATTCGATTTTCAAACTAACAACAAAACACAAACAAACATAAAACTCACCACAGTATTCGATACAGTGTAAACACACGCACGTAACACCATACATCATGACGAGTAAGAAAAGTGGTGATAAAAAAAAAATATGATCCATCTCGAAGTCTATTGTCACACCGCCAAATGCTTCGCTATCAAAAAATAACCACCAACTGATAACAGTATCAATACATTACAGATTTGATAATACAATAATTACTTGAATGTCGCTGTTATAATAAAAAGATTTAAATTTTTTTAAAAATGTATATATATATATATATATATATATATTAATATGACACAAAAAAAATCTTATTGTACGAATGATTTTTTTTGTTATTCTAATAAAAATTTTTATAATACAAGATTTGTTAGAAAAAAAAAAAGTTTTTTTATTATTAATTTATTATTTAAAACAGTCTTAAAGCTATAGTTTTCGATCTGACTTAATTTTTGGAAAAAACTTCCATACAGAGTATTTTTCCGGACATTTCAATAATATCCCGAATTCAAACAGCATCAAGTAACATTAATGATTACATTTCCTTCATTATATTATTTTTTATCTATACAATATACTATTATTTATATGATATATTATTTATATAAATATTTATATTAAAATATAATATTTTGTGTACTTTAAGTAATCTGCTACAGAAAAGTAAGAGAAAAAAGTAACAGAATTTTAAATTAAATTATTTATTATTTTTTAATTATAGTAATTGTTTTTTTTATATTTTCTTTATTTGATCCATTTATGTATTTGTAAGAACTCTTATCTGTTTTTTTTAAATTCCATTTTTTTATTTTTTTCACTTTGTACCAATGCCAGTGATCACTTGTGTAGGTCAAATAGTTTTAGGAGGCTCTATACTGATACAATACTTAACGAAATAAGCCCTTCTGTAGACTCCAACTTAAAATAAGACTACGAGCTCCAAACGTACTCTGATAAGAACCACACAACCAACTCAGCCTGGTTTTTTTACTGATCACTGTTTCACCAACGTCAATATATTTAGTGAGCAATGTACGAACATACAACCTACTAGAACAGAACAATGATTAATAATAAGAAAAAATATTGGCCAGTAAGACGACTACTTACTGCAGTTTTATAATAAAGTTCAAGAATTATTCTCATATAATATATAATATATATATAGTGTAGTTTTTATGACAAAAGAAAATCCGAAAACATACTAAAAATAATTGTACAAAATGAAAAAACTTACGGAACAACGCCAATATGTATAGCCTGATCGTGACGTCACATACTTGTAGATACAAGAACACAATTAATAAAATCAACACACCAAATAACACAAAAGACATTTCCTTTAAATTCAAAAACATTGTTCAAGTTATATTAAATGTGTGAATTGAAACAATATAGAAAAATTTAGAACTAAAATACATTTTAAAGTAAAAGTAATTCTATTTTGTAGGCTTAAGGTCTAATTTAGATTGTATTTATCATAACAAAAGATTACCGAGATAAAAGATGCATCATAATCTTGTGAAACACTGTAAGGTATTTTAAACCTTATTTCATATAGTATAGTGTATATTTTTCTCTAATTTAACATATCGATAAGCCTCCTATCGTTGATGATTCTGTCAATCATAAAATGAGCTCTCAAATAATAGGAGTGTGAGTAAATTTTTATAATAATATATGAAAAAAACAGATCAATTTTATTTGGTTATAAATTAAGACGAGGTTAATCATCTGATGTTTTACAGATTAAAAATATGTTTTGGAAGATTTTCTTTTTACTCTGTATAATATATATTATTTTATTTAATAAGTAGTATGAATTTATTTTAAACTAGTGTCTCGCCCTGACTTCGCATGGGTGTTATTTATGAATATGAGAAATGTACTTAGAAAAAATATTTTGTAAGATTATTTCTTAACTTCTCTTTCGGCCCATATCTGTTATCTGTGGAAGAGCTGTCAAAATGGAATATTCTCTTTATTGAGACTAAATAAAACACCAAAATATCTTTGCTCCTAACTTTTCATATCAAATCTGTATTATTATATTTGTTGGGTATAAAAAATACAAAAAAATTGGTAAAGCTGCCTCCTCTTGACTCTCTCTCTCTCCTTCTCTGATTAATTCAATTATTATACAATTCAATTATCTGGTTTTCCAGCAGTGCTTTATTTATCAATATTTTCGTTGATTACTGAACAATTATTACCACTTATAAGTTTTGTGAAAGTATTTTTGATGTTTTTATTGACTCTTCATTGTGACATTGTGTATCTGACCTTAGAGGTCAAGTTGTCTACATTTTACTTCTTATGCTTGAAATTATCCCAAAAGATGTATTTTTTGATGAAGGCCCAAATTTCATCAATCATGTTAAAATCAAGGTCCAATTTATGGCAAAAAAATGATAATTTTAAATTAGTTCTACCGAGGTGATGAGCAAAAGTTGTTATATTTAGGTTTTAAAAATGTTTTGTCGGTTGGTTTGTTTTTGTTAAAAAACAGTAGCTCCAAAGCGAGTTATGAAACTCAATTTAGACCCACGTTCTAAAAGTAGCGTCAGAAGAAAAATATATTAAGTTAAATATAATATTACAATATTTTATAAAAATACTAAAAAACATGAAATGTTTTTCTTTTTTGTGTAGTCTATAAGTAGAATATACAAAAATTTAAATAAAAAAAAATTAAAACATTTACTAGCAGGAATCAAACCTGAGACCTCTGTCATTCCTAACCGCTTTAACCACTGAGCCATCATGTACCTACTAGAGTTGATATACAAAATACATTTTATTTGTCAACCGTACACTCCAAAAGGTTGTATGTAAAGCTCCACTCCTTATTTATCTGCAATTGTCTTCTCTTTTAGTTTTTATTTGCATAACTAATTAACCGACGATGCAAAAATAGCTTCTTTGTTACTGACCTAGACAATACAGATTTTAATGAGATACAGAAAAAAAATATCCTTTAATTTTTTATTAAATTTATAATAAAAAAATATAGTGTGGTACTCGAACCAGTGACTTGGAATTTCGTTACGTCCTTCGACAACTGAGCCATCGTGTCATTGTCAGAGTTCACAAAAAAATACCTGTTTGAGACATTCACAGACGTTAATATAAGAAAAATAAATTAATTAAAACATTGATTCGAATATTTAATTTTAAAACATCATTGTCAAGTGCAAATTTGCTCAATAAACCTCTTTTAAAGTAATAAAAATGAACGTATAATCTATCTGTAATGGGGTTTACAAATTTTATTTAATTATTCTTGCGATTCAATCCACAATTGTATGTCGGTAAAACAACAAATGTTAATAAACTTTAATTTGTTTATTGTTTAGGTTTAAATATTATTGATCTTAACAGGGCCCATTCATATCACTAGCTATAATATAAAGTATACATATAGCATTAAACACATACAAAGTGGAAAAGATATAAAATCAAAAATTAATATCGTTATTCAAAGTGAGTTTTATACATTTTTTTTAAAGTTACCACCAGCTTTGGAAGTTATTTGTCAGTGACAGTGAAAACCTGGTAATAGAACCTCAGGGAACTTGTCTTGTGCCTGTTTTTAAATTACATATATACCTTGAAGTAACCTAGCAGTGAGTGTTGTCATATAAATTAAAAATTAATTCAGAATTAAAGAATTTTGTCATGATTTCTTTACATTTACATTATGTAGTGAAGTGAAGTGAAGCAAATTGAATGTTTAGGATGTGGTACCACTCTTGAGAATATTGATAGCTCAGATATAGTATAGTTTAATAGTGAGAAAGAGAAGGAAAATGGTGGTTTAAGAATAGTTAACTCTTTCACTCACAGCATGAAACGAAAACAAAGCTATTTAACAACTACTTCACAAAGTGTAAACACATTTGCCATTAGATAAGGTTAGCACTCTAAAATATTTGATCTATAAATCATAATATAATTTGTATGTATTTATCTTACATTGCAAGATTTGAACTTTACTGAAACATGTCGAGTATAAATCAATGTTTTGTCGCAAATATATCTTATAGCATCGCGTGTAATGGAACAGGATATTAATAATGTTTTTAAACAGCAACATTTTATTGCATTTCGTAATTAACGATTGCTGAGGAAGCATTATACAATTTGTTACAAGTAATATGTATAAGTGATGCGTTTATACATATTTATTTTATTAGGTATGGTTGTGTGTGTATTTTTTGTGTGTGTGTTTTTTTGTTAATAATATAAATGATTTCTGAGTTATAACAGAATAAGTATATAAATTATAGAATACATAGGTAGTAAAAATAATAATTATGAAATAGATTATGTCTCACGTTCTATTATCGAATCCTCAAAATATTCATGTTTTATTCCTGCTTCGTGTCTTTGAATAATTTACTTTTTTTTATTTCTTGTATTTTATAGATACAGTACTTGGATGGCAAAATCTCCTGTCACCAGAGCAGTTGAATACAGCTGATATTCTTCCATGGATTGGGGTGTTGAAAGTTCGGTCAGGTAAATTATTAGCCTCTTATATTAGTAGCAGAGGCGTGTATATTCTTCTCTTTATAAGTAGAGTAGCGAATCTTATCATGGCGGCCATTTATGGGCAACGTTCTTTTATGATTACAAAGGAATAACGTTTATTCGGTTTTCACGGATAAAAATTTTATATAACCATCTTCTTAGATTACTGATTTCCGATTTACTAAAAATGTATGATTGATTTTTTCTTTTTTAAATTTAATTGTTCTCTTTAATTTTCTAAATATTTCTTTCGAATATGAAAGCGAAGGAGAAATGATATTCTGATAATATGACATCATCGCAATCTGATCAAAGTCTAAAAACTTGGCAACAACTGACAACTTATAATTTCAAGGTAACACGGAATTCGCTACGGGTCTGATTCTGATAGCAGAGCGTCTGGCTGCAGCTAACGCTAATGATGTATCCAAACTCGACAAGAAAACAATAAGGTAACTTATAATATTTATATTAAAAAAAAATCTGTCGGTTTATGTACGCTTCAAGAACTCAAAAATTACTGCACTGGTTGAACTCAAATTTTAATACGATATACCTATCTATATATATATTTATCTTATCTGTATATTTTTTTTATTGTTATTAATTTAAGACACATTTCTTTTTACACGAGGCGTTAAGACTAAGAGTTTAAAAATGTAACGTATTTGAAATGTGGAAAATTTTGAAATTCTTACTTTTTGTTTTCTTTTATTTTGATGCTCATGTTTTCATCACAATCAGAATGTATTCCAAAGGCTCGCAGGGTATAGCTAGCATAATATAAATTAAATTTGCTTTAAAAAAATCTAAAAACTGATCATCGATGATCATCATCACCAATGATTAAAATTGATCATCAATCGACAAATCAAACATGTAATTTATGTATGTTTCATCCATGCAATCAGAATGTATTGCAAAGGCTCGCAGGGTATAGGGTAATTAAATTTGCTTTAAAAAAAATCTCAAAACTGATCATCATCATCATCACCAATGATTAAAATTGATCATCAATCGTCAAATCAAACATGTTATTTTATATGTTTTTTTTAGTATTACTTCAAAAGCTATATTTTTCAAACACAATGTACCATGGTACTGTGATGTCACTGATTATGATATTCACCCTGACTTTAATAATGATAGCTTATTAAATACCCCGGCGATACTTAATTTGGATTGTGACAGACAAATTTGTGAGTAAATTTGATTTGATAGATTCAGCTTTAATTGTTTTGACAAATATTAAATTAGATTTAGCGTTTCTTCTTCTTGTATATTTTTAAATCTTCCATAATTTTTATTTGATAAAATTTTCATTTTAAATTTTTTTATGGTTGATAAATATTTAGTATGCTGTGTTAATATTATATCTGTTTCTTAATATTATTACAGTTTTCATTTCTGTTTTCGTTTTAGCAATGTCAGTAATTTTTTGCCGCTAGTAATATTTGATAGTGGTGGGAATAAACTCTTAAATTTAAAAGTTATTAATGAATTGTCAAAAAATCTATCGTATTAAGTTTTGTACACTGTAATCAATTTTTTGCTTACTTCTGAGTTTGCTTGAATCTAAATGTATTAATTTTGAGCAACGTATTTCAGGGACACCTATAAGTTGGTCAACTGATAAGATATTTTGGAAAAACGTATATGCAATCGGATTAAGTGATCGTATGTAAACGCATTATTACTATTTTTTGTTTAGTTAGTTAAAATCAATCTTGTCTTTGGAGTCTTTTTGGATTTGATAAATAAATTATAGTCAGCTTTATATATTTCCAGGTAATTATGATTTCGAACAAATAATATATAAGATGAAATTCGTCAAATCCAGTAAATGTTCGGCTTTTTATATTAAAGAAGAGGTAATTTTACAAGCTATTGACATTATTCTGAAATAATTTTAAACCAATGGCAAATGAATTGATAAGTAGAGACTGTGTTTATATTATGATATTTTTTATATATAATTTCAGATAAATTTTAAATTTCTATGGCCCAAACATGTTTTGTGCTTCAAAGCATTAAATAGCAAAAGACAATGTGTTTTTGATTCTGGTATGGCTTTGGTATCGAAGAATAAAGGGAATTGGACCTTGGTAATAAAAAATACTATAACGACCTTAAGTTGATAATTATTTATTAAACTAAAGTATTTTTGTCAGATTGGTATCAGTATTCTTGGCCCTGGATGTGGGCTACCATCCCGCTACATAGATATCTATCCGTATATACCTTGGATGAACGAACAGATAAACAAACGCAATATTGGTTATAGAAGACAGCTTAAGGATGGAGGTTCGGAGGATGGAAATACTAATATAACTAATATAACAGCTATTGATCCTTCTACAGATATCGTTAGTGACGTCAACGTTATGGAAGATCTTTTCTTTATACAGAAACTAAATGATACTGCTATGGTATTGAGACCAAGTAAGCTATTCATATGACCTTTATTGCGAAACTGGGACAGCTTTACAGTTGTCTCTTTTCCTCACAATCTTCTATTACTACCAATATTTCTTCATTCAATCACCATCCCCTTTTCAGACACCACTATCTATAACTGTTATATAATTATGGATCTTTTAGGTTGTTCTAGAATGTGCAATATATTTGTTATCTTAATCTTCAGAATTTATGATATTACTTTAACACTGATGCTTGTTGTAGAATATGCAAATATAAAGGAGACTCTTGGTTATTGCTCATTTGCTGATGGAGCTTTGATGTACAGAGATGCTGGGATGGTGAGGACATCTAAAAGACCTGCGACTGGCATATATGCTGTTAGTTACATTTATTTATATTTCATTTTACTTACATATTTACATATATTTTAGTTATAATTTTACTGTAATATTTTTTTCTTGTAGAGTACGCTTTTTTTTGCACTAACTCCGGTTTAGTAGAGTAGGTTCCCATCTTAATATTTTGATAAAAAGCTTATGTTACTCGACGATAATGTTAGCCACATTATAATTTACATCATGATTTAATAGTTTATAGATTAAAAAAATTTAGTATTTACCTGCAGATGAATTTTCTTAGAATGCATTATTTGTTATAGATATTTTTTTCAGAATTGCAAATGAAATATATTATGCACATGATAATTGAACATATAACTTCGCACATTATAATTATCACATTAAAATTTGCAGATACAAAAGACACTTATATTTAATCAATTTTGTTTCCAGCTTTCACTGTACGATTTATTTTTTTATCAAGTCGATTGTGTTATGATAGTCGTGGGATGCGACAGGCGGTCGTTAACTAAATTTTGGTACGACTTTGGGTTTAAAACTGATAACTTGGAAGACCTTATCAAAGTTGTACCACAATACCAGAGGGGACAAACCATCCCACCAAAAATATTGTACATAACCGACTCGTACGCTAAATACGAACGTATAGTAACATCGAATTTGGTCTTTAAATTTGAATTTACGGGTCAGGCGACTATAAATGTCGACTTCTATGGGACTCCGGTCACTACTACACGAGCTCCTACTACATGTAAGTTGAATGTTTTATACATTAAATTGTTTAAATTTAATTTTTCTTGTACGTATGTTTGTTGTAAGTTACTTTTAATTAAGAATCTTCTTCTATCTTTAATGGAGGTTTCAATATCATTGCTGTAATTTACTGGCACTCTGTTTTTCTGAATCTAATTAACTTACACTATGTTGTTGAAGATTCATCCTATTGTCTGTGTTATTGTTTGTGGAATCATAAAGAGATGGTTTAATTAAGTTGATATTTAGGTATGTTGCGTCTATATTTGAGAGGTCCAAGGTTCAGACCTTGGACCTGGAGATCAGGAAAAATCACTTTATTGCTATTTACTATATATAATATATACGTAAAACTTCTTTAGTTCCATATATATGTAAGTGTATATAAATATGTATATACGTATACATATACTAATTTTCAACCAATATTTAAATTTCTTATCGATTCTTATTGATACATTAATTTTCAAGCATCCATAAAAGTTTTACTTCAATAATCAAGAATCACCGTTCACGTAACGCTAGCAGAGTTGCATAAAGACTACTGCCTGAGATATAGTCGTATATAAATTTCATGCACTGAGTATGAGAGAAAAAAGAGTGCTCGCACCTGTCTCTCTTGCCTCTACAGTAATATATGAAACGCTACTCTCTCTTTCTATCTTCACTTTTTATCACCCTCTCAAATTTTGTTCGCTTCGACTGATCACACTTTAGTAACGCTTTAGTCACGCACTCACCAACTTACAACCCAAGTCAAGCGTGCGTAAAGAAGTTTTACTTCAAAAATAATTCCCTCAATAGAAGCTTTGTTTACCTTGACTTAGATGGTGTTTGCAAAATGATGCCAACATTTAATAACATCCATCCATCACCATTCCAGATCATATCTCTATATTAAATAAGAGCTTATATTAAACTAAATAATGTTTTCAGCAACAACTACTATTCGCAAAACAAGGACGCATCGCACTCACCTATACAGCACACCTAGATATCAAGAATTTTTAACCCAAACAAACAATTGGAGAAAAAGGAAAATGTATAGAACTAAAAAACGGATTAAAAACTCGCTTCGATTGATCTTACACAAGTTGCATTAAATTTTTGCGAATATAAAGATAATTGTATTATCTTTATACAATTATATACAATTATCTTTATATGAATCTATGAATTATTAAACTTATTACGGAGTTAAAGAATTAAAGAACTGTTTGAGCTGGTTGGTTGGTTGGTTGGTTGGTTGGTTGGTTGGTTGTTGTTGAGTGGTTTGTTAATATAATTAACACTCGTGTTGAATAAAATAAAAATATCGACATGCTGCTCAGGTGTTTTGCATTTTGTAATCATTAAGGTATTCCTGTTGCTGTTTGGTTATTGGATACTATTTTTTATATATTTTAATAATATAATTATAGTAACAAAAAGGTTTTATATGGCATATTATTAATTTAAATATAGCTTGAAATGTTCTGTAAGAATGCTTAGCCATGTTAGCTTATTATGTTAGAAAAATGTAGTAAAAAAATATCAACACGGGTAGTATTCGAACCTGTTATCTCAGGAAAATCGTCCCATCACTATATCAAAACTATCTTGTAGCCAAACATTCATCGATTTTTTATTTAAAATGTAAATAATATTATTGTAAACAGAATAGTTATATAATAAAGTTTTAAATTCATAATTTACTTTGCTTATAATTTTAATCTTTTGAATAATAACAAGTACCTAAAGAGTAAACCATAACAAGAATATCAGATCAATTTTAAGACACGTCTTCAAAGTGCCCGAGGCAATAAGTTATATAGGCTATCAAAATTCCTGTTTAATAGTAAATGTCCAATAATATAAATATAGATACTGGTCCATGAACTGGGATCATTCATTTACAAGATGCCTCAAAATGTATTACTTAAAAAAAAAGTATTACCCATATAGTTTTGTTATTATTTAACAATCACATTAAATAAGATATTATTAATGCTTTGAACCTGGGATCTTCAACATACAGCTGCCGTTTTATCAACTGAGCTATCGCGTCATAGCTTTTATGTCTACATATATCTGTAACTGCCAGTAGAATTTGGAAAACAATTTTTCCGAAGGACTGTAGATGAAGTAACTATTATAAAACATTATTTTCTAAACATTAGGCACAAATTTAATTAATTTTTATTATCTAATTAGTAATAACTGAAAAGGGTCTTAATTAGGGCAATCCCTAATATAATTTTATTGGAGGGTAAACCGAATTACTACATACATTTCATGGTTCGTATAGTTTTACCATTATTACAGATAATGGTAATTAGAGATAAAGTAAATCCACAAGGGTGAATCCACCTTTATGTTAAGCACAAAATGGAAAATATGGACCATACTTACTGACTGTCAATTACATTCGTATAAAGATGAAATTATACTATTGAGTTATGCTTTTATTTATTTATTTACATGTTTTCATTTTGAATCAATACCAGTGATCACTACACTTACAGTGTACCGGAAGGTAGGAGGAGGACTTATCTTGATACCATACTTATCTAAATAAGCTCTTCTGTAAAGACACTCTCCAACTTAAAATTAAACCTACGAGGTTTCCTGCTCTGAGAAAAACCACTGAACAAACTTAATCGGGTATTTCTTTACTGTATCATTGTTTCATAAAAATCAATATTTAGTGAGCAATATTATTTAATAAAGATTTTTCCCCTCCATCGGTTGGACTTGGACAAAAATTATAAAAAAACAAGATATATTAAACGATATATATATTAAGAAAAGGTTCTGATATTTGAAAAAAATGAAGAAAGAACAGAATGTAAGATCAACGTGAATGGTAAGATAATAGAACAACTGAATGAAGCGGTATATTTGGGAAGTATGTTTAGCAGAGACAGAAGATACGAAATGGATGTGGAAATTCGTATTGCTGCCGGTGACAGAGTCAACGGTGCTTTGGCTGCATTGTTGAGACGACGACTGTACACAATGCAGTTTTGCTACCGACGCTGTTATACGGCAGTCAAACGTGGGTAACACAGAAGAAGAATGTAAGAAAGATGAATGCAGTGGAGATGCGATCTCTTCGCCGAATATGCGGAGTCAGTTTAGCTGTCCGAATCCGCAATGAAGAGATCCACAGAATGGCAGGTACTAGCGAAGATGTCACAGTGAGAATGAAGAAGAATGTGCTCAGGTGGTTTGGGCACGTCGAACGAATGAGTGATGAAAGAATGGTAAAAAAGATTTATAAAGGAAAAGTGAGCGGTAAGAGAGACAGGGGGAGGCCTCGAGTGACCTTTGAAAACTCAGTAGCTACGATACTGGAGGAAGATTACGTAAAAAGTATGAGGACCCCCCGGAGGGCATGTATGAAGAGGTTAATGTCTGTGGTCGAGGCGAAAGAGGTATGCAGGGACCGTAGCGTTTGGCGCTCCGTCGTCTCTGGCTACCCCGCAAGGGATATGGCGTGATGCTAAATAAATAAATAAATATATAGATATATTAAAATACTTTGTGGAAGAAAAAAGTTTAGGCAAATACCTTTTCAGAATTAGATAGTTCCAGTGTATGTTCTGTAGTTTAACTGAACGAAGTCACGGGTTATAACTAGAGTTTATAATTAAACCATATAACATTATTTTAGAATACTTTTATTTGGTCGGTCGCTGTTTCAATCCAGGGAAGATATGGCATTATTTGTATAAAGCGACTCGGCGCAGCGCAACCCGGGCCTTTGATGCCGAAACCAATCTATGGTATTATAATAATAATTTACAATAATTTATAATAAGAAACATATTTAATTAACATTTCAAATAATTATTAATAATATTTATGTTATATAAACAATAGTTATGTTTTTTTACCCAACAATTTTTTTTTTATAAAAATGTAAAAATAGTAAGATATAAAACTATACATATATATGACTCGAATATATATTATTTTAATTAACTTGGGTAAATTAGGTATATCGTAGTAATTACAATACTTACCAAGACCCAAATTCCAGTGGTATTAGAAGCAAGTACCATACCGTTGTCCCAAACACAGTGGTTCTTATTATTAACAGCAAAACCACAATAATAATTTGTCGGTTTGTACATCAAATCTTTATCTTTAAGCTAGGAAATATATGTAACTCAGTAACTCATAATATAATTGAATATATATATTATGTTTCGTATATAAAATTTAAGAAACTTAAATTAAATATAATAAATTAATATTAAATTACGATTCTAGAAAATAAATATATGTCTGTTTTACGTATTTAAAAAAGGTAAAGATATGATATAAAATATAAATAGTAATCTTGTAAGAGTTTAATGTAATATAAAAAACATAATTAACACTACACCTACCGACAATTCTTGTATACCTGTTCTTACCGCACGCGGTCAATTTGACCGGTAATTAAAAGTTATTTTATTATATAACGCAGGTAATAATGGAAATAACTAAAAGTAAAGAGTGACGACAATATTATATGCATATTCTAAGAATTGTCATGTAGTTTGATAACGATATTATAACGTTTAAAAATATGTAAGTTTTACAAAAGTTTAAGAACGGTCAATTTGACCGGTACTGGTAGGTTTAGTGTTAATTACATAAATTGATTGTTGTTTAAATATTTTACTTTACTTTTTTTTTTACTTTACCCCGATGCGATTATAATAATCGTCGCAGAGTCCATGTTTAATATATTGAATTTTATATATTACTTTCTCTAATAATCTGTTATCTGAAAAAAACATGACGGAAATTAATAACCGATCCTGATCCACTCTTTTCCCGAACTGTAATCCTAGATTCATTGATTATTACTATTAATATCGACTAAAAATCATTGCATTGTGAATATATTTATATATTAAATACTAGAATGAACATATTTATACTTAAAATATTTCTTTACTTTACTTTACTTTAGCTTCACGCCATATCCCTTGCGGAGTAGCCAGAGACGACGGAGCGCCAAACGCTACGGTCCCTGCATACCTCTTTCGCCTCGACCACAGACATCAACCTCTTCATACATGCCCTCATCGTTTTAACGTGACCTTCCTCCAGTATCTTAGATACCGTGTTTTCGAAGGTCACTCGAGGCCTCCCCCTGTCTCTCTTACCGCTCACTTTTCCTGCATAAATCTTTTTAACCATTCTTTCATCACTCATTCGTTCGACGTGCCCAAACCACCTGCGCACGTTCTTCTTCATTCTCACTTAAAATATTTCGATAAATTAAAAAATATATGTAATATTGATATACTGTTTTTTTTAAATATTTTATACATAAAGTATTATTTTTAGTATTTTGTATACGATGTATGATATCTCTATTTCAATTCTTATATAATCCGATTTAACAGAGTATAGACAAAATTATACACAGACAAACTATAAACTGATATCCATATAAAGAATTCTCATGTAGGAATTCTTATATTATCCTTATTATTTATCATATCCTTTGTAATATCCTTTCACGAGTCACCATATATAATAGGCATAGCCACATACCATCAACAAAGCCCACTGAATACAACTGATTAGAAGTATTATAATTGTTATCAGGTTGACAGATCGGTATTAAGTCATCTGAAACAAAAACATCTTAGTGTTTCAGAGTTTTCGGATATTGGTACCCATAGTATTGCTTTTTAAAAATAATAAATAAAACTCTTATTACATTTGACAAGTAATTAATAATATTTTTAAATTATAAATATGTTTAGTTATGATAAGATTATTTAAAATTTAAATAAGTATAAATTAAATTAATATGAGCTGGATTCGAACTTGTAACCTCTGGGTTTTGTAAATTTCCTAGGTTTTAATATTTAAAAGTATTGATGAATTCTATATTTATTTCTTAGAAAATCGAAAAGATAAAAATATCCATAAAAAAAGACAAACCTCCTCTCAATATTGTTATTTTTAAACAATAATCTCAAATAATTATAAATATTAGTAAAAAGTAAATCAATCATACCATTATCCTCGAAGTCCAATTCAACCAACGCGATAGTATTATATGTGGTGTATTCATATTCAGGGTGTAGGAGAAGGCTCTTCACACCACATGACCACGTCTCGTCGTCCTTCAATATGAACATGGCTTTACTTTCTCTCCTGAACAGAATATATAGACTTAATAACTAATATATGAAATGTATGTAAAATCAATTTAAATTTTCAATTTATAAAGGTACAAAGTGAAAAAGGGAGTCTGTGACACGGGATAAAGAAAGCCTCTTCTTCTTTAAGAGCTATAAACAGTCTTATTGCTTCTTTTGTCTCACTCACTGTATAAAATACTACTTAACTTCGATTTTAGATGGTATTACTCCTGACGATCTTAGGAAAATACTATTACTCCTCACTACATTCTAATGTTGAGGTTACTTTTAACATAATTGGATTATATCTTGACTATTTTATGTTGATATCTCTTATATCTAAAATTCCTAATTGTCGAGTGTCATTTTGAAATGGTTATATTTACATGAAAAGTCCTGATGGTATTTTTGCTACGTCATCCGCATTGACTATACCATATTTATGTCTTATCAAAACTAGACCAGTCACACCTATTTTTAGACTACCACCTTCATCTGGAAACATTTAAAACATTATAAACGATTAGTCTAATTAGGACTAAAATTTATTTACATTTACACAAATTTAGTAATCAATTAAATAAAAATTAATGAAATTTAGAATAATGTAATAGAATAATTTAATCATAATTGCATTTTTGTGACACCCCTGCAATTTAGTTACATTTTGCAATTTAGTTATAATATGTAATTAAGTTAAATTTTGCAATTTAATTACTCACGTGAGTGTACTCGTAACACACCTAACCACGGAAATGTGCTATTCTCTCCAATATTACCTTCAGGTAAATATGATTTGATTCTTTCATCGCATTTCGGTAGTTGTGAGTTAACTTTATCTAAAAAAAAATATTAGTTAATTTTTAATCCCATTAAAATTAACTGAAAGATTCAGTACATAAAAAGTACCATATCCAAGTATAATTGCAAAATAAAACATTACTACAAAATACATATTCCCGTAGATATAAAAGTTTAATGAAATCACATGAAATTGTGCGATAAATTAAATTTAGATTGAAAATATATTCATTTTAAAAATATAATACTGAGACTTTATATTTACATAAGAATAAAATTTCCTTGTTATATTTAAAAACACTACCAGATGTCGTTTTTAATTTTATCACAAATATCATCATTAGCGATTGGTTGAACTTTTTAAAAGTAATAAAATACAGTGAGATAAGGAATACAAGATAAAAAACTATATTTTCCGTCAGTTCTCAAACCTATATATATATATATATATATATATATATATATATATATATATATATATATATATATATATATATATATATATATACCACTCACTGACTCATCATGAAATCTCCGAAACTATCTGTCCGATTAACTTAAAGTTTTACATAATTAATTATTTTGTGGCATAGACGTCCACTACGAATGGATTTTAAGGAATTCCTATCCCAACTTTTTGCATTTCGCCAAATTTTAAACCTATAGGAGCTATACACTTAACACGGGAGTAATAATTACTATAGCAACGGTTACGATGACAACGGATAATATGACAATGGTTACCATAGCAACCTAAGTTCACATCCAAATTAATAGTGTGCGTGTGTAAAATAAGGTAGTAAATTAATAAAACAATCGGATGAACTTGACAAACCGTTAGCAACATGATCGTTCATACTGCAATTGATTATTATATATACAGTATGTATGTACAAAATGCTACGCATACCCGCAGGCAACACATATATTATGAGGCTGAATATCGTTGATACTATGTACATAATTTCCATAAGTTGGTGGACATCTACTAAGGATTGGGACGTTTATCCACAAATAAATCTTAGCTATTGCTACGCTATATTTATAATTTATTTTATATTTTCAATTTAAAATAACTTAACATCCTATTTGATTATGAACTAAAAATAATAAAATGTACAAAATTAATTACAAATACAAATAAAGATAACAAACCAAGATATTATAGCTTCAAACTCATTGGAACAGATACCTAATTTGAACATTAAAAGATAAGTATCTAAGCATATCTCAGGCTGTAACTAAATTGCATATTGTTAAAACCATTATCAGAACTTCCTTGCCATGATAATGATAATTTGACGTGGACGTATATTTCTGCATTCTGTACGGCGGGGGGTTTATTGTAGGATATATTTATATGAAATGGATATAAATTTATTATTTCCATTGAATAAATAATTTACAGTTATGTTTTGATATTATTTAAACCTTAAGCTCATGATAATTTTTTATAGATAACAAGTATTTTCTATTTTTTAACACAAATTTTAATTAAATTCAAAAATAATGAGGTGATGAATGAAGGTATCATTAGCTTCACATATTTCACTCGTCACTACAAATAAGCTCTAGTGTACTCGCCTTCATTAAATTAGCTTTCTATATTTATACGAGTGCAGACACTATAGCTCAGTTGACAGAGGTCATTCCCAGAGGTCACAGTTCAAATCCTGTGGCAATGATTTATTTGTACATTTTAATTAAAACAATGTAGCAAGCTTAATTTTAACCAATATTATAACAGCATTTTCTTTCTCTGTAGACTCTTTTATTTAGATCCATAAGCCTAGATAGGTAAATTGATATAAAATTTTAATTTAAAATATATTCAGTAAAACAAGGTCTGACTATAGATAAATTAAAAAAATAAAAGCAAAAGTTTGCTCTATTTATGCGCAGGCGTAGGACAGGACCACCTCGGGTATCGAGTATCCGTCTGTACACGACAGGCATTGTTCAATACACTTTGCTAAGTATTTATTCCCTCTTGAACAAAATTTAGATCCTGTGTGGAAGATCCTTAATAGGAAATAGGTTTATAAAAGTATAATACATTATAAGTTACTTCTTTTATAGAAATCTATAGACTTTTGAAATTAGATTTTCAAAAGTCTATAGATCTTTATCAAATATATAAATATATGTGTATATATTTATGTATATATGTATATATATACACACTCATACATATATTTCAAAAATATACCTCCTTGTGTGAAAAAAGATCACTATTTACTCGTAACTCTCTCAAAGTGGTATTTAAAATGTTTTTTTTATAAGTATTATGTTAAAGTGTTTTAGGTCCAAATTTAATGGACGTAAAATTGCTATTTTATTACATAGATCAGATATTATTAGATAACTAACACTAAAACTGTTTCAAAGGTTATGCCTTGACAGACAAATAAGTTAATAAATCTGTATAGATTATATAATATAATTAGACAGATTAAAAAAAAATACTAATCATATACATACTAATATATAGATAAATATAGATATTAAATCTCATTTTATCAGCAATTTATCCTAACATCCTGTAAATGCCTAATTATATAATCCCTAGCATTAGTACTAACTTAAATCTGGAAACTAAATTACGTACATAATGGTCTATAACTTAGACTATAATCACTGGTTCGTTCCCACATAAAACACCATAACACATACACACACAAACACACATTTCAACACACACATTGAAAACTTAATAATTTCTAAGAATTGTTCGTCTTAAACTATTTTCCGGGACGAAAAATTATCTTTATGTTTTCCTCTTAAGTGATTTATTACTTATTTTTTGCTATTTCAATTAATTATGTTTTTAATATATAAAATATGTTAGTCTTTTCGTTCTTATTTGTCCCATACATATATATAAAAAATGCTGATATCTGTCAATTAGTTTACAATAAGCCTTGAAACTCTACGGGGTACAATTAAATTACATTTTTTTAAATTAAAGATGAAGAGGACGGAAGGCTTCTGCGTTAAACAGAAGCGATAGCAGCTAAAATTTTTGTTAGGGTAAAAAATATGGCAAAATATAAAAAAAAAAATATGGCGTCGCTGACCCCCATGACCCTCGATACTGGATCAAACCAGGCGGCTTTTGGACTACTGCATTTACCTACCACAAAACAATTAACAAACATTGTGTGTATATATATATATATAATTAAAATTTATTACTTATCTCACCATCGGATTAAAGGTCACAGATTATAGAATAGCCGAGTCATTTTAAAAGAGCATGACGTTTATAAAACGCCAGTGTAGTGGACTTAATATATGAATGGAATATGGGATAACATTTTACTCCATACTCCTTGGATGTATACCCGAGGATGTATCTTTGAATGTTTTACGTATAAACATAAATCTCACATACTCATGACAGCCGTCAGGTTATATATCAAAGAACAAAAAACAAAGAAACTCACAAAATGTCGCAATGTCGAATAAAAACCGGTAAAGTTTAATCATCTTCAAAATTTGTGCTTGTTAAAAGTATCGTATATGGCTATGGTTGAAACGTGACGGGCGTTCTAATGATAACTATTTTGGGCAACGAACTATATATATATATTAATTATTAAGATTGTATTTAAGTATTTATAAACACACTGACAAAGTAATAAAATCTTGATATATTTAATATATCTACAATAATTGACATCAAAAATTTATACAATGTATTTTTTATAATATAATTGCTAAAATAATATAGAATTTAAACTCCTTTACTGTGAATTGTTTACGTTTTCATAGTAAAATTACTAATACCAAGAACCTAGTATTTATTGAGCTTGATGGTTCTGATTTATGAGAAATACAATAATAGGTAAATACAAGGCCAGTAAATGGAATTATTACATTCAATTGACGTCTTATAAGACAATGAGATAATGGAAATAAGAATATTTGAACAATAAATCTTTAACTTTAACACAAATAATTTTCAATTTAATTTACAATATAACAAAACCTTACTAAATTATATTATAAATCTGTAAGATTATTATCGGTACAAAGAAGAAATTTGGTTTAACGAGTACCCAAAACAAAATTTTTATCTGTTAGTCTGTGCGATTGTGCTCATATTGAAATCTCTGGAACTCTGGAATTGCTTATCCGATGTTATATTTTGTCCAAATAGGTCGAAATATTTAATGCGCCGTACATTTGTTTTAAGTTCGATAAAAATATTATTAAGAAATTATTTTATACTTTATCTAACTATATAATTACAGTCTATAAAATTATGATGGATGAAAGCCACATAAAACAAATTTCTCGCGGACGGAGTCGTGGGCACAACTAGTTATAAATAAGGTCGTACGAGAGGTTGAAATTCGACTAAAGTTTGATTGTAGAGTGTTGTTACAACACTACGATAAATATATATATATATTATTTTGATATATAAAGTGATATTGTCTGGGCTATAACATAATGTCATTGTGTATATGTATGTATTTAAAACATAACATACATTTTCGATCTGAACTTATTGACACTAATGTTGACTTTACCAAATCACACTATTCCGTGTTTACGGTAGGCTTAATGTGATACAAAGTTCATCTTTACATTAATATACATATATATAAATATATATATTGTAGAATGACCTCAAACTTTAGCTAACTATACAAATAATAAATATTATGTATGTAGTATGTTTTTCAGACATCACATTTTTCATCTCAAGATATGACTTACAAATTACCCTTCACACTATGATAGGTGTTCTAAAACACACACACCTAACATTTATTTCTCGGTTAAATGTTATAAGATTAAATAACATTCCTAAATGAATACATATATTTATTAGAATAAATAACAAGATATATATATTAATTAGATTAGATATAATTGATTATAGAACATAGTATGTAAATATGATACTACTGTTATATTCAGACCGCAAAAGTGAAACCAACCGCCTTGTTTGTTAGTTTATTTAATCTCACCGCAGGTATTCAGCACAATATCACAACATTTTCAAGGTATAATTGTATGATTTCTCTTGAAACAATAATATATCTACATTTTTTCTTCTTATGGGACCATTTTTTGATCCATAATAAAGAATAAAAGTCGACCAATCACCAGCTCGTTATCAAGTCACTGAGAGCCTTATTACTATGTAATGTTAGTGTGCTAGTTGAGTTAATGTGCGATAGATTGGATAATGAAATGGGATTAGAACAATCGTAAATTCTTATATTAAAAATTCTTTTCATTCAAAATGTATTTTTATTAAACATTACAAGTTTTGATATTATAAAAATCAAAAACGAATGAAAAGGTTAGATTTTAAAATACGAAAGAGAAAAGAGCCGGTCGTGATTTAATACATTACAAAGGATATACAAAAGATAGACAAACATTCTATCGCGGGCTATCTCATAAATCTGTGTAAATAATATCGGAGCTTTAAAACCGGCTCGAAGGACTCGTGGTAGGGTCACCATGATTTATATATATTTTATTATATCTCAATAAAGTTACTACTTATGATGTCAACAATTTTGTTACTTTTCACAAATAAAAAATCTAATCTAATAAAAATAATTACTTGTATATTAGAATTTATATTCCAAATTTGATTTCCATATTGATATTTATTATTAGAAATCAAAATATTAAATCATAGTCACCCTATCGGAGTATAATCGAACTGATGACATGTTTACGACTCACCGCTACGCCGTGAGACCACGACAAAAACTACATTTAAATTGTATTAGTGATTGATTGATAAAAAATATAATATATATTGATAACATTATATGCTTAACTTAAATTTGCGATTTCTGTTATGGAAGTTCTCAAAACTTGAAGATTTTATCGTGACTGACAAACAAACTTCAAGCTTGTCTGACATATTGCAATGAATTCAGATATTTCTCTGATACATTTAATTTATAAGGAAGCGGCTTCCAAAAGACTAAGTAAATGCCAGTTTGTAAAGATGAAGTTGGGGGCGGTTCTGGAGTATAATGATGTAAGGTATTAACAAAAAACATAAAAGGATCACCCATGTGGTTTGGTGTATTTGTATGGGCTATTGTCACTGGCGGTTTGTTTCCATTGATATATATAACTAGCAGGTTACCCGTGCTTCGCGACGGACGGCGAAAGTTGCAGTTTTTTAGCTGTAACTTTGGAACGGTTTGGACCTTTGCAAAATCCTTTCTTATTGCATCTATTCAATATGTCAGGAGTCTTGTGTCCAAATTTCTGCTTTCTAGGTATTACGGTTTGGGCTGTAGAGCGATGAATGAGTCAGTGAGTGAGTGTCTTTGTGTTTTATATATTAAGATGTATAATTTTTGTAGGTACACAAAACTGCGTTTATCAATAATAATAAAAAATTGACAGTTCATAAAATATTACTTATATTGACTTTTATATATATTTAAAGAAAAAAAACATACATTTGTTTTAAGAAGTCACTCGCTTATTGTTTAACGCAATATAATAATTCTTATATAGACTCTTTTATAGAATGACATATTTATGTTGCTATAGCTTTCATCACGAATGAAAGACGATATTTCAAAAACGATTTTTGTGGGACTAGATAACAAACAACCTGATGGTGCTAATAGTAAATGGTCTCATCAATTTCATTTTCAAATATACACATTATTACTGCAAAATCTTCTGAGCAATACCTGATCGAGCTGGCCCGCATACGAGCTGCAGTTGGACTTCATCACCACATGTATAAACTATTATTATTAGAGTATAGAAATCTTATTATTCTCTGTATATCCAATAATTAAAATATTAAATTAAATTTTAATTCGGATTAAGTTAAATTTTTACCGTGTGACAATGGACACATAATCCCAAACTCGTAACTAATCTCCGCGACATATAATACTTCCTCCTATGAATAATGTGAACACAATCCATTTGTTTGAGTTATCGCCTTTTTTCTTTGATTTTAACGATTTAATACCTTTTTGTTAGTTGATGTACGATATCATAATTAACTCGGATAAAGGGAAAAGGTCTGTATTAAAGTTTTAATGGCCCTTAAATTGAATTTGATTTTTTTATCGAATTAGTTATGGGACGAATATGATAATATAATATATAATTATGATTATCAGAAATGAATATTAATGACTTTGAAAATATGATAAACGCGTACTTTTCGCAAACGGTGCTCAATGAGGAGGTTTTTGATATAAAAGAGGGCAATAAGCATGTGGGTCACCTAGTTAGTTATATTACTCTAATCTGTCGACCCATATTAGAATAGCAATAGTAAGGTGGTTAACGCTCTAACTATTTAGTACTGAAAGATTATTATAATGATAATAGTCTAGTATAATTAGGTTTCTGAAAGTAAATGAGTCAATCGGATCTCAAAACCTTCTTTTTGTCCATATGTTTTAGTTACCTCCCTTCCCAAATCCTCCTGGGTTCTAGGTTGCAAGGCATTTGGAAAAACATTATGTGTTCACAGACGGAAAAACATCAGTTTTCACCTAGTTCAAGTCTTCCACACAACCCAATCCATCCCAATACAATATGACAAAAACACACAAACAACTCAACAAACAAAAAATAGATAATCATTTGTTAAATCTCTTTATCAAGCTTTGGATGACGTTCGTTTTCCACAATTAGAAAAAAAGTACGTGAATAGAACAATTTTTTGTACCGAGCGAATTTAATTTGAAGAACATTTCTCCAAGTTATAACCAGCTTCGTTATAAAATCGTTATATTATACAAATAGCTTATAACTTGTCAGAACGATGACACTAATAGTGTATAATGCTTACAAGAACAGCTAAATTGTAGTCTTGACACGGTTGCAAATATTTATGGTACAGAACGGTACAAATATAACATATTATATGCATTGTTAACACATTTGCGACCGCTGACGTGAATTCAAGTCATTTCAAATTCCATTCCTGGTTGTCGCTGACGTGAATTCACGTCTTTTCAAATTCCATACCTGGTTGCCGCAAACAAATTTTATACTTGTTATCCTCCGCTTAAAGATACAAGTTTTGAGTCAACCAGCCTCAGAATTTCGTTATATTAGCCGTTACTCAGAATTAGAAACGTAGAAAATTTGCCGGACTCGAATGTATTATCAACTTGGGAATTATGATAATAATGCAACATCTTTCAATTAATTAATTCAATCAAAACATGACAGAAAAGAATTTTGTTATTATTCTGTTATATTTAAATGTATATGTCAAAACACAAAATATAATGTATAAAGTATTATTCGCAGTATACAACGTCTATAAACGTTTATGTACTGTCTTGTACTCAATATAATCCTCTTTAAGTAATAAAATATAATCAATTATTTCAAATGTAAACATATAAACAGTAATTGTAATAACCAGACAGTTAAATATAAGAAATAAACCCGGCTTCTGGTAGGCGGTGTCTGAAATATTGTTTGAATATATTTTAGTGATGTGCCTTACGGGACAAACTATCGATAAATATAAATTATAAGAAGTATAATGGCTACATACTGTATTATATATAATATTCACGATAAGAAAAGGTTTTTTTTTTCATTTTCACGTGCACAAAAATAATTAAATTAAATAAGATTACAGGAAAATTTCTTATCATTGTGAAGTTAACGAAAATTCAAGCTATAATTACGCTAAAACTAGAACTGTACTAAAATAATAGTCATAGAGCGAAATAGAGTACAAATTTATATAATTTGTACCAATGTACCAGTGATTTTGTACCAGTGTACCAACAACATTATATTTAACGAAATCAATAAAGATCTATAGAATTTATGCTTGAACTGATATTTTATTGATAACAATTCATAATACGATTAATATTTCGCAGTAATCGTGGTTTTATCTTCATAAGTATTGGATTGGTTTGCTTTGATTCTCATTTCGACATAATTTAATACAAATTTAGTTTATGACGGATATAATAATATATTTCTATTAAGATAAGTATGACTACTTTAGAGATAAAGAATTAACAAGTAATTTTAGAGTATTATTATTTCTAGATTAAATTTATCACAGTCACCAATTAAAGGAGGAAAGAAGACATCATAGAAGGAGTGGAGTTAATTCCCGACAACTAAAATATTTCAAATATCTTTATTAGTATAAGTATCAAGTAAGAATTAACACGCACTTTTGAATCAATTATAACAATAATAAGATCAGTGTAATCAGTAAGTAAGCTACCACCGGCTCGGGATGCTGCTCTTCTGAGAAGAGCTGATCAGAAACTCAACAGTTGCTCTTTTTAATGGAACTTAACCATGTTAGATATCAATATCAACCTTGTAAATGAATCAACAAATGAAGTTTAATATTTCGATCTACAAAAACTCTTGAATGCTATAATAAGACTTATTTATTAATATTCTTTGAATCCTAGATTTCAAAGTAGGAATGGTAAAGTCTAAGATATCTTGTGGAACTTTATTATATACTTGTTAACTCTTTTTTTTTAATTTATCGTGTGTTTTTCATTGTTTACAAGTATTACAATTTTGGCGTAGAAATAATATGTTAAATATCTCTTGAGAAGCAACCATAAGAATACCAATTTCTTGTAAAACTTATGTGAGGGTATCTCCAGTTTTTAAGTTATAAATAGTCAGAAAAGTTTTTTCTATAAAATATATATAGAATTTCGGAAGCACTGCCGCATAATAAAATACTATGAGACAAAATACTAGGAAAATAACTAGAATAAACAAGGCAATCTGTATTAACGTCCATTAATTATCTTATATTTTTAATAGCAAAGACGGACAAGCTGACTTTGCCTGCGAGCCTTGAGAAATGGGGCCACTGGAGCCCCTGGAGGTTCTAACACTTCATTATTAAGGAGCAAATTAAAAATTTGACTTTTTAGATTAGGAAGTGTAAACTCCACGCATTTACTCGTAGTTTTCTTACTAATACTGAAGTATTAATTTGTAATCAATGAATAGCACACAGATAACTATTTACTGTGTCATAATTAGTCCTATTAATATGTCATAATTGAATGATTTTATTATTATGACAGGACTCAAACTTGCGACTTTTGGGTATTGTTGTCCTCTGCAAATTGAGCTACCGTGTCAATACACATTTGATAAATCTAGCATTCTATATAATATAGTCTGGAAGGGAAAAACTTATATTGACTTAAGTATAAGCTTAAAGCTTTGGTCTTTATAAGTATCAAGCAGATCCAAACTCGTTTCTACATCGAGAAAATGTTTACAAATATACAACAACCTTTCGCTCCCATACGTGACTACTAATATTCATTACAATGTACCCTCAAAATTAGCTATAATTACACATTCATCGTTCATACTAAAAAAGTATTCAAGCGATAAACGCTTTTACTCTTTTGAAATACAGATCAAAATCAATTGAATCATTTATTAACACGTTTCAATCATTGTTGTGTAAGATGCACAGAGATTCAATAAAGCCTTCTACACTTGTTTATTATCTGTTACATCTTCGGACATGCCTATCTGTGTACAGTCAGCGAAACAATATACATTATTCTTTTAATTAGAAATTATTATAATCATACAATTTTTATTCTCCTTCAAACAAACAGAAGACATTACTAAATATAATATAATAATATCAATAATTTTTAACGAATCTAGCACACCCCTGTGAAGAGCAATTTTCTTCCCTGCTTACTCTATTCTTCTTTTTTTTATAATTTTAAATAAATTATTAATTTATATATATATTTGTGCACACTGTACTCGTAAATCAAAGATTGGTGTCAAACTTTTTACGAATCTCAGAATCACATCCGAGATAGTGATAGGTGCAACAGACCTAACATCTTTTACTTTCACGTGCTTATATTATATGTAGACACACATACATACATAAGTATAGAAATATAGATCGAAATATATAATATATAATAATATTTAAATAAATGAAAATATTGTGTGCAAAACAATTAAACTCTGAGAAGGAGAGGAGTGAGAGGAAGAGGACTCTAATTGGAGTAATATAAAAAATGATATTTTATTTTAAATAAATATGTAATCTTATCTATATATAAAAGTTTAAAATATATTTCGACTGGAATTAATGGTGACCGGTCTTGATAAAAAAGTGCTAAACGCCCCATTAATTGGTTAAAATTTTATCATAGTATTTTATCTATGAAATATTTAGCAAATTAACAGCGACGTTCGGCCATTAGGATGCATAATGCACCATTAACCTCTTGATTTAGTGATGAGAGGAGCGACAAGCGGAGCGGCAATATATCAATATAAATAAATCTACAATATCTACGATAAACGATTGAATGTTGTAAATGAGTTTCCCTTTTTATGTTTTTCAACTTTATATTTACAAAAACAAAACTCGTAAACCATATCTTCTATCAACAAACAACTGTCAATTAATTCTTTATTAGGCCAAATTAATACAAAAATATATATATTGTTATTTCTATCAAGCACTCTGCACTCAGTCCTCTCCCTATCCATTCATATATAAAAAGTATGATAAGCAGGGCGTCGCGTCGAAAACAATAAACATGTCACCAGGTGTGACTTCAGAAATAAAACCTCTAAAGGATCGCTACCGTGAACTGACTAGACAAGCGACTTGGGATCCGTAGGGTTATTTAAAAACCTCATTTAAATTTATATTATCTTTATTAATGAACTATAATGTGTATTAATTATTTATTATTTGATTTATTTATCATATATTAAATCTGTTTGTGAATGTTAAAAAAATATATTTTATTCAATATTTAATATAAAATAGTTGAATATTATAATTAATTTAATTAGTAATCAAATATTAAGTAACTATATTTGATTAGATACACACTACAACCTATAGTTTCAAACTTAATATATATGTAACAAAGAAACAAACAGACACAAAAATATTAAAGTGATAAGAGTTTATTTATCAAAGCATAGATACAATATTTCTTCTCCGCTCTCTCTCTCTCTCTCTCTCTCTCCCCTCTCCCCCTGTCTCTCTCCCTCACACTCTCACTCTCCCTCCTTCTCTCTCTCTCTCTCCCTCTTTCTCTCTCTCTCTCTCTCTCTCTCTCTAGCTGAATGATTTCAAAAAATTTATTTCTATATAACAATTCTCCATATCTCGTATTACTCACACAAATGCAAATACAATTAATTATACAAATATAATAAATTATACGGAACCCTGTTAATAAGTGAGAAGAGTCCAACAAAAAATGGTTCCTTTGATCCCTTCCTTAATGGACCGATTGTCTTAAGAAACCATTTGTTCACAAATTAATTGGTTTAAATTTTTTTTATTAATCTCTCTTGTCAATCTTGAGATTCCTTAAAATTAGTTCACTTCATGGAAACAATGATTCTGAGAGTTATTTTTTTATTTTACTAAGTATTCTAGTATAATACTAACACATTCCGGCTCTAAATACAAATAGAATAGCAGGGAACCAAAATACAAATGAAAGTAAAAATGAATGTTCAAAAATATGTCTGATTATTATAATTACTAGTACAAATGAACGGGACCGAGTGGGAGGCACTGCTACTAGAACCCCGTCCCACTCGGATCCGAGTGTTATACTCTATTTTATAGAGGTCAAAATCTCATATATTTAAATACATAACATTTGATTGCCCAACACAAGGTCTATTAAATATGAACTTGTAACGTAACAGGCGTTACAAAAAGTTATTATGTTACAAAAAAGTAATGACACGGCTCCAGCCCGCGGCGTTCCCCATCTCATTACTCCGCTATTACCATGTCAATGTACGTACGTCCGTCTGTCACAATGCGTATAACATGTAACTTTAAATATAGGCATCATTAAAGTTATTTTTAAATATATTATAACATTTTAGTTTTGATTATTTGATATAATTTTCTTACGATTTAATATTTTATTTGTATTTTTATGTAAAAATTGATAGTTCTGATAATATTAAGTCTATGAAGAAACAGTTTTTTGACCATCATTTCTGAATTGAATGAGATATTTTAATTCTGTTTTTTTAAAAACATGCCCATTCCCAAGCTCTATATCTCTGTCAATTTTCATTCAAATCGGTTTAGTAGTTTTTATGTGATGTTGCTTCAAAAAAGAAGTTTCCTAAACGGTTAACTAAATTAGTGACCTCATACCACAAAATGCAACAAAAATGGGGCTTGTGAATAAAATGAATAAATTAATATAGTAGTATATGTATAATGTTTAAACAATGATATATTTCGTCATATGTATCACAACTCGAGCCGTCGCTGGGTTGTGTTACACGGTACGGTTTAGAGACGATTTGGTACTGTCCGCAAAAAAAACATTATCAATAAAAAAAATCTTATTTGTTTGAAGGTACTATCAGCATAAAATAAAGAAAAGTAGCTTTTTTTATTCATTGTTTGGAAGTTATATATTTATTTACTTTTGTAATATTTTTATAACATGAAAATGTATATAATGTATAATATAATAAAAAATATATATTATTTTATAAGTATAACATTTAACTTTTTTTATTTTTTTGCAGACTATACCCCAGATATTAGGGAAATCTGCGGTTTGTGGCTGAAACGGTACCTAACTGTAACAGAGTTGAATAAATTCATGAGTTATAACTATAGTTGTTCTAATATGCATATTAATAATATTATCTTTAGCGTCTGTCTGTTCGTTTGGGGAAATTTGGAGGGATATTTGTTCAATATGGGGCTGATTGGAGCATTTATAATAATTGGGGCACATAGGGTCATATTCATTAAATATAGATTAAAATTATATTCAACAATTAATTGTTTTAATATTTTATACATGAAATATAAAAATATATTACAAAATGATAATTTTCCATACATTTCTAACTAGTTATTTAGTCTTTATATATAAAGTGATCATAATTTATGTAAAACAAGATTAATTACACCAGTCACATAATAAAAATGTATATAGACATATAATTTACGGCTTGGACAGGTTTGGGTAAAGGAAGTCATTTACCGCTACGACCAGCTGTAGAAAAGACATCAACGGGAGCACGGTTCACGTTTCAAATTTATTTTTACTTTTTTTACATATATTTAATTATATATTTCTATGTTTTAAAGGATTCTGTTTGGTAGATGAATAATAGATGTATATTCTGACAATTATTGGCAGCTGTTATCAGATAAAGAGTTGAATGATTAGGGTAATGTTAATTATTATTAGCCTTTCAAGGTTATAGTTTTATCAAAAACTTATGAAAGATCACACACACTCTTTTTGCAAGTTCCTGGGGACGGGTATACGGAGGAGAACAGACAAGAAACTACATCGATACTCTATTAAATTATAATAAATAATTTACTTATAGTTAACTTTTAATTTAGCTTTGGTTAATAAACAGAATATAACCCAGATAACCAGCAGACCCTATCTCTCTCTCCCTCCCTCTCTTTCTCTCTCTCTCTCTTTCCCTCTCTTTCTAATAACTAAAAAAATAATAATGACTAAACTAATATTTATATTTAATTTGAATAACAAACACTCCTTTTATATATATTTGAAGACATTGTTTATCAAGATTTAATTGATTTTATAAATTACGATACCAATACGATCGAATATGGAATTATTACTTCAAGGTGAAACAAAATTCACATGACGTTAATAACAGAACTAATTTAATAAATGTTTGTAAAATTTTGTGTATATTATATTATTTTTTGTAAGAATAAGGAAAATATATGTTAATATAGTATATATATTTTTGTTTTTCTTCTCGATTCATCTTTCTGTGGCACTGAAATTAGTCTGAGGTTTCATAAGTGTAATATAGGTATGTATGTTTATATGTATGTGTATGTATGTGTATGTATATGAAGATTTACTCTATTTTTTATGTAGATCAAAAAGGAATTTATAATAAAATGCTTGGTCAAGATATACGCATTTATCTACTAATCTAGTCAGGAAGGGTTAAATACAAAAAAGACATATGGAAAGTAATTTAAAAAATATTATATGAAATAAAAATTTAATGTAATTTATATATATGAATTTTTTCTTATAAATACAAAATATCTCAAATTAATATTATACATGAAATGCAAATAAAAATAAATGAAATGACAAACGTGACAAAGTCTATAAATAAATTGCAACGTCTGGCAAAACGTGTCTGGGAATAATATACAGTCGTTTTTTTAGATTACCATCATTGATTTAAATAAATAAATATATTAATATAATTAAAAATAGGATTATTATTTATTTTTTGGTCTTCTTTGCTATTAGAAATCCTGCTTTAGTACAAACACACACACATACACACACAGAGCATACAGAGAAAGAGAGTGATAAAGAGAGATAGACATATATACAATCTTGTATATATAAAAATATAACAAATTAACAAATACATATAAAACTTTAGATCGCTAAAGTATGTAGTACAAACATACACACACATACACACACACACAGAGAGAGAGAGAGAGAGAGAGAGAGTGGTAGAAGGAGATAGATATAGGTACGATCTTGTGTACGTGAAAATAAAAAAAATACAAATAAAATAACAACAAATACATGTAAAAATGGTTTTAAAAGTTAAAAAAAAAATATATATTAAATAATATTATATAAATATTTCTCGTATATAAAAACAAATTAAATGCAAAACCAATCCGTCATCTCAACAAATGATAAGAATCTTTGACGCCATGAAGTGGATAATCTTACACTGCAACTAGTTCTTCATATTTATATTTTATTATTTATTTAGTAGGAAAATATTTACAATTGTGTTTTTATGTGTATGAAAAACATATTGGAATAAAGTTAACACACCACTAAATTAACAAATACTATATTAAAAACATTACTATATATAAAAAGAAATTCTAGAAGTATAGAATTTTTTATACAAAATATGTTACATTAAAAGAAAAATTATGTTTATGTGTTTTTATTACACATTGTGTTAAAAAACACACAAAATTTCAAACAATTTCCTATAAGTAAATAATCTTCAAAATCCATCGCTCCAATTACGTAGCAATCGACAAATTGCCGGTCACAATGTATCTAATAAAACGAGATCGGTCCATATGATTTTCCGTCTAGTGGATGCTGAGAGTCTGAACCGAGCGGACGCCCGCGGTATTCAGTTTACGTTCTGTGGGTGATTGTGTTTAGTGACGTGTGTTTATGTTTTATATGTGTGAGTATTTTAATTTTATTTGTGTTTTTAAATATAAAAAAAAAATGTGTTTGATATTTCTTATTTTGTCAGAAAATTCGGTATTATTGCAAAAAGATGTTTGATAAAGTAATGGAGATATAGCTCTTTTATTTTTACTTTTTAAGATTAAATATATATAAATCATTAAAAATAATAAATAAAAAAACTGAGAATTTAATAAGTTTATTGTACATGAATCGAATTTTTAAAATATTTTTTATGGAAAAACCTCGAGACAGAAGTAAAACATAAGTTTCCTTCATTTTATATTACTAATTTATTTTTAAATATATGAATATTAGAGGCTTCAAAATATTAATCCCTATTATCACTTTAAAAGGAAAATGAGAGAAAAATTATCAACAACCTTTTCATCTGAGTCAGAATTGAATTTTTATAGAATTTAATTATAATTCTTTTTAAAATTATATTATAGTCCTAAATAGATTAGTTGTATGTACACACTTGTTACACTTATCTCAGATACAGAAATCATTTTGCAAAATGTATTAAAAAAGATAGAAAAACTTACATAAAATAACATATGAAAAATTATAGTTTTCTCTTTTATAATTGAAATTGGAAAAAAATATTTCATCTAAATTTCGCTTCATTTTTGGAACTGGTTTTAAATTGCTTCCGTATGATTCATTAATAAAAACCAAGATATTACTCATAAAATACATACATCCATGAATTACAGAACCATTCCCAGTGAATCGAGTTTATCAGATTGATAAATTATACACTTCAATATTAATAACAACATTTCTAGACCATTACGATTTATCTGATATTTAACTTATAAATGTCAGAAACAAAATAACTTTTATTCAATCATATCGTTAGATTTAATTTAATTTTTGAAATAGTTTTCTTGATCCAATCGTAATCGTGTTTTTTTAATAATGAAAAAGTTTTATTGAAAGAGTATTTAATGCATACTTTTATTTTTTTATTAACAAAATAGTTTTATTAAAAGAGTATTTAATACAAACTTTTTTTTTTTTTAATAACGACGTAGTTTTATTAAAGGAGTATTTAATCCGTATGTTCCATCCATTCACAGTCGTTAACGGCACGCTCTAGTTGTTATGAAAGAGCTTTTGTCACAAATTCATTCATAGCGCAGACTTTTTATATATTTACTTGACACATTTCGCAATAGTTAATTAATTGATTTAACGATTTTTTGCGTTTTCTAAACTAAATCAAAACGGTTTCTGAACTTTATACCATATGGAATATATTGTCATTATTTCTATTTGTAATTATTTATAATTATAACTAGAATTTTAAGCTTTATAAAATATATAAAATGAATATTTATATGAAATAAGAAATCCTATTTCCACTAAATTATCGATAAATTTTAACAGAATTTTTATCAAATTCGTAATATGACCTTTAAAGATCGATGTTTTTTATATTAAACGGTCTATGCAGCTTCCAGTCTTTTTTTATTACAAAATTATATATTATTTTATATTAAATTTAATTCTGTTTTCTTTTTTAATCATACTAATAAAACTTAATTTACTTTTATGATAATAATATGAAAATAATATTATTTATACAGGATGTGTTATTATCAAAAAAGATGAAATTTTATATAAAAATAATTGCAATAGCAAAACATTATATGTATAAAATATTTAATAAAAAAAAAGGTTGTATATCTAACTGGAAATAAATTTACAGTTTTTTACTATATCCAATTAAAGGTCAACGCCTTCTATTCTTGTGAAAAGGTTTTAAAAATTCTATAAGACAGAAAGGAAGTCCATTACAAGTATAATGTCAATAATAGACACGATTGCTTAATTTTTAATGACAGGAGAGTCCTAGAGTGTGCAGGTTCGATTCCTGCTTCGATTTTTTTCACACACAGCGAAGCTGATGACAAAGCTAAATTACCTTACTAATATTATTAATGAGAATTTTTCTAGGGATATATGTTTGTTTGTTACTATCACGTAAAAACTGCTGAATAGATTTCAATGGAACTTTACAGTATTATTCCTTATACTATCCACGTAAAATTTAACAAACAAAGTCACGGGTAAAAGTTATTAATAAGCAATTAAATACAATAAGTTAATTTTCACGTGCAGATTTGTCAGAGGAGGAACGGTAATAAGTTCTTTATGTAATCAGATATGAACAAACTCGTTCTGTAATAACCAACACCTGTCGCGAACTTAATATTAAGCGCCAATTAACATTTTCTCCGAAATTTTTAACATCATTACGTCACGGACGAAATTTTTTAACATTTAACTGTTATTTTAATTTGATGATATTTATTAATTCAATTAAAATGTTAACATGTTTTTTTTGAGGGAACGTGGGTTTTTAAATTGATTTCAGATCTTTGTTGTACATCGTTCTAAGCTTTATACAGACAGAAGCTACCATTTTCGTATAATTGGCTATAAAATATAATAAGATCTCGTCTGCACAATACTGTAACGATATAAAACTGTCAATCCGTCTTAAATCATACTAATTAATTGTATATACCAAAAAAAGATAATAGTTCTACAATCAGACCAAAAAGGTTTTATGCAACCTCTTCAGATGTTAACTGTAATTAATTGGTCTGAATCAATTAGAAATAAAAAATAAACGTTTGAATGAAGAATCTGTTTTTTAGGTGTAAATAATGATTTGAAGTGTCATGATAGTGTTTATTATGTGTAAATAAATGGTTAAATAAAAATAGACTGAATTTAATCAGCGGGATCAAACCCGTTACCTTCAGGAGCCCGTCACTGCTGTAGTTTCTACTGAACCACAGAGTCATTATAACCATTTTGATATATATATACATTAATTGTTTTATATTACCTGGAAACAAACGTATTGACAGTCTATCTTGGTAAAAGATTACCGTCTCTTATTTAATATATGATCCCTAGTATCAAAGTTAGACAAAAATTTGGATTCCTTTGTTTTATTTACACGGATAGAATGTTTTAAAGATTTCTTTTTTGCCGCCATTGTGTTGAAACATCTTTTAGGAGTCGTGATTGGTTGATTATTAACCAATCAGAAAGTTTTTTTTCTAAATAAAATACAACTCTTTTCTACAAAACATTAAAATGAATCAATCACAGTTCACATTTTTTAAAAAAGGAACAAAAAATAGAGGCATTTTCAGGACTATTTTCTATTTATATCTATTTACTTAAAACTATATAAAGTATTACTTAATGCAAGTGGTCAGTACTCGTATGGTATAACAGCTTTTCGAGTAACGTTTCGCGTTTATTTATTTTCATGTTGGGGATATTCTGTAAAGGCTTAAAATAGTTGCTATTTTTATTCATGATATATGTTACATTTACTAGAAATTTTACATTAAATCTTTTATTCAAAGAATACAGATATAAATTGTAATAAAATGTGTATATATATATATATATATGGATATAACGAATACTGACAATACACATATACTTGGTAAAAATAATTACATATGTTGGATATCTTGTTTCATATATCTTCAACAAAAAATCAAGTTTAACATACAATAAAATATAATTGAAGAATCACCAGCCTCAAGACTAATAAAGTTTACAATCACTTGTTAGCAGCGGCAGTAAAATAATAATACTATATAATTATATATATAAAAACATGTTTTACATCTGTCTTCTATTTAATGGTTTATGAGATCTATTAATGTGTAAATTCTGAAAAGAATGCGTTTATTTTTTTTATTTATTATCAAGATATTTGCTTTTCAATGCAATGCACAGGTTTTAGATTTAATTGTTGAAGTACCTACTATATTTTAATTAATTACTGGAAGGGATAATGAAGGAGAGTGCAATAGAAAGAGAGAAAAGACAGGAATTTGGACTGTCTCTCTCTCATATAAAACTATAACAGCTACTGAATTTCAAACTTCTGTCATAGTCAGTTACAGACCAGAGCGTGGAACTCTCGTAACCTTAATTAAATTAAAAATTTAATTAAAAAAAGACGAGTGGTATTGATTCAAAGTGGGGAAAATATAAATAAAAATAAAAATATGTTCTAAAGTTTAATAAATAACCTTGTATCATATCAGTATATCAGTAAATATTACTCGTATCTTAAGTACACCATTTCAACCATGTCATATCATTACGGTGCAAAACAATGTACTTACATAACCATTCCGTATCATGGCAGCGTATCAATATAACGTTCTTTATATGTGGACACGAAAATTTTCCTCCGATCATTGCATACGATAAGTAAATCTCAAAACACATGTGGTCATTACAACAAATGATACATTTATAAGATGTCGTTCATTTTAAAAGTGATAATAAATTAATTGAGCGGAGCGAGCGGAGCGTTCTACTTAAGACTTTTTCACATTCTTTGTCACGAATAGGCTCGAAAACTACTTGACGGAAAATTATGAAATTTTCCAATTAAAAAGACACAGATTAGGTAATAATCGTCAAAGAACTGATATTCCATTGAAGTCAATGGGAAACGATGAATCATTACACTGGGCTCGCTTCGCTCAATATGCAAACAGCACCCGAGATTTCGCGAGCGAAACGAGTCAAAATTGAGGGTCTGTTGGTGCCACTAGTATATAAATATACATATAAGCGATTGTACCGTGGATATGCTTTTTGTACGCAATAAATAAAAAATAAATGTTATGAAATATATATTAAAAAAACAGTTAAATGCGACATCCATTATTGAGGAGACAGTACCACAAGGGTTCATGTAACAAGGTAAGAATTAAGATTTTTTTAATTTTAATGTCCAGAGCAAAGAGCAGCAAGAGACTGCAAGGAACCGAATATGTAACTTTAACTTTTTACTTATAGTATTGTCCCATGAGTCACAATCATAATTGATATGTGAGAAGTAAATTGAAGTAAATTGCGGTACTAAAGAATACTAAATTATCTAACCGGAAACTATGTATCCTATTATACTCCTAAATTTACAGGAAATGATACTTTATACATTCAAATAATAATAATTATAGAATATCTTGTTTTCTAACTAAGACTGCTAATAAACAACGCCTTGGAGCTACAGTAAAGCAATGTATGATACAAGCAATGATACACGATACGCGTTGCCCAGTACACTTTGTGTCTGATACACTCCAATGATACACATCAATGATACACTTCAATGATACAATTGTAACACGAATCGTTTCACTTTAAATGTTAGTTATAAATCAATGTTTAAAATTTTTATTCAACTGATCACTGACCTTCAAAACAAATATGTAAAAAATCACATTAAATAATTACCAGTGGGTAAAACCAAGATTCAAGAACCAGCATGACATGGTACTGACCACTAAAACTGTATGTTAAAACGATCAACTTCACTCTTCCTTGCATCATGGAGGAAAAAGGATTTCAATTATCTACCATTTTAGGAAATACCACCCAACCATTTTAGAATATCTCAGATTAAGATGGGTTTTGGAATTTAAGATTCAAAATGGCGATTGTTGTTACGAAATTAACAAATCTTACAAATTTACGCAGCGTAAGTTGGTAAGTGTGTTTATTATTTGATACAGAACTGTAGAGTAATTATATTCTTTGAAAATAATAAACTAGCGCTGAACCGCGACTGGTCACGTGACTTATATAGTGAAATTACTAAAACACACTCCATTTTGTATGAGTTATAAAATAAAAAAATCCTTCTCGTCGTCCCCAAGACAAATGCTCTCAAACAAAAAACAAACTTCACAATTATTTTATTTATATATGTGAACAAAAGTACTCGTATCCTCGATATATTTAAAGTAAATATTCAATGAAAAACACAAAAATTCGGACTCAATAGCTATTGCACAAACTATGTATAATTATAAAAATATTTCTATTTGTAACACACAATTCCTAACATACTAAAAACTAGAACAGGACACAAAAATAAATGCAATCTGAACTAACACTGAACCCTAATTTTAATAGACACAAAAACATACTAAAATATAATTTATATATATATCAAGTTGGTGTCCAAAAAAGGTGGACCTCACAGTAATACTTCCGCTCCAAATTTTCATAGGTCCCTTTAATACGGTATTACTGTATATATATATATATATATATATATATATATATATATATATATATATATATATATATATATATATATATATATAGTAATACCCCGCTTTGCGCGAGGGATACGTTCCAAAAAAAATCGCCTTAACTGAAATTCGCATATAACGAGGTTTATGATTAAACATAGTCAAAAATTATTACAAAAAAAAAACAAATCATTTTAATCAATCACTTTAATTCTAGTAACACTTTATGCAATACATACTCTTATTTTTTGCGGAAAAATACATCTATTGTTGATGACTACATTATATTTATACACACTCTTTCGCGTAATTCGAGGCATTTGAGCACGAAATTTGCATCCGCGTTATAGTGAAACCGCGTATAACGGGGTCGCGTAAAGCGGGGTATTACTGTATTAATAACTGTTTGTCCTCAAATACAGTGTAACTAATTAAAAAATATTTCAAAAGACGCAAAGGACGTATGCGTATTGTCACTCGTAAATAATTCAATAAATCACAACAATGGATAACTCATATTAATAAGAAATAATTAATGAATTGTAAATTAATCTTGACTCAAAAGACAAGAATTTAAGCTTAATTCACACAGACGACAATAAAAACTGCATTTATATTATATAAAGAAACAACTTGCATTTTTAGTTCAAAAATAAGACTTTATTTTGACAATTACATTGAATGTTAAAACCTTGTAAATGAGAACAGTTCATTTAGTAATTTTATTCAAATTTATTCTAATTAGTTACGTTTGTAACTTAATATAGTCTATACTATAAAAAAAGTTTCTTATCTGTTCTTCTCCATATTCTGAAAATTAACTGAAGTTTCATAAGTGTAATGTATGTTTAATTGAAATAAAAAAAAACACAAAAACATTCAGCAAACATTATTATTTAAAATTAATTTGTAAAATTTACAAGATTTACCAAAATTTTTCAGTATTTATTGTTTTTAATTTTATTTTTTTTAACTTAACTTCAAACTTTTCTATAATCCAGTCTTTTTATTATTATTGTATTACATTTTATTGATGTTATTTAATAATAATAATCACATAGGATTTAAAAATAAATGTTATGCTTGCTTCATTAATACTATGCTGAAAAATAAACTCCAAAATAATGTAAATACAATTATATTTTTCAATCTACATATGTAACTAGCCTTATAAAGTTAAAATACATAAAAGATCGAGTTAAGGAATACAATGAATCGATATTCTTAAACAAAGACATATATCTATATATATATATATATACATATATATATTATGATGCAATATATATTATATATTATATGTGACATTATTTTAACCTTAAAACGTATACGAGTATTTTTCCTCATCCGTCCGTTAAATATAACAAAAGTAAATAAAATGAAGCAAACAATATATATGGTTGTTAAATTTCTTTTTAATCAATTAAGTAGTATTTAAAAACAAGACTGTAGGTTTGTATGTACCGGGTAATCTCAAAAACTAATTGACCGATTCTTTCACATTCCAAAAGTTAAATTATGACTAAATAAAATGGGCTACTTTATCCAGATATTTTTACGGGATGTTCATGGAGAAAAAATACATAAACTGACTTCACTCCAGTTGTAATGTTTGTGTTAATTTGTATATAAGCGAGTGTACCCGTGAAAAAGAGCTAGTATCAATAAATTGCAATATTACTTATTCTTGACGTGATTGGCTCTCGAGGTGTCACTTCCGCAAATCTTTAAGATCGTATGTCATTTAATATGAACTGGATTTTCTCACACTTTACTTACTTTAAACTACAACATTATCCCTAATAACAAAATAGATTATATTTTAAAACTAAACATATTATTAAAATAACAAAATTTTGATTAACATACAAAAACTTACTACTTACTATTGTTAAGTTTTATTATTAAAGTTGTTTTTGAGTTACCTAAAACAAACAGACGATTACAATAAATACAGATAAGTACATCTGCAGATTAAAGTGTTTTTAATTCTAAGGGTTGTATGCTATTAAGTTTCTTTATCTTGTGACTTTTATCAAAGAAATTGTATGCATTCAGGTGGCTCTAGGTATATTAAAATATGTATAAAAAACAAGAAAAGAGAAAAAGAGAAAAAGAGAAAAGGGAAAGGAAAAAAGATAAATAATTAAATGTTAAAAAACTTTTCCGTAAAGTATTACACCCATCAACAATAACTATATGAAATCAACAAAAATTTACAAGAAATATTTTCCATTTATTAAAATTCTTATTTCCTACAGCTTTAACTCTTAAAGCGATTGAAATTTTCAAACACATCGCAAAGAAATATCACAAATGTCACTAAAGATAGTGTATAAATGACATTACTATCAAAACAATTTGAAAGGTTCGATTTAATATATGAATATTAATAAATACTAATTGCTGAATAAATAAATCACGTTTATGTCACTTATAAGTATAAATAATGCAAACTATTAAATTCACTTATCAATAATAACATTTATGAATGGACAGACAGAATACAGATAGTCATTTCATACAGTTTTTACTTGTTATTTTTTATTTTTCCAATGCATATCCGGGGTTTATCACTAGTATATCATATTCCTTTCCAACTGTTCTACAATAATACAGTTATTGGAATAAACAAATACTCAACTTCCCAGGATATTGATTCATTAGAAGATAATTCAGATAACATCTTTCTCTATAACAATATTGTAAAGAGATCATGTTTGTAAGTTTGTTTATAACAAGTAATCTCCATAACGTGACATTTTCCCTTTAGGATGACATAGGCTATATTGTTAAATAAAAGGCTTCCAAGGAACCCGATAACGCTACCCCATGTAAACGCAGACAGAACGGGTAACAACTATTAGTTAAATAAAGTAATATGTATATAACATTGGGATTTATTACAGACCACCTATGATGCAAAAAATATACGACCAATTTATTTAATCCGATGCTTGATAGACATATCAGTTATTTTTTGTATTTATAGAACCTGTATTTTAGAATTGAACTATAATTGTATCTTAAAAGTTTTGCGATAAAATTATTATTCGAATTTTAAAAATGATACTATCTTATTCGTATCTACTATCCCGCTTCGTTGGGCACACTATTAATTTGGATTTGAACTTAGGTTGCTATGGTAACCTTTGTTATATTATCCGTTGTCATCGTAACCGTTGCTATGGTAACCGTTGCTATAGTAACTCTTACCTCCGCGTTAAGTGTATAGCGCCTACAGGTTTAAAACTTGGCGAAAAACAAAGAGTTGAAATTCGTTGGGATACGAATTCCTAGTGGACGTCTACGTCACAAACGAAGTAATTATGTAAAGTTTTAAGTTAATCGGACAAATGGTTTCGGAGATTTCGTGATGAGTCAGTGAGTGGTAAATCGCTTATATATATATACATATATATATATGTATAAGATCATTATATATATTTTTAAATAAGGAAGGAGTGAAGATAGAACTAAAGAGGATAAAGAGACATAATTATATTCTATTCGCTCTAACACACGAGTATAATAGTAACTTCAAACCATTTGTTGCTCTACCTTGCTTAGCAGTTGGTCGATCCAGCCCGCACGCGGTGTGCAGTCAATAGACTAGACTCTTTCTCTATAAAATAATGTCAATTTTTATCCTAAAATATACTACATAATTATAATACTAGTTATCGGCAATGACTTTTCTTTTTCTAAAATTATTATCATCGTTTAAAATATATAAAAACTGAAACATTATTAATTCTTATTAATTTAATGTTAAAACATAAACAGACATACATACAAATCAATTTTATATTAAATATCGGTGTGAAATAATTTAAAATATTTGTCATTTTTATATAACACAGTAAAAAGTATTACAACGTACGAGATTAAATGGTATCATTTATAACATTTTTGAAATAAAACCTGTTAAAATGAATCAAATAATTATTTTTAATTGCATTCCTTTACAATCAGTCTGTTTCGTCATCGTTCTTATGTTGTATGTGATAAGGGCTATTATTGATTACAGCTTTCATTACACTCTTTCACGCAACTTTGCACGTTAATTGATTATAAAACGTATGAACTTTATGTGTTACTTAAAAGTTTAGCAACATTATCATTAATATAAAAAAAAATACTTTTTATAAGTTAAAAAATACTGGCTGAATTAATATTAGTGTTAAAACTTTTTTTTTTTTTAATTTTTATAACGCTATTCTATGTTATCTAAACGATAACTGTACATTTCGTTATATTGTATTTATATTGACAACAGGTTTTATGATATCACATATAAAAAACAAAAATATATATCAATTATAAATATATGTTATATATGTATCCTATATGTTGACATTAACATCAATTTACATCAAAATCTGTTCAGAGTCTGTATACGTTCCATATGCGAACTGACTTAAGAAGAACCATACTCTTACAAAAGGGGGAGACACATTGCAATTTCTTTCCTGCCTTGATCTTCTTCTCATTATATAAAAATTATCTTTTTTCAAATATTTATAACCAATGGTATAAATGTGGATCTTCTAATCTTTACTGATGTTCTAGATTATATTAAAAATATATATATTTATGAATATATTTGACTTATATACATCAACATATGCTTATGACTTTATCATTTATGTAAATATAAAAGTTATTCAATCAATTAAAGTGCATAAATCTTTATAAATATATTTATATTATTATAAAACACCTCACACACTCGAGGAAGCTTTTCAACTTAATTAGTACATCCAGGCATTTAAATATACAAGTAAGTTCTTAACAAAAGTTACCACTTTATTAGTCATTTGGACGGACAACATTAATTCAACGTTTAACATATTCATTTACGAATTGGGTTGTTTATAAACGCTATTACCAAACTAATTATTTCTCGTTTCATGTTAATTTATTCATGTTTGAATTAACTGTTCAATTAATTATAATAATATAATTCAAATAGAGCTGTCAAAATATTATTTTATGTAGTATTAATAGTGGACTGGTTTTGTTGAATATATATGATAGAATTGTATGTATAATATTATAAACGTATCAACAGTCTGTCTGTCAGTGTTTAATACGTCATATTTAATGATATGATGATAGACATTTGATTATTTGACAGGAGTAAAAGAATTTAAAGTTAGATGTTTACTTTACCTACGTTCACCTGATGGTAATAGCAACTACTCACCCAAGGTCGGGTAATGTGGAGGAATAAGAAGCATATAACAACAAGAATCTTGAGAGAATATGTATGGATAAGAAGAGAGAGTGAAGAAGCTAAGAATAGTGCGTGAATAATGATAGTGCAAAAAAGCAAGTCATGACTTATTGTGTTGACCCCAAATAATTGAAATAGAGTTTTGAACCCATCCACGAACATTTCAAATATAAAGAGTAGCAGTGTGCCCTGTTGATAAATAAATAGGAATTAAGGAAACTTGGACATAGGTAGCGAAATGAAACAAGGGCTTAACTGTCAGTACTCCCAAAGATCTTACAAAATATAGTTATAACAAACAATTTAATAAATTGGTTTTCTGTAAACATTATGAGCCTTAGTGCATATGTTATTTATTTTTTCTACTTAATTATATTTTTTCTCCGACTTACGCCGGTTTTACTAGTGTAGGTCTCTGTCCCGTAAAAATATAGAGATAAAAAGCACTCTATGTTACTCGCTGATAATGTAGCTGTAGATGAAAGTTTTTTAAAATCGGTTCAATGGTTATTAAACCTGATCATAACAAACAAACAAACAAAAGATTCCTCTTTGTAATATACAGATAATAGATCTAAGAAATACTATATTTAGTAAAATTCGTGGCGGCATTACTTCGAGTGTGAAGTCGTAATGAAGAAAGCGATTAGGACAAGTTATTATTAGTTAACTAGGTTTATAGTTTGAAAGTCCGTTTGCAGCCAAAATAGATCCGCACTGCAAATGCAAATGACCTGAGAATTACGGAAGTCGATGGAGAAAATCATGTTAAATATCATATTTTTATTAACTTCACATTTTATATATTGTACATAATGTAAGAAATCGGATTCTCCGAAAAGGCTGTACCGATTTTGATAATATTAAAATGGGGATAGTTGTATCAATCCAGGATATTTGAATAAAATATAATCTTAAAACTATCAGATCAAATTTTTATTTCAATTAATCATATATGAACAGACAGATATTAGTTGAATGGTTCCAAAGGATGCATGGTGAAGAATCAACAAACTCCATGGATAATCTAAACTCTAAAACTTACTTTCGCAATTATGCCTATTTATAGAACTAAAACTATAATATAAATAATATAATCAGATTAAAAAGATATTATCAGAAAACTGAAAACACATTTCTTTTACAACATACGATTTCTATACTTGGAAAATAATAGCATATCACTTACAGAATAAGCCTCACTAATTCGATTCAATAATCACTGATAGCATTCAAAAATAAACTCTAATGTAATATCAATATAGTCATATTTACAATATCATTTGATACTACAAGAGAATTAGTTTTTTATTCAAAAATATACCTCAACAATACATTAATAGAGTCTATAATGCATTAATAGTGGTGTCTACTTACTAGCGACTCATATGGCTGTAAGAAAGAGCCAAGTTTTTCTGCTAAACTCAAATGCTATCAAGAATTGTGATGTGTGACCACGCCAGACGTGTTCCACCATTGGTTATGTTCTCAGACTGGTAATTAAGACTAATGAAGCCGTAATTAGGTTGCTTAACCCTGCAATTGAGTACGGTGTAAATGTTAATATAGAATAAATGCTTTCACAAGAAATAGCAGAATAAACAATAAATGGAACTGGTCTATTTTATTACAAGTTATGGACGCGACTTCGTTCGTGTTTCAAATTATCTTCGCCCTCAGTTACAACCTGGATACACATACAGCCTTACCATACCTTGACCGAATAATCTAAATATGGTTCTTGAGTTATAACCCCAAAGACGGACATATAAAAAGATATTTTGTGTAAGCATTATTATTTTATGTTAATATATTAATTAATTAAGACTATTTAAACTCTCTGATTAGTGACATGAGAATTATAATAATGATAAAGTGAACTACTTAGATGTATGTAGTTCAGGAACTACGAAAGTCATCAAATTATTTATCAAATAAAATTTATCTTCAATCTTGTTAAAAACCACTTTCTATAAATTGGTAATTACCAATTGATAGCTTTTAGGCCACGAGCAATTATAGTCTAGCATTTAATTAAACACTGTAAAAGACTTACCAAAGTCACTGTAAAACTTTTTATTTGACTCAAACTCATGACATGTATTTAATTGAATTAATATATAAATTAATTTGCATATAAATTATGAAGATTTAATTCAATTTCCATGTTAACTTTCTTGTATTAAATCAACAGGTTGTCATGTTATTGCTAACATACAGACATACACTTCATAATCCTCACAGACGTGTCTACTTGACCGGGAAATCGAACCTGCTAACGAAGCGGTATTTAGCCATGTTTGCACTTATCACTATTTCACTAACTCTCAGTGTGATGCTGAGGGTTTTGTCTATAGATATTACACATATCTCAATCTATAAAGTATTTTCACCTATAGATGAAGAACTACAAACCATATGGAGTTTAGAATATCATAAACCTTTGAAAGACAATCAATTAATTGTTATTTTCGTATCATTAGAAATGTTCAAAAACTTACAAAAAAATATTCTGATAATTAAATGCCTTAAGTTTTTGTTCGAGAAACAACATGTTTTAGTTCTCATCTTTTTTGTATTTTTTTTCCACAGAAACTAAAATAAATACTTCATACAATATATTCCAAATAAGGGTTAATTTTCTTTGTATTTCATTTATCTTTAACTATTAAGATAACTCGTCTGTTAGTTGAATCAAATCATGGTGAAAGGTCCTTAAGTGTAAAATCGGCCATTGATTTTCCTTTAGTTTTTAAGTTCTTGAATTATCAGTTTTATTTGTGATCATTTTTCAAAATCAATCAATAATACTTTATAATACGTAAAATAAATTCTGAATACATACAATACATATTTTATTAATAACCCAATAACAGCGCCATCTATCGATTTCCTGAACGTTCTACACCAAGACTACAACACGTAAGTCGTTCAGAAGTTACAAACAAACGGAACAAAGGATTATTGGGAGACTTATTTTTTGTGTTTAGTTGTCTCCAGAATGCGACGAGATAATTAGCTAAAAATTTTCTCATGTACGTTTGAGGCGAACGCGGATGTTATAGCGAAAACAGATTGAAAAAATGTTTAGCCATTCAAAAATTATCAAGAAAAGAAGAAAGGAGAGGGGCTCAGCTCAACCCGCGCACGGTTGGCGGATCCTAGTATAAATATTCTAGATGACGTTATTCATTATTCATTCATAATAAATGAAGATCCACTCACATAAATAGTAAACCAATAAATCCAGTGATGAATAGTTCAGTTTCATGATGAGTAGGAGTTTATAACGATTGCTCTACGGAACCAATCATTAATGAGTGCAATTTTACACCCACGACTCTAAACTCTTCATTTACCCACATATATTACAACAGAGTAATTTAGAGTTTAGAGTTAGTTGTGCCATATGGAAAAATACAGAGTAAATAAAAACAGAGTGGCCTCGTTCTCAAAGATTTTTTTTTGTTTATGAGTTGTGATTGGCTGTTTATCACAACATCAACCAATCAGAGAATTTAATTGTAATTTATTAATCATTTTTAATTATAAGTTATCGAGAAATAGAAATAACAGTACAGAACATATCAAAGAAGTTCGTATCCTGTTTGAGCTATATTATCCTAAATAGTGCTATATATATGAATGTGAGTTTTTTTGCTTGTTTGTTACATCTCAACTAGTTAACCATTCGTCATAATATTTCCATAAAAGTCGTTAGAGGTAAAAAAATAAAAATAAGTCGTGAGAGGTAAAAAAAGAAAAAGTAAAAAAAAAATCAACTGTCAAACATAACAAGACTCTTTTTGCAACAAGACAACAAGACCAACAATAACAAGACTCGCGCTCAGGCGAGAGAAGACGCAGGCACAAGTTAGTTACATGTAAATTAACAAAGTATTTAAGACATATCCATACATATATTATATATTTTTAAATAAATTGCAAATAAAATTATACTCAAAAGCAAAATTTATTCATCATATATGATTGACAGTTACTTACACTGGACCAAATATGGACGTAACGTATAAAATACATACATATTTATAACCCGATATATTAAATGTACCAAAATATTTATGTTCATTATGTGACAATTAATAACAACTTTAACGATATAATGAATCACTCAGTAATAAAACTCATAATATATGGTATCGTAATTAAAATTGATTTAATACATTGATAATTAAGTCACTGACCAACTTAGTTTAAAACTACCGTCATGATCATATAATATTACGCGCATTCGATTCTAAATTCAAATCTCGTTTTAACCTTCCTGATTGGTTGATGTCATGATGTCGTCATAGACAACCAATCACAACTCTGGAAAGTGCTGTCAAATTGTTTTTTCTTCTATTATCCTTCTATAATTCAGCAGTAGCTGTAGCCAATAAAATGCTCGTATATGGACTGAAATTGTCCATAGAAATAACAACCTTTGACATTACTTCTTGAAGTTATTTTAGTTGCTTTGTCTATAATAGCTGAAGGACCCTGTTGCCCGAACCTCCTCTCCTAGACCAACCTTCTCTCATCCTTCTCTCATTTAGTACTACTAGTAGTAGAGCTGTTATTGATAAATCAAGCAGTCAGGACAAGTGACCGTTTTTGACTAGCCTTTGATAGCGACTTCGTCTGTGTTTTATCCACAAATACAAAAACAATTCGTTTTACTCAGGAGTTTTGAATATATCTCGGTTTGAGAAATGCCTGTTCCTGCTTAGCCAGTCAGTTATCTTTATCTTTAAGGAGCCGTTGAATACAATGTCATTTATAATAATAATTCAAGAAGTTATTCTTCGGTTTTGCACATTATTTTTTCAAATAACTGTCTAAACAGGTATGCATTCTAGTACATTGATTCATCTAAGGTATTACATCATACATAATAACAATTTTTATTTGTTTCAAATAATAGATATTTAACTGTGTTAAGCCTATTAAAATTTTATATACAATGTATATAATTTCAAATAAAACGACATATTCAAAACGATATCACGAGTAGTGGCATTCATCTACACTGTCAGTTTAAATAGAAACGTAGACAAATAAGAGTATTGCACAGATAAATAAATTATTATGTAAATCAGTTCACATAATTCACAACACATATCTCATACTTGATAAATATACAATTGAAACCACTTGTTACATTGTATAAGTATTCAAGAGAAATGCAAAATATTTCTAATTCCAGCATGTTTACGATATACTGTCGTATGATGGTAAGCGTTGAAATATAACCAGTAATTTTAAGGCCCCTTACCAGTAATCCGAAGGCCCCTCGCACTTAATTATTTACCACGTTATACACGTAATTTGTTCAGATTATCAATATTTATAGCATCGCTTTTCACTGGATTACAATTTTAATAATCCTGATAATGTAATTAAGACGTCGCTTGCGATACTTATATGTTATTAGCTTTGGTTAGACTCTGATCGTGGTTAAATATTAGTTATTTATTACTAACTCACACCACTACATATTCAGTGATACATGAATTATTTTCAATTTGATTAAATATCCCTATTACATGAATGTAGATAAACAACCAAATAGTTCCTGTCGTCTTTGGTCAGACGAACAATGGATATACATACATCTTCATAGTATATTGTTCTTTTCAAATCAATCTCCTTAAAATACTGCTGGTCTATTGAAAGAGACTTTCTTTTCACCATGAGGTATTTAAATACTATTGAATCTATAATATTATGACTAGAGAGTGTTTATATGTTTGTCTGAATTAGAGTGTCGTCACGAAATTTGAGAAAATATTTAAAAAAAAATTAAACTGTTTGCAACATTTTAATTGAGATGGATATATGCTATATAATGTATTATATATATAAGCGAAATTGAATTCTTACTGGACCTTCATAGACCATATTCAGTCTGAAACTAAACCATTATGGTCTTATAACTAAAAGTGGACTATTAGTCTCGGGACTAGTGTGGTTAATTTTATGGTTCAATGTAATTTTTATAATTTTAAGCTTATTTATTTATTTATATCTTTTGCGCTTTGAATCAATGCTAATGATCACTTATGTACGTCAATTGGTAGTATCAGGAGGACCTATTTTGATATCAAATATCAATACCACATTTAAATCCAATGTGACTCTAAAACTAAACTCATATTTTTTTATGTAAGAGGAGGGCAAACGAGCTTGCAGGTCACTAAAGATATGTGATCACCGAATACCTCTTCGAAACACTCCCTGTTGTAAATTCAATGAAAAATGCACAGAGAGATATACAACTTTCCCAATGCTGTCATTTGCATAACAATATTTGTTGAAAACGTCCAACATATCAGTAGTGTGCAGGAGGAACAGAGTTGGTAATAGCACACAGTCTTAAAGTACACCAGCATTCACGGATTTGGAATCTGAGCAAATACCGTCGAGAACCACCTGTATGCTCCAGCCAGTGAGAAAGCTGGTGATCCACTTACGTAAACTCTCGGGAAGCCCATAGGAAGGAAGCTTCGAAAGAAGCCCCTTATGCCATACACGATCGATCGGCTTTTGCTTAACCAGACTAACTGCCAGAGGAGAGGGCTCCTTTACTTTCAATAACCGCTGCCCAACGGTACGTAATATATAATAGAAGATTACCAGCCTTTCAACATTCTCCATTATTTTGAAGAGAATACAGCTAATGGCGATAGCTCTGTAGTTATCTGGGTCCAAGCTATCAGCTTTTTTAGGGATCGTGTGGACAAGGGCACACTTAAATGAGACCGGGAGTACGCCTTTGAGTTAGGAGTGTCGAAATAAACGCGTTAGCACTGGAGTCAATTTAGAGGCACATGTTCGTAGCACCAATGGAAAAATACCATCCGGGCCACTCGACTTCGTCTAATCAAAATAGAGACTGTCAAATAGTTTTTTGCCGATAAACTATTGACCTCTGACATAGCGGAATGATCGCAGTGTCTTGCATTGGTCGTCCAAAGTTGAGTTTGAGGCAAAAAGAGTGCCCAAGACATCGGCTTTCTCAAATGCCGTATAGGCCAGAAATTCATTCCCTAAGTGCAAAGGTGGTCTCGACGGCTGACAACAGTTGCCCAGAGTGGCCTTAGCAGCTCTCTCTTTGCTCTAGTGATTTACCGTTTAAAGAATCTGAAAACTAGGTTATATTTGATCTTCAGAACTGTAGAGTTCGGATCCTTTACAACTAACGCATTAATCTAAGCTTGTCAGCAGTTTGTTGCAGCCCTTAAGGACACCTCAAACAAAGGCTGCGATTTGCCACTAAGTGGTACCATAGAGTTTGGGACAAATAGTTCCTTAGTTCCTTGGCCTGTAGTATCATATCAGCTACAGCCGCAGTGCAGTCATTGTAAAAATTGGAAGGGAAGCAAACCGGCCCCTATGGATAGATAGTCAGCAGAAGATCCAGCAAGAGGACATATGGCTGTTCACATCTGGTAGGAGCGTGTGCATCTTAAGCTGCTGGGACAGACCATTTGCCTGATCAAATATAAACACTGATCTCCTCGCGTAGTCGGTATCACGTGATCCTAGCCAATCGTTGTTGTGCGCATTGAAATTCGACTACGACTTCGAAGACTACGACTTCGGCACGCATTGACCCTGACATGATCGTTCATGTCTACGCGCATCCAGAGTACTGATAGCCTCCGACCTTCAAAATTCTGAAGGCGAAAGTAGCAGATACCCTCCCTTACGAATACAGTAGTGGACGACGTTTAGGTTAGAGTAAAATCCCCAGATGTTGCAAAAGTTCAAATTGAGAATGAAGCGGGGTGCCGCTGTTCGCCGTCGTTTGCCTTCAAAAAACACAAAATGCGATACTTTGCCCGTCCCTGATATGACAGGCACTTCGAGCAAAATCCGAAAATCATTCCCCCGATTTTGCTCGGGAATTGGTTCTCCGGCTTCATCAAAGCCGGTTAAATCACGATTTGTTACTATTTTCGATCCAACTTTTGTGTTTTTATTGTGTACATTACAAAGCTAGTAAACGTAGCTAAAGCTAGATAGTTATGGACTTGTTTTACCTTAAATGTCTCAACAGGATGTTTTAAAGAGAACAAAGGTTATTATTGTATAATGTATAATACAAATTATACATTCAATAAAGTGTTCATTATAATTTTATAATAAGATGATTTGACTAAGTGGGTATAACGAAAATGGTGTTTGCTTGTAAAGTGAAATAATGGCTTTAATAATGGTTGCCTTGATTTAGGGTTCCTTACAAACAAATATTAAAACATTTTTGAAAAAAAATTAGTATTGTACAATATTATTTGACTCTTAAAAATTGTTATCTTTTAACATATTAAAAAAGTAAATTTTCATTTATACAAAAATATTGATTTAGTTTTTTTGATCTCAAAAAAATCATTTTTATTCGTATATCTGAACAGATTTGATTCAAATAAATTTTCTTTTTTGTTTTTTATATATAAAAAATGGTGTTAAACAATACCGAACCAGTTCATTGTATTACAAGTGGATCACCTTCTTAAAAGCCTTGTAAACTACCTGTACTTCAACTATTGATAAAAATACATGGAAAACAACTTGAAATAAGATTACATTTTTTAACCAGAAACTACATTATGGCATCGTAATAAACATTTTTCAACCCACCGTTGTTAATGTATCCAAAATATATATTTTTTTCATTTATAAAAAATCTTTTATTATTATTATAAAAAATACCGTATTTTCTAATTAATTTTTTTATTATTTATAAATTTATAAAATATAAAATTGTTACAACAATTTTTTTGTTATTTATTTATTATTATTCTTGAATAAAATAACCAAAAAATATGCATACAATTGTCCAATTTAATGCACTACCAGCTAACAATGCAGACAAAGAAACAAGGAACAAATTAATAAAAGTAACTATATTTAAATAATGAATAAATACATACATCACTCATCACTGATAATAAACTAAATACATAAATTTGTAATTAACACGCGATTTGAAATAATAATACAATTAAATATATATAATTATAGAAAAAATTATTATTATTACGATTTCTCATAAAGATCAACTGAATTTGTTTTAGAGTTTTATATTATGCATATCTAAAGGAATTAGACAGAAAGACATACTGGTTATATATATCATATACATATATTCCTAAGTAAATCAACGTCACATACATATACATATATTCCAAAGTAAAATCAAAATTATTGACAAAGTCAAAGTTTCTTATTTTTTATATTTTATTTAATTAGGCATACAATGCACTTTACTATTCCACAATTTCAATTTATTTAGACCGGTGTTAAAGATATAAGCACATATCATCATAATTTAAATATTTCAATCACATTTTTTTTATATTAAAATATATGGGAAAAGAGCAATTTTCATATTTTTTGTCATTTAGTTAAACGCAGGCTGTAACAGCTTAGTACGTAAGACGTCTAACAAATGCTAATAAAACAAATAAATATTGCTGTACTGACACGAAAGTGAAAACCTGAAAGAAAATATACATAAAACATTTAACATACATACATACAAATATACATTTGAAAACATAAAATTGATATATACATAAGTGCATATTTAGACAAATAAAATGACGATAAAAGTAAAAAATCAGGACAATGTGCCAGAAATAAATCGGCACAAGTCAAAAGAGGACTCTAACGGCACAAATTAACACATCTTAAGGAAGTGTGACAATAATCATACAGACAAACAGTTACAGTTATATATAGTATTATTTATATAACAAATAGAAATATGTTGTAGTTACGTACACAGAATACAAGGTGATATAAAATTGAAACTATTCCATTTATCAAATGAAATTTAAGAGCAAATTAACTGTAATTCGTTTAAATAAAATTACTAAAACGAACTCTTTATTGTGTACATTTTAATGCTCTGAAGCCATCTTTTGGAATACGAGTAATAGGTGTCAGGAAGTCTTCTACCTCCAACCATTCCTTACTTAGCGGTATCACTTACTAACAGAATCTGTGGACACAGAAGTGCCCCGTCGTCGAACAAAAAGACACGGCCTTTTCTCAAAGCGATACTTGCCATGTCATCTTTCTGTGAACACGTTTACTACAAAGCGTTTGAAACGTTAGGTTAAAGATGTAACAAATATACGCGTGTTAAATCCGTAAAGTAGTTCAAATTTATATTACGCGTGAAAATCTTAGAACCCATTACGACCTCGTATACGACCGATATAATAACCGATGTACCGTGTATTTATTTGTTCCTTAAACTCAGAAATTATAGGATTTTTTAAAATGATATTGTCCACAACGATGAGTGGTTGCTTCGCTCAATATGCAAACGGCACCAGAGATTTCGCGAGCGCAGCGAGTCCAAATTGAGGGTCTGGCGCCCCTAGTGTATAAATATCTATTAATTATCAACGCAGTAAACTTTCATTGATTACCAATTTAATTTCGAACAATTCTTTTATTATAAAAATATGAACCAATATAAAACAGTAATCTTATTTACAGATCCCCAGTAATGAAAAGCAATCATCGGACAAAAGAAAAACGAATAAGAGTGCAAAAGTAACAATGTTGATAAATATAAAAAAATAATCGCAATAATTAGGATGCGAGACAATGTTGGTATGTGTGCGTCGCGCGACACCACCGGTACGCGCGCCGAGAGGACAACTGATAAGGAATAACATTTTTATATTGCTGCTGTTTTGTTTCGTGCTGTCTGTAAGGTGAGTTATTGTATATATCTTATAATTGGGACTTAAAATTAATTCTTAGTTATTAAAACGTTTTATACACTTTTTTTTCTTGTGACAATATCTAAAAATGTGTTTTTTTCTCATATTTAATCAATCTGAATATTTTTTGTTCGATAGTATTTATGACTTCTAAAAGTTGACCATCACATTTTTTTTAATTTAATAATCCCTTTATTAAGAAAGATTATGTTCTATTACTATTATAATCAGTATGAGAATGTATCTATTCAAAACTATAGCAAAAGTATTTTAAATGCTTCTTACCGAACTGTAATAAACGCTGATAATTCTCTTTTTTCCCAAATTATTTTTATATATCTAACATAATGATCTGAACGTGTAAAGTCCATCTGTAAACTCCTTGGACACCTTGTGTAGTTCCTGCGGACTGAACGAGTAATGTCCTTCAATAGTCCCTACGAGCTGAACACATAATGTCCTTCTGTAGTCCCCGCGGACTGTACGAGTAATGTCCTTGTGTAGTTCCCGCGGACTGAACGTATAATATCCTTCCGTAGTCTCTGCGGACTTAACGTATAATGACCTTCGGTAGTCCCTGCGGATTTAACGTTTAATGTCCTTGGCTAGACCCTGCGAACTGAATGTATAATGTCCTTGGTTAGTCCCTGCGAACTGAACGTATAATGTCCTTCCGTAGTCCCTGCGGATTTAACGTTTAATGTCCTTCGGTAATCCCCACGGACTGAATGTATAATGTCCTTCTGTAATCCATGCAAACTAAACGGGTAACGTCTTTCTGTAGTGCCCACGGACTGAACGTAAAATGTCCTTGGATACTCCCTGCGACTGAACGTATAATGTCCTTCTGTAGTCTCTGCGGGCTTAACGTATAACGTCCTTCGGTAGTCCTCGCGGACTGAATATAAAGTGTCCTTCTGTAATCCCTGCGGACTAAACGTGTAATGTCTTTCGGCCCGCGGACTGAACATGTAACATTCTTCTGTAATTTTCCCGAAATGATATGCGAACAAGAATTACTCATAAAAAGAAATAACCTTAATTTAAATCAAAGAATTGTTTTTAGCAAATAAAAAAACGTTTATTTACTTTATAGTTTCATTAAAATCGTTCAACGGTTTCGAATCTAATCATTAAAAAAACAGATACTTCTTATAACATTTGCAAAATGTCAGTACAAAATTAAGTAATTATTATATACTTGATGTATTGTAAAAAAACTTGTAGCTAATAAATAAATATCATTAATCATATTCACAAAATTATATGTAATTATACTCTCCTAATATAAACGCCAAATTATGATTATAACAAGATTGATGTAAAAAAACTATTACAAGAGAAAATTAGATAATAATACTGTACCATGTAATTACGTTCAATAAATTTGCGAATATTATATGGAAGGAAACCAATTTTCGATATGAAAAAACAAACATGCGATCAGAATCTCTTGAACACGATCCTATTAAGTTTTAACATGCGATGAATAGGAATTAACCTGTTAGCATACTTACTGAACTAGCTTTGGCCTCGGCTCCGCTTGTTGATATATAAATAAATCTGGTTATATACCATTTGGTACATTTTCGATTTAAGTGAAATTATCTCTGATATAATAGGAAATAAACCATAAAATAATAACTTACATGAACAAAAAACTAAATATATATAAAAATATGCGCTCAAACAGACGGATAATATGTAAGTATACTTTATTCATTTTATTTACAAGTTTTAAGAATTTTGCAATCGACGTGGGTCCATCATGTTTTTTGGTAGGCTTGTTAAGAGACGTTATACCAAAACAAGCGGTACCTTTTTTGGCGTGTTATATTTTTTTCTATAGATATTAAGAATACATACAGGGTGCTCAGAGATTAGCATACATACAGAGTGTTCTAAAAGACCCTAAAACACTTATAAACAATAAAATCAGCCTATATAATCTAATGTCTCTTAAGCTTCATAAAGGAAGCACCAATCCCATCATATTTCTAAATGTAACACGATACCATCAAAAGCCATTATTACTGCCAATCCTGGTATAACCACTTAATGTAAATCACAACACAATGTAAATTAAACCTTGCACCATTAAATTAAGGATTAAATTTGAATACAGATGTATTAGGAAATGTCAGTCCTCGATTTGGTACTTAACTCCACCCATTGACATGTCGGAAAGCTCATTTTTGATTACATGAAAGCTAAATGCAATGCAATATTGATGAGGTTAACGTAAACGCACATGTACCTGTTAATGGGATGGGTGTGATTAGGGCTGTCACTCGAGATTGCGTGAATGACAGACGATAGATGAAGTCACGATACTTACATTACTATCTTATGCAAGGATTTATTAAAGAAGCTATGGTATGGTAATGAGAATTGAACATACTAAAACTCTATCACTGACAACCCTGTATGTGAAATGGGTGTTTGAAACTAATATTTTTAAATTTTCATTCCAAAGAGGTTATAAACCTTGTGTAAGATAAACTTTTTTTCATAAAGACATGTGACATTCCTAGATACCGGACTGGTATGGAATTAAATAATTAAAAAGACAACTCTCTTTTTCTTGTATTCCACTTCATTAATATATGTTATATAATACATTTTCTTTTAGAAACTTTAAAAATTAACCAAAATAATCTTTTAGTTTATGTTAAAATTAACAAAATTACAAAATCTGTTTTAAAATTTTTCTTACATTCAAAAGCAAAATATTAGCAAACTGCCTCAGTCCGTTTCCGAGAACTCGTCAAATCATTAGCTTATAACATCCGAGGTCGAAAATTCCTCAGGCCATTCATAGAACTACTTAAGATCCGAATAACTTAAAATTTTAAACGTCTAGTCCCTTTTAATTTTTTACTTGGGAATCCAAACAAAAATAACTATAATTTTAGATTTGCATAAAACATATACTTATAATTTTTATATAATGTTTTTTTCATTCAAAATAGTAATAAAATAGTAATAATATACATTTGTTTTAAAATATAGGAAATATAGTAAAATATCCGTTCTCTATAAAGGTCACGCACTATAATTTAAATTATTTGATCTGGCAATACAAAACTATAGTATATATATTAAAGTGTTGCCAATATAAATAAACAATACACAAACATTGATGGAGATATATAGTATCATTAGTATCCTTAGAATAGCCACAATATATATATGTAATCAACTAATTTAATATTCTTGGTATAAAGAAACTTACATTCTCACATAAAGAGTTAAAGATATGAAACCGGTGTCAGGAATATTACGTTTGATATTTGAAGGAACATTTATACTTAAAACAATTTTTTTGAATGACATTCTGAAACATAATTGAAAAAATAATATTGAAATTTTGTAACAATTGAAAAAATAACATTGAAATTTTGAAATAATTAAAATAAATGACATAGAAATTTTGTAACATAATTGAGAAAATGACATTGAAATTTTGAAACAATTGTTAAATTGAAATAGAAATTTCGAAACAATTGAAAAAATTACATTGATATTATGAAACATAATTGATAAAATTACATTGAAATTTTGAAACAATTGAAAAAATTACATTGATATTATGAAACATAATTGATAAAATTACATTGAAATTTTGAAACAATTGAAAAAATTACATTGATATTATGAAACATAATTGATAAAATTACATTGAAATTATGAAACAATTGAAAAAATTACATAGAAATTTTGTGACAATTGAAAAAAATACATAGAAATTTCGAAACAATTGAAAAAATTACATTGAAATTATGAAACATAATTGAGAAAATGACATTGAAATTTTAAAACAATTGAAAAAATTACATAGAAATTTTGTGCAAATTGAAAAAATTACATTGAAATTTGAATAATGAAGAAATGTAATTAATGTAATTGATAAAATAAATAAAATGTTATCAATTTATTACCTGATTACAAACTAAAACCCAAACGCAATCACGAAACCAACTCCCTTTTAACCTTTTGTTTTACGATGTATTAAAAACAAATTAAACTCGTTAAAACTTAACACAAAACAGTAAAACTCGCAACATAATATAAAGGAGTGCCCAGATATATAAATTGTCTAATTCTTTTAATCCGCAATCAGTAATTGAAATTTAACAGCATTTTACCATTTCGTTTTTATTACAACATTAAGATACACATTACGAATTAAATTAAATTGTATTCGTGTTTTACGTTTATTGTTTTAGGTTATTTATGATTCTTAAATTTTTATTAAATATAATTAAGTGCAGTTTTAATTATTAAATTATAAAGAGCTATTGATAACGAGACGTAAAATGCACTAAGAAACACGATCGTTCACGAAGATACACGAACATTCACGAAGAAACAAGAAAAAAAATTGAATTAACTGCAAGAAAGAATGTTTATTTGAATGTTATTTATATTTTAATTATTTGGAAATTTTAGTTTCAATTGAAGGAAAAATTTCCAGTATTATTTATTTTACTCTCCCTTCCATCTGCCTTACTTTTCTCATCTGCTTTCTTCTTTTCTTGTTCTACACCCGAGTTTGCAAAAATATTTTTTATAATTTTAATCTGTTAGTATCTAACAAAAATAGACAACTAAATTTAAACTACTATGTCTCTTGATTTTGATCTATAGCCCGAATAATAACTAAAGATAAGAGATATCTATGTTAAAATGAAATTCAATTTATCGATAAATTGCATATTATAATTTGTAACATTTAAGTTTTCTTATTATAATGTTGATAATACGGGAAGATATTGCTACTTCAGGATAAATAGAAGCTACAAAAGATATTGGGAAATATTAAATTTATAGTAAATAAATACTTTAAAACTACCTGCACCTTATTTTATATATATATATATATATATATATATATATATATATAAACGGACAAACAGTCCACTTGGTGCCATTTTCCATCAACATTTACCAAAATATAATCTGCATTAAACCTTAAAAAACGGATAGAAATAAAGAAAGTGTGAGTTTTTGAATTTCACTCAAAGTATCACTCAAACATATCAATAATAATTTTTGGTACCACTATTTGAAAGGTACTACAAATACAAATAAATACACCAGGCTTTACTTACATATATGTATATAAGTACCACATTACCTTATTAGTATCAATTCTCTGCATCATCTTTGACAGTATAACTGTAATTGTTATACTAACTGTAGTATATATATCTTCCTTACTTCTCACTTCTATTCTACAACAATACATTACAACAGGTATCAAAGTATAATTTATTAACAAAATGGCGGTTAATAATAACCAGATACAATAACAATAATCTTAATCATAAATAACAAATATTACAACGCCTTTGACATTTTCATTTGTTAAACGTGACACTACTAACACTTATAATAGTATTAAATTAATTTAATATATATTAAATATACAATATTAATATTTGTTTATCATATCCGTGATAATTGATTTAAATCATGTCAATTATTGATTTAAATCGAATCCTGGAATCATTTGATTCAAGCGTAAATGATTTACTAGATTATACAAAATGTTACGTAATTATATGTAATAATTAAATATTTTCTCGAAATAGATCCTGACATCATGTATCTTTATAGATTTAAAAAAATCTAATAAATATTTCTTAACTTCGGTTTGCGAGATTTAGGTCAGAACGAGTTGTTATTTCGATAAATTTTAAAATGTTTTGTTTTACTTGTAATTAATAAAAATATTAACGATTCATTTTAATACATTATCTATTGAAAACTTAATATTATTTTTAAAACACTTCAGTGATGAGATTTCAAAATAAATTAAAATAAAATTATTTGAATGCTTCCATAAAACATATATATTTTTTTTCTAAACTTGATACAAACCAAAGTCTAAATACGTTATCAAAAGTTACCACTATATTACAATTATAACAATGCAAGGCTGTCTCAAACATAATCACTAATATAATACTTAATATTATAATAAAATATATTAACAATGGTTTTACGATTTGCGTTTTATAACAAAATAACATATAGTATATATTAAAAACATAGAACAAAATAAAAGCAAAAAAATCGGTGGTCTTATCCTCTCAATAATTCCAAGCTATAACAAAGAAGTTAAGTATGTGTTTGTAAATAAAAATCTTCCAATGGATAACAAATATTAAATATTAAATATATTAGTCTTTATTTATTTCAAAAATTCTTTAAACTATATACATGGTACAACATATCAAATTTGAATTGAATTTATTGAATTATGAAACTTATAATTTTCATATGTAATCAAACAAACATATCGTAAACGACTTCAAAAGTATAAACTATGTTTTCTATACAATAACTAAATTCAAATTAAAAAAAATTCAATGTATACTTAGTAAAATAAAAATTCTGTTTGGTTTCTTGTTTTATATTTCTTCGAAAAAAAACATGTAGTTTAAAATATAATAAAATATAATTGAAGAATCACCAACATCCAGACCAATAAAGTTAACAATCACTTGTTAGTAGAGGTAGTAAAATAATAACGTACTATATAATTATACATATACATATACACACACACACATATATATATATATATATATATATATATATATATATATATATATATATATATATATATATATATATATATATATATATATATATGTTAAATTGTCAGATTTTATGCCCTTTTAGAGTGAGCTCGGAACGACATGGTTAAGTCGTGCAAATTCAGACTAAACTAACTAACATACAACTGATTATATATATATAATAGTTATGGAGCACGAAAGTTTATTTGTACTAATTACACTTACTTTTTTGATATTAAGTTGTTTCAAATCAAAGTTTTGATAGAATTATTAGTAAAATCATAATAACAGGAAACATTTAAGCATAATTTTCTACATAACACAGATATTTATTAAAAATAATCCCAGAGGAAGTAAACAAGTATACTAATAGTCTGATGAAATAAAATACTATGAATGTAATACTAAGTACTACTCAAGTATATCAAGTATATATATTAGTATTTTGTTCATAATCATATTATTTATTTCTAATGAAATGTCCTTTTTAATCCTAGTTTCACATTTAATATTAATACATTTCATTACTTAATATTGTTAATAAGATTACATTGGTTGCTTGATCCGCCATATTTAATACAGATTATATAATATAATCTTACTATAAATGTCTTGATTGAAGTGTAATCTGGACATTCGTATTCTAATCCTAATAATGAAGATACAATCCAAGATTAAAATTAGGTTTATCCTACAAAAAATATTTTCAATGTTCATTAAATTTGGATCAGGATCGATTAATCGATCGATAATTTTACTAATAACAAGAGATTGGTAAATTCATCAAAATTAAGAACATGATAGCTCAATTATTGTTTATCTAATAAGCTTATCTCATAGGTAGCACGTTCGAATCCTTCTATTAGCTTATTATATTATAAGTACAACTCTCAAAGAATATATTATGGTACAATTTTGATTTGTTATCAATAAAAAATTAGAAATTTATTTTATTAGGGGCGCCAACACACCCTCATATTTCGACTCGCTGCGCTCGCGAAATCTCGGATGCCGTTTGTATATTGAGCGAAGCGAGCCCAGTGTAATTACTCATCGTTGTGGACAATGTCGGATATCAGTTTTTTGACCATTATTCCTCAACGACATGACATTTTACAATATTTTTTTTAAATCTTCACTTATGTGTCTTTTTGATTTCAAAATTTCATAATTTTCCGTCAAGTAGTTTTCGTGACAAAGAATGTGGAAAAGTCTCCTATAGAGCGCTCCGCTCGCTTCGCTCAACAGAATGTCACTTTTGATGTATAACTGTCAAATTAAGAAGCGTAACTAGATATACGTGTATATTATTACGACCGGATATACTGATCAGACAATGCGACACGGTCTGCGAGAGCTATACAATGACGATTTTTTTATTATACCAAAAAACTATTGTGTGGGTCAAATTATTTCAGTGTTACTTTATACGAGAGAAGAGTACAATTATAATATATATTACTATATAAAACGTATTGGTTCTGTCTGTCTGTGTATGTTAAGAAAATATTTTGGGGTAAATGAAATGAAAATTATATAAGAAAAAGTAGACACTAAATTCATTTGTCGTGGGTAAAAGCTCGTATCAGAAGTCCTTTGACCTTTCTACTATCAAAGGCACATTCATATTGGCTATTTTATTTACTAAATTTATTTATTTATTTATTTATTTAACTATTTGAAATAAAATTTTAATTACTTCAACCATCCAACTACTCGATGAAATTAGTTCCAGCCATCAAATTTGTGAATGAATATTAAATTTTAATTCAATTATAATACAATATCCCAGCCATAAATAAAAGATTTAACAATAAAAAATAACAACAGCCTGTCCAATTATTAAGGTCACGTTATATGTCAATTCCTTAAACTTCTATCATATGTCATCTCAGTGAAGACATGATTTTTTGACATAATTTTGTATACTCTCTTATAACAAACCATATTCATACTTAACTCTTCTCCTGCTTTTCATTCGTATTACGTAACCATACCCACAAAAATAATGTAAGATAAGAAAATAACTTAAATACAGGTTGTATTACGAAAAATAAATATATAAAATTACCCTTAATAAATTACATTCAAGAATAGCTATAATGCTGCTTTAAATAATAGTTTAAATAAAGAATTAGTTACCTCTTAATCTATATAAAAAATTAAAAAAAAATTCTAAGTAACTCCCATCGGGCAAAGGTTTTTTAAACAAATCTCACTACGTTAAGTTAACGCTTTTCAATCGACTGTTAAATTTAAAACAAAAAACAACATTTAAAATTTGTTTTATTTAATATATCATATAATAAATAATTCCAAAACAATATCGATAGGGACAAAGACAGGAATGCCGTCATGGCATGCAAATAGACGGGAGTCGGTCCCAAAAAAATATACGGATTAGCAGGAATAAGAACGAGGTGGTCTTTTGAAATCGGTATTCATGATAATATATTACGTTCGCTTTGTTCCACTTTGATCTTTGGTATTTATATTTTAATATTATTATTATTTTATTAATAGGTTTTATAAAATATAGAAATAAAGTACTGTTTTTCCTATATGGTAAAAGCTATCTGTTAGTTCGATTATAATTTTTAGCTAATATGTCAATAGAGGTTATTCATACAATAAAATTATTTTTTGAGATGATGTTAATCAAAAATATCATTAGAATTAAACACCAAAATGACTATTACACAAAATATTATATATTTTGTGTAATAGTCATTTTGGTGTTATTATTATTATACACATGTATATTATTACACACATGTATAAATTAATAAATATCTAAAACAAATACTATAAATAACACATAAATATAAATATAAAAGTACAAACACGCCAGCCTCAAGCGGAACGATTCGTTTCCTAACAGTCGATATATTATCATTAAACCGATACAGAATTATCGAATCTCATTAAAATAGCTCCCCTGATTTATGTAAACACGTATAAAGCATGTAATAGACTACAAATTACATGAGAACATTAGTGTAATAATATGATAATATAGAATATATTTTACATTTGTGTGGGTTTAACAGATAACTAATACACGTACGCTCTTGATAATAACGATAATAACATAAATTTATATTTATTTACATACGATAAGGATTTTTAAATCTATTCAACTTTGACGGCACGAAATCTGACAGATGTCAAAACAAATAAAACCTTTTTTTCCAAACGTCAAACTCGACTGACGTTAGTGACAGATGGATCCGTTACACGCTATAGGTCTAAATAAGTTCAACGACACCAGCCTGACCTAATTTCAATAACTAGTCCGTGTTCATAAATCAATTATTAATTACAGGCCAATAATGTTCACAATTAATCATTATATAGTAAAGACGATTAGTCTTATGCAAAATAGACATACTATTAAAACTTTGTACCAGCTGTGGTTGTATTTTAATTATTAATAAATAAATTATATATTGATTGCTTGTATTAATATATTCAAATAGTTTAACGTAAATTAAAAAAAATGAAAGCTAAATAGTTTTAGCCTGAGACAAAATGGCTACCGTCTGGATGTTTTGACAGACAAATATCATGAATCTGTCTGAGTCTGGTAACAATGGGTGTCCATACTTCACTGTAACCGGATAAACGAAGAATTTCTACATTATTACGATACAGAAGCTAAGACATTGCAATTTCAGCAAAATACGGCATTGCTCTTGCTATCACAAAAAAAACATAAGAAAAAAGTTCCATTGTATTTATATTTGTAATAACAGTTATAAGATTATAGGCTTATATAGTTAAAATTAAAAATTAAAAAAAATAATTTCATACAAGGGTATAATAATATGAATACCTATTACTCTGTATAATATATTTATATAAAATATTCCAGCTATGAAATAAATTTACAAATATTATCAATAAACAAATACAAAACGTCAATTAGTAGTTTCTCTTAACAAATTATTATTTAAAACAAAACGAGAACAAGGAATCGAAGCAAGCATTAGTTAAGATTGTTTAATCGAAAAGTACATAAAAATTTTACGATCTAAATAATAATACACACGGATGTATCGTTCATTCAGTATTTAAAAAGACAGGTTTAGAGATTATTGAGCGAAACGAGCGTAGCGAGCGGGGCGTTCTACTGGAGACTTTTTCACATTTTTTGTCACGAATAGGCTCGAAAACTACTTGACGGAAAATTATGAAATTTTGCAATCAAAAAGAAACCATCTTCTAGGTTTTAAAAAAATTTGAAAAAGGTCGTAAAAAAAAAAAAAAAAAAAAAATATGTCAAAAAACTGATATCCCATTGAAGTCAATGGAAAACGATGAGTCATTACACTGGGCTCGCTGCGCTCAATACGCAAACGGCACCCGAGATTTTTTAAGCGCAGCGAGTCGTAATTGAGGGTCTGTTGGCGCCCCTAGTAATATAGTACATATTTGTGTCTAGAATGTTGATTATCTGTTAATTCATCAACCAGTAATGAAACTTAATACGAATTTTGACAGACAGTAAAAATTATTTCAAAATGTTCAACTAATATTTCAAAATTCTGACAAATTCGTAATTATTTTTCATATTTTTATCAAAGTTATTTCTACATATATATATATATATATATATATATATATATATATATATATATATATATATATATATATATATATATATATATATATATATTAAATGTTGGTTAATCTGTAAACCCGTGTGTATCGAGTGACAAGATAAATGGTAAGCTCTGAGCGCTTCTCTATCTATAAAGTATTGATTGTCAGTATTTTAGTATTATGTATTTTATGTTCACGCGGGGAACGTTTAAAAATCTAACGTGGGGGGTAATGTATTTGTAATATTTAATAGTCTGTGGTTCGTTTTTTAAGGAAAGAGCGGGAACTCTCTTCTGTCAATTTGATTGTCATTTTGGAAATAAAATAAATTTACTTCAAACTTCAATGTCATTTATTACTACTTTATTTTCTAAAAAGTACATTTTATAATATATATAATTTAATGTTTAATAATGTTTGTACATAAAAAATTATTTACAACAACGACAAATAACTACACCCTTCTATAGACATTTTTTTTTCTTATAAGATACTATGTTACTACACTACTACAGAGTGTAACAAAACTTTTTGAACCTCGCATTGGTAGTCTAGTAAAAAAATAACATATTCCTTAGTCTCGGAACATACAAATATATTGTTCAGTATCGCTTCTTAATTTTTTTTTTTTTTCATATTGGTTCAAATTTACATGATTTTTGTCTTCTATTTTTATTATAAATAAACATATATTAAGTAATAATTTCTATGTATATACCAAAAACATTTTTAACCTATTGACTCAATTTATATCTTTTGTCTTTGGAAAAACAGCCATTTACTTCAGGAAGGGTGAATTTAATAATTAATCTGAAAATATAATTTTGACAGTTCAATCAATATTTAATTAATTAATTCGTTTATATTTCCAATTATGATACTATTTAAAATTTTCTTTAACACTAAACCTACCAACTACCTACCTACCTACCTACCTAACTTTTGTAAAACTTACACATTTTTAAACGTTATAATATCGTTATCAAACTACATGACAATTCTTAGAATATGCATATAATATTGTCTTCACTCTTTACTTTTAGTTATTTTCATTATTACCTGCGTTATATAATAAAATAATTTTTAATTACCGGTCAATTTGACGGCGTGCGGTAGGAACAGGTATACAAGAATTGTCGGTAGGTGTAGTGTTAAACATGTATTATGCTCACAAATATTTACAGCACATTTATAATTATAATTATATCTTAATTCTAATTATAGTAGATTAATTAATCAAAAAATATATAGTTCCTGTCAACTTACTACCTTCCTGATTGGTTGATTTCGTGATGTCGTGATAGACAACCAATCACAACTCTCGACACAGCTCTCATATTAACCTGTTTCAATTTCAATTTAGTAGACCAGAAAGTATGACAGTAGCGAGATATATCCAGGAAACATTATATTAAAAATAACATTAAGGTAAGCAAGCATACATTATAACTGTAGCATTACACCAAAGATATGTGGTTAATAAAATACATACTACAATTTATATAATATTTATTATAACATCAGTATATATATAAAATCCATGTTCATTTGTGCTAATTGAAAATATTGACCCAATTTCGATAAAAAAAAATAAATTTATATTTGTAGAAAATCTATTGTTTGGTCCTATTTAAAAGATTCATAATCTTCAATATTTTTATATTTTTTATATTTATAATTTTGTAATTTTAGAATTTTAAATACGTACATACATTAAATACATTTTAGAATTTTTTATACATAAAGGCTTTAATTCACTTCTAAGTTCTATAAATTACCAATAGATGGCGGTGTTAAAAAATCATGTAAAAAGTTAATTAAGCAGCAGACGAATACGCTAGCTAGAGCTAGTTCTATATAAAATTTGTAACATTAACAAACAATCAAGTTATTACTATAATACTATTTCTTATGACTATTTAATAATTATATCCTCAGAAAGAAATCTTGACAATTATATACATATATAAACTTGTATTTAAGAAGTTGCTGTAAGTAACATCAAACCAAATTATTATATCACGTTTTAATGGACAAATAATCCTCGTAAACTCAAATTTTATTCATAACCTCTCCCTGATAACTTAAGTTAAATAAAATGCAGTTAACAATAACCAATAAAGGCGTTAAACTTTATCCCACATCTAACGAGGATGCGTTCTATCTACGTATCTCTTGTATTATTGTAATGTAAGTTAGGGTGTGGTTTATGTCATAAGCGGAGCGGGTATTTAATAATATTTTATTTATATAATATATATAATAATGTTATTTAAAGATATAATAAAATTTTTGGTTGTACTGAAGGTTGTACTGAAAATATATTTTATGTATATATGTATTATATATAATAATGTGTTAATAATAAAGTGGTTGCTAGCTAAGGTTGAACAGCAAAGTTTTTTTATAAATAAATAAAAAAAAAAAATATTCTTTAATAATTTTTACTTTGTTTCATAATTACAATATTGTTAGTATTATGTGAAAGGAAAAAGTAGATTAAATTACAAGGATCAATATAAAATTAATAAAATGTTCAGTTTTTAACGAAATTTTTGTTGGTCTTATTTCATATAAACTGCCTCGTGATGTCATAAAGATGTAAACATATCTTTAAAATTACTTATAATATATCACCAGGTCGTCATATTTTTTTATTTATTTAGTAAAATATATAAGAAAACATTTGATATATTTTTTTGTGACATCTGATGAATAAGTGCTAATGGATTAGCCGTCAACTATAGATTATAATAATTAAGCCTTATATATGTCTAGCACAGATCAGTTGTAACAAAGGTCAGTGAACTCACTTCTCACCTAAATCAGAAGACAATTATAATATTAGCTAATTATATATATAAAAATAATTTTGTCAAAATGTTACTTCTGTATGACAAGAATTATATATTTTTATAAGATAACATACAAGAGAATAGTTGAATAGAAACATAATTTAAACTTACTTAAATTTGAACAACAAAATAATTCAATAATAATATTATAAAAAATCGCTACCTCTCATAACACAGGCCGCATCCATTCTGTCAAGAAATATCTACTGTAACGACATATTATTTTATACATTCAGTTATCTTTATCTAAAAGATAAATATAAATAGATGTCTATTAGATTTTTAATATACTTTATTGTATGGATAGTATCTTGAAATATGTTTAAATGAAATAAATAAACTACTTTATATTATAAGAATATTCACACAATTGTTTTTCAATTTCCATAGATGTAAATATTTGTCAAAAAGGATATTATATAAATGTATTTATATTTAATATACTAGTTTTTGACCGTGGATTCGCTCGGGTTTGGAACGACATTGTTTAGTTTGTTAGCCATGAATTTATGGACGTATTCTTTGTATTCTTTCAACTCTCCAGCCATGGTTCCTATTGAACACTATAAAAATACAAAAAAGCCGATAAAAATTTTATTTTTCCAAAGTATTATAGGGTTTACCGATCTTCTATATAATATAACATTTGCGTCATCACATTTTCTTATTTAATAGAAATACAAACAGACAGAAAATAATAATTACATACAATGCAAAGACGACTTTATTCTAAAATTTAGAAAAAGAATCATAATCAAACCGACTGGTTGATATATGTGTATATTCATAAAATAATATGAAGTAAAGCCTAATAAACAAAACAAAAATAAAGTAAACAATAATATATTAAATACATATCTAGATACTTTCTATAAACTATTGAACTAAGAGCACAGAGTAAATAAATCAGAATATTAATTGGTACAGTCTGGGCGTGGGCCCCCGTCAGCTCAGTTTATCTCAGAACTGTATTTCAATTTCAATTTGAAATCATTTAAATTACCCCAAACGTCTGTAAAAGTTGTACTTTATTATTATCAAAATCAAAAACTTAATTAATTATATTATATTATTTTAAGGATTAATATAATAATTGATCGCTGCTTTGTTTGTTATAAAATTGTATAATGTGTTTTTTGTTACAAAAATAAGATTGAAAACAAACTTTAATTCTCTATTTTATCCTAAATTATATTCTATTATCAAAATTGAAACTTTAAGAGTATACGTTAAAACATAACAGGACAAATTTTTTCTATATACATATATTTTATTATATATATAAAAAAATACATTAATATTATTTTCAAAGTAATATTATTATATATATATGTCAATATTTTTATATATATTACATACAAATCTAATGCAAATAAATAAACTTCATACAAATCTAAGCACAATTCATACAATTAGCTGTGTGGGTTACTCTGATCTCAAAACACGATACAACAAATTATGTTTCCTGAACTAATCCATGGATTTGATAAGAGAATACAGGTAAAATGTACTGAGGATTTGTAGAGCTCTTGGCATTATCGTATTACCGAACTCTACCTTGTAGTACAAAGTAAGATCGTATTCATATTAAAAGCAGATATAAGGAATAAATAAATGTAGAGTACGGAGCTTTACCCATCATTTTAGTGAATTCCGAGATATCGCTTAACATACCGAAGCAGCATACACATACACCAATAAAACAAAAAAAATAACAATTAACAACTATTACTACAATATTTATAACTTGAAAAGGAAACTTATTTTAATATAGTTTTAAAACTAGTTGCGCTTTTTTAAATAAAAGTGACCTAAATTGCTCTTTATAACATCAGCTATCTGCCAGTGAAAATCCTGTTAAAATCGGTCCAGCAATTTCATAAATTAAGCGGTACGAACTGACAGACCAACAGATAGAGAAAAAAAATGCTTTTGTTATGTAAAAACCTTATACTTTCATATGCATTTAGTGAAAGCTGTTAATTTGGATACAAACAGACACTTAAATTTTATTTATAAGTATTGATACGTTTTGTAACAAAATAAGTATTTTGAACCTATTTCTAAAACATAGACTTTATCCCACACAATGTTCATTTGTCATTGAATTTTAGTATTTCTACCAAAATATAAAGGACTATAATCGTATGCCAAGTAACAATGGATAACACAGCCATGGCTTCATTAATACATCGATGATAATGACATGTACCAATTAACGTTGAGCCGTGACAGACCGAGAGGCAATTCACACAACCCACTCGCTTCGGTGAGCAAAACTATTGTAGTGTTTGAATTAAAGTTTGAATTATACAAGAATAATACATTTTGTGACCAAAAAGTAAATTACTTTTACTTTTGTCATAAAAAATCTTATGTGATCTATATGATTAGGGGGCCTTAAGGCCCTCTTTTACTCAGTAATCCACCGCATCATATACTTTGATCAGAAAAAGATATGTATTGTTTGAGAGAGATTAACATAAAGAAATATTATTAATGATTAATTTATATTTATTTTGAACTATTCAGATTAGATTTTATATCAACCATTATAACCTGAACCGTATGTTCAACGAGCCATCAATAAAGCGTAGCTCCAAAACAAACTCATTTACCAGTCACTGAACACAAATTGCAAACATTGTATGACAAACCGAGTTCTGATGTAGTTTCCGTTTGTTGATTGCTGTTTGATAATTGTCATCTAATTTTACGAACCTTGAAATATAAAACAATAATAATAATTATTTAAAAATACAGAAAAATAACACATAAAACAAGTAAAGTCGCGAATCATGATTAGTTTACAAACATCATATATTGGATATCAATGTAAGGTTACATAACAAATAAAGCCTCAGAGTTATTTCTGTAATTAAATTCCTTTGTCCTCTCTATGAGACAATTTCGAATACTTCTGAAGAAACTATGGTATTTCGGTACTGCTTTGTAACGGAACCTTTTCAAATATTCAATTAGTATAACAAATAATAGATTAGGATCAATTAAAGTCGACATTTTTTGGTCTCTTGACAATTTGTATTATTTCCAACCTGATAATTGGTTCTAAACTATAATTATCATAAACATTCTAATGAATTGATAAATTAAAACAACCGTTCCATTTGTTTGAATAAAATGCATTGAAAAATTTGGTGGATTTATTTAAATAAGTTTTAGATTTATTATCTGTAGTAATACTTATTAAATTTTAAGCAAATATAGAATAAACAGTTCTATTTATTGCGCAAGCCACGTTCCTAGAGGTCGCAGGTTCAAATCCAGTTCATGTCAATGAATTATTCATTCCATATTTATTTTAAATATCATAAATTTAACATGGCTCTACACTTACTACTTCAATAGTAAATAGAGGAACTATTAAAAAAATTACTTACAAGGTAAGTGCTTGTATACTGCGATACTCTCAAAGAAATAAAAGCACATTTACTTTAAACGATTTAATCACTTAGATAATACCGAAATTAAAAGATAAAAAAGATACAATTACTAGTAAAAGATAAAAAAGTGACATATAAATGTTTGCTCTAAAATTTTGTTATAAGATGGAATGATGAGTCTTTAAATATACGAGTATGTATCTATATTACAAATTTAGTATTCAATATAAAAAGAATTATACATAATATGTCATAACTCACGACTTATACATACAACATTAATATACACTACACATACATTATTAAATAAATTGCATAATATAATATCAATCATGAACAAAAATGAAAAAAATTCTTAACATTTAAAAACGCGTAACACCGCACTACCGCCTTTAGGCTTAAAATATTTACTCGATCAATCTGAGTAAATAGTTTGTCAAAATACATAATAATACAACTATATCATAATGTTATCTTCATGTTCATCTCATTATATCTAATATTTTCCCCAGTGTATCGGGATCTGTATCGCTCGGAGCTCATCTCGTCTGCGCAAGAGTCGCCGGACTGACCGACAAACAACGCGCCATGTGTCGAGCCTCGCCAGCCGCTATAGCCGCTGTTGGAGACGGTTTAAGGTAATCCACTAATTAATGATTCAAATAGAACTATTTTAAATTAAATTTATTTATATATTGATAACATACTCATCGAAATGAGCCCTTCTGTAGACTCTCCCACATAAATTAAGTCTACGAGTGTTCCAAACGCACTGCTTGTAGAAGAACCACACAACAAACTCAGTCGGGTATCTCTTTATTGTGAACACTGTTTAACTTAACAAATATACAATAAATTAAATGAAAATTGCAATGTACATTTATATATATATATATATATATATATATTTAGATGTTAATCTTAAGCTTATATAACATAACATTAATCTGAATGTAATAAACGAGCTAGGCTTTATTAAAAAAAGTGTATTATATCTTTACATTTTACATTAAACATTGCAATAAAAATTCTTACATAATACCATGTTCAAGACCTCCCATTGAGGCATATCCTTAGCGATTATCATTTGTAATATAATGTTATAAATGATAAGTATTATACAAATTATACAGTTTGTTAATATGACAGAATGGCGTACGCTGAATGCCGCTCGCAGCTAAGCGGCTATCGGTGGAATTGTTCAGGAATTGGTGATGGAAACGACTTCGGACATGTCATGCCGTTGGGTAAGTGCTTAATAAATATTTCATTTGTATAATAATGTAAAGAAACAGACCCATAATATATTAATATATATTTCGTAATACGTCTGCCTGGTTTGAGTCATGTTCAAATTTAACGAAAGCATCAAATTATATATGTATTGAATAATTTTAATTTTCGACAATGACAGAAAGATCGGTGAATTCAAAATATACATGTTATCAAAAATTAACTGGCATTTTATTCATAATTCATTAATTTATTAAAATATATATTTTTTTGTCAAGTAATTTTAATGAACAGGAAAATATTGACTAAAAAAATTAGAAAAAAAAAATAACGAATGCTTCTTACAAGTGATATAAATTAACATAATACTGATATCCAAATAAGGGTGATTAAATTTAATTAACCAAATGTATAATTAAACCTCATATTATACAACGTGGGCAGTCAAGGCTTAGTATAGTTTTACGACTAATATCACAGTGGGCAACCTGATAATTGATTGCGTTGTTCCTTAAATATATGTAAAGTGCAGATAAAGAATTAAAAATAGATAATAAAAAAACAGATGTCTCTCGTGAGCGCAGCATCCCACTAAATCGTGATCGAGAAATAATCTGACATCGCTACTATGTAACAGGTTGATCTTGTTTGATGTGAATTATAACATTCAATATTTTAACAACAAAAAAACTATATAAAAATGATTTTCTCTTTAAATATACAATTAATTAAAAATATAAATAACATTTTGTATATTATAATAAAATCAGTATTTTCTAAACACTCTGTATATATAATTTTTTTTTTCTGAACAGCCTGTACATGACTGCTACGAGCAGGTTCCATTGAGCTGTCTAGGTTATTGGCCGTTATGTACATTTATGTAAATATCTTAGGCACTATATTTTTTTATATAGTTATTTATATTATAACTATTACAGTTTTATAATTAAAATACATAATCATAAAAAGTTAAGATTATATTAAATAAATATATAAGAAATGTAACCTTTAAAAAAAAAAGACCGAACTAAGCTTTAAGGCGAATTTTAATAAAGATATTGTATCTTTATTATAAAATATATAAGTGCATATATCAATGTATAAAAAAATGTATATTTTGTATATCAAAAATATATTATACAAATAATGAAACAGAAAGCTTAATACATGTGTGAAAAAAATGTCTTATCATTATTATTAATTATAATCATTACGAGTGTTCACTAAAAGCTTTACATCTATAACTTTTTTCTTGTTACTGATCAAAAAGTTTATATATATATATTTTATAATGGCGAAAGATTTTTTACCTGTTTAAATATATAATTAATTTTACACTAGCAAATTTTCACCGAACAAACGCACAAATTTTAAATCACTTCTTAAATAAAAATGAATTATATTTTCTAATATCAGTTTTGGTCCAAAAAAAAATAATGTTTTTTTGTATCAAAAATAATACTGAGGTTTTAGTCTACTCTAAAGGGATATTACATCATAAATATTTAACAAAATTCACAATATTATTAATATATTATAATCTATTATACAAATACTTAATGGTTCATCAAAAAAAAACTACGCATTGGAAAGCAAATAAGCATCACACCCACACTGACATTGATTTATACGATACGGCTAATTGACTTGTGTTTGTTTAATCATCCTTTATACTATACGATTTTATAAAACAATTATAGAACATTTCCCTAGTGTATGTAACTTAAAAAAGTATTCGTAATGAATGCTTTGAATATTTATTTTCAAGATAAAGTCTTAAAAAGATACTTTTCTTGCAACTAAAACTTATTTTCAAAGCTTTTTAAAAAGAGATCTGCATAAAATATTTAAAGGAGCCATAAACAAGAATCGTGAGTAGATTAAAAAAAAGACTAACGACTACGACACGAATACGATACCTTTGTTCAGTTTTCTCATGTATGTTTATAGAAGTTTATTTATTTATTCATAGCTACGTTAATTGAGAGACAGCTCAGAGTGACGTTTGGACGCCATTTTGTTTTCATTTAATCTTTTCGTTGACAGTTCGTTTTGGCGGTAAATAATTTTGAGGTTTACATAAAAGTTTTGATTGTTTATGTAAATTATCTCATTTAAGATACAAATATTTATGACTTTTTAGTATTTATGTTTCTGTTGCATCTATATTTGATTAATCGTAAATATGTTAAACATCATAAACAACGTTAATTTGTTAATAATATGTTTTTGTATAAATCATTATTTTATGAGACACCTAATACAAAATGTTAAATTGGTGAAAGTCATAAAAAGAAAAGAGTCTATCGTTATTAAGATATCATTATAATGATGTTTATGTGTGTGTGTAATGTGTGTTTGTGTTTATTGACGTGAAAATATCTGTAAATATATATTATACAAGTAAATTAACAACTAAATTAAAATTTACCTATACGCCGATTATTGTTATATAGACTATAATATTGTCAAAACCGTAAGCCTACATATTTAGATAATACTATGTTTTACCCTTGTCATATCGATCTGGAGGTTCATTCCCTCTTGATGGTTCATTGAAGAAAGTTCCTTAAGAACCTTCCTGTTAAAAACACCAATTATTTCGGTGATGGGATTGGAATTATTAGGTACGATATTGCAGGCGTGCAGTGTGACGACAAAAATTAACAAAAAAAATCAAATCTTAGAATCCTTGGCTAAGAACGGTTAAAGACATACGAAGATGCCACGTTCATAGGCACAGGATCTAGGGGTCTTTCTAGGGGTATTAAACATTCCGAATAGCCTTTTGCTTTACACGGTCCAATATTAGAAGCTATTATTGACGTGTTCCAGCACAGAGATGATAGCAATACTACGTGTTGCCGGACCTAGATTCTGATCTGAGAAGAAGAATATAAGAAGGTTCTATTAATCACGAGGGAACTTGGAAGGTCTGAGGGAAGGGTCAGAGGTCACGTATGAGGTTGGCACCCACTCTATTTTGTAGCCTGATTCAATAGCTTTTTTATTTATGTATTACACATTATTGTGTGTTTTGTGGGTGATAAGTGATGCGCTTGCATACAGAGTCAATTAGATCGTTATTATATAGTAAGGATTCCTTATTTCATTAAGGCGAACTTGGTCTTATTATCCAGATGATCGCGATACTTACATCGTTATAAATGTGAAAACCCAGTAATCTGTTAGCAAAAGAGTTAAGTCAGCGCTTTCAAGACGCTGTATACGCAAACTTATCTTGCAGATTAAACTGAAGAATATTTATTTTACTCCATTCCTCAACCTACCTCAGGGAGGTCTGATGTTTACGCGTGTATCAAAGCTCGCCCTTCCTCTCGATCTACAACCAGTGACACCATGTATTAGGTACCGCGTAATACGCTGCAAAACTTAACCTAATCTAAATTACAAGTATTACTACTATTACACTGGGTGACGTTTTCAAAAATCAAGCATATTCTAAGCTACCCAGATTACATTAATTAATAAATATAATCACAATAATCAATCCAGATTGTCGAATAGCAAAGAAATCGAATAGCACTGTAAATTTATCCCGATCTAAATTAAAACTATTACTACTAATGCACTAAGATACTAATTGTAACAAAAAAAAACGAAAACCCGTTTAAAATACATGAATTACAAAAAAGGAATCACAATAATCAATCGAATAGCAAATAAATCGAATAGCACAAACAGATACATATATAATATCATGTAAATATAAATAAACAGTCTTGTATGCACTATATTAGATGTATAATTTAAATATTAGACATTATCGTTACACGGTACTAATTGAGTTATTATCTGTCGTGAGACCTGACAACGTTATACATAAGGCGGTGTTCACATTGTAATTTAATAAATATAAAATATTAATATACTTTATATGAGTATTATAAATATTTTTAAACATAGAACTGAGGGCAAAACTTATTAAAGTTAATATATTATTGAATAAATTGTGTTCATAATGTGACCAAACCTTACTTTTATATTAAAAAAAACATACTGAATCAGAAATTCTGACAGATGCTATTTTCTTAAGTTTAAATTGAAATTTAATTATTTTTAATATATTTAACTCTAATAAAGTAAATTAAACCCCACTTTTGCAATTGCAACAATTATGTTCACGACAAGCTGTGATTTTAACATCATTTTGACAGTTAAATAATTAAAATTAAAATATTTTATATACTTAAAAATAATACACAAATTTTATACGTTAAGGATAATTTTTAAACGATTCAAACATGTTAAAATACAAATGTAACCACAACAAAGTTTTTTAAACAGTCCAAACAAGTTAAAATACCAGTGCAACCATGGCAAAGTTTTTTAACCAGTTAAAACAAATTAAAATAGCAGTGTAACTATAGCAAAGTTTTTTTACCCAGTTCAAACGAATTAAAATACCAGTGTAACAATGGCAAAGTTTTTGAAACAGTTCAAACAAGTTAAAATAGCAGTGTAACCAACACTTAACTCCATTAACTGTATGCAATGTAACAAATACAAATATATCATTTAAGTTACACTCTAAAGTAATGTTTTGATAGACTTTATCGTAAACGTGGATCGTTATTTTATAAGTCGTGTCTGATAATGATTAATTGTTATAAAATAGGTGTTAATTAGAATTATTTAAATTAATTGATTTATTTCTGTTTCTCTGTATTTTGTTTGTTACATTATATAGATATGAAAATAAATATAAAGCGAAATGGTACAAAGTTTAGTAAATTACCAAATAAATCAAATTAATTACTCAAATTAGTGTGCAAAGACTCTTTTCATAAAAAAATCACTTCAATCTGAAATTATATATAAAAAAATACTACTTCTAATGTATTGACTATAAAAATACCACTAATACCTAAAAAAATTTACACACTGTTTTTTTTAACTACTCGTATATATTGATATTTTTCAATGTGAAGCAATAAACTTAAAGACAAATATATTTTGACAACTACATAAAAAAAATTACACGTACACTTTTCATTTTGGTATGTTTTTATTTTCAAAAAACTTAACCGACCAAAATTAAAGTTATAGTTATAGTTAAAATTATAGTTTTTTTATATTAAACAGTGCAATAAAGTGTTAAATAAATAAATAAATAAAATAAAAGTTCCATATATCGTAATTTTTAATACGAGATATGACAGTAAAGTGACATTAAATTTGATTTATTTATTTAGACACATTAAACTGACCGAGTTATAATAGTTCCGTATACTGGAATTAGATGTACTTGATTTATACCAAGTATTTCTAATTCCAAAACTCAGGCGCCACTATCTAATCTCTTTAAATCATACTAAGATAAATTATTTTATAGAATTGTATTTGTATCGAAGCTATAACTAACTTCTGAATACATTTCAATCTATTCATCTTTTCCACAGAGTAGCATTAAGGACAGAACCTTTGTTATATAATATTATCGTTTCTATTTAATAAATATAACTTTCTTTAATAATTATTCTAAATTATGTTGTTACTGGTAATGTGTTTATCTGTATAATTGTTTATAAAGTTCACATCGGTATGACTTTTGTTTAGACTACGTTTAGTTTCTCGTAAGAAAACATTGTTATTATTTTGAGATCATAATAACGTATATCAATCTCTCTGTCTATTTTAGATTATTTTATGACTATCTATTTTTATCGATATTATCTGACGTCCTCTTCGCCCAAATTATAAACTATCTATCATTAACATATTTTTTATTTCACAAACATGTTAATTCCAAACATTAAATTAATTAAAAATTTAAATAATAAACACAATAATTGTCCCTTATTTGAATCGATTACAGCCTTTGATTCAGAATTCAGATTTCCATTACTAGACCGATATGTAATGGTTTTAGAATACAATTGAAAAGAATAAGTTATTTAGTTCGCGATATTCAGAAGCATCCTTGTAAAGGAAAAGAATTGCAGGACACAAGTACAAGTACATGTACTCGAGTACACGAGTACACAAGTACACGAGTACCCAAGTACAAGTACATGTGTACTTGTACATGCATGTGCACGTAGTACATGATTTAAATCAGACAATATTAGAGACAACAACGTCTGATATATATTATTTAATATTATTCCAACCTACTCTATGAAAATGACTACCGTGTCTCCTTGTATGCTAATATGTTCGGTAAATTTATATTTATTGGTTTAATACTGTCAACGATTCAACTGATGACTTCTTATTTATAACTTTACATGTTAATAATTATAAATCTATCAAAATGTGCATATATTTTATATATTTATATTAAATATATCCTCACTGAGTGACGTTAATTACTACGTATATTGAAACAAAATTTATAATAGAAAATTAATTTGTCTCTAAAAACTATTATAAAAAATCGTTTTTAATTTTGTATAAAGAATCCACAAACTTCATATGAAACTAGTTCTTGATTCTGCTCTCGATTCTGGACTTCATAATCCATCACCAGTCATCATCATCAACATTTTTTTTTATAAATTACTTTGCGAGAAAGTCTTTACAAAATGAATATCAAATCCAAAAAAAATATTATAATTTCTAATCGAATGACTAATTAAGAAACACAAGCTGACAAATTTGTCTTTATTTATATATATTGTTCCAGCGACACGAGAGGCTGCGTTCACTTACGCAATCACGTCAGCGGGTGTCACCCACGCGTTGAGCACAGCCTGCGCTCGGGGTGACTTACCCGCCTGTGGGTGTTCCTCTAACAGGTCAGTGCTGACTACTTCAACCTTGGTATTCGTGGTTAAGCAAGAATAATCCCAAATATATAGAAAATAGGAACAATTAATAAAACTAATTAGTTTCCCAAAATAGCAGTGTCATAGCATACTTTATTATATTTAAAGAGTATGAATAAATTCATAGTGTTTTAAGAATGAAGGTTCTTGGGCAAATGGAAGTAGCTTTTCCAGTCTTTAAAATTATATCTTTTCTTAACAACGCAAAGTCCATTCCGACTGATGAGGAAAAACACAATTTGATAACTACGTAGTTTTTGCAATACATTTGCTATCATTATTTCGTCACCAATATTATAATAAAAAAAATGTTCTCTGGCCTAAAGTTATTGAAATTATTGTATTAATTAAGCAGTTATTGGAAACCTCTATGGTCATATCATGGGTTTTTAGTAAGCCCATGCTATTTCTTCATGGTCGAAAATCATAAAATAAATCAGTTTAAACTTCAAGGGGAAAAAATCTAAATGTGTCAAAATAGTCAGGTATTTCATAATCCTCAACAAAATAAAATAGATAAGATCTATTAAATAAAACTTTTTAACCCCTTAAAATAACTCTCTTTTTCAACCTCTTAAAAGAACTCTCTTTTTCAACCCCTTAGACGCCGACCCCCCAGTCCCTCAGAGCAATTCCAGTGGGGAGGTTGCGGCGAGGCGGCCTACGGCGCCCGCTTTGCACGAAGATTCCTGGACTCACGTGAAATGGAAGCAGACGCCAGAAGCCTCATGAACCTGCATAATAATCGCGTCGGACGGAAGGTCTTTCACCTTTGTTTAATTTATTCAATAATTATTTACGATCACGAATATTTTTTATCTATACTATTAATGGACACTATTCTTTGTTGGTACCTTTGTTAACGAATGACCTCAATAACGTCTGCACTGAAATACTACTAAATATATATTCACCTATCGACGTCTATATTATCAGAGATTAACCACTTTATAATAATACTAAAGTAGGCTACTTTTATCCTAAATTCCATGGAATCGACGAACACACGTTTATTGCGGGTACTTTACAATAACACTACAAAATTTTGGATTTTACGGAACTTGTATAAACTTAACAATAATACAATTTGTATTTTTGCTTGATATTATTCCAATACATTGACTTATTCCTTGTTTTTCTTGAATTGAAACACTAAGAAATATAATACACTGTTTCTCCAACTATCTTATCAAATCAACATCAATTCCGTATAAGATATACGATCTCAATCGACGGATATCAATAGCAATCAATGCTAATACCCGTATCTGAATAATTCCAATGCAATCGGTAATTTCTTCGAATGCATCCGTAATTGAAGTCTGATATTACCCCGATTACCCTACGATTTAACTCACAATCATATCAGGACTGTGCACTCGTTTATAAATTGTATCTCCATTTAGATTACAAAAATAAACTTTAATTATTTACTGGATAATTTAATTTGATTATATTTTTTCTGTTTTAATTTTTAAATAAGAATTAGTTTTTGAGACGAGGATAAATATTCATTTTATAATGAATTATATTGTTCTGCATTCTTAGAGTACTGACTGAAAAAGTGTTTTAATTTTTGAAAAAAAAAAGCAATTTCAACACAGACAGACAAATTTTATTTATATATGTATATATAAATAACATACACGAAGTATGTGTAGACACTTTTCTTAAACTTTCTTGCAAGCCAAAGGGTCCAATTACCTAAACGAAACGATATCTCGATAACCCTCATTACCCCGGGGCAAGTCGGTAATTTTGTTTTTGTATGTTGGTACTATTGCTAATGACGTAATTGAATGGTCGGGCATCTTTATTAAATTGTAGGGATTTTAAAATTCTGTATTTAGCTACCATCAAAATTACGGGACGTTCTGAGGACACATTGAATACGTTTATTTTTTTGTATATTTTTTTTTTTTTTTTTTTTTTTAATGTATACTTGATTCGATTATTACCGCATTTTTCGATACGTGTTTTTTGAGGATAGGATGTAAACTGAGGAAATTACATATCTTACATTTGTGGGACAGTCGGATATATATAAGATAACTCGAAAAAATTGCGTTGTTATTGTACGTAGACGGAATTCTAGGAACATCTTACTAAAACTAGAACTACCATAGTTATATAATACACGAACACACACACACTTGTTGTAAATAATGAGCTGCCGGAGGACAATATCATTACCTGATTGCCGAGTTATGAGTTAAAATACATGGTTTTACAGCAATAAACCTTTCTTCGGATGGGTAATTGTTTTAAAATGGCAATAACGCATAATTTATACACTTAAATTTATAACATTCTTACCTAAATGATATACCAAAATATCTAGTTATATAAAATAAGAAAATTATATAATTATATTTTATAATACTTTAAAATTAACCGCCATTAAAATTTCTCTGAACCTGTTCCCGCGTTTTTGAAATAAAAATGGCTGTGGTTTTAAATGATTACCTCCATTTCCGTGGCTCGTTTTAACTGTAATTTGCAAATGGTTTACTTCAACAGCTCGTAATCTGTCCTTGACATTAAGAACGAGTATTTATCAAGGACGAATAATGTGGGATATATCTGGAATTATCTATTTTTTATATCATTACCCATTTATTTTGATTAATTCTAAATGACACATACATTTACAAAGATATAAAAGATATTGTAGATGTCGGTAATATCGGTATAAGCTTTTTGGCTATTTGGATGTTCGATTATCTTCGTAACGTCAAGAAATGTAGTATTTTTACTACAAATTGTTTTAAAAATTCTTACAAACATGTATTTTCAGTAAACTTATGAAATAATTATAAACCAGTGTTACATTCTGTAAATCATATTTTGTACTTTAATAGTACAATAAATGTCATGTTCTTTTAATGTCAAATAGCTCAAATAATAATAAAAAATTGATAATTTACATACTTCATATTTTTTCGATCCAATACAGTAACGTCTAATTGTAATCGTTACCCCACAAAAATTTATTGTTCATTATTTTCAGTGTACATAGTTTACTCGCCTTAATAAACGTGAGAATTTATATAAAATATTTCTATATTTGTAAATTAATACATTATTAAACAAAAGCATGACCATATGATTTAAAAATAATATGGGGCAACGGAGGGTAACGGCTAAAATCATAAGATATTCTGTTCCTGTCTAATTCTACTAACGTCTGTGGACAACAAATTTACAATATATATTTTTTTTTAGTTTTTAATTAATAATAAGATAATTCCCCACAGGCTGTGAAAGATTTGGTCCGTCGCGAGTGTAAGTGTCACGGCGTGTCCGGTTCCTGCGCGCTCCGGACTTGCTGGCGCGCGCTGCCGCAGTTCCGCGCTGTGGGCTCGGCTCTAAGAGACAAATACACAAGAGCACGGCTCGTAGTGCCTCACCCGCCACCCGACTCGCACGCACCACAAGCCCATCTTGTGATACGCAGGTTGGTTGTAAACCCACTACTTGGTAAATAAATCCATCCTACATTTTATTTGTTCTTTAATGATTTGCTTGTAATCAAAGCATCAGCATTAAAAGTTATAGGTAAATATTTCCAATTTAAAAAGTGTTTTTTTATATTATAGATCAAGACAGAATTCAGGTATAGGACGACAACCTCGAAAATCAGATCTAGTATTTCTGGAGCAATCCCCGACGTACTGCGAGCCCGACGCACTCTCTGGGTCCTTCGGCACTCACGGCAGACATTGTAATAGGACTTCCAGAGGTAAGGTGTAATAAATATATATTACTCAAATCTACATGTGTTATATATAATATATATAATTGATACTTACTATACATTATTACATAGATTGTGAACAGATATGTAAGAAGAATTGCTAATGACGTGCAAAATTATAAACAAAATTTTAGATATAATAAAAATAACCAATTACGAACAAACAACAAAGTAATTTCATCATATCTCACTTTAAGTAAATTGGTAACTGGAGAAGAGTTATCCTATATTTTTGTTTTTTGATTTATTTCTTAGTTCGTATTTAATTCTTATATAAAACCTTAATATTTATTATTTATCCTAATCTTCAAAGTTTATCCTAATCCAAATACTGGATTTTCAATATTTTTAACAATAACAATTAACAATGTTATTTGCATTAGCAGGCGACATTTTTTTCATAATGCTATTCGCTTGTAATCATTGATCTAGAAATGTTTATAACTAAAGAAAATTCACTATTTATATATTTTTATTCGGAATTTAGTAAATGTAGTTTAATTATAATTTTAGGCGAAGAAGGCTGTGAAACTTTATGCTGCGGGCGCGGATACAACACGGTGAAAACGCAAGAAGAAACTAAATGTCACTGTCGCTTCCACTGGTGTTGCAGCGTGTCGTGTGAAAAATGTGTCACAAGAAGCGAAACGCACGTTTGCAAGTAACGCCATCTAGTGACAGATAGTCCGGATCAAGAAGCATCATATGTAATGATGAACATATGATCAATTGAGGCCACCTAGTGATGTAAAAATGTTTTGAAGTAGCGCCATCTAGTGACTTGTAGCGAGATTATTGTAAACTATGGTTATTTTTTAACGCAAATGCTTTAAATATTTGTTTTTAATTTTCAAAATAATAACTAAAGTAATTTTTAACATAATGAATCTGAGTTTTAATTTATTATTGCATTGTTTAGATTGATTCGGCCAGTTATTGTGTATAAAACATGAATAAAGACTCATAGTATAAGATTTGTGTCCTAAATACATTTGCTTGGTATTATAATTATTTTAAGTCATGTAATATTTTTTAAAAACGCTTACATGTATCTAGAAACTAGTATTTTAGTATTGTAGTTATTATATCAGCAAAATATCAAGTTATTTATGTAACTAGCAATTGTGCAGTACTTTAATCAATCCTATAATTTATATTTTGTAATTTCACAAACTTTTCACAAACTCTTTCACAAATTTCACAAACTTTTCACAAAACTGTCACATGTAAAAACAGCACATTAAAGCACAATCGTATTAAAACAAACACTTTTGCACACAATTATTACTAACACATGATAGTCATACGAAAAAATATTTAATTTATTGAAAAAATCAACTTAATAAAATAAAAAAAATGGAACGAATCATGATACTAAAGTGTGGATCGACCTTTATAAGCATTATATATAAAACAACTTTACTTATAAAATACATATAGTACCTATCATATAATTAACACTGAACCTACCAAGTATCGGTCAAATTGACCGTTCTTGAACTTTTGTAAAACTTACACATTCTTAAACGTTATAATATCGTTATCAAACTACATGACAGTTCTTATAATATGCATATAATATTTTCTTCACTCTTTACTTTTAGTTATTTCCATTGTTACCTACGTTATATAATAAAATAACTTTTAATTACCGGACAATTTGACGGCGTGCGGTAGGAACAGGTATACAAGAATTGTCGGTAGGTTTAGTGTTAAAAAGCTGAACACAAGTACTTTACCTTATAATAGATTAACATTAGCATGTTAGTTTCTTTTCAAATAAATCAATGTCATTACTTATTAATAATACTGCGGCAATTATTTACTTAATTTTAATATTTAATGATTATAAATATAAGATCAGAGAATGTTATAATTATTAAATAAGTTATAAATCATTCCGTGTAGTTAAGATCTAACTTATTCATATCACTATACAATTTTTGAATAAACTTTTTCACATGTATACATTGTGTTTATTTCACCACCTCACTTGTATAGAGTGAAAGCATTCATATAATGTTACCACCTATAAGCACGTATTAAACTAGAAATTTTATATTATTATTACCTCAGAATTAGTTGTTTCTAACGACTTTTTCTGGACTATAAAAGAGTTCGAAAGACGTTCGGAACATTGTCAGTTCGGAGCAAATGATTTAACCTGAAAAATAGATAGTTCTATAAAAGTATGTGTTAATTTCTTAAATGCACTGCTGGTTATATTGCTATGACTCTTAGGGGTTATGTAAGGTATAAGTCCTTAAACTTTCCTTAATAAACAGACTATGAAATAACTCTCAATCCAAAACTGTAATTATTGAAGCTGAAGAATTAACTAATGAATTCAGTACTTAAATTCAGTTCCAGAAAAGATAAATTATGAAAAGGTTTTAGAAGGTTTTTTGTTAGGATTATTTTTGAGGTGTTATGTAGTGTTTGAATTAAAGTCCCATATTGTTGTTCCATTATGAGAAAAACACTTATGTTAATCATTTGTGGCGAACCATATTATTATTTGCCACTACTTGCAAACTTTGCTACGGCTGAATACAAGAGATTCTTTATAATCAAAATACCATTTAACCAGTACTTTTAATTACAAAGCAGTCAAAACAAGGTGTATTACTTATATATAAATAAGTCATATATATTATTAATTTTGAAATTGTCTAAAACCGCAATCGAAATTTATATTTTAATTTCTTTATAAACATGTTTAACCATGTTATTCTTATGTAAATTTTAAATACATATGTAAATTTTTCTGTACTATTTCATTTAATTCAAAAAAAATATTGCGAGACAAATAAGCGTCGTCTAGACAATTAAAGTCTAAAATAAGATAAAATATTCTAACTTAATATGTCGTATAAAGTACCTATAAAGTGCCCTCATTAAAAACTTATATCAAAGGCCTTCCTGTGATTCTTTAGGGTACGCTATTTCGAAATTGAAAATCACGTGCTCAAAAGTTATAATGATCGAACTTAGATTCAGAGTCATATTAAGTGATCCAAGTCTTTAACAAACTTGTACTTACCTACCGTTAAGATATATTATACTGATGAATATTACTTTTAGGAACAAATTTTATGAAATTTTTCACATCATGGAAAACATGAAAATAAAACATTAAATAAATCCCAATTGTGAGAATTAAATATAAATCTAATGTTTTAAGGTTATTTCATAAATAATAATTTGGTATAATTATTATCCTCTTTCATATCGTGGCTTTTGGATTCTTGACTTTATGCAGATTAAAACAAAAGCTTACATTACATTTATACTACAAGTTTAACCATCCTTAAGTATGTATAATTGATGGAAGACATTTTGTTACACAAGCTATTTGTCTCTCAAAACATTATAATTTCTACACCGAGATTCCCGAAAACCTAGTTGCTGAGGGTCCTCGTCAATATAATTCAAGTCTGTATAACCATTTGATTTGATTGATTAATATCCATTTGAGAAGCACCAAGAGAACAAAAAGAGACTGTCTCTATTACAAGCGGAAATATCGACAACAATTAACAACGTCATCCCTTGAAAATTCAGTAAGGCTAACCGTCGGAAAACTTTGTTTTTTTTTTCGTTTTTTTATGTAATTTGATTACTTTATTAGGTATTAACTCATATCATACTCATTAAAGTATAATTCAAAATATAAAATTTAAGTCCTGTTAAAAATCAAAGCGCTCTCGAAATTAATTTCTCGCCAATATCTATCTTCAAAAACATAAAAAGTTCAAGACGATTATGATTGTATTTTCTATACATCAAATTACAAATTGGTCCTGTAGTTTTATTATGTATTGATCTTCATATTAAAATGAGCCAATCTGTTTAAGAAATACAATTGGTAGTATCACATACACGTATACTACTTACAAATTTGTCAGAAAACACACGTTTGGACATTAAATACGTTAAGCATGAAAAAAAAACTAGTGATTTCTCAAAAAAAACTTTACTTTTCAGTAAGAAAACAACAGTAAATTCAACTCTGACAAATTGATAACTTTATACTTGGGTTTGCTTTAAGATAATCGCTAAATTGGTCGACATTTACCGCAGTAGTAAATTTTATACAAACAGATATCATGACATAAATCTTAATTTGTAATAGTTTGTACGTGATAAATTAAACTTGACATACCATAAACTATACGGTTAAATAAATTCACTTGACATGTAATCAGATACAAACCGTAATTCACCAAAACGAGATTTATATGCAAATTAAATGTGACCTGAGCAAAAACTAAAATTTTTTATAAAGTTCAAATATATTATTGGTCATTTTGATACATACATACTACTTTAAGGATAGCCCTGATGATAACCAATTCATTTCTTAGCACATTCCTCTGATAGGATTGAATAAGTTCTACTTAATAAAAGATGGCGTAAGCTTCGTTATTAGACTAATTGTTTCTTTTTGAATATCTAATAATTACCAATACTTATTAAATGGATTACTGTGTATTAATAAATAAATAAATAAAATTTTGTTTTTGCTCTTTTTGTATAAAACATAAATTGCCTGTTTGTTGTCCCCATTTGACAGTTGACACTTGATAATTTTTATTTGGATTGTGACAGACAAGGCGTCCTGTCATACTCTTCACATATATTGTTATTGTATTTTGGTTAAAGAAATGAAATGCGAAAAAAAATTTTCTTACAGAAATTATATATGAATTGAGTAACATGCCAAAACCGACTTGTGTTCAATGTAATACAAACGATTCCTTGCTTTGGCGAAGCGCTGAAAACGGTCAGATTTGTAATGAGTGTCACTTGACTAACACGGCGAATAATGAATCAAATTCTGATATAACCATTAAAACTGAGAATGACGATAAAAAGGAGGAAAAAGACGACAATGATGCCAAAAATGGAAAAAGCGAGGGTGAGACAACTCCAGCTAAAGCAACCGGGAAAGGGACTCGAAAGAGTACTCGTTCTACGAGGTATAAAGCGAAAGGGCCTGCCCCAACTCCATCAAAGCCGCCTGCTCCTCGCGGCAGAGGCCGCAGGAGCATTTTCAAGCGTCAACCATTAAAAGCACCCACAGCTACTGCCACTGTAGTTACTAGTGATTCTTTATTTTTTAAGGTAAAATATAACATTATGTGAGTTATATTATTATAATTTTACATGTATAACAGTAGAAAAGCAACCAAAGTATTGTCTGTTATAAGTTTGAAAATAATTTCAATAAATTGTACCAATGTTTATTTATATCTTGCAAAATTGTTAAAAACACGATTCTTATATATAATTATTATAACTATATCTTTAAGTACATTTAGTATACTATAATTTAATAAGTCATTAAAATCTTTGAAACCACTAACAAGTCTTTAAATGTAAACAATTTTTTATTTTTATTATTCATCCCAGATTACAACCAAAGAGGTTTACTCATATCAAGTATATATTTTCAATTAATTTGATTACTGTATTTTTCAGGGTACATATATGCAAGTTGGTGATATAGTGTCAATGATAGACTTTGATGGTGGCACATACTATGCTCAAATCAGAGGTTTTCTCACCGACCAGTATTGTGAAAAGAGTGCCGTAGTCACATGGTTATTGCCAACTAAAGCTAGCCCCCCTCCTGAAAAATGTTTTGACCCAGCCACATATATTATAGGTATTAGTTAAATTATGTTTTATTTGAAGTTCAAATTATTATTTTTGATGAATAACTCAGTTTTGTTTGAAATAGTTTGAACAAGTAATAAAAAGGTTTAACAATATTATAATCTTTGTTTTTTGGCAGGTCCAGAAGAAGATCTCCCTAGAAAGCTGGAATACATGGAGTTTGTGATGCACGCCCCTTCAGACTATTACAAATCAAGCACCAGTCCTTATCCTCTCACTGACAGGGAATTAAATAACTACAATGGTTTTATTTGGACATCTATGGAACCTAAAGATAGAACTTAATTTAGATTTATTTTCTTTGAACATTGACATAATGAAGATATGTTGAAACCAACATCCATTACATTTGTGATGTCACATTCAGGCGAAGACAACAATGTTTTGGATACAAATATAGAAAGAATTGATTGTTTCAACTGTTTTTACTATAACATACTAATTTAGTTTTGATGGCATTTCAGTTTCTTTTAAAAAAAAAATATTTCTCAACAAGTTAGAAATCCTACTATAAACATAATAATAATTATGTGATTATTTTCTATATAGTTTTTCAAATCATAAAGCTCTTCATGATTTCATGTGATGTAGTCAGGGTCGGATTTGGAAGTCCGGACGCCATGGAGCATAGAAGTGAAGGCTCCTCATTAAAAAAAATTCAAATTACAGACTGTAATGCCCGATCAAATCAAAGATGTATGGTAGATATAAACTTGCAGTCAGAGCTTTCTGATATATTGCGACGAACATTATGTTTGTGCACGTAAAAATGCAAAAAAATGTTTGTGGTCGAAACCTTAACTTGATGATTTTAAATCTTAAAAAGTACACTAAACTGAAGTAAAACTTTATGGCAAATTTTGAAAAAACAGCAATTTCCTTGACTTAGTAGGTCATCTTAGTAGTATACGCGGTATTCCACTCTGCCTGAATGTGACGTCATAAATAGTATTTTTATTTATCTTCTCTTTATTATAATCACCACTTTTATTCCCAATAAAAATCGCTAACGATAAAATATTAGGAAATATGAGATATCCAGTGCAATAACCAAGCAAACTCAAAATTTCGATATAGGAATGAGCCACATTAATGAAATATCGAAATATTATCGACCACAAAATATAATATATTTATTAAGATGATAGTAAAACTAATTTATTTTACAGCTAAAATAAATCAAATAATTTTATTTATATTTCAGTATGAAACAAAAGAAAGTAGGACCACTATTATCTGGGGCTAATTAACTTTTAGCTCAAAATCCCATTTTTATTAACAATATTCTGCAATATTATCTTATTAACAACTTAATATAAATTTCCTTTAAGTTGCTGGTATAGTCTCCTATAGGAAATAGTCTTTGATATGTCGATGTTGCTACACAAGTGAGATACATTTTTATTAAACGAGATATGACAATCTATATTCAATCATCCCGTAGTTAAATTTTTATCGAATAATGTTATTTTTCTGAGACTTTGCAATTATATTTAATTAATATTTTATGATACTTGATTATAAAATACTTTCCAGTAATAGATTAAAAAAAAACCAAATTAAATACGATATTTTTATAAATATCTTTATTTTTATTAATTGTAATTATCGATATTTTTACTATAATACCGATAGTTCACCAATATCGATAAACGCTCATCCCTACTTGGAAACATTTTGACATTGAGAAAACATCAAAACAGCGAAATATTATTTTGAGTTGGATAAGTTATGACAAATTAAATAAATCAGAAAAGTCTTCAATTTATTTAGCCTATATTTTAATTTAAATAATTTTAATAAACATCAAAACAAGTGTTTCAATATCTTAAAATGAGTCGCAAAGAAGCACTATCATCGTTTATTCAACAAATTCACGGACGACCGGTAGTAGTTAAATTAAATAGTGGTGTCGATTATCGAGGTAATTCAGTATATAATATATAACTTTTATATAACTTAGTTTAATTAAAATAATATCTAGTTCATGTTGTATAAGATTTCGAAATACGAGTTTAAACCTATTTTTGAGGTTATGTTTATTACTCAAAAATTTTATTGCAGTTTATATATTTTTATACTCATTTTAATATTAAAGTTACAGCTAATCCATGGCACTATTTATCAAAACTACAAATACAATGTTTGTTTCTTAATTACCATTTATTAATAATAATCACAGAAAATATCTTGATTCTTAGTTATTGCATTCAGTAAAAAAGTAACAATAATAAACAGATAGTAATATACTAATAATTCATTGTACTTGGTCCTGCAGAATGCAAACATTACATCAATGTACTCGTGTGTCAAATATACTCGTCAATAATATTTTATGTGCCACTAGGCGAAGGTCATGCTTTGTGTAAATAGTAAACTACTTAGCTATTAAATGTTATGCATTCCTAAACAAAAGATGCAATTTAAAATAAAAATTCAAAAGAAACTAAATATAATTAAAATTGTTACTCAGTTTTGCATTTCTTTATATAACAAATTTCTAACAAAAAATGTGTTTATAATAATTCAAAATTGTTTAAAATCCTTTATTTTATTGCAGGAGTCCTAGCATGTCTAGATGGTTATATGAATATAGCACTGGAACAAACGGAGGAGTATGTAAATGGTCAACTTAAAAATAAATACGGAGATGCATTTATTAGAGGAAATAACGTCCTGTATATAAGTACGCAGAAGAGAAGAATATAATTTATATCCTGACACTTAATGTATGTGATTTCCGATAAAGGGTTTTTGTAATAAATAAAACAAAAATGTTCATCTTAATGTTTGATTATTGCTTAAAAACAATTTCCCTTACTCTATCTTATTAAGTATATTTTTATTTATATGTATACTTTGATGTTCGTTTTTATTTACAAAAATTTATAAAACAATTAAAAATAGAAAATACAATATAAGTAAAAATATTATCTTGTTACTACTTCAATTATAATTCTTAGCACCAGCATAAGTGTAATAAAATTTTACGTCCCCCAAATCCTAGAACAAATTGATAAAATGTAATTAAAAAATCTATTTTAAATATTACGTGATTACTTTATTATTGTCACCTGATTTTGCTGTGGAGGACCGTTGCCATTTCCCAAATCAGCAATTAACTTTTCACCTCTATAACCATATTTATTTTCATAATTTTGTCTTCCATTTTTTCCCGCCTCTGGATTAAACGGTATATCCACTCTGTATCCTAATATTTTGGGATTGAAAAGTGGTGCCCAAAAACTTGAATAAGGAATGCACTCACAACACACCAATGCTGCCAACATAAACAATATTTTTAAACTCATTTTACCAAAAAGGTTGAGGTTGTTATATTTCGAAAACTTCAATGCAAATGATCAACGTCAGGAAATACAAGTGCTTGGATATGTAGTAAACATAAATATGATTTTACAACGTGAACAAATAATTTTATTTAACGCGTTAACATATTTCAAGGATTGTCATTAAGTAGCTTTTGTCTTAAGGTCCAGTGAAACTTTAATTTATTTTACTTCCCGTCCAAACAAGGTTGCGTATAATTTTAATATTTATCATAAAATCTCACCAAATTTTTCGTTTGGTTAAAACATTTTATTTTTACTCAGTCTGAAAACAAATACACCTTTATTTATTAAAATTAATGAATATAATACATTCAGTCATTGCCTATATTCGAAAAAAATATCCGATCCTTAATACTCATCAACACAAAAAGCTATATCTTGGTAATTTATAATATAAATATTTATTCATAACTAACCGACCTCGACTTAATGACAATTGACAATTTGCTCCTTTTGAATGAACGCAAAAGAGCAAGGAGCAGATTACTGTTCAATCATAAATATATAATGTGATATTTTAAGTGCATCAATGAGTGGTATTTATATAAAAATTATTGCACAGAATTATTAAATAAAACTCGTGTATTAGTATTTACATTTTTATTTTAATAATTATTAAAAAAAAACTTAATATATCACCTCATTTTTAACAGCTAATATTTTGCGGCCAAATAGTGTGTGTAATGTACTTTTAATTCTGTTATTAAAACACATGTAGTTATTTATTCACTAGATCTCAATTTACGATTATAAGATGTTTAGTTGCAACTAGTCAATTTTTTTTGAGGTTATAATATTAAATAATGCTATATACATATATATATATAATAATGTTAATGTATTCCTTCTAATGGTGAATAAGATTTATATTGGTATAACTCTGGACCACCGTAGCCGTATAACAATTTTCCCTTCCCATTCTCGTCGTAATATGGATACCGGTATTTTGGTCTGAAAATTACATTATTTTAGACAGGTTTATTAATAATTATATAATGATAATTTATTATGGATTTACCTTTCAAAATATTGGAAGTTGGGAGCTCTAGGCTGTGGGACTGTGGATTCTGAAGTTACTAAAAGAGTAATCGCCATGATGACCTGTAGCAAATAATAATAAAAAAAAATTAACAAAAGATATGTACTGTTAAAACTTAGTTAATTTAGATCTTATTTTCAGGGTCGATTCTGAAACATTTTATTTGATATTTTTTAAACATTTTGTGATAATATCTTCAAAGAATCTTTTTTGGGATCCCTATGGATTTTCAAAACAATATTATTATTCTGATTAATCTTATTGTCATATGTATTGTAAGGATTTATAATATGAATTTTCTAGTGGCCTCAATTATTTATTAAATTTGGCGGCGCCATCTTACGTCATATTTATTGACTAAACCTTGTCAACACTGTCATCTATCGGCGAGTAGTAAAACTATATTAAATCATTTTTAGACAGTTGTTAATAATATAATGAATAATAAAATTATTGTAAATCATTATATTTCACAAAAAAAAAACAAATAAATAAACATTTTATTTGATGATCTCACAAAATGTTTTTCAGGTATACATATTATAATACATGCATGAATACATGAACAAGATATATTTGCACATTCAAATAGTTAAATAATATTTACTATTATGAAATAAACATTAATTTCTAGTACAAGGATATTAAATCGACATTATATGACCTGTAAGACACACATAAAAATATAATTAAATATATTTAGGTTTTATTTACCATTGTCAAGAAAAATCTCCAAAACATGATTATTCCAATATCCTGTTGTATCCAGACAAATGAATCAAACACAAGGAAAGTCTAACCCCAATATACGTGCGTCACTGTGTGTAGCTGTTATAAAACTGGTTGGATACCTCTAGAAAGTGTGCTGTGAATGCTAATGCCTCCTAATAACCTACTTACCTGATGGGCTTCGTTTTTTCGGCCTTGAATGGGACATACCCATTTAAGAAACTCAAGATAAGTTAGATAGTTCTAAATCTTAAACAAACAGGTCGTTGACCTACAGGATAACGGAGGTTTTGGTACAAACAATTGTGATACTTAATTTTACATTAATAAAACTGAATATGTAGTTTTTATTTTTATTGTGTAAAGTGTACCAAAGCATACCAATATTTTGAATATAATTAGCATGAAATAGATTTTATTAATTTAAATTATAAAATATACAGTGATAGAAAAAAGAACCAAATACTATATCAAGTTGGACATATTTATAAAAAAAACAATTTTAAAAAGACAATAATCTGAAAATATTAATGCATATTAATTGCAATTTAAAATCGTTACCTAATATCATGTTACATCAATCCAAGTACACTATTCTGTGGCTGGGAAGTGAAAGTACTGCTATTACATCAGGTATTCTAGAATTTTTTATCTCTTTCATACATGACTTCTCTTTCTAGCATTCATTTCTGAGAAGGTCCGTATCTTTGATATTTCTTAAATAATATATTCTTATATGGACTAACTAAAAGTCTTAAAAAATATAGTGAGAGTTCACTTGTTAGAATAATTTTAATTTTTTTTAGTATTAATCGATATTAAAATAAGTTGAACACGAACGCGTCTAGTTGGATTTCACAGGAAACGTATGTGCTATATATTTATGCAAAGCATTTAATACTCCAATCAATCAAGCGCTAAGAGAATTAGCCTAATGAGATTGCATGCTGAAAAGGTTAGTGAGTTAGTGTTACTATTTACTACTAGTCTACTATTTGTATATACTACTCTGGTTAGAACGGCATCGCAAAAAAGACTGACGACATAAAGTCCCTTCGGTATTGAGGTTTCTTCCAGACTGTGATTAGCTTGTGAGCACTTTAACTATTTCTGGGATCAAATAATGCGTTTGAAATAGGATAATGGGGTAATTACTTTCTGAAATTGGTCCCATGGAAACTTATATCCCTTCGAAATAGAGAAAGATTTTTTGGATCCCATTTTAAGATCTCATAATTTCAATATATAATTAATAATGTCTCTCCTATATAGAACTATGCTTTTTTAATAAAATACAAAAAAAATATTAATTGAATGATATTCGTGTCTACAAAAACATTTTGTAACAATATTACTTTGCAGAAACTTTTATAAGAATACGAGGTGTGGCTATTAAATAACGGGACTATTGCTGCTACAGAAGATCCACGCATGCGACAAATTCGAACGACCGACTACTGCGCAGCGTAAATCGTTCTCTTTCGATTGCAGCGCCCCCCGTGTTTGTAGAGAAACGATATCAGTCTGTCCGTAACCTTCGTTTATGTAAGATATGTTTGTTTTGTATTGCTGAAAAAATTATAAGTGTAGTTGTAGAGCAACGCATTGTTGTGAAATTTCACGTGAAACTTGGTAAAACCGCTACTGAAACTTATCGTTTATTAAAAGAAGTTTATGACGATGAATGTTTATCACGTACGCGTGTTTTTGAGTGGTTCAAGCGTTTCCAAGATGGCCGAGAAGACGTTGGAGACGATGAACGCCCGGGGCGCCCTTCCACGTCCAAAACGGCTGAAAATATCGAAAAGGTCGGTAATCTGGTTCGATCTGACCGTCGCTTAACAATTCGTGCGATTGCTGAAACTGTTGGCATTGATAAAGAATGCGTACGACAGATTTTGCATAATAATTTAAACATGCAAAAAGCAAATCAAAATATAAAGCGATGATGATTGTTTTTTTCGACATTCATGGGATTGTATACCTTCACTGGGTTCCTGAAGGTCAAACTATTAATCAACATTACTATCGTGATGTGCTTGCTCAACTCCGTGAAAGAGTAAGAGAAAAACGCCCCGAATTGTGGAAAAACAAGTCATGGGTTCTTCATCAAGACAACTCACACTGCATTGTCTGTCAAGACGTTTCTAGCCAAGTACAACATCCCAGTTTTAGACCATCCACCTTACTCGCCTGACCTAGCACCATACGACTTTTATCTATTTCCTAAGGTCAAATCTGCATTAAAAGGAACAAGATTTCAGTCCGTTGAAACTGTGTTGAAACTAGAGCTACTGACACCCCGGGCAAAAATATTTAGGCGCCCACTTAAGGAAATCAATATCGAGTATTTATTTTTTGCTGAACCAAATCATCTGCCAGTTGAACATAGTTGTGAATACGGCACATAGAGCACAGTATCGAGGGTACACAGCGCGGAAGGCAGAAGGCCGAGGCCCCAGATCTCAGCGTCCCCCAAATTTGGCGCCCCGGGCTGTCACCCCATCGCGCGCCCCCCTAACGCCGGCACTGCTTCCAGCACTGGATCAATGGAAAATTCGCATGCAGCGTTGTAAGGATAGAGGAGGGGTGTATATTGAGGGTGATAAACATTAAATATGTATAAGTATTAAATAAAATGTTTTACAGCAATAGCCCCGTTATTTAATAGCCACACCTCGTACGTACTATTACTAAAACAGTACTCTTAATTTATTTAAAATACTTTTTATAAACTGTAATTATTATATGTATATATATATTATTATTGAGCTGAACGTAAGCGAAGCTCTTAACCGTTTGCGAATCAATTTTATGTCGCCACATCACATAAAAACTACTCAGTCGATCTTCATCAAAATTGGCATTGCTGTAACTCTTGTTGACGGGCTTTTACAGAAAAAACTGATTATTAAAATCTTGATTGTTATGGTCGAAAAACTGAATCCCCATAGACTTAAGCTTAACTGTTCTCGCGCGCGCTTACCGATCGTCTTCCTCAAAATGAGTTGAGTCGCTTCATCACATGAAAACTATTTGAGCGATATTATTCAAATTTCTTATTATTTATTAATAATAAGTTGACATGACATTTCATTAATCAAAAATTGGCGCCAATTTTTCACAACAGATAAAAAATAATCCATTGAGTGAAATAAAATATCACGGTTGCACAGAGGTTTTATTCTTAACAAAAATGACTAGACAATTGCACTTACAAAGTACATTTACATCGAGTCTTCAATTAAAATGCGTTTATAAATAAACAAACTAACTAACAATTTTATATAAACAGTAATTTTATACATAATTTTATTATAAATAATGAATACAAGCTTAGAAATATTTTTTTATAATTAAATAGTTTTTCATATCTTTATTTTCTATTAAATATCACATTGTGGCTCATTTAAGACAAATTTTATTATTAAAAAGCTGCTTTTTTTATAAAATTACAACTATATCATATTAAATATCGTGTACTAAGTACTTTTTTAAGCTAACATTTCATATTCTATGCATTTTAATGCTCATAATATTAACATTTACATGATTGACAAATTAATAACTGAATAACAGACTTGAAATATCTTTCTTATATAAATAATAATAGTCCATAACTATATATACTTAATTGTATATATTGTTGACTGTCTGTATATTTAACCTTATATACAAAATAATAATAACTAAAAACATATATATACACAATTATATATAGTCCGTCCGTTCACGGTTATCAGCAAGACCCTTGCTGATGTTTGATCGTCAGTTGGCGTGAGATACACCCATGAGCTGTCCCCTGTAGTGTACGTAATCCATGACCTGTTGAGACAAGGTCCGCTTCCTCACCAACATGGCTGCTGCCTGTTCAAACTTATTCTGATTTCTCCGTATGTATGCTTGTGTGTCTGTTATCATATTCTGCAACTTCTCGGGGTTGATCTCGTCCATCGCGCACTCCTCCATCAGGGGAGGGTTGAAGCGGTAGTAGTTCCCGGGGGGAAGGAGGTCGTTCATCACCTGGTGGATGCCTGGAAATATTTAAATATATTGTTATTATAAGTAATGCTCGCAGGTTTGTAAAAAATTGTGAAATAAATGAACGCCTAGAAATTGAGAAAATCAGAGATACAGTGACAGTGCCGCTAACAAATCAAATGGCAAATATTGAATTTAGACCATCGCAACTAAATATGGGATGACAATTACAGGATTAACAACCAATCCAACAACTTATATATGTATATATAAATATATATATAGATTATATTAATTTTTGTGTTATTCCAAGTACCTTCGGTGTCAGTTGCCGAATCCAAAATCTTATTGAACTTGTCCTTCCAGCTTGTTCCCGATGTCTCCTTCCCCAGACCCTTGCTCAGCAGCTGATAGTCTAGGTGCTTGTTGAGGGCCTGCCCGGTGCCCACGGATATGACTGTGCCGTTTTTGATTGTGTCCGACCCAAACAGTAGTTTAGCCTCATGCAAACCAACACCAGTCGGATTGTTCACCATTATACCGCCATCCTGTAACAAATTTTTGGGGTAAAGTTATGAAATGCAAAGTTGTGGTAATTGAAGGGTTTTTAAAATATGTGTGATTTTCGATATTTATCTCTGAGTTCACTTAAAAAACATTTTTTCATCAATATCAAAGCTAATGAATATAACAATTATTGTTCAAATTTCATCAAGACTAATTCGAAGACCCATCACTCGATGCACCAGCCTACATACAGCAGCCACACGTAATTCTACCCTAATACTCCGCTCCCTCCCTAGCAAGGATGAATGCTGAACACCAGTAATGCAGCAATTCATGCTATCCCATGTAAATCTACCATTACAGTAGCCCCAAGTCCTACAGCACCAAGTAGCTGTACCTTACATAGCTCCGAGATCCACTTGTGTCCCCTCACCTGATGCAGCAGTCCGTGCAGTCTGAATTCCGTGAAGTACGTGGGCGCTGCGGCGGATGCCCTAACTGCGTGCCAGAGCTGTGCGCGCGAGCTGCCCGCGAACACGGACCGCACCCGGAACCCGCATTCATACGTGCGGAACAGGAACGGCGCCAGACGGGACCCCGAGTTCACTACGCACGACACCAGCGCCATCTGTAACCCGTTACATAAACTAATGTTAACGGACACACAAATCGGTTAAACTTTGTACAATTTTACTAAACTGTATTGTTTTTTTTCTTTTGCTTATCATTGTATCAAATTTTATTTTATTTTATTGAACAGTTCATGTTCTAAGATGGAACATTTATTTAAAAATTATATATTCTTTTGTACAGGTAACATTTTTTTTATTGCCCAGTTGCCAGTTTTCGGAAACCGGACATTTTTTAAAAACTTATTATAGTATATGAACTTACGTTTATCAGTATAACACTAACGCCATCTATTTCGAAGATACTTAAATATACAACTATACTGACATTTCAGTGACAGATCACTTATTTTTTAAACACGCCTTTATCAAAGGCAAGGATTGAATTTATAAAGCACATCTTTTACACTAAAAAGGTTATATTATTTTTATATATTAAAAATAAAACATACCTTGGGCGTGTTATGTCTGTTGCACTCGGTGAGCGTACAATTTCTCAGGTTATCTTGGAGCAGTTTCTCCCAAGCATCAGTATCGTAGTACGAGTGAGTCCATACTAATCTTGATGTACCTTAAACAATAAATAAATACTTATGTGTGTCTATTCATTCTTAGCTCTATGATATAACAGCACATGACTATTATACAGTACGTAGAATTTGTCTATGGTTAAAAAAAAAGCAATTAGTGTTCCAAAATGATTTTTGTATAATTATAATATGATATATGTATATTTACCTCCAATGAGTGAAGTGTTTCCAAACATTTGCTTGGATAGCGTGTGATACATGTGGTTAGCTGTATCTAGATTACCGATGCCGCTGGCTGCAAGTAAACATTTAATATTTATATTATTATATGTATATGCTACTAAAGTGTTTATAATGCTTATTCAATTTTGAAAACATTGATAATTGACACAGAATTAATAACTTTAACTATAAATTTTAAATAATATTTGAAGACATGGATAAAGTAATACAAGAGGTAAAGATTATAATATTATATTTCAAATTGCCTTGAAATTGTAATAAGTCAAATATTTAATTTTATAGCTATTAAAAAGATGAATTTCAATATATTTCAACTATATCACTGAAATTGATAAAGTTATTATTATTAAATCCTCCCACCGGTGGTGCTGACTGAAATAAAAAAAAATAAAAGAAATCCTCACCAATGACAGCAGCGATGATGGCCCCGGTGCTGACCCCAATGATGTAATCGAATAGGTCCTGCACCCTCCGGCCCGTCAGCCTCTCCAGGTGTCTCAACACCTCGATGGCTATGATGCCTCGGATGCCTCCTCCGTCTATGGACAGGATGTTGGGACCCCGGCTCTTCGTGGGTCCCGTGTATCCCACGAGAGACAGTGCCTGGATGTATTTAATAAATATCACATTGAAGTCCATGTTAGTGACTACTCTATCTATTAATGCTGATAATACTGATACTGAATTAAAAGAAATATTTGTAAAGTTTAAAAAAAAGCGCAAGTTACAGTTCTCAAAATAAAAAAAAAGTTAATCAGGTTTCAGTTTTTTGTTATTCAATTAAAGATAACTAAAAACAATATTTGTAGTTTCAAATTTCATTTTTTTTTTATTAATTAAAGCAAACCCAACCGATTATTATTATAGTCAATTATTCATTTAATAAAATATTTTATGTTAAAAATAGGAAAAGAGTATTTAATATTATGTTAAGAATAATTGTTACCTCGTTAACAATCCCGCTGACTTCCTTATTCAAAGGCAGCTCAATGTTCTTCTTTAACTTATGTTGCACTCGCAGTAGAGCTCTGACGGCACCCTCCTGTATAAAAATATAATATCAATTATTATTATAGAGATAAGAGAAAAAACACCAATTTGGATCTGTATATAACATTAGTATAAATAATTATCACCTATGGGATAGATTATACATAATAAAAAAAAACTAAAATATGTTCTTTACCCGACCCATTAATACATAACCCTTATATTTTTTTTAATGCCCGGGAATCGTACTCGGGAACTGGTAAATCAACCATCATCTACCTTAATAGCATAATCCCTTGCTTCGGGAAACTGTTGTATATGTTCAATGAAATGCTCGCTCCTCTTGAGAAGACACTCGGTAGTCTCTGCGGTTACAATTGCAGATATCACGTAGGCTGTGCGAGAGTGGATGGATGTCTGGAAATATAAAAAAAAAATACTGATATAGATTCTTAAAACTTGGTGAATCAAGTATATCAAAGTTAAATAATAATACTTAGTATAATTGATAATTTAAAAATACCACAACTAAAATATATATACAAAAACCTTATACAACATAAATAACATTCCATTACAATTTTGCAAATATTAATTTGACCTAGATTTGATCACAATCTCAATAAGGAAGGATTATGCATAGATAAGAATTGCTAATTAATTTTTAATTACTTTTTCTTTGCACATAATGAGAATTTATTATTGAATTTTATCATTAGTACATAATATTTAATATTGGCTTAAACATGTTATAGAACAAATATTCAACATCAATATTGAATTGATAACAGAGATAAGTGTATATTTCACCTACTTTCATTAATTGACTCAATCTCCGACTCCTTCATGTGATCATTCAAAATTGAGATTGATCATAATCTATTTCAGGTCAAGTGATAACAAATTGATATATTTAATATATAATATATTGAATGAGACTGTCATCCTTGAATAATGTTTTTTAATTGTCAATACAGATGGTTCTATTTGCTCGTAAAATTATCAATAAATATTGATGTTTATGTAACAGTGATCACAATAAAGAAATAACTGAACAAGTTTGTTGTGCGGTTCTTTATAGACCAGGGAGCATTTGAAAACCTTGTAGACTTAATATTAAGTTGTAGAGTATTATTACAGAAGGGCATATTTCAATAAGTGTGGTATCAAAATAGTTCTGACCCTTTAACATACACAAGTGATTACTGGTATTGATTAAAAGTTAAAAAGATATAAATAAATAACAATGTTATAAAGTTATTATTATTAAATAACATTAATAAGACTTATCTTGTTATGCATTGCTATAACAACTGATAAGAAAAATTAAATATGCTATAACAAACAAAATACTTAATATGTACTTACTCAATGATAAGGTAATTTAAATTGAATACTAACCTTACTAACAACAGGTTTGTTCGTTTTCCAACTGGACTCTGATATTTTTCCGAAATGCAAATCCTTTTTCAACTTCAACCCTTCCCACAGCCCTTCAAATGTGATTTCTTTAGCATCTGACCCTATGGTGAGCCCGGCTTGACTGATTTTATCATCTTTTTCATTTTTTTCTTTCGCTGGTACTTTTGAATCTGTTTCTTCTACTGTTGTTGCATTAACTTTATAAGCCGTAACTTTCGGGTTTGAAGCTTTAACATCTTGTTTCAGTTTTGTTGTAACTGCATTTTCGAATTTCTTAATCAAAGCTAAAACAAAAAATATATACATTATTTTTTGTCATCTGTCTGAAAAGTTGTAATTTGTTTTATGTAAATTAGATCTCACATTAACTGTTAATTATCCCGATGGTAGCAAAACCACATTTTTACTTAGCCCAGGCTTTATCCACTCAGTACAAAAATAGGTTGACAAATACGGAAACTTTAGGCAAGAACTACTGCCTTTAATTTGTACAATAAAATTTTCTTTAACTTTATTTTCAAAAAATGGATCATATTATATATAAAAGATCATAGATACAGATAGACAGACCTTATAATGTTGGGTCAGTAAGTAATGAATAATTGATAGAAGTATGAAAATAAATAATTATAAGTAAAAAAATATAAAGATAACCTACACATTTATATAGTCATATAAATAATCCTGTCTCATAGAATTTAAATTTTATTACAAGTATGACCTGTCATTATAATAAATTAGATACCTAATTACTACCACTACTTCTAAGAAAACGTAAACAAAAGAATAAGTTACTCATTAACAGTAATTTAATGAATATAAAATAAATATGTATGTTAGTGTATAAAATGGATATTAGTACTTACATTCCCATTGTTCTGGAGAAGCTGGTTTAATTTTTTGAACCAATTTCTCAACTTCAGCATTTAAATTGCTCATTGAAAGGTAATGACGAATAACGCGCCATTGTCCGCCCAACGAAGACATATTTATTTATCTACTTAAATTAAACTATCCAATATATTTATTAACAGCACTTTTATACACTTAAAAGTTGTTATTGAGAAATCAGACAATATTTATAAATGAGCGACTCCAGTCGCTTACTAAACTTGTTTCAACGACGATTACTCGGCGACTGTTAAAAGAAACGTCCCGACTTGTAGTGATCACTAATAGAGTTTCAAGTTATTATCACAACTCGCAAAACAACATAGATTCGCGTAACTCGTTTGCAAATATTTTAAAATCCTAATATTATTTTTAGATCAATGACAACTCAGTGCAATGACGTCAAATCGTGCGATCACGTCTACCAACTTAACAGAATCAAAATAAACAAGAAACATCTGCGCAGTCCGTTCACTTTAGGCCTCAATTCGATTTTACAACTTCCTATTTGAATGTTATCAGATAAGTAGTTCACTTGTTTTCATAGCAAGAGTAAATTATAAACTGAAGTAATGAATACGATGCATCTTGTTTTATACTAAAGTAAAAACATGTTTACGAGTGGATCGCTTACGATGGGAAGTTTGCCACACCTCTTGTCGCCATCAATGAAAATGCTTAAAATTGTAAACAAACATCGTACGATTATGTTTGTAACGGTGCCAGGAAGTAAATATTATTCATAGACAGAAGGTGTAATGATACATCACCTATTTGCTATTTATTGTTTTATGGATCATTTTCTATTCTGGTATGTTTAATAAAAAGTAACTAGAATCTAATATTATTGTCTAATAATATATATTATAATAACAGTTCCTTTATATGTATTAGTGATAATAATATGAAAATCCAATCAATCTTCGTAAGTGGTCATTAAGGACTTACTAACTAAAAATGAAAGTCATTAGGTAAGTTTAATCTAATTGCTTTTTCTAAAGTCGATTAAGGCCAATTTGTAGACAATATAAACCTCAAATAAATACAATGAACGAAGTATGAACGTGTGATACATCAATTTAAGTCTTGATAAATTTTAGTATTTTATTCCCTTTAAATACAACCAACTACTAAAAAACAAAATAGATTACTGTAACACGGTCATGGCAAGCTAGCAGTATACGTTAAACAGTACAAAATAGAAGTGAAACCCCAGTAGACATAATCTGACCGTATTAACGAAACTTGGAAAGGAAATGTAACGATGATTTTACTCCTCGACAATTGCCAGCTAAATGTCAAATAAAGTTAAACAAATCCGTAAAATGATGGATGACCGACCGACCCATGGATATTGGTAACTGGGAGTTGCGGTCCCGCCAACTGGTGGCTATATCTTGAACTAGCGAAAACGGGTCGGCTGATTAATGACATATGTAAATTGTATGTAAACAAATCCGTTTTTAAAGTCTTATTAATTATTAACTTAATGAAAGGACATTAAGTTAAGTTAAATATAAAATTTGAGTTAAAAATAAATTTAAAAAAAATGTTCTTATCAATGTGTGAAGTGTTAGATCATTTGGACTCTACAACGAAAAGCCGAAACTTTATTGAAGGCGAGCAAGTCGTTAATTCTAATCATTTAATCTACACGGGAATTTTGAATGAAAATGATGAGCAATACGAATTATTATCTTATTGTATTCAATCATCTAATACTCGAGGAGATCCTCATGAAATAACTACAGTTATTAGTAAAACTGGTAAGGTTATTTCCTCAGTATGCAGCTGTACAGCTGGGTTAAGTGAAAGATGTAAACATAGTGCTGGTGTTTTGATATTTTGTTCACGGTACGTTTAAATTATTGAAAATGTTTCTTTATGTTAAATTTTTACTGCTAAGCTCAATAAATTATATTTTCTTTATTTTAGTAACGATTTGACTGGCTTCAAAATCGTTTCATCAACAGATAGAAAATGTCTTTGGAGTGCACCTCGCAACGCTTGTTTGGAACAATATCATCCGAAGCCTTTGAGTGAACACAGCTGTTTTGATATAAAAAAAAATCATGAGGAACTAAGTGATGATGTCAAGAAGTCGATCAGAGAAAAACTTTTTTCGAAGAATTTGAAATCAGCTTTATCAGTGCATGTGTACGAGCGTGAATGATTTATTTATGATTGATTCTTTTTTTTTAATGAAAGTTTTGATGAAGTAAATTTTCACATAAACAATTTTTACAATTCACTGTTTATATGAATAATTTTTGTTTTTAATTTAATTAATTTTGTACATATTCACCAATTAATTTCAATTTTTTTTCTATTTTTATGGAATAATTTAATCAATTTTAATCATGATTTATACGTAACATTTACTTCATCTAAATTTCCGATTCTTTAATCATGTTGTTATGTTTACTTTCTATTCTACACAATATTTTGAATGTATTTTTCATAGAACTGGAAGACATGCTCCACTGCAACCTCCTGTTGAAACTGTCTCTCCTGAGAACTTACGACTTATCCAAAGTTTGATTTCACACTCATCCTCGTCATCAATCCTACATAATCTTTCTGAACAACCCTTTCGACCATTAAGAGAATGTTGTGAGAAACTTTTCGAGCAATTAATCGGGAATCCTTGCAATATTTGTTTTACTTTACTCTTACACCCATAAACACAACAATAAGCTTTTCTTTTATTTTCTTTCGGGGAAAAACGTACACCCGAATTATCAACAGTATCTTCCATTTTAATTTTACTTTGATTTTCAACCAACAATTTGAAAAAATTAAAAAAATTGCTAATTAGAGTTCACAATACCATCCAAATTAACAATACACTTATGACAGCTGACCCGCTTTCGCTAGTTTAAATTATGAACACCACGCGGCAGCACTTGTACTTACCATTTACCAATAATTACACAAATATTATTAAGTAAGAGTTGTTACTCAAAGAAATGCTACGTTGCATCAACTTATATCATACTAAAATTTATCGGTAAAGGTGACAATTTTTCGAGTTTTATTCTCGACTGCGAGGTCCCGAACGTATATATTAAAAAATATGTTAAATTATTACTTAATATTATGTTGCATTTGAATGTTATCTAGAAATGCTGCGTGGTTCTAATACGTAGTTATTACTCATTGTTGTTGTTATGATGTTATTAAATCTCTCTTATTTTCTAATACTGATTATATATTAAGGCGTTCACTTAGCAAAATATTATTCAAATCTTTAAGCTGACCTTGAGTTAGAGACTCGTATTATGTTAGTACTTGGCGCCAGTCCATAATGTTTTTCTTAGATGGTAATTGATATTTCTTACATAAGTAATTATATAATATAACGATATTCGATATATTATTTTTGGTATTTATAAATCCACAATAAAGCCCAGATAAAAACAGTATATACATATATTTTTTAAAAACAAAAAAAAAAATTGAACCAAAATAGACGACATAATCAGAATAAAAAAAACGTTGAGAAACCATTCACTTTAAAAAGTAATGAAAGTAATCCTCTCAAACAATATTATTAAGTTGACTTGTTAAAGTAATAAATTCATTTTCATAAGACGTGCAAAAAAAAATGTGTTTCGCAAATATTATTTAACATGATAACGCTGACCTCGAATTGCAACTGCGTAGTTTTTATTCTTATAGTATTTTAGATATATTATATAATAGTGATACCAGATATTTGTATTCGGATTAATCATGTTTAAATTTTTATACCAATGACCTTCATTCAATTGCGATAATATTGGCAAAATAATTTATAAGCATAATAAAAATAACAAGGCCGGATCTTTGCTATAAATAAATTAAAAAAGTTTGCGAATTAAATTCTATATTATGCTCTGTGAAATGTATTTTGTCTGTTCGCGATTTAAATAAAAATAGTACTTCTAGTTTTTATTTATTGGTTGGAGGGAGTGATAGCGTTTTTTTAATATGATTTTTTTCAAGTAACAGTAAAAATGGCATGCAATATTGATAAGAAGAATATAAAACAATCGCATGATTTAAACGGTAAATAGATCATAATTACTAGACTATAGATTTTTTAATACATAACATCGATCGTCGATGTACGACGTATATTTTTATTGAGAAATAAATAACAACAATTTTATTAGATATTTATTTATAAAATGATTCATTAAAATAAAACAATATAAATATTTTATATAACTTGACATTTTTTAGGACACATTTTATTTCTATAGAGATGTCGGCCACCATTAGAGCCATTTCCCAATCATAATAATAATTAATATAAATTCTTATATTTTAATTTTATTTTGTTTTAAGATGTTACAAAACTCAGTCTTATTTCATACAAGCATTAAGCAGTTGCCTCTAGTTTTGTCAGAATATAATATAGAAGAACATATATATATTTTCTTCTATATTATATAGAGAGAAAGGGGGAGGCTCGAGGCCTGAAGCTAAATAAATGATGAAATTATAAAAAATCTCAAAGGTTTTATATAATTAGGTAAGTATTTGTTTTCTCTGATCATCTACATTTATCTCAAATAGCTATATTAGAGATAGGATTTGATGTTAATGTGGCGCTCTCTCTATCTCTTTCTCGCACCTTAATTACAAATAGGTACTACAAAAACTTAAAATAGGTATTTAAAGACCTTAAAATAAGTATGCATCAGAGATAGTTTTATATCTGTCTCACTCACACCTATACCTCTAAGACGTGGTGCGAGCGAGACAGTAGTCGGCGAGTGGTAAGACTTTGCCCGTACCGGATACTCGTAGAGCGTGTCCTCGTAGGTTATTGTTGATGTGTGCGTTGTGTAACTCGCACACTTGTGTGGAGCACGCGGCCGCCGGGTCACCGGAACCAGATAGGCTGCCCGTCCTAAAGTTTGACTGTTTTTAAATTCGCTTCGCACTTAAAACGAACTGTATTATAGATGTATTCCTAAATAGTAGAAAAGTGTCCAGATTTATCACACTAATGTTCGGCGTGAGTATCAAACCCATGACCATGCAGTTAAAGATACTAACAATTAGACGGTTTTCTTTTTATGTTTTGAAATTAAACTATTAATTGAAGAATATTCGACTTGCTTAATAGGTGACAAAACTTATCAATTTGAACAAAACTTTATTCAATGGATACTTCAAAACAAATTGGCTTTTTTTGGTATTATTATTATTATATTTTCCTCTACATTCCATTAAAGTTTAGTCCACCTTATCCGTATGACTCACCAGAACTCGTTCCCGGGGTGTGCGTTTCCGTCCCAGGGGTACGTCATGACCAATAGCTTGCCCGCGTGCTCACCGGATAGTGATGATGAGGGCTCACGATTCAACAACTGGATGTTTATACCACCTGGATAGAATTTTTAGAATAATTTACAAAGATAGTTTTAGTTGATTTAAGGCAGAGTGTGATGTTGAGATGGAAAAGGAGAGAAAAGGAAGAGAGAAGATTTTTTTTTATGGCATAGGAGGGCAAACGAGCTGGTGGGTCACAGGTGACTTGCGATCACCGCCGCCCATGAACTCTTGCAATATCCGAGGATTTACAAGAGTCTTGCCGGCCTTAGAGGAATATGGAGTAGATATTAATTTACACTATAGTTTAATTTGTAATAATGATTTAATATTATTCTTGTCATATTAATTATTAGTACTATATACTAAAAGTACCAGGTCGCTGTCGAGGCTCCTTTAGGGTCCTCTGATCACTGTCTGGTACGGAGTGTAGTGCCCATTCAACGTCCAGCTCGCACAAGACCTGCGACTCGACGCGTTTGGCACTACAAGTCAGCGGATTGGGATGGAATGCGGTCTTTTTTTGCATCCTACCCATGGGGGCCGATTTGTTTCCCTTCCAACGATCCTAGTGACTGCGCTGCGGCTGTAGCTGATGTGATACTTCAGGGCATGGAACTTTTTGTACCAAGCTCTGTGGTACCACTTGGTGGCAGATCGCGGCCTTGGTTTGATGCGTCTGTCAGGGCTGCATCAGCTGGCAAACGGCAGGCTTATCAAGCTTGGGCCAATGCGTTAGTCACTAAGGATCCGAACTCTAGAGTTCTGAAGAGGAAATACAACCGTGCCTCCAGATTCTTCAAACGGCAAATCGCTAGAGCAAAGTTCAAGCATGTCGTCAAAATTGGGGATCAGCTGGCAAAGTACCCGCCTGGCACGCGCAAATTCTGGGCGCTTTCAAAGGCCAGTCTGGGCAACTTTAGCCAGCCGTCCCTACCGCCGTTGCACATGGGGAATGACTCTCTGGCCCACACGGCAAAAGAGAAAGCCGATCTCTTGGGCACTCTTTTCGCCTCCAACTCGACTTTGGACGACCACGGGAAGACACCGCCTGTCATCCCGCGGTGTCAGAGCTCAATGCCGGAAATAGTTTTTCGGCAAAAAACTATCAGGCAGACTCTATTTTCCTTGGACGTTCATAAGTCGAGTGGGCCGGATGGCATTTCTCCACTGGTGCTACGAACGTGTGCCCCTGAGTTGACTCCAGTGCTAACGCGTCTATTTCGGCACTCCTACCTTAAAGGCGTAGTCCCGGTCTCATGGAAGTGTGCCCTTGTCCATCCGATCCCTAAAAAAGGTGATCGCTCGGACCCAGCTAACTACAGACCTATCGCCATTACCTCCCTTCTCTCCAAAATAATGGAGATCATCATAAACCGACAGGTCCTAACGTACCTCGAGGATCACCAGTTGATCAATGACCGGCAGTATGGCTTTCGCCATGGTCGATCAGCTGGTGATCTTCTGTTATACCTCACTCACCGTTGGGCAACGGTTATTGAAAGCAAGGGAGAGGGTCTGGCAGTTAGTCTGGATATGGCAAAAGCCTTCGATCGTGTATGGCACAAGGGGCTTCTTTCGAAGCTACCTTCCTATGGGCTTCCCGAGAGTTTATGCAAGTGGATCACCAGCTTCCTCACTGGGCGGAGCATACAGGTCGTTCTCGACGGTTTTTGCTCGGACCCCAAGCCCGTGAACGCTGGTGTACCCCAAGGCTGCGTGCTATCCCCAACTCTGTTCCTCCTGCACATCAATGATATGTTGGATATTTCCAACATACATTGTTATGCGGATGACAGCACTGGGGATGCGGTATATTCCGGTCGTGCAGGTCTCTCTTGGGAAAACGTCGATGAGTGCCGAAAGAAACTTGTGTCTTCAATAGAGACTTCCCTGGGAATGATCTCTGAGTGGGGTGAACTGAACCACGTTCAGTTCAATCCCGACAAGACACAGGTTTGCGCGTTTACCACTAAAAAAACCCCATTTGTCGTATCACCGCTCTTCGAGAGCACTCCTCTTATTGCCTCGCCAAGTATCAGAATACTTGGTCTCGACATTTCGAGCGACTGTCAGTTTCGTGGTCATCTGGAGAGCAAGGCCAAGTTGGCCTCGACGAAATTGGGAGTGATCAATAGAGCGAGGCAGTATTTCAAACCTGGCCAAAGACTTGCGCTCTACAAGGCGCAGGTCCGGCCACACATGGAGTACTGTTCTCATCTCTGGTCCGGATCACCCCAATATCAGCTTCTACCATTTGACCGCGTACAACGGAGAGCCGTTCGGATTGTCGGGGACCCGGTGCTCTGCGAACGGCTGGACTCTTTGGCATTGCGTAGAGACGTGGCTGCTTTGTGCGTCTTCTACCGCATTTACAACGGGGAGTGTTCCGAAGAACTATTCGATCTGATGCCTACCGCCGAATTTCACCACCGCACAGCTCGCCATCGCCTCCTTTACCATCCATACCACCTGGATGCGTGGCGATCTTCAACTGTGCGGTTTTCAAGGACTTTCTTCCCACGTACCACTCAAATGTGGAACGAACTTCCTTCGGCGGTATTTCCAGATCGATACGACATGGGTACCTTCAAAAAAGGCATATATTCCTTTCTCCAAGGCCGGCAACGCTCTTGTGTATCTTCGGATGTTGCAAGAGTTCATGGGCGGCGGTGATCACATATTAACGGTGACCCGCACGCTCGTTTGCCCTCCTATAACATAAAAAAAAAAAAAAAAAAAAAAAAAAATACTAAATTTAAGTGGAACTATTAAATTGTTTTGCAGTGTTTGTTTTGAACAATAAATTTACCTTTTGGATGACCTTTGTATGGTATGAACTTTTTGAATGAACTGTCAAAAATAGCTGGAACATAAAATTAAGAATAATAATTATTTAATCTACATTTAATTATATAAAAAAATAAATTTTAAATATATATTGAATTTCTCACCTCTTGTGTAGTCAGAAACTCTGATATATGCAAAATTAACATCACTGACATGATTAAGAAGATTTTTTTGGAGCAAATCTTGAATTCTTTGGATGAAAGTGAGAACATATACGTCCGATTGGTGTGAAGATACACGCCATACACCTAACCCTGTTAAAAACATGGCAACACCAACAATTATAAATATTGAGAAAAAAGAAAAAAATATATTTTATTATATTTTGTGACAACCCTATTTCAATCAAATAATACCAACCACAGCCAATGATATTGACAAACGCATTTTTCCCTCTCTCCGCAGCCCTGAATTCAGCTTCTAATAAAGTTGTATCTGCCAGTATGCTTATTCTTTTATAATATACTTCGTTATTAAATACAATATCATTGCTTATTTTAACGTATTTATCTTTATATTTTTGTGTTTCGTTATCTGTCTCGATTGGGGGTAGTTCTTCATAAGTTAGGGAGGGAGTCTATAACATTTGGAACAAAAAAACAGTTATTACGACAAAAAATATTAGCCTTCATCACAACATATAAAATCCACAAAATAACTCACATCGAAAAACTCCGACCATATTTGCCGATATTGTGATATTATTCCTTGTGCAGATTGACCATAGCCGTTTTGAGCATTGTTTTGTTCTTTTGTTATTAATATATCTTCACAATCCATTCTGTGTTGACGCTCAAAACGTGGACCTATTAAACCTGGCAATACATATATAATAAGTTAGAAAAGTGTCCATAGAGCTTTGTCGGTTTTTCTCCATTGACCAATCCTTTGGAACCGTGCAATTAGACTCTAATATTTCATAAGTGTAGTGTATGCCTGATATAAAAACTATTGCTAACCTAAATTAATTTACAATTTTAGTCGATTTCATGAAGGATTAAAATTTTGTCCACTTGAAATTATTATTTAATAAGTTATAGATCAAATATATCATTTAAATTATTCGCATTTTTTAATCTGTCAGAATAACTGACCCAAATATAAACTATTATCATTTTTCAGTAAAAATTTTGAAAGCTTATATTCAATCAATTATTTGTTTCTACAAAAAGTCAAAGTATATTAAAATCCATGGAGGAATCACGTGACAAATATTCGGAGTGATTTGTCGGAAGCCTTTGATTATGTGAAACAAGAAATATCAGTCTGAAAAGCACACCAGTATCAAGATTCCAGTAACATGTTATTAAATTTGTATTTAAACAATAGGGTTTCGCAAGGGACCCGTATTAGGTCCATTCAATATCAATCAATGCACTTTCAAATCTTATCAAAATAATCATAATATAGACTTGTTTTATATGTAGGGTATAAAATTATTCAACAAATCGTAGACTTTGACGTAAACAAATGTTTCAACAAAGTTGTAAATTCAAGATAGTATAAAATCAATATTCCTCTAAATTTTGAAACATTTAAAATACTTAATAATTGTAACTTTATTAGACTATAAATTCAGCTCCATAGACTACTCTACTTCAGTAAGAAGAAACATAAGATAAATACCAATAATGACAGCTTCATCTTCAACTCCACCCTGGTCGACCACCCCCGAGTTGGTCCTCCTGCCGTCGTTGATGCAGTACGTGTACCCGCTCACGTACAACATCGCTGACAGCTTCATCTCATCATAACTTAAACAGTTCTCCAATAAAAGAGGAGGTGTCTGTTCTGGAGTGCCCACTGATTCCCAGCCATCAGAACTGAAGACAATTGTATTGTGATTACAAATAATTATCGTTGTTATAAAAATAAAATGCCTCAAAATTGCTTTTATTCGTAACTTATGAATAAAATAGTCTTATAGTATAAGGGGGTTTAGCTCTTTACGCTAAAACCATCCAGGCATATTCCAGATATGATGGCGCCGGTCATTTGATAATATTAACGGTACATACGGTTTTCTGTAACCAGAAGTCGCAACATGTGCGCTGATCTTTGAAGCAGGCACTATATTTAGGTTACCCTGTGGCGTTGACCTGCAAATGCTGTTGGCAATTCATTAACATCCCCACATCTACGACGCGCGTCTGGATGGTAAGGATAATAATCTAGCCGTTAGAGTACACTTTGTTGATATAAATTGGCTTGTCTTTATAAATCAATAAAATTGTTTCTGGGCTATTTAACGTGTCCTTCGTTTTTATCCAGGTCCCAATATTTCGACACAGTTGCAAGCGCTATGTTTAAGATCGTGAGATACCTCGTAGATAATAGTTTTATACACTCTCTTCCTTATAAAATTTTTTTTAGATGTTTTTTTTAAACAATTTATTATAGAGCTGTATAATAATGTTTTAAAATAAAGGTTCACATGTGATCCCAGGTAAGAATAAGGTCTATGGTACCCGTAAGTATAGTAAGAGACGATAAGGATAAAAATATACTAGAATCAAGATGCCGTCTCCCGACGAAAGCTGGAGTGTGCCGATTCTATAGGCAGTGTACCTGACTCCTTCCACCTTCGTTTTTGTGGGCAAAGTACCTCCAACTGCTTAGAGCATGTCGGAGTTTAAGCGTGCCCTCACAAGTCCGATAGTCGTAATACTGGGACGAATCATCTCATTGATCATATTCGTTTGGTCTTGAATTACAAACATACATTAATCGTGTGCAAATATATCGAAGTACTTGTCCTCGACATTTCGAGTGGTGGACAGATTAACGGCCATCTATACAAAGCCAAGTTGGATTCGATGAAATTGAGAATAACGACGATGAGAGGCAGAGCTATTTGATCTAATTTCTGTTTCCATTTAAGATTAGAGCACTGTCTGTATCTACATATCTAATATCTGGATGCATGGTGTTCATCACCAGTGCCTTTAACTTTTTCTTCCAGGGTTAACCAGAATTTCTCCCAATAAAGTGTCTACGCTTTCTTCAAAGCTGTCTATGCTCTTGCAGATCCTCTAATATATCAAGACTGTGAGCAGGCATCATCTTTTACTACCAGTTAAAACTTTTCGTAATTTTTGTCTTTCTTTTATCAAAAAGTACATATTATTGAAATAAAAAATAAAATATCCTTTAAAACCAAAACTTAATTTATAACCATTTTTGTTTGGGAAATAATGTAAATAACTAACCCTTCTGCACCATTTAACAAAATATAATAATCTTCTGGGTTCATAAAGGTAACAGCTCTTTTAAGCAGAAGCCTATCCACAAATTGTGGGATTGTCATATCTTTGTATAACTCCTTCTCAATAACTGATCCATATTCTCTGCAATGAATTAAAATTAATTTTAATTGAATCCATAACTTATTTCACAAAGGGCAAAAGTATATTATTTTTCAAAATTAATCATTTTTGAAGATATATTTTAAATAATATAAAATAAATACAATAAATTATATTGATAAAAAAATATTAATACCTTTTGTAAATAAGGAATCTAGTCATATGAAGCAGTACTCTCTCATGTACTAGGGGATACGTTGAACCAATATTAATTTTTAATTTTTCTAATGGCTTCCTCTTCTTTAATTCTGTTAATCTGAAATACATATTATAAACACACTCTTACACAAAATATATATAACAATTAAATTTTACAATAAAAAAATATATTTCTTACTTTGTTATGTACATCAGATTTGTTTTGTTTAATGATAAGGAAAATAATAAGTTAGATCATAATTAAATCAAACTCACAATCTGGTTTTACCAGATTTCAAATTACAAGACAGTGATAATTAATCTAAAAATATATCTTTAATAATATTAAATCATAAGGAACAAATGTATAGAATAGTATTAAATTTTTTTCAGTAATAAATGTCTTATGTAAATATTTTTATTTTAACAACATCCAAACTAGGATTTTTATACATATTTTTACTAACCTTGTAGTATTTACGGGGAATGGAATAGGAAAAGAATCACTGCTGGTAATAAGGTCATTCACATCAATTATTGTCTCCTCTTTTGGTAAATTTGTACACTGTTCTAGCAATTTATTCATTCCATTATTTGTATTTATTAAACTCCAATTTTGTGTACACCTGAAAAAGTAAAACAAACATTATTGTGTTTTTGCTATTAGTATTTATATTATTGATAATAATGATACCTTTCTTACCAAGAAATATTCTTAAAATTCTGTATACCATCCATTTTATGAGAGATACCTTCACTCTGTAAAATATGTGTTATGTATATATAATTTAGTAAGTATTAAGTAGTAAGTAGTTATTTATTCTAGTGTTTGCAACTAAATAATTTAATAAAATTAATAAAATAGAAACTCACAAATTTTCGAGCAACCACGCGACACATAAACGAACTAAGCATTACAAAATATAAATATCTAATAAACATTTCAAGATATAGTCTTAAGCCTTCTTCAGTCTAGAGAATATTTTATATTTTTTTGTTTATGATATAACGGAGTGACAAATGACATTAACATATGATATTTGATATATGTCAAGATTCTAGATTGTCGATTTGCGATTTTGCGTATTTAGTACTATAGAAGTTAGTGGCAAACCAGTGAATTGTGATGTATTGCACAATTATTATATATGTTTACATATTATAACTGTTATAAACGAAATCACTCTCGTGTAAAACTTGTGTTTAGTCGCGTGAAGCTAAAAGATTAGTCAATAATTTTATTATTATATCTAATCTACAACTATAAACTACGAATCGGCAAATTGACTCTACTTTTATTACAGTTATACATTCTAAATTACTAAACATTCAATAACATGGATATTTTACGCCATTTTCAAAACATTGCCTGGTAAGAAAAAATTGAATTTATCATTATATTATAAATAAACTAGCAAATTAAAGTTAATTCACGTATTGTTTTAACATAATAATGTTCTGGTTTAAACTGTTAATACCATATTAATTATAGGTGCAAGCCAGACTGGTGTTACCCAAGTATGAGTAAAGAAACCAATGAGTTACTCCGACAATGTGTAGACTTGCCCCAAATTAAGTTGTGTGATGATATTGAAGAGATTATCAAAAAGAGTAAAGCTTTTCCCATACCCTTTCCCATAAATTCCGTCAGGTAATATAGAAAATTATATTTATATTTGAAAACTTTAAATAATAAGATAAAGTAGTGAAACTTTAATAGGTATCAATTGATAATAATTGTACAATTATAGGTTGGAAGAGTTGAAAACTTATAAATCAATAGATAAATTAAAAAGGAATATTATCTCTACATATCCCTTAATACATGAGAGGGTTCTGTTGCTGATGACTCACTTCCTCATATACAAACGGTGAGTAAATATGATGTAATTACTTATATCTCTTTGTATCAATGCTGATCACTTGTGTATGTCAAATTAAGTGTCAGAACTGTTTTGGTACTATACTTATAGCAAGAATCTTTTCTGTAAAGACACTCGCCAAAATTAAGGCTATGACGGTTCCAAATACGATCTGGTTTTAGAAGAACCACATAGCTATAGTTTTAAATAGTTATAAAGTTATACTTTTAAAACTTTCTATACATCTCAGAAGTTATGAATATTATTTTTAAAATTATTAGTAATAATACAAAATAATAATTTACAATTATTATCATATACCATTAATTTCGCAGAGAATTTGGTTCAAATATTGAAAAAGCGTTCTACAAAGATATGTCTGTACCGGATTTGATTGAGAGAATATTGAAAATAAGAGCCATTTCGTTCTTGGGACCACATGATAGATATCAACTTATTACTGGAGAAACGGGGTAAGTTATAATGAATAGAATGGAATAGAATGAATGAATGTTTTATTATATCATTCATTCACTTTATTTTCGTAAATTGTTCAAATATGTATAGCTAAAGTTGATTTTTATTATTATTATATTCAACTATGAGTATTAGAATATATTACAATATTTAATATTTAAAAAATATTGAAAAATTATCCTATATTTGTAGGTAAAAAATATTATTAAGAAATCTCAGTATGAAATTTTTGTTTTTCTAAAACTTACCTAATAGAAGAGGAAATAATTTAATTACTAATTCATTCATTATTAACTTATCTATTGTATTTCCTTTATCTATTTACGAGAAATGAGTGTCATAGTTCAAAATAAATAAAAGTATAGAAGTACACATTATTCCAATGGGTTTTTAAAGCATTATTATTATGCAGATAGTTTTTGGTCATTAAATCATAGAGAATCATTTATTTGTGACATTTAGAAAGTTAGTGCTGTGTACATAGTTGTTTATGGTCAGTTTTAAACCGTCTATAAAGCCACCATTGCAAAAGTTTAAATGTAATGCGGCAAACTCAGAGTAAAGTAGTCACTGCCACAAGCATAGTGTTTAGGAATCATAAAATTGTTTGGAAAAACTTTTTTTTATTAGTTTTTTCTGTTAATTGTTTAAACTTAAAAAAATACTGAATGTTATAATTATATATAATAACTTTATTTCCTCTTAACCATATATCTATTTAATATTAGATCGGAGGGCTGGGAATCTGTGGGTACGTTACAACAGAAGCCACCACTCGTACTGGAGAGTTGTCTGAGTTATGATGAGATGAAGCTGTCAGCGATGTTGTACGTGAGCGGGTACACGTACTGCATCAATGATGGCAGGAGGAATAACTCGGGGGTGGTCGACCAGGGTGGAGTTGAAGATGAAGCTGTCATCATTGGTAAGAACCGCGCGCGGCGGGTGTTGAGCCTAGCCCTCTACTTTCTTACGCTCAGCTCAATTACTTCTCCTATGTGTGATCATAATTAAATATTTCTCATTTATAATAAAATTGTTAAATTAGCATTTATTATATTCTCGCTGCCATGGAAACGCTGATTAGACGCTGATTAGGTGCATTGTGTCATATTAAAATCCCAGAATGTTTTATCCAAAAACCTTATTTTTCCGTAATTATAATTCCATTTTAATATACTATATACTACATTTTAATGTCTCCAACTTTGGGTTACGATCACGTTGTTTGTAAATTAACTATAATTGAGTTAATAAAATTGTATTCTTTTGGATCATCCAGTTGTGACCGACGCAATTGGTGCAACTTCATAATAATAATTAATTGCTTTTTTTTACCGTTATATATATATATATATATATATATATATATATATTGTTTTTTTAATTATAAGGTTTAATTGGTCCACGTTTCCAACGTCGCTGTCGCATGGATAACGAGGATATCCTAATAACGGAACAGCAGAATTGTCTCGACAACGGATATGGTGAGGAAGTAACTCCGACCACCTGTTTGAATGTATTGAAGACAACGTATGTAAGAAATAATCAGTCCGCAAAACACATGTGGAGACAGATGTGGTCAGAGTTCTATCAAGTGAGTCATTCGTTCATTATTTCGTTCATTCGTTCTTTTTGTTTAGTTTTATTTAAAAAAAAGTAAAAAGTATAATCCTTGTAATCGTTTTTGTTTTACATATTAATTAAAATTTTCTTTTAATTTCATTCGTTCATAGGTTCACAGCTACACCTATGAAGAACTCTCATCCTACATAACAATACACGATAAAGATAAAAGATACATGGAAAGATACGTAAAGAAACCGAACAGTGAAGATATATTCGATAATGAAGTTTATTACAAACGAATATGTATCTTGGCGGAAACGACTCTCATGGAAGCGGAGTATAGAGCGAGTGAATGTGGAAAGAACGCGTTCATTAATGTCATTGGATGTGGTGAGCATAAAATTATTATTTAAATTATTACTAAGTATTAACTAGATTGGCTTATCTGATCTGAGGATCTGATAATGTTAAGTCTATGGGAGAAACAGTTTTTTGACAATCATTTCTGAACGGAATGAGATATTTTAATTCTGTTTTTTAAACATGCCCATTTCAAAGCTCCACAGCTCTGCCAATTTTCATTCAAATCGGTTCAGTAGTTTTTATGTGATTTTAGTGCAAAAAGAAGTTTCCCAAACGGATAAGAGCTCCGTTCACGCTTAGGTCAATAAGTTGGAGAGTGTCGTCACAGTACTTATTTTGATAAGTATGGTATCAATAGTCCTGACACTCACATTTAATAACAAATGATGAGTTTTGATTCAAATTGGAAAAAATATAAGTAAAGTCATTCATCCATTCAATGTGAATGATTTGTTGACGGAAATTAGGTTTAACGACTTTATATATAAACTAACTGTGACTGCGACTTCATTCGTTAAGAATATGTGTATTAAAATAGTCCTTATAATATCTATTATCCACTAATGAAAGTACTGTTAAAATCGGTCCAGCCGTATTAGATAACCGGATCAAAAAGAAAGACAGGAACATTATTATTTATATACATATATATATATATATATAAGTAATGTATATACTTTCATATGCATTTAATAAAAGCTGTTAAATTAGAATTACAACTTCATTTTATTTATATGTATAGATTATTTGAATTTAGAACCTCACGTCATACCAAACAATAAGGTTTTTTTTTTAAGTAATATTAATCGTTAAGATTTTCCTGTTTAAACTTTTTATGTCTTTGTTCAAGGTTAAACATATACCAAACATTTACTGCGAAGTCTTAAAATTATGACCAATACATTTAAGTGTTTATGCTATAGATATAATTGTTCAGATTAAGGAAAATCATAATCATACTTACAGCTAATAAGCACATTGATTACCAAAGAGGCCACATCGGCCATTTTTGTTTGACTAAATTGTCAAAAAAAAAAGATTGTTTGGTCGTCAACTGTTAAGGTTGACTCCTTATTGCATAACGAAGTAAGCATGTATTAGTTTGTGTCCGACGGAAACTGGTGGAAACGAAACCGAAACTAAATCGAACCGAAGTTTCAGGTTCACCCGAAACTTCATGTTATGAGGAAATAATAATGAGAGCGTTATTATAATCAGTCGCTCTTTATTTTTTTTATCTTTTATTCTTTGACATTTTAATTAATAGATAATCAATTGAGACATGAATTGACAGAATGACATTTAAGAAAAAAAAATGTTAATTACGCTATAGAAATACTTAAAATAAGTATTTATTTAGATTCATTATTTGAAAATTATTCATGGTTTTTTTTATATTACACATAAAATTACTAATATAAATTATTACCTAATACAACAATAGGTTCTTAATATTTAAATAATAAACAAAGGAATAAGAATTCCCGAACGGAGTTTCGGTTTCGGATATATTTGCGATTTCGTATTATAGTGTTTTTCGGTGTCCGATATATTTCCGATTTTGATGATATTTTCGGTTTTGTATTATGGTTTTGTTTCGGTTTAGGTTATACATTCGGTTAGTTTATCTTTCTAATTTCTTATTATATCTTTGCCGCCGAAAACGAAACTAAACCGAAGTGTGTTTTTATTTATTTATATACTACCGTGAATTCAAGGTCTCGGAGTATGGATGATATCTCCTCACCAACCGGACGTGTACGTATTAACGTTTTTGGAGAGAATCCGTGCTTTTCTCAAGAAGGATCTCCTCAACCACGTCACTGATGTGAACTTCGCGTACATAAAAGCCAGTCCAAGCATAAAAGGTGAGAACTCTACAGTTGACTACATCTTGAATGTGTCAGATAAATTCGAATTATTTGAATTCTGATTGGTTGTCGTTTTTGAGTCGTGATTGGTTGTCTGGCAAGCTTTTAACCAATCAAAAATTGATACAGCATTTGACAATCTTGTTGAAACGTTGTTTTGATTTTTGTAATAAAATGAATGAAATTTTCATCTTGTAAATTTGACTAGTGATAATTGATTTGTATTTTTATCTGCTTAATATGGAGGAATATTAAAAAAATAATTCCTTGATCATTCCAGCACTCTTCACTAATTCAGAACAGAACGATTCGCCAGTGGAAAAGCGAATTTTCTTTGAGAGCAAGAGGCATCCGAATGGCAAGTATTTTATTTTGTTCATTCTAATAATGTTTTGTTCTTATGTAACTTAAAGCTAACTCCACTGTATTTGACTTTGCAGTGGTGAATGCTCTACTCGGTTAAGATGTATTCACCCAGATGTGGATATCCATTTCATCTTTGTTTATGCTATTCTTTAAATTCCAAATCGATGAATAGAATTTAAGTTTATCTTTAAGGTTAGCACTGACTACTATGAGCTGACCGACCTTAATACATGAATTCTTGGTACTCAAAACTATTTATTCTTGACAAGCCTCGGCCGTCCCTTGTCTAGCCATATTTTAGACGTCTAGATTCCTCAATTGACGTGTTTAATAATAATCATGTAATCATGGGGAAGAATCTGTTTATCAGTAACTTTCTTTTAACTATGGCTTCCGCTGTATTAGGCTCATCTCTGAATCAGATTACAGTACTTTTGAGAACAGAACCATATAGCATTGACTCTCTTTAAGTCGCTCTTGTTGCAATGCCTCGGAAAAGTTTGATCCGTTGGCGTTGTATACATCTTTGCGTTTATCATGGAGAGCATTTCAAAAATCTATTTGATCTTGATACCAAGTTTCGGCACATCAAATTCAACAATAATTCCAACTAACTGAAGGAATATTCTACCACTTATCAACAACATGTGATGGACTTTTGTGGATGATTTTAACATAACAAGCTCCTTTCTCGGAATCCATAAAATGTCAACTTCATTGATCGTATTTTTCGCACAGGTGGTATAAACATCCAGTTGTTGAATCGTGAACCCTCGTCATCACTATCCGGTGAGCACGCGGGCAAGCTATTGGTCATGACGTACCCCTGGGACGGTAACGCACACCCCGGGAACGAGTTCTGGTGAGTTATACGGATAAGGAGGATAGGGTTAATTGACTCGTAAAGGAATCTTCAGTTCTTTATTGTAATTACTATTTGTATCGCAGTTCAAGTTTTCGTTTTTAACACACTTTTTTTTTAAATATATTTTGTTTTATTTATGTAACGATTTGTATGGTATGAAAGTGATAGAAAGGACCCCCAAAAAGACAAACGACAAACGGATCTTATCCGAGCTTGTGGTAGATCATTCCAATTATAGGTTCGGATCCCTACAAACATCCGGTGACCCCGCGGCCGCGTGCTCCACACAAGTGGGCGAGTTACACAACGCACACATCAACAACCACCTACGAGGACACGCTCTACGAATAGCCGGAGGGGGCAAAGTCTTACCACTCGCGGACTACTGTCTCGCTCGCACCACATCTTTGGGGTAGAGGTGTGATTGAGAGAGATATACCATTAGTACTAACCGATTCACATTTAGAGAGTTAAAAGTCGGCATGTACAAAAATATGCTAACATCTTAATTTATTATGTTCAAAATATGTTTTATTTTTAAATATATCTTCGTAATAACCATTATTTTTACTTAACATTAATTATATTAAAGGTTGAAAAAGCTACAATCGTCAGGTGACCCGGCGGCGGCGTGTTCAACTCAAATATCTGAACTACACAACGCGTATATAAACCCAGCTGTTGATGTTCATAATTTACGAGTGGCTGGTCGGAACGGTATCAAACCTCTATCGGAGTACTGTCTCGCTTTAGCGTCTGAATAATTACTATGTGCGAGTGAGATAGCACTAAATATGGCGGTGCGGCTTGTGTAGCTTGCTGCCTCGCTCTTGCTAATGTACAATTGCTATGAGGAATAGACTGCCAAGTGCTAATAAGTCAAATGTTTGTTTGACTGCTGCTGTCTCCCTCTTTCTTATCGATAAAGACAAAGACGAACAAATTGTAACTAATTTATGTAATCGAATCTATATCCATTTTCGATAATTTGTCTCCGATATTTTATACAAATTTGTCTGTTATAAGTAACTTATGTTAAAAAGTAGAAAGCTTTAGTGCATTATATATTTTTTATTTCATAAAATATATTTAATTGTTAAATACAATTGTATCTTTAGATATATATTTTATATATCGCTGTAATATTAGCAATATCAGAACAACGCACATGACGATTGATTTCTGGCGGCTCGAATAATAATTTATTTTAATTATATTATTATCATTAGTTACAATTATATCCTATAATAAAAAATATGGCTACAATTTAGTATTCTATCGTTAGAAAAACTGTCAAATTTGACATTTCTATGACAAATGTAAAACTAATAGGTGTAATCAATTAGTAATAGTTTAATATTAAATTAACGAAGATATATCATAGAATTCAGCAAACACATGAAAATCTTTGATTGTAACTTAATCAAAACAAATTTTTGTGTTTGTAGCAAAAAGCATTTAGAACAGGAATCGCGACTGAAAATTCGCAAAACATGAAACGAAATAAACGAATCTATTAACATACTGCTAAAAACATGAAATGAAATATTCAAATGATTTGAAAAGGTCGTTGAATAAGCAAGGAATTGCGCCTGAAAATTCGCAAAACATGAAACGAAATAAACGAATCTATTAACATACTGCTAAAAACATGAAATAAAATATTCAAATGATTTGAAAAGTAAAATGATTACAACATCAATATTATAAATTGGGTCGGTTAAATAAAATCCAAATAAAGAAATTCGATCCATGGGGTAAGTAAATAAGACTGTTATGTATATAAAATAATATAGTCGTGATGACAATTATTAGGTAATATAATATGAAGTATTATTGGTTTACGTACGGCAAGGATTATAAAGCATACGTTTTGGTTTTGCATTTATAAAATTGTAATCAATACGCCATTTTGTAGTGATTGTTTAAACTATACTTATTATGCTATTATAACATATATATTATGTTGAAACTTGCATTTTATTTTAACTATTAGTCTGTAAAGTGATATAAAATATTTTGTATAATTATATATCATGTATACATATATAATATAAATTTAATTGTAAACTATTATTTACAAGTTGAAATGTATTATTTTTTTTTATATTAAAATTTCATGTTATGTCTGAAAATATAAAATGTATACAGTATTGTTTTCCTATATATTAATATGATTTTCATAGTTGTAGATGAAATGTATTATGTTTAGCCTATTCTTTGTTTAATATAATAAATGTAGGCAAATTAGATGACAATATAGCTAAAGTTATTTGGTAGCTAATAATATTTTATTGTATTGATCCATTATCCACAATGAAAAGTTAAATAAAGTAAATCATCTCCCACCATAAAAACAGCTGCAATAAATAAACAATACTAAATACAACATATTTTAATGTTCTGAAATATTAGAAATTATTATATAAGAGTTTTTTTTTGTATGTAACTGCATATTATTAGCTTTTAAGTTTGTAACAAAATATTATTACTTATTATTTTTATTTAAATATAGACTTAAAATAGTTAAAATTATCTTGTGTTTCTTTTATTTATTTGCCATAAATATACTTGACCGAGTGGTTTTATATGAGAACATACAGAGCAGACAATAGTTGTTGCGGAAGCTCCGTTATAATAATTTGGTACCTACCCTTTCCAACATTTACTTCCACGGACTATAAAACAAAAGTTTTATATTTTAGGTAACATTAATAAAATTGTTTACAAAGATCTAGTGTTGATAATAGCTACAATGTTGAAATCGTGCCTTCATATCTAACATTGTGTACTTTGAAGATACGACGGTGTAAAAAAAATTGCTGTTATAAATAGCACATAGTCTTTAATTATTAAAACAAACAGTCATAACTTTGTAGTTTTACGCATTTGTTAAATTTATAAATCTAATGCTAATAAAAGGAAAACCGAAACGCCAAATGTCAATTCACAACAGTAATTGTCAATGTCTAATGTCACACAATTGTCATGGAAACATCTACTTGTTTTACGTTTTGGCGGTTGTTTTTATCGTTTTTAAGTTATGAATTTCTTATAATAACTAATATTTGAGTTTGACAATTACAAAAATGGCAGAATTGCAACAAATACGCTCTGAGGTAAATAGTACTTTTAAACTTAACGGATTTACAATTCGAAAAGAAGCAAGCACTTTTGTCGCCGAAGAAGTGGCTACAGTGTCTAAAGAAGAGCGTAAAAAAATACTTGATAAATTAATAGCCCATCTATTGCATCAATGTCTCTCTCAACCAGTTTTAGAGAAAGAACATATAGAAGTAGCGTATAGAGAATGTTTATCTTCAGGACTCGAAGAAAGTGAGACTGTTTTAAATGTAATTGATGCCTTAGATGTTCCCAAACTACATTATGATAATGATAGAAAAAAATTCGTCAAAGAAACAAAAACAAGTAATAATTTGTATCCAGAACCCAAATGGAAATCGAAGTTATTAATTGATCGGTATACTATTATTCAGCAGAGGACAGCACGAAATAAATTATTCGCAAGAGAGGCCTTACCTTCTATGGAAAGTGAAAATCGTTTTCAATTACGCACCATTGAAGTGTTGCAAAGTTCATCGAGCAGAGTTGATGATGTGATTGTTCTCGGTCTTATAACCCAATTGACGGAAGGAAAATATTATTTGGAAGATCCAACTGGTAGTGTTCCTCTAGATATGACCCAAACACGGTACCACTCAGGCTTATTTACTGAGAGCAGCTTTGTATTAGCTGAAGGTTATTATGATGATAAAGTTCTACATGTAATGGGTTTAGTACTACCACCATCTGAGAGTAGAGCAACATCGTTACCATATTTTGGCAACTTAAACACATTTGGAGGCCCATCAAAAACTTTATTAAAGAATTCTATAAATTTACTCAAAACAGAACAAGAAAATGAGGATGGCATGATTATATTTCTATCGGATGTGTGGTTTGATAGTTTAAAAGTTATTTCAAAATTAAAAACATTATTCTCTGGTTATAATGAATTTCCTCCAATTGCAATTGTATTTATGGGTGAGTTTCTCTCTTGTCCTTATGGATATGAGCACAGTACACAACTAAAAGCGGCACTGGGCAATTTATGTGACATCATCTTCCCATTTACAAGGCTTAGAGAATCTTGTAAATTTATATTTATACCAGGACGAGGAGATCCTGCTGCCCCAAACATTCTACCAAGGCCAGCTATACCTAACTTTATTACGAAAGATATAAAAGAAAAATTGGGTGATTCAGTAATATTCACAACTAATCCATGCAGAATGCAGTATTGTACGCAGGAAATAGTCGTTGTCAGACAGGATTTGGTGACTAAGATGTGTCGGAATTCAGTGCATTTTCCGGAAACGGGTGACATTCCAGACCATTTAACAAAAACATTATTAAGCCAGTGTACTCTATCCCCTCTTTCGTTGGCCGTGCAACCGATATATTGGCAACATGCAGACGCTTTAAGCCTATACCCAATGCCAGATTTAGTTGTGGTTGCCGATACCTTTCAACCTTACACCAGATCATATCAGAATTGCCAAGTTGTCAATCCAGGATCATTTCCTCATACTGAGTATTCTTTTAAAGTTTATGTTCCAGCATCAAGACTTGTCGAAGATTCACAAATTCCTAACGAAGATACTTGAAATAAAAATAATTATGTATATATTGGAAGAAGTTAATTTATTGTTGAGAGTTTTTTTATAAAGATGTAATAAAATATTTTTTGTTAATTCAGAATCTTTTTTTTTGTATTTTAATTTATAAAAAACAATGAAACTATAGTAGTAGGTACAAGAAAAATGCAAAACATATATTGAATTTTTTATTTAACATTATATTTACAGTCATAAAATTAAATTAGTAGCCATCCATAGTCAACCACTTATTATCTGTCAAATTTATTTTATATAAAACAATACTCGATGCTAAGGTAACTAACAACTTTTGTAATTTTATTGCAATAACTTTAAAAGTATATCAAACTCAATTAAATTGGTAATTTTATAGCAATTATATAATAATCTTGAGGTAAACAGGTTTAAAGATAATGTTCTAAAAACTAAGTAAATTATGTGAAGATTTTATCTTAATTAAAAATATAAATTACAGTATTACTAAGTATATACTATTGGTAAAAAAGTATATTAAAAATTTGGACGGATCATTAGTTTTATAACATTTTAAGGAATATAAGTGCATAAGTTAATTTTGTAAAAGTTATAAAATATCGAAAAAGTCCTAATTAAAAAAAAATTAAGTAAATTATAACCTTATATAAGCAAATTTAATGAATAAATAACTAATGTTACAATTTAACAATTAATTTTAAAATTTTGTCTCTGTATAGTATAAATATGACTTTAACCAATTGATAACATATATTGTTTCATAAAAAATAAGAACTGCAATTATCAGTTGTATTACTCCACTACAGATAGAAAATAAGTCGATATTTTAATCTGTCTATGAATCGTAGATGATAAAATGTCATTTGCATTTAAAAATTATGGCGCTTATAAAAGAAAAATTCATCATCCTTAAGACTCCAACATACGACGTCTAGAAAAGTGGTGTAATTTAGCATTCTGTATTTTAATTTAGAGATGTCGACATCTCTTATATTTATTTATTCCATATTTGTTAAAAAAGTTTTAATAATTATAAAAATGATACCATGTGTCTATCAATTTTAAATATTGTCTATGGATGTTGAATACAAATAAAAATACTATAAGATCCGTATATGCTTAGCATAGCCAAATAGAATTAAAATATCTGTACAAATAAGTTAAACTATTTGTGCAATATTTGTTCAAATAATAATTAGTTTCTTTGTTTAATTTACTAAGCTGGTGTAATTACTGATGGGGGCCAACACGGCGAGACAGATCATGGCAATCGTAAATAGAAGAATTATTGGCGCGTAAACTCCTAAAAGGTGCTTTCTGAAGGTTGTGAACTGAAATTATAAAAAATGTTATTATTATTATTAGTAAGGCTTGTTTTACGTTTAGAATTTTAATCAAACATATTTAATTTAAGCTTAAAGATTTTTTTATTGTTGTAGTGTCCATTATGTTATGACATTAAAAGTCGTTACTTTTTAAATTGTATGAAATGATTTGAATTGAGAATAATTACGTACATTAAAAGGAAATTCATCAACATCATAATTTTAGTTTTTATTACAAATAGGGAAAAAAAAATTGTATGTCCAACCAAAAACCAGAACAGAAGAATTAATTAGAAGAAGGTTATGATATTAAAAAATATGTGTTCAAAAGTTATAGATTACATCAGGCTTTATCTTTTAGATTGTGACACCAAATCTAGAGGACACATTGGAGTAAATTTTTGACAAACTATTGGTTATTTTCTTCCACTTTTAATCTTAAAAGATAGATTGCCAAACTATTGAACTTCTTCTGTGACGTTATCAATCTTTGAGAGAATGTTTAGAGAAAAGTATAAATATTAGTAAATGGCATTTCCATTTACTATTATTAATATATATATAGTTAGTTGGGTTAGTTTTTTTGCCTAGAAGGTTTTAGAATGAATACCACCAAACCAAAGATTGAATAGAAAAAACAAAAGAAGAAAAGAAGAAACCAACAACCAAAGAAAACAAAACCATAGACAATAGTTCAGATGAAGAACTCGAGAGCTTTCGAGACTGTTTCGAGAAGTTTCGAGAATCTCACCGGTGCGTCGGAACTCCTGTCAACGGTAGTGACTTGTCTGGAGTGGCCCATCATGTCCTTCATGGGGAAGGAGTTGACGCGGCCGTTGCTGATGCGACCCTCGGACACGCATACCGTCAGCTACACGCATGGAACATTACGACATGATTGCATCAAATTTAAACTCATACTATTTAATTTCGCCCTTAAATTTACATTTTAACGAAAATTCTCACTGAGAACTGTAACTGTAAGAAAGACATTACTACATGATTGCTTATACAGGCTTCAAATTTAAACCCATATCACTTAATTTAATTTTTTTAAATATTGAAGAGAATGCTTGTTGGGAACTGAACTGTAAGAATGATCCGAAGTCGGTTTACTTCGCGTATTGTTCCCAAAAGTCAGGTTCCGTTTACGCATTTAGCATTGGTCATGTTGGCCCAATGATTGGGCCATTTCACCAAACTCACCGAAAGCACCACGTGAGTGATGACGTGGAACACCACGTAGGCGGCCATCACGAATACACTCCACGACGGCAACTCCGCCTTCACCAGATACACCGCCAGGAAGATTGTGGCAACTGGAACAACATCATGTTAATATTGTGGCGACTTAAATCCACCACACAACTCATCTGGTCATATTTTATCATACACTTGTGTATGTATTTATTTATTTCGCTGATTTCCTTTATTTCCTTTTCCAAATGTATAAATAAATGTATAAATAATCTTATAATCTAAGTGCTACTTAATTATTTATACAATATACTTTATAGGCTTTTAGTTTTTGGTGTTTAGTTTATAAAATACTTTTCCTGCTTAAATTGTATCCCAATACATTAATTATACTATAAGTTATGAATATCCAAATAATTGTTTAGGCTTAACTAAACAAGAAAAATAATTTATTAATACTTAATCAGGATTGAACCTGTGACCCTAAAACATGAATTATAAAGTGTAATACTCACTGGCCAGTATATGCGCCGTGTTACCGACCAGCCAGTGCAGCCAGTTGAAGAGAGGACGGTGTTTGGTTCCCGGATGAGGGCGGAAGTAAGCTCCTGGGAATAAAAAATAAGTTTTATATATTGACAATATATACTATATGAACAACAATAATAAAATAAAATGTCTTTAATATATAAATCCTAGTCCTATAAATTTACATTTCTTATAATCTATGCATGCTTGAGTTATTTTGGTTTATTCTATGCCATTTATTTATTTCTTACGTAATATAGATCTATCTGTAACTAACTAAACAAATTTTACGTGTCTATATAAAAAAATCTACTTGTTGAACGAAAGCTATGTATGATCATAATATATATATTTGTCTAATCTGATTTTTTTTTCCAAAGCAATATAATATTATAAAAGTTATCTACAATTTACATGGTATTTTTAACAACATTTTTACTTCCTTCCGATTTTACGTGATTAATCGACAATCCCATAGATTATAAATTTTTGTCAGTTTATTCGTGTGATTGTTTTACAGCAAAAATAGTTGTGGTATACAATTTATTTAAAGATTATTTTTATAGACAAAACATTTCTGGATCTTGATTTTAACTAAAAATTTGTTATACTTTTATTATACTAGAAATTATTATTTGGTTTTTAATTATGAGTTAGGTGTGTTTAAGATTTACCTTAAGATTAAAAATGTCATTATTTGAGAAAAGAAATATTAATAATATAATGTTACCGATGGGTTGCAAGAAGCACAGTATGACTGTGATAAGTCCGGTGATGGCGTGAGGGTTGTCTCCGGTGGGTTGCCAGCCGCCCGCCTCCACCACGACCAGAATGAAACCCGCCATCGTGAGCAGCCAAGTCACGATCATCAGCAGCCTGTGGGACTGGGGATGGGGTTTTTAAGAAATACACCACATTGATTTGATTTCCAAGAATGATATGTTATATATGATTTTTCTAAACCATTACACCAACGATTTTTTTAAAACATTCCAATTGTGACTTTAAAAGTTTAAAATTCTATTTTAATTTTGATATAAATAACTTTACACAAATAATGATACTTTTGATCTTTCTAAACATTACTTCAGACTAGCTTTGCATGCATAAAAGTACTTACAGCGAACCAGATGTCTTTTCCTCCGAGCGTTTTACCCACCCAGGTTTTTTTGAAATAGCTGAAATGAAATAAAATTATATTACATCATTTGTTAAGAGTAATAAATATTAAATTAATAAAATGTTTTTCTTGAGAACGTAATATTTGATTTATGATTATATTTATATTTGAACTATAATGTCAGTTACAATTGACTTAATTTCCAAACGGCTTAAACGTTTATACTTAATATAAAAACTCAATTTCGAGCCTTAATGGTCAAAGATGTGCAAACTTATTATTACACACACATACACACGCACACGCACACATATAGATAAAGATAGATCGATATAATATAGAAGATACTTTATTGTACACCACAAAGAAATAAAAAAAAAATTATAAAATAAAATAAATAAAAAACAAAAAGGTTCCGATACAGACGCAGATACATACACGAATAAATACACACACACATACACAAATACAAAAATCTTTCAATACTATCCATAACTTAAACAATTTAAGTTTCAAATTTAGTATGTGCTGTAAAGCAAGAACTATCTCATATGGTGTTTTTATAATTTGAAAAAATGTACAAGTAGTTAAAATGCATCACTATCCAGGTATCCATTCCATTCGATCTAATTCTAAGACCAAACATCCTCAACTTTTCGTGCACTTCTAACCATAACATCTAGAAAATCTTCTACTGCTTTGACAAACTTGACTTATAAATGTTCTAACTTATAGTGCAATCTGCTTCCATTTCTAAAACCATCCGAGGGTCTTTGAGAGATATCCTGGGGATGCCGTATCTCCAATAGGTGAAATATAAAGGGCATCTCTTCCACAAGTCTTTCCACACTCACCGCGCCATAAGAATTCCGATAGAGGCGGCTCCAAGCCAGGCGGCTAACATGAATGCGCCGTGAAGACGAATCAACACACGAGACCCGCCTGCCGCTGAACCAGCTGATGCGAGGGATAGAGCGGAGCCTGACGACTCGTACGCCAGGCTGTGGAAACCGACACGATCGGCCTCTGATGGAGGAAGAAAGGGTCAATGCACAGGTAAAACATGAGAGGCAGTGACGTCATCAGAGACAGTGATGGTGATGAAAACGGTTTACAACGGTGATGTTAGGTTTGTCTGATGATTTACGAAATAGTACTTGTAAGATAACCCTATCTTGGGAAATGCGACTTGAATGGATTTCTGGATTTTGTATGATTCCGGATCGGAAAGCATTTAATTGTATAATATTTTTACTTTAACCAGCGTTGTAGAGATATTTGTTATTTAAATATTAAAGTCATAATTACATGAATTGTGGATAGAACAAGATAAACTTTCATAATGCTATAAATGAACTTAAATTCATTGATCAAAGTCCGCCAAAACTTCCGTAAGCTTACCTTTCATCGACTCTCCGGATACGACCATCAGGTAATACTGGTTATTGACCAAATCGAATGTCTGTCCTCTAACAGTGGATACCGCATCTCTCTTAAACTTACAGTACAACTTTCCATCGATATTTGAAGACTCCATCAATTGTACGATATCCTGGGGGGACTCCGACCTTTTAACGTAGGGCTCCTCTTTGGGATACGTCCAAGAAGTGAAAAGATTGATCCTTCCATTATCATTCCTAACACACTCCATGGCGCTATCGTCACCCATCTTGGAGTCCAAACTCAATCCAGCGGCTACGTACTTCGGATTGCCGGTTCCTTGTATTTCAAAGGTATAAATATCACCAGCCACGAATATTGCAACAATTGCTTTGCAATTCCCAGTCGTGATACAGTTTTCTGGCACTCCGAAACACAGCTTGGTGTCAGCACAGCCTTGGTATATCGTGTCGAAGGGTGTTGGAGTGGGTTTGGGCTAAAATTAAGAATTATGATCATTTAATGCATAATACTTAATGTAATATAAAACTATTAGTATTTACTTACTGACCCATAACGTTATCTAACACCCGTTTTGGTTCTAATCTTACTATAGATTAGACATAATTGCCTAAAATGACTTAGGCAGGACTCGAACCTGCGATATTTTGAAAAAGTCCAAAAATCTTCGTTCGTACCTAACATTGTAAAGTACAGTGCACCATGATTTGTTATTATTAACTAAAATAAAAAAATCAACCCTTATCAGGATTTTAAATCTTAAACATTATAAATGAATGTTTGTTGAGTTTCGGTGTAAAGAAAATATGTCAAATTGAATTTGTAAAAAGCCATATAAGGTGGTTTATATCAGAATTATAGATCCGGTCGTAATTATTATTACCGTATTCTCCACAATAACCGGTGGTCCATGACCCCCGCTCGGAGTGGTGCTAACAGGTGTGGGAGTGGTAATAACACTATCTGGGGTTACCACTTCCACTAGCGAGGACTCCACGTTCTTCCAAAATGTCGCATAACTTTGAGCCACTGTCGCTCTGCAAATATAAACATTATATTTAACAAACGTACAGATAATATTTTAATAAATTTATTTTTTGTTATAAAATAACATTACTTCATTATCAAGAAATAAGTTTGAATATTCTTAATTATAAATCAAAATATTTTTAATTTAAATAAATTTATTTTTAACTGATAAAATCTTTATTTAAATAGGCATTTATTTACACCAAAAGTGCGTGTAAATAAATGCCTATTTAAATAAAGAATCATCAATTATTACATTAAGGTCAGTGTAGTCAGTCCGTCAATAAGCTACCGCCGGAATGCTGCTCTTCTGAAAACAGCCGGCCAGAAGCACAAAAAATATTATTAAAAAAAAAAATTAACAGTTTTATATGAATACATTAAAATATCCATATTGGAAATAAGTCAACAAACCTAATTCCAAACATTTCGATCAACAAAAAATTTTTGAATGCTATAAGATTTATTTAAGATTTAATCTCTAAGATATCTTGTGGAACTTTATTATATATGCGTACACTCAAGCCCATGGAGGATTTGATCACATTTTGATGGCCAAGTTTGAGGTACCTATATCTAAAACGTCAGTTATTAACTTGAATGTACCTAAACTCAATTCCCCCCAAGAAGTCAGTTGGTGCTCTCCAGGTGAATGTGAGGGGAGGCTTGTCTTCTGGTGAGGTGTGGGTCACTGTGTCGTTATCACCACGACAGCTGGATATCTTCGCCATGCCAGCTGGTACTCCCACAAATTTACCCACGATTTTATCACGATCCTAACAAAAACACAAAAATAATTAATAAAAATTAAATAGACATTTTTGAACCATAAGCAATATCAAACAAAAATATGTATATAGTATATATAAATTTCAAATATTCAAAATATCTTTGTTCAAGTAGGTTTTGTACAAGCACATACATATATATATATATACATTGTAATAATAATATATATGTGATCTTACCTGTATTTGCCTAGCCTGTAATATAAATCCTCCAATAGGCGTGGGTGCGCCAAACGGACTGCCTATAGTGACGTTGAGGGTGTCACCCTGTCGTACTTGGGGTGACGTGAATATGGCGTACGGTGGTGCTGACGTCTGAGCGGGTATGTCACTGTGGCGTGGCATTTGATCTAAGCAGGCCTAAAAACAGTAAAAATTCATACAAACATATATATTAAAAAAGGGAGTATATATATTTTTAAATTTTAAAACAAAGTTATGCATTTTTTAATAAATTTAAGCTTTTAAAATGTTTGATTAAAACGCAACAAATTAACGAGTTAACCCTAAAATAGTTTTATCTATATATAGATTATCAATTATTATATATTAAGCTATCTTTTGAACCTTTGGTAACATTTTAAATAAATAAACATATAATTAATGTATTTAAAGTTTAAGAATATCGTGAAAACCTTTTTATTTTATATTAAAATAATAATATAATTTGTAATTAATAATAAAGGCACATACTTTTTCATATAATATTAAAATAAATGATAATTATAGTCTGAGTTATCTATAGACGCCGTTAGATTTAACTCCATAAGTTATCTACATATAATAATAGATTAAAAGTCAATTTCATGTATTAATTTCATATATAATAAGTATTCTATTTGCGATTCTTACCAATGGCGGAGCCCCAGAGCCATATTGATATGTTAAATTGACCAGGGATAAAACTGTTATAACCGTCAAAATCATACTCCTTTTTCGTGGCATTATTCTGGAAAAAAAAACATAAATAAAATTAATATTACATATATAATAATTTTAAATATATAATGGAACTTTTTTATCTATAACAATATTTTTTTATCTGTTTTCCGTTTGTTAGTCGCGCGTAATTTGAAATAAATACACAGATTTTGATGTAAATTATTATATAGCTTATTATTCATTGAATAAGTTACATACAATAGATTCTATTTCCACAGATAGACACAAAAGATGACTATATTATCAGGATAAGTTTCATAAAATAGACATAAAAAACAGTTATTAACTGTAATATAAGATTATACTTTTGTATATAATTGCCTATTCCTCAGAGAAGGGGGAGGGGGAGGGTTAGTGTAGGCAATAGCCACATTAAAATATATTAACATTTGAACATGTGCCCAAGGAGAACCTTTCACTTTTACCATGAACTCACTTCCGTAGTATTCTGTGCACGGAATATAATGACGACATTCCTGGGTTTATTATACTTTCAAACTTACTACATTCTGTAATAAAAGCGTTTTCCGACTTATTTCATATTTCATTCTTATATAAACTTATTTCATTCTTATATAAAGCCTGTTCCATATATATGAAACTTTGCTTCATAAAAATTATACCACATAATCATAGTGAAAATAAAGTCGGTCTTTTTAAGGTTTTTATTATATATATATGCGTGATGAAATAGCCTGGCTAATCCACCATGTTTTTCCATTTCGTGTCGTGATCTACATATAGAATTTAATTATAGAACCCAACTATAAATGTAAGATTGGGAATCGAACCCGGTACCCTTAAATCAAATGGTATTACTAAACAATGTTATAACAATAATGTAATACGCCCAATATTGTAAGAATATAACCTCAATCGGTCATGCTAGAAGGTCAAAATGTTCAGAAATTAAACGTGCCAATACAATAAGAAATATTAGTTATTCAAATACAATTAATTTAAGGATATTTAAATCATACCTTAATTTGTTTGATTCATGTTAAATCTTGCTGATAATTATCTTACGTAAGCCCAATTTATGTATAAACTTAATTTATTATGTAATTGGATGTTACTCAATACGGAAAAATCGGTCAAGTATGAATCGTCTGTTTACACTTTTTAAGTTTCAGTTATAAAAAAAACACTTATTTATATATTTATTATCCTATGAAATAATATAGTATTACTACTATTATGTCTAAAAGAACGCTGTTTTGAAACTAAGTGTAAGTGATAATAAGTGAAGGTTGTAACTCGCGATTTACAAGGTCTTTAACACTAAAATAAGTGTGACGAATCTTTTGTCGAAGTCTCGCCTTTGTGTTTTTTCAAATATAAAAACAGATAACAATGTTACAGTCAAAGCACATTACATCAAGTTTATAGCAGATATAAAAACTTTTTAGAGTGATCTTAAAGGATAAAGAATACTTGATTCAAACCTCCTTTTTAATAGATGTTTATATGTCAAAACATATTTTTTTATCTGTGATAGATTTGGTGTTCCCGCGTTTTTATCTTCAGTAGATCGAGTTATTAAAATAAAACGATTTATTTATATTCAATTATAATTATTGTTCAAATGATTCATATATTGCAATATTTTGCAGTATCTTAAGTTTTGTATTCCATTATAAGTAATACAGTTTCCTCATTGTGATCAAAGTAATTGTTTTAAACCAACCATTCACCTCACAAGGAATGCCAAGGTTGTATAGACATTACAGATTTGAAATAATTTACAAAATTCACTTAAAATTCTGCAAATATATTTTTTTGTTTTAGTAAAAAATTACAAAAAATCCGTCATTGATTTCATGGCCACAAATTGATGATATTAGAAAATTTTAAAATTACTTGATAACTTGTTCTATAATAATTAAGAATGTTGATCAATTATCGGAAATTAGAGTATAAGATTAAAATTACGGCTATTAAATACCGGAATTGTAACCGACTAACTTCCGTAACTGCAGACTGGTGTACAATTTCCGGCTTTTCAAGGTCCGGGGTTTTTTATCGAAATTATGGATCTTAATGGTGTGAACAGTATTTACGGGGTTAAAATTCATGGGATTTTATTATATATACTATATTATATTTTTAAATAATTTTAACATAGACTAGTTCTTGCTAGTGGCTTTGCCTGCCCCCTACCAAAATATTCAAATCATAAACCATCGCTGTAAATGTATGCAAATCTATAATTCTTGAGTAATTTAATATCAGACTTAGTTGCTTTTTTATATATCTTGAGTGATTTAATCAGAATTGATTTGCTTTTTTAATATTAAAAAATAAAATTAAATCAAAATTAACACACTTAAGGTAAATGATAAATAAATAATTGTTGTTAAACAATTACTCTATTAATAAACTTATTGAGATGTAAAATTTAATTTCTTTGTAACATTTACTATAAATCACAATAAATCTAAATAAATGAATCGTAATAAATCTAAATAAATGAATGATAATAAATGTAAATAAATGATTGAACTAGGTCTCTTGGTCTCAAGGTCTGTGTCTCGCTCGCCTTCAATTAAAATGGTGACACATTTTTGTATAAAAAATTGTGTCTATCTTTGAAATTCAATTAATAAAACTAGTAATTTTATCGTTAAATATAATCATATTATTGGCTATACATGTTTGTATGTTAAACATATTTGAGCTGAGCGTAACCGAAGCTCTTAACAGTTTGGGAGACCTTTTTTTGTATTTAGTTGTCTCCAGAATGCGACGAGATAATTAGTTAAAAATTTTCGCATGTATGTATGAGCCGAACGCGGATGTTATAGCGAAAACAGATTGAAAAAATATTTAGCCATTGAAAAGTTATCAAGAAAAGAAGAAAGGAGAGGCTCAACTCAACACCCGCCGCGTACGGTTGGCGGATCCTAGTTTTAATAAATATAGAATAAAATTAGTTAACACGGGATTTGAACTTGTGAACGTTGGGTGCATATCCTTTTGCTCTGTGAACTGAGCTACCGTGTTATATATGTTACATTCATCGAGACATACAATATATATTTATAACTAAGACATAAAGTAACTTTTGTCAGTGTTTTTATGCACACAATAGCTCAGTTGACGAAGTGACAATATTTTCTTTAAGTCTCAGCTTCGAGTTGTGATGATATTTTTTTTACTATTTATTTTGTTTTTCAATATGTATTATACAAAATATTTATTAGTTTTTTTTATATTAAAGTTACAGAACCTTGTTTGGTGTTAACGTGCTAAGGGTGGTATTTGGGTCGCCCTTAAAGAAATGTTTCTTGTATTAATAGATAAATACCTTAACCGGGTCACTTGAATGTGGGGCGTAATTAAAAATTACATATACAGTTGATGTTAGATATAGATATATTAGTTAAATAATATATATGCATCTAATCGTTACAGCAATCGAGATTCTTTATTTATGTAATTTTTAATCTAAAACTGTAAGACTCAAAGATTTTTAGTTAGTTAGTTTTAAATATGTTATAAAATATGAATAATTAGTTAGTGGAAAATTCAGATTAAATTGATTGAGTGTTTGTTGTTTTGATTTTGTTGTATTTTTTTATAAATAAATATTACGTAAGACTTTATTGATAGGAAATTCTAATTTTGAAACAAAGCCGTTATATTTAAAGGCGATAATAATAATTTTTTTAACATACTTTTTAATTATTATAATAGTAATTTATACAAAAGTGGAATAGGAAAGAGACCTTTTAATTACATGTGCAGGATTTGATTGGATATTGAAATATTTATATGACTTGGCTGGAATGAATGTTGTCAGTACCAACTGACCTATCTCTGTAATATATATTGTATACCCATTTACAGGTAAAGCAAGGACAAATTATATTTATTTTATTCTACTACCTCCATTTTTTATTAATTTTATACAAACTAACCTATATTGTAAAAATATTATATTTAAATTTAACGTCTTAATGACGAACAGATGAACGCGAATTATTTATATGTATTTATTCTGAAAATAATATTGATTTTTTAAATGATTTAATTATTTTAAATGAATTGTTTATTATTTATAGTGATTTGTCGATAATTAGTGTTTTAATGGTCTCTGGTCACGTTTGTTCGTGTTTGTATAATTAATTCTTGGGAAATAATTGTCTGAGAATCACAGTTATGATACTATATAGTAGTAAGTTAAAAAGTTTAAAAACTAAATCAACTTTGTTTAATTTATCGTTTTTTTTTTTGACGCCATAATAATATAATTCAACCTATTATAACATGTAATGACAAGAATAGAGGAAATATATAAACAATAACCCTAACGTATATGTGTGTGTGTGTATATATATATATATATATATATATGTATTTGTGAAGAAATCCCGCCACGATGTTCATTTAATGAAATGTTATAGATATCTATTGTTTAATCTAACTTAAAATAAAAAAAAATATTGGGTATTTTAGAATTTTATAGATACAATTCACTTCTAGTTCTACAAATCTCCAGTAGATGGCGGTGTTAGTAATAAAAGAAATTGACGTAAAATAGTTTATGAAGCAGACAAAGTTGCTGACAACAGCTAGTATATATATTATAAACTATTGTCTATACGTATATCGATGTTTGTTGATGTTGTTTGTTACATCATGAATCTAGTATCAAGGTTGAGAATAAAACCAGTTTCTTAAGTGCGTCTTACACCTACAATGTATATTTAAATGTCGTTTGAGATTGAGATGAGGTTATCCAAAGATATATATGAAATTATCAGGAAATTTCCTATATAATTAAAAAAGTTATGCATATAAATACATATATATATATATATATATATATATATATATATATATATATATATATATATATATATATATATATTTCATTGAATGCGTGAATTGAGAGAATTTATTAAGCCCAGTAGGTATATATAGTAGGTATAGTATAGTATAGACTCAATAGTTCAGTTAGCAGAGTGACAAAGTTAGATTGCTAGAGGTCGCATGTTCCAGTTATATTCCTAAGAAAGCCTACCTAAATTATATAGACAATTTCGATTCTCTTTCCTATAAGTATATTCATAAAATCAGAATTTTTCATAGTTCCATGTCGGAATCGAAACCACGTCCTTTTAATTAAGTCAGTCTCACTAACCACTAGACTAGCAAACACAAATACGGCTTTTCTTAGAAAACCTGTCCTTTTAAAAAATATATTTCTTTCTATTAAACTAATTGCATTTTTTTAACAAAATATTTAGCAATATTTGAATAAAAAGTTTAAACAATTTTTTACTTTAATCTATAATAAATATTACACATACAGTTTATTTTTCTTTAAACATATAAAAATGTGTTAATTAGTCGTCTGTACGCTATTCATTAAATATGAGACTTTCACTTCCACCACATGCTTATATAGAATCTGTAATAGGGTTGTCACTCATTGATAATTTATTTATACATAATATATTGACTTAACACTAAACCTACCAAGTACCGGTCAATTTGACCGTTCTTAAAATTTTGTAAAACTTACACATTTTTAAACGTTATAATATCGTTATCAAACTACATGAGAATTCTTAGAATATGCATATAATATTTTCTTTACTCTTTACTTTTAGTTATTTCCATTATTACCTGCGTTATATAATAAAGTAACTTTTAATTACTGGTCAATTTGACGTCGTGCAGTAGGAACAGGTATACAAGAATTGTCGGTAGGTTTAGTGTTAAATAACTGATACACTACATTAGATATCTGGAGTTTTTTTCATTCTAAATACGTTTATTTGCATTGTCTACAAATGACTGACTGAGCGATAGCAATCTTGTCGCTCAATCAAACGCTCGCAACGATGGGGGAAATAAGGTTTTCGAGGGATTAATTTTAATGAGCTGTTTGTACACCTTTGAAATTACAAAACTTTAACACAAAAAGTATATTATTATAATATAATACTTGTATTAATTTTAAAAAATATTGACAACCCTAGCATTTTGGCTACACCATGGTTATATTTGAATGAGAAATACACATGAAATTTGTGAATTTAACTGTTTTTTATTACAAAAACACGCGATACTATGATCGATAAAGGTCAATGAACCACATTAAGTTGCACCATGCAAGTTACACCCACTCACATGCAATGAAAGTTATTGCGATAGACGACATGCAAGAGATATATATATGTATGCATATATTAAAATATCATAGTTATTTATATGATCGGTTTAAAACAAAGGAATTATTTCCACATAAACCTTCCTTATATGAATTGATTGCAATCAGAGTTAAAGTTTCCTTATGTCAGAATTGATTGCAATCAGAGTTAAATTGTTAATAGCATAGGTCTTTCATGGCGTCATATTATCCTCGTTCTGTCGATTCATTTTGTTCCTTGTAGTGACAAATTGACAGTCATAAGATATGGTATTAATACAATACCATGAAATAAAGAGGAAATATACTATTTAATGCCACACAACATTGTCATTGGCATTAAATCTGTGTGGCATATGGCATTAAATGAATAGAATCTAACAAAATCTGTCCCATTTTGTTAGTTTTTATTATTTTAATATTAAATTGTTTTAAAATTGCGTTCTTTTGAGACATAATATTTTTTTTATTATTTCAGTATTTTTTAATTATTATGCCCTAATTATGGGGTTATTAAAATATTTTGTATTAGTTTTATAAAGATTTCTGATTAATTGGACCTATTTAGAGATAATTGAAACTAAGAAAAAAATCTCTTTTTGAAATTGTGTAAATAACGTAATTTCACATATTTAATTATAAAGTTATTTTTAATAGTTATTGAGGTTAATTTGTGATTTTAAGGTATTTTAAGGCGAGGTTATGAATATTTATATATATATTTTTTTGGCAATATGACCTTAGGGCGTCGGATATTAATATATTCTAGGTCACCAGACCTTGATTTATATCAGAAATATGTAATAGGATTAACATAGCTAAATGAGATTATAAGCAATTTTAAACATTAGTTTCGGATGTTGCATTTTTCGAGCGAAGCGAGCGTAGCGAACGGAGCGTTCTACTGGAGAATTTTTCACATTCTTTGTCACGAATAGGCTCGATAACTACTTGACGGAAAATTATGAAATTTTGCAATCAAAAAGACACACATTAGATGATGGTTTAAAAAAATTGGAAAAAGACAAAAATATTTTTTTTTGAAAAATGTCGTCAAAAAACTGATATCCCATTGAAGTCAATGTGAAGCGATGAGTCATTACACTGGGCTCGATTCGCTTAATACGCAAACGGCACCCGAGATTTCGCGAAAAGGGTCGAAATTGAGGGTCTGTTGGCGCCCCTAGTCGTCTATATATTGCAGTTAGATTTTTATTGTTCCTAATAGCTGTCGCCTCTATATAGAATGCGTCAATCAAGGTGGGTAGCGAGGGTAGCTTAATTGGTAATAACTTGTTTCAGAGATCCTAAGTTCGAATCCTTGAAGATTTTTTTATTATAAATTAATTTAAAATTAGTTAAGATAATTGGCTAAACATATTTGTAGATTTTATGTATGTAATATTTTAGTATCATAACATATAAATAAAATTGAAGTGTCCGTTTGTAATTTTATATTACAGCTTTCACTAAATGCATATGAAAGTATATACGGTATATATAATATAAAAAACAATTTTTAAAATTATACTTTGTTTGTTTGGTCCGAAACTCGGAATTGGCCTGACCGATTTTAATGGAACTTTCACTATTGGATAGCTGATGTTATAAGGAATAAATTAGGCTACTTAAAAAAAAAAAAATCATGTTAAAACAATTTAGTAGTATATCTAGTTTAGATATAACGCTAATAAAATAAAGCATGGACGGATTTTGCCTAATTATTAATTATTTTCTAAAAATAATAAAATTTTTGTCTGTCAAGTCTTTAAACAATTTATTATCAGCAAATATTTTTTTCAACAAAGTATGAAATTTGAAAAGTAAAAGTTAACGTAAAACTCGTCAAAATTTTGGTATGTTTGATCTTTATTGTGGGGCTATCTTGTGAGGCCCTGGGACAGTAATTCCCACCTGTCCTCCCCTAAATCCAGTCCTGGGTAAAGGTTTTACATAAGACTATATTATGCTATCGTTATATTAAACTTATAACGATTTTTTTTAATTGTATTAAACGGAAAAAAATTTTAAATTTCAATATTTGACATTTATTTACACCGGAAAACCGCCATCTTAACACCGAAAGTGGACGACTTACGAGTAAGTGGATTGTGGGAATACCCGGCCGTAGGTCGTAAAATTACATACTTTTTGGACCCCAAACCTAAAAAACTATTTTAATTTTAATAATAGCAAAGATTATTATTAATTTTATGCACTCGATTTAGACCTTTCTTTTTCAAAAAAAATATAGGTAAACAGTAGAGAGTGAGAGAGAAAGAGATAGATTAGATATCATGCTCTCTCGCTCTTACTGAATCATCTATAAATTAGTCTTTACTATTATAGATGTGTTTCTATAATTGTTGTTGTTATTGTGTGTATGATTTATGTATTTTACTTTATCCGTTTACGTCATTTAGATTAATTCATGACTCAATCTATTTCTTTCTGAATGTGACACATAGTGATTGATTTGTATGTATTTGTTAAAAATATTTTATTTCTAGTATATATTTGTTTTAAAATCATTCTTTTCGAACAAAAATATTAAATTGAATATTTCTTTCACCATAATTTCATATTATTACTATATTTATTATTTAATACATTACTTTATAAATAAAATTATTAAATATAAAAAAACATATATTATAAAACAAAAAAAAATTAAATATTTATACCTATTCTTTTATAGTGTTTTTCGTCACACTCATATATATATATATATATATATATATATATATATATATATATATATATATATATATAAGGTATTTGTCTGAAGGTCTGTCACGGTGCTTGCTCGTTAATACGTGTCAATGACATTTTTCCGTCATCAACAGGGTGACCATGTCGCAACCAACAGACACTACTGTATATATAGTTGTGTAATCCGTCTGTGGATACGATTACTAAATGTCTGTGTCCTACCTAAATAGATTACAAAATGGACCAGATCTTACTTATTTTTATCTTAAAAGATTCCTAAACTTAATTAGTGTCATCTTTTAAGATCAATTAATATTTTTTAATCTATAATTGGATGTGATTTATCTTATTTTTATATATCTTAAAAGAAATGTAAAGCAATGTTTTAAGATTATTAAAAATGCATTTATCTGGAGCTGTGATAATAATACTAGGGGCGCCAACAGACCCCCCTCAATTTCGACTCGCTGCGCTCTCGAAATCTCGGCTGCCGTTTGTATATGCGTTTTGACGATTATTCCTCAAAAACATGACATTTTTCAATTTTTTTTTAAACCATCACCTAATGTGTGTCTTATTGATTGCAACGTTTCATAATTTTCCGTAAAGTAGTTTTCGAGCCAATTCGTGACAAAGAATGAAAAAAGTCTCCAGTAAAACACTCCGCTCACTGCGTTCGCTTCGCTCATTAAGATTACTGACAATTTCGTCTATAACAATGGTTAGTAGGTGCTTTTTCAAATATATCAATAATTAAAAAATATTAGAAAGTTTAGATATGTATATTAGAATCATGGTTACCCTACATTTGAAGTATTTTACCATAACTGTGTTTCAGGTAATCAAACTTAGCATTCTGTGCTTATTTATATTTACATATTGTAGTATTTATACTTGTTAATAGGTTAATAATATATTGCCTTTTTATCTTTATCTTTTAATAATAACTACTTATCTTTTCTTATTATAAACTACGTAAAGTTAAATGAATATTTACAATTCAAAATAGTTTGTGAAATAATCATCAGACACTTTCAATTAATTAATAATAAATAAATCATTATTCAAGGTCACAACAATTAATTAAAATTATATTTTTTTAATTAAAAAAGGAATAGAAATTTTCTCGAGATTTATAATTTTAAATTTTACATATTTAATACAGACTAAATAAAGTATAAGTGAAATTATATTTTTGGTACAATTTTAGTTATTATATATATAATAATTTTATATTAATTTAATTAATTAAAATATATATATATAAATTATTTGAGTGTTTATACTGATAGAGGTTACGTTCAAAATATATTGGTTTTGATACTAAAACATACATTTATGATATAATAAGATAGGTTATGTTGGGCTTAAAATTATAATAATACTTTATTCTGGCCATTTAAAACTCCACGCTTGTCATAAAAACTATTAATTATTTCTATTTGGCATGTATATAATATTTTCTATTTCTATTTGTATGTATTTTTGTTGTTGTTTTTTAATAATATTTGCTCCAAGTCTATTCGTTTTTGTCACAGAGCTCTCGTTCTAAGAGCATTATAAGGTTTATTATTGCGTTAAGGTCGTCTATTGTTACGGAATATTTTTTATTATATAATATAATATAAAAAGTAAGAGGCCAAATTTATATTTACTTATAAAAATTAATTGTGTGTGTGTGTGAATGTATGAAACAATAACAATAGTTTTTTTATCTATCTGTTTGGTTTAGATCAATTAGAATATCTGTGATAATAGATGACTGATGACTTAGTAGGTGAGATGGTGGAGTGGGAGACGTTGGAGGAGATATAGTATGTTGAAATAACTACCATAATATATAAAACTATACGAAATTGAAAGAAAAAGATCAGATTTAATGAATTTAATAAAAATAATTATTGGCATAAATGTCTGTATGTCAAACATGTTTGAGCTGAGCGTAAGCGAAGCTCTTAACCGTTTGGGAGACCTTTATTTGTGTTTAGATGTCTCCAGAATGCGACGAGATAATTAGTTACAAAATTTTGTCATGTATGTTTGAGCCGAACGCGGATGTTATAGCGAAAACAGATTGAAAAAATATTTAGCCATTGAAAAGTTATCAAGAAAAGAAGAAAGGAGAGGCTCAACTCAACACCCGCCGCGTACGGTTGGCGGATCCTAGTTTTAATAAATATAGAATAAAATTAGTTAACACGGGATTTGAACTTGTGAACGTTGGGTGCATATTCTTTTGCTCTGTGGACTGAGCTACCGTGAATATATGTTAAATTCATCGAGACATATAATATATATTTATAACTAAGACATAAAGTAACTTTTGACAGTGTTTTTATACACACAATAGCTCAGTTGACGAAGTGACAATATTTTCCTGAAGTCTCAGCTTCGAGTAGTGTTGATATTTTTTTAACTATTTATCTTGTTTCTCAATATGTATTTTACAAAATATTTATTAGTTTTTTTATATTAAAGTTACAGAACCTTGTTTGGTGTTAACGTGCTAAGGGTGGTATCTGGATCGCCCTTAAAGAAATGTTTCTTGTATTAATAAATAAACACCTTAACCGGGTCACTTGAATGTGGGGCGTAATTAAAAATTACATATACAGTTGATGTTAGATATATAATATATATATAGATAATAATATATATGCATATAATCTATGTACGGTAATCGAGATTCTTTATTGATGTCAATTTTTAATCTAAAACTATTAGATTAGTTAGTTTCGTAATTGTTATAAAATATGAATAATTAGTTAGAGAAAAAATCTGATTAAACTGAATTAACGTGTTTGTTATTTTGATTTTGTTGTATTTTTTTTAAATAAATAAATATTAGGTAAGACTTTATGTATAGGAAATTCTAATTTTGAAACAAAACCGTTACTTTAAATGCGATAATAATATTTTTTTTAACATACTTTTAAATTATTATAATAGTAATTTATACAAAAGTGGAATAGGAAAGAGACCTTTTAATTACATGTGCAGGATTTGATTGGATATTGAAATATTTATATGACTTGGCTGGAATGAATGTACCGGATGTTGCCAGTACCAACTGACCTATCTCTGTAATATATATTGTATACCCATTTACAGGTAAAGCAAGGACAAATTATATTTATTTTATTCTACTACCTCCATTTTTTATTAATTTTATACAAACTAACCTATATTGTAAAAATATTATATTTAAATTTAACGTCTTAATGACGAACAGATGAACGCGATTTATTTATATATGTTATTATTATGATAATGATATTTAATTTTTAAATAATTTAATTATTTTAAATGAATTGTTTATTATTATTTATAGTGAATTGTCGATAGTGTTTTAATTGTCTCTGGTCACGTTTGTTCGTGTTTGTATAATTAATTCTTGGGAAATAATTGTCTGAGAATCAAAGTTATGATACTATATAGTAGTAAGTTAAAAAGTTTAAAAAGTAAATGACCTTTATTTAATTTATCGTTTTTTTTTGACGCCATAATAATATAATTCAACCTATTATAACATGTAATGACAAGAATAGAGGAAATATATAAACAATAACCCTAACGTATATGTGTGTGTGTGTATATATATATATATATATATATATATATGTATTTGTGAAGAAATCCCGCCACGATGTTCATTTAATGAAATGTTATAGATATCTATTGTTTAATCTAACTTAAAATAAAAAAAAATATTGGGTATTTTAGAATTTTATAGATACAATTCACTTCTAGTTCTACAAATCTCCAGTAGATGGCGGTGTTAGTAATAAAAGAAATTGACGTAAAATAGTTTATGAAGCAGACAAAGTTGCTGACAACAGCTAGTATATATATTATAAACTATTGTCTATACGTATATCGATGTTTGTTGATGTTGTTTGTTACATCATGAATCTAGTATCAAGGTTGAGAATAAAACCAGTTTCTTAAGTGCGTCTTACACCTACAATGTATATTTAAATGTCTTTTGAGATTAAGATGAGGTTATCCAAAGATATATATGAAATTATCAGGAAATTTTTCTCTCTCTCTCTCTCTCTCTATATATATATATATATACACGTTTCATTGAACGCGTGAATTAAATGAATTTATTAAGACCAGTATATATAGTATATATAGTATAGACTCAATAGTTCAGTTAGCAGAGTGACAAAGTTAGACTGCTAGAGGACGCAGGTTCAAGTTATATTCCTAAGAAAGCATATCATATCCAAATTATATAGACAATTTCGATTCTCTTTCCTATAACTATATTCATAAAATCAGAATTTTTCATAGTTCCATGTGGGAATCGAAACCACGTCCTTTTGCTTAAGTCAGTCTCACTAACCACTAGACTATCAAACACAAATACGTATTTTCTTAGAAAACCTTTGTTTTCTATGTCCTTATAAAAAAATAAATCTTTCTATTAAACTAATTGCATTTTTATTAACAAAATATTTAGCAATATTTGAATAAAAAGTTTAAACAATTTTTTATTTTAATCTATAATAAATATTACACATACAGTTTATTTTTCTTTAAACATATAAAAATGTGTTAATTAGTCGTCTGTACGCTATTCATTAAATATGAGACTTTCACTTCCACCACATGCTTAAATAGAATCTGTAATAGGGTTGTCACTCATTGATAATTAATTTATACATAATATATTGACTTAACACTAAACCTACCAAGTACCGGTCAATTTGACCGTTCTTAAAGTTTTGTAAAACTTACACATTTTTAAACGTTATAATATCGTTATCAAACTACATGAGAATTCTTAGAATATTCATATAATATTTTCTACATTCTCTACTTTTAGTTATTTTCATTATTACCTGCGTTATATAATAAAATAACTTTTAATTACTGGTCAATTTGACGTCGTGCGGTAGGAACAGGTGTACAAAAATTGTCGGTAGGTTTAGTGTTAAATAATTGATACACTACATTAGATATCTGGAGTTTTTTTCATTTCTAAATACCTTTATTTGCATTGTCTACAAATGACTGAGCGATAGCAATCTTACCAAGTGTGATCGCTCGCAACGACTGGGAAATAAGGTTTACGAGAGATTAATTTTAATGAGCTGTTTGTACACATTTGAAATTACAAAACTTTAACACAAAAAGTACATTATTTTAATATAATACTTGTATTAATTTAGGAAATGTTGACAACCCTAGCATTTTGGCTAAACCATGGTTATATTTGAATGAGAAATACACATGAAATTTGAGAATTTAACTGTTTTTTATTACAGTAACACGCGATACTATGATCAATAAAGGTCAATGAACCAGATTAAGTTGCACCATGCAAGTTACACCCACTCACATGCAATGAAAGTTATTGCGATAGACGACATGCAAGAGATATATATATATGCATATATTAAAATATCATAGTTATTTCTATGATCGGTTATAACAAAGGAATTATTTCCACACAAACCTTCCTTATATGAATTGATTGCAATCAGAGTTAAAGTTTCCTTATGTCAGAATTGATTGCAATCAGAATTAAATTGTTAATAGCATAGGTCTTTCATAGCGTCATAATATCCTCGATCTGTCGATTCATTTTGTTCCTTGTAGTGACAGTCATAAGATATGGTATTAATAAAATACCATGAAATAAAGAGGAAATATACATATTTAATGCCACACATCATTGTCATTGGCATTAAATCTGAGTGGCATATGGCATTAAATGAATAGAATCTAACAAAATCTGTCCCATTTTGTTAGTTTTTATTATTTTAATATTAAATTGTTTTAAAATTGCGTTCTTTTGAGACATAATATTTTTTTTATTATTTCAGTATTTTTTAATTATTATGCCCTAATTGTGGGGTTATTAAAATATTTTGTATTAGTTTTATAAAGATTTCTGATTAATTTTATTAGAGATAATTGAAACTAAGAAAAAAAACGCTTTTTGAAATTGTGTAAATAATGTAATTTCACATATTTAATTGCAAAGTTATTTTTAATAGTTATTAAGGTTAATTTGTGATTTTAAGGTATTTTAAGGCGAGGTTATGAATATTTATATATATATTTTTTGGCAATATGACCTCAGGGCGTAAGATATTAATATATTCTAGGTCACCAGACCTTGATTTATAACAGAAATAAGTAATAAGATTAACATAGCTAAATGAGATTATAAGCAATTTTAAACATTAGTTTCGGATGTTGCATTTTTTGAGCGAAGCGAGCGTAGCGAACGGAGCGTTCTACTGGAGAATTTTTCACATTCTTTGTCACGAATAGGCTCGATAACTACTTGACGGAAAATTATGAAATTTTGCATTCAAAAAGACACACATTAGATGATGGTTTAAAAAATTTTTTTTTTTAAATGTCATGTCGAAAAACTGATATCCCATCGAAGTCAATGGGAAACGATGAGTCATTAAACTGGGCTCGATTCGCTTAATATGGCTTAAACGGCACCCGAGATTTCGCGAAAAGGGTCAAAATTGAGGGTCTGTTGGCGCCCCTAGTCTATATATTGCAGTTAGATTTTATTTTTATTATTACTAATAGATGTCGCCTCCCGATATAGAATGCGTCAAGGTGGGTAGCGATGTTAGCTTAATTGGTAATGACTTGTTTCAGAGATCCCAAGTTCGAATCCTTGATGATTTTTTATTATAAATTTATTTAAAAATTAATTAAGATAATTGGTTAAACATATTTGTAGATTTTATGTATGTAGATATATTTTAGTATCATAACATATAAATAAAATTGAAGTGTCTGTTTGTATCCAAATTTACAGCTTTCACTAAATGCTTATGAAAGTATATACGGTAATAATATAAAAAACTATTTTTAAAATTTTACTTTGTTTAGTCCGAAATTCTGAAATGGCTGGACCGATTTTAATGGAACTTTCATTATTGGATAGCTGATGTTATAAGGAGTAACTTACGCTACTTTTATTTTTAAAAACATATTCGTATTAATTTAATTAGTAGTATAAAATAAATATTTTATATGTCTATCAAATCTTTTAATTTTTTTTTGTCAGTAGATAAAGTTTTTTTTAACAAAGAATAAAAAAAAGTATTAAAGTCGAATACAATTTATTAAAAACTAATAAAGGAAAAACGTAAAAGTTGCTGACCCGTTCACAAGTAAGATTTATTTTTATCGTTATTGTGGGGTACCTCTCCTGTGAGGCCCTGGGGCAGTAGGCTCTCACCTGTCCTCCCCTAAATCCGGCTCTGGGTAAAGGTTTGATATAAGACTATATTATACTACCGTTGTTACACTCATAACCATATTATTAAGTTATATCGAACGGAAAAAATTATAATCTTTCAATATTTGACATTTATTTACACCGGAAAACTGCCATCTTAACACCGAAAGTGGACGACTTACGAGTATGTGGATTGTGGGAATACCCGGCCGTAGGTCGTAAAATTCCATACTTTTTGGACCTCAAACCTAAAAAACTATTTTAATTTTAATAATAGCAAAGATTATTATTAATTTTATCCACTCGATTAAGACCTTCTTTTTCCGACAGTAGAGAGTGAGAGAGAAAGAGATAGTTTAGATATCATGCTCTCTCGCTCTTACTGAATCAACTATAAATTAGCATTTACTATTATAGATGTGTTTCTATAATTGTTGTTGTTATTGTGTGTATGATTTATGTATTTTACTTTATCCGTTTACGTCATTTAGATTAATTCATGACTCAATCTATCTCTTTCTGAATATGACATATAGTGATTGATTTGTATGTGTTTGTTAAAAATATTTTATTTCTAGTATATTTGTTTTAAAATCATTATTTATGTTCATAAAAAAATAAATTGAATTTCTTTGAACATAATTTAATATTATTATTATATGATTTATTATTATAATTTATTTTATAAATTTATTAAATATAAAAAAAAAACCTATATTTTAAAAAACAAAAAAAAAATAAAAAAATTCTAAAAATAATATTTATACCTATTCCTTTATAGCAATATATATATTATATATAAGGTTTTTGTCTGAAGGTCTGTCACGGTGCTTGCTCGTTAATACGTGTCAATGACATGTTTCCGTCATCAACAGGGTGACCATGTCGCAACCAACAGACACTACTGTATATATAGTTGTGTAATCCGTCTGTGGATACGAGATTACCAAATGCCTGTGTCCTACCTAACTAGATTACAAAATGGACCAGATCTTACTTGTACGTAAACTTAAGTGTCATCTTTTAAGATCAATTAATATTTTTCAATCTATAATTAGATTTGATTTATCTTATTTTATATATCTTTAAAGAAATGTAAAGCAATCTTTTAAGATTATTAAAAATGCACTTATCTGGAGCTGTGATAATAATACTAGGGGCGCCAACAGACCCTCAATTTCGACTCGCTGCGAAATCTCGGCTGCCGTTTGTATATGCGTTTTGACGATTGTTCCTCAACGACATTACATTTTTCAAAAATTTTTTCTAAAGTCATCACCTAATGTGTGTCTTTTTGATTGCAAAGTTTCATAATTTTCTGTAAAGTAGTTTTCGAGCCAATTCGTGACAAAGAATGTAAAAAGTCTCACGTAAAACGCTCCGCTCACTGCGTTCGCTTCGCTCAATAAGATTACTGACAATTTTGTCTATAACAATGGTTAGTAGCTGCTTTTTCAAATATATCAATAATTAAAAAATTTTAGAAAGTACAGATATGTATATTAAAATCATGGTTAACCTACATTCAAAGTATTTTACCATAACTGTGTTTCAGGTAATCAAACTTAGCATTCTCTGCTTATTTATATTTACATATTGTAATATTTATACTTGTTAATAGGTTAATAATTTATTGCCTTTTTATCTTTATCTTTTAATAATAATTACTTATCTTTTCTTATTATAAACTACGTAAAGTTAAATGAATATTTACAATTTAAAATTTTAGTTTGCGACACGTTCTTAGACACGTTCAATTAATTAATAATAAATAAATAATTATTTAATGTCACTAATTTAAATTATAATCAATTTTAAATTAATAAATCAATAGAAATTTTCTTGAGCATTATAATTTAAAAATTTATATATTTATTTATTAATTACGATTTTTTGATTTACATAAATACACACTAAAGTATAAATGAAATTATATTTTTGGTAAAATTTTCGTTATAATATGTATATATATATATATATATATATATATATATATATATATATATATATATATATATATATATATATATATATATATAATATTAAAATTATTTGTGCGTTTATACTGATAGATACGTTCAATATATATTGGTTTTGATATTAAAATTCATATATTTATAATATAATAACACAGGTTATGTTACGCTTAAAATAATAATAATACTTTATTCTTGCCATTTAAAACTCCAAACTTGTCATATGATTATTTCTATTTGGCATTATTATTTCGTATTTCTATGTATTTTTGTTGTTGTTTTTTAATAATATTTGCTCCAAGTCTATTCGTTTTTGTCACAGAGTCCTCGTTCTAAGAGCATTATAAGGTTTATTATTGCGTTAAGGTCATCTATTGTTACGAAATATTTTTTATTATATAATATAATATAAAAAGTAAGAGGCCAAATTTATATTTATTTATAAAAAGTCAATGTGTATGTTTGTGTGTGTGTGTGTGTGTGTGTGTGAATGCATAAAACAATAACAATAGTTTTTTATCTTTCTGTTTGTTTTAGATCAATTAGAATACCTCTGTTAATAAGACTGATGACTTAGTAGGTGAGATGGTGAAGTGGGAGGCGTTAGAGGAGATATAGTATGTGGAAATAGCTACTATAATATATATAAAACTATACGAAATTGGAAGAAAAAGATCAGATTTAAGGAATTTAATATATAAAAAGTTTGGTGAAAAAAGTAATAAAAAATATAAAAAAAGTACATTTAATTTAAAACAGACGCAATTCTAGTTCAAGTTGTTTTAAATCGTGAAGGTGATTTTAATAATAAAAATGCAAATTCTACAATTTATATTAATATTATACAGATTATCATAATATTATTAGTCAGTGTCTACCAAGTATAAGTATAATAATTATAAAATACTATAAAATAAAGCTATGCTAGCTACACATTATATATATATCATAAAATATTCACAAGATACTTTTCACTTTCAAATTAAACAAACCTGTTTGTCTCCGTGCGTGATTTCTAAACAATATTTTCACATAAACCACTAAATTTCACACGTTATCATTAATACCTCAATAACTGTTTTTAATTTAATAAAAACAATACATTCATTAATGACTTATAGTTTTAATATTTAACTTTATAACTTTTGAATGTTTAAAACTTTTAAAACGGTTGTCAGATTTCAACACAACGCGACCTCCCCACACGATAGTTTATAGCGACTGAGAATTTATGCTTAGCTTGTCTGTCAATGTTGCCAGTGGTGCTTCATTATACTCCCTTTCGATGGATTAGTAATGATAAATTGATAATTATTACATATTTATAATGAATTCTCTTAAAAGATATAGAAAAAAAATAAACAATTGTTCAAGTAACACAATATGCTATTGAATTATCTAAAACCGATAATATTTTTTGAGCGAAGCGAACGAAGTGAGCGGAGCGTTTTACTGGAGACTTTTTGCATTCTTTGTCACGAATTGGCTCAAAAACTACTTGACGGAAAATTATGAAACTTTGTAAACAAAAAGACACACATTAGGTGATGGTTCTTATAAAAAAAAATTAAAAATGTCCTCAAAAAATTTTTTTTTAAAAATATCATTTCAAAAAACTGATATCCCATTGAAGTCAATGGGAAACGAAGAGTCAATACACTGGGCTCGCTTCGCTCAATATGCAAACGGCACCCAAGATTTCGCGAGCGCAGCGAGTCGAAATTGAGGGTTTGTTGGCGCCCCTAGTATAACCTTTTGCACAATTTCGATGAATAGTAATCATATCCTCTATTATAGCATACAATTATTTTAAGAAATCTAAAAGTAACGAAGTTTTATTACTTTTATTGCATGCTTTTATTTCTAAATTAAAATCTAAGACAATTTAATTAAAAACTGTTATTATTTCGCGCTAGTCTTGTTGATGTTAATTGCACACAATTTCTTTTTACTCCATACCATATATCCTATATTATCACCATTCCTCACGGGTACTGCATATATTTGCAGATATTTACGACACAAATTATCAAAATGTAGACTGTTTGCAACAAGTAAATGTTATTTTTTACCAATTAATTTGGCACATTTATACAATGATACACTGGTAACACTGATCAGATGAATGACCGTGGAGGTAACGGCGTTAAAGCCTAAGGCGACAACTATCCATTCGCATTTGTTGTGCGAAGTTGGTTTTTACGTCGGATAGAGAGCTATGACTCATTGTTTGGTATTATTTGATAATAATTAATTAATTCAATACATACATACATACATAACGTCATTGGGTTTTCATAGCTTTTTTAATGTATGAGTTTTATGTTTATAGTTATTTCGTGTACAATTTATTACTTACCTTGAGCTGTTTCACGCAGGAATGCACATTTTAAAACTCAATGACAATAGAATATTTATATAATATTTTGACAACCCTATTTAGATAGGGTTGCCAAAATCTTATAACAAAAATAATATAAGTAGTGATTTTAAATTAAATTTTTCTGTGATAAAGGTCAAGTTTATTGTAAAATAAAACACAAATAATTATATTTTACTGATATAATTTTGTACAAATAACGGCGTATAATACATCGGACAGGTCTCACATATAAAACTAATGCTAGTCAAGCTATTATGTCACAAGATCTACACAAAAATAAACCATCCACAATCTAATCAAATAAGACAAAAATTGTAAACACTTGAGATTCATTTTATTATAATAAATAAAGTATAAATAAATAATTGTGTATTTTTAAATTTTCTTTATTTAAATTAAATGAAAGAAGCAAGTATGGATTTATTTATTCACAACAAATGAAGGTTATGAAGTCATGAAAATATAAATGAAGTGAATAAATTAATAATTTTGAAGGAGACCGTAACAGAGATATGTATATAAATAATTTTAAAACCCTGTGAAGTATATAATTGACAGAAATTATTGGTGAAATGAAATCCCATGCGGGAACACTTAGGAAATCTAATATAAAGTAACATGTACGTAGGTAGGTATTTTACGCTAATTTATTGTTATTTTGGTCTGGACACTGTCATTTAATTATAAGTTTATTCAAATGTTAATTGAAATTGATTTAAGAATCGATCGATGGATTTATGATTCGAGGGATAACTATTTAAATACATATAAAGCGCATTTGAAATTACTCTACGAGATATATTATTATAATGGCTATAGTGCTAATGTCGGTAACTGAAGCGATCACGAAATAAAGCAAAGTATACACTGAACACTTAGTATAGAAGCTCCATAATTACGCTATTTTAGAACTACGTACAATCTTCTAAAACGTTCATATGAAAATTTTCGATATACAAACGCTAGGTTTTTACACTTATAATAAACACTCTCATCGTTCGTGATTAAACTAATTGAACTCAATACGCGTGCAAATCACTTGTACGACTAGATTTTTTTTTATTTAATTTAACGTTACAAATAGTAATTTTTTTTTCATATCTACTAGATAGTAAAGCACTTCGAAAAATTCCATTTATTTTAATGGAAAATTAAAATTGAAAGTAAATTTTATTTGAAAAGAAAAATAGATTTCAAGAGGTTAGTTTTTTTTTGCTGTTTTCCGTATTTTTTTTTGCTAAATTGACTAAATCGTACCAACATATTAAATTCAAGTTATATTTGAGAAATATCAAACACTCGAATAATAAATTGAAACACTCATTGTGTTATTTCCTCCGAAGTTATTTATTATTGATATGTAAAGAACGGAGCTTCATTTTTACATAAAATAATAATATTATCACCATCTGACGCTGACGTTAAAATTTTTATAAAAAACAATAAATAAAAATATAATAAATTTAACCAAAATAAATGAAACATTTTATTCATAATTAATGTAAGTGAATGAATCGCGTTGATTCATTTAAATGCGTTATGGCGTGCATCTCCCGACGTTATTTGTAATCGTATGGGGTAATTTGGATAATGATAACGGTATATCGAAATCTCCGCTTAAAGATATCTGTGATACGCAACCGATCAAACCACTTTTGTATTTTCCCATTGTGTTTATTTCTATTGATGGTAGACCACCTGCAACGAAAGAAACATTAAGATTTTCTTTATACTATATTGCATTCGATATTTGTATTAACGATATTCATATTAGTTATTAAATTTATTATAGATATTAAAATTGGTAACTTACCAATGTATAGGCCGTTTTCGGTGTTTAATTGCTTCAGTTTTCCTGGCGATATTTTACCAACTGATCCCAGACCGTCAACTTCTAGTACACCTGCTTGTCGATTCCTGGAATTAATATAAATGATAAATCAGAGTTAAAGTTTCCTTATGTCAGAATTGATTGCAATCAGAATTAAATTGTTAATAGCATAGGTCTTTCATAGCGTCATAATATCCTCGATCTGTCGATTCATTTTGTTCCTTGTAGTGACAGTCATAAGATATGGTATTAATAAAATACCATGAAATAAAGAGGAAATATACATATTTAATGCCACACATCATTGTCATTGGCATTAAATCTGAGTGGCATATGGCATTAAATGAATAGAATCTAACAAAATCTGTCCCATTTTGTTAGTTTTTATTATTTTAATATTAAATTGTTTTAAAATTGCGTTCTTTTGAGACATAATATTTTTTTTATTATTTCAGTATTTTTTAATTATTATGCCCTAATTGTGGGGTTATTAAAATATTTTGTATTAGTTTTATAAAGATTTCTGATTAATTTTATTAGAGATAATTGAAACTAAGAAAAAAAACGCTTTTTGAAATTGTGTAAATAATGTAATTTCACATATTTAATTGCAAAGTTATTTTTAATAGTTATTAAGGTTAATTTGTGATTTTAAGGTATTTTAAGGCGAGGTTATGAATATTTATATATATATTTTTTGGCAATATGACCTCAGGGCGTAAGATATTAATATATTCTAGGTCACCAGACCTTGATTTATAACAGAAATAAGTAATAAGATTAACATAGCTAAATGAGATTATAAGCAATTTTAAACATTAGTTTCGGATGTTGCATTTTTTGAGCGAAGCGAGCGTAGCGAACGGAGCGTTCTACTGGAGAATTTTTCACATTCTTTGTCACGAATAGGCTCGATAACTACTTGACGGAAAATTATGAAATTTTGCATTCAAAAAGACACACATTAGATGATGGTTTAAAAAATTTTTTTTTTTAAATGTCATGTCGAAAAACTGATATCCCATCGAAGTCAATGGGAAACGATGAGTCATTAAACTGGGCTCGATTCGCTTAATATGGCTTAAACGGCACCCGAGATTTCGCGAAAAGGGTCAAAATTGAGGGTCTGTTGGCGCCCCTAGTCTATATATTGCAGTTAGATTTTATTTTTATTATTACTAATAGATGTCGCCTCCCGATATAGAATGCGTCAAGGTGGGTAGCGATGTTAGCTTAATTGGTAATGACTTGTTTCAGAGATCCCAAGTTCGAATCCTTGATGATTTTTTATTATAAATTTATTTAAAAATTAATTAAGATAATTGGTTAAACATATTTGTAGATTTTATGTATGTAGATATATTTTAGTATCATAACATATAAATAAAATTGAAGTGTCTGTTTGTATCCAAATTTACAGCTTTCACTAAATGCTTATGAAAGTATATACGGTAATAATATAAAAAACTATTTTTAAAATTTTACTTTGTTTAGTCCGAAATTCTGAAATGGCTGGACCGATTTTAATGGAACTTTCATTATTGGATAGCTGATGTTATAAGGAGTAACTTACGCTACTTTTATTTTTAAAAACATATTCGTATTAATTTAATTAGTAGTATAAAATAAATATTTTATATGTCTATCAAATCTTTTAATTTTTTTTTGTCAGTAGATAAAGTTTTTTTTAACAAAGAATAAAAAAAAGTATTAAAGTCGAATACAATTTATTAAAAACTAATAAAGGAAAAACGTAAAAGTTGCTGACCCGTTCACAAGTAAGATTTATTTTTATCGTTATTGTGGGGTACCTCTCCTGTGAGGCCCTGGGGCAGTAGGCTCTCACCTGTCCTCCCCTAAATCCGGCTCTGGGTAAAGGTTTGATATAAGACTATATTATACTACCGTTGTTACACTCATAACCATATTATTAAGTTATATCGAACGGAAAAAATTATAATCTTTCAATATTTGACATTTATTTACACCGGAAAACTGCCATCTTAACACCGAAAGTGGACGACTTACGAGTATGTGGATTGTGGGAATACCCGGCCGTAGGTCGTAAAATTCCATACTTTTTGGACCTCAAACCTAAAAAACTATTTTAATTTTAATAATAGCAAAGATTATTATTAATTTTATCCACTCGATTAAGACCTTCTTTTTCCGACAGTAGAGAGTGAGAGAGAAAGAGATAGTTTAGATATCATGCTCTCTCGCTCTTACTGAATCAACTATAAATTAGCATTTACTATTATAGATGTGTTTCTATAATTGTTGTTGTTATTGTGTGTATGATTTATGTATTTTACTTTATCCGTTTACGTCATTTAGATTAATTCATGACTCAATCTATCTCTTTCTGAATATGACATATAGTGATTGATTTGTATGTGTTTGTTAAAAATATTTTATTTCTAGTATATTTGTTTTAAAATCATTATTTATGTTCATAAAAAAATAAATTGAATTTCTTTGAACATAATTTAATATTATTATTATATGATTTATTATTATAATTTATTTTATAAATTTATTAAATATAAAAAAAAAACCTATATTTTAAAAAACAAAAAAAAAATAAAAAAATTCTAAAAATAATATTTATACCTATTCCTTTATAGCAATATATATATTATATATAAGGTTTTTGTCTGAAGGTCTGTCACGGTGCTTGCTCGTTAATACGTGTCAATGACATGTTTCCGTCATCAACAGGGTGACCATGTCGCAACCAACAGACACTACTGTATATATAGTTGTGTAATCCGTCTGTGGATACGAGATTACCAAATGCCTGTGTCCTACCTAACTAGATTACAAAATGGACCAGATCTTACTTGTACGTAAACTTAAGTGTCATCTTTTAAGATCAATTAATATTTTTCAATCTATAATTAGATTTGATTTATCTTATTTTATATATCTTTAAAGAAATGTAAAGCAATCTTTTAAGATTATTAAAAATGCACTTATCTGGAGCTGTGATAATAATACTAGGGGCGCCAACAGACCCTCAATTTCGACTCGCTGCGAAATCTCGGCTGCCGTTTGTATATGCGTTTTGACGATTGTTCCTCAACGACATTACATTTTTCAAAAATTTTTTCTAAAGTCATCACCTAATGTGTGTCTTTTTGATTGCAAAGTTTCATAATTTTCTGTAAAGTAGTTTTCGAGCCAATTCGTGACAAAGAATGTAAAAAGTCTCACGTAAAACGCTCCGCTCACTGACTTACGCTTCGCTCAATAAGATTACTGACAATTTTGTCTATAACAATGGTTAGTAGCTGCTTTTTCAAATATATCAATAATTAAAAAATTTTAGAAAGTACAGATATGTATATTAAAATCATGGTTAACCTACATTCAAAGTATTTTACCATAACTGTGTTTCAGGTAATCAAACTTAGCATTCTCTGCTTATTTATATTTACATATTGTAATATTTATACTTGTTAATAGGTTAATAATTTATTGCCTTTTTATCTTTATCTTTTAATAATAATTACTTATCTTTTCTTATTATAAACTACGTAAAGTTAAATGAATATTTACAATTTAAAATTTTAGTTTGCGACACGTTCTTAGACACGTTCAATTAATTAATAATAAATAAATAATTATTTAATGTCACTAATTTAAATTATAATCAATTTTAAATTAATAAATCAATAGAAATTTTCTTGAGCATTATAATTTAAAAATTTATATATTTATTTATTAATTACGATTTTTTGATTTACATAAATACACACTAAAGTATAAATGAAATTATATTTTTGGTAAAATTTTCGTTATAATATGTATATATATATATATATATATATATATATATATATATATATATATATATATATATATAATATTAAAATTATTTGTGCGTTTATACTGATAGATACGTTCAATATATATTGGTTTTGATATTAAAATTCATATATTTATAATATAATAACACAGGTTATGTTACGCTTAAAATAATAATAATACTTTATTCTTGCCATTTAAAACTCCAAACTTGTCATATGATTATTTCTATTTGGCATTATTATTTCGTATTTCTATGTATTTTTGTTGTTGTTTTTTAATAATATTTGCTCCAAGTCTATTCGTTTTTGTCACAGAGTCCTCGTTCTAAGAGCATTATAAGGTTTATTATTGCGTTAAGGTCATCTATTGTTACGAAATATTTTTTATTATATAATATAATATAAAAAGTAAGAGGCCAAATTTATATTTATTTATAAAAAGTCAATGTGTATGTTTGTGTGTGTGTGTGTGTGTGTGTGTGAATGCATAAAACAATAACAATAGTTTTTTATCTTTCTGTTTGTTTTAGATCAATTAGAATACCTCTGTTAATAAGACTGATGACTTAGTAGGTGAGATGGTGAAGTGGGAGGCGTTAGAGGAGATATAGTATGTGGAAATAGCTACTATAATATATATAAAACTATACGAAATTGGAAGAAAAAGATCAGATTTAAGGAATTTAATATATAAAAAGTTTGGTGAAAAAAGTAATAAAAAATATAAAAAAAGTACATTTAATTTAAAACAGACGCAATTCTAGTTCAAGTTGTTTTAAATCGTGAAGGTGATTTTAATAATAAAAATGCAAATTCTACAATTTATATTAATATTATACAGATTATCATAATATTATTAGTCAGTGTCTACCAAGTATAAGTATAATAATTATAAAATACTATAAAATAAAGCTATGCTAGCTACACATTATATATATATCATAAAATATTCACAAGATACTTTTCACTTTCAAATTAAACAAACCTGTTTGTCTCCGTGCGTGATTTCTAAACAATATTTTCACATAAACCACTAAATTTCACACGTTATCATTAATACCTCAATAACTGTTTTTAATTTAATAAAAACAATACATTCATTAATGACTTATAGTTTTAATATTTAACTTTATAACTTTTGAATGTTTAAAACTTTTAAAACGGTTGTCAGATTTCAACACAACGCGACCTCCCCACACGATAGTTTATAGCGACTGAGAATTTATGCTTAGCTTGTCTGTCAATGTTGCCAGTGGTGCTTCATTATACTCCCTTTCGATGGATTAGTAATGATAAATTGATAATTATTACATATTTATAATGAATTCTCTTAAAAGATATAGAAAAAAAATAAACAATTGTTCAAGTAACACAATATGCTATTGAATTATCTAAAACCGATAATATTTTTTGAGCGAAGCGAACGAAGTGAGCGGAGCGTTTTACTGGAGACTTTTTGCATTCTTTGTCACGAATTGGCTCAAAAACTACTTGACGGAAAATTATGAAACTTTGTAAACAAAAAGACACACATTAGGTGATGGTTCTTATAAAAAAAAATTAAAAATGTCCTCAAAAAATTTTTTTTTAAAAATATCATTTCAAAAAACTGATATCCCATTGAAGTCAATGGGAAACGAAGAGTCAATACACTGGGCTCGCTTCGCTCAATATGCAAACGGCACCCAAGATTTCGCGAGCGCAGCGAGTCGAAATTGAGGGTTTGTTGGCGCCCCTAGTATAACCTTTTGCACAATTTCGATGAATAGTAATCATATCCTCTATTATAGCATACAATTATTTTAAGAAATCTAAAAGTAACGAAGTTTTATTACTTTTATTGCATGCTTTTATTTCTAAATTAAAATCTAAGACAATTTAATTAAAAACTGTTATTATTTCGCGCTAGTCTTGTTGATGTTAATTGCACACAATTTCTTTTTACTCCATACCATATATCCTATATTATCACCATTCCTCACGGGTACTGCATATATTTGCAGATATTTACGACACAAATTATCAAAATGTAGACTGTTTGCAACAAGTAAATGTTATTTTTTACCAATTAATTTGGCACATTTATACAATGATACACTGGTAACACTGATCAGATGAATGACCGTGGAGGTAACGGCGTTAAAGCCTAAGGCGACAACTATCCATTCGCATTTGTTGTGCGAAGTTGGTTTTTACGTCGGATAGAGAGCTATGACTCATTGTTTGGTATTATTTGATAATAATTAATTAATTCAATACATACATACATACATAACGTCATTGGGTTTTCATAGCTTTTTTAATGTATGAGTTTTATGTTTATAGTTATTTCGTGTACAATTTATTACTTACCTTGAGCTGTTTCACGCAGGAATGCACATTTTAAAACTCAATGACAATAGAATATTTATATAATATTTTGACAACCCTATTTAGATAGGGTTGCCAAAATCTTATAACAAAAATAATATAAGTAGTGATTTTAAATTAAATTTTTCTGTGATAAAGGTCAAGTTTATTGTAAAATAAAACACAAATAATTATATTTTACTGATATAATTTTGTACAAATAACGGCGTATAATACATCGGACAGGTCTCACATATAAAACTAATGCTAGTCAAGCTATTATGTCACAAGATCTACACAAAAATAAACCATCCACAATCTAATCAAATAAGACAAAAATTGTAAACACTTGAGATTCATTTTATTATAATAAATAAAGTATAAATAAATAATTGTGTATTTTTAAATTTTCTTTATTTAAATTAAATGAAAGAAGCAAGTATGGATTTATTTATTCACAACAAATGAAGGTTATGAAGTCATGAAAATATAAATGAAGTGAATAAATTAATAATTTTGAAGGAGACCGTAACAGAGATATGTATATAAATAATTTTAAAACCCTGTGAAGTATATAATTGACAGAAATTATTGGTGAAATGAAATCCCATGCGGGAACACTTAGGAAATCTAATATAAAGTAACATGTACGTAGGTAGGTATTTTACGCTAATTTATTGTTATTTTGGTCTGGACACTGTCATTTAATTATAAGTTTATTCAAATGTTAATTGAAATTGATTTAAGAATCGATCGATGGATTTATGATTCGAGGGATAACTATTTAAATACATATAAAGCGCATTTGAAATTACTCTACGAGATATATTATTATAATGGCTATAGTGCTAATGTCGGTAACTGAAGCGATCACGAAATAAAGCAAAGTATACACTGAACACTTAGTATAGAAGCTCCATAATTACGCTATTTTAGAACTACGTACAATCTTCTAAAACGTTCATATGAAAATTTTCGATATACAAACGCTAGGTTTTTACACTTATAATAAACACTCTCATCGTTCGTGATTAAACTAATTGAACTCAATACGCGTGCAAATCACTTGTACGACTAGATTTTTTTTTATTTAATTTAACGTTACAAATAGTAATTTTTTTTTCATATCTACTAGATAGTAAAGCACTTCGAAAAATTCCATTTATTTTAATGGAAAATTAAAATTGAAAGTAAATTTTATTTGAAAAGAAAAATAGATTTCAAGAGGTTAGTTTTTTTTTGCTGTTTTCCGTATTTTTTTTTGCTAAATTGACTAAATCGTACCAACATATTAAATTCAAGTTATATTTGAGAAATATCAAACACTCGAATAATAAATTGAAACACTCATTGTGTTATTTCCTCCGAAGTTATTTATTATTGATATGTAAAGAACGGAGCTTCATTTTTACATAAAATAATAATATTATCACCATCTGACGCTGACGTTAAAATTTTTATAAAAAACAATAAATAAAAATATAATAAATTTAACCAAAATAAATGAAACATTTTATTCATAATTAATGTAAGTGAATGAATCGCGTTGATTCATTTAAATGCGTTATGGCGTGCATCTCCCGACGTTATTTGTAATCGTATGGGGTAATTTGGATAATGATAACGGTATATCGAAATCTCCGCTTAAAGATATCTGTGATACGCAACCGATCAAACCACTTTTGTATTTTCCCATTGTGTTTATTTCTATTGATGGTAGACCACCTGCAACGAAAGAAACATTAAGATTTTCTTTATACTATATTGCATTCGATATTTGTATTAACGATATTCATATTAGTTATTAAATTTATTATAGATATTAAAATTGGTAACTTACCAATGTATAGGCCGTTTTCGGTGTTTAATTGCTTCAGTTTTCCTGGCGATATTTTACCAACTGATCCCAGACCGTCAACTTCTAGTACACCTGCTTGTCGATTCCTGGAATTAATATAAATGGTAAAAAAATACTGTAAGCACTTCCCAACTATAAATGTAAGGTCTAAGTTTTGAGAATTAAAACTTAAAAAAAGAAACCAAAAAGTAGGTCTTGGTGTATTTGTTCGCATAACTATTCTGATGGCAGAAATCTTGATAGTACATCTCTATAACATGATATATTTATGCGAGGCGAGCCCGTTTTTTTTTATATTCAAGGTTATTACCTGGTTGCTCTCGCTCTATGCCATAAGCCGTCGTCGACCTTCGTGTGGTTAGCTATTATAACGACCTCACCACTGCCTAAATCGTATCTGAAAATATATATTTATTATAATGTTTAAAAAAGGAATAAGTATCCTGTTTTCTTAACTATATAGTTTTAATAAGAGCTCCTGGATTCCCATTTTCTAATATTTTGAAAACACGCTTTAAAAAAAAAGTATATAATTTGACAGAAGCAAAGTAAGTGAAGTATATTTCTCAGAAACAGCTGTGCTTAATGTTTGTAACCAGAGCTATACTGTAAAACCATCACAGTAGTAACTCAACGAACTGGTTATAGGGCTATAATAAAATCTACCTGAACACAAGCACGGAGTCCTCGACAGCGAGCGCCAAAAAGTCTCCGGAGCCTTCTCTGCCCCCTCTTCCTCCCCTCCCCCCGCCCCCTGAACCGCCCCGACCCGACCACACCAGCAACCCGCGCGAGGACCATGCACGGAAACGAATGTTGATGTCCAGGGTGTAGCTCAGCAACCTTTACGTTAAGATCGTAAGTTTTATGTGTTATCGAAATCAAAAATATTTTTTAGCAACACTTAATCCTAGTTAGTTAGGTGACTATAATATTCATTGAAAATCGAAGAATACAACAATCGGAACCAATCGGTAATGAACAGAACATATGGAACTATCACAAAGGATTTCAAAAAGAGATACCTCGTTACAACAATGCGTAAAGCATTTGATTAGTGGAACGACCTGACACTACTCCGAAACAATATCATTCGTGGCAAACTACATCAATTAATTGTATATACTTTTATTTCGTTCGTCAATTAGAGCGTTATGGTAGTAAGGCATTAACAAATCTAAACTCGTCCTTTGGCTAAGTTGTAATAATAATGTCCCACAACAATATAATATCCAACTTACCTCTTCATTGTTTCTTCATCATCAATATGTATAAAGCTGTCCGTCCCACTGAAACTGGGATACGTGTTGGTATCGCCCCAGTTTATCTCATTCGAGTCCAGATACTTCACTTGCATGTATGTCTGTCCGTCATACGGTACTTCTGTTATAGTCTTATCAATGTCATTCTGCATTTTCTCTACCTCATTTGTTCCTTGATATTTTTTAGGATACACCTTCTTTTTACTTTTTTCTTGACGATGTTTTTTCGATTTTATTTTATGGTATTTTATTTTGAAACCTTTTTTCGCGACTATCGAATGATGGATGTCGTTTGATAAATTTTGGGAGTAAACAGGCGTGTGGTCCGACGTTTCCTTGCAATCGCTAAAAAAATAGAATTTATTTACAATGTATGAATCATACAATTATGATGATTCATTTATTCGTAATAAATAAATGAAGAACTCTAACTTAACTGTCCTTAAATCGTTTACAATACAAATTAATACAGGAGTTGAATTAAAAAAAATAAACAATAATGCAGAACACATTTTATAATTAAATAAAGATTTAAAAATAATATTTATAAAAAATAACTAATTTCTAATTAATATATCAATAATGTGTAATAGCAATGTTGTTTAATTTTCCTTAGTGAATTTTATATAGAAGGCGCAACACTAATACATAACTATGAATATACATTTATTTAATAGTCTGAATATAGGTTTATATTTTTATATATAATTGTGTGTATATTTGTGCACATGTATTCGGTAGCTTACAACCTATACACGCTCAGTGGGTGTTTTGCCAAGTTAGTATGTGTTTTGATTCGTCAATGGGGTGAAGTTCTACATATATATGAGTCTTTAGGTTTGTAGGTACCTATATAGTGTAGGGTCCGATGTTTGTGTATGAGTCCGATGTGTGTGTGTGTGTGTACGTACGTGCACGTGCCGTGTGGTGCATCACAGTTGTCGACGTCAACGCCCCCAAGCGCCGCTGATACCACAGACAACTCCTCCTCATTGATCACCAGCTGGATGATAACAAATACATTATAGAAAGGCAGGGATATACAAATATATTTATTTATATAATGAGCGACAAGCTTGTATTTTTATTCAATAAAACTATTTATATTCCACTTTATCTGCATATATTTTTCAACTAATATAGACTATTAATATCTTGTTACTGCTATTTTTTTTTTAATTCACTGTTATGATTTATTTCATTATTTCACTATATCCTTACGATGGAGCAAGGATAGGGATAGGGATAGGGATAAGGATGCACTATTTAAATATCATAAGATATTAGGTAAACCAATATAAGGTAATTGTTTTTAATATTTAAAAAATATAACTGTTTCACCTTTCCAACACATCCGCTGAAAGATGTCTTTAAGGCCAGTCGCTGTGGTAGGGGGTAGGGCGCCCCCCCTAGCAGCATGGGTTGTGTGAGCGTGAGGCGCCGCGCCACCCCACGGGACGTGACCGACCGCGTCGTATCCGTCACGTCGCTCGTGTCGTACGATTTAACGCGGAGCGAGGCGTGGCGTCCCGAGCGACTTATTGATATACTGTGCCACTTATTTGGGGACAGAGGATATGCTGATCTGTAAATTATAAATCGTATTGTTAGAAAAATATTATTATTGATAAGTTCAATTAACTTTTTGGAGTATTTACCTAACAAGCGCAATTCCAGAGCCGAGATCGAACGCGAACTCGACAAAGTAATCACGTAAATGCAAAGAGAAGAAATCGCCATCGCCGCTCGGATTTTCCGCATCGTACAAAAGTAGTCCATCGCCGTTTGTTGGTTTAACAGTTATCTGTAATGTAAAGACAAACACAATTAGTGAAGTCGTTGAATGTAAAAGTCCCTTGCGAATTTTATAAGTAAATTAAGCGATATTTTCATTTATGAATTGCATTTATTCTGCTCTAAAAATATGTATATATATATATATAATCAAATGTATTATTGGTTATCTGTGTATTATTAGTTAAATAAACTTTAACGAATACAAAACTATATAAGGGACAACTCCTTTTACTTTTATCGCACCAGCTGTAAATATAATATCCAAGTTTCGACCGCAATTATTAAAGTTCCAGAGAAACTTTGCCCCTGTATTGATACTATTCTTTCATTTCAGTTTATTACTTCCAGTAAATAACTACGCTTCATTGCGAAGTTAAATGCACTTTTAATGAAGAATGTTTATGAAGAATTCATTAATAATAAATAGTTTGTGAATGAATATTTGTATTTCATTTAACGTCGGACTTATTTCCATATTTTATTGCAATTCTGAAGTTGGACGGCTTACTGAAAATATTTATATATTCATACCGTAAAAACTACTAACGAAGCCGCGAAACAGTAAGTACTTATTCCGGTAATACTATTTAAACAAAATTTATAGATTAAATGAAGAATTGCGATTGGCAAATGATGGGAAAATAATATCGGGAATGCGTATGAAGGAAACAGAGGAAGCCAGAAGTTTATTGACAGATCACATTAAGAATTAACTAGAAAAGAAGAAGTACTTGGATTCCTCAGCAAGTGGAATGGATTGATTTTTAAAGAGATGGTGGTGTTCTTTTATCTCTATCTCTATAAGAAAGTATATGTGATACGTCTGTGTATAATAAAAAGTTTATTGACCTGTATATCCAGCCAAGACTGTGCGGAGCTGCCGAGTCCTGGCAGTCGCAAGTAGGAAGAGCCGTTGAAACGTGGTACCTGGAATGGTATTAGTAAATAAATAAGTACACAATTGAATGATTCAAATGACAAATTATTAAAAAGTATATGCTCTTATTCAAATACGGTCGAATAACAATATTTCCGAAAGTGAAATATGATTTGTGGACCAAAATTGAGCGCCAAATCAAGAATGCAACGGAATCGAATTTACTTAATAATAAAAAAATAAGTATATCTCATATTCTTATAAGTTGAGATAATTTTTTTCAAATGCAGATGTAAGTTTGTAATCCCAATTTTTTTAATGAATTATCTACATATCAAGTTTTATTAAGTTTTTTCTTTATGCGGTTAGAATTAGCGAGAGCTTTAATGTTTCAGTATTTTACGATTCTCTGTAATCGAGAAGGAAATATGTGGCATGTACAAACAAACATATATATAATTAATACCTAAACCTATTTGCGACTACAGGTATTGATAGGCTGGAAGAAAATAGGGTGAAAATATAAAACGAATACTTTTACGTTACAAAATCCTAAAAACATTAAAAATTTTACGATAAAGATTGAAAATTAATATTTCAAACTAATTTAAACTAAACATGAGTTGGTTTTGTAAAATAAAATTGAAATATAAAAAGACGTCTGATCTTTAAAGTAGAACCATAAAATGAAAGGTAATTTCAACATTCCTTTGTTATACAAGACTTTATGAACCGGCTTTTACGTTGCACGTTAAAAGTATTTATATAAACGAAAATTAAAAGGACATTTATATAAGTACCTTTCAAAGGCTTTACATAAAATGGAAAAGGTTCTTTCAATACAACTCTTGCAAATTATAATTTTAATTTCAACTTTGCTAAAGAAAAAATGTCGACAATTTTTGCTTTGCGCGTTTACGTCATTAGCACCTCGAGAGAGCCACTTGAAGAAAATTATATCATAAAAATCTATGTGAAAATATTTTTCAGAGTATTTTAATATCTAGTGTAATATATATTGAAATATAAAAGTAAAAATCAAGGAAAGTAAGTAACAATATATTTCTTATATTTTATAGATTGTTACTCATATTAAAAATAGTGTCCTTTTACTTATATTTTATAAAACTAGCCAAGTGCGTGGCGAGTCATCCGCAATTTAGGGTTCCGTAGTTTTCTATGGTGGATAAATAGATATTATTTCCACCTCTAAAATCTTCTATTTACCTAGCTCGGGGGTACGCCGCCCTTGAATCGAACGAAAAATTGTATTATAAAGTTTAATATTTCACATACGAATTCTTGGATTTAAGAATGATATATGTAATCCATCCAAATCTATATTTCTAAAGACCAAGGATATCCATCAAATACAACCCCACAACAGGTGTAGGGGACATACCATAAAAAAAATACAAAATATATTTGTATGCGTGGCTTAAGACGAGACGTGACGGAGAGACTGACATAATGAAACAACAAGGGTAACTAGGGATACAGAACCCTAAAAAGTAGAATCATTCAAGAAAAGTATCTTATATTTCTTCACTAAAAGGATGATTTATAAACATTTTCCACAAATGGTAGCGTTTGTAAATAAATGTTAAATATATTTTTTGTATAACAATGAAAACACCTTACAAATGCAAATGACGTAATTAATTTAGGTGACAGAGAGAGACAATGAGAGTAATTAATGACAAGATAGAAAGAGAAAAATATATCATTATAATCCTAATGGTGATCATTAAACGAATTATTTCTATTTAAGCTTTCTTCTCTTAACAGTCTTTAATTTATTTAAGTCCATTTATTAATTAAGAATCATATTTCAAATAATATTTTTATTTTATCCTGTACTAAATATATAATATGGTTATTATAATCAATTTTGGTACTGTGACCTATAATAATATTAATATTTTACCTTTAAATCCAATGTAATTTCACATCTCTCCCCTGCGTATCCCAAGGGACACAGACATCCATGCTCCATACAAGCCCCCCCATGCTCACACTTACAATCCTGCACATCTTTCAGATCATTATCGACATCATTAACTTGGCTTTTCTTATCATTAATTACGTCGTATTTATCATTAAATTTTTTCACATCGTATTGTATTATAGAGTTATCCAATTTATTGTGGTCTTTCGCGTCTCTCATAACGATGTCATTATCTTCGAAGTGTACTATATCATTAATGTCGTAGATGTGGGAGTCTTTGTTTGGTTTTCGCGGTATTTCGCTGGTAACTTCACTGGGTCTCCAAGGTGCGAGGGTCGGAGCGCATTCGGCTGTGAAAAGATTAAATGGTTAGTTTGGGTTTTGAATAAAGGTTATATACAGGAGGACTCGACTAGGTTAAAACCACCCTCTCACAGATAATCGGTTTAGTTTAGTATGACGAATGAGAGGATGCGCAAACTCCCTCTTCCATGTCCTCTTATCCTCTCCATACCCATTCCTGAATAATAGTAATAAAACTGCAAATCCTAATTCTTTGAGATCTTGACCACGGTACCATTAACCACCAGGTGCCACTTAAATCCATAAAATGCCATCATACAAGATGTTATTAAGCAGATCCGGTTTATGTAAATTATATTTATTAGTACAATATTCGCAATAAATTGTTCATTTTACGAAAAACCATTTCGTTGTTCCGAATTCTATTAAGTGAGATTTATTGTCTTTGGTATGCCTTGAATTAATCAAAACGTTTTCCTTTCACGAAATCCAATAAGAAAATAGTCGGTAAATAATTTTGTGGAATGTTATTATCATGGTTATTATTGAGTTTAAACTTTATAAAAAATTAAAATCCATTAATAATAAAAAAAGACAAAGCCATAATAATGTTATATATGCAGCGCGTGAAGTGGTTAGATATTCAAGTGTCGTCGCGAAATAGCGTTTTATCAATTCAGAATTGCGATGCGTAGGGAGATGTCATGTAAACAGCCAATAGGATTTCGTTATTTATCATAATACATTTCATTACATTTCTTACTTTCAACTAAAAAATTGTTTCTTAGTTGTTACTGACTCTAATACTTAGTTATTTTTAATTAAAATAAAACACTATTTCTTATAGATTGTTTTATCATTTTCAAATGTCATTATCTTTATATCATTATCATTAATTAAGTTATCATATAATTAATCCGAATTAACACAACTTACTGTTACATAAAATTGCATATAATAATTGTATTGCATTTGTAAATTATACCAACATAATATATATTTAATTATATTAATAGATAAATTTAATTTACAAATATATTCATAGCTATGTTAAATGGTGTTCGATAATTTGACGGAATTTATTTTAGGTTAGGACTATTTAGTAATCTCTCTCTCTCTCTCTCTCTCTGTTGTTGATATGTAATATGTTGTCAAAGCTCTTCCTCGCTCACGGATTCCGTAATACTGTTAAAGAACTCTCATTTATCACAGCAGTACTTAATCTTTTAAGTTGGCGTTCCTGTCCCGAGTGGTATAACCAGAAAAGTTATATGTTTTCCGGGCCACTTTGTAATATGGATATTTGACATGTATGTTATACTAGTTATGTTCCCGCGTCTCCGCACGTCTAAATTGGAAAACGTGTTTTTGGAATTTATGTATATTAAATAATATATAAAAATTACTATTATATTTTTTTAAGTCTTATAAATATAATTTTATATAATTTTATAAAGTAGTAATTTTCCATTTCTAAATTAGAGTATGCCAAATGGATGTAAGAACTCACTTTGATTAGTCTAGAATCGAGTTACTTTAGCTCAGGAACCGCATTTACTTAATTAAGTAAACAAAGAATACTCTAGTACTAACTATTCTTACGTTTCTATTAAGACTTGATGAATGTTCAATCCATCAATCAATCCGTCAGTCCAATAACTCAATAAAACCGTCAATTATGAATATTTCAATAGTTTTCAAGTAAACAAAAAATATATGAATAATGAAAGAATAAAAATTTTAATTTATTTATAATATTGAATGTTTTATTTTATTTTTTAATAACGTTAAAAGAGAAAATTTGTAAAATTTGACAGCTGAATTTGACATATGACAGTTAACTTCTTGTACATGGAATAGAAACGGTCAACGTATTTATTAATTATGGTTGTACTTACAGACTTTGGCTTTTTCTTTGCAAACGAGTAATGAATATTAATTATTACACTAATTTACAGTTCTCTGGCACTAGAGGTTTGTTTGTAAAGTTTGAGAGCAATTTTTGTTATAATTTGACAGTCTCGTTTCCGCAGCTTGTTGCTTTACAGTAATCAACTTTTAAGAAGATTTATCTTTGTTATACGAAAAAGATAATTAAAGATATTTAAATGTTATATCTGAATAACAATAAATCAAAATTACAATTATGCTTTTGAAGTTATGAGATGGTTTATACCGCATTTAATATGATTTTTGAATAAATAACACATAAAGGCAAGAACACACGTTTATCAATTACGTGACGTAGTAAGTGTGGATGTAAATCAAAAAACTCCACCGGGACCGTAAATAACTCACCCTCATCCCGTTATATTTAAGCTTATTAAGCACGGCGTATGGTAAGAAAAAGTTGTATTAAGTAATTATTTATCATTATTATAATGCAAATATAATATATAATATTTTTACAAGTATTTAATACTGTATCTTTAGTGTTATATATTTAACATATATATTTTTTATGTTATAATTATATATATTATTATTTAATTAAATAATCTATTTTATTTATATTTAATAAATATGTTTTAGAATATTTATATATTTTTACTTTATATATATTTTCTTAATCTTACTATTACTAAAACTAATGGTAAGGTTGATTTTTCTTAATTAACTAGAACTTTCTTTGTTTTAGGATTAACTAAAGAACTATTATTGTAGAAAAGATGTTAATCAAATAGGCAGAGTATACAAAGTTTATGATCTACTAGCTGTTGTTACCGACTCTGCTCGAATAATAAGTTATTATATATATATATTCGTACATATATATCAATATTGTTATAGGCAATACAACTTTGGACTTTTACTGTGAAATATAAGAATATTATAGGTTGAAAAGCACATTTTGTTATTCAGATAATAATGTAATATTTTTCATTAAACTAAGTCTGAATTCTTGCAGTTGTTTCATTGAATTTTAATTATAGCCGAAATGTTTTTACTCTACGTGGAAGGAGTCGTAGTGAGAAATTATATATAAAAAGAAAAAGGGTACCGTATATAGTGCAATTTAATGATGCTGGTTTTTTTATTACATGTCGTACAATTACTATCTATGCCGAAGTGTACAAGAAGTTTCCTATATCTTAGTGTCAAGGACGGATTTTATTAACATATTGAATGAGTTTGGCTTATTATCCAATATAGACTTGTTTACTTTCACGTCCACAAATTCCGTCCGAAAAGTTGGAATATAATTAAAGTAAAAATGTATCAAATTAAAATGAATAAATCTGAGGATAGAAGTTACATTGGAATAAAAATGTAGATGTATATTAGTATAGATAAACATAAATTTAATTATATGTATATATATATTATATGTATGTAATCGTAATAACAAAGATATTAATTCAATATTAAATTAATTAACAAGCTTACAATGCATAGCTGGTTGTTATTTTCAGATCGACATGCAGATAAAATATGATTCAATAAAATTTTAATGTAGGAAAAAGATTGAATTGGTTATTTCATTTTAATTATAAAATACATAAAAACATTCATTTAATACATTTTATTCATACAAAATACTTCACATATAGGTTCACACCATTCACACCATGGAGTCGATCATCGGCTTCCGTCGATTGATTTAGAAAACCCGCCATTCCTATGGGAAATTGAGATTTTTCCGGACGCTTTATATTACGAGTTGGAAACTTTATTTCAATGGAATGGAAATTTGTACTCAATTTTTGTTCAAAACTTGATCGAAATGTGCCCTGCCCTTGAGTGTTTCGACATGTTTTATACTTTTTGTGGTTATTTGAATTCGTTGAAAATATTTTTTTACCCATTTGATTTTGAACGAAATGTAACAATAGCGACCAAAACTGAGCCTTTATTGTAGAACAATTAATAAAACAAAACAATTTAACCTCCATTTTTGCATTCGGCGCCATTCTGGAAAATAAAGTTTACTATGCACGGAAGAATTTACTGCAAGTCTCTAAATATGTTGAAAGTTGAATAGTAAAAGCACAATCCACTCAAATGGAAGATATTTCAAGTTTATTCACAAGCTATCAAACGAAAGTTACCTTTTGATGCAAGCGTCAAAGAATGTTACAGTGTAGCGTTGAGTGAAATGTAATGCTAAATAGAGAATAACGACACACGATCGTGTCTAAGTGATTTTCAATTGTTTGATTTACTCTGTACATTGAGAATTAATTTGGAAAGACATTTTATGATTTATCCAATTGTTTTTTTTTCTGTGTAATTTTGTATTAACTGCCCAGAACTCTGGGTGGTTGGTTTTTTCGACAGATGAAAGAATTGTTAAAGAAAACACAAATATAATTTTTTTGTAGTTTAAATAGATTTTTGAATGGCTTGTTAGACTTAATTGAAATATAAATAAAATAAAATAAGTAAACATGGGAAGGTTAATCCGTTCCAGAGATTAACAACGCACACAGACGCACGGATTGTTTGGGGTTGTCATTGTTTTGGGTGCTATTCGTTACAAAGACCCTCAGTGACGATTTATCTTAAATATCATCTATGTACGGACAGACCAGTTACAGATTAAGTAACTGGTCTGTCCGTACATAGATGATATATCATTATATCTTTCTATATATATATATATATATATATATATATATATATATATATAAAGATATAATGTGTGTCTAATATTAGAAAGTCAAATCACCATTTTACGTTTTTTAGACTAATTAATGTAAATAAATAAATATTTAATTATTGTGCTATTTATAACTGTCGTTAATATAATATTGGTAACAAAAGAAAACATGACTATAATAATAAAAATTGTCAAATAATACCAGCGGAAGAGCAGACTACTATAATCCTTACAGATAACAAAATGTATACACTATACGTTTATGGTTATCTCATATAATTCTCTAATGCTATTGTAATAAGGTGTATGTGTGTGAGAATGTGATCTTAGCCACGGCACTACTAACCACCAGGTGCCACCTAAATTCATAAAATGCCATCATCCAAAGTGATAGTAAGCAGGCCCGCTTTATGTAAATTATATTTATTAGTACAATATTCGCAATAAATTGTTCATTTTGCGAAAAACCATTTCGTTGTTCCGAATTCTATTAAGTGAGATTTATTGTCTTTGGTATGCCTTGAAATAATCAAAACGTTTTCCTTTCACGAAATCCAATAAGAAAATAGTCGGTAAATAACTTTGTGGAATGTTATTATCATGGGTATTATTGAGTTTATACTTTATAAAAAAAGAAAATCCATTAATAACAAAAAAAGACAAAGCCAGAATAATATTATGTATGCAGCGCGTGAAGTGGTTAAATATTCAAGTGTCGTCGCGAAATAGCGTTTTATCAATTCAGAATTGCGATGCGTAGGGAGATGTCATGTAAACAGCCAATAGGATTTCGTTATTTATGATAATACATTTCATTACATTTCTTACTTTCAGCTAAAAAATTGTTTCTTACTTGTTCCTGACTCTAATACTTAGTTATTTTAAATTAAAATAAAACACTATTTCTTAAAGATTGGTTATCATTTTCAAATTTACTTATCTTTATATCATTATCATTAATTAAGTTACCATATTATTAATCATAGTTAACACAACTTACAGTTCATTATACGTAAAATTGCATATATTAATTGTATTGCATTTGTAAATTATAACCAACATATTATATATTTAATTATATTAATAGATAAATTTAATTTACAAATATATTCATAGCTATGTTAAATTGTGTTCGATAATTTGACGGAATTTATTATAGGTTAGGACTACTTAGTAATCTCTCTCTCTCTCTCTCTCTCTCTCTCTCTCTGTTGTTGATATGTAATATGATGTCAAAGCTCTTCCTCGCTCACGGATTTCGTAATACTGTTAAAGAACTCTCATTTATCACAGGAGTACTTAATATTTTAAGTTGGCGTTCCTGTCCCGAGTGGTATAACCAGAAAAGTTATATGTTTTCCGGGACACTTTGTAATATGGATATTTGACATGTATGTTATATTCCCTAGTTATATTCCCGCGTCTCCGAACGTCTAAATTGGAAAACGTGTTTTTGAAATTTATGTATATTAAATAGTATATGATTATGACAATTATATTTTATTAAAGTCCTTTAAAAATAGTTTTATAAAGTAATAAGTAATTATATCCATTTCATAATTAAAGTATGCCAAATGGATGTAAGAACTCAATTCGATTAGTCTAGAGTCGAGTTACTTTAGCTCAGGAACCGCATTTACTTAATTAAGTAAACAAAGAATAGTACTGTAGTACTAACTATTCCAACGTTTCTATTAAGACTTGATGAACGTTCAATCCATCCGTTCAATCAATCAATCCGTCAGTCCAATAGCCCAATAAAACCGAATATTATGAATACTTCAATAGTTTTGAAGTAAATAAAAAATATATGAATAATGAAAGAATAAAAATTGTAATTTATCTACAATATTGAATGTTTTATTATATTTTTTAATAACGATAAAAGAGAAAATTTTGTAAAATGTTCGCGGCCATATTTAAAAATGGCGGTTTGACATATGACAGTTAATTTCTTGTACATTGACTAGCAACGGTCAAGGTATTTATTAATTATGGTTGTACTTTTAATGAATTTGGATTTTTCTTTGCAAACGAGTAATGAATATTAATTATTACACTAATTTACAGTTCTCTGGCACTAGAGTTTCATTTGTAAAGTTTGAGAGTAGTTTTTTGTTACAACTTTACAGTCACGTTTCCGTGGCTTGTTGCTTTACAGTAATTAACTTTTAAGAAGATTTATCTTTGTTATATGAAAAAGATAATTAAAGATATTTAAATGTTATATCTAAATAACAATAAATATGTTATGTTATCTGAATAACAATAAATCAAAATAACAATTATGCTTTTGAAGTTATGAGATGGTTTATATCGCATTTAATATAATTTTTGTATAAATAACACATAAAGGCAAGAACACACGTTTATCAATTACGTGACGTAGTAAGTGTGGGTGTAAATCAAAAAACTCCACCGGGACCGTAAATAACACACCCTCATCCCGTTATATTTAAGCTTATTAAGCACTGCGTATGGTAAGCAAAAGTTGTATTAAGTTATTATTTATTATTATTATAATGTAAATATAATATTTAATATTAATTCAAATATTTAATACCGTATCATTAGTGTTATACAATTACCATATATAGATATCTCTTTTATGATAAAATTATAAACAGAGTGTCCAGGAAACAATGGATAACCTGTTAAAGGCTAATTAGGAGAAAGTTATCTAAATTTTCTTCAAAATAACTTACTCAATTTATTGGTAGACGTGCCCGAAGAGCTTCGCAACACATACTGGCTTCAAAATGATGGCTGTCCAGCACACTATGCTATGCTGTTGCAGTACGTGCATTTTTGAACGAAACCTACCCTAACAGGAGGATAGGTCGCCTGGGACCTATTCTATGGCCCCCAAGATCCCCGGATCTAATCCCTTTAGACTTTTTTTGTTGGGGGTGTCTTAAGGAAGAGGTTTACAGGCAGCCAGTAATTTCATTAGTAGATCTACGAGACCGTGTTCAGGCTGCTGCAAACAAAATCAATGATCGACGTCACGCGCGATTTCTTCGAAGATCCTTTATTCGTAGTTGTAGGGCCTGTATCAGGATGGGGGCAGACAATTTGAACAGTTGCTCTTAATTATTGTAATGTGTATGCAACAAATATCAATTAAAAATCGTATTTTTTTGGTTTTATTTTATATTTTTAATTTTGGTAATATTAAATAATTATCCCATTTTACACATTAATAACAATAGTTCAATATTTTTTCATTACAACAACGACATATTACATTTTTTTAGAAACATCATTAAACGAGGAATATTTTAAAGAGATTGGTCATTGTTGCTTTAATATTTTTTTTACACCAGAGCTATTCAAAGTTCCAAATTAAAAATATTTCTTCAGAAATTTTATACAAAACAATAGTTAAACATTATTTTTTGAAAAAAATACTACAGTTAGCTATGTTATTTGATAGTTATTCACTGATACGGTTAATAATAAATATTTAAGTATAAAAATAATTATGATTTTAACTGATTTGACCTCGTTACGAGTAAAAATATGAAATCAGACAAAATAAAATGATGTTTTTTTTAAAAACGCCATTTTTGTAGCAGTGTAAGGGTTATAATTTTTTTAATTTTTTTTCGGACTTGCTTTTAGTTCTACTATTAGCCTTTCAGAGGTACTCCATTGTATCCTGGTCACCTTGTATAATAGTATAGATAAACATAAATTTAATTGTATGTATATCTTATTTCAACATTAAATATATTTCTGTTCCAAATATGATAAATACATTTTAACCGTAATAACAAATATATTAATTCAATATTAAATAAATTAACAAGCTTACAATTCATAGCTGGTTGTTATTTTCAGATCGACATGTAGACAAAATGATTCAACCAAATTTTCATTTATAAAAATAATTGAATTGGTTATTTATTTTAATTATAAAACTCATAAGACCATTCATTCAATACATTTTATTCATACAAAATACTTCATATATAGGTCACACCATTCACACCATGGAGTCGATCATCGGCTTCCGTCGATTGAGTTAGAAAACCCGCCATTTCTATGGGAAATTGAGATTTTTCCGGACGCTTTATATTACGAGTTGGAAACTTTATTTCAATGGAATGGAAATTTGTACTCAATTTTTGTTGAAAAATTGATTGAAATGTGCCCTGGCCTTGAGTGTTTCGACATGTTTTATACTTTTTGTGGTTATTTGAATTCGTTGAAAATATTTTTTTACCAATTTGATTTTCAACTAAAGGTAACAAACAATAGCGAGTGAAACTGAGCCTTTATTGTAGAATAATTAATAAAACAAAACAATGTTATCTCCATTTGTGCATTTGGCGCCATTTTGGAAAATAAAGTTTACTATGCACGGAACAATTTTCTACAAGTCTAAATATCTTCTGCAAGTTGAATAGTAAAAGCACAATCCACTCAAATGGAAGATATTTCAAGTTTATTCAGAAGCTATCAAACGAAAGCTACCTTTTGATGCAAGCGTCAAAGAATGTTACAGTGTAGCGTTGAGTAAAATGTAATGATAAATAGAGAGTAACGACACACGCTCTGTTGAAGTGATTTTCAATTGTTTGATTTACTCTGTACATTGAGAATGAATTTGAAAAGACATTTTCTGATTTATTCCGTTGAATTTTTAAAATTTATATTACTGTTTCGTATTGTTCGAAATAATTTCTTGTTTGTGGCACAAAGTAGTTGTCATTATTTTTCTGTGTTATTTATCTGCCCACGACTCTGCATGATTTTTTTTTCGGCAGACGAAAGAATTGTTAACCAAAACACAAATATAAAATAGTTGTAGTTTAAACAGATTTTTTTATTTCTTGACAGATTTAAATGAAATATAAATAAATAAATCACATAAACAAGTGAAGGTTACTCCGTTCCAGAGATTAACGAGCACAAACGGATTGTTTGGGGTTGTTATTGTTTTAAGTTCTATTCGTTACAAAGACAGTGACGATTAATCTCAAATATCTTGTGTGTACAGATGGATCAGTTACAGATTTTGTATATATATATATATAGATAGATATATTGTGATATAATGTTAGGAAGTTAAATCATTATACGATTTAAAAGATAAATATTATAAATAAATAAATAATTAATTAATATGCTATTTATAACTGTCGTTAATATAATATTGATAACAAAAGAAAACATGAATGTAATAGTAAAAATTGTCAAATAATACCAGCGGAAGAGCAGACTACTATAATCCTTACAGCTAACAAAACCTATACACTATACGTTTATGGTTATCTCATATAATTCTCTAATGCTATTGTAATAAGAGCTATATTTGTGTGATAGTAAATGTATATTCGGATCACGTTTGCAGCATCAGCAACGGGTGTCGAGTCAGAGAAATCCATCCCACAAACTATGGATACTTTGTTTGTTGGAGATTTGTAGGGAACAATATTTATTACTATTTTATTATAATATCATTGTTATATATGTTTTTTCTTGATTTCATTAGATAGGATATTGATGGGTCGTAAAATAATGTTATTATTAAATATATTTCATATTCAATATTTGCCATTTTCTTAATATTTGTATTATGGAGATGAATAACATGTAAGAAGAGTTTTAAGTAAGAATATATATAGTTACAATAGAAGATGGTGAATGAAGGAGACGTGTATGGAGTGTATGAAAGATGAACTGTTAATGTCTACACTGAGATGACGTTTGATAGAAGACTGTGAAAGAAATTTACTTATTATAGTGTACAAATAATTGGAATAAGGATAATGATACGATTTGGTATGTTACAATGTTTAAATGTAAGTTTTTACAGCTCGTAGTATGATGATGATATAAATGTGTAACTCCGTTGTAAAATTTGAATTGTATAAAACAAAAAATGTTTAAATTATATTTTTCTTGCAAGCTTAAGTACTTTTAAGTTTGATATACGAAAATCAAACTTAAAAGTACTTAAATCCTAGGGACACTAGACCGATAGCTCTAACAAATACAATATCAAAAATATTTTTTTCTTTTTTACAAACAAAAATGACGCAATTCATGATAAATAATAAATATTTCGGGCCTTATCACCAGAAAGGGTTTTTGCCTGGCATTTCTGGATGCCTCGAACATAACACGTTACTATCGGAAAGCCTTAAAGATGCCAGAAATAGTGAAAGACAAATAACGGTATGTTGGATAGACTTAGAGAACGCTTTCGGGTCGGTACAACATGAACTGATGATGTTCGCGCTAAGGTGGTATAACTTTCCTACGTTAGTAAGTGACATGATTGCATCATATTATTCAAAATTAAAATTTTCCATAATCACAAATGAAAATCATTCCAAACCATTAAATTACAACATAGGTTTATTTCAAGGTTGTTGTATTTCTCCAATTATATTTAACATAGTGATCAATATTTTAATAGATAAATTAATTAAAAACGAAAAGAAATGGGGTTATCGGTTTAAGTTGAACAATAAATACACAGAATCCATACTAGCATTCGCAGACGATCTCGCGATACTGACACGTAATCCAAAACAATGTCAGCTACTTTTAAATGTTGTGGAGGATTTCTGTGCTTGGACGGACGGATTGAGGACAAAACCCAATAAATGCTACAGTCTGTGTCTGGGTAGGCGGAACACCAGATATACCTCTTACGATCCGGGTCTTATAATAGGCGGTAAGTGCGTTACTACTATTACCGACGCAGCTCCGTTCAAATTCTTAGGCAAAAAAATCGATTACCAAGGGCGTACTCCATCTTTAGATATAATAGTCGATAGCTTTTTGAATGATCTTAAAAAGGTAGACAATCAGCCAATAAGTAACATCAAAAAGGCTTGGATATACGATAATTATTTAACATCACGTTTAAATTGGCCTTTCCTCGTTTACGATATTAATAAGACCCTTTTGTTAAAGTTAGATGCAAGCGTCATAAGGACATTGAAGTCATGGCTCGGGTTAGCGCATCCAGCGGACTCTTCTACCTTATTTAGAGACCGACACAATTTTGGGTTAAAATTAAAGAAACCATCGGAACTCTATAAACACCTAAGAGTGACCAAGAGACATATCATCTCAAAGTCGAATGATGATACTGTAACATCTCTCCCAAAAGATAAAATTGCCGCAGAGCTGGAGTCACGACTTCAATTCCATAAACAATTTATGATAGGTGCTCAAACAAATAAAGCAGGGCTAGGATCAAATAGGAAAGAACCAGACATAGAAATAATAAAATCCTTTATTCGGCACGATGAAAATGATAATTACCGGTTGCACGCGATGAGCCTAGAATTGCAAAACGAATGGGTGACCATAGGAGATTTTTGTATTCCATTAGCTTTACGATGGCGCACCCTGCTTCATGATTGGTCCCCAGCATTATTAAAATTTTATCTTAATGCATTCCAAATGACTCTCCCAGATCAAAGTAACTTAGTAAGATGGGGCAAAGCCACCGAAAAATCTTGAAACATCTGCGGGGAGGCAGTAGGAACCGCGAAACACTTGCTAGTAGGGTGTAGGGTACTATTAAATAGAGGTAAATACTCGCGTCGCCACGATAAAGTATTAGAAATCATACGAGAAGCGGTTAGTCTTTCTGTAGCAAGAGCGCAGAGGGGTATAACAACCACCAAAAAATCAGTAGAGTTCGTAAAGGCAGGTTCGTCCAAAAAATCTAAATTAAAACCTTATTCCATCTTGGACGCGTCTCCTGATTGGACTCTCATGATGGACACGTATGAAAGGCAATACAAAATCCCCGGGGATGTTTGTGTTTCGTCATCTAGGCCGGACTTATTCCTGTATTCAAAACAACTAAGGCGCGTTATACTTGTGGAGCTTACTGTACCCTGGGAAACAAACATACCCAAAGATCATACATTTAAGCTTAACAAGTATTACGAACTGTGTAACGAACTGATCAGGAATAAATTTATAGTTAATTTGTACGCTGTAGAAGTAGGAGCGAGAGGTATAACAGCAAAATCTCTCTACAACTTATTTAAGGACCTCGGCCTTTCTAGAACGATCATCAGTTCATTTCTGGAACGTATTTCAAAGGCGGCTTTATTAGGTTCTTACGATATTTGGTTAGGTAGGGAGAGGAGCGTAAACAGTGAAGGTGAGCGTGTATGCGCATAGTAAAGGGGCCCCTTAAACCTACATCTGGGTCGCAAGTCCCAGGCATTGTTTGCGCTCCTCTTCTTGCAACGCGATGGGCCCGGCACCCGCACGGTGAATCCATGGAATGCTAAGAAGCTTCGTCTCTCTTAAACATGCTTTAAGTTTACAAGAACATCGAACAATATATCCTATCCGTCTTGAGAATTCAAACTCTGACAGTCTGAAAGGAATTTAAGTTGAGATTCAAAATTATAAGAATTTATTTTCAATAATACTTTCTTAATATTATAATGTCATACATACAGGTGCATAATTAATATTTTCTTTTATCGTTACTACATACAAATATACACTTACTGTATCAAGAGGCAATACAGTCAAATGAACATTGAAATTAATTAATTTGTTAAAAGAGATTATTATTGAGTCTTAATGCAATTACTGTAACCACTGGAATTGGAAACTTGCAACCAGAGTGAGAGAGAGAGAGAGAACATTTTAAACATTTTAAAGAACAATGGCAGCTTTCCATACATCATTTTACCTGACATTTTTTGGAAGCGTCTAAATATAAAAAAATATTTAAACGATAGGGGTAACATTACATAAGCTTAATCAGAAACAAATATTTTTTTAGAAAGCCACAAAAAAAAGATATTTCAGTTTTTGTTTAACAATAATTTGAGGTTACCTGTCAATACTAGTTGTCACTGATTGTAATTATAGTCTATACAAACATAAAAAAATACGTAAGAGATTTCCTAAATGATGTTTTTAATATTAGTTATTAGTTTAGTAAAGGGTTAGAATATGTCTTGAACGGATTTTATCGCGTTTATTAACGCGAATATATATTTGCAATGAATAATATTTGTCTAAATATAAGAAAACCGATCTTTCTTCTTTGCAAATATGTCAGATAGCTATTTCTATTTACTCAGCTTCAACCTCTAACATTCCAATACTGGGCATAGGTCTCTTTCACCAGATAGGAAAAGAATCGCAGCTTAATAGCCGATGGTCCAATGCGTGCTAGCAAATTGCCTACTATCGAACCCGCAAACACCATCGTATAAGCAGCGCCAATCGACAAGACCACCGCTATTCTATAGCGATCATATAGTATAGTATACAGGTGAAAAAAAATATATTTTGTTTAGAAAAATGTAGTTACACATTTATTTAGATAAGGATAATATAGGACAGACATATGTAAATCTATAAACAAAGAAAAAAAAATTAATATAGTTATTTATAGTAAAAATAAAACAAGATGGTATTTTAATTACATAATATATTAAACACTGCATATCATTATTATTGCAGCCAGGAATGAGGCAATGGTTACAAGTATTAGCTGCTCTAATGTAATCTGGTAATGCTACAGTTCCATTCTCTGTATTCCGAATGCCTGTTCGCTGACAATATCTTGCTCATGTGGACCTTCATGAGATTGGTTGTCCTTCAAAGATATGCCAACATTGGCATTGAGATATACTCCACAACAGTAGGCTCATTAGGTGGCTCAGTATGCGAGGCATCATCATCCCCATGTCGAATGGCTTCTTCAACTCTTAATTCATTAAGGGGATTCATATATAGGAATAGGACCTCTCTTTTGGTTCGCAACCAACAGGAATAGCATACATTGTCTGAAGTTGTTACCTGGCAGAAATATAAGAAATCTTTCTGATTTTAGCATATAAAACATATATCTAGGATTAATGTTATTCAGGGTAAATTAAACTTATAATATAAATGTATTTATGTAACTTTCACAATCTAAATAATTGTAAGAAGATTAGATATTAAAATAAATAAAATCAAACAAACATTTTGAAAGAATAAAACCTAAAGTTCAATGTGTATAGAATACATAAAAATAATAGCATAAAACAGAACTTAAACTAAGATGTACACACCTGATGTGGTTCCTTACTGCATTTAATTATTTCTATCATCTGCCGTTGTAGTTCAGAGGGATTATCTCTTAATATTTTCTCATTTTGCCTTTGTATGAGGGAACATCCGCATAAAATACAAACATTGGTATGACCACGCTGACTTGGTGTCGGTCCAGCTTGTGGTTCATTACCAGTATTCTGTTGAAGATTCCGATTTACTGCATCTATTAAAAGTTTCTAACATGTTTCGCAAACATAATCCTCATCAGTTATCTGAAAGAATTTGTAATAAGTGTTAACGCATTACAACAAATTATGTTTGAAAGTATAAATAACGAGTTAATTTAATATAATTTAGGGATAAACACAGGCAATAGCATTTTTAAGAACTTACGAGTTGCAGAGCATCGTACACACTTGTGTTTTGTTCTAAAATCCGATATGGCGAAGAGTATTCACCCAAATATTACAATTCACGCACAATATGTGCTTGCGCTTGCTATCCATGATAAAAGAACACTCAGAACAGAAAGACAATCGAAATCCGTTAAGGCGTCCGAGAATGAATAGTTGCACAGAAGTCGCGATGACAGCGTAAAAGTAAATAAACCACGCAAAGCTAGTTAAAATGGCTTCCAGTACTGTCAAAGTCAGTCAAACTATTAGTCAGTTATCAGTCATTTAAATTGACCTGTAATAATATATTTGATTAATCTTATAGTTAAATACATACAACAAGCGCAATTATTTAGTTTCTTTATTATGTAGTAATAACAACAATGAAAAATTAATATTGCTATTTATCATTTTAAATAGTTTTTTATTTTTTAATTGTATTAAACCGGAAATGCACAAAAAACCGAAATTAAAAGCTTATTAAATAAAAGTTTTTTTCGTGGCTTTCCCACGTAAATCTAAGACCGTGTAAAAAACGACTAAATGATACAATTAAGTTTCGCTTTGGTCTTGTTTTTAGACGCTTCATAAAAGGTTCAGGTAAAAAATTGCCATTGTTCTTTCAAATCACTCTTCATTGTGTTTCATTCCTCATGTTTCTTTTCACTTTTTTTTTAAGTATAGATTTTGATGTTTTGTCTCTTTTTTATATATTTTTGTTTTAATCATAATATATATATAAATCGATAGAAACGCCTTCCGTGACCGACTCTTCTCAGGTCTGAGTTTATAATTTGGTTTCAAATGGTAGCTTTTATAATAAAAAATACGTTTTAAAAAACTTAATTTCAATAAACCTTGACTTTGACTTTTGACTTGAGTAATTGAAATTAATCGTGTGACGTTAATTAATGATTACGTTACGTTACTTCAAGTGACAATGTAATTAACAGCCTTCATTACCCTTAGCCATCTGATTAAGTGACTAAATAAGGGTTTAAAGAATAGGAATTAATGTTATATTTTTAAATATAATTCGTAGAAATTGCCTTAACATAAAGAAAAAGAAACAGATGACATTAACTATTATAATTTATTATTCAAATAAACTCTAGGCATGTTTGAACTCCTCAAAGTTTTGTAATTTTAACTAATTTAAAGAAATCGATAAAAATATGTATATGTATATATTATATTATTTTGATAAAAATATGTAAAAGATTTTGTTAATTAATAATTTTAATGATGAAAAAAATTAAATATGTTACTCATTTATAAAACGCACAAGAAATGAGTGAACATTTCAAAATAAGTGTAATGTAAGTAAATCTTTTGAACATCGTTCTCGTATAATTATGAAAATGAAACATGTTAAAGTACTTGAAGTTCGTTTATGTTTGGTTTATACAATGTTTGCGTGTCTGTCTGTTGGAGTCACTCGAGCTCCATTTGTTATATTTAAATGAATGTTTTTAGTACGGTATTACGATATCTGTACAGGTTTCATTGTACATTTGATTAAAATTGGAAATGTATTAGTGGTAACAATTATTGTTCATTGAGTACTGTGTACATCGGCTGTGTCCAACATAGTGTACTGTGTCCTCAAATGAGTCCTACTTGGTCGTGTATTGTGTCCATAGTTGTGTTCGACGTGGTCGTGTACTGTGTCCACGGCTGTGTCCTATACAGTAGTTTATTGAGTCCTTGACTGTGTCGTATATAGTAGTTTACTGTGCCCACCTTTTTCCTTCCCTTGCCAGCACCCAGATATTAATGCATTGTTAACGTTGCAAAGAATGCTATGGCATAAACTAGATATATCGATACATAATATCTCTCTTTAGCATACCTTCGGAATAAAAGTATATTAGAATTACACATGTCAAGATAAGAGACTATGAAATTTTAATAAGACAAGTAAATAATACTAGCTTTTACTTTTTTAAAAACTTAAGATTTTTGTTATTTTGGTAATATACATTAAAATATTCCAGAAAAAAATACGAAAAGATATTTTATTTAAAAACACATTTACGAAGATGTAAGAGTAGAATAATTGAACAAATAATGGTAATATATAATTTAGGTTAAGTTTTAATACGCTGAGATTATTATTTTTAAGTTAAGCCTTCTTGCTCTGTGTAGGTAAAGGCTGTTTTTATATTCCTTGTTTCAGTGACAGATATCTTTTACTTCTATCTTTAGTTGGCGGTTGTCAGCCCTCAGAGGGATTTTCAATTGCTATTACTCTAGAAATACCGTGTTTTACGAATACGAATACCACTACATCAATGTAATTCATGACAAAACGATTTCTAGGGACAACAGTTTTATTGTAAACAATTCCGCTTATATTTCTGTATTTGAATAATATATTTATTAATTATGGTTGTACTTTTAATGAATTTAGATTTTTCTTTACAAACGAGTAATGATAATTAATTGTTACACTAATTTACAGTTCTCTGGCACTAGGGTTATGTTTGTAATGTTTGAGAGCAGTTTTTTGTTACAACTTTATAGTCACAGTCAGCTTGTTGCTTTACAGTAATTAACTTTTAAGATTTATTTTTGTTATATAAAAAAGATGATTAAAGATAATATTTCAGTGTTATATTTGAATAACAATAAATCAAATTTACAATTATACTCTTTGCAGTTATATCATGATTTACATCATACCTTATGGTATTTGAATAAATAACACATAAAGGCAAGAACACACGTTTATCAATTACGTTACGTAGTAAGTGTGAGTGTAAATCAAAAAACTCTACAGGGACCGTAAATAACACACCAACATCAAGTTATAATAAGCTTATTAAGCACTGCGTATGAAAAGCAAGAATTGTATTAAGTTATTATTTATTATTATTATTTACATGTACTTTTTTTTTACACGTACAATTACTATGTGCTTCTTGCCAGAATCCACTTTAGTATTAGTATGTACTACTATATATATATTATTTTATATAAAAATAAATGGAATTATATGTATATATTATTTTGACCTTAAATATATTTCTGTACCAAATATATAACATTTGAACCGTCATAACAAATATATCAATTCAATATTAAATTAATTAACAAGCTCACAATGCTAATAATCGTTGTTATTTTCAGATCGACATGCAGACAAAATGATTCAACAAAATTTTCATGTAGGAAAGAGATTGAATTGGTTATTTCATTTAAATTATAAAATACATAAAATCATTCTTTATTCATGCAAAATACTTCACATATAGGTCACCATTCAGACCACGGAATCGATCATCGGCTTCCGTCGATTCAGTTAGAAAACCCGCCATTTCTATGGGAAATTGAGATTTTGCTGGACGCTTTATATTATGAGTTGAAAACTTTATTTCAATGGAATGGAAATTTGTACTCAATTTTTGTTGAAAATTTGATCGAAATGTGCCCTGCCCTTGAGTGTTTCGACATGTTTTATACTTTTTGTGGTTATTTGAATTCGTTGAAAATCAATTTTAACCAATTTGTTTTTCTACCAAATGTAACAATAGCGACCGGAACGGAGCCTTTATTGTAGAACAATTAATAAAACAAAACAATTTAACCACAATTTGTGCATTCGGCGTTATTTTGGAAAATAAAGTTTACTATGCACGGAACAATTTACTGCAAGTCTCTAAATATCTTTTGAAAGTTGAATAGTAAAAGCACAATCCACTCAAATGGAAGAAATTTCAAGTTTATTCCAAAGCTATCAAACTAAATCTACCTTTTGATGCAAGCGTCAAAGAATGTTACAGTGTAGCGTTGAGTGAAATGTAATGCTAAATAGAGAGTAACTACACACGCTCGTGTTGAAGTGATTTTCAATTGTTTGATTTACTCTGTACATTGAGAGTGAATTTGAAAAGACATTTTTTGATTTATTCCATTGAATTTTTATACATCACCATTTTGTTTATGTATTGTTAAAAAATATTTTTTGTTTATTACCACAATTAGTTGTCATTACTTTTTCTGTGGTATTTTTTATTAACTGCCCACGACTTAAATGAAATATAAATATAATAAAACAAGTAAGCAAGTGAAGGTTAATCCATTCCAGAGATTAACGAGCACAAACGCACGGATTGTTTGGGCTTGTTATTGTTTTGGGTTCTATTCGTCACAAAGACCCTCAGTGAAGATTTATCTCAAATATCCTGTGTGTACAGACAAATCAGTTACAGATTTAGTATATATATATATATAGATAGATATAATGTGATATTTTAAATAAATAAATAATTAATTAATTTGCTATTTATAACTATCGTTAATATAATATTGATAACAAAATAAAACATGACTATAATCCTTACAGCTAACAAAACGTATACTTTATACGTTTATGGTAATCTCATATAATTCTCTAATGCTATTGTAATAAGAACTATATTTGTGTGATAATAAATGTACATTCAGATCACGTTTGCAGCATCAGCAACGGGTGTCGAGTCAGAGAAATCCATCCCACAAACTATGGATACTTTGTTTGTTGGAGATTTATAGGAAACAATATTTACTAATATTTTATTATATGTTCATTCTTATATATATTTTTTCTTGATTGGATATTAATAGTTCGTAAAATAATATTATAATTAAATATATTTCATTTAGAATATTTGCCATTTTCGTAATATTTGTATTATGGAGATGAATAACATGTAAGAAGAGTTTTAAGTATGAATATATATAGTTATAATAGAAGATAGTGACTGAAGAAGACATGTATGGAGTGTACGAAAGATGATATGGTAATGTCTACACTGAGATGACGTTTGATAGAAGACTGTGAAAGAAATTTACTTATTATGGTATACAAATAATTGGAATAACGATAATGATACGATTTGGTATGTTACAATGTTTAAATGTAAGTTTTTGCCGCTCGTAGTGTATTGACGACATAAATTTGTAACTCCGTTGTAAAATTTGAATTGTATAAAACAAAAAATGTTTAAATTATGTTTTTTTTGCAAGGTTAAGTACTTTTAAGTTTAACAATACGGAAATATATAATATATTATATATTAAACATGCTTAAAGTTTACAAGAACATCGATCAATATTTCCTATCCGTCTTGAGAATTCAAACTCTAACAGTCTGAAAGGAATTTAAGTTGAGATTCAAAATTATAAGAATTTATTTTCAATAATACTTTCTTAATATTAATATGTCATACATATAGTGGCATAATTAATATTTTCTTTTATTGTTACTAAATACAAATATACACTTACTGTATCAAAAGTAAATACAGTGAAACGAACATCGATATTAATTAATTTGTTAAAAGTGATTATTATTTGGTCTCAATGGAATTACTGTAAACACTAGAATTGGAAGCTTGCAACCAGAGTGAGAGAGAGAGTGAGAATATTTTAAACATTTTAAATTTCAATTCACTCTTAATTGTGTTCCATTCCTCATGTTTCTTTTCACTTTTAAATCTGATTCCAAAATTTATTTTTTTTAAGTATAGATTTTGATGGTTTGTCTCTTTTTTTATATATTTTTGTTATTATCATAATATATAGGTACTTTTATAAAAAAAAATACGTTTTAAAAAACTTAATTTCAATAAACCTTGACTTTGACTTTTGACTTGACGATGAGTAAATGAAATTAATCGTGTGACGTTAATTAATGATTACGTTACGTTACTTCAAGTGACAATGTAATTAACAGCCTTCATTACCCTTAGCCATCTGATTAAGTGACTAAATAAGGGTTTAAAGAATAGGAATTAATGTTATATTTTTAAATATAATTCGTATAAATTGCCTTAACGTAAAGAAAAAGAAACAGATGACATTAACTATTATAATTTATTATTCAAATGAACTCTAGGCATGTTTGAACTCCTCAAAGTTTTGTAATTTTAACTAATTTAAAGAAATCGATAAAAATATGTGTATGTATATATAATATTATTTTGATAAAAATATGTAAAAGATTTTGTCAATTAATAATTTTAATGATGAAAAAATTAAAATATGTTACTCATTTATAAAACGCACAAGAAATGAGTGAACATTTCAAAATAAGTGTAATGTAAGTAAATCTTTTGAACATCGTTCTCGTATAATTATGAAAATGAAATATGTTAAAGTACTTGAAGTTGGTTTTTGTTTTGTTTATATAATGTTTGCGTGTCTGTCTGTTAGAGTCGCTGAAGCTCCATTTGTTCTATTTAAATGAATGTTTTTTGTACGGTATTACGATATCTGTACAGGTTTTATTGTACATTTGATTACAATTGGAAATGTATTAGTGGTAACAATTATTGTTCATTGAGTACTGTGTACATCGGCTGTGTCCAACATAGAGTGCTATGTCCTCAAATGTGTCCTACATGGTCGTGTATTGTGTCCATAGTTGTGTTCGACATGGTCGTGTACTGTGTCCACGGCTGTGTCCTATATAGTAGTTTACTGAGTCCTTGACTGTGTTGTATATAGTAGTTTACTGTGTCCATCTTTTTTTCTGGCCCTTGCCAGCACCCAGATGTCAATGCATTGTTAACGTTGCAAAAAATGTTGCCGCATAAACTAGATATATATATATATATATATATACATAATATCTCTCTTTAGCATACCTTCAGAATAAAAGTATATTAGAATTATACATGTCAAGATAAGAGACTATGAAATTTTAATCAGACAAGTAAATAATACTAGCTGTTACTTTTCTAAAAACTTAAGATTTTTGTTATTTTGGTAATATACATTAAAATATTCCAGAAAAAAATACGAAAAGATATTTTATTTAAAAACACATTTACGAAGATGTAAGAGTAGAATAATTGAACAAATAATGGTAATATATAATTTAGGTTAAGTTTTAATACGCTGAGATTATTATTTTTAAGTTAAGCCTTCTTGCTCTGTGTAGGTAAAGGCTGTTTTTATATTCCTTGTTTCAGTGACAGATATCTTTTACTTCTATCTTTAGTTGGCGGTTGTCAGCCCTCAGAGGGATTTTCAATTGCTATTACTCTAGAAATACCGTATTTTACGAATACGAATACCACTAGATCAATGTAATTCATGACAAAACGATTTCTAGGGACAACAGTTTTATTGTAAACAATTCCGCTTATATTTCTGTATTTGAATAATATATTTATTAATTATGGTTGTACTTTTAATGAATTTAGATTTTTCTTTACAAACGAGTAATGATAATTAATTGTTACACTAATTTACAGTTCTCTGGCACTAGAGTTATGTTTGTAAAGTTTGAGAGCAGTTTTTTGTTACAACTTTATAGTCACAGTCAGCTTGTTGCTTTACAGTAATTAACTTTTAAGATTTATTTTTGTTATATAAAAAAGATGATTAAAGATAATACTTAAGTGTTATATTTGAATAACAATAAATCAAATTTACAATTATACTCTTTGCAGTTATACCATGGTTTATACGTACTTAATGATTTTTGAATAAATAACACATAAAAGAAGATCACACGTTTATCTATTACGTGACGTAGTAAGTGTGGGTGTAAATCAAAAAACTCCACCTGGATCGTGAATAGAACATCCTCATCCCGTTATTAAGCTTATTAAGAAATGCGTAAGTATAAGTTGTATTAAGTTATTATTTAACATTATTGTAAATATTTATATATTATTGAAGATTAATATATATATATAAATATGTTTAATCATACTGATAAATTAAAACTAAAGATAAGGATGATTTTTCTTAATTAACTAGAAGACTAGTTTTAGGATTAACTAAAGAACCATTATTGTAGAAAAGATGTTAATCAAATAGATAGAGTATACAAAGTTTATGATCTACTAGCTGTTGTTACCGACTTTGCTCGAATAATAAGGTATTATACCATATACAAATATCCATTCATATTTTATTGTCATAGTCAATACAACTTTGGACTTTTACTGTTAAATATAAGAATATTATATGTTGAAAAGCACACTTTGTTATTCAGATTCTTGCAGTTGTTTCATTGTAGCTGAGATATTTTTGTTTTTGGGTGGAGTCGCGACAAAAAATTATATATAAGAAAAGGTACCGAATGTACTCAAATGCAATGATGCTGATTTCATTATTAGATATCGTACAATTACTATGTGCTTCTTGTCAAAGTGTACAAAAAGTTTCCTATATCTTAGTTTCTAGGACTGTAGGATGTTCACTGTAAGCCCCGAAAAGCGAGCTTATAATGAAAATTAAATTATATAAATTTAAAATGAATAAATGTGACAGGAGCTACATTGGTTAAAGTATGTACATATATATTACTATACATAAAAATAAATTTTAATTATATGTAAATCTTATTTTAACATTAAATATATTTCTGTATCAAATATGATACACGTTAACCGTAATAACAAATATATTAATTCAATATTAAATTAATTAACAAGCTTACAATGCTAATAATGGTTGTTATATTGAGATAGACATGCAGATAAAATGATTCAACAAAATTTTTATGTATTAAAATGATTGAATTGGTTATTTCATTTTAATTATAAAATTCATAAAACCATTCATTCAATACATTTTATTCATACAAAACACTTCACATATAGGTCACACCATTCAGACCATGGAATCGATCATAGGCTTCCGTCGATTGAGTTAGAAAACCCGCCATTTCTATGGGAAATTGAGATTTTTCCGGACGCTTTATATTACGAGTTGGAAACTTTATTTCAATGGAATGGAAATTTGTACTCAATTTATGTTGAAAAGTTGATCGAAATGTGCCCTGCCCTCGAGTGTTTCAACATGTTTTATACTTTTTGTGGTTATTTGAATTCGTTAAAAATCAATTTTTACCAATTTCATTTTCAACTAAATGTAACAATAGCGATCGAAACTGAGCCTTTATGTAGAACAAATAATAAAACAAAAAAATGTTACCTCCATTTGTGCATTTGGCGCCATTTTAGAAAATAAAGTTTGCTATGCACGGAACAATTTACTACAAGTCTCTAAATATCTTTTGAAAGTTGAATAGTAAAAGCACAATCCACTCAAATGGAAGATATTTCAAGTTTATTCAGAAGCTATCAAACTAAATGTACCTTTTGATGCAAGCGTCAAAGAATGTTACAGTGTAGCGTTGAGTGAAATGTAATGATAAATAGAGAGTAACGACACACGCTCGTGTTGAAGTGATTTTCAATTGTTTGATTTACTCTGTACATGGAGAGTGAATTTGAAAATACATTTTCTGATTTATTCCATTGAATTTTTATACATCATCGGTTTGTCGAATGTCTAAAATTAAGTTTTAACAGCTCGTAGTATATTTTACGACATAACATTGTACCTCAGTCGTAAAATTGAATTTGTATATAAAATATATTTATGTTTTTCTTACAATATTAAGTACTTTCTCTAGGTAGTAGAGACTAGCTGTAGTTATCTGACTACAGCTCGTATTGGGCTGGCTCGACCGGGGAAAGACCACCCTCTCCCAGAAGACCGACGTGTAGTAAAAAAATTCATTTGGTTATGTTCCGTCGGTGAGTGAGAGAAACCGAACCCCCCCCACCTCCCCCGCCAAACATGATAGCGATACCTCCAAAAAGTATATCTTCCAATGATCCTAGTGACTGCGCTGCAGCCTGTAGCCGATGTGATACTTCAGGGCATGGAACTATTTGTACCAAGCTCTGTGGTATCACTTGGTGGCAGATCGCGGCCTTGGTTTGATGCGTCTGTCAAGCTTGGGCTAATGCGTTAGTGACTAAGAATCCGAACTCAAGAGTTCTGAAGAGAAAATATAATCGTGCCTCCAGATTCTTCAAACGGAAAAGTTGTAGAGCAAATTTCAAGCATGTCGTCAAAATTTGGAATCAGCTGGCGAAGTACCCTCCTGGCAAGCGCAAGTTCTGGGCGCTTTCCAAAGCCAGTCTGGGAAACTTCTGTCAGCCATCCCTACCGCCATTGCACATTGGGATCGACTTTTTTGCCTACACGGCAAAAGAGAAAGCCGATCTCTTGGGCACTCTTTTTGCCTCAAACTCGACTTCTGACGACTAGGAGAAGGTACCGCTTATCATCCCGCGGTGTCAGAGCTTAATGCCGGAAATAGTTTTTCGGCAAAAACTCATCCGAAAAGCCCTCCTTTCCTTGGAAGTTTATAGGTCGAGTGGGCCAGATGGTATCTCTCCAGTTGTGCTACGAACATGTGCCCCTGAGTTGACACCAGTGCTAACGTGTCTATTTCGTTACTCTTACCTTAATGGCGTAGTCCCGGTGTCATGGAAGCGTGCCCTTGTCCATCCGATCCCTAAAAAAGGTGATAGCTCGGACCCAGCTAACTACAGAGCTATCGCCATTACTTCTCTGCTTTCCAAAGTCATGGAGAGCATTATCAATTAAAAGCTCCTAACCTACCTCGAGGGTCACCAGTTGGCCAATGACCGGCAATATGGCTTTCGCCATGGGCGATCGGCTGGTGATCTTTTGTTATATATTACGCACCGCTGGGCAGCTTTTATTGTTAGCAAGGCAGAGGGTCTGGCAGTTAGTCTGGATATGGCGAAAGCCTTCGATCGTGTATGGCACAAGGAGCTTCTTTCGAAGCTACCTTCCTATGAGCTTGCCGAGAGTTTATGCAAGTGGATCACCAGCTTCCTCACTCGGCGGAGCATACAGGTCGTTCTCGACGGTTTTTGCTCGGACCCCAAGCCCGTGAACGCTGGTGTACCCCAAGGATGCGTGTTATTTCACCTTTGTTCCTCCTGCAGATCAATGATATGTTGGATATCTCCAACATACATTGTTATGCGGATGACAGCAGTGGGTATGCGGTATATACTTGCCATGCAGGTCTCTCTCGGTAAAACGTCAACGAGAGCCGAAAGAAACTTGTGTCTTCTATAGAGACTTCTTTGGGGATGGTCTTTGAGTGGGGTGAACTGAACCACGTTCAATTTAATCCCGAGAAGACACAAATTTGCGCGTTTACCACTAAGGAAACCCCATTTGTCGTATCATCGCTCTTCGAGAGCACTCCCCTCATTGCCTCGCTAAGTATCAGAATACTGGGTCTCGACGTTTCGAGCGATTCTCAGTTTCGTGGTTATCTGGAGAACAAAGCCAAGTTGGCCTCGAAAAAATTTGGAGTGATCAATAGAGCGAGGCAGTATTTCAAACCTGGCCAAAGACTTGCGCTCTATAAGGCGCAGGTCCGGCCACATATGGAGTACTGTTCTCATCTCTGGTCCGGATCACCCCAATATCAGCTTCTACCATTTGACCGCGTACAACGGAAAGCCGTTCGGATTGTCGGAGACCCGGTGCTCTGCCAAAGGCTGAAGACGTGGCTTCTTTGTGCGTCTTCTACCGCATTTACAAGGGGGAGTGTTCCGAAAAACTATTCGATCTGACACCTGCCGCCGAATTTCATCACCGCACAGCGCGCCATCGCCTCCAATACTATCCTTACCACCTGAATGCATGGCGATCCTCCAATGTACGGTTCTCAAGGACCTTTTTTCCACGTTCCATTCGCTTGTGGAATGAACTCCCTTCGGCAGTTTCCAAATCGGTACGACATGGGTACCTTCAAAAAAGGCGTTTATTCCTACCTACCTACCTACGAGTACAAGGCCGTCAACACTCTTCTTAATTCTCGGATATTGCAAGAGTCTATGGGCGGTGGTAATCACGTCCATCTGTGACCCGCCAGCTCGTTTGCCCTCCTCTTAAATAAAAAAATAATAATAATACTTTTAAGTTTAGATATACTGAAATATAAAAAATATGCATTAACTTGCCAATAATTATACCGACCAATATTTTCTATCCGTCTTGAAAATAAAAATTCTGACAGTCTGTTAGGTACTTGAGTTGAGTTTCAAAATTATAACACTTTTTTTTCAATAATACTTTCTTAATATTAGAATACCATACACATATAATGAATATTTTCTTTTATTCATATTTCAATTTTCAATAAACATTGAGCTTTGACTTGGCGATAAATGATTGAGATTAATCGCGCATTACCGTAATTACTGATTACGTTACGTTACATCAACTGACAAGGTGACTAAATACGGGTTTAAAGAATAGAAATTAATTTTATAATTTTTAAATGTAATTCATAAAAATTGTTCAAACGTAAAGAAAAAGAAACAGATTGATATTAAGTATTACAACTTTTTATTTAAATGGACGCTTTAAGTTTTGTAATTTTAACTATTTATAGAAATCTATAAAAATATGTATCTATATAATATTATTTTGACAAGAAATATGAAAGATTTTGGTAATTAATAACTTTAAAAATTATAACTTTACTAATAATTGTAACTTATTTGTAAAACGCACAAGAAATGAGTGAACATTTCAAAATAAGTGTAATGTAAGTAAAACTTTAGAACGTCGTTCTCGTATAATTATGAAAATGAAACATGTTAACGTACTTGAAGTTGGTTTTTGTTTTGTTTATATAATGTTTGCGTGTCTTTCTGTTAGAGTCACTCGAGCACCATTTGTTATATTTACATGAATGTTTTTAGTACGGTGTTACTATATCTGTACAGGTTTTATTGTACATTTGATTACAATTGGAAATGTATTAGTGGTAACAATTATTGTTCATTGAGTACTGTGTACATCGGCTGTGTCCAACATAGTGTACTATGTCCTCAAATGTGTCCTACTTGGTCGTGTATTGTGTCCACAGTTGTGTGCGACGTGATAGTGTATTGTGTCTACTGCTGTGTCCTATATAGTAGTTTACTGAGTCCATGAATGTGTCCTATATGGTAGTTTACTGTGTCTACGGTTTTTCCCGTCCCTCGCCAGCACCCAGATGTCAATGCATTGTTAACTGCTGCATAAACTATATATATATATATATATAATACCTCTCTTCAGCATACCTTCAGAGTAAAAATATATTAGAATTACATATTTACAAATAAGAGACTATTCTATTTTAATAGGAGTAGATTATACCAGCTGCTTGTTTTTTAAAAACTTTAGGTGTTTATTTTAGTAATGCACATTAAAATATTCCTTAAAAAAAACTCACGAAAAGATAATTTGTTAAAAAAAATTCTTTCCGAAGTTGTTAAATTAGAATAATTAAATAAATAATGTTAATACATAATTTAGCATAAGTGTATAATACGTTTTGATTATTATTTTTAAGTTAACCCTTTCTGTCGTCTGCGGGTAACGGCTGTTTTTATATTCCTGATTCTGTGACAAATATCTTTTACCCCTATCTTTGGTGTGCGACTGTCAACCCCGAGAGGGATTTTCAATTGCTGTTACTTTAGGAATACCGTATTTTATGAATACGAATACCACTACATCAATGTAATCCATGACAGAGCGACTTCTAGAGACAACCGTTTTATTGTGAACAATTCCGCCCAAATTTTCTAAATAGCAAAGATTTTAAAAATAGTTTGGGTAAAATAGTATTTATTTGTTGAATAATTTATTGTAAATTATTATATTTACATTTTTGTTGTAATAGTTATGTTATAACGTGACTTTATTTATTTTTATCAGCTTATTAAAGTAATAAAATCGACTTTGCAAGATAATTTTTATAATATTTATGTTAGCTCTTGTAATAAATACTCTTTAGTAACATACATGCGCATTTTTTAACAAATAAATAAACAAAATAAAAATAGCCTTTCAATAATAGTTTTATCTTAAAATATGTTATTAATTCTGTATGTTTGTTAGTTATCTATCAATAAAATTAATATATAAACCTTTTAAATATCACAGACGGATTGAGATTCCTTTTTCAATAATTTTCAAAATTTAAACCAAACAATTGCCTAGCTTGAGATAAGGTTGCTATATATATATATATATATATATATATATATATATATTATTATATATATATATATATATATTATACATTTGGTTTTCTTTCAAATTCAAAATATATTTATTCAAGTAGGCATTTACACGCATTTTTAAATATTCAATTATCACAATAAAAAGGTCTGTGTAGTCAATTTGTGAGTAAGCTACGCGCTCAGAATGCTGCTCTGCTGAGCAGAACCGGCCAGAAACACAATAGTAGCTCTTTTTAAAAGAAATTTAACAATCTTACATGATATACATTATAATATAAACTCTGTAAATGAGTCAACAACTTAAATTCCACATATTTCAATCCAGCATAAACTCTTGAACGTTGTTATAAGATTTATTTTACACTTTTAATTTTAGATTTAAAACTAAGAAACGGAAGGTCTAAGATATCAAGCCCATGAAGGTTTATCGTCATCAATAATAAATTAATACAAAATAATCTTCAATTCATCTGATTGAGTTCAAGGGATTATTAAATTATTCGATAGCAAAGAATTTACTAGAGAATTCCCGAGGGACCCTGAAAGGTTAAATGGATAAGGGCATCTCAAAGGTACGGGACTGAAAGAATTCAGCTGGTGTTTTAAATATTTCCCCTTTGGGAGAGATATCAATCAACCGAATATTAAATATTTATTGGAAATTTATACAGATTACCTTTTAGGATTTATTTATTTATAGATTTATTTTATTGAATTTTTCCAAAAAATCTATAATAAATCTGTGAAGATAATAACATAAATATGTAATTTGTTTAATTAATTAATGTTTTATTACAAATATTTTTAAAATGGTTTTCAAAGCTACTCGATATAATTTGTTATTATAACGTCGTGTTTGTAACTGTGCCTACATTATCTCTTTCATCTATAATATTACTAAAGGTTTGATTGTATGTTTGTATGTAAAAATCTAAAAACTATTTTAAAAAACTTCATCTGACGCTACATTATTAGCATATAGATTTTTAAACAAACAAATATTTAAATCTAACAAACAGTATTGTATTAAAAAAAATAACTTTTAGACGGCCTTCTGACACAACACTTTTTTATACCAATACAACGAGCGAAGCCGCTAGCAAAAGCTAGTATAATGTAAATGATTTAAACGCCTCTTTGTTAACAATTTTAAATGTTAATTGGTCGTATTCAAAATAATTGTATTTCAATTTAAACATAATATGTAAGAGGAAAATTGTTGGGTATTTTAAATTAAATTTGTAATTTAAATTTAACCTAAATTATCTGAATATTTATACTAATTCTGTGTAAGTTATATTTATTGGTTTATTTTGTTAAATATAATTACAAATCTGTGATACTTAGTTTAATATAAAATTAATAGAAACTAGATTATTAAAATTGTTAGTCAAGGTAAGCCTTTTAACATATTATATGCAGCTTTATATAAAAATACAAATATTTTATATTAAAGTATAAAATTATTTTTAAGCTTGATTAAAAATAATAAACTTTATATTTATTTTAAAACTTCTAATACTCTATCTGAATCACATTGCACACACACTTTTTATGTCTAAAAATTATATATATATTTTATTATTAATATAAAAACTTACCTATATCGAGCGTGGATACAGCGTCCTTGATTAGTCTGTAGGATTCGCCGTTTATTCTGAGGAAGTCCACGCAGCCAAGGAGACCTTCAGATAGACCGAGTTTGCTCTGCAAGCCCGTGGTATTCCCTGCACCACCCACCCATACAGGCTCCCGGAAGGTCATACGAGAGAAGAGACCCTGGGACAGAGATTTGAAGAATAACAGAGCGGGAGATGACAGGAGAAATGAGAAAATATAAAAAATATGAGTCAACAAACCAAAATTAAAATTATTCATTTTGTATTTGTGATATTTTAAAGATTTTATAGGAAAAATAAAAAAAGATATGAAAACCAATTAAATAAAAAATGATACATTTTTGAAACGTATTTCATATACATATTTTCAATTATTCTCAAGTGGAATTGTAAAAATATGTCAAGCAATAAAACAACTGCTATTAAAATAATTTTGTACAGCTTTTTCCAATGAGTTGTTGAAATTTTTATTTTTTTTTCCAACGAAATGTTATTTTTCAACTTTCACAAACAAATAAAATTGAAACATGAAACGAAACCGCAAATTAAACTCAACAATAATCCCGGTATCGCACTTCAGATATAACAATTACAAACTTGTCAGCCTTTAGAGTTTTATTGCTGGAATTCTGTTAATTATTTTACAACATTAACTTGGCGCGACCATTAACAGCTGGGTGTTTTCAAGTACATTTCTAAGAGTTAAGTTACAAGAGGTTTGTTATCTCGTCTTCTGTAAAAAATCATGAGATTTCAAATTCATGGAACCATTTAAATAAAACTATTTTTAATTAAATTGCGTAAATTGGTTTGTTTTTTTTTTAATCTGACTTTTTCAGATAACGCGTTATACGAAATATAGATATAAAAAATCTTTTAAAATATATGCTTAATATTGGTACATATATTATAAGTAAAATTCTAATAGTTTTATTTTTAAAAACAATGAGTGATAATATAAAAAAAATGTTGCACGCTACCGCTTATATCTTAATGTAATCAAAACTCTTTGTCTCTAAGAGACCCTTAATGAGCGACAGTGTTTTTTATTAAAAAAATATATTTTGTTTATGCTTCCGTTACTCTTGACGAATTTAATAAATTAAAAAATATAAGAGAAGCATCGTAATATAATATGTGTACTATATTTTTTTAATATATTTCATATTATAGTAGCTTTAGCTGCTTAAAAAATATGAAATGAGAATTATCATATTTTTTTTGTTGAAAAAAATATTATTATTATTACTAACATATAGGTTTTATCTGTAGAGTTGTAGTTGATTATAAATCAATTAATTCCATTTTTGAAACACATTATTAGTTAAAATTATACCGAATTCAATATATATAGTAAATATGGTGAAAAATATAATGAATTTGAATAGTACATTAATCCAGATATAACTGTGATAAATTCCGATCTTCACATCGTGTATTAGAAAGCGTTTTGTAACAAAAAGCGGAAAATCGATACTTCTTTTCCGGCTTCGAACAGTAGTTATGAACTAATGTCCTGAACGTGTAACTTCCTTCCGTAGTTCACAGACGATTCCGCTTTTTATATAGTATATATATTTATAAGAATGCCTTATATTATATTGTTATAGTTTATTATGTATACAAAATATAATAATCATCCTTGTTTAAAAATGTTCCGTCAAAATGTAATTATAAAAGATGATTACATTTTTTATATAAAAAAGAAAATTACATTCAATGTGTAATAAATACAATGTTAAATTAAATGAAAATTTAATTAAAGGTTATATTTAACTTTTCGATTTCCAGCTACTTATGTATTTCACATTTTAACCACAACTGATTCAAAGTAGACGACCGGCAATAATTAATGAGGTTTTGTATTCACAGTATTTTACTTAAATACCATACAACGACATTGTATAAAAAACTTTTAAAATTTATTTGACTCAGAAGAAATACCAGGAATTTATTTAAATATAAAAATGCCATATAATAAAAATAGGATATTATGCAGGTGAAATATCCTTCATATATTAAAGCTGCTAGTAAGTCATCTATCTAGCAAACAAATGAATTGAATACGGGTCGGATCAAACGTCAGACGGATTTAGTTCGCTCCGTACCAAAATTTGTTTCACGTTGAAGATTGCCTATTGTCTTTTGGCGTCTGTCAAGTCTAGACGAAACGATTTAGTATAAAGCGGATCAAATCCCCGACTGAGCTGTTACTATTGTGCTAGTAAAAGTTAACATTTATGACTAATCTGTATTTAATAACTTCCAATTTACCTTAGACCTCCCGCGGACTCGTTTTCCATTGTTGAGCTTTAGCCAGGCGTCCCATCGATGTCGGTACACGGATATCGTGTTCCATCGTCCAAGGTGTACCGGCTCAGGGGAGCGTAGCACCCCCGCGCCGCTGCCGCAGTCGAATCTGTACAGAAATTACAAAATAAAACTCCCGCCAGACTACAGCTAAGCGGCGTGCTGGCTGACGCTGCCGATAATTCATAATTGCAAATTAATAGTGTATATTGTGACTTATGAAATTATATCATGAATTTACACGCATATAGTAAAAAAGTGAGTGTAAGTGATTTTCATGGTTGAAGTATATAAATATAATAAATATAGCATAGCCTAGTAGAATAAAAAATAAATTACAATTTTATTACGTACTTGTAAATTTAATTAACACTCCGTTGTTGATAGGAACTCGAATTTACCTCCTAACAAATATCATTACATTCAATCTTTTATTAAGCTTCAAATACGTGCTTTAATCTCGTTCGAAAATTTCGTAAACTTGGAGTTTAACAAACTTCGTGAAGTTTGTTAAACTTTTGAAACTTACATAAAGAAATCCGGTTAAACTTTATCCGCATCAAATGCTATCTGATTTGACAAGCGACAGGAAAAATATAGGTAGTTATGAAAATATATTTTAATGTTTATTAAGAAAACAACGCTGTGAAAACCAATTTATCTTTCAGAATTAATAGCTTATCAGAAATATATTAAACAGAAATTGAAGATTGAAAATGGTAATTTCGAATTTAATTTCCCACAGTGACCGATGGAGAACAAATATTATATAATAATCACGGGAACATTACACGGCCATTATGGTGAAGTTAATTAGTTTGTCGGCTGCGTTAATCCCCACTGTAACTTTACCATGGTTCCATAAATTGATTTTTCGTTTGCCTTTAAGCGAAAAGTTTTGTTCATTACGGTCTCGGTTAAACGCAATGTTATTTGTAACTTTGATATAGTGTTAAGTAGAATACATTTGTACAGTAATAAATACATGTAAATAAAATTTAAGTCTCTGTTTGTAATTCCAGTAGTATATACGAAACTTACGATTATTTAAAAAAAAAAATTGTCCCTTCGTCTATCTGTCTGTTTGTTCCGTCTAAACTCTCAAACGGCTGGATGGATTTAAACAGGACTTTCCCTGGCAGATGGCTTATTTTATAAAGAATAATTTAGACTACTTTAAAAGAAAGCACAAACGAAGTCTTGTGCAGTACAAATATAAAATAAAATAACCAAGAAAATATGGTTGACAAGAATATGACATTCATAATATTATAGAAAAAAATATATACATGTCGCATTAACATCACATTGCGTGAAATATAATATAAGTTTCATAAAATACAATAATATAATATTTAAAAAGTTTACTAGTACAACATTAAATTTAAATTCAAAAATGGCGCATGGATCGTTAATGACTGCTAAGTGACAGGAATGGAACGAAAAACATCTAATGTGGTTGACATTATTTATAGATATTACAAATGAACATTAAATAATAAATATATTATGAATAATTCATTATTTTGGAGATGATTTAATAAATTAAAGATGTATTTAATTCTTTATTGTGCGTTAGATGGTTTTATCATTTTTACGATCCGAAAATATGATATCTTTTTATCGCACGATACGTTTTCATTATACGGAGTCGTTATGAGAAAACGGAGTATTGTAACGAGTTTTACTTTCTTATATATACATCATAATAATAGTAATATATTATTAAAGTTATTATATATAATATTATTGTATTTAATTTTTAATAAAGATAATGTTGCAATCACAATTACTGTGTTTTTTTTAAACATATGAACGAAATAGTTTTTTTTTTTTAATATATCAATACTATTTCGATAGCTCTCGGCATTTCTATACAATTTTATATGCAAAAAACATACTCCTAATATATTTTCACATATCAAAAACAAAATCAAATATATATCAAACCAACCAACCTTAATTCCACGTGTCCATTCCTCAACATGAGCGCGAGGTAGTCCCCGGACAGGTCGTCGTGTTCCCCCGTGAGGAGCAGGACGCCTCGTGTCCGTTCCGGACGCACGCGTAGTCGTAACCGGACGCGTTTGTACGCACCCCTCAGAGCTCGCAGCGCCAACCAGGATGTACCCGAAAAACGAGGGGTTGATACTTGTTTGTCTGTGGAAAAGGTTTATATTTCAAAGTCAAAGTATATTTAATATTAAATACGATTTTTGCAGTTATAAAGGTAAGACCATATTTCCAAATAAAATGCCTTGGAGAAGAAATTCAATTACTACTCTTGTTTAATATAATATCAATTAAAAATAATATATTTAAGATAATATTTTTAATACTATTATACCGAATACACTTCTAATAGTAATATCTTTATATAACTATTGTTACATATTTCATTTAGTGGAAATTTTTCTTACTATGATATCTCTTCTTTCCTCCTTCCTTTTCTATTCCTTAATATTATATCTCTTTAAACTAGAGATACTTTATTAAGAACTACTTTATTGAGTTACTGAAATTCTATACTGACTATTTGAATCATAATCAGACAACGGATTTATAGATTTATCTAAATTACTATGAATAATACCTGACACTAGTATATTAAATACAGGGTGGGCCAAAAATGTTTTCAAATAGCAACACTTGATTTCTCCAAAACCGTGAGAGCAAGGGGCGCGCGGGTGGCGGGGAATTGTGCGTCGTTTAATGCAATTTTAGTCACGATGGAGCGCTTCACGGGACAACAGCGTGCTTTTTGCATAAAACAATTTTACAAAAACAACGATTCCTACGTTACTGTACAACGCCTCTTTAGAGTTGAATACGGATTACAAAGTGTAAGTGAGTGTCCAAGTGTTAATTTAATTAAAGCTTGGGTTAAAAAGTTTGAGCAAACGGGATCGACAACGAATATTAAACAAACTGGGCGACCACGTTCAAGAAGAAGCGAAGAGAACATTCGGGCGGTTGAAATTTCTGTAAGGGACGATCCAGAATCATCTACGCCTAAGCGGTCGGCGGCTCTTGCTATACCAAGAACTAGTCTGCGGCGAATCTTGCATTTGGACCTTAAACTGCACCCATATAAGCTTCAAATTGTACAGGAGATGAAACCAAACGATTACATTCAATGCAAGTTATTTGCTGACACTACACTGGAGCGATTCTCTAGCATTGAGAATGTATTGTTTACGGACGAGGCCCATTTTCACATTAATGGTCACGTAAATAAACATAATTGTCGATATTGGAGCACGGAAAACCCTCACTTTAAACACCAAAAGCCTCTTCATTCACCAAAAACGACAGTGTGGGCTGCCATATCCGCAAAGGGCATAATCGGTCCATGCTTCTTTGAAAATAATCAAGGAAATAACGTAACTGTGAACTCGGTGGAATACGTGAAAATGTTGCGAGAGTTTTTTACACCACAGTTGCATGAATTTGAAGGATACAATAGCCGGACTTGGATGCAACAAGATGGAGCAACATGCCATACATCAAACGTGACTTTACCGGTGGTCAAAGAAATGTTTCCTAACAAATTGATTTCTCGCAGAGGTGATATCCCATGGCCTCCCAGAAGCCCGGACCTTCCACCTTGCGATTTTTTCTTGTGGGGATATCTGAAGAGTCGAGTATACCTTAATAAACCGACGACCATATCCCAATTAAAAGAAAACATCCACGAGGAGATAGCCGCGATTCCTCGCAGCATGTGTCAACGAGTTTTCCAAAGTTTACGTAGTCGATTGCAGGAGTGCCAACGACGAGACGGAGCACATCTCGACGATGTCATTTTTAAAAAATAAATTTTAATAAATGATAATTACGTTAAATAAATCAGAAACAAAATAATATTTGTACTTTTATTTCTAGACATGTTTCAAAAGTGCAAAAATTTTTGGTCCACCCTGTATTAAAGACTTATTTATCAAACGAGGTTGCAAGCAAAGGCTGGTGTATTTATTATATTATTTAATGTGTGTTACCTCAAAATTTTATTACCAAAATGCACCAAAATTTTAATTATAATACATATTTTATGCACAAAGCCTTTTACCACGAAAATTTATCAGCCGTCCAGGAGTTACTATTATCACAGCATAATTTACATATTTTACGTAAAACATTTAATATTTATATAAAAATGAAGTATTAATTAAAATATCATATAAAATTTATTTTCTTATAAAATATAACAATGTTCTATATCAAGGTTTTCTTTAATTAGGAGATAGATTGTCGAGATTTTCTAGTCCTACAAATATCATAAAGCAATAAATATATGTTACTGAATACAGAACCACAAACAATTTAGCTTTTGACATAATTAAAACGACGCATTAAAAATAATAAAATGAATTAATACCTCAAAAGAATGGTAAATAGAAGCAATATATAAACAAATGTATGTATAATATGTAAAGAAAAATAAATGTATGTAAATGACTGTTCAAAATATATTTAACAAGTTCAAAGACAAAGCTGAAATAACGTTTGATAAAAACAATTCTAAACACAAAACCGGTTGATTTATCATCGTTTAAACTTCAAAGGTTTTCAAACTTTCTGATGGGGGTCTCGTGTGGGACCGTGCAGTTTAGATTAGGTTATTACTTTAAACTTAGATTAGTGTCATGATTATTTGTTGTTTAACTAGGGTTTAGAGAAAGCCTGGATTTTCTATTACATGTAAAGATAGATTAACTGATTTGGATGATACTTTGTTAACTTTTAGATAATATATTTATGTATGCGAAAAAATAATCTGATTTTGATGATATTTTGTAGATAATTTACTTATATAAGAGAGAATTGAGAAATTGATTTTAGATTAAAATTTAATGTATATGTATTATTCTAATTAAGTAGGCGTTTGAATTTGAAGTGAATTATCCTGAAGATTTATTTAAAGCTGAGCCAAAGTAAAGATTAACCTGGAAGCCGTTGGATGTAATATACTCTCATTGTAATTTTAAATTAAGTCCGCCGGTTGTAAGTGTCGGGAGATTGCAGTACTTATTAAAATGTGGTTTCCTATATATTATACTTTCCAGCTTCACGTAAAATTTATATAAACATAATACATTATTTATATTTAAAATAATTGCTTAGTGTTTCGTATACAATCCTTAAAGTGAAAGAAAATAGTATTTTATGTTTTGTCTGTTTGTTTAGTGTCATCCTAACTTACCTACTTATTATAACATCAGATGAAATTGGACTTTTTGGGTCAGAAACCCTAATGTGGTATATAGAACAAAATATGAAAGTTACTTTAATTTCATTTAAACAATGTATTTTATATTATTATAATATTACATTTGTTTTTCAATCCAATCAGATATATATTATATAATATATGTGTGAGTATTTCTAAACAATTTTATTGTACAATAGCATTTTTCATCCATTTCCTCGAATAGCCGTCTGAGCCCCTCCAGATAGAAAAATAGGGTTGTCACAATTATTGTTATTACCCAATAACAATTATTATTATATTGTACATATTATATTCAAATTAGATACCGTTAACCACTTTATCAAAAATATTATAAAATCAATTCGTTTATGTAATAAAGCTTTTGCTTACTTTATTAATTACTTTGAACCTTAAATCAATCTACATAAAGTATTTTATTACTGCAAGTTCAAATTAAATGAACCGATACATTGGCAAATTTGTATATTAATTATTTAACAAATACACATTTTTTGTGGCAACCCTAACAAACTATAGATCACGCCCCTCGATAAACACTTAATATAATTCGAGCGCATTCTTGTGACGAGTGGACGGTAATGGAAATGCCTCTACTGAATGCACTGACCTGTGCTGTGTTATTATCTAAACACATAAAATAACAGAAAAGTATATTTTGGAGACTATTTTTTTTTACTTTATCGGTGTTTGTTTTGTTGATGTATCGTAAAATTACTAGATAGATTTTGATGACAATTTTTGATTATACAAATAATCAAAAACTCAGTTAAGTACAAATAAGTATATTGTATGATAATTGTAAGGTAGTTGTGAACTCGTCAAACCTCGATAGGGCGCGGACACATCGACCGATCCGATGCGACATCCAAAACTCATTAAAAGTTCTTCACAGCTATTGTGATACAGTATTGGTGACTCAAAAAGTGTGTAACATTTTGGTAACTTACAAATTAATTTATATACTATAACTGGATATAAGTGTCCTTGTCAAAAAGCTGTTTTATTGATTCTATTACAATAGTTTGAAATGAGCAGACGTGCTCTGTTGTGAGTTTGAGTTCGTGAACTTTCTTTTCGATTTTATGGAGGAATGTAAGACCTAAAGAAGAGGGGATAGATTCGTATCATATAAAAGATATTTATCCAGATTTTCCCTGTGTATATGAAAGCTGTCATTAGCTAACTCATGCCACCACTATTAAAATCAGCTTGATCTTGGAAAATGTCATATTCTTTAATTTAGGAGCTGTATTTATATATAAAGTGTAATATTCTTTTTAGTTTTCATTGTTTTTTTTTATGATTGTAAGAATTTCTACTTTTATACATATAAATTGGAAGTGTGCGTATGCGACTTCAAATTACTATGTTTTTTCATAAGCTTATAATAATGTCAACTGTGTTGACTGTATTAGTGTTTGCCTTACTTAATTTAACTTTCATTGAAAGATACAGTTTGTAGGCTACCTATAGGTTAAATTTTATCCTTCAAATATTTAAGGTTCCATCTATAATAAACCATATCTTAAAAATAACATAATTTTGTTTATTAAAAACGTGTTGAACAAAATAACTCGAATATGAAATATACCTCGGTAAAGATTTAAAATGGCAATACAAAAGTCTTCACAAGCTTCATATAATTTTATTTGAACTTTGAACAATTTGAAGGGAAAATTTTATAACTCGTTAGTTTACTGAAATGGTGCTGTAATAATTTTAATTACCAAGGAACAAACATGGACGATCTTGGTACTGTTAAGATATTCAAAGAGGAAAAAAGGATCATAGCCAGAAATAATTTTTATATTTGAATTGATTGCGTTGGTTCTAGTTGCTCGTATACTGCTCACTAAGTTTTGTGAAAAAAATGATGACAATAAAGAAATGCTCATCTGAGTTTGTTGTATGGTTCTTCTCGTTTGGAACACTCGTGAACTTAATTTAAGTTGGAGAGTGTCTTCAGAAAAGGGCCGAAGTCCTTAAAATATCATTCCTATAGTAAGTAATATCTATTTTAAGATGGACATATAAGTTGTAAAAGAAAGTTTAACATCCTCACAAATAATAAATTCACGAAATTACAAGTAACAAAATAAAACTGCGGAACTTATTACTAGTAATGAGTACCTCACTAAACAACCCACAAAGTTTAATTAGATGCGAAGGTAGCTACGCTTGCTACGTCGTAGCTGATGTAGCTGCTTGTATGTTAGATTTGGGATTGATGTTCAACGTAATGTCGCACACACACAGACACACACACATATATGAATAACACACATATATATATATGTCTGTAGATGTGTATGTGTGTTAAGGTGACAGAGTAGTCGTAAATCTATCTATATATCATATGATATGTTCTATTAAATATGTATAAAATATTGTAGCAAAATTTATTATATTATTTTCTAACCTTTACTTTCAAATTTACAATAAAATATATTTTACTAAAATATATTTAATAATTGTAAATGTTTCAAATGGTTTTCTATTGAAATGTTTTTCCATCTGTGGTTTTAGGAATTTGTTTTGTTGTTTAGAAGCAATGATCTGTGGCCGATCAAATCCGATATATTATATATTTGCACCTTTCAACTGTATTTGCACGATCATTTAATTTTTAAAGTATAAAATCATTTTCTCTAACTCTTAATGAGGCTTTTTTGTATTGGTACGATGTATGGCAACAAAAATGTCAGAAAACAACGAAAACATGTTAAAAACTTATGCTAGTTTTATTTTACGATTTCCAAGATTTTTATTTGAGAATTTTAACAATTAATAGGATAATTATTAAATCTATAACATCGCAAAAGTCAAATATTATGAACACATTATTAAAGGTAGTATGTACTCGTATTCTATTGGTCTTTAAATTTTTAAACACAAATATTTATGTATGCGATAAAATAACCTGAATTTTATGATACCTTTTAGATATATGTGTATGAATTATTCTAATTAAGTAGGCGTTTGAATTTAAAGTGAATTATCCTGAAGATTTATTTAAAGCTGAACCAAAGTAAAGATTAACCTGGAAGCCGTTGGATGTAATATACTCTCGTTGTAATTTTAAATTAAGTCCGCCGGTTGTAAGTGTCGGGAGATTGCAGTACTTATTAAAATGTGGTTTTCTATATATTATACTTTCCAGCTTCACGTAATTTATATATAACATTCACTTTCCGGCTTCACGTAATATTTATATAAACATATCATACACTAAATATATTTGACATAATTGCTTAGTTATATATAATTCATAAAGTGAATGAAAATAGTATTTTATGTTTTGTCTATTTGCTTGTTATCTCAAAAAGTACTAATCTTTGATGACACATCATCGGATGAAACCATACTTCTCAGGTCAGAACCTTATATAGCCTTATTATATAACAAAATATAAATTTACTTTTATTTAATTTAAACAATGTATTTTACTTCCAAATGATTATTATATTATAACATTTGTTTTTCAATACAATCAGTAATATATATTATTGTATATGTGTGACTATTTCTAAACAATTTTATTGTCCAATAGCAATTTTTCATCCATTTCCGCGAATAGCCGTCTGAGCCCCTCCAGATAGAGAGCCAGATAGGGTTGTCACAACTATTATTTATATCTAATATTTATTATTATGTTACATATTTATATTCAAATTAATTACCGTTAAACACTTTACCAAAAAATTAATAAAATTAATTCATTTATGTAAAAAAGCTTTTGATTACTTTATTTCTTAATTTGAACCTTAAAACAATCTGGAGAAAGTATTTTATCACTGCAAATTCAAATACATTGTCAAATTTGAATAATAATTATTTAACAAATACACAATTTTTGCGGTAACCCTAACCAACTATAGATCAGGCCCCTCGATAAACACTTAATATAATTCGAGCGCATTCTTGTGACGAGAGGACGGTAATCGAAATGCCTCTACTGAATGCACTGACCTGTGCTGTGTTATTATCTGAATACATAAAATAACAGAAAAGTAATATTAACAAATATGGACATTTAGAATTTTTGAAGACTAAAAACAGTTTTAGACTTTTTGATCTCTTTGTTTTGTTCGTGAATCGTAAAATTACAAGACTGATTTTGATGAAGTTTTGATGTTACGATAGGTTATTGTCTGAATGAAAAATTTATTTTATAAAAGGAACATCTTTTATCTTAATTTACAGACAGTAAAATAACATGTTTAAACTAGAATAACACTGGATTTTGTCATAATTTTAATAGCTGATATTTGGCTTTACTGTTATTAATTTGAATCATAGTTTTGGCAATAATAGGTAAATTTTTATAATTTTCGCCTTATATATCTGTCTTCTTCAATGATGTGTAGACTGTCCAAACCACCTGGTCTTGTATAATAAAGAGATTTAATCCGGAACACATACCATTACTATACATCCGCTAAGTCCCAGGAGACTGCGGGTTTCATAATACTCATACATAATAATATAAGTAAAATTGAAGTGTCTTTTTGTAATTCTTAAATAAAAGCTTTTCACTAAATGCATATAAAAGTATATACGGTATTTAACGTCTCTCTGTTTGATCTGGCTAATCTCTGTAACAGCTGGACCAACTTTCATGGCGGATAGCTGATGTTATAAGGAGTAACTTAGCCTTAACTTTTATTCTAAAAAACATATTCCAAACGAAGTCGTGGGCACAGCTAGGTCTATTATATGTACATATGATATATATACATATAATATAGCTAGCTAGTTATATATATTTATACGTTTTTTGTTTGAGAAGTAGCATATTTCTGATAACGATAGAAACCAAGCTGATTTTACCAAGATTCATTTATGAGATAATAATCGTAATAATATTTCAAATTTCAAGTATATTTGATTAAAAAGTTAATTAAAAACTCAATTACATACATGAGTATATTGTATGATAATTGTAAGGTAGTTATGAACTCGTAAACCCTCGATCGGGCGCGGACACATCGACCGATCCGATGCGACATCCAAAACTCATTAAAAGTTCTTCAGAGCTATTGTGATACAGTATTGGTAACTAAAAAAGTGTGTAACATTTTGATAACTTACAAATTCAATTTATTACTATAACTGGAAATAAGTGTCCTTGTGAAAAAGTTGTTTTATTGATTCTATTGAAATAGTATGAAATGGTCAGACATACTCTGTTGGGAGATGAACTTTCTTTGCTATTTTATGGAGTTATGTAGGACCTAGAAAGGAGGGAGAAGATTTGTGCCATATAAAAGATATTTATCCAGATTTTTCCTGTGTATATGTGACCTGTCATTAGCTAACTCATGCCACAACTATTAAAATCAGCTTGATCTTGGAAAACCTCATATTCTTTGGTCTAAGAGCTATATTTATATATAAAGTATTGTATTAAATTTGCTTTGTTTCCTTTTTTCTATACTAGTAAGAATGTCTGTCTGTCAATTCAATTTACTATGTTTTTCATAAGCTTAAAGTTATTTACATGATACTTTTGTGAATTCTTATGGATTTACTAATGTTCGTCTGTGGTTATCATTGAAACAGTTTAACCAATAAAACTTTCGTTGAAAAATACAGATTTGTAGGATATATATTGGTTCCAGCAAAAATAAACAATATCTTAAAATAACTTTATTCAGTTATTTATATCCGTGTAATACCTTTATTAAACACACCTTGGTATTGATTTAAAATGGTAACACAAAAGTCTTTACAAGCCTTATAACATTTTATTACTGTACTTTGAACAACTTGACGGGAAAATTTAATAACCTTTAAGTTTACTGAAATGGTGGTTATAATTTTAATTACCGAGGCACAAATGTGGACTATCTTTGTAATATTAAGATATTCAAAGAGAAATAAAGGATCATGGCCAGAAATTATTTTTATATTTGAATTGATTGCATTAGTTTTAGTTCTTTGTAAACTGCTCACTAAATAATGAAGTTGTTGAAACAGTTCACACATCACAACTAAGAAATACCCGGCTGAGTTTGTTGAGTGGTTTTTCTTAGACCAGGGTGCGTTTGGAACCCTTGTAGCCTTAATTTTAAGTTGTAGATTGTCTTTACGGACGAGTTGAAGTCCTTAAAATATCATTCCCATGGCAGATAATAAGAATTTAAGATCCACATTTAGGTTGTAAAAGAAAGTTTAACGTCCTCACAAAGAAAAAACCCACGAAATTACAACTAACAAATTAAAACTATGAAACTTATTACCAGTAATGACTACCTCACAAAACAACCCACAAATTTTAATTAGCTGTGAAGGTAGCTACGCTTGCTACGCCGTAGCTGATGTAGCTGCTTGTATGTTCGACTTGGGATTGATGTTTAACGTAATGTCGTACACACACAGACGCACACATATACATATGTCTGTAGATGTGTATGTGTGTGTAGGTGACAGAGTATTCGTAAATCTATGATATATTTTATTGAATATGTATAAAATATTGTTGCAAAATTTATTATATTATTTTCTAACCTTTACTTTCAAATTTACAATAAAATATATTTTACTAAAATATATTTAATAATTGTAAATGTTTCAAACGGTTTTCTATTGAAATGTTTTTCCATCTGTGGTTTTAGGAATTTGTTTTGTTGCTTAAAACCGATGATCTGTGGTCGAACAAATATGATATATACTAGTATTTGCACTTTTCAATGATATTTGCACGATTTAATTTTTGAAGTGTAAAATCATTTTCTCTAACTCTCAATGAGACTTTTTTGTATTGGTACGATGTATGACAACGAAAATGTCAGAAAACAACGGAAACATGTTAAGAACTTAGACTAGCTTTATTTTACGATGTCTAAGACTTTCATTTGAGAATTTTAACAATTAATAGGATAAGTATTAAATCTATAACATCGCAAAAGTCAAATATTGTTAACACATTATTAAAGGTGGTATGTACTCGTATTCTATTTGTCTTTAAATTTTTAAACACAGATATTTATGTAGGCGATAAAATAACCTGAGTATTATGATACTTTTTAGATATAAATATGAATTATTCTAATTATAGGCGTTTGTATTTGAAGTGAATTATCCTGAAGATTTATTTAAAGCTGATCCAAAGTAAAGATTAACCTGGAAGCCGTTGGATGTAATATACTCTCATTGTAATTTTAAATTAAGTCCGCCGGTTGTAAGTGTCGGGAGATTGCAGTACTTATTAAAATGTGGTTTCCTATATATTATACTTTCCAGCTTCACGTAAAATTTATATAAACATATAATACACTATATATTTTAAAATAGTTGCTTAGTGTTTCGTATACAATCCTAAAAGTTAATGAAAATAGTATTTTATCTTTTCTCTATTTGTTTAGTGTCATCCTAACTTACCTACTTATTATAACATCAGATGAAATTGAACTTTTTGGGTCAGAAACCCTAATGTGGTATATATAACAAAATATGAAAGTTACTTTAATTTCATTTAAACAATGTATTTTATTTTATTATAATATTACATTTGTTTTTCAATCTAATCAAGTAAATATTATATTATATATGTGTGAGTACTTCTAAACAATTTTATTGTCCAATAGTATTTTTCATCCATTTATTCGAATAGCCGTCTGAGCCTCTCCAGATAGAGAAATAGGGTTGTCACAATTATTGTTATTACCCAATAATAATTATTATTATATTTTCACATATTATATTCAAATTAATCAGACGACGGATTTATAGATTTATCTAAATTACTATGAATAATACCTGACACTAGTATATTAAATATTAAAGACTTATTTATCAAATGAAGTTGCAAGCAAGAGTTATTATAATATTTAATGTTTGTTACCTCAAAATTTTATTACCAAAATGCACCAAAATTTTAATTATAATACATATTTTATGCACAAAGCCTTTTACCACGAAAATTTATCAGCCGTCCAAGAGTTACTATTATCACAGCATAATTTACATATTTTACGTAAAACATTTAATATTTATATAAAAATGAAGTATTAATTAATATATAATACAAAATTTATTTTCTTTTAAAATATAACATGTTCTATATCAAGGTTTTCTAAAATTAGGAGATAGATTGTCGAGATTGTCCAATCCTACAAATATCATAAAAGCAATAATTAACATATATATATGTGTTACTGCATACAGAACCACAAATAATTTAGCTTTTGACATAATTAAAAAGACGACAAGAATAATATAATGAAATAATACCCCGCTGTTAAGTTCTTCACAGCTATTGTGATACAGTATTGGTAACTTAAAAAGTGTGTAACATTTTAACCTAGAGAAGAGGGGAGAGATTTGTATCATATAAAAGATATTTATCCAGATTTTCTCTGTGTATATGAAAACTGTCATTAGCTAAATCATGCCACCTCTATTAAAATCATCTTGATCTTGGAAAATGTCATATTCTTTAATTTAGGAGCTGTATTTATATATAAAGTGTTATATTCTTTTTAGTTTTCATTGTTTTTTTTTATAATTGTAAGAATTTCTACTTTTATACACATAAACTGGAAGTGTGCGTCTGCGACTTCAAATTACTATGTTTTTTCATAAGCTTATAAAAATGTCAACTGTGTTGACTGTATTAGTGTTTGCCTTACTTAATTTAACTTTTATTGAAAGATACAGATTTCTATGCTACCTATAGGTTAAATTTTATCTTACAAATATTTAAGGTTCCAACAATAATGAGCCATGTCTTAAAAATGACATAATTTTGTTTATTACAAACGTGTAATAAACAAAATATGAAACACATCTCGATATAGATTTAAAATGGCAATACAAAAGTCTTCACAAGCTTTATATAATTTTATTTAAACCTTTAACAATTTGAAGGGAAAATTTAAACTCTTTAGTTTACTGAAATGGTGCTGTTATAATTTTAATTACCGAGGAACAAACATGGACGATCTTGGTACTATTAAGATATTCAGAGAGAAATAAAGGATCATAGCCAGAAATAATTTTTATATTTAAATCGATTGCGTTGGTTCTAGTGAGTGCTCACTAAATTTTAAGGTTTTGTGAAAAAAATGATGACAATAAAGAAATGCTCATCTGAGTTTGTTGTATGGTTCTTCCCGTTTGGAACACTCGTGAACTTAATTTAAGTTGGAGAGTGTCTTCAAAGAAGGGCCGAAGTCCTTAAAATATCATTCCTATAGTAACTTATATCTATTTTAAGATGGACATATAAGTTGTAAAAGAAAGTTTAACATCCTCACAAAGAATAAATTCACGAAATTACAACTAACAAAATAAAACTATGAAACTTATTACCAGTAATGACTACCTCACAAAACAACCCACAAAGTTTAATTAGATGCGAAGGTAGCTACGCTTGCTACGCCGTAGCTGATGTAGCTGCTTGTATGTTAGACTTGGGATTGATGTTTAACGTAATGTCGTACACGCAAACACACACATATATGAATAATACATATATATGTGTGTAGGTGTATTTTTGTGTGTGTAGGTGACAGTGTATTCGTAAATCTATGATATATTTTATTGAATATGTATAAAATAATGATGCTTTTTTGTATTGGTACAATGTAATGCAACAAAAATGCCAGAAAACAACAAAAACATGTGAAAAATTTAGACATTTGAGAATTATGACAATTAATAGGATTATTATTACGTCTTAACATCGCAAAAATCAAATATTGTAAACGCAATATTAAAGGTAGTATATACTCGTATTCTTTTGACCGTTACATTGTTAAACACAGATATATATAGATGCGAGGAATTAACCTGAATTTGTTGATACTTTTTAGATATATAATTAAATTCTAAATATAGGCGTTTGGATTTAAATTATCCTGAAGATTTATTTAAAGCTAATCCAAAGTAAACATTAACCTGGAAACCGTTGGATGTAATATACTCTCATTGTAATTTTAAATTAAGTCCGCCGGTTGTAAGTGTCGGGAGATAGCAGTACTTATTAAAATGTGGCTTCCTATATATAACAGTTTTCAGCTTCACGTAATATTTATATAAACATAATATAATACACTATATGTATTTAAAATAATTGCTTAGTGTTACGTATACAATCCTTAAAGTTAATGAAAATAATTTTGTCTATTTGCTCGCTTTTTAACTCGAAGCACTGAATGGAGTTTGATGACACTTATTATAACATCGGATGAAACCATACTTTTCAGGTCAGAAACCTTTATACGATGTGGTGTATATAACAAAATACAAAAAAATATTTTTATTTCACTTCAGCAATGTATTTTACTTCAAAATGATTATTATATTGTTATATTTGTTTTTCAATCCAATCAGAGATATATTATACTATAAATGTGAAAATACTCACACTAAACAATTTTAAACACTAAACAATTTTATTGTCCAATAGCAATGTTTCATCCATTTCCGCGAATAGCCGTCTGAGCCCCTCCAGATAGAGAGCTAGGGGTGTCACAACTATTATTTATAGCTAATATTTATTATTATTTTATTACATATTTATATTTATATTAATTACCGTTAACCACTATACTAAAAATAATTGTTATGTAATAAAGCTTTTGCTTTCTTTATCAATTATTTTGAACCTTAAAACATACTACAGAAAGTGTTTTATTTTTGAAAATTCTAATTAAATCAACCTATACATTGTCAAATTTGTATATTAATTATTTAACAAATACACATTTTTTGTGACAACCCTAACAAAAAATAGATCACGCCCCTCGATAAACACTTAATATAATTCGAGCGCATTCTTGTGACGAGAGGACGGTAATCGAAATGCCTCTACTGAATGCACTGACCTGTGCTGTGTTATTATCTAAACACATAAAATAACAGAAACGAAATATTAACAAATATGGACATTTAGTATTTTTGAGACTAAAAACAGTTTTAGAGTTTTTGATCTGTTTGTTTTGTTCATGTATCGTAAAATTACAAGACTTTTTGATGAAGTTTTGATGTTACGATACCTTATTGTCGGAATGAATATATTTTATAAAAGGAACATCTTTTATCTTAACAATACAGACAGTAATCTTAATATGTAAAGCACAAAGACACTCACTGACTCATTCATCGCTCTACAGCCCAAACCGTAATACGTAGAAAGCTGAAATTTGGACACAAGACTCCTGACATATTGAATAGGTGCAATAAGAAAGGATTTTGCAAAGGTCCAAACCGTTCCAAAGTTACAGCTAAAAACTGCAAAGTTTACCCCTGCTCCCTCTCTTCTCCAATTGCATTGCAGTAGAAATTAAAATTATTTGGCCAGTCACTATGTTTATTTTCAACATGCTGCGATGTAAAAAACAAGAGTTTACCTATAACCCGATAGGAATGAAACTCTGTAGTTATCAAACTCAAGGCTTTCTCGGAAGTCATAATGGGTTGGAGGATAGAGCGTGTAGTATGGTTCAATACTCACGAAAGTCATTTTTTTCTTATTTATTCCCGTCGCGAAGCACGGGTAACCTGCTAGTATAACATATATAAACTAGAATTATACTAGATTTTGTCACAATTTTAATAACTGATATATTTGGACTTTACTGTTATTAGGTTGAACCGTGGTTTTGGCAATAATAGGTTTATTTCTACAACTTTTGCTTTATATATCTGTTTTTTTCAATAATGTGTAGATTATCAAAACCACTTTGTCTTGTATAATTAAGAGATTTAATCCGGAACACATACCATTACTATACATCCGCTATAACCCAGGAGACTGCGGGTTTCATAATACTCATACATATAAGTAAAATTGAAGTGTCTGCTTCGAATTCCTAAATAAAAGCTTTTCACTAAATGCATAGAAAAGTATATACGGTATTAAACGTCTGTCTATTTGGTCCGGCTAATCTCTGAAACAGCTGGACCAACTTTCATGGCGGATAGCTGATGTTATAAGGAGTAACTGAGCTTAACTTTTATACTAAAAAACATATTCCAAACGAAGTCGTGGGCACAGCTAGGTATATTATATGTTTATATGATATATATACATATAAGATAAAAAACGTAATAATATTTTAAATTTCAAGTATATTTGATTATGGAGTAAAATCTGATTAAAAACTCAATTTGATACAAATAAGTATAATGATAATTGTAAGGTAGTTGTAAACTCGTCAACCCTCGATCGGGCGCGGACACATCGACCGATCCGATGCGACATCCAAAACTCATTAAAAGTTCTTTATAGCTATTGTGATACAGTATTGGTAACTCAAAAAGTGTGTAACATTTTGGTAACTTACAAATTCAATTATAACTATAACTGGATGTAAGTGTACTTGTCAAAAGTTGTTTTATTGATTGATGGTTATATTTTTTTCCCAGTTACATGAGACGTAAGCGGTCTGAGCTGGCTGAGTTAAAGTCAGCACTGATCTTGGAAAATCTCATATTCCCTACTTTAAGAGCTGGATTTATATAGAAATAATTTATATTTATTTTGATCTTTTGTATAATTTATTTGTATATACATGTAATATGAAAGTCCGTTTGTGATTTCAATTACTATGTGTTTTCATAAGCTTATATTTATATGATAGTTTTGTGAAATGTGCCAATAACTCTAAACAAAACACACTTGGTATTGACTTTAAATGATAATACAAAAGTCATAAGATTCATAACATTTTATTACTGTACTTTGTTTCTTAAACAACTTTGAGGGAAAATTTTATTACATTTTAGTTTAGTGAAATCGTGCTGTTATAATTTAATTACTGAGGCACAAACATGGACCATCTTGGTACTATTAAGATGTTCAAAGAGAAATAAAATATCATGGCCTTAAATTATTTTCATATTTGAATTGATTGCTGGTTCTAGTTGTTCGTAAGCTGCTCACTAAATATTGTGGTTTGAAACAATGATGACAATAAAATTAATACCCGGCTGTATTTGTTGTGTGGTTTTTCGAATCATATATATATGGTATTAAAATAGATTCTCCTGACACTTCCATTTGACGTACACAAGTGATCATTGGGTTAAAAGTGGAAAAGGTATAAATATAAGATGTCCTAAGTTAGTTATATAAAATATAATTATGACATTTTAATTCTATGCTTGGAAGTATATATTCTAAGATGAAGATTTCTTTTAGAATAGAAAGTTTAACTTCCTCACAAAGGAATAAAATCACAAAATTATTATACAATTGACAAAACTGAACTATGAAATATATTAGTATTATTAGAAGTAATGATAATAATAATGATAATGCAAAAGATAAAACACTGCCTCTAATAAAGGTAAAGACTACTTCAAAACAACCCCGAAGTTTTAATTAGCTACGACGGTAGCTACGAATTGCTACGTCGTAGCTAATGTAGCTCCTTCGTAGATAGTGTGGATCACGTAAAAACGTGTATCCTATTTATTTTAGACTTGGAATTGATGTTTAACGTAATGTCGCACACACAAAAACACATATATAAGTATAACACATATAAACATATATGTGTAGGTGTGTATGTATGTGTAGGTGACAGAGTACTCGTAAAACTATGACATGTACCATATATATTCAAATTTTTACATTCAAATTTAAAATAAAATATGTTTTACTAAATTATTTTAATAAAATTTGTATGTATAATATTTTCAGTATTTATTTAAAAGCTTTTAACAATCTATTGAAATGTTTTTCCACTAGTGGTTTTAGGAATTTATTTGTCGTTTAAAACCGATGATCTGTGGTCGATCAAATCTGACATATAATTGTGCTTTTCAACTGTATTTTCCATAAACATTTGAGTTTAAATGAAATGTCATTTTCTTTAACATTATAAATGAGGCTTTGTATTTGTACGGTGTATGTTTTATGTATATATACATTAAAAAATAACACATTATAAACTTACTCTTGTTTTACTTTGAAAGGCTACAATTAGTACTATAATAATATCATCGCAATCGTGAAATATTGTAAACGCTATATTACTTAGTTAAATCCCTAAAATTAAATAACTATAATTACAAAAAACATTTAAATAATAAAATATATAAATATATGTATGTGGTTATGAATGAATGTATATAATAACTTACTAGTTCTACATTTGCTTGGACAGATGCATCTGGTGTCAGTACAGGAGAGACAGTTACAGTTCTCGACGGCGGTGGTCCTGGCTGGTGATGATGTTACTCCAGGTACCTGGGAAAATAAGATATCAGAATGGCCAGACTCTTTGTACATGCTTCGAACTAATTTTGCTTTCAAAGCTCGATATTTATGGAGAAAAGATGGCGTTTCAAGCAAATACCTTAATGCTTAACGAGATTTGGCCATTTTTTCCATCTGAAAGTTTTATCTCAAGTTAAAGTTTCCAAAGTTTGTGAATACTGAATTTATATTAACTACGGTGTCATTTAGATCATGTATTCTTTTCCATAATTTAAAAACCAATTTTTATCATAATAAAAAAAAAGTACTTTTATTTTAATATTTCCTAAACCAGTATTTAATTTTAAGGTTAATAGACTATCAAATCTTAAATCCTTACCTTTTGTTCCAAACTGGGTCCGAGAGTAGTGACTTTAACTTTGCTCGCTTCATCTAACGCATCTTTTCCGTCTGCTATAATGTTTATATCTATTTTGCTGACACCGTCTTCGATAAGACTCTTCAATCCATCCACTTCTTTATATATCTCTCCAGTGAAAGTATAATTTGGTTTTGTTTGTATGTATGTGGGCAGTGTCGGTCTCTTTTCGATATGTTTTTCGCTTATATTATATTTACTAAGTCTATTGGACGGGGCTTGTTCTAGTTCGGCTGAGAAAGATACGTCTTTCTGATAGAGAACATCTTCTAATTTGTCTGTTGGATTCTCAGTTGCTTTTGTTGAGTTCAGTTCTGAAAACAAATAATTAAAACTAAATTAAATCAAACCTTTATATGGCAGCAGAAGAACTTTTCTGCGTAAATTTCTTATATGCTAATGCAGTTTTATTTAAATTACTATTCATGATAATTTTAAATTTATATATCAAAAGTTTTATATTTACTTTCAAAATGTTAATGTCCTATATCTAAAATGTCTCTTCGTTTATTATTATAGTACACTGATCTTATTATAATATTCTGTGAACCTGAATATTTTAATATATAATTAACATCTTAATATTTTGGTAAACGGGATAATGTATGTAGAAGCTTAAATATGACAATATATTTAATCTCCACTTCGCTTATTTTCTAGCACGTTTTCTAGACTTTGCATAATTTAAAACTTTTCAGCCATCGAGCTTAAAAGCAAAATATAAAGATAATCCCGGAACATTCCAATTTTATCAAACCTATAAAATTAACTATAATTTTATTAAATTGCTTTGAGAAAATCAAAATAAATTTCAATATTAATGTTTAAAACATCGAAGACAATATTTAATATTTTCTTTTTGAAAATAAATAACATTTTTATTTAATTGAAGTTAAGTAAAAAATGTATGGAATACGCACTAGTTCTTTTAAGAAAAATCGATAGAAACGACCTGATAGTAATTAAGTTCAGCTTTACAAATGTTTAATAACATAACATTCGAATAAATGCACATTTAGGTATACAAATATATTATATATGAATTGGACAAGTTATAGATTCCCAAAATCTGTCTCCTGTTTTGTAATAGATTTAGTAATTTTATTATCATTTTTTGTATGTAATTTCATTAATATATATTTATTAATTTGTAACTTTTTTTACAGACAAAAATATAAAACCCTAAGTTTTAAAAGCTCTATGGAGTTTATTAGTTATTATTAATTACAGGCATAACCACAAAAAAGAATTAGTATTATATACTTTTCATTTATTAGTATGTGTAAAAGTTTATCTATAAAAGGTAAAGATATTTTATTTTTTTTAAGAAATTCTGCATATTATTCGAATGTTGTATTTTGTTTATTCTTTTGTATTCATTGTCTCGTTGTACCTTCCCTATAATAAATGAAGTCCGTTCATAATTTAATACCATTATAATAACAATGGTTTAAATGTAATATGAAAATGTATTGTTATTAAGAATAACTTACTTTAATTTTAAAACCATACGAGTGAGTTATTTTAACAAATAATTGGATTCATAATATATAACGGGAGGGAATGTATTCTGTTCCTGTCGTTTCATCCAGCTTTGAAACGTGTTCCTCATACATATTCTCAAATCGATCCACACCTCTAAAGATGAGTACTACTCAGAGTGAAATTAAACTCGTTTGTCACACGTTTTAAGCACTTAAACCGCTTGTGAAGTCAACAGTGCTTATATAAAGATCTTTTATTGGTGAGCTTTAAAGCGATTTTTGCTGTAATTGTCTAGTTTGCTTTGAAATTCGGGTATTTAGAGACAAGAGATTAAAGTTGCACACAGTTGTTAGTGTGTGTGTGTGTATATTTTTTGGCACAGTTACAAACAATTTAAGCTGCTTCAGTAATACAAGAGTGTATTATTAAACTTTATATTTATGACCGGTTAAACTTTGGATATTTTATAGAAAAAATGTAAAAAAGAAATTGTCTCTTAGGTTTTCTTTTCATGTTTTTAACATAATAATAAAATTATTTATACAATCTTTTTAATCACATCGGAAAGCTTTGATGTTAAAGTTGAAAATAAATCTAAAACCTCCACAAAAGGGTTCCGTCTGAAGTAGGAAAGTTGATTTCTAAGTATATCATTATTCTTTGAAGCATTTGAGTCCTTTCCCTGAATTTAGCTTTAGACGTCTATGGATAATTGAATCTGAAGACAATCTTTTTTATTTTTTATTTTTTCAAACTATCTTATGTAAGGATATTTATTCCATTCTCAATATAAATATATTTTAAATATTATAATTTTTTCTTCATAATTTAATAGGGTACGCTAAAGTAAACTTTTTAAAATAATTTTATTTAATTTTGTACAATAAAATACCATTTATTTATCTGTACATTCGCATCTAACCAATAATATTAATATATAATATTTAATTTTTAAATGTAATAAATATATAATATTTAATTCTTAAATGTCCTGAAACAAATATTCTTTTTTGATTATTGCCTAACAAAGGGTCGTTTTAGTTATTATAATGAAAATATTTTTCAAAGTTGTTCAAAGATTTACCAGTCAATAAAAAAAAGAAAAAAACCTTAGCTTTAATGAAAGAACACGTAATTTTTTTTTAATAATATAAAATAAGAAAGGACTTTATGACTGTCAGTTGTTGTCAAAATTTGAGTTTTCATTTGGGAAAGTTGGATAACTTTTTAAGGATATTTTAAAGAACATGGTGTGTCTATGATATTATTAAGTCTATGGTATGTCTACGTGTGCTATATTTTTCACTTCAGTACATCCAAGACGTGCTCTATCTGACGGGTCTTTCAGCTAATTGAAACAATGGAACCTCTGGTGTACTCTTCAACGTGAGTATATTAGTGTGAGTGAACTCACACATAGATAAATTTATGTATTTATGTAGTATGTTATGTACCGGTTCAAATGTGGAATTATATAATAAATATTAGTTTGAAGTTAGAACTTTTATTAGTAAATGAATCATATATATAGTTATTCTATTCTTCTATTAGTAATACGGTTTACTAGTTCTCATTTCTCCTCACATCAATTATAACTTATTCAATATGCCTATACTATGATAAATAAAAATCTTGACTTTTATTATGGTATATTAATATACTGCTTTGGGCTTTGGCTGTGTAAAATTGTTTTTATTTTCACATACATTTCATAGTCAAAGTTCTCTGAACGATACCAAACATGGATTTCCCATGCATGGGTCTGCGTCCGAATAATGTATTTTATTGACAAAACCGTTATCTGGATATTGCTGATATTATTTGCATTGAATTGATAAATTATCCACATTTATACTTTATGACAAATATTATAAATATAAGATAACTCTTTCATATATAATTTCAATTATAAATGTACTTTATTTAAAAAACAGAACATTTTACTCCATCAAATGACGTCACAAATTAATTAATGTTAATAATTTGAAAACGCCATACATTTTAAGGCGAGTGTTACAAGAACTTTGTTCGGATACGATGATTAATTAACTTTAACCTTTATTTAACCTTTAACCCCTTGTTTAGCTTTAACCTTTAACCCTTCGATTAACTTTTTATAAACGTCAAAACACAAACTTATCTATAAATAAATAAACTTAAGCTAAAGTCATGACCTTAAGTTTAGTACTCATCTATAGATATATTCAAACATATTTGTCATATAACTCTAATTCCTATTTGACTAACTAGTGTCGTGTTAGTCTCTCGGGTCATTTAAAGAGCAACACTACTGTTATGTTAAATGTAAATTTAAGTTACATTCGGGTGAAGTTATGTTTCCCTAAATGGTAATAAAGAATTATTCTTCATAATATTTACAATGAGAAAATAAGATCTTAATTAATAAAATAATATAAGCTCTCTGTGAAACAATATAGCTTCCGATTAAGGCCCTCGCTGGAAATGAAGTTTTCTTTTTTATAGAATAGAATAATATAAAACCGTCCTATCCTTACTATAATTAGCGAAAAAGCATCTAATAGCAGGATGAAAACTAACTTTTCTTTCATCCCCAGCTGTTTTCAAAGTATTCTTCGTATAACGATAATTGATTAGTTATCTGAAATGTTCCGAGATTGCAATAGAAACAAAATATGATGGTAATCAATATGAAGGTGCCCTCGATTATGATTTAAAGTAGCAGCCGGTGTTTGATTAATAGACTCAATATATAGACTTTGAAATGCTTTCATATTGAGCACTGAGAATGCTCAGCATACTGAGCACGCTGAGCATACTCAACCTATTGAGCATACTTATACTACATTAAGGTGTGTTGTTATATCTGTTAAGTCTTATTACGAGTATTTATTACAATATTAATTTCTATTCGGCGGTTTAATTATGAGACTATATTTGGATTGCTTCTTACATGTCTTAAAGATGTAAGGAAATAGGAGATTATAATTTATAAACATAATTATAATTAGCTTCCTTTAAAGGTAATTTTGCTATAAATTTGTTACGGTATGTTTGAATGAGAGTTCCTTATATATTTTAAGAGCTCTTTTGTATGTAGCAAAATATGGCAGCAAAATAGTCCCTGCACCTCCGAATATTATAATATATTATATAATATCGGCGTGTAGATTCCTTGGATTTCTGCTGTGATTTCCTCCTTGCTTCAACGGACTCTTTTTCCATGTTCTGATGTTGCTAATGAGGTCCTTGCTTGATTGGATGTACACTATATTTACATTTTCTAGAAAATGTTTCCGTAAAATAGTCTAGTAGAGTAGTGACGAAACCGTGATTTTGCACCATATATAATAATACTTTGCTTATCTTAGGAATTAAACCTAACATTGAGTTTACTTAATCTACCAGATCTGTTTGTGTATGTGCTTACAAGTGTGCTTGATACTTGGTTTTAAACTATCTAAAGACATGATGACATTTTTATTTTTATGTTTGATACTTAAATATTTACTCTTTCCAGACACTACTGGATCGTTTCCATTATAAGAAGGAATTACACTTTTTCTTACGACATCGTTCCTAATGAAAAGACGACTGCAATTATGGAGCTCTGGATGCGTGAAGACTGGAAAAATTTATCTTTAGACGCTTGGACTTTGAAGTGGAGTGCTAGATACTTTCTTTGAGTCTGTTAATGAAATCATCGCTAGTAATAGTGACAGTTTATTCTAAAAATTCTCCTGGCATTGTTAGCTATGTTCCATAGATGAATTCGGCGGATTGTCCTGTGTTTTCTCAGAGCAACAACGTATACGGTGAAGGTAAGATGCTTGTCTAATTAGATGCGCTCTGTCTTGCCATAAGTGATGCATCGAGTGTGCGATGGAATCAATCAACCATTGCGTTGCGTTGCGTTGCTTGAAGATTTATCATCTTCAAGCAACCCTTCAAGTGACCCATAATTTGTAAATTCCTGAGTTAAGGATTTGAATATTCGCGACTTAAATTGACAACCTTGACCTGTAGTCACTCGTACGGAACATCCGAAACGATTTATCAGTCATGGATTGTTTGAGATACTAATTCGGCTGATAAATCGTCAAGTATGATTGCTTATCACCAACATGTACATATATCTATATCATCATAAACAAATATTATTTTTCTGATGAAATTGGAAGTACATAATATGTGGATTTAAACAAATTCAATTCCTGAGTTATAGCGAGTTTTCTTTAAGAAAACATTTCGTTTACTTTATCCACCATTTTTTTTTGTCATGGCACCCTGAGCACGCTATAGGAATACAGAATGACATCTGTTTTTGTAAAATGTCACAGAGTTTTGGGATTCTTACATCTCTATGACTTGCACCATCCCTTTTCTTAGTATACAAAATTTTTTATCAAGACCTGTCAAACGGTCCTGGAGCTACAAAAAGTGATGACGACAGAAAGAAACAAAAATGAACAAAGTTTTGGAATTAGAAACTGTACTGTATATAAAACGATTGTATATCACAAAAGACACAGAAAAAACACAGACAGAACTATGTAGAATTGTATATGTTATAGAAGACTTAGATATGTCTTGCATGAAGGAGGGAGACATTTTCCTTATGTCTCCCTCCTTCATGCAAGCCTCTTTTCCATAAGGACTTGATCTCTGGGCGAAAGCGAACACATATAAAATTATCTACTATACCACGTAATACACGAACAAAATATTATAAAAGATAATAAAAGAAGAAAGTAGAGCATCAAAGGTTTATAGACATTTCAAAAATTTATAATGATTAACGCCTGTTAGAACAAGAAGCTTAAAAATGTTTCATGAACGTTAAAAATCGACGTATTAACAATAATAATTATAATAATTTATTCTCAAACGAGATTAAAACACAAACTAGATAAAATATTAAATAGGATAAAAAAGCTCCAAATTTTGTGCAGACAATGTATTAATTCGTATTATATTCATATTCGTGTTTATTTGGTAATATTTTTAGATTACAAGGTTCTTAAAATTATTTGCAAAAATATAAATTTGCCGGTTAGGGCATACCAAATCAGTCGTCATATTACTACGCGTATTATATGTAATTAAAAGTTATTATGTGTTATCTGATTAAGTAGTATAGTAAGTAGGTGTGAAGAAATTTAGTAATTGTTAAATAAATGGATTGGATCTAACTTGAAAGAAAAAAGCGTATTGTATTCTCTCCAACAAGAGCCAACAAATGTATGGAGTTAATCGATTAATTATCTCAGTGACAGTATGAAGTATCTAATTAAAATAAATTGTAATTTGCTCAGGGATATCATGAAACCTGATGTTTTCGAATAATATATAATACTTTAAATATAAAAATAGAACCCAGTTGTATAAATACTTATAAAAATTAGTTAAGGTCCTAAAACCAAAAATATTATTATATTATTGTGGTCAATGTCCTTTGTCAGTATTAAATATTAATTGAACAAAACTATATATATATATATGTGTGTGTGTGTGTGTGTGTGTGTGTGTGTTTGTTATTCACTCACCCATACACCCGTATCCATCGACATGGAGGACAAAACCGGGGCCGCAGCCACACTCATATGTGCCATCGTGCAGTTCTCTACATAACTGCTCGCAGGGACTGGCCTCACCACACCTTCCTGTTAACAATATATAAGACATAGTTAATACACAAACACAAACATTTCCCATATAATATATAATTATTTTATGGAATAATAGAATCAAAAATTCAAATACAGTATAACCTTATTATAACGAATCTCAACGTAACGATTTCTTCCAACCAATCAAATGTATCTAAAAAATTCCAATAGAGTTCATACAGAATAAGGAATATACGAATAAATTTGTCAAAAATCTTTTCATAATTTTCAATTATTGACGGAAAGTGTTATTTGCCTCCAATCAAAGAATTTTGACAACTGCATATAATATTGATAATAATAAACAGATTCAGACATATTTTGCGACAGACAACTGTATCCATTTAGTATTAAAATTTTAAGTAATTCTTCATTGTCAATTTACCACCAGCTCCTAAAGTTGTTTGCTACATTTATTTAATACAATAGACTGTGTTTACAAAATATTGTTTAACCCATTTGGTTATCCGTTATTACTACTTTTACTACCAACTCGTTTTCCCGTCAATTATACGGGACAAAAAGCGGAATAAAATGACAAACGGACGAACGATAGTTAAGCCCGGTTCGTGCCAAAAGCGGTTTTACCAACAAAAAAATACAACATGACTAATGATCTAAAACCACGCACCAAAATGTAGAAAATATATTTTTAAAATAGTTATAAAATTTTAACTTTTAAGACGTATAAAGTAACTTTAATGTGCATTTTCAATTCAAATTCAAAGAAACTTAATACATATTGTATTAGCTTATATACAAAAGAACTCGCAGAATCGACGTTAACAAAGCTTATTCAAGTCAGAAAACCCTATTAGTTTTCTTTGTCACTTGAAAAAGAAGTTTCTTAAGCGCAAGTCACATTGCAAGCGAAGATAAATTAGCTTAGCATAGCTATGAATTTTTTTTCATGTAAAATACTGCTCTGCTCTTTTCTATATATGTAGTTTCAAAGGTACACGTCTACAAACTAAATCCATAGGCATTATTTACAGTGATAACCCAAAAAAAAACAAAAAATGAGGATTAACACTAAACCTACCGACAATTCTTGTATACCTGTTCCTATCGCACGCGGTCAAATTGACCGGTAATTAAAAGTCATTTTATTATATAACGCAGGTAATAATGGAAATAACTAAAAGTAAAGAGTGTAGAAAATATGATATGCATATTCTAAGAATTGTCATGTAGTTTGATAATGATATTATAACGTTTAAAAATGTGTAAGTTTTACAAAAGTTTAAGAACGGTCAATTTGACCGGTACTTGGTAGGTTTAGTGTTAATTATTAATATCGAATCTAAGATCGCTAATTGATCGTAATTTAAGGCATTTAAGCTAAGCAAAGTTATAATAATTCATCATATTTTGATCATTTTGCTGACAAATTTATTTGTTAAATATTTTCTATTGCTCTAAACTTGTTCATTTTGTTATTAATTTTAATGTGTAACATTTTTTAATCGCTCGCTTTTTAAATTATTCTTTGTTAAAAAATAAACGTCGTTTTCTTTTGCGAAAAATGTCTTTAGTGAAGTGTCGAGTCGAGTTGCAATTCTTTTTAGTGTAATTTGAAGTGTATTATTTTTCATTATTCTCTTAACATTTTATATTAGGCTTTATATTTCTTACTTTCACAGACAAGTTTCTGCAATGAGCATTGCTATTATTTTTGGTTAATGTTTTTGTATGGCACCTTAATACAGCTAAGCTATATTTCAATTATTTTATAGCTTTTAAACTGTATAAGTAATTATATATTAAAATAAATAAAAAAGAAACAAAATTTTATCTTTTTAGAAAAAAAAATCCACTCTAATATTTATATAGAATATTTTATAAAATGAACGGGTAATTATAAATAAAATATAAGAGTACACACATATTATAATTAAATAACGATCTAACAGCTCGTCCAAGTGTTGCCGCCCGCTGAGCTACATCATTTTATTATAACACAAGTTACAGGCTGTAGCGGGATGAAAAGTACGGGGTCCATTACACCCCGTATAATGTGGTGAATGCAAGTCAGAATTCATCCTTTGTAAATCGATTGCCACTGACTTCAGTATCACTTATAATAGAGTAAACTTACAAAGTTTGTTGAATTATAAATTCAAGTCATCATAAAATATTCATGTATTTCAAGTTTTGCAACTTATACTTGTTTAAATAGTGAATTTGGTGTATTTCGCTTGAAATTTAAAAGGTTATTACATAGAGACCACTAATGTATAAATATTTATTATTTCTGACTGACTCAGTCATCTCATGTCCATGTCTAGTGAACGTCGAATAAAGTATTCATAAAAAATTATATTTTGTCGCTAAAGCTTTTAACTTAGACCATACACAGATATAGCGGATGCGCTTTTGTTATTATTACATGATATCGCTTTGATCCTTATCCCTTATTAACGTATACCATAATAGGTTGGATTTTATATCAACTGACTAGGACTTAAGAGTCATTTTTGAATAACGTAATTATAAAAATAACACCATGTACAAACTCAAGTTATAGAATATTTGGTACAAAAGTACAAAATAATATTTGTTCTTGTACCCTTTAAGCCTTGCCGTATTTTAATATATTATGAAAAAAAATTTGCTGCTGGATACTGTTTATTAATTGGATAAAAAACATCTTTACCAAAGATAATTTAAGGTCTTTGTAACATGATACAAAGGATAGACACTTATTTTTTTTTTAATCAATATAATAATATTTATATATTAATATGTAAAATCGGATATACATATTATGTACAATTATTAATAACATTCAAATAATAACTTTTCCTGTGTTTATTGCTTTGAAGTTTGAGAATCTCTGGATAATGATGTTATAGTTATGTTAATTGTATATTTAAGTTTGAGAACCACTGGACATTGTGTATTTCTAATCTTTAACCGAATAAGCTAATTATTAGTTTCTATACACGACCAGAACCTTCATTATAAATGTTACCGAGAAGACCTTCGTCATTTTGACCTTATCCGGGATCTCCTGAGTGACAGCTTCATTCCAGGATATTACATTTGACTTATAATACGATCTATATTAAATAGGGGTACAAATAACAGAAAATCATTGAATTATATACTCTTTTAAATTTTCACATGTACATCTTTCTTCATTTAATATATTTATTTCCATAGTTTAATATAGAAATGTCTGTAATTAAAACTGAAAGAAAATAAAGTGAAATTGTTTATAATATATGTTTATTCTGTTAATATATTTTCTGTGTATATATTTGTTTTATATACATTTAAACGGGTAATACTATTTTAAATAGATCCGGAAATTGAATGAAGAATGATTTTAGAATATTTCAAAATACAGGAATTTAGCAATTGAGATGAATGATGATGATTGAATGTAGTGAATGGATTTGAGACTATAGAACCATAAAGGGATGAATGGATTGTATTAAAGTTGACAAGAGGAGGAAAGAAGTTGAAGCAGATGTATGACAGGAGAGAGCTAAGAAGTCGAGAAATTACATTATACCGACCCTCCGATAGACTTCTAAATCTATATATATAATATACTGTCTGTACGTAAAAGGTATTTGCTGTTGACTAATAGAACTTAATAATATAATAATGATAGAAAATTAAGTGAATTGAGTATTATATATAGATGCAGAAATCTCTCTTTTCTTGGAACTTGAAGAAAATTAAAATAATTGGTGATGAATGAAAAACATTTAATTATTAGTCGTATTATCAACATTACGTAAATAACTTATATACCATATAATTAATACTTTATATTATCAACTTAATTATATTAAACTTTGTAAAACGAATATTACGCGGACAGAGTATGGAATTTGGCATAGTTAAAGTTTATATAAAAAGTGTTAGAAGTACATTGAATAAAGAAAAGTAAATATTACATACACTATTGTGAAATTCAGATTCATTGCTTTTACGTTCACACTGTCAATGTCTGTCAATGTCAAATAGTCGCAAGGAATTGATTTTCGACTGAGGTTATATATACATACTAGCTGTTGCCCGAAACTTCGTCTGTTGCTTTATAAACTTTACAATTAAAATAATTAAAAACTATCCTATTTAATGTTGGACCCAACAATAGATATATAATAATTTTTTTATTGAAATCGTTTTAGTGGTTTTGGAGATTAGCGCAAACGAACAAACGAACATTGTGACGGGATACATATATACAAGTATATATAATGTTATATATATATATTACCTTCCAAGATAGTCTTTTAGTAAAGTTTCTCTTTGATGAAACTCAAGGAACATTGATTTTTCTTAATTAACACCCAATACTTTGAGTTTGAAAATTAAAAAAAATTCAAAGCTAAAGCTAATTAAAAATTCCTATTTGTTTTCAATGAAAAAACTTTTATAAAAAACGCTTTACCGACGATTCTTCCATTTTTAATTCGAGTGCAAACTAGCTTTAAATAACACTAATAAAAGAACGCTTATTTCATCAAATGGAATAAAAATATTTAAAATTATATTTTTATGAAAATCATTAAAATTTGTTATATCAGAGTAAATAGTCATTATTTATTTATTAATAATTAACAAATATTTAAGACAATTTTGTGTTATTTTACTACATATTCGGATTTTCTCTGATATTAATATTAGTACATATTTTGTAAATCTATTTTCATTTTTCTACTAGACTAAGTTAATAGGTTTTTGTATTTGATGATATTTGAGACTAGTTACTCGTAGAGAAGGCTTAGTTAACTTTAGATTGACAGACAGATTTATAAATTTATGTTATCATACACATACACACACATATATATATAAAATTTTCTACTAGTAATTTAGATTATATAAACATATGTTTAAGGTTTTATATAATATGTGGTATTTCATTTGAAGTGAGTAAAGTTTATAACCTGTTTTAATTGACCCTTCCTACATTATTAGTTTTTTATTTAAAATATATTAGTTCCATTGTAATTTAAACTCGACATTTTGAATGCTTTTCAGACATCCTGTTCAAGCAAGACGATATTGATCTACTTTAACAGTTTATTAGTTTACAGAAAAACAATCAGGAGATAATCAAATTAAATCTATAATAAAATATTTATTGACCATTCAAAACTTAAATATATTTTGAAAATATTTTTTCAATTAGTACATAGTTCATTTTTTAGTTAGTTAGTAGTTAGTAGCGGTTGGTGAAGCAATATGAAGCTGTGTGTTTTCAAGAAAATTGAAGCATTCATTAAATATGCCAAGGAAAAGTCTTTCACAACAATACTTCGTGAATTTTCTCTTCATTTGCTTCAACTTTAATTCACTTTACGGTAAATATAAAAAACATTGCTTTTGCACTTTTCATAATAATAATACAATATTACAGTTATTTATTATTAGTTTTCTTTTTTAATTATTTTGATAATCGGGATATTCCGTTTATTGTCTAATTTCTTACCCATCACTTATACAGCTTATTTTATATACTAGCTGTTTCCAGGGACTTCGTCTGCTATTTCATAAACTATTTTACATAATATATTTTTTATTATTAACACCGCCATCTATTGGTAACTTATAGAACTAAGAAGTGAATTAAGAGTTTTATATATATAAAACTTTAATAATAAATTTGAAGATTAGTAATCGAGATAAAAACAATTTAATCTTTTAAGTTGGACGAAACAAAATCACCAAAATTTTATTGAAATCGGTTTCACATAGCACATATTCAGTGATTTCACATAGCACAAATTCACAAGATTATCGTAGTTTAAAATCAAGAGTCGTATGTTTAAAAAAACTTTTCTAATGTGTCGGTACGTTAAATGTCTTTGTGTCTGTCACCAATGTACCTTACATCACTACATTGGGTTGGTTTACAAATATTTTTTTAGGTACACTCGGAGGCTTTAAGGAAATTTGGTGAGTTAAAAGCCTGTTCAATCAGGGATCGTCACCAAAATTTGTTTTATGTGTAATTTGTTTTTAAGGTTTTTTTTATATAAGCAAAACCTATTTTAAATATCACAATATTATATTACTACCCCCATTTTTAAAACTAAATTTTAAGTTAGTTACCATAATATATTAATGAAAACCGCATTCAAAACGGATAAGCCGGTACAAATATAAGCGGGTACAGACAAACAGACAAAAAATTATAAAAAAATATTATTTTAGGTTCTATGCAATACTTCAGCCAGCCACTAATGAATTTTCCTAAATATGTTTTATGTACAGACAGCGATCAGTTACAGATTTATTATATGTATAGATATTTTAAAAACATTTACTTTATCTTTGTTATTGATAATTATCGTTTTCGAGGAATTATAAAAAAATACTGTAAAACATATATATATATATATATTAAAATCAGTTTGTACGTAAATTAATTTAATTAATTAATCATTACATAAAGATGTTAAATAAAAAATATTATAACTTTTCAACGATTTCAATTTAGAGTAAAATGGAATAGCGTTTTTAATTATTTGCACATCGAAATTATTAATATAAAAAACATTTTTATGTTTCTTTGTTTATGTAATGTATTATGTGACTAAAAAAATGAGACAATGAAAAAGAATTAGTATATATTGTCTGCAGGTTTGTCAGAATATGGCTTTTAATTTGAGAAAACAAGATAAAAAATATTATTAATATTCAATCCCCTAAATATAAGAAAGTTTTTTTTTATTTCAATTAGGCACACATTGCACAAGAAACGTCAGACTAGTGGCACGGTTCCAAAGGATAGGTCCATGAAGAATCGGTAAGAAACTACATAGTTAAACTTTATGTTAATTTTAATTTTTTTATAGTATTGACTCACGAGTCATCATATGAGAACAAATAAAAACTCAAGTAAAGCGTACTACAAAAAGAAGATAAACATCGTTAAAAAGTGTTGTTGATTTCGAATCCTTTCCGTGGCTATAAAGGTTTAGTTATTCTCATCTCGTTAGGAGCAGAGTCGGTTTATAAAAGGATCATGAAAATGAAAAGATTTGACAGCTCTGTCAAAAGTTTACAAGCGCAGTCAAGATATCAGCCAATAAGAAACCTTAGTTAACAAAATGATTAACCAATCAGAGAGCTTAGTTAACAAAATGATTAACCAATCAGAAAGCTTAACTATAAAGATATCAACCAATCAAAAAGCATAATACAGATTTGACAGCAAATTAGTTAGTTTTTAATAAAGTGGCGCGAAAAACACCGCTCCCGCCTAATCCAGTTCTTTTCACATATCACATTTCGTAAATGCTAAACGCTTGCTATAAAGCCTCACAATCCAAATGAGTGCATCGTTAAAGGCACATTTACAAAACAAACGAGGCAGAAAATCCACTTGTTGTATTGACATACTAACTTCCGCTCGTGGTTCCGTCTGGTCATACAGTTAATAATAACCACGGCACAAAGGCTTTATAGTAATAAACTGATATATATTGATAAATAGAAAATTTAGTACTAGTTAAGTCGTTCCATACCTATTTTTTCTGTGTATCTTTGTATGTATATAATTACTATGATAACATTGTTCGACAACCCTCATTTTGAAGTTCAGGACATAACCCTCCTGGGTGGCCGTCTCACCAGTTTCAAGATATTGAATTAATATTTAGTTTTAGGTAGTCTCAGTGATTGCTTGTTATTCAAACATTAATTATATTTCAAATATAATCTTTTTAAAACTACCCTACACCATACTAATTCTTATTCGGTCAGTCGATAAGTAACATAACATTAGCCTTTGCTTCGTGTGGCATAAAATATAAACAGTAAAATATTTTTTTATTATTTTTAACACCTCCACACTGTCCTTTGTGGATGAAATTTCATAGCCGTTCTTGGTAATTTTAATATGCAAAAAAGAATATTGTTATCTATAAGAGCTAAAGTTTGAAAATGAGTTTTTTGACGAAAATTTTCGTAAAATCTGTTCTGATCTGACCTGAAAAGTATTCTTACAAAATTTCATGTCTCTTCGTCAATAGTTTCAGTAATCGTAATAAGTACTTAAGTGGATATTTCTTATGTACGCAAACATATCTACATATATATGTACCTAAAATACTAGAATATGATCATATAATAATATAATTTGCTTTAATAACCCCTTAATCTTAAAGTGGTCCACACAATACAATGAGATTAGGGCATTGTGTGTTTTTCTAAGCTAAACAATTTCTATATTTTTTTTAGAGCTAAGGTTTATTAAAAATAAATTTTCTCAATACGTTTATAATATTTTTCTTATAAATAAAATACGTACAAAAAAAGAAAAAAATATATTCACATTTAAAATTTTAAATATATTTTTTTTATATTTAATGCTTTTATATAGCACTAAAATATTTGATTTCGTTATAAAAAACAGCTTACAATATAAAGTTATGAACCCGAAAAAAGGTATCGAACATAATAAAAGGGAAACTCGTACCGGCAATAAATAAATATTTTAGAATCCACACCGACCTCCTTGGCTGAAAGGAATACCTTATAAAAATATAAGACTCCTTTGACCTTACTATTTTATATGTGCTAGGATATAGCTATAAGCATACGTATTTAAATGTATAATATTATAATAGATCTGTAATCGCTATCTGTACGTCAAAGGAATAGAATAGAAAAATATATATTTTTTTGTCTCTGCGTTTAAGCGCGCTGTTTTTTGCAACGGCTTTTTTATTCGATTTGAATGCAGTTTTTACGATGTCTTGTTAACATTCACTTAAATGTTTGTTTTATTTAAAAGGTCAAAAAATAAAAAAATATGTCACTTACAAAAAATACGACGTACTAGTTTGGCACTCGATAAAATATTATTAAGAAACTTAATTTCCTGAAAATTATGCTAATTCTATATTTACCGACGCTAAAGTTATGATGGTTGAAAAGCATTCATAATTAAAAAAAATGCATGAACAGAGCCGTAGGCTTAACTAGTATATAATAAATAAGAATCAATCAATCAATCAAATCAATATAATTGATCAGACATTTTTTTAAATTGCCCAACCTAATACTTTAACAGATAAACTTTTTATTTACGAATTAAAGACAATAATTGAAGAGTATTTCAATAGTTTATTCATTATTACAAAACACAAAATAAAAAAAATTTACTATAATACTATAACCATCAACATAAAAAAGTTTTAAAGTAATTTAAAATTAAACATTTAACTATTAATTCTGTAAAATGTATAACATATTTAAACAAAGCCAAACTAAAATGGCGGACACCTCCAGCTGGTTCTAGATTTTAGATTAATCAAGAGACAGTGATGTTACATTTAAATACCTCGGTATTCTGGTTGAATTTAAATTACGTTAAATTCATTTCGTATTTCTTATTTTAATTCATATGACTTTAGAGCTAAAATTAAGATGTAGATCATATGGTATTTTTAATGGTAGAGCTCAATTCCATATGCGGGCCGGTTCGACCAAGCTGCACATGATGGCTTGGGAGAAGTGCTCTTTGGGGTAGAGAGGAGACATTTTTTTTATTAAAACAAGAATTGAAATAAAAAATATGAACTAAGACCGCAACAATGTCAAGCACTAAAACTTAATTCATGTAATGCGGGTTATTTTTATGATATAAAGAAAAGGAGGGGGGGGGGGGGCAATAGTACACATTGATCCCTTAAACCGGGATAATATATTTTTTAATGGACATCATGAAGTAAACAGATATTACTGTTTACAATTAAATTAAAATGCACATAATGGTTTAAATTAGAATTTGAAATTGAAATTATCCTTCCCACACCGAAATAAACAACATTAGACATAAAATAATGTTTTGAAATGAAACATAATCAAAAACGTGAGACCCAAATAGGAGATTAGTTCCAAAAACACATTACTGATAATTAAATTTTGAATGAATTTCATCTCACTCTATCATATTAATATTTATGAGATAGAAGACAGAATGAAGTGTGGACAACTGGTGGTACAGTCAGTAAATATTTTATTACTGTAGTGAATAGAGCAATATCATTTCACTCTGTTTGCTGACTGTACAACCATTTCAGATATTCAAATGAAGGCAACGCAGTTTGAAACTCTAGATGCTGTCGACTTGAAGAGCTTTTCCTAAGTAACACTTGTATATGCCAAAGAATAGTATTTATTCAAGGATAATATGAATGTTCTTTAAGCTTTATATTTTTCTTTTTATATAAAAATATAAGTCTTTTAAAGACGACTTTTGAGTTTTCTATAGTTTAAAACCTATTTTTATTAAAGTATTGTGTAGTGGAATAATAAAAATTTATTTTATTATATATATTGAAAAAGTCATTAATACGCACAGGCTTTCACTTTATTAACATTAAATAAATATAAAATAACCGACATATTTATGAACAATTTCAAATATATATGAAGTTTATTGTAAATAAATAAAATAAATGATACTTTACTTATTTATCAACTCAGAACTTGATAATATTGATAAATAAATATATAAGAGATAATTTTAACATCAGATACTTGTTAAAAAAGTTCAGACGTGAACAATCAAAATATAACAGCCTTCAGACATCTACTTTCATTTGATAACATTTCTTTGAAACAGACAGACCTCCAGGCGATATACGACAGCAATTGACTTATATGTAGGTTTTATATTGGTTTTATTATTCATCTTTATATATTTTATTCGTCTGTATTGTGTTTATCACTCTTTACCGCCTAGACCGATTTTGATAATGTTTAGTGTGATAGAGTAAGATCTATTGAGTTCTAAGTACAATCACCTCGATTTAAACCTTGACTGTCGGAATGTAACACTTAAAAAATACTCTTTGTGAGTTTTCACAGTGAGTTTCAATATTTTATGGATTTTTTGCCGATTACAGAGATTTTAGAGATTTTATGTTACTAGTTACATCTTACAATTTTTATACTAATTATAATAAACTCAATAAAACACAAATGACCAATCATAATAAATACTGTAACTCGCAGGTCAAAGGTCTATGAAGCACTTAGATTTATCTCGAGACAAGGGTAAGCCTTATTGCTAAACGCTCGTAAATCACGCTTCTGAACGACTGCCTTCAATTCGATTGTGGTTTGTCAAAGAGATGTGAACATTTAATTTAGTCAGTTTTATCATTATCATCAGATTTATTATAAAATATCTTAATATAACATATTGTTAAGTTATTCCTGGGTTATGATATAATGCTTTGAAAATATGTTTTTAAATGTTTCATTGTTTATCTGAATAAACTACACTACATTCAATCCTTTCAATAGCTTTGAAAATGTATCCGTACATACAAAACAATACATATAAAATGTTATAGTAAATTAAAAAAAAAATAATAATAAAAAAATCAAAAAATGGTTTTTAAATTTAATTCACCAAACAAATGAGTAATTTTTGGTCTTTTGTGCAATAATCTGTAGAAAAATTCGTAGTCCATATTAAAGTTCTTATATGGAAGGCATATATTTATACATATATTAAGATTGCGTTGTCTGTATGTCTGGGAATAATCAATTTACCAACACAAATTCTGCATACGTGGCTTTCCTGTAACTACCTCCATTCGCTTTCAGGAATAGTCTATTAAGATCGTAATTTGAGAACAATAATTAACTATTATTATTATATATTTAAGACTGTATTATAACGTGAAGGTATAATAGAATATACTACAAACTTATTTAATAGATGAAACTTTCTAATTAGTTCTCACTTTTCACACACATTTACTTTATCTTTGTTATTGATAATTATCGTTTTCGAGGAATTATAAAAAATACTGTAAATATATTTATATATAATAAAATCAGTTTGTAAGTAAATTAATTTAATAATTAATCATAACATAAAAAAATATTATAACTTTTCAAGGATTTTAATTTAGAGTAAAATGGAATAGCGTTTTTAATTATTTGCACATCGAAATTATTAATAAAAAAAACATTTTTATGTTTGTTTGTTTATGTAATGTATTATGTAACCATTTAGAAAAATGATACATTGAATAAGAATTATTATATATTATCTGCATGTTTGTCAGAATATGGCTTTTGATTTGAGAAAAACAAGATAGAAAAAATTTATTAATATTCAATCCCCTAAATATAAGAAAGTTTTTTTATATTTCAATTAGGCACACATTGCACAAGAAACATCAGACTAGTGGCACGGTTCCAAAAGATAGGTCCATGGAGAAGAATCGGTAAGGAACTACATAGTTAAACTTTATGCTAATTTATAGTATTGACTCACGAGTCATCATATGAGAACAAATAAAAGCTCAAATAAAACGTACGTAATACCAAAAGAAGATAAACATCGTTAAAAAGTGTTGTTGATTTCGAACCTTTTCCGTGGCTATAAAGGTTTCCCAGCCGAGGTATGTTTATTCTCATCTCATTAAGAGGAGATCCGGTTTAGAAAAGGATCACGAAAATGAAAAGATTTGACAGCTCTGTCAAGAGTTTTCAGGCGCTGTCAAGATATCAGCCAATCTGAAAGCTTAGTTAACAAAATGATTAACCAATCAGAAAGCTTAACTATAAAGACATCCACCAATCAAAAAGCTTAATACAGATTTGACAGCAAATTAGTTCGTTTTTTAATAAAGTGGCGCGAAAAACACCGCTCTCGCCTAATCCAGTTCTTTTCACATATCACATTTCGTAAATGCTAAACGCTTGTTATAAAGCCTCACAATCCAAATGAGTGCATCGTTAAAGGCACATTTACAAAACAAACGAGGCAGAAAATCCACTTGTTGTATTGACATACTAACTTCCGCTCGCGGTTCCGTCTGGTCATACAGTTAATAATAACCACGGCACGAAGGCTTTAAAGTAATAAACGGATATATATTGATAAATAGAAAATTTAGTACTAGTTAAGTCGTTCCATACCTATCTGTGTTTCTGTGTCTGTGTATGTATATAATTACTATGATAACATTGTTCGACAACCCTCATTTTGAAGTTCAGGACAAAACCCTCCTGGGTGGCCGACTCGCCAGTATCAAGATATTGAATTAATATTTAGTTTAAGGTAGTCTCAAGGATTGTTTGTTAATCAAACATTAATTATATTTCAAATATAATATTTTTAAAACTACCCTACACCATATACACAACTTTCTAGTAGTAATTCTTATTCGGTCAGTCGATAAGTAACATAACACTAGCCTTTGCTTCGTGTGGCATAAAATATAAAGAGTAAAAATATTATATATATATTTTTAACACCTCCAGACTATCCTTTGTGGATGAAATTTCATAGCCGTTCTTGGTAATTTAAATATGCAAAAAAGAATTTTGTAATCTATAAGAGCTAAACTTTGTAAATAAGTTTTTGGCGAAAATTTTCGTAAAATCTGTTCTGATCTGACCTGAAAAGTATTCTTACAAAATTTCATGTCTCTTCGTCAATAGTTTCAGTAATCGTAATATGTACATAAGTGGATATCTCTTATGTACAAACATACCTACACATGTACCTAAAATACTAGAATATGATCATATAATAATATAATTTTCTTTCATAACCCCTTAATCTTAAAGTGGTCCACACAATACAATGAGATTAGGGCATTGTGTGTTTCTCTAAGCTAAACAATTTACCAAAATAAATATATTTATATTTTTTGGTAAATCAATATTCTTTATTTGATAATATTGAGATAACTTGACTCTGTAAATTGACGTAATTTTCATCAAATTATTTAAAAGTAAATTTTATACAGTGAAGTTTAAAAGAAAAAAAATGAATTTTCTTACATATTATAACAATATATACGTATATTTTTTTCTAATAAACATTTTTTGTTATTTTTAGACCAAAGGTTAATTAAAAATAAATTTTCTCAATATGTTCATAATATTTTTTTTACAAACGAAATAATATAAAAAAAGAAAAAAAAATGTATTTGCATTTTAAATTTTAAATATATTTTTTATATTTAATGCTTTTATATAGCACTAAAATATTTGATATCGTTATAAAAAACAGCTTACAATATAAAGTTATGAACCCGAAAAAAGGTATCGAACGTAATAAAAGGGAAACTCGTACCGGCAATAAATAAATATTTTGGCATCCACACCGACCTCCTTGGATGTAAGAAATACCTTATAAAAATATAAGATTCCTTTGACTATAGTATTTTATATGATAGGATATAGCTATAAGCAAACGTATTTAAATGTATTATATTATAATAGATTTGTAACTAATCGCTGTCTGTACGTAAAAGGAATAGAATCCAAATGAAATATATATTTTTTGTCTGAGTTTAAGCGCGTTGATCTTTAGAACAGTTTATCCGATGTGAATGCAGTTTTTACGATATCTTGTTAACATTCACTTAAAATTGTATGTTTGTTTTATTTAAAAGGTCAAAAAATTAAAAAATATGTCACTAACAAAAAATACGACGTACTAGTTTGGCATTCGATAAAAATATTATTAAGAAACTTAATTTCCTGAAAGTTATGCTAACTATATAATTACCGACGCCAAAGTTATGGTGGTTGAAAAGCATTCATAACAAAAAAACGCACGAACAGAGTCGTCGGCTCAACTAGTATATAATAAATATGGATTAATCTATAAATATAATTGATCGGACATATGTTTAAATTGCTTAACCGAATACTTTAATAGATAAACTTTTTATTTACGAATTAAAGACAATAATTGAAGAGTGAGACATAAACGTGACACCCAAATAGGAGATTTGTTCCAAAAACACATTAGTGATAATTAAATTTTGAATTAATTTCATCTCACTCTATCATATTAATATCTATGAGATAGAAGACAAAATTAATTGTGGACAACCGATGGTAACTTATTATACTATTACTGTAGTGAATAGAGCAATATCATTTCACTCTGTTTGCTGACTGTACAACCATTTCAGATATTCAAATGAAGGCAACGCAGTTTGAAACTCTAGATGCTGTCGACTTGAAGAGCTTTTCCTAAGTAACACTTGTATGTGCCAAAGAAAAGTATTTATTCAGGGATAATATGATGTTCTTTAAGCTTTATATTTTTCTTTTTATATAAATAATAAGTCTTTTAAGACGACTTTCAACTTTTATATAGTTAAGAACCTATTTTAATCGAGTATTATGTAATGGAATAATAAAAGTTTATTTTATAATAAATATTGAAAAATTCATTAACACGCACAGGATTTCACATTATTAACATTAAATAAATATAAAATAACTAAAACGTTTATAAACAATATATGAAGTTTATCATAAATAAATAAAATAAATGAAATTTTACACATTTATCAACTTACTACTTGATTATATTGATAAATAAATATATAAGAGATAATTTTAACATATACAGTTTTACAATTTTACAGATATTTGTTAAAACAGTTTAGATATAAAATAATCCAAATATAACAGTCTTCAGACATTTTCTTTCATTTGAGAATATTCCTTTGAAAAAACAAGCCTTCAAGAATTATGCAACAGCAATTGAGTTTATATGTATATTTTATATTGGTTTCATTATTCATCTTTATATATACATATAATTCCGGCTTCCTTCCCGGCTAGATCGATTTTGATAATGTTTTGTGTGATAGAGTAAGACCTAGATAGTTCTAGATCTATTGAGTTCTAGGCGCGATCACTTCTATTTGAAACCTTGATTGTTTGTTCTGAATGTTACACTTAAAAATATATTTTGTGTGTTGATCTAGATGTTTTTAATATTTTATGTTTTTTTTGTGCAGATTTCACAGTTATCAGATTTTATTTCGTGGGAAATTACTAGTTATATCTTATAATTACCAATATCTTTTTAAACAGAAAACGTAGTTATAATAAACTGAATGGAACACAAATGACCAACCATAATAAATACTGTAACTCGCAGGTCAAAGGTCTATGAAGCACTTAGATTTATCTCTAGACAAGGGTAAGCCTTATTGCTAAACGCTCGTAAATCACGCTTCTGAACGACTGCCTTCAATTCGATTGTGGTTTGTCAAAGAGATGAGAACATTTAATCTATCCAATTTTATTATTATCTTCAAATTTATTACAAAATATCTTAATATATCATGTTATTAAATGTTTTGTTATTTATCTAAAATAAATAAAAGTTTTTTTTTGTCGAAGGCACTATACATGTACGAAGCCATTGGCAAGTCCTAGTTTAATAGAAACACTTTTCCTATTGTTTAAATCGATGAGAAATTTAAAAGTTACTCAGTTTTTTAAATCTTAATAACACTCATGCATGTTTCGAAGTCAAGGATTTTTGTTTAAATTGGACATATTCCACTTTGAAAGGATATATTCATAGAGGAGAACATAGAAAAAATTTCCCATTTCCATCCATCCAAATATTTACAATTTCGTGTTTAACCATTAAAAACTGAAATTCTTAAACGGTTAAAATGTTGCTCTCTCATCACAACTCCGTGGTTACAAGCTGCGTGTGTTCTCACTGAAGGAGGCGGATTCCTAGTTTATTATCGACCGAAATTCAGTCGATTCCTGCATTTACTGACTCAAATGTAAAAGCCGTTAGCTTCATTTATTTGAATATCTCGGTGTGATTTAAACATGCTGTGAAACTGATGCAAATCCTTTGATTTCTTAGTGTGTAATGAATCATATTTTCAAAACTGTTTTAGTTACAATTAGCAATTCTTATTTCTTACTTGATACTCTAACACCAAATATGTTATTATAAAAATATATAGATATTATTTATAAAATATTTAGTGCTTTATAATAATATTTTATATAATGAAATGCTAAACTTAAAGACATGATTATATTATCTGTGAGTTTGACAAATTAATGTCATACATCCGCTATCAGGATCAGTTTGTTATTTTTTCCACGTTACTTTGTATAGCTTAGTGTTGAGTTGAAGCTTTCTGTTTCTTATTTAGTTCTATATTAAAGGGCTTCGGACCAATAAAGCATTATATTTTCATAAACTTAATGAACATACGTGTGGACACTCCTTTTATAAGTTCTATATCACATTACCGTATTACGAGTATATCACATTTATATCAACGAAATAAATTATTGCTAAATAGTAATAATAAAACACCAACACTAGTATTATTATCGAATGACTCAACCAGACCTTAACGAGAATATCCTCGACATTTATAGTGTAATTCTACTTCCAGGTATTTTAGATTTTGTATTAAAATATGGGTGATACAAATAGCAGCGATGTGGTTAAGAAAAATATAGTCGATTGATTGTCTAAGATAAATGTATTTCTTGTGCTTCCTTTACCAGTATGAGTTTTGTTCTGCGGATCAGGAGCTGCTGTGGACTTTCATATTAACAAACAGATTAGATAGGATCTGAAATAACATGAGGTAATAGGAGTCCTACAGTAACGCCTTCAAATAAGTCATATACTAATGATTTCATTTACTACATTCCATTATTTCAATAACTTTGAAAATATGTCCGTACATAAAAATATCTTGTTGAAAGTAAATTTTAAAACACAGATGCAAAAAAAAAATCAATAAATTGTTTTTCAATTTAATTCACCAAACAAATAAGTCATTTTTGGTCCTTTTTTCAATAATCTGTAGTAAAATTCGTAGTCTATATTAAAATTCTTATATCGAATGCATATATTTATACCTACATATATTAAGATTGCGTTGTCTGTATGTCTGGGAATAATCAATTTACCAACACAAATTCTGCATACGTGGCTTTCCTGTAACTACCTCCTTCCGCTTTCAGGAATAGTCTATTAAGATCGTAATTTGAGAACAATAATTAACTATTATTATTATATATATAAGATTGTAAACGCGTTATTATAGAATATACTACAAACTTATTTATTACACTAAACTTTATAATTAGTTCTCTCCTCGTTATTTTATAACCGTCTAAGACTGATATTTAATAAGTGCAATATAATACTTGAATTTTAACAGAGAAATCCTCTCCAAATCGTTAGTAACGTAGTAGTATCGTAGCGTTATGAGAATAACGCTATGATTTGGGGAGGGACGCATCCTTATTTTTTTTAACAAAACAGCAAACATAGATTGTAATTCTTATAATTATGATATTTTATTGACTTCTGAGCAAAAGTCAGATACCTTTAGAATATGATTTATGCATTAAAAGAATGATATGTAATAAGATGATAGTGAGATGTTACCTATATAGATATAGTTTGTCCCAAAACAAATCTAACTAACTAACTCTGAACATACATTGAGTTACACAAAAACATGTGCGTAAACGGTTTTAAAATGGCGGCACTTGATTAAAAATGTTCAATGTTTGTCCCAAAACTTTTTGTGTAATCTCCTAAGGGTGATACTTAATTAAAATTGTGTTATTTAAGCCATTTTAACGTATCACTGATGCTTCACACGATCGTTAAAAACCGTTTAAGATTTGAATATGTTCGCATAATTACGACATGATTTTCTAATTCTACCCTCAGTTTTAAGAGATTCATAATTGAACCTGATTTGCTAAATATTTACAGAATGAAACAAAACAACTTTGTTTTAATTATTATGTTATTAAATGCTAATATAATTTTAGGATATTTCATGAAATTTGATGTAAAATATTGTAAATTTTTTTATATTTTTTCTTTTCAAGAATGAAATGGTCAGGTCTAAGTGTAGTGTAGTGTACGCTTAGTAAGAATAACTGTTATATTTTATAAAAAGAAAAAATTATACAAAAATAATTGTGTTAAAATACTCTACATTTCTGTGTTGTACAAAAAGTATCTATTGAATTATTAACAGATTTGAATGCTTTAAATAAAAAGGTGTTTTTAAACAATTAATCAATTTTATTTGTTAGCCATGTATACTGACAAGACAAGTCTTGACCGTGGCTAAAAATATGCCACTTTTTTTTAACCACAAAAAATTACCTAAACCAAAAAGAAATTTACATATTTATTCTTTTAATATATACGTTACATGAATTGTTATTATGGCTACAGGCGTACATGGTTACTGGTGCTAACGATATATGATAGGAGCCTCGTTGGTAAAAAAATGGGGAAACAAAGTGATAATGATACTCTACTTACAGACATACTTCTAATAGTAACTATAATATAAAGGGCAGGTGTCACATCAGAGAGAGATGCTATGCTAAGATATATAAAGTAAGTTTTTTTTAAACACAGCTTAGTCCTAGCGTATCTATTATAAATATATATATAAATAAAATTATTAAGGTATTTTTTACAGCCTTTCCATAAATTTATATAGTCATAAAATGTGTATTTCTGTATTATCAAGCTTTTCATTTAATCTGTGATTAATGACCCAATTTCATTATCCCATTATAAAAACACAATGTCCTTAAAAATAACGTGTTCAAGATTCCAACCAATGACTAACTTACTAACAGCCTTTTCATATTGCGATATTAGTATGCTAGTTGATCTAGAGCTCTGTAAATTGGATAATGTAATATCTGCTCAAATAACATGTCCTTATAAATCGCATTGATATCAAATCTTACATGTTGACATTACAATGACATTACTAATTGTATACTGTATACGTAATTAGAGCCAAATAAATACTCTTGAAACGTCTTTGATGACAAGTGAGGCTAAAACCGCTTCGCATACCTCACAATTAGTTGTTCCTGTTCATATAATTTACCGCATGTATAATTATTATTAACGTTCTATCTAATTAAAGCACAGCGTAGGCATAATTCATGATTATTCAAAGTTCCTTGTATATTATTATTCAGATTTTAACAAGCTAGATATTTTCATTAAAAATTAACTATATATACTATAGCCACTGTTACATTCAAAGGGAGAAATAAATAAATTATCTTTATTTCCTTTTAATTCGTATTGTGGAGTGCCTTCGGGCATTGAGAATGAATCCCATTAGATCCAAACCGACCTGAAGTATATTTTTTATTCAATAAATATTTCTTCTTCACTCACTTCACGCAGTCGTGTTCCTTTGTCGCTTAATAAGTTTATTATAAAAATAAATGTATTGTAGCATGTTAATAAAAGAGAAATTGTTTTTAATGTTTATTGTAGACTATCTATTTATTGCTAATTGCTGTAATATTTTTTAAATAAGCTTAAAGGAGGTTATAATAACACCTCATTAAATATTTTGACAGTTGTCAATTATTTATCAGACGGAGAAGCATATCTATATCGATAATATTAATTTTAAACAAGTCGATTACAATCGAAATCGAAATTATGTATTTCTTTATGTAATTGTTGATTAGACGGAGCCGCTAGTCATGGTCACAACTAGTATGTAATATATATGAATCAATATATCAGTGTGTTTGTTCAGACATATTTGTTCTAATCTAACGAGATAAATATTTTAACTGACAAAGAGAATAATAAAAGACAACAATCTAAAAATACCTTTCATTAATAATTTTTTATTAATGTACTCCTTCGTGACAAAGTACCCAATTATAACAATGATTTGGTATTTGTATGTGGTGTAATCGTTATTATTCTAAATTTACTATAATAAAACTCCGTATAACATTCTGTAAATAAAAAAAAATATATTAAAACACATAATGTTTCCATCAAATGTATAATGTATTTAAACAAAGCCAAACTAAAACGGCGGACATCTCCAGCTAGTACTAGATTTCAAATTAATCAAGAGACTAAGTGTTGTTACATTTAAATACCTAGGTATTCTGGTTGAATTTAAATTACGTTTAATTCATTTTGTATTTCTTATTTCGATTAATACAAGTTTAGAGCTACGTGCTAAAAATAAGACATAAAACATATGGTATTTTTAATGGTAGAGTTCAATCCCATGCGGGCTGGCTCGACCAGGCTGCACATGATGCCCAGATGGAAGTACTTTTTGGGGTAGGAAGGAAACACTTTTTTAATTAAAAAAAGCTAATATATCAAATACTAAAAATTTATTAATGTAATGCGAATAGAGTTATTTTTATGATAATCAATACTTCAAATATTACTTTTTATAATTAAATTAAAATGCACACAATGGTTTAATTCGAATTTAAAATTGAATTTATCTTTCTCTCACCGAAATAAACAACGTTGGACATGAAATAATGTTTTGAAATTAAACGTAATCTAAAACTTGTGACCCAAATAGATAGATTGGAACTATAATCAGTTCCAAACTACTACTGATAATTAAATTCTGAATAAATTTCATCTCACTCTATAATATTAATATTTATGAGATAAAAGACAGAATGAATTGTGGACAACCGACGGTACAGTCAGCAGACATCTTATTACTGTCGTGAATAGTGCAATATCATTTCACTTTGTTTGCTGACTGTACAACCATTTCAGATATTCAAATGAAGGCAACGCATTTTGAAACTCTAGATGCTGTCGACTTGAAGAGCTTTTCCTAAGTAACACTTGTATGTATCAAAGAAAAGTATTTATTGAGGAATAAAACGAATGTTTTTTTAAAAGCTATATTTTTTTTCTTAATATATAAAGCACAAAGACACTCACTGACTCATTCATCGCTCTACAGCCCAAACTGTGATACCTTGAAAGCTGAAATTTGGACACAAGACTCCTGACATATAATAATAAAATAGGTGCAATAAGAAAGAATTTTGCAAAGGTCCAAACCGTTCCAAAGTTAAAGCTAAAAAACTGCAAAGGTTACCCTCTGCTCCCTCTCTTCTCCCATTGCATTGCAGTAGAAATTTAAATTATTTGGCCAGTCACTATGTTTATTCTCAACACGCTGCGATGTGAGAAACAAGAATGTACCTATGACCCGATAGGAATAAAACTCTGTAGTTATCAAACTCAAGGTTTTCTCGCACCGATAGCGAGTCATGATGGGTTGGAGGATAGAGCGTGTGTATGTGAAGGGTAGGGTCATGGGTTCAATACTCATGAAAGTCAGTTTTTTTTTTGTTTATTCCCGGGTAACACACGTACACGGGTAATACACGTACACGGGTACACGGGTAACCTGCTAGTCTTTATATAAATGTAAGACCTTTAAGACGACTATCAAGTTTTATATAGTTTAGAACCTTTTTTCCTTTGTGTGTAAGTCTAGTAAGTTTAATAATAATAGTTTAAGCTTTATTAACGTATGTCTGATTCCAAAGTTTTTTATTTAAATTGGACATATATTTCACTTATGACATATCAGACTCTAGTTGCACTCTATCAAAGGATAGATCCACAGAGAATAACATACAAAAAATTCCAAATATTTACCATTTAGTGTTAAAATATTTAAAGCCGATATTCTCAAACGATTAAAATGTTGCTCTCTCATCACAACTCCGTGGTTACAAGCTCCGTCGGTTCTTACTAAAGGAGGCGGATTCCTAGTTTATATTCGACTAAAATTCAATCGATTCCTGCAATTACTGACTTAAATGTATGCCTGTAGCTTTCATTTATTTAAATATCTCGGTGTGATTTAAACATGCTCTGAAAGTTGATGCAAATCCTTTGATGTCTTAGTGTGTAATGAATCATATTTTCAAAACTGTTTCATTTTTGTTTGTAATTATAAAATTAAACGAATTAAACAAAAAAAGAATTGAAGAAAATACACATTTTCCACGTAAATTTTCTAAACATTCACGAAATAAAATACGGGTAACATTATAAACTTCTATATACATATTTGGCGTATCAAAATAGTAAAATACAAAATGGTTGTCAAACAAAACATGAATATTATAATTTAAAACACATTCTTATAACTATAATATATTCTTTAGTAAACGCATGGTTTGTAAGAAATATGTTATCGCTAAATATGGTAGTAATAAAACACCAACACTAGCATTCTTATCGAATGACTCAACCTGACCTTAACGAGAATGTCCTCGACATTTATAGTGTAATTCTACTTCCAGGTATTTTAGATTTGGTATTTATACAGAGGTGATGCAATTAAATAGCCGCAGTGGGAATAAGAAAATTTTCAGAGAGATAAATACACTAACGCTTCCATACACCCATTCACTCCATTCCATCCTTCCGATATCTTTGAAGATTTGTCCGTACGTACAAAATTATAAGTACACTTTTTAATATTAGTAGTGAATTTTATATGAAAAACACAATTTAAAAAAAAATATTTTTTTAATGTTTAAATTTAATTCAATAATAAAGAAATTTCGGATAATACATATATATATGGGACATTTCACGTCAAGCGGATCACCAGCACGGCCAGAATTAGTTTCGACCGATTGAGACGTATCTGGGATCCGCCATTTTGGATTTTCTCATCTAACCCCATCAGCTTTTATGAGGCTCTCAGCTATAATTTGAGCTAAAAAATAACCCGGTTGGTGACGAATATTAATCTGTACAACATTTTTTTGTCGTTTACTCAAAATTTTCTCCACCGTTTAACCGCCAAATTAGGTCCGCCATTTTGAATTTTTGAAAAGTGCCACACGGATTTTGAAAGTCTTTTCTGAGACAAACATTTTGATACCTCATACGTCTCAATCGGTCGAAACAAATTCTGGCAGTGATGGTGATCCGCTTGACGTGAAATGTCCCATATATATAATACTAAAGACTACGTCACAAATACTACATACGTGGCTTTCCTGTAACTACTTCCTTCCGCTTTCAGGAATAGTCTATTAAGATCGTAATTTGAGAACAATAGATAACATTATTATTATATATTTAAGGCTGTAAACGTGGAAGGATAATAGAATTTACTAAAAACTTACTTAATACATTAAACTGTCCAATTATCTCTCTTCGTCACTTTATGAACCGTATAAGACTAATATTTCATAAGTATAATGTTTATAGATCCTTGAACTTTAACAGAGAAATCCTCCCCAAATTACATCGTTACGAGAACGCAGCCCTATTTTTAGTAACAAAACAGCAAAAATACATAGATCGAAATTCTCACAATAATGATATTTAATTGACTTCTGAGCCAAAGTCAGATAGATAGATACCTTTAGAATTTGATTTACGCGATTTAAAGATAGTAAAAAAATTATAATGAGATGTTACCTATATAGATATAGTTTGTCCCAAAACAAATCTAACTAACTAACTCAGAACATATTAAGTTACACAAAAACATGTGCGTAAACGGTTTTAAAATGGCGGGACTTGATTAAAAATGTTCAATGTTTGTCCCAAAACTTTTTCTGTAATCTCCTAAGGGTGATATTTAATTAAAACTGGGTTATTTAAGCCATTTTAACGTCTCACCGACACTTAACAGGACCGTTAAAGACCGTTAAAGATTTGAATATGTTCAAATAATTACAACACGATTTTCTAATTCTACCCTCAGTTTTAAGGGATTCATAATTGAACCTGATTTACTAAATTTACAGATGGAAAGAAAATTATCCGGTTTAATAATTGCAATATAAATATAATTATAGGATATTTCAGGAAGTTTGATGAAAGAAATAATTTTTTATATTTTCTTTATTAAAGAATGAAAAGAAGCGGTCCAAATAGTAAGAATAACTTTAATATTTTGATAAAAGAAATAATAATAAAAATAGTTTAAGTCAAAATCCTCTAAATTTCTCAGTGTTGTATAAAAAGTAATGCGTGAATGCTTTAGAATGCTTTAAATAAAAAGCAAATAAATTTACATACTCTTGTAAAATGTGTATTTCTGTACATACCAACATACAGTGTGTTGCTGTTGTTATTTATATTTCACTCATGGTTTTGACAGTTGGTCGACATTAATCAAACCATATTTTATTGTATATAAAGGTTTTTGTTCTTTTTAACATTCATTATATGTACATGTTTATGTACCAATGTAACCATGACCAACAATAAAAAACAAACATTATTAAACATATATATAATTTGAAAAACAAAGTTCTTAAATCTGTGCCATACCTGAATCTAATCGAACTATTAAAACTAATTAACTAACTATTATAATTCTTCTACATTAATTTCGTTTGTGACTAATGATGCACTATCTTATTTATCTAATTGTAAGCGCACTATTACACCCAAAAAACAGTGTGTTAAAAATTCTAACTTATCACTAGTTCATAAAAAGCATTTTCACAATGCGATGTTAGTATGCTAGTCTATCTAGCGCTCTGAAAATTGGATAACGTAATGGCTGCTTAAATAATAAGTTCTCATAAATCCTATTGATTCAAAAACTTAAATATTGGCATTACAATGTCATTACTAATTGTATACTACATACCTAATTAGAGCCAAATAAATACTTTTGAAACGTCTTTGATGACAAGTGAGTTTAAAACCGCTTCGCATACCTCACAATTAGTTGTTCCTGTTCGAATAATTTACCACGTCTATAATTATTATTAACGTTCTATCTAATTAAAATACGGCGTAGCGATGATTCATGATAATACAAAATACCTTGTATATTATTATTCAGATTTTAACAAGCAAGTTATTTTCATTAAAAATTAACTATCATTTCAGTCACTGTTACATTCAAAGTGAGAAATAAATAAAATATCTTTATTTCCTTTTAATTCGTGTTATGGAGCGCCTTCGGGCATTGAGAATGAATCCCATTAGATACAAACCGAACTGAAGAATATTTTTTATTCTTATTGAATAAAAAATTTATATTATAGTATTTCTTCTTTACTCACTTCACGCAGCTGTGCTTCTTCGTAACTTAATAAGATTATCATAAAAATAAATAACGGTTGAAGCATATTAATAAAAGAGAAATTGTTTTTAAAGTTTTTTGTAGACTATATATTTATTGCTTATTGCTGTAATAAGTTTTAAATAAGCTTAAAGGAGGTTATAATAACACCTCATTAAATCTTTTGACAGATGTCAATTTAACAGACGGAGAAGCATATCTATATCGATAATATAAATTTTAATCAAGTCGATTATAATCGAAATCGATATTAAACTGTTACTATAAGTGTATGTAATAATTGATTGATTTTACTAGACGTGGACTATTTGGATGGAAAATATAATTTTATAAATTTTGATGAAATTTGTTTTTCAGGTTTTTATTTTAGATTTCTATAAATAATGTATGGAAGACCCTAATACGTAAGTATTAGGTTATTGACATTAACAATAAACAAAAAAATATATAATTTACTTATGAAGTCTAACCTTTAATGTACGGAATTTTGTTTCTATCTACTACTATAATGATTACTTCGTTGACCTTCCTGAAACAACGCCAACCAACGCCATCTTTAGCATGTTGATATTAACAATAACCAAAAATTCACCTTTGAAATTTACCTATGTCGACAATAATTATGTATACTAACCTTAAAAGCAACCAATTTAATATCACAGACGAATACCATTATAAGTAAACATATCGTTGACTTTTTTTCTTGTTTTTTCATCTGGAATTCTTTACACGCCGTATTCCAAAAGAGAGGAAGACGACGAAGTTATGTGGGACTCCCACCCACTAAACCAGATGGTCCACACCTCGCCGTATAGAGGAGGTACTCCCATCGACTAAATCAGAGATCGTTTACCTTTCTTAAAGAACGCTAACCAACGCCATTTTCAACAGTTCAAATCAGCTTTTAACAGTCCGAATCTGTCTGAATCTGAATCTAAATAATGATTATTATTATACTTTTTTATCTTATTTATCGCTAGTTTTATTTTAAATTCTGCTTTTATGCCGCCTACCGCAATTTCTCACCATCCACTAAGGTTAGCTGATAGAGAATGCCAACAAGCATTCAGTTTTGTACAATAAATAAGTATAATACCTTGAAACGCCGCCTCAAACAGCAAAGGGTCGTTGGTGGGCGCGCGCGACGAGGCGGCCGCGACCAGCACGAGCACCGCGAGCGCGACCGCCATCTCACAAGCCATCTCCCATGCTGCAGACAGGACGCTCTGAAACGAGAAACATTTTTATTATAATCGAGCAAGGCTGTCATCTTCCATGCTGCAGAAAGGACGCTCTGAAAAAGAAAACATTTTTTTTTGGAGCAAAGCTTTGATTCGACGTGGATAGCCTTAATATTTCTTGTTAAAAATTAATGAGTTTTCTTTTTACCTGCATACTAAAATTTGTTCATCTTTTATTGCAATTTATTTATTTCCGTACTTTTACCTTTGGTATAAAATGATATAATATTTACATTTAAAACAAAAAATCCCAATAAAAAATGAGCAAAGACAAATTGAATGTCCCCAAAGTCTTATAGTGATATTTAATAGATATAAGGAAAAGTTCTTTACCCTCGCTTAAACAACAAATATAAAACGTTGTTCGCTTATATTTTACAAAGTAGCGCCTTTTATAAATTCTCAAAAGAAATACATCCAATAAAAAGAAATTCTTTGGAGATCCATTTACTTTTCTAACATAACTTGCAAGACTTATTTCCTCGGCCTTTTTTGGAGTTTCTCAGTTGCGAATAAAACTCAAAGAGCTATAAGGCGCAGGCAGGGTTCGTTCGACCCTTTGCTTAAATCGTCTGTATCGACTATAGTAACATTTTATTTTGTTCTACGATTGCTCCAGCGAACGTGATATCTTGCATTTGATGTGGCTTTAGACAGTAATACGTTTGAGACCAGAGATTATTTTTTCAATATTATTCAATCTAAAATGTATTATTTTCCTTTAGAAATAATAAATATATATTTCAATTTTATGAATATAAAAATTTTTAGGCTCCTATATTTTCTTAAATATACTAAAAACTAATAGATATCGACATTAAAGTTTTTATACGATTGTCAAAAACTGACAAACATCTGTCAGTTGTCAGTTATATTCATCAGACGTGAGACCTAGACTAGGACGGCTGACAGTTATGAAATTTAAATTTATGACGTGTGAAAAGCTATGAATTTTGTTTTGTAAACTTTCAATACAAAACAAATTTGTATAAGTTATTCATTTAAATTTTAAATTAACAACAGAACAACACAGCCATAAAACCTTTGCTTGCAATCTTTTTAACATGATTCTGTATTTTTTTATATTTATTGTTTGCTTATGTGGTGTGGAACTCCTAAATAATGGATTGGCTCGAAGGCCTCCCATGGGATGGATGTCATGGGGATACTATATGTGCGAAGTGGATTGTAAAAAGAATCCACATAAATGTCTTAAGTGAGTGTCAACGTTTTTATTTATCTGCGGGCTGAAATAGCTTGTCTTGAATACCGAATGAATTTTTATTGCCCGTGTGTCGGAGATAAAATTAATTGCATACATTAGTTTTTCAGACATTAACATTCGTACGTAAAAGAATAAAATTGATGGGAAAATATGTAGAAAGTATATTTTTTTATGAGACACCAAATATATATCATCTTTAGTGATGTAAAAAAGAGAATCTTTTGTTTATAATAAATAGGAGCAAAAACTAAACCATTTTTTTTATTATTTCATCTGTAGAAAGCCATATTATCTGCAAGTAATGTTCGCTAGTTTGGGATAGGTTTTTAATCTAGATATTCTTACACCTTGGAAACCTGGCAAATATATATAAAATAAATAAATTGAAAACAGCCGGTACTAAGAACCACACAAACAAACCACATAAAAATTTTAAATATCTGATTTCCTGTAAAGTATACATGATTTAACTACATACATTTCTAAGCTTACCAAAAAAAAAGTATTATATAATTTTTATTTAAATAAACTGCATTATGTATTGTATTATCTTATGAATTTTTCATATTTTAGAACATTAATTTTCTAGTGAAGAACTGATACTCTCAGTGGCAGACACATTCTACAATGAAGGCTATCAGGAGGCAGGCTTTGAGTACATTGTCATAGATGACTGCTGGTCGGAGAAAGAACGAGATGAGATTGGCCGGCTTGTGCCCGATAAAGAGAGATTCCCCAGAGGCATGAAGTTTATTGCTGATTATGTGTGTAAATATTTTGTTTTAGTCTATATTTGAGTTTCCATTTTAAATAAAATTTAATACTTTTTTGCATTGCTGAAACTTTGTTAAAAATTTATTACATTTAAAACAGCCTACACATATTTGTGTAACAACCCTTCAAAATTAAAACAAAAGATTGTTTATTTATTTTTTTATTTATTTATTTGTATCTTTTCCACTTTAAATCAATACAATGATCACTTGTGTATGTCAAAAGGCAGTGGGAGGAATTATTTTGATACCATACTTATTAAAATAAGCCCTATAAAGACAGTTTCCAAATCAAAACTAAGTATACAAGTGTTCAAACACACCGCTCTGAGAAGAACCAAACAACAAACTCAGCCGGGTATCTGTTTATTGTGATCACTGTTTCACAAACATCAATATTTAGTGTAAGAACTAGAACTAACTAGAACTATCTCAATTTGTTCGACCGGTATAATAATTATTAAAATCCATAGATACACAAACTGGGTCTCAAATTTGGTATGTATACCAACATAGCCGATGTGACATGTATGGGCTACCCCGGCTCGAAGGGACATTTTGCAGTGGACGCAAAAATGTTTGCCAACTTGGAAATAGATTATCTGAAGGTTGATGGCTGCTTTGTGGGTGAGGAATATTTAAATAGAGGTATGTATTTCATTTCATTAATTAAGTGACTTCTCAACTCTCTCTGCGCAACACTCTCTATCTCATTCTTTTTCTCTCGTTCTCTCCATTTCTCTATCTTTGTGAGTCTGTGCGTGTCTGTGTGAGTGTGTTTATGTTGCGAGTGTGCTTATGTGTGTGCGCGTGTGTGGGTGCGTGTGTGTGTGTGTGTGTGTGTATGCGTGTGTATCTTTTTTTAAAATTTTTTATTAATTTGTAAGAGCTTTAATCACCTAAAAACATTACAGCCTATATAAAGTTGGGTTTACACTTAAATAATACTGGTCGTCCGATATTGTATTCCTGTAGCTGGCCTTATTATATAGAATTTATACACCACAAGAAGGTGAGTTTGGAATTACAATTTTGCTGTTATTACAAAATTGAAATAAATATTTTTTATATTATTTTTAGTAAATATATAGAGAATAGTACAATAAAAATATATTGAATGTTATAAAATAAAGATCTTTATCAGAGAACTAACAAAATTGAAATTATAGCTTATTCTTATATAATGTTACATATATTTACATACAAATAATATCATAGTAAATAAATATTATGATAATATTATAGTTATTGAGTTTGAAAATATATGATACTTAATTACAGCCAGATTATAAAAGTGTGGCTGAATATTGCAATATGTGGCGGAATTACCACGACGTGGTGACGTCATGGTCCGCCATTAAAGCAATTATTACACATTATCAGAACCAATATAACGATATAAAAGGTTTTCATGGCCCCGGACAGTGGAACGATCCAGATATGGTATGTATTTATATCTTTTATAACTTAAAAGAATTTTTTGTTAACATTTATAATACTAGCTGTGCACGCGACTTCGCGCGTTGTTTTTTTTTAATAAAAGTAGCCTTAGTTACTAATTAACAGTGAAAGTCTTGCTAAAATCGGTCCAGCCGTTTCAGAGATTAGCTGGAACAAACGGACCGACAAATATTTGAAAAAATGTTTTTTTTTTTTTTTGCTATATATTTCATGTAATTACCGAAAAGCTATTAATTTAGAAATAAAAACAGATAATTATTTTTTTTATGCATATTTAATATTTTAACAGTTAATATTTGGAACGAATTCGCTAACAGAAAGTCAAAGTAGAGTACACATATCAGTATACTCAATGATGGCGGCACCGTTATTGTTAAGCTGTGATATGAAGAAAATAACGGATTACGAAAAGAAACTCTTGCTCAATTTAGATTTAATGGCGATCGCTCAAGATGTTTTAGGAATTATGGCTAGACCTTATGCGGTATGTATTAAGAGTCATTTTATTTTATTAATTTTGTTTATCTTTTTATGTCAATATTGTATTTCAGTTGTCAAACTCCATTACATTATGGGTGAAGCCGCATTTACCGAAGAAGGGTGATATATATCATTCCGTCTCTTTCGCACTCGTTAACTTGGGGGTTAGAGAGCGTTCTGTCTCTTTCACGCCCGGCCATTATGGTTTAAACTCCACTGACACATACACGGTTATGGTAAGTTTTTATTTTAATTTTATTAAAAAAAAATTATACATTTTTAATATTTTTCAGGATGTATTTTCGAGAATATTCTTAAAGAACGTCACTCTAACAGACGTTCTGAAAGTTAATGTTCCTCCTGAAGGTATTTATTTTTATATTAAATTAATTTATTATAAACTGTTATATATGCATTTTTTTTATTATTTCAGATGTTATAATGTACACGTTGTTTCCGTTATAAATTGGTTGGGACTGTTTATACGATTTTATTTTATTATACAAAGTCTTTTATTTCACCCATCCTATATATAATTAATTATTTATTTTCACAATGCAATTTTACTAAACGGAGCATGCTCTACTTAAGTATATAACCAAGCATCAATCTGCTAGCCGTAACATGTTTGGAAATTTGTTGAAACACGAATACAAACGGTAACAAGATATTGATTTCTTGATGTGTATGCTAACCACGTACTGTTTGACAATACGAGACTAAATAACAAAGTATATTTAGTATGAGTGTAGAGGTAAGGAGTATCTTATTTGTGACTTTAATGACGAGTGTATAGAAAGAGTATTTGTTACATTTATTATTTATAAAAGAAAAATATTAAATGAAATTGTATACAAATATCTCGATAAGCGTACGAATCTTTATATTTGATCTGTTAGAAAGTTTCTTACTAGTAGTACGTATATAGGTCGATAGTGTATGTGAGAAAAGAAAATTTTTCAGAATTTGGGAATCGTGAGTTGCTGAAGTTTTAATGTAGATGGCACTTAACGAGCACTTAAACATTACTCACCTGGGATGGTTTTTAAAGTTAACTGCATTTAAAATCCTTTTAGATATTAAAGAAGTTAGCTATTATTTTAGGGAAATACAGGTGTTATATATATTATACAGTGCATCCTCTATTAAATATTATATTAAATAATTCTTTACAATGAAATTTGTTATATTGAGGTTAAGTTAGTCTACGATTTGCTTTGTTTAGAAAAAAAAAGTATTCATCTCAACTGTACTAATCTGTTGTAGCGAAGGATTCACTAATAATAAATGAAACACATTTGAATAAAAAACATTTTATTTTCTATATTAAAATAGTAAATACAGTTGTCTGTCGCAAAGTAAGTCTGAACCTCTCGAGAATTATTGATAATACGCGTTATGTAAAAGTTATAAGTTGATAAAGTTCCTCAGTTGGAGGTAAATAATACTTTCCATTGAAAATGCATTATAAAAAGGTTTATGACATACTAGCAGGTTACCCGTGCTTCGCGACGGACGGCAAAAGTGATCAAACATTTTTTAATTTCTTCACCGCCTAGGTATCAAACAGGCGCGTTATATTTTTTGCAGTTCTGTAGCTGTAACTTTGGAACGGTTTGGACCTTTGCAAAATCCTTTCTTATTGCACCTATTCAATATGTCAGGAGTCTTGCGTCTAAATTATATTACGGTTTGGGCTGTAGAGCGATGAATGAGTCAGTGAGTCAGTGAGTGTCTTTGTGTTTTATATATTAAGATGTCTTCGTAATGCAAAGGTATATTTTGTAATAACTTTCAAATGAATTATATGGAACTTACACTGTATATATGATTTATAAGAAATTTCCATATATATGCTGACTCATCACAATATCTCCGAAACAATAATACCGAGATTTAAATTTAGTAAGAATATTCTTTACTCCGAGTATAGATCAGCTAAGAACGGAATTTAAGAAATTTCACCCACATTAGGATTGTGGGGGCGTTAATTAAAATACTCTCATTATTTTATTAAAGCTTATAGATATAAAACTTGCCCAGAATGTTGTTATATCATGAAAAAAACATCAAGAACAACATTTATGAAATTCTCTTCAAGTTAGGCGTTGGAGGAGGAGGAGGAGTTAAAAAATAAAAATGTTTTTTATGCCACGCTAATAAATAAATATATAAAAATGTTAATTATCTTCTCCAAATATTATTTACAAGCATTAAGTATAAGAGCAGAAAAAGAAATTTCATGAGAAAAAAGAAATCATGACTGCCTTATTAATAAGCATATAAATTGAGAGCCTCAACACTTTCAAGGAGGTTCAAGGTTCAAGACATCCTCATACTGAAAAAAGAATAAGAAGTGACTTGTCAAATACGGCAAATCCATCCATATGTATGGATGTTCCATACCGCATAGAAGCAGTTCGCACCCGCGAACCTCAATTAAATAAGATATATCATATCACTTATTAATAACTACCTACTTAACTGTACTTAATCTCGGTAACTGGATTGTTTTCCGTTGAATAAATTTGCATCAACAAAGCCGATTGTAAAGGAATATCTTAATCTTAAATTTTTCTCCAAAACAGGAAACGTAAATAACGAGAGACCGAAAAAAATACCCTATTTACGCTAAGAGGTATCTCTGAAAATACGATATTTTTGAACGGAAGGGATTTAAAAACGTTTAGATCTGACACTTTCATTTTGTTTTTCTTCTATTATATATAGATTAATAATAATTCAATACAAATATATCTTTGAAGTGATCAAATGTGTCAAAAAATAGTCTAAAAATAATGTTATTTTGAAGATGAAAATTGGTTTTCTAGAAGTTTAAATACCTTATTTTTCCTATCTCATGGCCCTCTTTCGCTCTGAGATGAACAGAGACGGTAATTGTACATGACAGCAATATAAATATTATAAAATCTTTTCAGAATAACCCACAATTGTATTTCGTAACGATAAAAATACATGTCACTTAAAAACTTCATTAATTCCAATTTGCATTAATCCGCCATTGAAAACTGTGACACATTTAACTTTAAAATGTCAGAATTAAGCTGTTATTAAAGAGGCTGTGACGTAATAAAATGTAACCAAACTATACTTAGCTTCGATTAAAAATTATAAAAAGTATTAATTTGTTTGTCAAAACCATTATAATATGTTATTGACAACATCAAAGAGTGTTTAAACTTTATAACAACGTGCTTTAGACGCGGCACTTCACAATTAGTTTAATTATATGAAACAACTTCAGAGAACCTATGGAGCACGTCTGTTTAATCGGAGGGGGTTAACGGACTGGGGTTGTTAAAGAAAATTGATTATATTTAAGATTTACATATCTATCAACCTGCCACGTTTTTTGTCGATACTGGTGGTGTTTTATTTAATTATTATTATACTTCAGTTTTGGCGGCTCAGATTTGTTTTTTTTTTACTCACTCGATTATTAATATCACAGTTGACACTTAATTTGACATTTGTCAAATTTGACATCTGATTTACGATATATAATTCCATGAATTCAAGACTAATTAAGCTATATATATTAATAAAAAATGATCCAGATGTTTTTTTTAAACTTCCGCGACAATAGTTATCAAAGTTCAGCCGTTTGTTAATTTTCACATTTGAATTGAATTGGCTAATATTCCAAGCACTCAATGCTACAAAAACCATAAATAAATAAAAATATATACAGTTTGGCAGCAGTAACAAAAACCTTTCTCAATTATACATTTACCTTCACGTAAATAGCATGAAAAATCAATATATTTTGAGATTGTCGCGTTCAGATAAACTGAAAGCAATGGTAACTTTTTTTAATGACTAACATATATAAGTTTTTATCTTCTTTATATTATAAGACATTTATTCTTGCAACAACGGTATTTTTTCTTATTATTGGAAAATATTTTATATATTATAAGCGATAGTTATCAATTGGTTTTGATACATTTTTTAATACGACCACCCAATTCAGAAAAATCAACTAAACTATAAAGTAAAATCATAAATGAATGTTAAATCAATTTAAATTATATATAGTTGAAAGAATGTTTAATTTATTCAATTATCAATTATCAATGAGCTTGAAATAATTCGACAAGATTTAATTAAAATGTTTAATAAAATTACTTTTCAACTAAAAACTTTTTTATTATGTTTTATAATTTTTAAAATAGGTTTTCCTTTTTACGTAATATTAACACAAAATATAATTAAATTCTCTTATAAAATATACAAAGTTCGTATTATAATATATATAAAAGAAACATATAGATCTCAAACTTTACTCTTAATACGAAATGTGAAATAATTTACGATAAGTCCCAAAGTTCTTCGAGGCTTTAATTTCAAACTAGTGTCTGTATGTAACTTTGAAGCTGATCCTCTGTACCGCCTTTGCATACGTAGTAATTACGTAATAGGGAGAGGAAACTGTTTTGTAAAGGGCTGGTTTGGATTAGTGTCTCAATTATATCCCTAAAAGCGTTATGGCAGACTAAACGTAGACATGGATAACAACTATGAAGCTATTAGGATAATACATTAATACTCTTTAGAAAATAAATGCCAATTTACGAAATTTTCCCGCCTTGTAGTAAAACGTCAAATTTTAACATTTTGACGTTTCGTTTTTTTTAAAATCTTTGATGCCGATGTCATAATTTTAGTCTATGCAGCCTACTTACAAATTTAAAAAGTATGTATATTAATTAATTGTTCAGTGTCACTAATTACAATATCGTGCCTTAAGTACTACAAGACAAATCTAGGTTTGTAAGCCAAGTCTATTTAAAGCTCTCAAAACTTATATTCAAACATATTTCCGTGACTTGAGTAAGAACTAGAAGAGCATTTGGAATAATTGCTCTTGGCGTGTGTCCAATAAGCGTTTATATGAACTCATTAAGTCTAAAACTTCAAACTCGAAAAGCTTTGCCCTAAAATTGAATAGTAAATGACAAACATGCCTAATACATATATTGTTTTCGTAAAGTAAAAAAAACAACGCCTAATATGATATATAAAACATTTAAATATGTTAAGCTTGGTTTACACCTTACGTTTTAAAACTCACATATAACCAATTTTATGTCGGATTAAGGTGAAAAACCTTGGACATTAAGACCGGGATAAGAGGTTAAGCCTCCTCAATGTACCTCAAAAGCCTTACGTCTGACGTCTGCTCCTGCGGGAGGACTTGAAGTTGTGTGGTGTGTGCCTATTTTTATCGTGTAATGTGGACTTAAATACGATTTGAATTATGAACTCTTTGCATCTGCGTAAGTTTTTTGAATTAAGAATTTCTCGCATTCTAGAATTTTATAATTTATATATAGAATATGTAAAAAGCTCTGATTGGTTGTTTTTTCGTTGTTTTATTATATTTTTCATTTTATAGACATTCTTTATTCCTTAAGTAACAAAAAACATGAAAAGAATAATAAGCTTATTAGGGATTGTAGAAACCATGAAACCTTCAAACTTTTTAATGATAAGAAAATTATAGACCACAATAAAATGAACAAACAGAAGTATAACAATATATATATTACTACTTATAAACTAATAATAACTATCTTCGATTGTCTAATATTTTTACTCGTCTATTATCTTTGTGGTTCAGTTAGTTTAGGATTACACTTATTTTTATTTCATTTCTTGGTGTGATTTTTTCTACTTACTCTGATTTCACTCTGACCTTGTTAAACAATGTAGCCTTAACAGGTGAAAGAATTGTTAAAATCCATACAATAAATACAAATATCCAATTACAATTTCTCTCTTTATTATAAATTTTATTTAAAATTTAAATGTCGCGAAGTACGAGAGATCTTTTAAAGTATAAAAATAAAGTTATATATGTTATAATTATACTTATATAATACTAGCTGTTGCAAGCGACTCCGTTTACATCTTTATAAACTATTGGACATCGATTAAAATGTTATTATTAACACCGCCATCTATTGGAAACTTATAGAACTTACTTAAACTATTTATGTTTAAAAAATTGCAATAAAATAAATCGAAGATTACTAATCAATAAAAAACTATCCTATCTTTTAACAATAAACAATAGATATTTACAAATTTCATTGAAATCGGTTCAGTGGTTCAGAGCACAAACGAACACCGTGACACGAGAGAAATAGAGCGAGAGAAAGAGAGAAAGAGAGAGGTAAACGGGTAAATATCCAGAGCCATAACGCAATTACGAAATGAATGGGCTCAGTTTAATTTTGCTTTGAGATGAACTCCTTTCAAGTTTATACTCCGTTTTAATTTATATAACTTATAATAAATCGAATTTTAAAATGATATTTGTATTCCTACGTATCCGTTTAACAGCGTGGGATAAAAGATTTAAGCCCAGCTGTGGGAAAAGTATTACATTAAATGTTGAACATTAACATTAATTATATAAAAATAACCAATTTAATATTTAATTAATTAGTTATTATAAAACTAAGAAGGTGACAATCTAATAATTACTTTAATGATTTGATTCTTCAGTTTGATATTGATGTAGTATCGGATATATTTGGTCTCAAATGTCTTCCAGACTTGAAAAGGCAGCCTTTGTCTTAAGCAACAAAGAAGTCTGTCTGTCTGTCTGTTATGTGCATTTTAAAATTGTCATTCACCTACACTTTGTGACACGTGTGTTTTTCTTTAAGGAAATTCTATTATATTTCTATTCCTATATATATATATCTACATTTTTATATATGCTATATGTTAACATGGTAACTTTAAAGTATGTTATTAATTTATCTATAACCATTTTATGCTCGTAGTTATCTTCCAAATGATTGCTACAGACATTAAATAAAACCAAAAATCTGCTATCTGTTCTACTCACATGCAATACTTTCTAAATGATATATGTTTTGCATTATTTTTTGTGGTTATTTCACTTTTATATAAAATATGATAATTATTCATTTAGCGTATATTATAATTTCTTTATTCGACCATAAAATGATAGTACAAATTAACTATCTAAAATCGTTAGCCTATATTGTAAGTATTTTATTACGCCTCCGCCACACACCCGCACCACATCTGCTCAATAAGCGAGCCCTTACAAGTGAGGTGAATGTACTGGATGTCGCTATTAGATCAATATCTATTGTTCTATTTAGTTCAATGAAAATAACTTTTGCTTCGTCTATACCACACTTTATAATAAAGTTCAGAACATGACAAGGAGATTTGGGACAAGTTTGTTGTTTTACTCTAAAGATTGTTTGAAGTAAGAGGTATTTTTTAACATTTATTTACAGACAAAGCAGGGAATAAATCCTAGTTAAATTAAAAAACATCTGTGGGTATTTTCATTGGTGTAATTTCTGGACGACATGTCAAATTAAGGTCACAGACACGTCACAAAATATACTTGATTTATGTAAACTTTGTTTTAGATTTTCCTACAAGTAAAGTCTGAAAGAAACACTAGTTAAATTAAAATCGTTTGTAAGTGTTTCTGTTCGTGTAATTTATGAGCATGTCAAATTAAGGTCATACACACGTCACAGAACATATTTGTTTTGGTGTGGTAGCCAAGTTTCTTATTCATGGATTAAGGATGAATATTTGATGTATTGTAAAAAAATCATATATATTTAAAAACGTAACATGATTGAATAAAACATAATCATAAACTCTCTGCCCATTGTACAAATTCTAATAATTCGAGCGAATCCGTCCGCAAACGCTAGTGTATATAATAATAAATGTTTTGGGGTAGCAGCCAAGTTATTCAGGGATCAAGGGTGATCTTTGAGGTATTGTAAAAGAAATCATACATACTATATTCAAAATGTTGCTTTGTTGAATAAGTCTCTACCCATTGCTCAAGTTCTAATAATTCGAGCAGAACCGACCGCAAAAGCTAGTTTATATAATACGAGTATAAGTAAGCTTAAACTTCAAACTTCTAAATCTCAACGTAGAAGTTTCATTCCACATAATTTCCAAAATATATTTGCTTTACCAGTTTCAAAACATTTCTAACTTTAAAATAAATGATGTATAAATGAATTTAAAAATGAATAGAAATATTACGAAATAACTAGAAATATATTGAAAATATAATACAAATTGTATCGTGTGGGACATTGCGTGGTAACAAATCAAATAAAATATTTAGGGGACTGGTTTAACCGACGAGAAAATAATAGGTTATATGTTTAATAATATTTTTATATATGTCCCCCAATTTGTTTCAATTGTGGGCTGAATTTTTGTTTTTATTGTAGACATCAGACTCTTAAGGTTCTCATTGTTAGCTGATGAGATCCTTGAAAAAGGACAAGTTTCTTTCAAATGCTTTTCAGGTATTGCATCTTATTATTTTTAGCTAGAAATATGTATAAAAAAAGATTTATACAGACCAATACTCAGGGGCGTAGGAACGAAATTTTTACTGGGTGGGCAGGTTTGAAATCGTACCCCCCCCCCCCCTAGTTTTTAATAATGTCAAAGAAAAAAAAGTTCTATGATAAAGATGAGTCATCTAATCCGCCCAAAATAGAAAAGGTCCATTTTGTCGTGAAAAGCGACCTTTTTGCCTCTAAAATGGTCTTGAACAAATTTCCATTGAAACAATAAATGTTCAATTTCAAAATTTTAATCCTTTGAACAAAAAGCATGGGTGGGCAATGCCCACCCTGGGAAATTTCTGGGTGGGCAGCTGCCCACCCTGCCCACACGGTTCCTACGCCCCTGCCAGCACTGAAATTACGCATTGAAATCAAGATTAAGTTTATTAATTATGAAAAAGCAAATATAATAGCAATCCTTATCGAGGCAGTGTCGTTTAATACTAGTTGAATAGTATGTATTTGCCTTTCAACATTTCTGTCTCTGTGTATACAATTTAAAACAATATTTGACTGTTCTGTTTGTGTTGGCTAATCTCTGGAAAAGCTTTTCCAATTTGAATGCGTTTTTCACAATATTTTTGTAACCTTCAAATAAATTTGTTGTGGGTACCTTTAATAAATGTATTATTATGATTTTTTGTGCAATTTCTTCAAACCTTATCAATACTGTAGTTTGCCAAAAAATATTAAAATGCGAAGTCGTGGGCAAAGCTAGTATATATTATAATTGTCAAATATGCTCTGTGTCTTACCAACACGAGGAAAACAAGACAAATAAACTCGTGACATGTCAGGCCTCGTGTTAACAGGCCTTGTAGCACTGGTAAAGGATGGTGAAAATGGTTGAATTTAAAATAGAACTACTATCAAAATAATATTCTGGAGACAGTAAATTTTAATAAGTTTAATAAAAAGCAAGTTATAAAACTTTATTATACTAATATCAATATGAATGGAATTTGAAACTGTTTCTTTCTTCTGCTTTCTTGAAGAATTTAATATTCATTATATCTGTAATATTTCTTCTTATGATTATTTCTTCAAATCGCCTTTTTTATTTTAAAATATTATCAATAAAATTGTAATATTAGTTCAATTTTGATTGATAAAAATGCATTATATTCTACGTTGGTAAAAGTATATATGTACTAGCTTTTAACAATATAGCGTCATATTTTGTTTTATACGTGTTGTTTATTTATTACCATTCGTACTGGGCACGTTACTTACCATAAAAAAATTTGAATTTATTGTGTATATATATATATATATAATATTCCTGAAATATACATATTTATATAAGAAAAATATCTACACCCTATATCTTAAATATGTTTTTAACATTATGGTTAATTTAGAATTGATTAAGAAGTCCTATTTACAAAACTACGTTTACATAAAAAGGCCTCTCAAGGGGCAGGCGGGTCCCTCTCACCGGAAGTAGGGGCCTTTGTCCTCCATTATGCAGATGTCTTAATAAGCTCCTACTTAATTCACTTTTAGAGCACTTTAGAGAACCTTCCTATGCTATTTTTAGTTAAAAATTTATCGACATTTAATTTTTATTAATTATTTTTAGTAAAATTATAAAATACGGTCAAGTCCGTTATACACTAGCGGAGTTTTTTAGATCTTTATAAGATATAATTATATAATAAAGTTAATCAGATTTTGCAACATATACAAAAATATATCTTACGTTAAACGACTATGAGTCGTATACTTTGAAAGCCTACTTAGTTATGATAGTTTTCTTTTTATAATTCGTTATATGCACTACTATCGTGATTTTTTTTCAACATCAACCGTTAAGATGGCAGAGGGGGAGACACTTGATTTTAACACTAAACCTACCAAGTACCGGTCACATTGACTGTTCTTAAACTTTTGTAAAAGTTACACAATTTTTAACGTTATAATATCGTTATCAAACTACATGACAATTCTTAGAATATGCATAAAATATTTCTTTACTCTTTACTTTTAGTTATTTCCATTATTACCTGCGTTGTATAATAAAGTAACTTTTAATTACCGGCCAATTTGATGGCGTGCGGTAGGAACAGGTATACAAGAATTATCGGTAGGTTTAGTGTTAATAATATTTGCATAAAACTGACAAACGTATCAATTGTAAAATGGTTTTCACAAACCCACCATTTTTTTAAAGGCCTATCTTACAATAACTCACATCGTAAGCTACTCGAGAAAATTTCATCCCTCCCCCTCCACCTTTATACGTGTAGAGGAGTTTGTCTAGAAAAATATTTACAACATTTTATTCTACCTTTTTGTCAAATAATATGTATAATAATGCCGAATTATAGCTTTCTAGTACTAAGAGTTTGAGCTAGGCTTCGGACAGACAGACTGATGGACATGATACAACTAAGAGTTCCTAGTGGACAACGGAACCCTAAAAATGTATTTGCATGGGCTATGTGAAATGGAGTCTTCAAAAGTCAAAATTGCTAAGTTAAGAGAGGTTCACAAGTATGTGTGATAAAAAAATGTGTGCGTGCAATTTACACGGCAGAAGTGAAACTATTGAAAAGTAGCGAACCAGAGATTGAGATAGACATAGTGTCAGGAGTAAGGTATCTGTAAGGTTTATGATTATTTACCAAGTTAAAAATCATTTAATGCTATAAAATATTTATATATAAATCTTATGTTATGGTAAATATTTACCTCAACTAACAAAAGTATTAAGGCCATCCATCCTAAGTTTTACAACTTAAAATTAATCATCTAACAACACTACAATGTTACAATTGCAACATTTAACATCCCCACTACAACATAAACTATACTAAATTCTATCTAACATCAGACATTTTAGTATTATTACGCCATTACAAATTAATTTGCATTCAAAACTGCATCGCAATATACACAAACTTCAAGGGTTTCTAGATTCACGAAACCTTAAAACTTGAACGGAATCCCAATAAATAAAATTCACTAAATTAAAATTCATACTCCTTTGTTACAAAAAACAATCTGAAAAGTAAAACAATCAACATTCAAAGTTTTTTATTCATAATTAGCATTTATTGAAGAAAACATTATAGCGTTTTGTTGAAAAATATTTTCATATTTTGAAAATAATGAAATAATTTTCAAGTTTTCATATTATGTTGAGTTTTTATGGTTTTAAATGAAGATTGTTATTTTGTTATCACCTCATTTCAGAGGGATGTTATTAATTAATTTAATATAATATGCGAAAGAAACTTTGTATTACGGTTTAAGATTGTGCTAAACTTTTTCATATACTTTAATATTTAATATATTACTAGCTTATTCCCTCCCGCTTCGCTATGAATTTGAACGCAAACTTAGGTTGCTATGGTAACCTTTGTCATATTATTCGTTGTCCTCGTAACCGTTGCTATGGTAACCGTTGCTATAGTAACTCTTACCTCCGCGTTAAGTGTATATCTCCTACAGTATGCAAAAATTCCTTAAAATCCATTCTTACGTCTACGTTACAAGATAAGTAACTACGTAAAGTTTTAAGTTAATCGAACAGATGGTTTCGGAGATTTCGTGATGAGTCAGTGAGTGGTACATCGCTTATATATATATATATAAAGTATGTGTTTGAAAAAATATGGATAGATTTATCTGGATTTATACTCACAGATAGATCTTGGAAAATATGATATGCAATTTATATTCCGCAAAAATGCATTTCCCGTGAGATAAACGAGCTACTGGATACCGGGGAACGCACGGATGCTGGGATTTTTTTTAGTAATCTGCTCTCTCTAATAGAATTTTCTTTAAAATTAACTCTTCAACTTGTGACAGGAGAGGGACAAAAAGCTATTAGCTAATATTCTGCCCCCTGGATCCACCTATATGTTATTAAGATGAGTCCTTAACACATGCAGGACAAATAGGAATATATACCGATCTTTAGGTCTGGAATAGGGATGGACTTATCTAAGCTAATTAATTAATTGATTAAAAAATATAACATTTAGATATACAATCGTAATTGCACACCACACAAAAAGGAAAGCACACAAGATTAAAAGTACACAAACAAACACAAAAGGCAGTCTTAAAATTACTAATTGTATACCTAAACCTAAACAAGATATAAAAAATTCAAATTAACTATAACAAGTGTCTCAAAAATCGCATAAATCACTCGGAAGTGTTCTCAGTTGCGGATATGAAGCCAGAGAGTGACAGTTAATATCCGCTGACGTCACCATCAACTACCATATTGGAGTATCTTTGAGATCGATTTGAGATGAATTCGATTTCGAATAAATGATATTCGTTAATTGATTTTCAATTATTGTTATGATAATTTATTTATATATGTAAATTAATGGATAGATTTCTTTTCAAATTTACAGTTTGAAGAGATTTTTATGATAAAAAGTTTAATATTACAAATTATGTTATTGAAATATAAATAAGACAAATCTTTTTTTTGTTACTCGTTTCCTATTCGCTCAGGCCACAGTCCTACCTAAATCCCATTTTTAAAATAGTTAATTAAAATGTATTAAAATTTTTTTTAAATATTTTATTTCATTAAATAACCATGTCAATTCAACCACTAGTTTTTTAAAACACTAAATATTACATACAAATTATGCCCATCTAGTTATGACTATAATGTCACTTACAGTCCAATTCCAACCCCTACATTTGCGTTAGGGGTCAAGTCAGCTATCAGGGGTTATATCAAGACCAGGGAAACTTAAACTCCTTGCGATAGATTAAATCTGACGATTATCGAAGTATTCAAAAGTTTAAGAGAAATTGATGATATCTCTAATTCCAATTATACAAAAGTTCAATTAACTGTATTAAAATATTAATTTTTTGATTAAATTAATCGGTTGTGATCATTTTGATATTGATATACTTTCTCTATGGAGTATCTATGTTTTTAATATCACGTTCCTTTTCCCTTTATACCTATTTTTCCGTCATTATCATTTAAAGTAATGAATTTATAATTATTAAACCTTATTTGACAGGAAATCGAATCATTGATCTTTAAAAGCGACTATTATACAAACAATATATATATTTTTTGAAGTAAACGTATAAAATTATTAAACTATCCTTAATCTCTTAATTTGGGATAATTCCTTCTACGCTCTTCCATCCAGCGCCTTATCAGTGGAGAGATGTTTCTTTGCCATACATTTTCCTCGCACTCCATCTATTCTTCAGTCACATTCTTCTTATAACAATCCACATTCATACTTACCACTAAACCTACCGACAATTCTTGTACACCTGTTCCTACCGCACGCCGTCAAATTGACCGGTAATTAAAAGTTATTTTATTATATAACGCAGGTAATAATGGGAATAACTAAAAGTAAAGAGTGAATAAAATTTTATATGCATATTTTAAGAATTGTCATGTAGTTTGATAACGATATTATAACGTTTAAAAATGTGTAAGTTTTACAAAAGTTTAAGAACGGTCAATTTGACCGATACTTGGTAGGTTTAGTGTTAATATTCTTCTCGTTACATGTTTTTCATTCACATTTTGGAATAATCGTTTATTGGTAACGATCATGCCTTGTAAAAAAAACACTTTATGTCAAAAGTTATGACTATATTATATATATAAAGCCGGTGTCAAGAATCGTTTGCGCTAATCTTTATAATCACTGAATCGATTTAAATGAAATTTAGAAAAAACTGTTTGGTTTATAAAGTTTAAAAAGGTTTGATAATTTTTGTTACAATTAATAATCTTCATCAATTTGAGGTTTTTATATATAAAGGCTTAATTTCCTTCTAATTTATTAATAATACAATTTCGATAAAAAAAATAGTTTATGAAGCAAACGAAGTCGCTGACAACAGCTTGTATTATATTAAACAGTAAGAAATAAACAATATACTCATAAAATAAGTACACATCAAACATAATAGCAATACTTTATGTACAGAGCATCAAACAAACACGCTCGGAGTTATTATATATAGGGGTTGGAGATAGACAACAGATATTAGCTTTTTGAAATGTATATTAATATTTATGTATATAACATATATATTTATAATAAATTTGTTATTATATTGAGTAGTTTAACTAGCTGTGCCCGTGGCTTTGTTTGAGAGAATGTTTTTTAAAATAAATGTTGCTTAAATTATACCTTACTATCAGGTTACCCGTGCTTCGCGACGACGGCGAAAGTGATCAAACATTTTGTTTGAATTTCCACACCACCTAGGAGTTATCAAACAGGCGCGTTATATTTTTTGCAATTTTTTAGCTGTAACTTTGGAACGGTTTGGACCTTTGCAAAATCCTTTCTTATTGCTCCTATTCAATATTTTCAGTCTTGTGTCCAAATTTCAGCTTTCTAGGTATTACGGTTTGGGATGTAGAGCGATGAATGAGTCAGTGAGTCAGTCAGTGAGTGTCTTTGTGTTTTATATATTAAGATAACATCAGCTATCTACCAGTGAAAGTTCTATTAAAATTGTTTCTTTTATAAGTACCATTTACTTTTATACGCATTTAGTGAACAATTTAATTACAAACTGACACTTCAATTTTATTTATATATATAGATTTGATTAAAATATTGAATATTGTATAGGGGTTGCCGATAGACAATATAATGATATTAGTTTTAAGAAATATTTCTTTTCAGCTTATATACATTTGACCGATCTGTATTGAAAAATATTATTATGCAGTAATATTTCTTTTTATATTAGAATATCATATTTGTGTTTAATTTGTGAGGTTTCTTAATATGTATATAACTAGAGGTCTCTAAAAGGCCTTAATTCAAACATAGAATGTTTCCTGCAAGTTACCGTCACAATGAAAATCATGGAAAAATTGTTTTAAATTACAATGAAAGGCGTGGACAAAAGTCTATGGATATTAATTTATAACATTAAAAAAAATCAAAGGAAGGTTTGGAAAAAAAGGTTATCTATAATCATTGTGGTACAAAGTTTTTACATGATAATGATATGATAACATAAAATAATTTCAACTTTACAAATGTTATAACATAAATCCAATTTCAAACATTCAAAACATAGTAGAATGATAGAACTTACTAACTTTGACACAACTTAAGGAAATTACTACAATGTTAGTAATAACTGTATAATTTACTCTAAGATATATTTTGTTTCCTTTCAAATATATTTATCGCTTCACAATTATTGCTAATGTATATTTAATCATTTTAAAATTATTTATAGCTTCAGTGTCCGGTCTGCTTTATATTAATAACTAGCAGGTTACCCGTACTTCGCGACGGCGAAAGTGATCAAACATTTTGTTTGAATTTCCACACCACCTAGGAGGTATCAAACACGCGTGTTATATTTTTTGCAGTTTTTTAGGTGTAACTTTGGAACGGTTTGGACCTTTGCAAAATCCTTTCTTATTGCATCTATTCAATATGTCAGGAGTCTTGTGTCCAAATTTCAGCTTTCTAGGTATTACGGTTTGGCCTGTAGAGCGATGAATGAGTCAGTGAGTGAGTGTCTTTGTGTTTTATATATTAATAATGTGTATTAAAAATGTTTTCTCAATATTTATTTGATATATATTTCATAATCTCTATATTTGAAGCATTCTTACTCGTATAATGTTAATCAAATTTCTTTTAAAGTTTATTTAATTCCAATACGCGTATATAAGATAGTTAGACGTATTTAAGGCTTACTTTTGTATTATAATGTTTAAAACTACTTTTCTTATTATATATAAAAAATATATATTATTTTGTTATTAAATTATTTCTACTTCACATATTTTAATAATTCTTTTGATTCAAAGAACTTAATAAATGTTGGAAATAATATACAATTGCTAGAATAGAGAACTAATTATGTCCTGTAGGACAATGCTTGGTATTACTAAGATATGTCTGGTCTAACCGTAGGAATACTGAGAATTTAGTCAGGGTTGACACTTTAAATATTAAAATAATAATTATTATTTAATTAAAATTATCTAATTAGATTAAACAGATGGATATATAAAATATAAATATTTTTTTAAATAATAATATTTATATATTTTTTATAATTTACAATAAATTATACTAGCAAATTTTCCAACATTCAAATACTTTAAATTTTTATATAAATAAAAATAAAAATATTTTATTTTGTGGCAGCCCTATCAAAATAGCAAGTATACATTAGAATGAGAACCCAGTCTGGACAAGATTAATGCTTCGTCTATTGTCATCAAATCTAAAACATGATTGTGCCAACCCTACCAACAAACATACCAATGTCTCTGGCTTCTCTCGGTATAAACAATTAATTGTGAATATTTTGATTATAAGTGTGTAATAAGATTTGTTTGTCTGTTTTAACATATTTTGTAAAAAAGCTGGATAAAAATTTATATTATTTTATAGTAATTTTAATATAAATATGTACAAAGAGACATTAGAAATGTAACAGTAACTTACAATATTTTTTAAATTATTTTAAATATTTGAAACGTTCGGTATAAACAATTAACTGTGAATATTTTGATTATAAGTAATAAGATTTGTTTGTCTTTTTTAACATATTTTTGTAAAAAGCTGGATAATTTGTTTATTATTTTTACTTTAATATAAATATGTACAAAGAGACATATTAGTAACTTACAATAATTTTATTCTTTTACTAAATATTTGAAACGTGATTAAGTTTCTTATAACTATAACTATATACATATATATTATATATATATTACTACTACTACATACTACTATATATATATATATATAACTTTATAAACTAAATTATTCAATTGTTATAAAACATTATTTTTAATAACAACTGAACAAAAAAATATTAATAATATAGTAAAAAGAGATATTAATAAAATCATAATAAATCTGAACATTTAATATAACTTGTTGTGTTGTGTGTTTGTTCGTTTCAAATTAAACGCTCGAAGCACTTTTATTATGCTTTGATCAACTTCATATTATATTTTGAATAAGCTTGTAATTTTTGTAATTTTTAATTATTAATACTAAACCTACCAAGTATTTAATTTTATTGCTAAAATGTATTTTCTTAACACTAAACCTACCAAGTACCGATCAAATTGACCGTTCTTTTGTAAAGCTTACACATTTATAAACGTTATAATATCGTTATCAAACTAGATGACAATTCTTAGAATATGCATATAATATTTTCTACACTCTTTACTTTTAATTATTTCCATTATTACCTGCGTTATATAATAAAATACCTTTTAATTACCGGTCAATTTGACGGCGTGCGGTAGGTATAGGTATACAAGAATTGTCGGTAGGTTTAGTGTTAATAATATTGCTCAAATTACCGATGAGAATATTAAAGGTATTAAATATATTAAATGAATGGATGGACAGTATAACATTTTAATAGGATTACATATAGACGGACAAAATTGTAGCGATATTTCTCAGAACTTCAACATATATGTTTATATATAGAAGTCATAATAATTTGGACAACGAATTTTTTTAGAAAACATGCATGAATGCATGCACCTGACATAAAACTCAATATATTTTTTATCTGTTGGTGTGTTCTTCAACCAAAAACAACTAAACGGATATAATGAAATATCAGAAAATTATAAGTTATATACGATATGCTACATTTTGAAATTGAATTAGTTTTCACTCTGGAAAATTGTACTAAAATACAGACACCGAATTAAAAAAAAATCAATTTACTAATAAATAAACAAATTTGACATTTTGTAAAGTTGTATAAAAAAAATTGAGACAAAATCCTCGTCTTTTTTTTCTCTTATTGAAAAACATTAAATTAAAAAACAAAACTTTATTTTTGATGCCAACCCTAGAGAATATTATCAACATACCTCTTACTCTTTCTAATATCCTGAGTGGAAAGAGAGAGAAAGACTTATTTGGGGTAAGGGTTGTCACTAATACCCACAGGTACAAAAACCACTAAACAGTATTATACTAAGAACCTGTTTACATGCATAATAAGATTAACATTAATGTTATGGTAAATATATATATATATATATATATATATATATATATTAGTTTTGTAGCAATGATTTAAATATAAATAGGTAAATATTATCAAATTCTTAAAACAAAATATTTCTTTATATCTTTTCACCTTTGATTCAATAATGATCACTTGTTTATCAAATGTGAGTATCAGGACTATTGATACAATACTTATCAAAATAAGTACTGTAAAGACACTCTCCAACTTAAAATAAGTCTACGAGAGTTTCAAACGCACTGCTCTGAGAACCATACAACAAACTCAACTAGAACTATCCCAATAATTCGCCATTGTTTTATCAAAATCGATTAAATCAATTTAAAGTCAGACTAGTTCATATTTTTTAATTCAATAAGACAAATGACACAAACACAATTTCCTTAGTAAAAAACCACTAGATAACAACGTATGAAACGAACCAATCAGCGATCGCTGTTTAAATTTATATCCAATCAAAGCGTCGCTGTGGTCTGTGTGTAAATCCTGAATGGTCGCAATTAGTTCAATGACAGCGCGAAGTTTTGACGTGTCAAACCAATTTAACAATTTAGAATTGAATTGTTTATTTTTTCATTTTTAATTAGAATTTTAAATGTTGTGAACTGCATGTTTGTAAACCGACATTCAATATTTATCCGGTTTTCAGTTTGAGGTCGTGTATACATTTTTACGAACGAACTTTGTTTGAACTGTTTACACTTTTCTCGGATGGATGGATGTATGGATGTTTGTGGACAGGAAAAATTTTCATTACTGTCGAGAGATGGCGCTGTTTACAATTAACTCATTTAGTTTATTTTCATATTTAATTATATTACTATTTTGTTTTATTATTAATCACACTTTTTTGTAATTTTTTTGTAATTATAAATAAATATGTATTTAACATTTTCTTCTCTTCAATAAATAATAATCATTTTAATTAAAAATCAATTTTTTTTTTAACATTTATAATTTCGTCAAAGTTATATTCTAAATGTTGTTGTAAAATCATACTTTATAGTCATAACTATTCTCTTGCGTCTATAATTTTCTTCTATAGATAAAAAAACGTTTGGATATATTTAAGTAATGAAACTTACTTTACTTTTTCTTTATTATACAAATAAAATCTAGATTAATTTGTTTTGTTTTTGTAGATTATTATGTAAAGATTATATATATTCTTAATCAGCTAACAAATTTATGACTTTTTTAAAAATGTTTCCTTCACACTTTTAAAATGTAGAATGATTTATGACTATCAGCGATTTTGTTATAAAAATGTACCAAAAATGTTTTTAGATCTAAGCGAAATATTATTCAGTTTTTGTGGCTTTTCTGTATTTTCCGTTGATAGTGACAGTTTTACGACCATTTTTTTTGCGACCTGCCCGTGACGTTTAGTTCTATAAAGATAAATACGGTATCTTTTTTCGAATAATTATTTAATAAAAAATAAACATAAACAGAATTTACTTATGAAATTCTTTTATATATATAATAGAATACATATATATAATAGAATATAATTATTATGTTTTATATATATAATAGAATAGAACACATTTAGTGTTCTATTCTTCCCTTTTATCCTTAATAAAAGTTCCAAACTTCTAACAAAGTATATTTTTATTTCGGTTTAAATATCCGAGGTAATAAATTATAAAACTTATGGCTCTAAATTCACAAGTAAAAGCTTAGAGAGCACAATATTTCATAACACCTGAACCCAACCACCGAGTAATAAATACACATTAGGGAATCTAGAAAGTTTAATGACTGCGATGCAATTCGGTTTGGCGCGCTTATTTACCACAGATACAACAAACGAAATATATATTAAAAATACTATATTTATATGTATATATAAACAAACATAGTTTAAAAACAGAACAAGATAGACAACCCTTGGTGAGAGGTAAAAAGAAGGGAGCAAGCACTATAAAATAAACTACAAGGCCTACACTCTAATAATACATATAAAGATATATAAAATATATAGTGTTATATACTACATTTAGTTTCTATGAAATGAATGTAATAAAAATTTGGTAATTAGTTATATAACGATTGGTCTGAAGTAGCATTGTTATGAACAATGAGAGAGAGAGATTCTTAAACCCTCTACCTTCTCCGATTATTAGTTTTTTGCGTCTCAAGGAAACTTTGCATATTTGCAAATTTACATTGGATCACTTCTTGACGAGTCATGTACCCAGTCTCATCTTTCCATACATAAGTTATATTTTATTTATTGTTAGAGTGTAATTTAATCATGATATTGTGTCCGCGCCTTAATCATTATAATTATTGTAATAAGTTGTACTTCAAGGTTTCCTAAACCACAGTATATAATAATATCTTCTGCCATTTTTCACGTCTACCGCGTGTTACAAATGGCGCCCGACGTGAGGTTCGTTCCTTTGACCCTGAGACTGAGTGTATTGCTCTACCACCTCTACAGTACAATACTTAAATACATGGTCGGGATAAACGGATCGGGTTAAATTGATAATAAATTCTATATTAAAGTTAATAAATCTATCATAGTTTTGTATGGTTCAATGATCTGCTGTGAATTAATAAAATTAGGACAAAAAATATGTAAATCGAATATATATCTTCATTAAATGAACTATAATGCACCCAATACCAAGATCTATTGTAGCATAGTTTGCATTTAGGATTATAAGAATTTTAATATATTATAGTTACATTTTGTAATTGTGTATCAAGTGTGAGATTTTCTATTCTGCTGAGAAAAATCTAGGATTTTGGGTAGACAAAGAACCGATTCAGAATATTAAAGCAGTTTATATTATTGAAAATTCCACACCATTTTCTTATTAAACAATTTAATTATTTAAGTATGTACTCATTAAGATCTTTAAACTTCGCTCACACGAATAATTATAATCACATTCAAACGCTCCTAACACTTGAACAGAGTTCTGCAGAAAATAAATGCCCTATACATATATAACGGGGATCTTATCTTATAAATATATAAAACCATTTCCAAAAGAAAACATTGAATCAAAAAATCATTACCCCGCAATCTGTTACACCATAAATACAAAATAACGTAACATTCTGAACACACGAAAAAAGTCGTTGAATAATAAACTCGCAGAGTATGGATATGTAATTCAATTCGTCAGACGTCAGGCGGAGCTGAATACGCATTATTCGTGACGGATCGGACGCCATCAGGCCTGATGGGTGTCAGACGTCATCAGTCTGATTGCTTCATCACATATACTGTAATTAAAATGAAAATTCATTTTGTAGTTGAATATATTTATTTAATTATATATCTTTACATGTATTAAAATATAAAATGTGTTATCTTAGCTTATCTTTAGGAATAGATCTTTTCAAGGAACTCCGAGTGAAAGAGTATAGTAATTAACACAAGTACATTACATTAATATTGATTAATATGTATGGAATATATATATACATATATCTGTATATGTGTTTATCTGAAGTCTTTAACTGGCTCGCTTTTTTTGTGATATTTTTGAACTCTGGATCGCTTACGTCATTACTTACATTTGAAGCAGTAGGTGGAGCTGCAATTTGGTTCACGAAATGTAATTTGTTATCACTATATATAAAGGAAGGACTTCAAAAGCCACAGCTGGAATTTATTTGTATAAACGAAATAAACTCGAAAATGTTTTTTTTAGAGAATAACAAGAAGTTTTATGTTTTTTAAACATCAATAGTTCTTAATATTACAATGTAAGAATAAAATAAATAAATTGACGCCTAACAAAACTATATTTAACATATTTAAAGCAAAAGGAATTTCGATTCAATACTATTTAAAACATCCAAAATAATCTACATAAAATTTGATGAAGTCAAAGCAAAAATACATCATTTCATTCAACAATATTTTGTTTAAATCAAAAGGATAAAGACGTTTTACAAATTAAAAATTTTTCACCGCAAATACGCTAATATTAAATGCTAGACTTAAATGAGACGATGTTTTCGTTTTCCTCCATTTGAAGCCGCGGCAATTAAGTGCGAATTACTTACCCGGTGTTTCCAGCGTTTTTACATTTTTCCCTTTTACGAAATAACGATACGAAAAGGAATTGATGTTCACCGAGAAGCGAATGTAATCCAAGGTCAATATTTTATTAATTAATATGTATAAAATCATTTAAAAATGAGTGAGTATTTATTATATAAAATGTCAAAATCCATGTCATGAATACGGACGTGATTTGACTAATAAATGCATGTGTCATATGTGGAACATTTTAATTGTAACAATTTTATTTCGCAATTCGAATTCGTTGTGATACTTTGTATTTTAAAATAAAAAACTTTTACATTTTTAAAAAGCTTTCGTAATGGCTATAGCAATTTGTGTTTTACCCCTATGTTGCAATCATAGCTTCGAGTTTTCCTCAAGTTTCTAGTCCCCTCTTTCAAATCACCTTGCAATGTGAAGTATAAAACCTTTTCTTTATTATGAACTCTATCCCTTACGTTTTAAGTGCTATATATATCTTTGTAGTTAAAATTGAACGCCATTTCCCTGCCTTTTGGAAAACAATGGTTGCGTCTAGCTATTTCTATAGCGGTATTATCTATGTCTGTGAGGGCGAGGGTAGTCTCTTAAGTTCTGTCTTGAAGGGACATTGCGAAATATTAAAGCTGTAGGTTCAAAGGACTTTTATATGGTACGACATCTCGTCACGATACGATATCGTATCGTGGATGTTATAATGTATCTCTATTACTGTCTTTAACAATTACCATCATTTGTGTTGGAAAAGATAAATCCATTATTTTGTACTATTTTTTGTTTCCTCTTTGTTCATTGAGCGGAGCGAGCGGAACGCTCTATGTGAGACTTTTTGCTTTCTATGTCCGGGGTTGGCATGAAAACTGCTTTACCGATCTTCATGAAATTTTTTCACATTTATAACGATGGTTATTGCGATGGTTTATAAAAAAAAGTAGGGAAAAAAAACTCATGTCGTTGAGGAATGATCACCAAAAAATTACAGTCCCATAGACTTCAATGTAAAAAAATTGCCCTATGTAATATTTGATTGCTCTATATTTTTTGCTTGCCGATTTCAGCTTTGAACGCTGAATTGAAAATGGGTTACTCACTTCGCTCTATTCGCCGAACTCTTCCGAGATTTTGACAGCGCAGCGATTCAAAATCGAGGTCCGGTTCGCACCCCTGGTTAATAGAAGAGTAAACGTTTATTATCTGTGTCAAATTAAAAAGACCACGGAGCGACTTCATCAAAATTCGTATAATGTAATGGTATCTTATTCTCAAAAGCTACAAAGTTCATACCAACTACATTTCGATGCTAAGGCGAAATTTAAAACAAATATTATGTAATAATATATATAGATTACTTTTATAACATAATTTGAAATTAATTGGTATTCTGTATTGCTTGAATAGTTTTCTGTATAAGGAACTATGATTTTGCAATGATCCATCTTGGGAGTGCAGCTAAATCACCGTTTAAGATTCCGGAGCCGTTGCAAAACTTAACTGGACTTACACAGCACTGAATAAATGCATATTAAACACTGAAAATATAATTACAGTACTATCCAGGAAGGAAATGTATTTCATAAGTATAATACTACTTGATTATAATATTACTTTTGCCAGCGACTTTGTCTGTTGTTTCATAAACAATTTTTTGTTAAAATGATATCTTGAATCAAATGTCATTCTATCCATACTGTCAAATATTTTCATTTTGAAGATACACTAACTGAACAACTGAACGCCACTCTGTCAGAGTTTTGTCAATAATGAAGACGTCTCTCCTCGTCTGTCTCATTCTCACCATTTTTTGAGTTTTAAATATTTGGCATTTCAAATATTTTATAAAAAACTTTCTTGATAATAACGAACAGATAAAATTTATCCAATTTAGTGCAGTCGTTTGGTTATGCGTATACAAAAATTTTGATTCATTTTTATTTATATATATAATAAAATTTTAACATTTCAGATATCATCAGTCATTGTAACATTTCAGAGTACATCAGAACTGAATCAGACGTAGAGAAACATTATAAAATATATTTTATTTATAGAGATATCTAGAACTGGGAGTCGGGTCAATCAAAATACATATTCGATGTCTGATACGGACTAGATAATATTCTTAGCTTCGTATCAAAAATACTACACGTATTTCCCTGTGGAATCGAGTAAAAATATTTCTAAACAAATAGTATGAGGTTGTTTGCCAAAATTTTAGTTATGGTTTCGTAAAATATTATTTGGCTGTAAATATTTAGTTTGTTTAAAATTCCCTGTAAAATATTGTAACTATTTTTTTACTTTCAATTGGAAATCCGGCTTTAAAAAATCATGAAATCTCCAATTTATATAAATCATTCAAACAATATGAAATAATTTGTATAAAGCATTCGAAACTAAAAACTAAATGTATTTTACTTAAATTATTTTAAATATTAATTAAATTCAATGTAATCTCAAAATTGACAACAAATGTATTGTAATCTTTGGCTATACATATACAAAACTAGCTTCTGCCCACGGCTTTGACCGCTTACTATAGTTGCTTCCATAAGGTATGTGTTAGACTTTTAATTAAGACAAACAAACATACAGTCATTATTACGAAAAGATAGTTACGGCTAAATTATATATTTTTTTATAAATTGTAGTCCGTTTTATTTATGTATAAATT